>CM034156.1:56197862-58597862 GCA_019776745.2 Taxus chinensis | reverse complement strand
TATTGATGATTATGTGATGTAAGATAATAACAACCTTTGGTGAAAAGACTTCTTCTTGATCCTTACCTGTGTAATCCAACCATAGTTGTTGTATGTAATTTTAGTTGGATAGAATCTAATTTATTTAACTTCTTGATGAAAAGTAATTAGGTTCGGTGAGAATTGTTTGGTATATTGAACCTTCAGATTTAGTTATAGTGTTGTGACTATTATATGTATGTTGGTTTATTCAGCCGAGTGAAGTTAACTTTAATCTTTGACTGATTTGTGTTTATATATGGTTGGGGCCTATATTCTTCCTAAAACATGGATGTGCATTAATGCAGTCTTGTTAACAAGTAATTTTGAATATGTTAAGTCATTTGACCAATCTTTATCTTTTTGGTTAATAATAATAGAATGATGTTTGGGTGTTAGATTTCAATCACGTAATCCATAGGATTACTTGACTGAAATCTCAATACTCTCAGCCTTGTTGTCTTCACCAATAAGGTCTCACCTTGATTATCTTTGGAATATCTCTCTCACTTGAATATTGGGATTCCTCCTTGTCGGCTGGTATAAATCTCGTCATCTTGTGAAACATGTTGATTAGTGGTTTGTGATTTGATCCATTCTTGAGTTTAGAATTTTACTTTCATGATATTATAAAATGTTAGCTTATTGTTGCAATGGGTAGTTTTAACATGCTCAGTTCTCGCGAACTGATTCCAGCTAGTATTTGTGCAGATGGATTGTGCGAGTAGATTAAAGAAAAGAGTTGTAAAGGTTTCATCAGTGCAATTTATGAAATTCCTTGTAAAAATGTCCAATGTGAGGTAAATTTTGTAATAGTGATTGCAAAGGAATTTAAAAGACCTCTTGCCTTGGGTTGTTAAGAATTTGCGTGAAGATGTTATGTTGTCCTTCTGTAGGTAAACTGGTAACTTATCTTTGTGGGAAATGTTATTCAAACTTTCACTGGCATAAGCATTGTAAAACTTGGATCTTGAGAATTAAGTGTTAATTTAAATCTTTCTGAGACTCTATATTGATGTGTTATATGTAAGTCGTAATGGGGTGGTTTTCCTTATAGAAGTTACCTAAAAGTTTTATTCAAAGAAATACGTTGTGGTTTAGATCCCCTTGAAAACAAACATTGCCTTAAGTAATCAAGAGTGAGACTATCCTTGCAAAGTGATTATATATAGCGTGTTATCCCTAACTGAACTAGTAAAAAAAAAAATTACTTTTTTTTTTTGGTGAACGCTAAAGACAAGCTTAAAGGAAAACAATGGTTAGTTTATAATAAGATTTAACAAGTAAGAGAAGAAAATTTTGAAACCACTCAATTTATCTCTCAGCCTATTTAAAAGTAAGTGGCTTCCTCTGGATAAGCTCTTTCGGTGAAGCCTAAGTAAGAGCGCTAATAACTACGTATAAAACCACGAGCTTCTATTAAACCTCAGAATGAACTAATGTCGTTTTAAGGGTGAATTCATTTGAGCTTCTTCCTTTAAATTTATCCAGGGTGTCTTATCAAAATAAATAACCTCCAATCATTTCTTACTGTGGCTTGCCCTAGCTGTGAGAGTATCAGTGGTTGGTCTTCTATGTTGTTCTGTCAAAAAAAAATATTGTCCTTGATAGGTGTGGACGTTTCCGTGCTACTTTTATGGCCATCCTTGTATCGAGTTGTTCACAGAGTTAGTTGTAACCTTGGTGACGACATGTTGCGCCATGTTATGTGTCAAGCAAGTCAAAAAAAAAAAAATCCTGTCTTTTACTGTGTTGTTCATGTTGTGATTATTTGGGTCGTTACATAGCACGTGGGTTCATATTGAGGTAATTAAAATTAATAAAAGTGAAGTCAATATACCAGTAGACATGAAGGGGTGAAATGGTTTAATTTATTAATATTTTGAATTAAGTATTGGGGGTAGGTTAGAGAGGTGGGCCAAAGGAAAGAGAGGTTTAATTTTAATATAAAACTAAAACATTTTAACCCGAGTTTTTAAAACTAAATACCTTAAAATTGCAATTTAAGGAGTGTGTTCATAAAGTTAAATTATAATCTCTTCTTGAATAAAGAAATCTCAATTAAGATATTCTTACCCAAGAAATAATAAGATGGTAGAAAACTAGGATTCAGTATGCTATTCAACACAAGTGATATTATTTCACCATCTTAATTATTTAAAGAACTATTGATAAATGCTTAAAGCTTAACATTTATAAGGTAATTGGTAATAGGTTTTGAATGGATTCAAACTATATTTTGAGAGAAAATGCATATTTAAAAAAATTGAGTGAGAAATATGATCTATTTTCTGTTTTATATATTAGGGTAGAAATAAAAAGGGGTAAACAAAATTGTCATGGAAAAATGGGTGGCTAAGGTACATGGAAAAAATAGGGGGTATTTTAATTATAATAATATAATGGATGAAGGTAGGAGCATGAGATAGACTGATATTCAATGAAATCAATATATGCATTAACAAAGAAGAGTGCAGAGCCTTATAAAGGCTGCGAGTGGAGGGTGACAGTTATAACTGTCCACCATAACAATGTATTAAATATTAAACAATATTAAACTAATGCTAACATTCCCCCCCTTAATACATTGATCGTACAAATATACATTTCCTGATAATAGGTCCCCCCCTTAAAGAGAACACCGCAAAGAGGGTCTTCACACGAGCATGTGCCTACATGGTCTCACATGGTTTTTCTAAGGTTGACCAGAAACCTAGAGGGACAGGAACACTTTCTGACTGTTCACCTCGGTGGTTTTACAGGATTACCACGAACCAAGAGGATTTTACCTCGGTGGTTTTACAGGCATACCACGAACCCAAGAGGATGATACCTCGGTGGTTTTACAGGATTACCACGAACCCAGGGCGAGTACCATGCGCTACTTTTAGTGTTTTTCTGTTCCCCACGACGCTCTTCAATTAGAAGGTCCCAAATAGGTAACTTCGTATCATTTGTACTTTATTGAATAACAAAACAACATGAACATGACACAAAAATGAAACTGAAATAAACAAGCCAAAAATTGAGGAACAGGTCCTCAATACCTTATTCTGCCACAATCTCTGTCAGCGGCCTCGTCGCTTGTGGCTTGCAAGAGGTCGCTGGATTTCCTCCAGCCTCCGTTATCCTCCTCCTCCTATATAGATGCTTACAATACTAGACATGATGTGAAGCCAATGTCATCAACAGCTTCCTCACTCTCGTCAGAATCTTGTGGATCTTCTATATGAGCAGTATTAGCTCCATTGTGTTTTATATTTCCTTGTAGAACATTTCTTGCTCAGATATGACAGTTCCACATTGTATGACCTTTCTTCTGACAATAGTGGCATTCAATCTCTTGTTTAGGCCTTAGTTTATTTTTATCTGATCTCCTGTGAAATTTTCTATTTGTGGAATAAAGTGCACTTACTTGTTGAGTATCACCTTCTGCAACATCGTCAGTTACTCATTTTTTCCTCTGCGAGAAGAGCCGCGATCATGTCATCTAGAGATTTGGATTGAATTTGACTGAGAGTAAAAACAACATTGTTGTATTTGGAAGATAGACTGTTTAATAGGATCGCTTTGGCATCCTCGTCTTCTATCACAGCTTTGACTTCTGCTAGTTGTTGGAGCAGAGACCGAAGATGATTAATGTGACTAGACATAGAAATGCTTTCTTCCATTTTGAATCTATATAATTGAGGTTTTAGGGAAAACTTCGCGTTCACTACTTTCGCTCCAAATAATTGATTTAAATTATCCCACATGTCCTCGGAAGATTTATTGAGATCAACATGATGGAGTTCAAATTCGGAGAGAGCAAGGCCAATAATGGGTTTTGCTTTATCATCTCTTCACTGTCATTCTGCTAATTTGGCGGCGTTTGTGGGCGTTTTCTCTTTCCCATCTACTATACCCCATAAGATTTTATGCATAAGTTGCATTTGAATCTTCACCTTCCATGTATGAAAGTTTAACCCCAAGTATTTTTCCAAGTGAATGTCCATAATAACTACTAACAAAACAAAACAAAACAAAATGGTGAAGTAGGAAGTAAATTATCAGTCAGCCAAACATGAAACAAATCTGTCATGGTCTAAGACAAAATACAACCATACACCACTTGCCAATCATCGATTATGCGTCTTCTTCTTGAGAGTATTTGCAGAAAATGGTTGGAGACAGTTACAAGATGGTTGAAATCAAAATTTCAACAGTTTAAGTCTCCAATGCAGGTATGGATTCTTGATACACGTATCCAATGCTGCAGGTCTGATTTCCATGCAATGATCTTCTTTCTCCCACACGTCCAAAGATTTGCAAACTGATCGCCAAAACTTCCAATAGAGGTTTCAAAACGTCAAAACAGGTTTTCTTCACCTTTCAACACCTATCTTTTGACTACAGAAAATTAATTGATTATTGCTTTATGCTCCACGAATCCAAAATCCCATAGTGACAGCAAACTGTGTCATCCAGAGTGTCTTCAAGTTTCCAATACTAAATGGAAACTCTACACAGATTCTCCCCGTTTTGGGGGGGATATGCTCTTAAGCGTCACTTCAAGACAGACCACACTAAATCCTCTTCACACGCACCCAAGCAATGATGCGATTTTGATACCAATGAAGAAGCATATGAGAAAAAATAAAATAATTGAAATGCCTCCTCAAAGATTCCACACAGGGAGAGGGATGAGTGCTCTGATACCAATGAAGGCAGGAGCATGAGATAGACTGATATTCAATGAAATCAATATATGCATTAACAAAGAAGAGTGCAGAGCCTTATAAAGTCTGCGGGTGGAGGGTGACAATTATAACTGTCCACCATAACAATGTATTAAATATTAAACAATATTAAACTAATGCTAACAATGGGAGGGGGTATTATCAATTGAATAGTTATAGGTAAAAACTAGAATTAAGGGTATTCTTTAATACCCTTCGAATGAACGTCCTATACCATAAATTTACTAAGTGAACCCCCCACGAGCCCAAATAAAATAGGCTTATGGTCAGAGACCAAAGCAGTATCCACAACTGAGATCGGGAGGCTGTGTGAAGCATCAAAAGAGAACCATTGTTGTTCTAAGAGTAGAGCTCTGTCAAGGCGTTTATACACTCTGTCATCGCCAGCTCAAAAGTTAGACCATGTGAACCATGGAGTGGCAGAATTTGAGTGCTTTCGGTGGTTGGGATCAAACAAACAGAGCTTATTACACAAGTAAAACTAGGCTTCACACTCCCCAGCACACCAATGCATAGGAAGCTAGCCCAATTTGTCTTCGGGAGATTCCATCATGTTGAAATCACCACAGAGAAGCTAGGTAGTAGAAGGCAAGTGATCAATGAGCCACCACCAAAAAGAAGAGTGCTCTGAAGCACCATTGGAAGCATAAATGTTTGCTAAACCAAGAATATGACCGTCAAAATAAAAAAGGGTCCACACCACCCAATGGGTGGGGTGAGAGCCCCATGATATGACATTGGAGGTGAGGTTAGGACATAAAAGAGTGATAACACCAGCTCGACCATTATCATGTTGCTGACATCTGGCAGAGAGAACAAGGCCAGATGGTATGTATAGCAGAAGAAAGCTGGAAGCCAGTGATTTTGACTTCCTGTAAACACAAAACTTGAAACTTTGCAAAATACTTGCAACTGTCTTTAACAAGATATCTGCGAGTCAGATTAGTGACCCGCCTGATATTCCATGAGGTAGACTATCATGGAGAACTATCAAGGTGCATGGTTTCCTCCTCGAGGCTTGTTAACACTCCAAAATGGTTAGAAAAAACTGACTTGCCATGCATTTCCATGAAAATAGTCTCCAAGCTCAAGTGTTCCAGTGAAGTATCTATGAAAAATCCTCATGAGAAGGAGGGGAGGGACTTCTCTGAATGGCATGTAAGGCTGATTTTCTCTCTGTCTGAGTAGCCGAACCGCTGGTAAGTGTTATCCATGATGCTTGAGGGTTCAGGAAGCGAGGGGTGTGTAAAACCAGGCACCGAATGGGTAGGGAACTGATGAGGATAGTAGTTTACGGAGTCCAGGGAGATGGAGGATGAGGGCTTGGGAAGGGATGCAGTACATGGCTTCATAGGAGTAGACAGCAGAGACATTCGCTGGTTTATAAGTGGAAGTTTGGAATTTATTGTGAGCCAAAGGTTTTATGGCTAATGACGGTGGTCCATCCATCAGAAGTCGGGGGGTGTTGTATTTAAGGTCGGTTGGGGGCTTCTCAACAACAGACGGGTGATCTTTGTGTCATGAGGGGGGCAATACTTGATCATGTGGATCGGTGGATTGGCACCAGAAACAGGTGTTGTGTAGGTTAATATAAATCACCTTCTATGAAAAGCTCTTGTGTATTCCTTTTAAAATGTTATGTTAGCATAAAAGGTTATCCGTTAAGGTTTACTTCGGGCAGAGATGGCACGGTATCTATCGGAGCAACAGACCCTTTTTCACTGGGGTCAAGCTGAGTAAAATTTGGGTCTTGTACCATGGCAGATGAGATGACCAAGGGTTCACATAATTCTGAGTC
Organism: Taxus chinensis; assembly: GCA_019776745.2. NCBI lineage: Eukaryota > Viridiplantae > Streptophyta > Pinopsida > Cupressales > Taxaceae > Taxus > Taxus chinensis. The sequence continues at coordinate 58,591,307 of CM034156.1, read as the reverse complement.
AATAAATTGATCTTGCTCCATAGAGGCAATGGCATTGACCTAGAAATTCAATCCAAATAGGAATCTTGAGTTTGGCTATGCTCGGATGTACTTGAAAGTCCCGAGTCCAGTGGGAAAACACCATAACGGTATTATCGAATAAACCACGGACCATGGTTGACAACAGCTATTCACAATTGCTCAGCATTAGTAAAGCAAAATAGAAAAAAAACAACATTGGTCATATTCTACGAACTCCCTCAACTTTGACATTCAATGGGGTTGCCAACATTATTGAATTCCATTCATAAGAAGCCTGCCATATTTTTAAAACATAGGTGATATTAGGTATTGTTTATTTGTTTTGTTAAGTATTTTGTTTTATGTCATTAGTGTCCTTTTTATAAAAAAAATTGAAGAGAAGTACGTGTTTAGAGTTTGAGTCATTTGTATTGAGGTTTTAATATGTTTTGCAAGTTGTGTCATTTAATCAAGTCATATGTGTCTATATTTATGTTTGATATTATGAATCTTTCGATCCTCCATTATTGTTAAAATAATTCATAATTTCAACCTTATTGGTAATTTTGTTTAGTGACGTGTATCATCTTCCATATAGTATTGTTTCGTGTCATTAAGAGTGTTTTTTGTCAATAATATCCTCATAATATTGCGAGTCAAATCCATTTTCGTAGTGTGAATGTATGTTGTTAAGGTTGAGTTGAAATAACAAAAAATAAACAAAATTAGTTCCAGTAGTCATTAGTCATTTGTCATGTGTCAAATAGGATATTTTAGGATTATTGTATTATTGGAGTCAAAATTTAGAAAAATAAATTTGCCTTACAAATGCATTTTCAGTGGAATTTGACGTTCGATTAAGCTATGTAAAAAGCATCTTCATTATCAAATCAAGTTGAGCTAGTAGCATGAAATTAGAGGTCGAAGGAAACAAAGGAAGGAGAGAAATCAACGCCTCTCATTAGTCAGCAATGACGGGGTCGGGTGTAGCACTAGTGGCACATTTTTATAATATTTTTCAGTTTTTTACTTTGAGTGTTGTGTACAAAAACAAAATATGCTATATACTCCTTGCCAAAGACTGAAACGAGGAGGATGTGAATTTTGGAATCTAAGAACAATTAAATATGAGGGAAGCTTAACTGGAGTGATCCTCTGGCTGCTGAGATTATTTGAATGTCATACTTCTAACATCGATCGGCCGGCGAAAGAGCATTCACTGGAAGTGAAAGTAGGAACTGTCGAGTTCACGTATGTAGGTGAATCTATGAAAGTGTGATCATCTGGTATGGGATTCACTATGGTTAAGTAGATTGGTCATGTGTAGGAAGATCCTTATAGCAAGATCCAAGTAAGTAATGTGCGGACCTAGAAGTATGCAAAAACATACTATTCTATTTCCATTTTTTCAAATGTGCTTTCTTTCCATGTAAACACTAAATCATTATTGTTTACATTAATATTTGATATTTAATGTATAGTTTAAATATGGCTTATGATATGGTAAATTGTTAGTAGGTTAGATATATTGTTGTAAACAATATATTTATATAGTTTAGTTGTTACACCCATAAATCATTTAAACGACATGTTGTTGTATTGACTTTCTATTTTATAGGAATTTATTTTGTATCCTCCATGGCTATATAATATCCTTCATATTTCTTTGTAAAACGAACAACAATTTATTATTAAAGATCTTAGTTTTTGTGTATAAACTCCGATTTGTAAGAGATATCATAAATTTTGATATGACTGTCAGATCGTTTTGACATTTTCAGTGGATTTATTTCTTGATTAGTAATATGTCATGAAAAACAAATGATTAATTTTTGGTGCTATTTCAACATATGTTCAGGGCCAAATTCCATCGTCTAGTCATCTAAAATCGGCTCAGAACCTTTTTTAGATTTGTCTAGAACTTAGAGTTTTAATATCTCCTTCTCCACTTTATGGAATAAGAAAATATTTGGTGTAAGAATTCATTTATGAAGAAATTTCTATTATGAAAATTTTGTGGCCCATCTGAAGTGTTTTACTTTTTATGGTTTTTTCTATTTTAGGGTTTTTCTTAGAGATAGTGGGAAAAAAGGAAAATTATAATGTTGTAAAAGATTAGTATGCATTAAAAAATTATAAAGACACTACCTTGAAGCCTCTATATTTTTTAAAAACTAGGTGTGTGTGTTTTTTCTGGAAGCATTTTGACCACTTGCAGCAAGATCCACATCAATTAGTCTTAGAGCAGGATTTAGGTCTTGCAAGAATAGTGAAGGTAATATATTACATTTGTATGTGTGATTTATTACATATATTTTATATAAGCATGACCAGATGCATGAGAGGAGGTTATGATAAGGTGAATACACATATGTCAAAGCTACAGAGATAACTTTTTGAGCTCGTAGGAGAAGTTACATTAAGGAATGAAGACATGCAAATAGGGATGAAGACATAGATAGTGATACTGAATAATTAAGTCCATTAAGGAATGAAGGAGGAAATGATGAATAAGATGAGATAGATGAATAAACATTTAAGGGGATACTAATCCAAGATTTGGAGGGATGGAATGATAACATCAAGATTAATGTTCCTAATTATAGTGGAGGGTTATGACCAGAGGATTAGATTGATTTGTTGAATCACAATAAAGAATTATTTGTGTGGAAAACTATTTTAGAGGAGAATAATGTTGTGTTTGTATCCACTAAGTTGGTTAGTCATACATTGATCTAGTGGGATCACCTATAAAATGAAACGAAAAGGAAACAAATTCACAAGATCTAAAACTAGAATAAAATGGTGAAGAATTTGAAGGAAATTTTTCTTCCCGTAGATTATGCCCAAACACTATTTCGAAGGTTTTGAATCCAAATACAAAAGGTCCACAACATTAAAGAGTTTACCAATCAATTTTACAAGCTATCAATATAGTAAAACAATGAGGTTATGAAGAACAAAATGTTACAAGGTATGTAAATGGGTTAAGTTATACTATACAAGATGAATTGAGTATGATTTGTATCCATATCCTGCATGATGCTTATTAAATCACATTAAAAGAAGAATAAAATAACAAGAAGATTAATTTTAGAAGAGGAGTAAGGAGAGGATGAACATCATCTTAAATGAGAGGGAGAGGTAACTTTTATTCCCCAAAATTTTAATCATCTAATGTGAAATGGCATGCAGAATATGGTCAAGGCCACGATAATTACCAAAGAGGTAGGGGATTTTAGAGAGGAATAGGATATGGTGGAGGAAAAAATTAGAATAGCCCCCACAGGAAATATACATGTTACATATGTGGTGAAGTAGGGAACAAATCTTTTGAGTGTATGCACTATCCTATAAATGATAAATGACAAGTCGAACAACCCCGAGTAAACCTAGTTGAATATGAAGAAGAAGAAGAAGAAGAAATAAGGGTTGTTTTAGACTTGGATGAAACCGTCGTGATAAGGAGGATGATTATCATCCTAAGGAAGGAAAAAGAACAAGATGATGTCAATTTTTATTCTTGGATGTGGAAAAATATATTTTAAATAAGATGTACCTCTGGAGGGAAGGTATGTAAATAATTATTGATTGTGTTAGTTGTGAAAATATCGTCTCGACTATGATGGTTGATAAAATCGTTATGAAATGTGAGAAGCAACCATATCCCTATCACATATCATGGTTTAAGAAAGGGAACGATATTTGGTGTGATGTTATCTCATTGAATGGATGTCATATATTAATGGGGAGGTCTTAAAAATATGATAGAAACGTTACTTATGATGTAGGGAAGAATAGTTATAAATTTTGGATGGATGGTATAAAGGTGGTCTTGTTACCCTTCAAGGAAGAAGAGAAGAGTGAGGACTTGTTGGATATAAAGGATCTAATAACAGAAATGGAATAATTTGGTTGGTGTTATGCATTGATGGCAAAGAAGGTGTAAATAGAGAACTTTAGTTTACCATTTGTGGAAGCAGAGGTACTAAAATAATACACAGATGCCATATTGGATGGGCTACCATATGGGTTACCTCCAAATGTGAATATACAACACCATATTTATTTCATCCTATGATTGGCCCTTCTGAATTGGGCAACATTCAGGATGATCCCGACATAGAGTGATGATTTGAATAGGTAAGTGAAAAATCTAATAAAGAAATGGTTAGTGAAAGAAAAAAAGATTTCATTAGTAACTCCAACATTTTTAACTCCTAAAAATGACATAGGCATGAGAATGCGTGTGGACAATAGAGAAATAAATAATATAATAATTAAGTATTGGTTCCCAATTCTAATATTAGACGATATGATGGATGTGTTAGAAACAAACTACTATTTTAGTAAGATTGATCTACGGAGTGGGTACCACTAGATCTGAATCCATGAAGGGGATAAATGCAAAATGACTTTGAAAACAAGATAGGGGTTGTACAAGTGGATGTAGATATAGACACCAGTTTCCGGTGTAACTCCTCTCATTCATCCCGGATTCGTTCTACTTCATTCAACTTTCCCCCTCACTTTTTTTTTCTTAAATTTGAGTAAATTCCATCTATTTACTCACCCTTAATTAATTAATTATCAAATGGTCTCCATGTGAACCCATTTGATAATTAGAGTTTTGCATTATATCATATATTCTAAATTTATTCAATTCATGGGAAATAATATACCCATCTTATTCCCCGCTCCTAAATTAAAAAATGGGATGCATTATTACACCTAACCATGTCAATCATGCTCCCCACTCCTTATCACATCCTTATCTCTTTAACCTCATAATTCAAATCATGAGCCCCGCATGATCACATCATGTATCTTAACCAAGGTTAATTTATCAAACCTTGATTACCTGTTAACCCCAATCTAACCTCCCCTCCAAGCTATAAATATGGGTCTTCCCCCCTCTTTGAAGGAAGGAAAGAGAATAAGTTGCAAAGTTTGGGAAAGTGTTGTTTTGAATTTTAAGGCTCTTGTTTATCATAGTACTCTCATAATGTAATTGTAATGACACTGGGATCCCCATAATACTCTTTTCATGATTTGGCGGTTCACTTAGCACGGTTCATGTTGTATGTTGGGTTTAGATCAGTTCTGTAGGACCATCTACATACCAACATCTGTAGGTTTCTTTGTTCATCAGCTTGAATGTTATTTGTTTGTCTTGTATGTTATCATTATTCGTTATCACATAGGGGTTGACATTATCCCGAGGATTTCATAGCCTCTTGGAACTGATATTATCCAAGAAACCCCCAAATATTGTTATATAATCACATATATTTTGGTTTTGAAGACCTATCTTCTTTTATCACATATATATCTTCTCTGTGCCTGTAGATCCATATCCGCATCTGAGGTCCTAAGCCCTCAATCATTAGAATTTGCTGGAGGATACCAGTATTGGATTTCACTAGCACAAGAATGAGGTTTCCTGTACAACAATTTTACACGCCGAGTGGGCCCCGAACCTAATTTTTGGTAACTTTTCATGTTTCTGACCTTGTTTAGGTGTTGTAAGTTTAACAGTTATTATGTTTCATAGTTCCTATCAATATACCTATTTGTTACAAATATTTCGTTTGTAGACTCAACCGCTTACAAGATGTTTAGTATTATCTCCCTCCAAGTGGTTTCATCTTAACATTTAGTGGTTTAGGTCATCTCGAAGGTAAGTGTTCTTCTTTTGTTCAACTGGATTGATTTTTAGTTTCAAGTTTAGTTTTACTCGCATGGGAATTAAACTCAAAAATTAATCGTATTGTTTGGCTTTTTGTTTGCAATCTTAGTTGTACAATAGATATATATTGTTCCTTTCGAAGACCTTTTATGTGACTTAATATTTTATGTCTATATATTCATTTATATATTAATTTTTAATTATATATAGATCTTTCCTTTCAAATTTAAATAATCTATAGTCTTTTCAATAGTCTATATTCATTTTTCAAAAAATTCAAATTAAATACAAAATAATAATAATAGTTCTTATTCCTCCTGGCTCGGCCAGCTCAGCCAAGCCATCTCTTCATTCCCCTCACCAAGCTCTCCACTCACCCCATCTCCCTTCTAACCACCTCACTCCCGATCCACTCCCCAACTCACCCCTCCCTATCGCCCATCTCCCATCCTCTAAAATCATCTCCAATTCGATCAACTCTCTTCCAACCTTGATCAACACCCAAATATTGAGCTCCTGTATCTCTTTGAACTCCCACCCAACTCTGTTATCTTCTTGAACTCCCAACTCCTATAATTTTTCCTTCCACTCCACATAGCCCTTCACCGAGCTCCTCACCCGAGCCATCCTACTCCTTGATCTCCTATATTCCCTTCTTCCCACTTAGCCACCTTACTTACCTACCTATAACGTACATCCCGTTCTTGAGCTATTCACTTTACCCCTCACCCAACACAAGCTGACCAACCCGAGTCACTCTCTCACCCATGAGCTATCAACTCTCTCCTCTTCCCACCAATCTGTTTGCAATACTTCTCTCTCAAGCCACTCAATCATCCCACACAACTCTCTTTCCTCCTATCAAGATATCTTCTAACCCACTACCCACTCATCTCGCCATCCCTCCCTACCTGATCTACCACAACCCGTCCACCACCTCTCTCCACTCCCATCAGCATTAACCTATTTACCACCTCTCTCCATTCTGACTCCTCTCAGTTCACCATGCAAACACAAACTCCCACGAGCTCCCATCTCCTTCTCCTCGACCACTCGGCCACCCTTTCTTAACTCACCACCACCACCCTCTCACCCAGCCATCTTGGCCACTAACCAATCGAATCATTCCTTTTCCCACACAACTCTCCAGCTCTCTCCTCATCCCTACGATTTCCTACCTTCCCAACCACTTAACACGATCTCCCACTCATCCACTTCACATCTCGACATCCTTAGCTGAGCCATCCATTCACACTCCCCACCTTCATACCGTGTCCCCATATCCTCCACCTTAGCCAAGCCAGGCATTCACACTCCCCACCTTCATACCGTGTCCCCATATCCTCCACCTTAGCTGAGCCAGAATCCCACACCCATAATTTTTCCTTCTAACTCGTTCCTAAATCCACGCAGCCCTCATTCCTCTTGACAGATCCGATCCGATGTGTGACACTTCCAACTATTTCCAAATCAGTTTAGAATTCATACAACTTTGTGGGTAGTGACTATACAGTCATTTAATAGCAATAGGCTCACAAATACACAACTTTTTGGAGTAGGTGTTGTTCTCATTTCCCCAAGAAATAATGATTGGCTTAAAATTCTTTAAACAGTGATCGACTTTCCATTTCTATCTTAGTTGTAAATTCGAGTAGAATTTGTGGGTGCTGGCGAGAAAATAGCATCCATGCAGACTCATAAACCTCCGATGCTTGGTGCAAACAATCGTTTCCATTCTCGTTTCAAATTCATGCAGGTTTTGTGGTAGTGACAGTAAATTTTCTCACAACGAGTGGTTTACAATTATTTTTTACATGTTTTCTCGCACCATAGCTAATTATATATTTTTTGTTGATATTTTTTGTGATTCTCATAATGCCATCACATATGTGAAAATCCATGTGCAGTTTAACTGTATATTCCAGCTTGTATTCCATCTAATTCTTTGACATAATCATGCAACAAATGATCTATTCATAACACCATTGTCGACTGTATATTTTTGTGATTCTTATTATGTCATCGTCCATATGAAAATCCATCTCCATGTACATTGTAGACTTATCACATCAGATTTGGCATATCGTTGACTTTCATGTTCACTTTTCATTCACCGACCTATGTCTTCCCTCCTTTATTCAAATAAGTCCACAACTTAGGTCTATTATTTTCTCCCATCTCCATTACAAATTTCAAATCAAATTGCTTTCTTCCTCCCCAAAGTCTTTATTATTATCATAAAATTCCACTCCCCCACCTACTTTTTGTTGTCACCTCTTAAAATCCACATTTAGTCATTTTATATGGTTATTCTTATTATAGTTCATGTAAAGAAATGAAACAATAATAAAATGCATACATTAATGTTTGGTCATTTATAAGTTGTCTTATTTATCATAATGTAATTCATTTAATAGTTTCGTATCACCCCGTCATTAATAATTTATGTCACATATTCTCATAATTTTGACAATTTATTTCATCGATATTTAATGGTTTAATTCATAGTTAAGTTTTAATTACCCTAATTGAATGCGAACGTTGAATTCGAACTTTTATTAATCCATTAGATTAATTTATTTTATTTTTATTTTAATTAAGTACTTTTTGTACACAAAATATTTATGACAGTTATATCAATTTAATCACATCAACTAATTACATTTATTTTCTTTTGCAGATGTAGTATACAAAATCCACGAGGTACACCCCACAAACTTGCAAACAACATTACGTTGTCAAAGAAAACCATTGAAACATAAACACAATGGAAAATAATTTTCACCAACCCCTTCCACAATTGTGCACAGTGTAATTTTAGGGTACACGGATGTTCCTAACCACTGACTGTTGCTTCCAAATATGCCATCATCATGTACAATCAAATAAAAAAGAGAAACTTTCTCCATGTTTTACTCGGTTGTCCCTATTTTCCCTTTTCTGCATTGCTATATCCTTTCATGCGTGATTGTCTGCATCAAACTTCACATTTCAAATTTGTCTAAAACGAACCCAATACATCCTACCTACTCACATATCCTAAATAAGGGTTTAATCTTCTACATTTCACATTATCACACATAGCCTAAAACTTCATTAACACAATCAAAACATCGAAAAATTCCTTTCACCTAGTTCATTGATTGGGATTTGAACACCCAACAAACAACCGTTTTAGACATTTCCCTAGCCAGAACTACCTGAAACGAGCCTTAAACGATCATTTCTTAGGAACCTTACTATCCATTTTTATTTTCACATCTCATAATTAATCATGATGATAAAAAAAATGTTTCTTTATTTGTTTAGAAACAAATTACATAAAAACATGTTTCTCTATTTCATACCTATTATCACTTTCTCTCGAATCGAAACAAAACAACAATGTCCTAGACCCAATGAAGTTACTTCCTCTAAAGATCTCACCCACCAAGATTTTAAACTCAAAACCATGGCTTTAGTTACCCAACCCCCTATCTTCATGACCTCGCTTCATGACGATTGTGTCATCCAAGATTGTCCCTATCTTAAAACTAATCTTCATATCCCTAACCAAGCCAATCTTCCTAAATCAACTGCATCACCATCTCCCACTCGTCTAGAGATACTCGGGCCTCCTCCTAACCCCATTTATGATTTCTTACTCCAAAATTCTTCCACAATATTTTAATCCTCCCAATCTCCTAAATTGGTAGATCACATTCCACCCACATCCCTTTTTTTCGATTCTATTTCATCTGCTACTAATATACATGTCCAACCATCTCAACCTCTTCACACTTACATTCCTACCCATCGCATGCCCCAACCATCTCAACCTCTTAACACCCATATCCCCACTTATCATTTACCACAATAACCTACCCAACTTCAATGAACACATCATGTCCCTATTATTCAAAGTCAACCTATGCAACAATCTCAACCCATGACACATGTTAATCATTACCAAACAATTCCCCACACACCTGCAAGTTTATCAACTACCTTATCAAATGATTCACTTAACAATTACATATCCACAACCTTATCCAGAAATTATTGCTCATCTTACTACTTTTGAAACCACACAACTAATTCAATCTCAACCTAACATCATGTCAAATGATCCTATTCATGCTTTGATGAATCTATTGGCCAATTTAGAAATCATTACCTTCGCACCTAAGGATAATTTATCCCATAAACAAATCTGTAACAAACTGATTCATCCATTGGTTCAAATTAAACCCTACCCTCCTCATTGGAAACTTCCCGCATTTACTAAGTTCAACAGCAAGGAGGATCCCCAACAACATCTCTGTGCATTTAAAAATGCATGTTGTCTTATTGCACTTGACCACAATCTACTGCTTCACACTTTCCCCATGTCTTTGTCCGGTCCTGCATTAAACTAGTACAATAGTATCCCCCAATAATCGATATTGTCCTTCACTCAACTCACGCAGTTGTTCTTAGAACACTTTTCAATTAACATTGCATGCAAATCTATTAGCGCTGACCTATACACCATCCAATTTATTTTTTATGATTCCATTACCGAATTTGTCGCACGATGGCGTGGTGTTGTAAACCAATTATCCTTCACTTTTTCGCAAACTGAACTCATCAAAATCTTCTCATGTTCATGTGCAAAATATATATCATCTACTTTGCAAATCCAATCATTCCAAACCTTTCATGAAGCTTTTACAATGGCTCACAAACTCGAAACTTGTGTCATTGAGCATGGTCATCTTAAACTCAGATTGACCATACCTAAAGCTGAATCTACCAAACCACTCACACATAACAAAAAAATTAAGGGTACGGCCAACAATGTGGTCATTAAACCCTCATCCGCATCTATATTTGGCACATGGCCTCAACAACGAGTCCCTCAACAGACAGTCAACTATACCCCCTTGGGAGAATCATACAGTTATGTATTTGATAAGTTGGTAGCCATAAAATCCATCCAAATTCCAACCATATGACCCATGGAAAATTTACAAGCCAAGCTTGTTTGGTATCTTGAAGCCCACTATTGTAAATATCATTGAGTTAAAGGTCATGACATTGAGAAATTTTGTTCCTTCAAAGATCGTTTCTAACAACTCATAAATTAAGGGGATATCCAAATCGATAGCTCCACTGCTCAAACTTTACCTAATCAACCACCAAGAAATAAAAGCACGCCCTTTACATCTCAACTATCAAATGCTTATATGATTTACACTGTCAATCAAGACCTCATCTTATCACCAACTCTACATGTTCCTACCTTAGACATTATGCCCACTCTTTATGTGGAACTTGTTGCACCCACAACTATAAAACCTATGTCAACTTTTACTAGTTGTGTTGAATATACACCTTCTCCTATCCTTATCAAATCCACAGCAAATTTGATTATACCATCCACTTCCTCCACTTCAATCATGCCCCGATCTACCACATTAGATTCATCCTTAGCACCTATTTTGGCTCCAAATATATCCACTAATATCCCTACATCTCTCACATCTATTCCTTCACCCACATCTACCACAAACACACCTATTACTACACCTAAATTACTCACAACCATCCCATCTAAACTCATTTCTACCACATGTACCTTTACAACTCCACTAACAACATCAACCCCATTAGCAAACATATCATTCTTACCCCTCAAAAAATTTATGAAACAACAAATCCCACCTACTTCTACACCTAGAAATACTCCTGCATTTGTTGCATTACCCATAATTTATACTCCACCGGTTATCACATCTCCAAATATCCAAAATATGCCTACATCCCTATGTATCTGAACTACCCCTATATCTATCATATCAACAAATCCACCTATCTCTACCTTGAAATATTTACTTATATCCTTTCCTATGGCCACATCACCCAGTCTACCCCAATACTCTTTACCTGATTTTTTATCACAATGAACAAATCTTCTCAATCTACAATCCTATAAAATATACACTTTGAAAAATCTACTGAACCAACAAATCCATCTAAATCAAATAAATATGGTTTACATTCCCCCTCTACAAGATCAACTCTTTCCATGCCAAAACCTAAACAATCCCCATCTCACATAGATCCCATTAATTGCATCATACAAACACCTATTTCTCCATTAACATCCTTGTATTGTTTTAGGACATTTTCTCCATTGATAACCACACCACCACCATCAAATCCTCCAGTTGAAATTATTATCATACCTTTCCAAGGTAAATCTTATTGATTAAAGTTTAAGGCTCATGGCAAACATCCATGATAGCCCCCTGTGCATCCTTGTAAACATTCAGATTTTTCCTCTTTTCAATAGTCTAATGCCACCACATCTAGTTTATGATTAGTCGTTCCATCTACAACATCTCACAACGATAAATTTACAGCCAAATAATCCAATCCTCCAATCAAATTCGATTTGTCATCCAAGACGTATAATCTACTCATCCAATGTATGTCCTCACCTAAATATGAATCCAAACAACACTATCCTTCAACAAAATTTGATTTTCCTTCCAAAACACATAATTTACCCATCTGATCTACACCCAAAACTAAGACAAAACAGCATAAGAGTCATCTTCCTCATAACACTTCGATCGGGTCCTACGCAGATATTTTTTGACATTTAGTTTGAATATCTACCATCATGCTTCCTCCCATTAAAGCTTAACCCCTACGGTCCAAAGCCATCATGGTTCAATCCTAATTGTTTTTGTTCTTATCATCATACCCTGAGCCATGAAATCAAACATTGTAAGGCATTTTAGACAATCATCCACAACCTTATTGAGAATGATTATTTCCTCATTCACGGGAAATATCCTTCTCCATCTACATTTAATCTAATTCATATACCATCCGTCGAGTTTCCCACAATTCCTTCATCCACATCCTCCCTTAACATCCCTCCTGCACATGACATTCCTCCTAAGGAAGGTCCTCTGTTGTTCATCAATATCGCTTATCTTACTAGGCACACTTGTGGTCTTCGACCATTTATCCCATCTAAATCTAAAACAATCTCATCTAAACTCTTTTGACATCCTTTAACTCCTTCATATTTAACTCATGGAGGGAGCAGCCTTCCCTCACCCTTGAGCATATCATTCATACAACTCCCTTGACACTAGGGGACTTCACTCCTTGACATTGTTTTGTTTACCTCCTTCACATTCATCCAATCTAAACTAATTCTGTCCAAATCCTCATCTCATTCTAAGTCCACCATTATGGCCATTTTTGTCCTTCTATGATGGCCCCTTTTTTATTATTTTCTTACCAAAGTCCACCATTGTTTCCATATTTGTGTCTATTTTGGGAAACCATCTATTTCTTCAAGTCCACACTTGTGGCCATTTTTATCCTGCCATATTTTTGTTTCATATTATTTTCATCCAAATCCAACGTCGTGATCATATTTTTGTTTCCTTAAGGACATAATTTTATTTCCCTTCTTGTCTATCATCTCATCATGTCGCAACTTAATGTCTTCCCTCTCTTGATGGTAAACCAGAGACATAACCTCTTAATGCATTCCACTTGCAACTAGTCTACTGTTAGCATAACTACCAATGAGCACTTAGTTATATCCTTAGATAATTCCTCCATCCTTAGCCTCTTCCATTTGTCAATGTAATTATATAAATGATGTGTTCTACCTCCATTGCTTTGATATGACCCCATAACTATTACATCCATCACCCTCTCATTCTCCTATTGCATTCATGCAAAAGGGACCACGAGGTGTCACTTGTATAATCATTCTCCCCTCCTAAGTGGTCTACATAGCCATTCCCAACTCTTCCCCATGTAAATCTAAAATTCATGTATGCAAAAGGCAAAATCAAAGTTATCAAAAATAGAATGATCCCTCGAAGGACAGTTGTTCATGCAAAAAATAAGAGAAAAAGAAAAAGAAAAACATACAAATCAAAATCAAAGAAAAATCAAAAGAAATAGATCGATCCCTTGAAGGAAAACTATCATAAATATTAGTCTTTCCATCCATATTCTATATAAAGTAGACCATACCCTCGAAGGATGGCTACTCTATTACTATGGCATTTCAAAGGTTTCCCTCATTGACCAGTCTTTCTTTTATCAACATTCTTAGAAAGCTTCCTGCATAGATCAATTTTATTTTATTATTTTTCTTCCCCTTTCCCACAGCTAGGGCATAGTTCTAGGAACAACCATCTATGGAGATCCCTCTTCCCATGTACAAGTTACATCTCCAATCCCTTTGTCAGATCAACTTTAGGATTACGAGCATCTTTCATCCGTATTTCCCTCATGGTATTGTTGTATAACTAATTGTCATTGGTTATGTGTGAACACCATCTATTGGATGCAAACATTTTTCCTTCAATGGTAACTATTATCTCAATTTTACCCCCCAGAAAAATTGATCAAACATGACCCTACACAGGAAGGAATCCAAGGGGCGGTTCCATCGTACGATCCCACATTTTAAATCCAACAAACAAGTTGTAGGTGGGCTCTACAATGGAGGAGAAGGGTTGGAAAAGGAGGCAAACAACGTCAAAGAAACCAAAGGCTCTTAGGAACAAAGAGGGGAAAGGCTCAAATTCTTCAAGCTTCACAAACGATTCAGAATGGGCTCAAATTGGCTAAGTATGGGAGAGACATCAAAATATGCCACATGTCTCAACAACGCACCTTCAAGGGTCGAAGCCAAGGGTGGTTCCCCTAAATAAGCACAAAGTCTCCACATGTCCTAGGCCTAAAAAGGGATAGAGTTGGTTTTTAAAAAGACCAAATGAGTGAAAAGAACCATGTGTTAGCTCAGTGCAATTTCAAAATGAGAACTAAGGGAAGAGACTCAAGCTAGTGCTATCTCTCCACATGGTCAAGGTCCAACAAAAGTTAAATGGTAATGGGCCCAAATCTGTTAAGTATAGAGAAGCCGCAGAAGTCTCCATGTGTCTAACTAGCGCAAATTCAAAAGGCGCAACCAAAAGTAAAGACTCAGATGAGCACGAGGCTTCCACTTTTCTCGGGTTTGAGAAAGGCATCAGCTCGAATCGGCTAAGTATCACAGACTCGCAAAAGGTGCCACATGTCAGCCTAGTGCATCTTCAAAGGTAAACCTACAAGCAGGTCTCCCAAACTAACACTAGCCTTCTAGGTGTCCTAGTTCCCAAAAGGGACCGATCCAGCCGTTGAAAACTCCAAACGAGTGGAAGGAACCACATGTTAGCTCGGTGTAATTTCAAAATGAGAACCCAAGGTGGAGACTCAAACTAGCGCTACCTCTTCACATGGTCAGGGTCCAACAGAAAACAAATGGCAGTGGGCCCAAATCGGTTAAGTATAGAGAAGCCTTTGGAAGTCTCCACATATCTCAATGGCACAAATTGAAAAGGTGCAACCCAAAGTGGAGACTCAGATGAGCGCAAGGCTTCCATGTGTCTAGGGTTTAAGAAAGGCATCAAATCGACTTAGCTAAGTATCACAGACTCACGGAAGGTGCCACATGTCAGCCTGGTGAATCTTCAAAGGTAAATCTAAAATCAGGTCTCCCAAACTAGTGCTCGCCTTCCACATGTCCCAGGTTCCAAAAGGGACAAAGTCAAAAGTTGAAAATTCAAGATGGGGCAAAGCCATGGAAGGCACCATGCATTAGCCTGATGTAACTCCAAAGGGAAAAACTCAAAGGGAAAACTCAAATGTGCACTGAGCCTCCATGTGTCCCAGGTCTGGCATATGGCCCCGCCAAACAAAAGACTTAGCCAAAACATAAAGAAACAAAGTAGAGTCAACAGAGGCTGCCATGTGTCCCTTCAGTGCAACTTGAAAAAAAAAATCCCCAAACATGCACCAGCTCTACACGTGGCCATGCTTCAAGTCAAGGCGGGTCTTCGGAGGCAATTTGAACTTTTTGGCTTGAAAGGCGTAAAGTATAAAAATGAGGCTACACGTCCACTTACACCCAAGGAGCCACATGTTAGGCCTAAATTATGTGTAGGCTAGCGGGCATGGGAAGGAATTTTTTCCCAAATGGAAAAATCAGACCGACGGGCTCGAAGATGGTTTTTTTTGGCAAAAGTAAGTTGCAGGGCTGCGGGGCATTTTGTGCATCTTTTTGTTTTTGTGCAAAATGTACAAAGTAAATTTTGGGCCTACAGACACATCCTGCTAACTGGTTTTCACCATTTTTGTATGGATCCGACTCAAACATTCAAATGGGCATATCTTTCAATACAGTACTCGAAATTTAGCAAATTTTGCAATATTAGAAAGGTCTCGACCTCGTTGATGCCATGGAAGCCTGAGACTTTAATTTTGGCAAGGTTAGGTGGGTGAAAATGGGAAAACATATTTAGACTATTAATATGCAATCCGGTTTCTCCCAACAACCAGATCAAATTTGATTTAATCTGTTGTTATTCCTTCTTCAGCACGCTGAGTAGACAAAGTGGTGGACTCGACAGATTGTGGGCAGATTTGCAGTGGCATTGGTGGTTGGTAGCTAAGCTCCAAATCAGGTTTCCCACCTCTTTTCTCCTTCTCTCTTCACTGCATCTATAAAGGAAGGGGATTGGATCATTATAAAGGTTTGTACTTGTTTTTTTTGTGCCCTTCCTTCTGCCCTTGTCTGTAAGATAATTTTTGGAGTTTCTAAACCTCCCTTTTGAGTTGTAATACAAAGTTTTTCCTCTTGGCTATTGTAATGTACTGTATCAAATCTAGAGCAATAATATATTTCTATGCATGATTACTAACCCTTTCATGTGTTTATTTTTGTCTTATGATCTCTCATTATAGTTTAGTTATCTGTGCATGGTAGTTGTATTGCATTTCTATGGTCAGTGTTAAATTACAAAATGGGTGTCTAACATTCCTTTGGTGCATCACCTCATTAGCTTAGGTTTATTTTCTCATATCTTCTCAACCCTGTCTCCTTGGTAAGATAGAGTAGGTTTTAGAATAGATCCTCTACAATTTATTTATATGCACCTGAATAGAGAAATAGGAACCGGCCTTCATCCGAAGAGCTCTCTAGATTTCAAAGTCCCACATTTTGAGAGATGCTCCATATTATGCAATCACACTGAGAGTCTCAACTCATCTAGTTGCATGTATTCAGGGGTGTTGTGATTGTGCACTAATATTTTTGGCATGCCTGGTGGGACAAAGAGGTCTCCATTTTAATTGCAGCAAGATTAATGTGAACTTGTTGCAAGTTTTTCAGCTTTTAATAATCTCTGAAGTTACACATCTAGTGACTCCAAAACAGATAGAATCCACTAGTTTCAATAGTCCAAGCTTGTCAATTTCATGATAAGAATATAAAAAAGGTCAAGAACAAGAGAGGAGGGACTATTTGTCTATCTACACTTGTCCCCAGACAGAGGGAGAAGGACGAGAAGAACCTAGAGGTCTCCATCTCCACCAAACAGAACCTTTTCAACACCTCCTCCTGGTAGGTCATTCATTCAATCAACAAGGGTTATCAGGTTAATCATAATTGAGAAACCACCCAAACCCTATGTCGACTTCACTGGTAGTAGCCCACTCGCTCTCAATGTAAAAAATCCAATCCTAGTTGCAGCATTAAAGAGCATCCCATATTTTATTGGAGAGAACCAGACTTCTCCTAGTGACCACATTCAAGACATTGCAAATGTTTGCACAACTCATGAAATCACTGAGATGGACATTACAGTCAAATTATTAGCCTCTTCACTCAAGGGTAAAGCTTCACAATGGTTCAAGAGTCTAACAGCATGCTCTATTCAGAATTGGAACAATCTGTGCAGAGCTCTTCACAATCAATTTGGAGAAAGGGAGATAATCTATCCCTATTGGAGCATTTAAAAACCATCAAGAGGGCTCCTAATGAGTAGATGAAAAACTTCAACTTCAGATTCCAAAGGACATGGGATAGGATTCCATTGGCCGTGAGGCCCACAGATGAAGGTGCTTTCTTATACTTTCTTAGAGCTTTAAATTTTGATATTGCCTTAATGATTCAATCAATGGGAGGCACAACCTTACTTGTAGCCTATAAAATTTCCATTAAAGATGAAATTTGTTTAATTCAAGCTGGTAAACTTGCTCCTAGGCCACCTATGCCTCTGTATCTGGAATTAGGAGCTCTAAGAACTAGTCAAACACCCACATTACCTTCCATACCTATTCTAAGGAATCAGAGTTCAGCTAAAGCTTCCACCTCATCCTCTAGCACATAAAAAGAGCTACACAAGGTTATGAAACAACTACATAACCTAGGGAATGAGCTAGTAACTATCAAAAGGTAGCAAGCTCAGAGTTCTAGGCCATGTAAGCCTCAAACCTAGTACCAGGCTAGACCCCCATATTAGCAAAATAGACCACCAACTCAGCCTACAGGTCAAAACTAATACAAAGGAAAACCCCAAGTTGTTAGGCCTTTCTGACCATATGACCCAAACACAACTTCAACATCAAAGGCATTGGTTCCAACATAAAACAATATGGCACAATAATTTGATTGGTGTTTCCCATACAATCAGCCCCACAACCAATCAATATGTTTCAATGGTGCACTGAACCAGGCCTTAATGGTACATACCATTGGTGTGTCCTAAGAGTCTAGTGAAGAATAAAATCAGCAGCAAAAAACCCAAAAAGAGGCACCTCCAAGTGAGACTATGCTTGTCAATGGGCAGGATGAGGACTTCTGTGGAGTTAACCAAGCCCCTTCTCAAAGTGTGGCCACCAATACACGGTCCAAGAAAAGGAACATTGGAGAGGGACAATCTTCAAACTTAGGCAATCCTCAACCTTCTATTATTCCATAAGGTATTGGCACTCAATGTATAATTCCCAATATGCATAGTCGGCCCAAGATACCTTCTAGACCCACTCAGACACTGGTTGTAAGGACCCATGTGTAAGAGAAAAATGTACTAGGAAAGGGGCAGCAAAAGGTTAGATCAAACGCATTTAACATCATTGAAAAAATGAAGAAAACAAATGTGAATATTTAAATTTGGGATTCATTAGCTATCCCAAGGCAGAGAGACTTGTTGCATGTTGTTATAGGCAATTGGTCAACCTCAAATCAGCCCCTTAACCAACAAGAGAAAGTTCTTAGTAATGTAGGTTGGCCTAAAGGAAGCCATGGACGACAACAAGGTAAGGATCTGAAGCCCCCTTTGTTTTATGTTTCATTGATCATTGCAGACAAATTGGTACATAATTTCATGATTGATTCAAGGGCAAGTAGCTCTGTAATGCCAAAACAATTAGCTGATCAGTTGAGTCTTCAATACGAAGTCATCTCCATGGACGTAATAAAATTGGATGGGACAGAGGTAAAAATGGTTGGAGTCATCAAGGATTTGACCCTCACATTACACACATGCCCCAATGTGACTATATTGCAAAATGTATCAGTCATAGACTTTCCGCCACATTTTGCATTGTGTTTTTCAAGAGACTTCACTGCTAAGATTGGAGGCTATTTGTCTGTTGATTGGTCACACATGATTTTTAGAACAAGGTATGAAGCTAAGGTTATGATCAAATTTGAGCCCATTGTGGATTACCATATTGATCCTTACATACCTAGCCCATCAATGTTAATTGTTTAGCCTTTGACCAGGAGGACCTCACAAACACTTATGAGGCAGATACCAAGGTTGGGTGTATTCCAGATTTGACCCTTGACAAATTGGTGAACAAGAGGCATGATTTTGACCCCTATAAGGAGATGGAGGAATTTGAGCTAGGATTCTACTGTTTGCATGAGGATAATTATCCTCTTCCTAACATCATCAAGTCAGACCACAAAGATGACAATGAGGTATGGCAGTTGTTCTTTGATGGCTCAAGAAGTAGACAAGGAGCCGGAGAAGGAGTTATGGTTGTTTCACCTCAAGGTATAAAATACTACTCAACTTTATGTTTCCAATTTTCTTGCTCAAACAACACAATAGAGTATGAAGCCTTAATCCATGGACTGCATTAGATAAGGAAAAGAGGAATCAAGAACTTGTAAGTGTTTGGAAACTGTGAGCTAGTTGTGAATCAAGTCGGAGGACAAAATGCTTCCAAGAATGATCTGTTAAGGAACTACAAGAACCAGGTATGGGAGCTCATTGAGTATTTCAAAGCATTTGGCATCAATTCCATTCCAAGGAAGAAGAATGAAGTAGCAGAAATACTGACAGCAATTGGGGAAGCATTTTATGTTGTAGAGAGTATCAAGAGTGATAGATCTTAACCCCATATCAAAGTGGTTGTAAGACCAGTTTTCCCGGATAACAACAAAAGTTGGTAGGTCTTCGAGAATGATCAAGAAATTATCAACTTTCTACAAGAAGAATATGAGTTCTCTGCTAGAAACCAATTCAAATTGGAACAATAGTATGGAAACCAAGTGGTGTGGCTGAGAACCAACAAACTACCAAAGGGTCTGGTAACCTTGGAGTCAATATTCAACCCAAATGATCGATTCTAGAAAGAGAAAGCAAATATTCAAGTAAAGGGTGAAGATTCAAAGCCCATTTCCATACAATAAGGTAAAACGTTGTGAATTGGCAAGGTGAGTACTCAACAAGAAAAATCTGAATTCATTCAACTTTGTCAAGAATTATCATATGTTTTTTCCTATACTTACAAGGATTTAAGAGGTTTTAACCCAAAGTTGGCACAACACACTATCAAGCTGGATCCAGGATCTAAGCCTTTTAGGTAGAAGAAAATGCCAATAAATCCTCACATTGAGCCTCTCATGAAGAAGGAGTTGAACAAGCTAATTGCAGTCAACGTCATCTTCCCTATCAGGCACTCAAGTTAGGTTGTGAACTTGGTACCTGTGAGGAAAAGAAATGGAGAAATCAGAATGTGTGTGTAATTTCATGATCTGAATAGAGCATCACTCAAGGATCGTTATCTGCTTCCATCAATGGAATAGATCTTACAGGTTGTAACTGGCTCTGAGAGGTTTTCATTTCTAGATGGATACTCAGGATATAACCAGATAATGGTGAAATAGGAAAACCAATTTAAGACAACCTTCACCACCAAATGGGGTACATATGCTTATAAGAATATGCCATTTGGAATGTTAAATGTTAGAGCAACATTTCAGCGAGCTATAGACATGGCATTCAAAGGCTTAATCAACAATATTTTCCTGGTGTATCTAGATGATATCACCATATTCTCAAAGGATGTTGCAGACCATCTCTTTCACCTTAGACAGGTATTTTAGAGGTATAGAAGGTTCGGAGTTTCATTAAACCCAAAGAAGTGTCTATTCTTGGCACATGAGGGAAAATTGTTGGGCCACATTGTCTCAAAAGAAGGGTTAACAATTGATCCTGAAAGGGTTGAATCCATCCAAACACTTCCATTACCACCACACAAAAGGTCTCTCCAAATATTCTTAGGGAGAATAACCTTTGTTCACAGGTTTGTGCTTGATTTTTCCACTCTTGTGAAGCCTTTAACAATGATGTTGAAGAAGAGTCTTGCATTTAAATGGAAAGTAGAAGGAAAAGAGAGTTTTGAGGCCATCAAGCTTTCAATATCACAGGCCCCAACCCTTATTAACCAAGATTTCTCAAAGGACTTCATGTTATATGCTTTTGGAGGGTTAGACACAATCTCAATTATCTTGGTTCAGCCCAACAAGGAAGGTTCAGAACAACCCATAGCCTTCTTTAGTCAAATCTTGGAGGATTATGAGGTAAAATACTCTTTCATTGAGAAGCATGTCCTTGTTATCATTAGGAGTTCGAAGAAGTTCAAACACATAGTCTCAAACAATAAGATTCAACTGCTAGTGTCTCATGTTGGTGTCAAGGATTTTCTCCTAAACAAGGACTTGAATGAGAAGAGAGCCAGTCGGATCACTCAGGAATTGGAGTATGACATTGAAATCAAGGTGACCAAACTGGTTCGTGGAAAGGGTCTATGTGAGAAGCTTTCTTCCAAGTAACAAGTTGAGTCAGTGGATGAAAAGGAGGCCATCTTATTACTTCAGAATGATCAAGAACAACCATCTAATGATATACCTATTCCATGTTAGACTCAAGCCTTGGTGCATTATCTCCAAACGTGTTTGTGCCCTCCAAAATGGAACAAAGAAAAAAGGTGATACTTCAGACTATAAGCCATCCGATATGTTCTTGTTGGCAGAGTATTGTTTCAAGAAGGATATCAATAGTGTCTAATTGAGGTGCACTGGGACAGGCCAAATTGAGAGAGTGTTACATGAGTTTCTTGATGGAGAAGTAGGAGGCCACTTTTCCATTCTAGTAATAGCTCTCAAAATCATGAAAGTTGTTTATTATTGGCCTATGGTGTTTAGGGACTGCTACTCATGGATCAAGAATTGCAAGAAGTGTGCATTCTTCACAGGAAATGAGAAGTTAGCAGGCCTGCCCCTTCACCCAATTTCAGTAGATCAGCCATTCATGAAATCGAGAATAGACTTCAATGGAGTGATTAACCCAAACTCAAGCCAGAGCCACAAGTGGATACTTACAGCAACAGACTATTTCACTAAGTGGACTGAGGTGGTGACACTTAAGGAAGTAAATGAATCCAACATCTTAGATTTCTCTGAAGGAATAGCCACCAAGTTTAAATTCCCTGACACTATTATATCAGATAATGCATTGGCATTCCTGCGTACAAGGATCACTGAATGGGCTACCAAAATGGTGTATACCTCAGAACTTCATCAAACTATTACCCTCAAGGTAATGGCCAAGTAGAGTCCACAAACAAGAACCTATTAAGGATTATCAGAAGGAATCTTGATGAAAATCAAAGAAATTGGTATACAAAGCTCAAATTAGCTCTATGGGCTGATAGGATCACATCCAAAAGGGCCATGGGTAGCTCCCCATAAAAGCTTATATATGGAAAAGAGGTAGTATTACCCAAATCATTGGATTTTCCCACTTTGGAACTCATAAAATAGTTAGAAATGGTTGAGTTTGAACCTATGGAAATCAGGTATGTAGATCTAATGGAAGTAAGAGAGGCAAGAGAGCATGCAATGTAGACCCTGGAGAAGGATCAAAAATTTATCAAGAATAGCTTTGATAAGAAAGCAAGAACAAGGACCTTTCAAGAGTGGGACCTAGTTCTAAAATGGGATGGAGATCGGGAAAAACTAGGAAGGCATTCCAATTTTGATGCCATTTGGAGTGGCCCCTACATGATCACAAGGTGAAAAAGTAGCAATGCTTTCTAGCTGGCTAAATTGGATGGTGAAGAATTGGAGATTCTAGTCAATGAGATCCATCTCAAACATTGCTACTAAAAAGGGAGGTTCCACCCTTGTAAATATTAGCATAGGACTTTAATTTCTCTAAGTGTGTATGCACATCGTATTGCTGTAGCATAGGTTTTATTTCCCTAAGTGTTGTGGCACAAGTTTTTTGTTGCTCTAAGTTTGCGTTGTTATACAATTTGATGTGCCTCTAGGTGAATGCACCAGGCCCTTCAACATTTACAATAGGTAAACCCATGGTTGCCATGATAGTTGCTAACTTTAAAATAGAGCAAATACAAAGAAACTAAAATCGGGTCTCGAAGGGTCCATTTCAAGAACAATGGGGTAGGTTCCAGGTCACCAAGTGCAAATGTCAAATTCAAGCTTCAAGAACATGACCAGCATCAGGCCACCACCCATGACTTCATGCCCACTGGATACAACAGGGTAGATGATCTCTTCATCTAGTAGGAAAATTTCCTTGTGAGTCACAAAATTGTTATCTCAATTTTTTCCCCTGGAAAAATTGATCAAACACGACCCTGCGTAGGAAGAAATCCAAGGGACGGTTTCGTCGTACAAGCCCACATTTCAAATCCAACAAATAGGTTATAGGCGGGCCCTACAATGGAGGAGCAGGGTCGACAAAGGAGGAAAACAACATCAATGAAACCAAAGGCTCTCAGGAGAAAAGTGGGGAAAGGCTCAAAGTCTTCGAGCTTCACAAACGATTCAGAATGGGCTGAAATTGGCTAAGTATGGGAGAGACAGAAGAAGTTGCCACATGTCTCAACGACACACCTTTAAGGGTCAAGACTAAGGGCAGTTCCCCTAAACAAGTACAAAGTCTCCACATGTCATAGGCCCAAAAAGGGACAAATTCAACCATTGAAAAGTCCAAATGAGTGGAAGGAACCACCTATCATCTCGGCGCAATTTCGAAATGAGAACCCATGGTGGAGACTCAAACTAGCACCAACTCTCTACGTGGTGAGGGTCTAATAAAATTCAAATGGCAGCAGGCCTAAATTGGTTAAGTATAGAGAAGCCGCAGAAGTCTCCAATTGTCTCAATGACACAAATTCAAAAGGCACAACCACAAGTGGAGACTCAGATGAGCACGATGCTTCCACGTGTCTAGGGTTCGAGAAAGGCACTAGCTTGAAGTGGCTAAGTATCATAGACTCATGGAAGGTGCCACATGTCAGCCCAACGTATCTTTAAAGGTAAATTTAAAATTAGGTCTCCCAAACTAGTGCTAGCCTTCCATGTGTCCCAAGTCCTAAAAGGGACAGAGTCGGCCATTGAAAAGTCCAAATGAGTGGAAGGAACCACGTGTTAGCTAGGTGTAATTTAAAAATGAGAACCTAAGGCGTAGACTCAAACTAATGCCATCTCTCCATGTGGTTAGGGTTTAATAGAAGTCAAATGGTAGTGGGCCCAAATTGGTTAAGTATAGAGAAGCTATGGAAGCCTCCATGTGTCTCAACGATGTAAATTCAAAAGGTGCAACCCAAAGTGGAGACTCAGATGAGCGCCAGGCTTCCACGTGTCTAGGGTTTGATAAAGGCATCAGCGCGAATCAGTTAAGTGTCGTAGACTCGCGGAAGGCACCATGTGTCAACCTGACACATCTTCAAAGGTAAATCTAAAAGTGGGTCTCCCAAAATAGCACTGGCCTTCCATGTGTCTTAGGTCCCAAAAGGGACAGAGTCAAAAATTGGAAAGTCAAGATGGCACAAAGCCACGGAAGGCGCCATGCGTAAGCTTGTCGCAACTCCAAAGGGTAAAACTCAAAGGGAAGACTTAAATGTGCACTGAGCCTCCACCTATCCTGGGTCATGCATATGTCCCCGCCAAACAAAATACTTCTCCAAAACATAAAGAAATAGAGAAGATTTGGCAGAGGGTGCTACATGTCTCTTCGCTGCAACTTCAAAAGGAAAATCCAAAAGCAGTCCCCAAATGTGTGCCAGATCTACACATGGCCATGCTTCAAGTCAAGGTAGGTCATCAGAGGTAATTCAAAAATTTTGGCTCAAAAAGGTGTAAAGTATAAAAATGAGTTGCATGTCTATTGATGCCCAAGGAGCCACGTGTTAGGCCTAAATTACGTGACGGCTAGTGCGCCTGGGGAGAACTTTTCACCCAAATGGAAAATGCGGACCGACAGGCCCGAAGATGGTTTTTTTTGGAAAAAGTAAATTGTGGGGCTGTGGGGTGTTTTGTGTACTTTTGTATTTTTGTACAAAAGGTGTAAAGTAAATTTTGGGCCCACGGACCCATTCTGCTAACTAGTTTTTTCCATTTTTGTACAAATTGGACCCAAACATTCAAATGGGCATATCTTTCGATCTAGTACTCAAAATTCAGCAAATTTGGCAACATTAGAAAGGTCTCCACCTCATCTACGCCAAAAAATCCTGAGACTTTAATTTTTTAAGGTTAGGTGGGTGAAAAATGTGCAAACTTCTTCACGCCATTAAGATGCAATACGATTGGTCCCGAAAACTAGATCACATTTGATTCAATCTGTTGTTCTTCCTTCTTCAATGCACCGAGCAGAGATAAAGCGATGAAATCAATAGATTGTGGGAAGAATTGCAAAGGAATTGATGGGTTGTAGCTGAGCTATAAATCAGGTTTCCTACCTCTTTTCTCCTTCTCTCTTTGATGCATCTATAAATGAAGGGGCTTGGCTCATTATAAAGGGTTGGACAGTTTTGTTTTGCACCCTCCCTTCTTCCCTTGTCTGCAAGAGAATTTGTGGAGCTTCCAAACCTCCCATTCGAGTTCTAATACAAATTTTTTCCTCATGACTACTGTAGTGTACTGTATCAACTCTAGAGAAATAATATATGTCTATGGATGATTCCTAACTCTTTCATGTATTTATTATTGTCTTCTAATATTTCATTATTGTTTAGTTATATGTGCATGGTAGTTGTATTACAATTCTATGGTCTGTGTTGAATTGTAAAATGGGTGTCTAAAATTCCTTTGGTACATCACCTCATTAGCTTAGGTTTATTTTCTCATATCTTCTCATCCATGTCTCCTTGGTAAGATAGAGTAGGTTTTAGAATAGATCCTCTGGAATTTATTTGTATCCACCTAAACAAAGGAATAGGAACTGACCTTCATCCAAAGAGCTCTCTCGATTTCAAAAGTCCCACACTATGAGAGATGCTCCATGTTGTTCAATCACACTCAAATTCTCAACTCATCTAGTTGCATACATTCGGGGTGTTGTGATTCTACACTAATAATAACCTTTCTTTCTTATCTCCAATCCAGTTCAAAGCATAGTTTCCCTATACACCCTTACTACAAATATGTTTCATTCATCTCATCAAGGGCATATTTTATCAAAAGCACATCAAATTTCACACTATGAATTCAATATCTATCCATAATATCCATGAATGTGTTCGTAAATACACTTTTTAGTATGCGAATTATATTTGATCGCCATTGCAGTTTGTGAAACCTACTTGAGGATCCTTCTCAAGGAAAGTTCGTTATCCTATAACTTCTTATACCCTAACATTGTCAATAATGTATTTGATCCATTTCTCTTCACTCACCATTTCTTCTCATCACCATTTGTCTTCACATCATCCTTCTCACCTTTTTTTCCCCTTTCACTACAACCAATATCTTACCTTCCTTTCCTCTTGAGTTTCCCTTTCAGTCTTCTGCTTTCAGTTTGACAATCTTACTTAATCATCCATACAACCAAAGAATCTTGGTTGAGGCATATCTTCTTCCTTGGATCCTCCCACTATAGAAGCTTCTCCACCATTTCCTCTTTCAGTGGATGAAAATCACCACCAAAAATGTCTTTCTTCTCCTCCTTTCTCATTTAACACTCTTACATCATCACTCCCACCACGTGGGCATCCCAATTAAGAATTTCCATTACACTCTCCATCTATATTACATTTTTTCCTCAATCCACTCATTTCACACTCCTTTGTTTCCTTGTTATCACCTTCATATCACATCCTTTCATCTCTTGTTCAATTTTGGTATACACCGTTCAGTATTTTCATCATTCTTCTTCTTCTTTGGCTTGGTGACCCTACTTAATCATTCCTGTCGCATGACAATCTTACTTAATAGTCCCACTTAAGAATGGTTTTCCATCTGAAATTTCCACCTCCCATCATATCTTCCTCATCTTATGTCTCCTGTCTCTCAGTGTACTTTTCTGCTCTAACCAACCATTCCATACCTATACCCAATACAATGTTGTCTTTCTCCTTCCATATCATCACCGCCGGTTTGGTGATCTTACTTAACTCCTCCTGCAGCATGGCGATCTTATTTAAGAGTCCCTCTTAAGGATGATATGTCATCCTACACTCACCCACCACTCCACATTCTCACCATCTACATTTTCTCGTCATTCCCCATCATCACATCCTCTCACCTCCTCTTCCATTATCATAAACACCACTTCCTATTTCCCCCTGTTCATCTCTATCATTCCTTGCTTGGTAATATTACTTAACCATTACTTCCCTATTCATTTCGTTTCTTGTTTCTTCATCTTTCTCTCATTCTTTTCCATCCACTACATCCTCTAATTTCCTTCATCTTCACACACATCGATATCTCTCATTTCTTTAATCTTTCCACTCCATCTTCTAGAATTATCCCACATATCTACTTCCATGATTAATCTTCATTGTTATTAATCACACCCTAACATTATTTCATCATCATATTTTGTTTCCATGCTAATAATTATAGGTGGGCATCTCCTAAAAATAACTCATCCCCATTCTACACATCCTAGATCCTTCTCTTTGACCCCCTACATTCTATCTTCATTCCTTCCTTCCTCTATGTCCTCTAATCATTATCAAGGGACTTCCCCTAACACCCCTTCATTTTCATTCCCTCTTCTATTCCTTATTTACTTTCCCCCTCTTTTCACCTTTTGTCCCATCCTTCCCTACTAATCATTATCGGTGGATTTCTCCTAACATCCATTCGCTGGCATTGCGTATTTTATCCCTTCCTCTCTTTTTTTTTGCCACCTCTCCATATTTCATTCTTACTTTCTAATTTCTTCACTGTCTTCATCATACATCCTCTATCTATTTTATTTTCATCAACTTATCCTCATCTCACGCATCTCCGCATCTTTTCCAATTCGTTTCATTCCCCCCTCTAGTTTTTCTTTACATTCCTTACACTTCTCACTCTTTATCAAATATCTCCATTCTTGGCTCCCTTCATGCTGCATAATTTTCTCCATTTTCCTCTCCTCCTTTTTGATCCTTGTCTTATTTCACTTCCTTTATATCGTTTTCTTCCCCGTTTTACCTCGCACTTCCTTCTTACTTCCCTGTCGATAACCCAACTCTTCACTGTTGTCCCATATTTTTTTATCATCCACATGCATTTCCATGCAGTCAATTCCATATTATTTTCCTTGGATTTCATCACTATAATTTAGTTCCTTCAATTTTCTTTGCTCTATCATATCTTTTGTTTTTCATTACCTCTCTACCTTTATCTACTTCACTCTTCTTCATGCCTTTTGTTTTAAATAACTCTCTCCCTTTTTCATAATTTCACCCTTTGCTCTATAATTTTCTTGTCTTCTCCTTACTTTTCCTTCATCATTTCCCCCTTCCTCTATAATCCTTCTTTAGTATCTTCTTCCTCCCCTTTCGTTCCTTATTTTCTTCCCATCTAATACCCCTATCGCCTTCACCTTTGAACTTTATTTCTCTTCTCATAATAATTCCCTTTTCTATTTCTCATTACATCATTCACCACATCCCTCACACCTAGCATTCACAATCAATTATGATGTTTCTCCATTTATGTACCACCGCCGATCCATTTCATTACCATTCTCTTTCTTCTCTCTACAATATTGACCTCTTCTCTTTTTGAGAACCCTGTCACATCTCTTATCTTCATCATTCCTCTTGCAAAGGCATCATCCTATACATTTATAAGAATCTATTCCCATCTTCCTTTGACATTTTTGTCTTCGAGGATACCAGAACGGCCAACACTTATCTGATCTTGTTACCTTCCATGAATGTTTTCTCTTTTTTTGTTTTTTTTGCAAAAGTATCTTGACTTCTCATCCTACTTACCGAATAAGTGGGACTTATTTTTATTTTTCACCTAATTTTTCATCACTTATGCATATTTCCTGTGAAACATGATTACCATCATATTTATCACCATTTTAGGGCATTCTACCTCACCTTTATATCCTATCTGCTCATCATGTCTGCATTTATGATAATTCCCCCTAGGATATTTTTACTAACATATAAACCTTCTATATCATGCCTTGTACTAGGGAATCAGTATTTTCATCCTCCTCCATTTTGCGGAGGCATGATTTTTCACTTGATTCCTTGCATAAGAAGGATTTCGCATAGTCTTTGCATTCAATCACACATATTTTGATGTTTTCCTATGACCCATTGGTCATCATGGTTTATATCCATACTGTAGTGGTCTTCACCTACTCAACGGTCTATAGAACGTTGTCTTTTGTCTACATTGAGGCCGCAATTGTCCTCTACCCATGTGATATTGGAGACACTGCCATATTTTTCATTTTTATTATGATCCTTTTTTTTCCGTGGGCATCTTGCCTTTGGTCATGTATTTATCCATTCTCAGACACATAAATTCATCCAATTATTTTTTTGTCTCATGGTTTTGCTATCAAAAATGAATTAACAAAAAGGGGGAAATGTAGACACTAGTTTTTGGTGTAACTCCTCTTGTACTTCATGCATTCCTTCTCCTTCATTTAACTTTCCCCTCTTCTTTTTTCTTAAATTTGAGTAAATTACATCTATTTACTCACCCTTAATTAATTAATTATCAAATGGGCTCCATGTGGACCCATTTGATAATTAGAATTTGGCATTATATCACATATCCTAAATTTATTCAATTCATGGGCACTAATATACCCATCCGACACCCCATTTTTAAATTCTAAAATGGGTTGCATTATTACTCCTAACCATGTCAATCATGCTCCCCACTCCTTATCAAATCCTTATATCTTTAACCTCATAATTCAAATCGCGAGCCATGCACGATCACATCATGTCTCTTAACCAAGGTTAATTTATCAAATCCCAATTACCTGTTAACCCCAATCTAACCTCCCCTCCAAGCTATAAATATGGGTCTCCCCCCCTCTTTGAAGGAAGGAAAGAGAATAAGTTGGAAATTTTGGGAAAGTGTTGTTTTGAATTTTAAGCCTCTTGTTTATCATAGTACTCTCATAATGTTCTTATGATGACACTGAGATCCCCATATACTCTATACATGATTTGGTGTTTCAATTAGTGTGGTTCATGTTACATGTTGTGTTTGGATCAGTTCGGTAGCACCAACTACATACCAACATCTGCAAGTTTCTTTGTTCATCATCTTGCATGTTATTTTTTTGTCTTGTATGTTATCATTATTCATTATCACACAGGGGTTGACATCCTCCAAGGGATTTCATAGCCTCTTGGAACGGACTATATTTGGGTAACCCCCGCATATTGTTATCTAATCATATTTGTTTATGTTTTACAGATCTATCTTCTTTTATCACATATTTATGTTCTTTGTGCCCATAGATCCATATCCGCATATGATGTCCTAATCCCTCCATCATTTGAAGTTGTTGGAGGATACTAGTATTGGAATTCACCCACGTGAGGATGAGGTTTCATGTACAACAAGTGATGTCATTTGGGTTATCTAATACACCCAATACATTCATGAGGTTAATGAATAGAGTACTGTAAGAATACAATGGTAAGTTTGTGGTTGTCTATTTTGATGATATTTCTTTATTAAGTAGGACAATTGAAGAATATTTGTTGCATATTAAATTAATTTTAGAATTGTTACAAAAATAGAGTTTGTACAAAAACTTAAAGAATTGTATATTCCTTTTATAAAAGTCTATTTTTTTATGGTTCATCATCTTAGAGGATGGGGTTAGGATAGATGAAGAAAAAGTGAAGGAAATTTTGGAATGTCCTATTCTAAGGAATACAACATAGGTTCAAAGTTTTCATGGTTTGAAAAATTTAAATATCAAGTTCCTCAATAATTTCAGCAGCATAGTTGCATCCATAATGGAGTGCACGAAGGTAAATGAGTTTGTATGGAAAAATTTAGCAACAAATAGTTTTGAATTGTTGAATCTAAGAAAGTGTTATAGGAACTTGTTTTGGTATTGCTAGATTTTAGCAACAAATAGTTGATTCTGATGCCTAACATGTGGGGATCACAGTAATACTAAGTGAAGAAGGATGGCATGTAACATTATTCAGTGAAACATTAATGAGGTTGGGAATAAATATTCTACATATGATGTGGAATTTTATGTTATTGTTCAAACATTAATGCCTTGGAGACATTACTTGGTATCTAAGGTATTTGTACTCTTTAATAACCATAAATCATTGAGGTATGTAAACACACATAAGAAAGTAAATAATAGGCATACAAAGTGGTTTTTATTTTTTCAACAATTTACTTTAGTCTTAAATCATAAATCAATTAAGAAGAATCATGTTATTGATTCCTTGAGGATGTGTTTAGTGTTGTTCATAAAAATGGAAAATGAAGTCATAGGGTGTGACGTGGTTAAGAAATTGATCAAATTTTGGTGATTTTGTAAGACAGTGTAGAGTCCCTATAATGGGTAGTGGTTCTTGTGATTATTTGGTGGAGGATGGATATTTATTAAGGGGAAAGCAATTGTGCATCCCTTTTAATTCAATGAGAGAAAATATTATATGAGAATTACACAGTGGGTTTTTTTGGGCACATTGGTATAAGTAAGAAAACTTCTCTTGTGGTAGAGAAGTATTATTAGATGAAGGTAAAGTGGGAAATAAGTAGGATCATATCAAGATGTAGAGTATGCCAAATGGCTAAGGGCCATGCACAAAATATTGGGATATATATGCCATTAGCTCTCCCTACTTGGCCATGGATTGATTTGAGTATGGATTTCATGTTACAAATTCCTAACACACAATGAGTAAATGATTCTATCTTTATTGTGGTAAATAGATTCTCTTAAATGGCACATTTTACTACATGTAAGGAAACTAATGATGTTTCTATAGTTACAGATTTAGTTTTTAGAACTAATTAGGTTTTATGGAGTTCTAAGAATGATCACTTCAGATTAAGGGGTAATTTTTTTTAGTCACTTTT
Source organism: Taxus chinensis (assembly GCA_019776745.2). Taxonomy (NCBI): domain Eukaryota; kingdom Viridiplantae; phylum Streptophyta; class Pinopsida; order Cupressales; family Taxaceae; genus Taxus; species Taxus chinensis. The sequence goes on along the minus strand of CM034156.1, from coordinate 58,559,142 downwards.
CAAAGAATCTGTGGAAGGAAAAGGGGGATACAACTATAATTCATTAGTGCATATCACCCCAAATTGATGGAAAAACAATAGTAAAAAATATCTTGGGAAATATTCTACGATGTAAAGTGTGAGAAAAGCCAAAACAATCGGATTTGGATTCACCAAAGACTGAGTTTTCTTATAATGGCTCAGTAACTAAGTCAATGGGGAGGTCTCCTTTCTATATTTAATATGACAAGAACCCTAATGGAGTGATAGATCTTATTTTTCTTCCTGGTGAAGATAAAAGAAGTGATGCTGTAGAAGTATTTGCATAACACATGCTATCATTGCTAGAAGAAGTGCGGGAGAAGCTTAAAGATAAAGATTTAAAATAGAAATAAAATAGATATGCAAGCATCAAAGTAAAAAAATTGGAATAAGGATACATGGTGACTCTTTATCTAAAAAATGAGTTCTTTCCAAACGAGACATAATAAAATAAATTATAAGAAGATTGGGCCATGTAGGAATCTGAAGAAAATGAGGGATAATGCCTACAAGGTGGAGCTACGTGAAAAATTTTCTACTTCACAACTTTTTAAAGTTTATGAATTTTATATGTTTTTAAGTCATGATGAAAATGTTGAGGAGGAGGAAAAATTACACTAGGAGTAGAAGATAATAAAGAAGAAAAAGGAGAGGATAATGTGTTTCTTCAATAAAAAGGCAGTCACTACTAGGCATGGGAGATAGAACATATATTTGGTATAATGCGAAGATTTGCAGCAAGAAAAGAATACTTGGATTCTTGAATGGGATTTAAAGAATATTAATAGTGGAAAATATGATGAATTTCAACAACTTAATTTTTAAGAGCAGAATTCTTATCAACTAGGGGAGAATGATACGGGGCCATAACTCTTGGAGACCATAACTTTTGTTCTGACCGTCAAATTGTCTTGAAAGTTTCCAAGGACTTAGATATTGACTATTAATATTCTACAACAAGCATTTTAAAAAATGGTTTCATGCCTTTTCGGCATTTTTTCGGGGCAAAATTCCTTTGTCTAGTGGTCTAAAAATGTCTTAGAACATTCTTTGGATTTTTTTAGAACTTAGACTTGTAATATCTTTTTTAGATTTATGGAATAAGAAAATATTTTGCATAAGCCTTCATCTATGATGGTATACTTTGTTGGAAAAATTTGGGGCCCATCCAGATGTTTTAATTTTTTTGTGTTTTAGGGTTTTTTGTCAGTTTAAGGTTTTTCTTAGAGATAGTTGGAAATAAAAAGCAGACTGAAATACTTTGAAATATTTGTATAGATTAAATAATCATAAGGAAACTCTCTTTAAGTTTTCTGGAGTTTTTTAAAAAAATTGTGTGTGTGTGTTTTAGAGGCATTTCAACCTCTTACAACTGGATCCACATCATTATGGATAAAAATAATTTGTCTTATCAAATATGCATAATGTATTATAAGGACTGTAAAACATACACTTACTCTTCGAACAAGAACCCTTGAAGCATTATTTCTCAAAAATAAAAAATAATCACACCCACCTTGTTCTCATGAGATGTGGGATGCACATTATAGAAGTTTTGGTTACTATGATGCTCACAGGAAAATGTATATTAAACCCATTGGAGAAAAGGTTAGATGTGTTGTATAAAAATATAAATGTCTTGAATTATTCTACTTGTAGATAAAATTATGTATGAAAGGATTACAATAGGTACCACTCTTGAAACACAAGATATGATTGAAATATATTATGAAACCCAACATTTAAATGAGATATATTATACACATGTAAAATGTGTAAAATAATTATCATAAAAAATGCTATGGGTCTAAAAAGTCTATACCTGTAATAAAAACACACATGCATGTATTAGAAATCTAATTGATCAGATACTCATATTTCTTGCAATGTACAAACATCAATTATTTGAATTCAAAATGCTTAAATTATAATTCTACTTACATTGTAGCTACTCATTAATGCATAAATCATGACATTTTTGTGGGGGTAGTACACCAGTGACAATTAAACAATAGATAGGTAGTGAGGTGCGTACATTCCTGCACCTAAATCATCCTCTAAGATGTGAATAAAGATCCACGTATCACTCTCAGATACTTATCAAAAAAATTTAATAGTAATTCATTATGAGTTTATGCCCACTAGGTACATATGGTGATGAAAATCCATGTGGCAACTAACATTGTCTAAAATTCAAATATTAACATATTCTATGACCTTCACATCATCTGTGGGTTGTGGACCATAATCTACCATACATGAATGCCACTAACCTTATATAATACCCATGGCAATAATACACTATGTGTCCTTGGAGTACCTAAAGTCCACATGAAATATGGCTAAATGATATGTGTGTACATTTCTGCACCTACCTACTTCTCTACCAAGTAACTTGGGAAGATCAGAATGCGCTATGCCATATAACCTCCATTGATACTACTCACCCTATTTGGGAAATCTGAGCCTCTAAGCCATATAATCCACTTAATGGCACCATAATTGTTTACATAGATGTAAGGGCTCGTCCCACTCTATGGAAAGACACTGGCATTTCTGGGGATGTTTCTCCTAAAAAACACCTCTTATGGTCAATCTAGCTAACAATGACTCTACACACCATCACATCTAACCAATGCCTCCTATGACAATACCCAGGTGGATGGGGAATAGAGCAATGGGGTATGTAGGATGGGAGGCTCAATCAGCTCTTGCATACCTCTAATCAAGTACCTCAAGTGAGCTGGTATGGATCATAATTTCTCATACATGTAATAACGTCACTATTTGTATGGAATCTTTGTTTACTCTCTAATACAAACCTAAAAAAAGTTACCTATACATATGGGCCAATCATACACTGGCCCTTTAAGCTATATCTCACCTCCTCATTCATCTTATGCTACTGCAAGAAACCTCCCACATCCTATATAAAACCCTTAAATGTGATGCTCTACCTCCATCTACTACCACAAATGATGTTCAAGTAACTTGACATCTAAGGAAACACTTTTCACCCATGGAACATTAGTTGTCACAATATTGTTAGATTCATACATATGTCGCTGGGACTATAACTACATTCCTTGGTCTAACCAAAAAATATGTGCTATGGCCATCTTAAATGGATCATCTGCTAGAGTAGAACACACATCCCTCTAACTTATTTATTAACAACCTCAAAATATGATATAAGGATAGCAGATAATTTCATTTTCTATGCTCCCCTAACTATCAGAGTCATCTCTGCTACATGAAACCTTGGTTTCCCTCCTATCAACCCTATCACACACCTTCCATGGTAGTAATGTATGGGTGCATATTTAGGGCTCACATCCCACTATAATCTAGCCACGGGGTGCCAGAGATCTAGCCATGATCTGAAATTACATTCCAAACCTATGGATCCTCTAGAGCCACTGAAAACAAGGTTCTTTATTTTTGTACAACCCTCAAGTTCCTCTCAGACATTAACAACATAACTTTAATCTAACCAAAAAATAAATAAACAAGTTATCAAGTATTAGTGCTCTTCTCATTTGGTCACTACTCAAAATTCAACTATGAACAGTCAATGAAAAACACACATTTCAATTCTACGAAATGCAAAATTGTCTTTGGGACCAAACCATATGAAAAAGTAAGACTATGAACATACAAGATGAAGTGACAAAACCATCGTGGAAGGATGCTCAACCAAGTATGAAAAATGGATACCAAGTGATACTGATTATTTCTCAAAAGATTCAAAACTTGAAGAAGGTGAAACTCAGTTTCCGGTTGGGGTTCATCTTTCCCCTCATGTTGTGTGGGTTGATGGGTCAATTTCTTTTTATCCTTCTTTGGAAAATATGTTTCCTTTAGGATCGACCTCTGTTTACATCAAAAATTGAATCTTAAAGGACTCAAATGTTGGTAAAAATGATTTTTTTGAATTCTTGCTTCCGATTCATTCAAATGAAAACGCAAATCCTAATAAGAGTGAGGGCTGGATAGTTGTGCAAATAAAAAAGAAATGCAAGACCCTCACTGCTCCTCTTAATATGCACTTAAGATCCCATGGTCAGGTTCTTCAAGGATAATCCACTCCTCGTATTTGGTTAGGTTATGTCATTATGGATTTAGAGTGGTCCTTGAGATGGGTCAAGCATGTTTTACTTTATTCTTGATAGGCTCTTTGTCTTTTGTGTTATTTTCTAGCCTTTGTGTTTATGTGGAGTTTGCTTTGGTTTTTTTTTTGGTCTAAGAAAATGTTTCTCTTTGTTCCTTTCCAAGCTTTGTTGACTATCATACTGGATGAATAGTGTCAGAAAACATTTAGGAAGGATTTCTGACATACTAGATGAATAGTGTCGTTCTCCCCCTCTACAAAAGTGGGGATATTAACAATCTGTCTAATTACAGAACTATCATGGTCAATCCCCTTCTTGAAAATTTATTTAGTAGCATGATAGAGAAAAAAATTTGCGGTTGGGTAGAAAAGAAGGAAAAAGGGGCAAAAATCCAAGTAGGGTTCAAGTTCAAAGCACTCCAATTATTGACCATTGGACCACTCTTAGACACTTGATCAAAAAAAATTGAGATACTCAGGGAGAAGATGATTTTTATTGCTTTTTTTACTTCAAAAAAACATTTGTTACATTTCCTATAAGTAAACATTGGAGTAGGATGGAGGAGCTTGGAGTCCTTGAGTACAAAGAGGTAGTGCATAGACTATATGGGAAAGTCAAGGCCAAAATCAAAACAAGTGAAGGAATATCATAATGCTTTGGAAACAACATAGGTGTCAAAAAAGGAAACCCTTTATCTTGCACCTTGTTTGGGTTATATATTGATAAACTAGAGGAGTGGATAGACAATGTTGGTGGAGGGGGAGTTCATCTAGCCAACTATGTTGTAAAGTTACTTTTATATACAAATGACCTTATCCTAATTGCAAAAATAACTCATAGCTTGAGAGATAATTTGAGGGCTCTAGAGATATTTTGACAAGAAGTGGGAATTTAAGTAAAAAATAGAAAAACCAAAATCATGATCTTTTCTCTACGGAAAAAAGAAACAAATTGATTTCCTTTTCGAAGGAAGGCCATTGAAAATAATAGATAAATACAAGTATCTTGGGACTAAATTTCACAACAAGATTATTTGGGAGACCTATAAGACCAAAAGAATTCAAGTGGGATGGAAAGCCAAGAGAACTTTATTTGGCCTACTTGTCAAGCTAATGGTCCTATATATGGATGTAAAGTTTCCACACGCAGCAATTTAAGTATGTTCTTATACCAATGACACCTAAACACATTCTCCGGATCTCCTTGGGGTCACCCAATGACTCACGTTGCTCAAAAAAATTATTTTGTTGAACACTCATCAATCTACTTTGGACTATCAAATATATTTTAAGCTTTTTTTTATTCACTAGCTAAAATGGGGGAAAATATCAACATTCAAATCAAAAAAAATGATACATGGATGAAACAAAACAATGAATGGATGAGTAAATGGGACATCAACATATAATAATGTCCAAACACCAAGGAAGAAATAAAAAATGTGAGAGAGAAATTCAAGGTAGCCATATGGATAAATCAAATAGGATGAAACAAAGCATACTACATAAAATATTTTAACACCATGCGGGACCACGAAGAAAATAAATACATGGGGTAAAAACTGATTGGAAAGTGAAGATGTTAGTAGCATAGTTAAGGACTAGCTCACACTATATTCGGTGTGAAACTGATAGGTTGACAATGCCTAAGGAGGCATGGGAAAAAATAATGTGTTCATTTTGTGAGGAGGGAGTAGTGGATACATAATGACATTTCATCATGGAGTGTGTAATGTACAATGACATTCGTATCAAGTACAAAGACAACCCACAGATCGACAACGTGACTGACTTGTTTAAGGAGGAAAGGTTAAACAAAACAACAAGTTTCCTAATCAAGATCCATAACAGAAGACTTAAAATCAAGAAGTGGCTAGAAATTTAGCAAGAATATTAAAGAAACCACTTGTGTTAGATGGTTGTGCTAACATGAAATATTCTTGTTACTACTCTTGGTCCTATAGACCACTTGGTATCATGGATGTTATTAAAATATTTCATTCATTCATTTTCGGATCATCCTTAGAAAGGGACATTATAAGTGGTCAATAACTGAATCGTATATAATAAAAACATGAGACCCATATGAAACATGTTGACGAAATTTGGACAGAGTTGTAGAGATTTCTCGGGTTATAACACATACAATGATGTGATTATTCAAAGGAAACTTTAGTTTATAATTACAAATAAATAGGTAATAATATTATGGTCTAGTACCATATTTGTACTGTGTATAAGAAGAAATTGTCGACAATCTCACATATATTAAGTAGGTTGTTTAAAGGATTTGATCTATATTTTGAATGTTTTCTATATATTTAGTATTAAGTTGTGAGATCCCTTTTTTGTTATTTAGAGTTTTTTATTATTGTCTATGAGTTAAAAAAATCTCTAATGATATTTGTGTTGGCGAGAAAAATTTTCGGGCTGAAAAATTTATGGATTTCTTGCAAATGCTCTGGGAATCTAAGTCCCTCTACTTGACCGGTGTAGCTGTCGTATATGCATGCACATGAAAAGGTGGATTTCTATGGTGGCCTTTTGACTGGGGATCCAACAAAGGCACTCCACTGACCCAACAACAAAGCTAGCAATCTCTTGCTAGGGAATACTTTGTTTGAAGGTGGGAAAGGGTGTGAGAAATGAGAGATAGAGAAACTAATGTTGCAGGTAGAAAATTAGATTACTACACACACTAGTCAAAAACTTCAACACATGCATTTATGGGAAGAAACAAACCTGCAAATGGCAACAAGAGGAGATGAGATTGTGAACTCAAAGTTTCTAAAATATCCTCGTCAAAGAGGCTACAAAATCCTTCTTCGTGTATTGATGCTTAAACAGAAGTTGTACATAATGTGGGAATGGAAGAAATTTGAGAATGGAGGAAAGTAGAAGAAAATGGCTATCTCCTTTGCTTTCTCTAAGTACAATGCACTTGTGAGTTTACAAGATCAATTGCCAATCCTATACAATGACATGAAGAACCCATTAAATATCTTGCAAGAAATAGTTACAACTTCTTCTTTGTTAGCAAGAAACGGTTTGCAATCTTTTCAGTCATTCACTGTCCGTTCATATTCTTGATTCGCGAAGAAACACCAATGGTGAGAAAAACCAGACTTTTCATAATGCAGCCATTACACTTGTTTTGTAAATTTGAATTTGAACTGTTCATCTTGCCTTTGAAACTTTAAACCAGAGCTGTCAATGTGGGAGAAATTTACTGGAGTGGGTGTGGAGGATGCCTTTTGCATTTAGTGACTTTATAGAGATTTGGCATTTTTTTACATTTTTGGTCCGCTCACTTCTGCTTTTGATATAAGCCTTGACATGTTTCCTTACTTGAGTGGAGACAGATTCGCAGGTCACTTTTATAATTTTTACCTTTTTTCAATGCGGGCTAAAAAACAAAAATTGCTCTGTTGACCTGCCTCCCTACTTTGGCCTTCGATGTGGGCTTAATATTTGACTTTTTCCCTCATAGCATGATCGGGGTTATGGGTCACTTTATGAATTTTATCCCTTTTTATGTAAAAAGGCTCAAAACCTCAAAGTTTTCCACCAACCCGCTTCCCCACTTTAACTTTCCAATGGCAGGCCAAAGATTTAAATTTTTCCTTTATGTTTGGTGGGGCTGTGAGTCACTACTTTTTAACTTTAAGCCCCTTTAATGAAAAATGATCAAATTCTCAAATCTCCCCGATGGCCCGCTTCCCTGCTTTGAATCTTTTGATACGGGCTCAACATTTGAATTTTTCCTTCATAGCATGATCGGTTGCGGGTCACTTTATGACTTTTAGCCCTTTTTACATAAAGGCTCAAAAACACAAATTGCTCCGCTGGCTCGCCTCCAATTAGATATGTCCACGTACCCATGGATAATGGGGCCAAAATTTGACTTGGAAGAAAACACCCATCATTCACGACTGTGGAAACATGCAAAGAAGAATAAAACTCCACCATTTCACGCCCAATTTTTTGATTTCTTTCGCGAACCAAGGGATTGAAAACAATACAAGGTTTGATGATTCATAGCCATAGAAAGATAGAAAAATTCATTCAAATGAGGACAACAATAGAATTTTCATGCATCTAGATGGGGAAATGGAAAATTTATCAAACCACGCAGACTAGAGACTTTAAACAACTTCAAAGCATGAATTTTTTTATCTTTTCATACTTCCAACTTTACTTGAACACTTTCAGAGGGTGTGAGCTCAAAATTTTCAAATTTGACTTAAAAAATGAGGGGGGGATTTTGAGGGCGACAAAAGCTGGCTCTAGCTTGGGGACATGGCATAGATTGAGCATAGTGAAGAAATGACATGGGAATCTAGAATCTCAATCTCTAAACCCTATAATTTGTTGAATAGTGCCTTATCCATTGGGCCTTGTAGAGTCATATACAACTTTGAGAAATAAATATCAGAAGAAGGAAACAAAAAAACACACATCGGGAAGGAAACACAGGACACAGAATAGGAAGGGAAACACACCTAGCAATCACCTATGGTACAAGGTGGGGGACAACCCACTTTCACTGATGATATAATTTCAAGTATTTCCTACTCCGAGGCAATTCTAGTGGTGTTCCATCCAAATATGAGAGAAGAAAAGTGTTCTCGCCGCAAGCTTCATGAATCTGGAATAGGCCGAGCCATAATGAATAAAACTTTCCATGGTTTCCTTTTTGGTTCTCTTCTCTTGTCCCATATCAGGATGAAGTCTCCAAATTTGAATTATCTTGCCTTGGCCTTCTTATAAAAATTCTTCTTTACTTTCAATTGGTGCTCCTTTATGCGATCCACCACTTGGAGTCTATTTTCTTCTAGCTTCTCAAGAAAGAGGATCCTCTTGTTAATGAAATCCTTGTACTGACCATATTTTATTGCCTGTAGCAGCTTGAGAGCTGACATCTTGATCGTGAGAGGAATCTCTTTTTCAAATCCATACAATAGTTGGAATCGTGACATACCTCTTACCTTCTTGAGAGTGATCGTATCCACCCACAATCCATCGTACAACCTTTTTTGCCAATTCCTTTGATTCTCATTTACCAGCTTACGGACAATGGTCACAATGTTCTTGTTTCTTGATTCGACCTGTCTATTTCCTTGTGGATAGTAGTCAGAAGAATGAGATATGGAGATTCCGTAGCTATAGTAAAACTTGGTCAAATCTCTTGAAGAGAAATAGGTAGCATTATCTTCTACAATCTTCTATGGCACCCCAAAATGGACTATGATATTCTCCTTAATGAAGTTGCATACTATTTCAATGTTGGCTTGTTTGGCTAGAATGGATGCCACCCATTTGGTGAAGTATTTTTTTTCTGTGAGTACATAAGTGTGCCCCGCGCTTGAGTGAGGGTTCAAAACACCAATGAATTCCAACCCCCACTATTGAAATGGTTCTTCAATAACCACAAGCCTGAGTGGTAATGCAGTAAGTTGTGGTCTTCTAACAACCTATTGGAATGCTTTACATTTAGAAACCTAATCTTGAGTGTATGTAAAGATGGTGGGCCAATAATACCTTCCTCAGAAGATCTTGTGTGCAGTGACCATTGCTAAAAAATGTCCACCACATGATTGGTCGTGGTATGCTTTAACCAACTTTTCTTGTTTCTCTTTATCTACGCACCTGAGGAAATAACCATCCAGGCCTCTTTTGTAAAGTGCATGATTCTAGATTACAAATTTAGCTGTCTTCAGCTTGATTGTTCTCCTTTAATTGTAATCAAGATGGGGAGGGAATTCTCCATGAATTAGGTAATAGGCAATATCAGCATACCACTCAGCAATAGTGGTGACAAAGAGAACCTATGGGTTGTCTTCTGAACAAGTTGAGAAAGCACAGTTTTCCTCACCATGTTGAACTTTGAGTGTTTCATCTTCAACAATCAACTTGCACAATCCATTTCCACTTACCAGATTGGATGTTCGAATCTCCAAGTCATATTCTTGAGTATTTGCAATCCAATTTCCTCTTTTAGTTTCGATATCTTGCTATGTCAAGATGGACTTGATTACACTGCCGGGGACCATCACCACCGTAAGGGAATTGAGGATGTAAAACCTAAAGTTTTTTACAGCCTTGACCACTACATAGGCATACTTCTCCAATTGGTTGTATTTTAGCTCATGATTTTTCAAAGGACAACTCATGAAAGCAATAGGTGCTTCCACGCCTTCATCATTTTTCTAAACGAGAATGAAAAAGAGTGTATGTTTTGATGCATAACAATACATGATGAATTCTTTATTAAAATCTAGAGATACAAGAGTTGGAGCCTTGTCAATGGATTTCTTGATCTCTTCGAATGTTTCCTTCCCTTCATTGTTCCATTTGAAGTTTTCTTGTGGTTTCATCATGGAAGTGATGTGCTTCATCAACTCAGCAAACTCAGGCACAAAATGATGAAGAAATTTCACCTTTCCGAAGAATGAATGAACCCCTTTCTTGCTTGTGGGTAGGACTAATTTTTGCATGGATCTAATCCTCTTAGGATCAATGTGTGCTCCATGCGTTTTCACAATGTGCCCCAATAAATTTCCTTCTGTGACTCCAAAAATGCACTTTTTTGGATTTAGTGATATGCCATGTTTCCTACACCTTGCAAGTACATGTTCCAAGTGATAGATATGATCTCCCCTCTTCTTTGATAATACTGTGAAATCATCAAGATAGATGACAATGCAATGCTTTAGATCTTTGAAGGCCAAATCCATCGCCCTTTGGAATATAGATCCTGAATTGATTAGGCCAAAAGGAATTCTACTGTAGGTAAAAGTTCCCCAAGGTGTTGTAAAGGTTGTCTTGGTGTGGTCCTCCTCTGCCACTTTGATTTGATTATATCCTGAGAATCCATCAAGTAATGAAAGCATTTCAGATCCAATGACTACTTGTAGGATATGGTCCATGATAAAAAGAGGATAATTGTCTTTTAGTGTTTCCTGGTTCAAGTTGCGAAAATCTACACATTTCCTTATTTCACCATTCTTCTTCCACACTAGCATAATGTTAGCCACTCACGTTGAATGGTGGATGGGAAAGATAATCCTTGCATTAAGCATCTTCATTACCTCCTCCTTGATGGTATCAGAAATATTTGGTTTGTATGACCTTTGTTTATGCCTGAAGGGCTTGGCACCCTGCTTCAAAGGAATTGAGTGATGCATTTCCTTTGGCTGTAAGGATTTGAGTTCATCATAAGAGTAGGTCAAGACATTTAAGTATTTCTTGAGTAATGCAACAAACCTTATTTTTTCTTCAGGAGAGAAAAATTTTCCAATATTGACCATCCTTGGCTCCTCTGGTGTACCAATGTTTTCTTTATCAGAATCAGTTGGGCACCAAGAAGACTGCTTTTCTTTCTCTTGAATGAATCTGTCATGTTTTTCAAAGAGATCTTCTAAAGAGACTAGGCCTTTGGGAATTGTGTTCCCTTTCAATTTGATTTCTACCTCATCATCAATCCCTTCAATTACTTCTTTCTCTTCTTTGGGGACTGCTTCTCGATGTGGATTTTCACCTCCTTTGAAGAAGAGATTATTGAAATTATCCCTTTGCTCTAAAAAGGATAGAATTTGGTTATCATCATTGAAGACTTTCCAATGATTTGCATTTTCTGGTACACTAGGCTTGAATACCATTTCAATGGTCACTTTGTCTTTACCAAAAGAAGGATGAGGTGTCACTAGGGAAGCTGACACTGTAAGAGAATCATCCTTTTCATTTTGTTCCCTTGGAATAGGTTCAATGGAAAATGCATCAAAAGATTCAATGTAGTCCCACACTCTATTTCTGTAATGTCGGAGTCTTGGATTCTTCACCTGATATTGTTGGCGGACCTACTTTACTACAACCTATCCATCACCTTGGCATCTCAGTTTCTTGATTCCCATGTCCTATGTTGCACTCATTCCTAAGCGTAGTGCTACATACTTTATAGTGTTATTTGTATTATCAAATTGTAGCTTATAGGAAAATGGGTACAACTCATTGGAAGGAGAGTACAATACTACACTAGCTCTCGAGCCCGCCATGGAATGACTACCATCAAATTCCATTGTCCAAATTTGATCTTCTTCTTCCTCCATGAGAAGTGGAAAGTTCTCCTCTTTTCTTGATGTGAGGAATTAGTTTCCTAGCCCACAATATTGAAAGAGAATGTTTGTTTTCAGATCATCAGACTTTCGTACTATGAAATTCATCTTTCTTACTGGTAGCAACTTCTTCATCTCACCTTTTACTGGGATAGTTTTAGATTACCAATCCATTTTTGTCTCTCCAACTAGGTCTCTATAGAAAATCCTACTTAATAGCATACCAAAGGATGTTGGGATGTTTGCTACCAGTATGGTTAGGAGCACCTTCTTATCTAGAAAATCAGCTAGTGCTACCTGTGCATCTTTGATTATTCCTACCAATGGCACTTACTTGGATTCCATTGAGTAGTAGGTTCCATTTACCTGGGTTAAGGTGAGGCCTAGAGAATTTGCAACTTTGACTAGCATCACATTGTCTGAGGTTCTGGAATCTATGATACAATTATTTAGCTGGAAGCCTTTAATGAGGAGTGACAAGTAGAAAGGTTCAACCCTGTTGGTTTTGGAGGCACTGAGGGCTAACATGTTTTGGGAAGGTGGTGTGGATGGTGTGGGTAGTAATCCTTTAGAATTAGAACTTGAGGATACATGGTTACCACCATGAACTATATTAATGAACTTGTTAAACTGGGTAGGGTGTGTTTATAGGTATTCTATTTCTAAGAGCTAGACTTTGGTTTTGCTTGCATGTTCCACAAAGTCAAATGGGATTATGGTGAGCGAGGAAGAGGTTTCAGAAATGGAGGAAGATTTACATGGTAGAGGATTTGCTACTTTGGGTGTTGAATTCTCCTTATGGGGTGTAGCAATTGGCTTGGAAGGGGGTGAGGGTGTACCTTTTGATTGAACCTTAAATTTTTTTACAGGAACAAAATTTAAAGAAGAATTGTTCTTAGCAACTTTTGAGTTGGGAGAAGAATTAGATGACTTACTTGGCATAGTAGCATGATCCCTAACAACCAGTGAGTCTGGTTTTTCTTTGGCCAACTCCATAGAAGGTGGTAATGGTGATCCTCTGCTAATGATTTTATTTTGTGTGACCTCTGGAGGAGAATCTTATTTAACTTCTTGTCCTTTACTGCAATCATTGAGGATGAATCACTTTTCTTGGACTATGCACTAGTGAAAACAACACATGAGAAACTTGGAGCTTCTTCATCATCCTCATCTTCATCATCAATGTACTTAATTAGGCCATTGTGCATATCAACTTCCTCAACCTCAAGATATTTTTCATAGTCTTCCATATTTTCTTCTTCAATTTCATCAATTTTTGCTTCCTCCTCTAGCTCTTTAGTGTCACAGATGGCATTGACTGGTGGTGCTTCAAGAGCAAGCTGACGAGGAGGTGGAGAAATCCTTGGCCTATCTAGAGGGTTTGGTTTCCTTGAAGCATTCTACATTGTGATCTGAGATAGTTGATTCTTCAAGGCAACCAAGTCACTTTCCATTTTCTGGAGCATCATATTTGTGGTGACAAAGTTTGAATTCTGACCCTTTTGCTTTCCTTTGGGGCCTTTCACCTTTCTGAAAAGGATTAGATCATCATCGGTTTCTATTGCATAGTCCTTGGCTCCCCTCAATGTTATTGGTTGGGATCTTCTGAGGAAGAAACCTACTTCTGATGGAAAAGCACTGATGAAAAACCTCTTCAAATTATTTTCAGAAGGCACCACATCTTTAGGGATCCTTCTTATCACTCTATCATATCTTGCTACAAAGTCCCCCATTGACTCGGAGGTTTCTTTCTTCATTTGTACCAATTGGACCAAAATATCCAGAAAATATTTTGTGCTCTTGAACCTGTGTTCGAATGCATTTCTTATATCCTCCCAATAGGTGATGGACCTCGGGGGTAGCATGTAGAACAATTCGGCAGCTTTCTCTTGAAGTGACTCCACAAAGAGTTAGACTGACACATCTTCATCCTCAATACCCAACACACCGTAAGTAATGATAAATGTTGCTACATGATCTTTAGGGAGTTGAGAACCATCACCTTTGAATTTTGGGAAGTTTTTACTTGAGCCTCTCGGTAGCTCATGGAGTGATTGAGCAAGATCTAGTGGACTAGTGTTTCCTCCCCATGGTACATTAGGTCTATGGGCCTCACGATCATGTTCACGCTCACGATCCCCCATTCTATTTATGTTTCTAGCTTCTAACCTTGCTAAGGTTGTGGCTTCTGCTGCTCTTTCATCTTCCCCGGCTTTAAGTCTCTCGATTTCTTTGAGTTGAGCTCTTATTTCCTCTTCCTCTCTTGCTTCTCTTTCTCTAGCTTCTTCTTTGGTCTCTATGTCGGTGAAATATTCAAGGTTCTCAATGATGTATGGGAATTCACCATCCAAAGGATTGGCAACACTCAGGTTCCCAACGTGACTGGTTGCTTGAAAAGGAATCCTCTGGATTCTGAGTAGCTCTTGTCTCCTTTGAAGTTCCTCAAAAATGGGATCAATTTGTCCTCCTTGTCTTTGTTTCTAGGTGTATCTTCTATCCACCAAATTGAAAATCTATGCTCTTCTTTGTGGTGTTGGTATTTTTCTTTTCCTCTCCAATTCATCATCACATTCTTCTTCAAGGTCCAAAATTCTCGTGGCGATGAAGTAGTGATTTGCACTTTGTCTATTATGTCAGATAGCTTCCATCAAATCTAAAGCAATGTCTTCCTAGATGTGGAAGAGAAATTCAGGTCTTTCAATAGGAGGGTTTCCTAGAATAGCCATGATTTGAATCCATGTGGCTCGTATAGCCATGCAAATTCCAGGAATTTTTCTCTTTTTTGAATTTTGAATTTTCTGACCTTACGGTCGCATTCAGGTGCAGATGTTGTTAAATCTGCCCCACGGTGGGCACCAAAAACTATTGGTGAGAAAAAAAAATTGGTGGACAAATTTTTGGATTTTTTTCCAACACTCTGGGAATCTAAGTCCCTCTACTTGACTGGTACAACTGCCATATATGCATGCGTGTGAAAAAATGGATTTCTGTGGTGGCCTTTTGATCGAGGATCCAACAGGGGCACTCCACTGACCCTGTAACAAAGCTAGCAATCTCTTGCTAGGGAATACTTTATCTGAAGGTGCAAAAGGGAGTGAGAAATAAGATAGGGAAACTAATGTTGTAGGTAGGAAATCAGATTCCTGCAC
This sequence comes from Taxus chinensis, assembly GCA_019776745.2. Lineage (NCBI taxonomy): Eukaryota > Viridiplantae > Streptophyta > Pinopsida > Cupressales > Taxaceae > Taxus > Taxus chinensis. The sequence continues at coordinate 58,543,747 of CM034156.1, read as the reverse complement.
ACATTAGTCATAAACTTCAACACATGTATTTATGAGAAGAAAGAACCCTGCGAATGGAAACAAGATGAGATGAGATTGCGAATTCAAAGTTTCTAAAATTTTCTCATCAAAGAGGCTACAAAATCCTTCTTCTTGTATTGATGCTTAAACAGAAGTTGTACATAATGTGGGAATGGAAGAAATTTTAGAATGGAGGAAAGTAGAAGAAAAATGGCTATCTCCTTTGCTTTCTATAAGTACAATGCACTCATGAGTTTACAAGATCAATAGCTAATCCTGTACAATGGCATGAAGAAGACATTAAATATCTTACAAGAAATGGTTACAAATTCTTCTTTGTTAGCAAGAAACGGTTTGAAATCTTTTCAACCATTCACGTCCATTCAAAATCTTGATTCGCAAAGAAATGCCAATGGCGGAAAAAACTAGACTTTTTATAATGCATCAGTTACACTTGTTTTGTAGCTTTGAATTTGAACTGTTCATCTTTCCTTTAAAACTTTAAACTAGAGTCGTCCACGTGGGAGAAATTTACTAGAGCGGGCATGGAGGATGCCTTTTGCATTTTGTGACTTTATAGAGTTTGGCATTTTTTTTTACATTTTTGCTCCGCCCTTTCACTTTTGATATAAGCCTGACACGTGGCTTCACTTGAGTGGATACAGAGTCACAAGTCACTTTTATAATTTTTACCTTTTTTCAATGCGGGCTCAAAAACACAAATTGCTCCGCTGGCCTGCCTCCCCGCTTTGACCTTCGATGTAGGCTTAATATTTGAATTTTTCCCTCGTAGCATGATTGGGGCTGTGGGTCACTTTATGAATTTTAGCCCTTTTTACAAAAAGGCTCAAAACCTCAAATTTCTCCGTTGACCCGCTTCCCCACTTTGAATTTCCAATGACAGGCCCAAGATTTGACTTTTTCCTTTATGTTTGGCGCGGTTGTGGGTCACTTTTTAACTTTAAGCCCCTTTAATGAAAATGGCTCAAATTATCAAATCTCCCTAACAGCCTACTTCCCTACTTTGACTCTTTTGATGTGGGCTCAACATTTGACTTTTTCCTTCATAGCATGATCGGGGTTGCGGGTCACTTTATGACTTTTAGCCCTTTTTACATAAAGGCTCAAAAACACAAATTGCTCTGTCGGCCTGCCTCTAATTAGATATGTCCACATACCCATGGATAATGGGGCCAAAATTTGATGGGGAATAAAATGCCCATCATTCACAACTATGGAAAAATGCAGAGAAGAAGAAAACTTCACCATTTCACACCTGATTTTCAAATTTCTTTCATGAACCAAGGGATTGAAAACAATACAAGGTTCGTTGATCCATGGCCATAGAAAGATTGATAATTTCATTCAAATGAGGAAAATAATAGAATTTTCATATGTCAAGATAGGGAAACGGAAAATTTATCAAACCACGCAGACTGGAGAGTTTAAACAACTTCAAAGCATGAATTTCTCTATCTTTTCATACTTCCAACTTTACTTGAACACTTATGGAGGGTGTGAGCTCAAAATTTTTGAATTTGACTTTAAAAATGAGGGGGGGATTTTGAGGGTGACAACAATTTGTTAGGAACTTACATGCAATGATAAAAATCCTCCAGATAATAAAAGAGAGATCTCATAACTTAATAATAAAAATATACAACATCATTCACATTATAGGTCAAACCCTTAAGGTAGGGAAATACATAATTAACTAAAATAGGATTATTCTAATGTAATCTAATGCTATGGAAGCAATAAAATAACTAGATGAATTAAGTAATAAAATATTGAAATAATACCCAAGTAAACTAAAAAATGAAATGAGAAACCCTAATGTGCAAAGAGAGTTGGAAGAGCCTTAGTTGATTTGAAGATGCCATGGTACTGTGTCGTAGTGGAGACTGAAGGAACATGAGGAGGGAACTGTTGCACATTAGCTTGAGAAAATGCATATATGAGTTGTCTGAGTAGACTAGGGCACCTGGAGAGGGATAGGGGCACTTGTGGGTGCCATGGTCTACAAAAATGACAAGAAAACCTCCTCTGAGGTGTCACTGAGGGTTCACCTATGTTTTCTTCATGTCAATGTGTGATCTCCAATGTCATTATAAAACTGTAATGAAGAATCACCTAGAAAAACCCAGACAAAACATCCAAACCCTAAAAAAAGAAAGATGCATATGAAGGGGTCAAATTGTCCTCAGCTACCAAATTGATGTAATTATCACTGAGCACTGCACTACATCTCAGACCCAATGTATTTCTAAGTGTGTGTGTCTATACGAACTTGTACCCTAGGTTCTCTTGCGTCAGTCACACTTGCTAAAGTAGTGAGAAAGTAACTAGATGTAGAATGTAGTAAATAGGTGCATGGAAACAATAGACTCCCCTCCTATGAAGTGTGATGCGAATGAACCAACATTGCATACCTTGTGATGAAGCTAGATAGATGCAAATGTAGCTTTATATGCCTTTGATGGATGCAACCTTATGTGGTGATAGTAAGTGTTTAGTGCTTGGTCCCTCATTATGATTACATAACTTTATATTTATATGGTTCTCTTGCTTTAATTTCGTAACTAACCCCGAAAATGTTGACCACCAAAAATATAAGAAGCTCAAATGGCTAAAAAGTGCCCAAAAAATGAAAGGAAAGGGTAAAGAGGACCAGGGTGCCTAGGGAACCCCAGTTCTGGTTGGGTGTGTCGACACTAAAATTTTCCTCCGTAATTTCTATTTCATTAATGTATGTATTAGGATTATGATGTTGTTAAGTATAATTAGTAGTAGCGTCTGATAGAAGAAAACGACGCCGTCAGTACGGTGCCGCCAATAATGTGGAGTACGGTAACAGTCAAAGTACAATAGGAATGTTGTAAAAAGTAAATATTTGTCGTAAGTGGTCCGGTAATGTTAAAATGTCAAAGTTTGGGTAATTAGAGAAGTAGGGTCTACGTGATTAGGAATTAGAAATATTATATTTGTAATAAGGACAAGGAGTGAGGTCATAAATATTTTTTGTATTTTATTTGTAAAAAGTCTAAAAATGTGGAACCCATGTAAAATGATAAGGTTTATCTTATCTTAGAAGATAAGCTTACATGTACAGATAAGAGTTAAGGTATGGAATATGATTCGTCAAAGTGGATTTCTTATCCTATCTTAGAGATAAGATGGATAAGCCTGGAAGTTTTATAAATAGAGAGGCTACCCCCCTCATTTAGCATAGAAGGAAGTAGTGAGAAATATTGTAGGAAGTGTGCGAAGGAAGCCATCAGTTTAAAGGTGTGTTGAAGAAGCCATTAAGAGGTGTAATTGTAAAGTTTCTCCCATAGTCTTGGTGAAAGGCAAGTGAAGTCAATAACACTTGAAGTACCTCATGGATTACATCCACCAAACTAAAGGCTGTGCATTAGTAAATAATCATAGCACGAGGAGTTCTCGGCGAAGAATTATCATAGTGCCAGATTGGTGATGACATTTTGGTTCCGTTGCCGGGACCATTCCTCATTGGTGGATTTTCTGGAGAGATATTCCCACTTAGTCAAAAATCAATTAGAGGGTAACCTTGTTTTTACTGTGCATGGTAGTTACCATGGTAAAGTCATTTTTGCCATGAATAGTAGTTACCATGGTAAAGTCATTTTTGCTGGAATAGTATTTACCGCAGTAAAGTCACTTTTTACCGTGAATAGTATTTACCGTAGTAACTTCACTTTTTACCGTGAATAGTGTTTACCACAGTAAAGTCAGTTTTTACCGCAGTAAGTCAAGTTTTACCATAGTTTACCAAGGTCATTTCTATTTTACTGTAGAAAGGTGTAAAGTCACTTTCTAGTATAGTGATTCCAATTATTTGTACACATAAGTCTTGTTGATTGTACTTGTGCGTTGGTATTTCACGGTGGTTATTTTTGAAAATGGGAAAGATTCCTGTTTTTTCAACTCAATCTAATGAAGATGCTTCTTCTTTCATTCAAGAGTTTAAGCGATCTTGTATTTGTAATGGCCTTATAAGAAGGGAACAATGGACTGAATTTTTTCCTACCTTTTTGGATGGTTCAGCACTTAGGTGGTTTGAAACACTAGGTGATAATGTGAAAAATTCATGGGATTTATTAACTGAAAGTTTTCTTGAAGAATTTGGTGAACAACAGAAATATGCAGATCTCATGATCAAGATCACAAAGCTATCCCAAGGAGAGAAGGAGAAGATAAGGGATTATCATGCTCGTGTTCTAGTGCTAAGGAGGAAGCTCGATGCCCAGATCCGGAAGGAAGGACTAGCGGATGGGTTGATGAATGGTGTGGATAGTCTCCTCTATAAGCACTTCATTCTTGGTATGAAGCCAGAGATCAAACAACGAGTGAAGTATGACCGCCCAGCTACCATTGAACAAGCAAAGGAGATTGCAAGAAGGCAAGAAGAAAGCATGGAAGAGGAGCCCAAAGAAATTGTTGCTAAAGTAGAGCCGACACCAACACCTTTGGTCCAGAATCCACAACCACTCCCGGTGAGCACAAATATTTTTCCTCGTACATCTACTGAGTATGAAGATCTGCTCAAAAAGATGGGTTAGTTAACTATTAATATTCTTCAAGGAAAGGAATTTAGTTCTCAGGGAGGAGATAGAGGTCCAAAAAGAAATATTTCTGAAGTTGTTTGTTATAGTTGTTATAAAAAGGGTCATTATAAGTATAATTGTCTAGATAGAGCTTCTACATCTGGTAAAGGAGATAATGATAAAGGAAAAGCACCTGTGAATTCTTTTGATGTAGTAGATAAGAGCAGAAATAATGAAGTAGATGTGTTTGTAACAAAAAGAAAGAAAGAAAAAGATAATCAAGATGGAAATGATCCTAAGAAGATGAAAGAAGAAACTAGTAAGAAACATAGGAGAAGAAAGTTGGGTGTGCAGGATTTTCTGATTTCACAGGGGTAAGGACCATACTCCATCTTGGAAGATCTGTCCAAAAGGCCTGTAAATATTACATATGGTCAACTCTTGGCTGTCTTCTAAGAAAAGGTGGGAGTTGCGAGGTGGACTCAATGCTCGAAGAAGGAAGGAGGTTGAGGTCCCTGTTTTGGAGGTAGAGGCAGATCCCTATGCTCCACAAGCTGAGGTATTATGTAATGGTATTTCAATTCATGATGTCTTAGTTGATGGAGGTGTTGCAGTTAATGTAATGACCAAGTCTGTAATGAATATGTTGGGTTTAAAAATTGATCGCCCTTCAACACTTATGTTAAGGTCATTAAATAAAGGAAAAACTAAACCAGAAGGTGTAGTTTCAAATGTGGCAATATCTGTTATGGGTGTGGTATGTGTGGTAGACTTTCAGGTGATGAAAAATGGTACTGTTGCGTACCCAATGCTGCTGGGAAGACCATGGCTAAGGAGAGTTCATGCAAGAAACTACTGTAATGAAGGTTTCATGACACTTGGACGTGGTAGAGAGAGGGTGAAGATAAATGTGATCCCTCGACATCATAAGGTAAACCTGTGGATTCAAGTGATGAAACTGATGATTGGACATCCTCTGATTACTCTAGTACCAGTGAAGTGGACACTGAAGATGAAGAAAGTGAGGTTGATGTTTCAGTCATGGATATCCTTCCAGTCACACCAACTCATGACCCCATAAAATTATCTGAAGAAGAAGTTGATGATTGTCTCCAACAAATAAAGATTGGTGATGCTGTGATGGAGAGTGAGAAGGAATCCTACCTCCAGCTCTTTCGAAGGTACATACACCTATTCACTTTTGATTACAAGGAACTCCGTCAAGTAAGTTGGGTAGAACATTCTATTGAGCTGGTAGATGGTGCTAAGCCCATAAAGCAAATGCCATATAGAATGAATCCTAATTTTTCAAAGACTGTAAAAGAAGAAATAGATAAGTTGCTTGATGTAGGATTCATATTTGTTGTGGAGAATTTAGAATGGGTTTCTCCCATTATGATCTCAATAAAAAAGAATGGGAAGCTACGCATTTGTGTTGATTACAGGAAGCTCAATAAGGCAACAGAGAAGGATCATTACCCTCTTCCATTTTCAGATCAGATCTTGGACGAAGTAGCTGGCCAGGAGTGCTATAGTTTTGTTGATTGATATAGCGGCTACAACCAAGTTTGTATAGCAGAGAAAGATCAGCTGAAGACCACGTTCACCACTCCTTGGGGAACGTTTGCTTATAGAGTTATGCCTTTTGGGTTGTGTAATGCTCCAGAAACATTCCAGCGTTTGATGAATAGGGTGTTCGAACCTTACATTGGGACCTTCATCAGAGTATTTCTGGATGATTTTTGCATCTATGGGAGCAAGTTGGACCACCTGCACCAAATGGAGATAGCATTTCAAAGGTTAGATGAAGCACAAGCCTCACTAAACCCTACAAAGTGTGTCTTTGGATGTTCTAAAGGCATTTTGTTAGGGCATGTTGTATCCAGAGATGGTATTGGTACTGATCCTGATAAAGTTTCAAAAATAAAATATTTACCATTTCCTCTTAATAGAAGTAAGTTGAGATCATTTTTAGGCCATGTGGGTTACTATAGAAGGTTCATCAAGAATTTCTCAAAGATTGCACAGCCACTAACCTAGTTCTTGAAGAAGGATGTTACTTATGAACCAGGAAATAAGGCACATGAAGCTTTTGGACAACTGAAGGAAGCCTTGGCGTCTTCACCTATTTTGAAGAATCCAGATTGGAGCAAGCCATTCATTGTGTACACTGATGCCTCAGATACAGCACTAGGAAGTATTTTGAGCCAAAAGGATGAAAATGGGAATGAACATCCAATTTACTTTGGAAGCAGACAAATGAGCAGTGCTGAGGTAAATTATACTGTAACTGAAAAAGAGGCTCTGGCTATCATTTTTGCTGTAAATAAGTTTAGAAGTTACTTGCTAGGGAAAAAATTTCTAGTTGTAACAGATCATCAGGCTCTAAAATATATTGTAAATAACCCTAACCCATCAGGGAGGATAGCAAGATGGATAATTTTGCTACAAGAATTTGAATTTGATATTATAGATAGGCTAGGAAAGAAGCATGTCAATGCAGATGCACTCTCTTGAGCCTATGATGGTTTAGGATCATCTTGCGATGATGATGATTTCCTCGATGCAGCCTTGTTATCCCTTGACACAATCCCTAGTGAATAAATAGATATTTGGAATTATCTGAATGAATTCAAGTTTCCTGATGGTGCCAATGCAAAGACTAAGAGAAAGATTACTCAAGCCAGTCATCCATATTCTATTCTACATGGAGTATTATTTCGAATAGGACCTGATGGACAGTACAAGAGGGCAGTTGAATGTGATCAAGGGAAGGAACTGCTAGAAGAATTTCACAATGGTACATGTGGAGGGCACTTCTCTGGACAACTTATAGCAAGAAGGATCTTGGATGCAGGTTATCACTAGCCCACTCTTTTTAAAAATTGTTATAATTATTGTAAGACATGTGATATTTGTCAAACACATGGTAACCGTAAGACTTCATCAGCTCCATTATGTCCTATTCTTCCCCTTGGTCCCTTTGAAAAGTGGGGAATAGACATTCTAGGTCCACTTCCAACTACATCACGCCAAAATAAGTATATTGTAGTTGCCACAAATTATTTAACCAAGTGGGTTAAAGCTAGGCCATTGAAAACAGCTTCCATGGATGAAGTGGCAAGGTTCATGTATGAACGCATTGTCACCAGATTTGGTTGCCCATTAGAAATTGTAACAGATCAAGGAAGCAACTTCATTAATGAGGTGGTAGAAGCCCTAGTCAATAATGTTTCTATTAAGCACAGGAAGGCAACAACATACAAGCCAAGCACAAATGGACAGGTGGAACGAACAAATTTTGTGTTGTGTCAAATTCTAGCAAAAGATGCAGCCTTGCAAGTACATAAATGGGATAAAAGGATTCATGCAGCATTGTGGGCATATAGGGCAACATCAAAGTCAGCAACAGGATACTCCCCATTTCAGTTTACCTATGGCATTGATCTAGTTCTTCCTATTGAGTTTGATATTCCTACTGTGAGAGTTATGAAAAATGAAAGGATGGATGAAATTGATTCAGTAAAAGAAAGGTTGGTACATCTTCATTTGCTGGAGGAAATGAGAGAAATAGCAAAGGATACAAGCCATAAGAAGAAAATGAAGCAGAAGGAATACTTTGATCAAAAGATCCGGTGGTCTCCATTTTATGTGAATGACTTGGTTCTAGTATATGATTCAAGATACAAAAAAAGAAGACAGAGAAAAATTCTTCCAAAATGGATGGGGCCCTACAAAATAGCAGTTGTGCATGAAAATGGTACATACCGACTGGAGGAATTGGATGGCACTCCCATTACGAAATGGGTTAACCACGACAAGTTGAAGATTTTCCAAGCACCAGAATAGTCTACTCCGAGGACGGAGTAGAAGCTAGGAAGGGGGAAGATGTCGACACTAAAATTTTCCTCCGTAATTTCTATTTCATTAATGTATGTATTAGGAATATGATGTTGTTAAGTATAATTAGTAGTAGCGTCTGATAGAAGAGAACGGCGCCGTCAGTACGGTGCCGCCAATAATATGGAGTACGGTAACAGTCAAAGTACAATAGGAATGTTGTAAAAAGTAAATATTTGTCATAAGTGGTCCGGTAATGTTAAAATGTCAAAGTTTGGGTAATTAGAGAAGTAGGGTCTACGTGATTAGGAATTAGAAATATTATATTGGTAATAAGGACAAGGAGTGAGGTCATAAATATTTTTTGTATTTTATTTGTAAAAAGTCTAAAAATGTGGAACCCATGTAAAATGATAAGGTTTATCTTATCTTAGAAGATAAGCTTACATGTACAGATAAGAGTTAAGGTATGTAATATGATTCGTTAGAGTGGATTTCTTATCCTATCTTAGAGATAAGATGGATAATCCTGGAAGTTATATAAATAGAGAGGCTACCCCCCTCATTTAGCATAGAAGGAAGTAGTGAGAAATATTGTAGGAAGTGTGTGAAGGAAGCCATCAGTTTAAAGGTGTGTTGAAGAAGCCATTAAGAGGTGTAATTGTAAAGTTTCTCCCATAGTCTTGGTGAAAGGCAAGTGAAGTCAATAACACTTGAAGTACCTCATGGATTACATCCACCAAACTAAAGTCTGTGCATTAGTAAATAATCATAGCATGAGGAGTTCCCGGTGAAGAATTATCATAGTGCCGGATTGAAGATGACAGGTGCCCCAGTCAGAAATAGGAAAAACATAGTATGAGAATACATTTTGGGAAAGAAAGGGTGCAAGATCAAAAGTAGTAGCAGAAAACAAAGCAAAATTACCAAAGACATGGGTTAATTATTACTCTTTTCACTTAAGAACCATATGAATAGTAGTGTGAGACTAAGACTAAATAACAACTCTAAGTGCATGATTTTGTGTCTACATTTGCCCCACTTTATGTTGGTGATCGGAAAGCTCGATAACATAAAGTAAATAGAGACATGTACATGAAAATCAATGTATACTGATGTAGAATGTGTGCCAAAGGACTAGACAAAGCGTGGAGTGATAAAATAACATGGAGCATGGAGACTAAAGATGTAAAAAGTGTAAAAAGTGATGATAGTGAAACTAGGGTGAAAGTGCGTGTGTAGATGTCAATGTTTTTAATGTACCTGCATGGTTAATATCATGTGTGTGATGTACCCATCATGTTTGTGTTGTTTTTGAGTGCTTTCTTCCCATACAGATGAACCTATAAAAGAGAAGACAATCAAGTAATCAAATACACATGTATGCATATAAAAAACATGTAAATAACAATATGAAAATGAAAAAAGAACATGTGCACCTGATCCATGATGAGAAAATGGGTGTATAAAGGATCCTGTCAATGTTGTGTGATATTTTTGGGCAATCTCATGCCACTAACCGAAGAAGTATAGGGAGGAAATTATGATTTATCCTCCAACCTGTAACTGCTTCTCGAGAGTGAAGAGATCTTTGTACTGTCTATTTTTTTGGGTGATCCGATGCCATGACATTGTAGAGAGGAAGGTCTAGTTTATCCTATATTATTTAACTACTCCTAAAGGTGCTAAGGACACCCTATATTGTAAAATCTTCTATGTATGGATTTCATAGACTGGTCTGAACCCACTTGCTGTGTAACCCATTATTTCATGGACAAAAATTGAAAACTGAAAACTGAATTGTATTGATACTGTGTGTAAACCCAAATTATGCCCCCCTCTTTGGGGCACATGAGACATCATGGATAGGAGAATGCAGCCCAAAAGAGGACCAACTGAGGATACTGAAACTGTGCCCTGCAGGGGGGAAGGGATGTGCTTGGTAGAAACCAAGGCACAAACAAACAAGGTGGCTAGAAAAAAAGTGTTAGTACAAACATGCATGTAGAAAAAAACTGTAAGCCAAACAGATAATGTGTAATCTAGAAAATAATGTAACATCCAAGAATAAAAATTAGGTTACAAACATGGGACACCACTCATGGTGTTTCAAGACACTCAAGGTCGTACTGGCCACAAACAAACAAGTGTGCACATAAGACAAAGGGAAAATCCCACAAAAAAGTACAGAGACAAGTATCCATGGATAAAAAATGTTGCACATGAAGTACCCATTAGCACATTAGAAAGATAAAACATATGTCAAAATGTGTATAAACCATAGTAGTGTGTTATGAACAAAAATGAAATAATAAAACCTGTAGCGTATGAATGTGGATGCCCCCAGGAGGCATTGTGGAACTAGTAGTCAAGAATCCATGTTGCATGTAGTATCCATGTATAGCCTACGATCACAACTAGAAAACAATTGGACACGCATGTGTGTATGATAATGATAATGACATACAGGATATCTATCTAGCATGTATAATAAAGCAAACATGTAAAACAAGTGTAAGTAAGATTAAATGCAACCATACAATGAACTATGTTGTGGATGGATGGAATGGAATGCATAGTGAGTGATAGGATTTGTGTGCCCCTCAAGTGAATGAAATTTTATGCAGTGAAGTTCATTTAGTATGCCCCCTCAACAGTCAAGAATGAACTATAAACGAGAGTTCATCATCGAGAAATGGTCAAACTATGTGTTGTGTGTAGCACACTGTGATGAGTGTGTAGTGATGATATGTGACATAGAGATGAAATATGTGTGACACTGTAGCCTAATCATATATTACGAAAATATGAATAGAAAGGATTGGTGATTTAGCCTACAATGTATACCACTAAATGATTCAAGCAAAAGTGATGATGTATCCTATCACGAGATGATGCTAGAAGAAGTGACCCTATAGCCTAAAGCATATATCACTTAATATAGGTACGTTACATGAGAAAATATTGAATGATGAATGTACAAGGGTGATGAGGTCCATTTGTGATGTATACCATCAACAGTCTAGTATGGACCGTGAGACTAGAGTGTGTCATTGGGTAGTGAGTGCAACACATAAAAGAGAAGGTGCAAAATTTGTAATGTGCATAGTAGGGTGTATGATATGTAATGCGAGATGCGTATATGACCTAAGATTTGTATATGCATAGTATATGTAAGACACAAGATGTAATATGTATGGTGTAGGATGTAAAATGTAAGAGGACATGTATGATGTGTGAAAATGTGCAATATGTAGTGACTATATAGTATGTGAGGCATGTGTATAATGTATGTAGGACAAGATGTAGGATGCAACGTGTAGAATGTATGTAGGCTCAAAATGTGTAGAGTCTATAGTGTAGTGTGTAGGGTTCATGTGTGTGGGATGTCCTCAATAGTCAATTGTGAACCAAAGCAAAAGAGTGTGTCATTGGGTAATGGTCAATTTAGATGCATATACTAATATGTATGTGTAAGTAGGAAGAATAATATGGTGTGCGATGTTGGAGGGGGAGGAGTATAGATGTCATGCCCCCCAAGTTTGTGGTGGTGATTATAATCATGTGACACTATCTAACAGATCATCGTTGTCATGATCAAAACCCACCAGAGTAGCATTCAAGATGTGATAAACAATATAATGATGTGGATTATATAATGAACCATTACAACGTAGGGTGTAGACACTTATAATGCTCTCTCAATTTCAAAGGATAGATTTTTTTCCCCCCTATAGTAAGTTTTATTTCCTCTATTTATTTACTTAATTTTTTCCTCTCTTTCTTAACTTCCACTCCAATAAAAATTTGTAATTCTACATAACCATGGAAAGAAAGAATGATTTGATGAATATGATGTAGTTAAACTTTGTTTTAATTGTTCTTTTCGTTCTACTTTGCATATTTGTGTCTTCTCGTTAAATTTGGAAATACTTTTGGTTTTTTGGTTAATAAACTTGGGATTTCTATTTATTATTCAAAAACCCATTATCCATTTCCCTTATCTTTCTCTTACCTAACACTCTTTTCCTCCAAACATTTTTGCCACATGTTCACTAGAGTGTTCTTGTGTGATCCACGATCTTTGACCACCTAGAAAACAGAATTAATGTGCAAAATTTCTAGTTTTTAATAAATAGGAGCCTCCACATTCCTAAGAGGATGAAATTAGTCCAAAATTGTAGGTGGTAAATCCCATGTTTTTTCCTTGAAAAAATATTTCACCAAAAGTATGGAAAGAGAAATTATATCACAAATTATACTCAAATTTTTGTAATACTATATTTAAAAATAGTGAAAGATTTTATTTATGTGTAAGGGTTATTCCTCAATGAAGGAAAAACATTAGGCTTATGATACCAAAAAAATTATCCCCATATGATAACACATTTGTGTGGTATATAAATTTATATTTTTTGAATTGTGTATACATTCTATCATATGTGACTATTCATATAAGGTCTCATATGTCAATTTGAGAGCTCTGATAGCCTAAAATGTAAATTCTAATTGATGGCTACGATTACCATGAGTTTTATTCCAAGTTAGAAATAAAAATAATTATGATATTTTTAGTGTTCTACCTTTATGGTGTATTTTAGGGTTGTATCTATTGCAATAAATGTTCTCCCTTCTACAGATAGAGTGTATCTAGCATTTATTTCAAAAATGATTGGAGTGGGCATTTCAAAAAATATTTTTCTAGTAAGCGACCCTTGGTATTAAATGAAAAATGAAAGAGACCAGTGAAAAGGAAGCACAAGGATGTGGGTGTGTGTGTATGTATATGTATATGTATGTATTTTTTGAATTGTCATGCTCATCCAATCAGTAGGAATATTTTGGACAAAATATTTAACGAATGAATATGTGATTTATTCAATAAAATTTTAAGGTTAAATATGATTCTTCAATTTCCAAGATACGCAAAAGTTTATGAGAAAATGTATAAGAAAGGATATTTTTTTATATTTAATTTGTTGAAATCCTAAATAAAATATTTTTTGAATAATATTTATTATAAAGTGTAATGAACATTGATTATTATAGTCTTTATAAGATTTGTTTTCCCATTATTTATAGGTAGCATACCACGTCAGGCGAAATGATTGATGGTTAGGTAATTGGTTATTGGTAGTCATAAGTATGAAATAGCTTTTAAAATATTAAAAAGTGTTAAAAAGTGAGTTGATACATGTTTTTTCTAAAATCTAAAAAAAATATGTGGTGAGGAATAGGTACTTAACCAATGTGTAACAAGGTTATCGAATGTTATTTGGGAATAGATTCCCACAATAAAATCTTATTAGCTAAATAATAAAGATTTATACATTTTAAGAATGCTTTAAGTTAATGGATTTAATGTTCTGAAACCTACACTCTCTCGTTTTTCATTAATTTAATAATCATTAAATTATTTTTAAAGATTTTAAAATATAGTAAAACATTTAAAAAATTCATCCTATGTTTACCCAGAAAGATCTTCGAGTTTGCACATTTCATAAAACACTTGGAAAACATCCTTATTTCTACTTTTTGAATTGTGATATTCAATGGAAATAATGATATAAAAATTTTCAGGTAATCAAATGAATTAATAAAAATTACACTCATTTAAAAACTAGAATTTTTTCTCTTTTGAAAGAAAATATACTAATCCATATGAGAAAAAAAAAACATTTTTCAAGATTTTCCCAAAAAGGGTGAATTGGTATGGAACATATAACCACCCTATTTCTTACTAATATTTATTACTTCAACCCCATAACCATATCTCAGGATTGTTTTGTGGTCATTGATGAAGAAATGACTCTAAGTATGAAAATCACTTTCTAGATATATATATACATACATATACATACATATACATACATACATATATATATATATATATATATATCTACAAGCCTTAGGCATGAAAATATTATTTTAGAAAAATTATGAATGCCATATAAAAATTTACTCGTGTATATTTCAGAAATAAAAATGAATTGGACAAAGAATTTACTGATTTGGTTAAATCCCAGGTGAATTCTTACTAACAAATTTTTCTCCACCTCCAATTTTTTTCCTAGATTTCTTTAGATCTTCCATGGATTCCAAAATTTTCCATACCTTGTCCTAGTCACTCCATGTTATTGTAAGAATATTTTACAGGCCATAGAACCTTTCTATGTCACTTTTTGTATTCTTCTCCTTCCACTCACCCCCTTCTCTCCTTCCATCTACCTATAGACACTCAAATTTTGAAATCTATCCTTTAACAATGTTGATCTTGAAATTACACACTTATAAAATGCACTCTCCTCACTCATTCTAAGCACACTCTAATAGCACTGCATGTACTTTCTTATCTTTGCAAACCTCTCTTTTGTCAGCCTCTAAATTTTAACTTCATAAAATACATCTAGAAATATCCATGCCCATGAACTAAAAATAGACTTTTCTCCCTTTTCTTCAAAAATAGTAGTTTCGATTGGGATGTAGAATTATATCTTCACCCTACTATATAGTTTTAGACCGACATGTTTTTAGTTAATTATTTTAATTCTATAACATTATTATGAACAAAAATACTTCCTTGGCCGGCCTTTCATGACATAATAACCTTTGAAATCATATATTTGAAAGTAAATCATACCTCATTTAGGAATTTGGAACTTTATGAACTTATTATGAAAAAGAAAGTAATAAAGGAACCCAAAGCTCTATAAACTATAAAATAAATGATACACATTCATTAGGGAAACACCCTCTACTGGTCTGAAGTCTCCTTACTATTCTAGGATTCTCCATCTTCATCCTACAAGTAAGTAAAGTGACTCATCCCAAGCATTTCAATAAGTGTGAAACTCAAGAAAAGCATTGTCAAAGCACAGTTGTCAAGTTTTGATTGTGTTATGGTAGATATCACATGCTAGGGTAATCACGTGTGGTTTAATCCATCTTTAGAGTAGTGGAAATGTTGATGGTACATAAAGGTTCCCAAAACTCGCTTAACTAAATGTTTTGCAGGAACTCCTACTTACATAACAAGGGTTTGAGGGTTTGAGTAGATTTTATAGAGTCATTATAAAGGTGATTGAAGAAGACCAAAACACTAAGACATAGATTTCTAGGTAGGAAAATCACTCCTGAAGTAGAAAACCAAGATTCCAAGAAGGTTCAACATCATACATAAGGTTTGTAACCGTACAGACTATATAGGCCAAGTTGTATGGTTGTGACCAAGCTTAGTTTCAAGTTACAATTTCATCAATGAAGCATTTCCAATTCTATATCTTCCTTTTCCTACATTGAAACCACCAAATATCTTCCAAATCCATGTATAATCAACTAAGTGCACTCATCCCCTTTTATTTTAATAGTTTTTAGATCAATAGTCACTTTGAAAAGCATTATTCTTATTTTTACAATTAATGTTGGATTTAATTAAATCAGAATATCCACCTATAAAATTATTCATCCTTTTTTATGTATGTTATTTAAAAACATTCTTAAATTTGAAAAGGTGAGATTCACTCCTAAGAAAAATTGAAATCACTACCTTCTCTTTTTTCTCATATGTGTTTAATGCATAATAGGGTAACATAAAAAATGGTCACAAATGGACCCATCTCATTTTATTTTTAAATTTAGGGGTGATGGTGCCAATAATTTGACACAAAATTAATTTTATTTACATCACCATAATCGCATCATAATTGCATTTAAATTTCCATCTAAAATGAAAAAATTAAATGGGGATCGACACGAATTCGACACAAGTCAAGACATTTTTTGCGCTATGTGTGGTATTGTGTGTAATTGACCCTATAATGTAAAGCTTATAATAAATTCCTAAAAAGCATAAAATAAACTTTATCAAAACCTATTGTTATATTCAAAATAAAGTAAAACAAACTTCAAACTAAATTATTATAAACATTTTCACAAAATGACCATTTTATTTAAGTGGGACATGAGAAATATTTGGGAACATGTATCGCATTAATAGATTCCGCTAGTTTTGTCATGTTCAATATACCTTTA
The DNA here is from genome assembly GCA_019776745.2 of Taxus chinensis. Taxonomy (NCBI): domain Eukaryota; kingdom Viridiplantae; phylum Streptophyta; class Pinopsida; order Cupressales; family Taxaceae; genus Taxus; species Taxus chinensis. The sequence goes on along the minus strand of CM034156.1, from coordinate 58,527,308 downwards.
ATGATTTAATGCGTTGATAAAGTTTTCAAATTCACTTTATAATTTCAATATTGTATTAATCACTAAACCATGATTTTTAAAAATATTTTGAGCCTAATTGTTATTTCCATAGTCCTATCACAAGACTTTCTTTCTCTATTATAGTGTTTTATCACTAAGAAGCTCACATTATTCCAAAGAAATGAAGTCATCCTAAAAATCAATCATAGAACTTTCTAGCACCACACATCCCTTCTAGAAAAAACCTCCAGATTAAGACCAAACTTCCAATTGTTTGGTATAAAACTAGTTGTTTTGTCTTGGATTATCCAAAAATCAGTTTCTTAAATTAGTATCCTTAATGGGTCATTACACTCCTCATGGGTTGGCCTTAATGATAAATTATACTTATATAACTCTATATAAGCAATTCAAAAGTGCACATTTGTGAACCTTACAGTTTTAAACACTCTCAAGATCATGTTACTCAAAAGGTATTCAAATATATCCTAAATCTACCTAAATAAAAAATACACATTATAAGAATCACCTACATAGGTTTGAAGAACTCCAAAAAAGGTTTGAGATTCAATCTTCCTTAACAACCACTAGATCCAAGTCAAGAACAAAATAAGCATATCATTACACATATTTTAAAGTGATCTAATTGTCATGTATAGTTACATCCACAAAGATATAACATTTCTAAGTGGAGAAATATGTGTGGATTGAATCATGTTTGGATTATTTATCATATCTGATGTTTAAAAAATGAACTTTAACCCAAACACTAACCTCTTTATAAGGTTTTTACCCATTTTTAGGGTATCATGTATTTTTGGTTTATTGTAAAGGGTTTCTCATGTTTTTTAGATCTAGTATCTCATTGAAAATCATATTATTGTTAGTCATAAGGTGAAAAACATTTAAGAGTGTGACATTCTCCGTGGATGGAACAATGAGTTATGGATGGAAGTTCCAAATGGTTTGGTCTAAGTTTACAATTTTCTTCCTAACAAGGTTTGCGCTCCCATAAATGAACATGAATATATTTCAAAAATTTCCATCTTGTCTCTCCGGGGTATGTTCATGAAGAGGTGTGCATCATGGATTAGTAGTGGGACTCCAAAGAGAAGTGGCAATGGACTTGGGGTGACCTTTGAGGTGGCAATGTCCTTAGATGTAGATTTCATGTAGAATGTAGCCATGGGGTGAGTTAGAGTGAGAATGGGATCCGAAGGTCGAAACAAAGGAGAGTAACTCAGACGCGAGTGAGCCAAGAAGTCGCGAGCTCCTCAACCTTGTAAAGGTGAATCAGTATAGATGATTCAAGTGCTCACATAGATGTATCAAAGGCACAGTGGAAGGATGGATATGGAGTGGGTGCAGCAGCAGTGGAGACTCATGGACGTGGGCCTAGAGAACGGTTCACGTGGTGTTGCATAGCATGGTGGTTCAAGAAAAAGACATGATGGATACGGTTGTAGTTTGGAGATCTGGTAGCCAAGGCGGAAGACTTGAGTGGAGATTCAATGCAGTCTAGACATAGATGGGTGTCACCAAGATTAGGCATGGTGGTGTTAGTGGCCATGACATTGGGGTGAGATCTATGTGGAGATCAAGCTGAGGGAAGAAGAGTACCTCACCCGCATGGGATGTGGTCTCTAAAGATAGAGAGATTGTGGTGCTCCCCATAGGGATCTTCGGTGTTGGGACTTGGGTGAAAGAATAGTTAGCAGGTCATAGTGAGTTGGAGACTCACGCATGGGAAGGACTCATGAGGAGGAATTCCCCCAATGGTGCACATGTAGGTGAATGGCGTGAAAACTCAGGCAGACTCATGGATGGATGGCAGTAAGGACTTGTGGTGTTCTTTAGAGGCATTATGTAGAGCAAGTGGGTGTTCGACAGTGGGCCGGCCACTGACGTTGTAGAGAGCTGGTTCAATGATGAGTCAAGGATGCAGGAGTTGTGCATTCCCTCAGGTGGACTAAGAAGGTAGATTAAGAGCTCCCGAAGGTTGTATGGGCTGCCGTGGTATTTGGTGAGTGGTATTCTGGAATAGTTGTATGGACAACTGCGAAAGGTGTTTGAGGAGTTCACCTGTGCACAAGGATGGAGTTGCGTAGGGAATGGAAGGTGGGTGTAAGGCATAGTCTGGGACTACCAAAGTAGCTTAATCCTCTAAGGAAAGAAAAAAAAAAGTAGTGTCTCAGTGCCGAATGGGGGTTAGTTTATTCCGATGTGTAGCTAGCCCCACTCTCTCTCTCTCTCTAATCAAAATATGCACCATGTTTCTATAATATATCTAAAATTGAATTAAGTAATGGAATTAAACTCCTTTCCCTAAATTTAAATCATTATTTAGTAAAATCATTTGGTGAATTTTCTTATTTATAAAACCTTTAATCTATTTTAATTAGGCTACCCTATTCTAAATTTCGATTTATGTTATAAATCCTTATGTCTTCCCTTTTATTTATAGGTTTGTGATTCCTTTTATAATATTAGGGAATTTTATCTCTTTTCATTCCATGTCTTAAACATCCACTAGACATATCTATATCATCCTTACATAAGGTTTTATAATCTCTTTCCTTAATCTAGTTTGTTTTATCATAACTTTGACCAAACCCTCTTGTCATTTATACTTTGAGAATGGTTTAATCTCCCTAGTAATACAATCCTCTACACCACTTTTTCTAGTTCAAAAATATGATCAATACTACTATTCAATCATCTCCACTATCCTTTGATGACATCCTCTTATTTTTTTAGTTTTCTCATCTTCACATATTTAACCCTTCTTACCCTTGGGCTAGTATCAATTACCAAAAATTATTTAATACAATCCTTTATGCTCAATTTTTCAAACCCTATATAGTTACAAGACTATCCTAAAATTTAATTCTCATGTCTTCCTTCTCATATGCATTTGATCTTACAAAATTTTCTCGAGTGTAACTTTTTATCTCTCCCTCCACCTATTTAATTTTATTCTAATTACCATATATGTATTATGCACGATCCTAAAAAATCCTTAAAACTATGACATTTCTAAATACATAATATAATTTATTCTCATACTATTATATTTGAGGACATCCTAATAAAATTTAATACTATTACATTCATTACATATCATTATATCCCTATTGGTCATAACATAAATCCATGTTTTCCTAATAAATAATTAAATTAATAGAAAATGGATCTAGAAATAAAATTCTCTAGATATTTTCTCCCAAAAATGGGTTTCTCCTTGAATTTTATTGATAAGAATGCTTTTTTAACAAATTCTATGCTAACATCTCACACTCTAAACTTGGTAAAATCACTTTTGATGTTTAATTTTTCCCTAAAATCATTCCTATCATGTTTCATGTTATGGAAATTTCTATTCAATATGATCAATTGCTAGGTAATCCATGGATAAATGATATGGAATCCATTCCATCTAATCTTCAAAACTATGTCAAATTTAAACATGATGGTCAAGAAGATAATTTCCCAGAAGATAAGGAACCTTTCGGAAATTTCAAAATTGAATATTTTTCTTCTTGTGGGCCTTATTAAACCTATGGTACCACCTATTTCTTGCCAAAATTTACATTTCTCAATGGTTGGTGACTCAATAAATACCCATTAATTTAGGGATCTTGTATAAGTACCTCTTAAACCTAATAAAATTTTATCAAAACAACCACATTTCAGTATGGATAAGATAGACATAGAATACTCTAGGTGAGTGCATCTTACTCCATTAAATCCACTTGATGTAATTAAAAAATTCATGATTACTAGTTATTTCCAAAAAACAAGTAGGTTTACTTTATAATTACTCCAACTATGTTGATATTAATATACTTGAAAAATATGATCTTTGTAAGCAACCTTATATTTGAGATTTTTTTAATCAATAAAATATCTATAATATGGTTTATAATAGTTCTAGGTACACCATGTACACTCTCATATAAATATTTTTTGGACTATAATAAGGCAAAAATCTAATTCAATACACAATATCCTAATAAATATATTAGAAAAATTATTCTTCCCACCAAATCAAGGGAAGATACCCTTCCTATGTACCTGTATTGGAACGAGTAAAACTCTAGGTATATGTTACATTCTTTTAAGATACCCTTATATTCATATAATTTGATATTTTCCTTATAGTATTTATCAGGTTTTACAATACACTTTTGGAAATCAAGTTGTTATAGTTTAGGATATCCTTTACGAGGCTCCATCACCTATTCTTTCTTATACAAGAGAACCACTTTCTATGCCCACACATATTGAGTCTACTCATGATATACCTACAAGTTTTGTATGACTCAAGCCTTCATCTATAGTACATATTTTCTTTACATGCACCATCTTGATCCTTTCATAGTGTATATGTTTTTGTATATATTTCTAAACATATAAAAAAAATCAAATATTATACAAATTAAAATATTAAAATATGCTAATAATCGAAAAACATACAAATATTTTTTAAAATACAATATGAGAACCTGAAAATTGAGTAATCTACTAGATTATGATCATGGTTTAAAATGTGTTACATTCAATGGGGTTATCACAAATAGATAGATTAAATAACACATAATATATAAGAATAGTGTATATGAACATGGAAACAAGAACATATAAAAATTATTCATAGAATCAATTAGCACAGAAAAAACTATCCAACATGGAAATAACTAAAGGACACTACCATTTAAAAAGGATGATATTGTATTATGTAGTTAACATGGACATGGTTAAGTTGTTCAATGAAAAATATACCTTAGACCACAACCCTCAGAATATCACTTGAATTCAACACACACACACACACACACACACACACACACACACACACACACACACACACACACACACACATGTATATATGTATATATGTATATGTATATACTTGTATATATGTATATACATGTATATACATATATGTATGTATATATATCTATATATAGATATATATATATATATATGTATATACTATGTATATATATATATATATATATATATATATATATATATATATATATATATATATATATATTGCTATGTATGTATGTATACATATATATATATGTATGTATACATATATATATATATATGTATGTATACATATATATATATGTATATGTATATATATATGTGTGTGTATATGTATCTATATGTATATGTATATGTATATGTATATGTATATATACTATATATACATATATATATATATAATATGTATAGGTATATATCTAAACATATAATCACATATTACATATATTATATATCTATATATATATATATATGTATATATGTGTATATATGTATATAGATATATATATCTATTATACATATGTATATGTTGTATGTATATATATATATATATATTATCTCTTATTATACTCTATATCTATATTCTATATATACTACATGTGTGTGTGTGTTTGTGTGTGTTATCTCCCTATCTACCTCATACCTACCAACATACATCACTACATATATACATCTATATATATTATTATGTATGTATGTATGTATGTATGTATGTATGTATGTATGTTGCATTCAACAATAGAAACACATAAACAATATTTATTCAATAACTTAGAGGAATAATACACATACAAACCAATACATACATACATACATAAATACATACATACATACATACATACATACATACATACATACATGTGTGTGTGTGTGTGTGTGTGTGTGTGTGTGTGTGTGTGTGTGTGTGTGTGTGTGTGTGTGTGTGTGTGTGTGTGTGTGTGTGTGTGTGTGTGTGTGTGTGTGTGTGTGTGTGTGTGTTGCATTCAACAATAGAAACACATAAACACTATTTATTCAATAACTTAGAGGAATAATACACATACAAACCAATGAATAATTCTTATTAAATAATCATACTCATCCTACTTACACATGGATCACATTTTGTGAGATTTAACCTTATAATCACTCCTTGAGTTTTCTAAAAACTCTAACTGAGATACTTAAAATATTACTCCCTAAGGACATTGGTATCTTTATATAGACATATAGGCCATCCAATACTACATTACTAAACTCCTAAAATTATGGAATAGTATGAATATAATTCCCAAATGATGCATCAAAATATTTTTTTAGCCTTACCAAAATGTTCTAAGATTCAAGTAACATCCTTCAATGCTTAAATGATTCCAAATAAACTTGTATCATTTTTTGGATTCCCTTAGAATTTAACTAATTTAATACACTTGTATGAATTATATTATGTTTTTTGGATTTAATAAACCATCATAATATCAATAGTATTCTGTAAATTTTTAGTTCTTAACATAATTTCATGATTTGTGTAGTTTAGGAATAGAATTTTCCTTGTGCAATAGAATATTGAAACATGTTGAACTTGTGCAACACTCTCTTGACGCATAATGTAACTAATAATTCAACACAAAATACTCTTAATACTTTTGGTTGATGCGAGATAGCCTAAAAATATATATTCTCATACATCATGTAACTTGGATAGTATTAGAAAAATGGTTTTAATAATTTTTTATTCATGTTACATTTGTAACACTCATCCACATTACATATTCAATATAATTTCTTTTCCACTTGATTATATCCTTGTTTCAATTACACTTTTGGCCTCTTCACACACCTTTTCTTGCATCTATTGTCTTAAGTAAATTATTTTATATTATTTACTTGAAACCTAAATTCTTTCATATTCTGCATGGTATGAATACACATATGCCACATTTAATATGTTTGAGATATAAATTTTGGCAAGAAAATAAATATCATAATCCTCTTTTGTAAACTTCTTCAAAAATATACAGTGTCCAATTTTCTTCTATTTGATCTAATTTTTGGTACACTTAGGAAACATTTACTTCCATAAATTATATAAGAACATATATCCATATTGAAATTCAACTTCCCTTATCTTTTCATGCATGCACTATTTTTACTATGTATTCATTATTTTTAACTATTTGCACACCTGTTGGTGTACTTCTTTCATGTACTTCAAAAAATAATTTTCTTATAAAATCATTACTTTATTGCATGGTAAAGATTTAGATTTCACATCTCCTAATGTGTTCCCTCCAAATACATTGATATGGAATGATGTATTCCTTATGAAACTATGAACTAAGTTTTAAAATGTAAATTACAATTCCACTAATGTCAAGTCCCATGTTCCTATCTTGTATTCCACTACAAAAGTAAGTGAATATCTAAGAATACTATTTGAAAATTCCATGTAAAAATTAATCTATGGGTAACGCACTAAACTAAGTTGTAAATTTGTTCTTTAATTGTGTCCTCATGTCCAATAAAAATACCAACAAAGTGTGTATCTATGTCAGAAATAATACTATCCATAAATTGATTTAGTATTACAATCTCTTTGAATTTTCTACGTGAGTCACATCATTAGTCGTTTACAAAGAAACAAATATTCCATCTTTAAAAAATTTCCATGATGACATAGATGTAATAAACTCATCTCTATATCCTATGAAAACTTGAACCAAAATGCATACTTATATCTTCCCAAAGCTTGACTAGTATTGGAAAATTATGATATAACCCTATGTTTTGAGATCTTCCTTTAGCCAACTGACATACTCAACAATCATGTATTATATTTCACACATATATAAACATCCATTACCAAATTTAACTCTCTACTTTTTATGTTAACATTTTATCCAATCCAAAGTTCCCTATTCAACCATCAATATATTTATCCTTCACCAATTCTTTTCACATTACTCCTCTAAACATGTTTATCTATTTTCCATTGAGAAATATTTATTCTTATACAAAATAATACATACAAAATGTCTTTTCAACACTCACAGGTGCTACACATGCTTCCTTTTACGCCCTAAAAATATAATCTGTAAATATGTTTCTTAAAATAATATATAGCATGTAAGGGTTTATTACACGATGTTATTTTGAATTATTTAATTTACAATTAACCATGAATGATCAGAAAAAATCATTAATATTTGAAAAATATATAATCAATAGAAAAATACTTCAATTATATAAGATTGGATGAGGACATAACTAGATAGAGTGGAATAGAGGAGATTTGAATGTGTAAACATCGAAAATAGGATGACTTGAGATTAAATACAATTCATTAATGAGAATGAAAATAACTATTACTCTAGTGTAGGACCATACAACTACTATTCCCTTTTTGTATGTTCCTTACTTCAATTATATGGTCTTAGACATTCTTGCACTCAAGCTATGTAAATTTATGTTCCCTTCATATGTTTAGTTATATGTCACTCTTATTCACATAACCTAACCATAAACTATAATGACCCATAACAAGTAGAATACCTAGATACCTATAATACCCTTCATTAAATAATTATATAATATAAGGATAGATCAATCCATGGTGAGGCTATACTACTCTTGGAAGTTAACCCCTTTTAAACCAATCAAAATGTGTTATAGAAAACCATGTATACTAGACTAACACCTAGTAGTCTATAGTTTAAGCCAAATCATTCAATAACCATCATGATAATATATAAGCAAATTAAATTCAAAAACATGCAGTTTGAAAGAAACAATTAACATGCTAAGTTAATTCTACTCTTTAGAAAGCTTAATGAAAGTGAACCTAGTTAGATTCTAAGAAATCAAATTGGTTTGCTCCAAAAGGATAAAGATATCTCTCTAAGATGATTTATAAGACCATGTTTAGATAACTCTTACTAATCTAAAATGGAAAAAATATGCAAGATGAAGCTATTTCAATGGTGGATTGCTCAATATCAAATGGTTTATAGCTTGGCTAGTGTAAATGAGCTCTCAAGCTTGATAATCAAAGTGTTTGTATGCAAACAAGGTGTAAGGTTGAAAGGGAGGGGTGAACCCTCCATTTATATATTTTGGTTTGGAAAATATTGAAAATCTAGTGCATGTGAGACAAATGAATAAGCCAAAATAGATATTTTTGGAAATCAAAGTTCCTTTTTTACTAGATTAGGAATTAATTAACCTTTTAGGATTAATTAAGGACTCTAAACAAGCTTAGGGATCTTTCTGAGAGTTTTTGGAGGAATTTGGATTAGATTTTGGAAGCATTGAAAGTAAAAGATAACCAATGATAAGATTCATTGATTAAATATGAGATAGAAGAATCAATCAACGTGAAACTAGCTTATTTAAGAGAATTATCACCAATCAATTTGTCATAAAATGACATCCTGAGTGAGTTAGAAGAAGAGTTAGATAACGAGGTTTTGTTATTTAAAACAGAGTGAAAGGAGATGAAGATAGTCAGTGCAATGTTAGTAATAAGATTGATTTGATCGAAATCTAGGTTTCTACATTTTCCCCTCTTTGGGGTGGCATAAGCAACGTCACTCTGAAGATAGTAGACAATTAAAAAATAAATTGAAGGTGGAGAATAAAAATTAGTAGAATGAAGGATTCCCCCTTGAGTTTCGATGGGGTGATGAAAGAGGTTGATCGACGATCAAAAGAGGAAAGAAATTGATAGAATAAGTGAAGGGAATAGAGAGGGGGGGAAGGCAATCACCATTTCCCTAATTTTTTTGGATGAATAATGTTAGATAGAAGAAAATGAGAAGAGAGAAAGATGAATATAATATAATGGAAATAGCCTCCATCCAGCCGATATAAACAACTTTATTTTCATCATATTGCTTAGAATCTATGTCATCCATCCTTATTAAAAATATAAGCATACTACAGAAGTGTAGAATGACATGAAAAGCCATAATACAAACAATTTTCCATTGCTAAAATACCAACTCCATGCAACATACAGAAGGCAATGCAATAAGATAAGTAAACAAGCTAATCTAATAGGGAAACCAGTACAAACACACATACTCAAACCAACAATGTTTAAGAAAGTTACACAAATGTTTTTTTATTGAGTTGTAGTTCCCAATTGTTCATGATAAATGAAAAGGGTTAAAAGGCGGATCCCCAAGAAAAATATATACGCGAGGAGAAAATAGTGGACACAGGGATCCAATGAAAAGATTTGTGTGCTACAAAATAGTACCAGGAAACTTGTTGTGCTCCATAATATAGATAAAGCCAGCAGACTAGGTTTATAAATGATTGTAGATCTAGATGAAACATGATTAGTTGTTTCAAAAACATGTAAAAATGCAAGCAAGATATGAGATGAATACCATGCGTGTGACACAAATTTTAGCTACGTATGCTATTTTTACCAAATTTAAGTCCATTTTTTGAATTTTTACGATTTTTTGGATTTTGAATAATGTTTTTTTTGGAAAATTATGATTTTCATAATATTTAGATTTTTATATCGGTCAAAAGAATTTAGAAAGTGGAAGATTACCTAAAAGCACACGAAAATTCCCTAGGGTTACGAAACAAGCGTTGGGCAACAAAAAGATGCCCCGGTGAGAAGAAAATGGATCAAAATTGGTTATTTAATAAAAATAATCATCACGATAGGTAGAAAAAATGTTAGAGTGACCACGACAGTCAAAACATATACCGGGGGTATCATGGTGGGATAAATGGCTAAATATACCCCCCAGGGAGGTAAATAATCATAATGATATCATTTGTTACCACAACCTTACCAATTTTTATCGTGAGTTACCATGAGCTACAAGCGAGATGGAAAGAGTGTAGACCCATAGGAGGCATGCTAATACCATTCAAGAGTACATATGGAAGGAGGAAGATGGACAATTTTTGAATACGCCATCCGTCTTTGTCAAATTTTGCATTTAATCATATTTATTAAGTCATTTAGGGAGTTAAAAATGTGTGTACACATGTGCATATATCAACAATTGTGTGCACATACATGCAAGCATAGAAATATTTGGGCATGCGTCCAAGGTAGGAAAGTGTGTATGCACAGGTGCACACACTAGAATTTATGTGTAGGAATCCTGAAGGGTGCACATGCGTAAGTTCAGGGGAATAGATAAGATGCGCGTGCACATAAAAACATAGGAGCATAGGTTCCATATAGGGAACGTACATGTGATATATGTGCACACATCGAAAAGGGCATGCACCTACCCAAAAGGGAGCACAGGTATAGAAGAATGATTGAAAAAATGAGATTCAAAAAAAAATTAGGAGTTTCTCATAAGAATTTTAGTTAGATGAGATAGAATAAATGAAACTTGAGTTAGTTTTTGAGAATAATAGAGGAAGAGAGAAGAATTGAAAGTTCTAACTTATGTCATGTTATTTTACAAAGAAAATTGACATCATTATAAGTGAGGGAGTGACATGGTCATCTTGCCACCTTGGAGGCGAGCTTCAGTCAACGAGATAGGCGGATGATGGACATTCTGCTAGAGGTTAGAGGGTTAGCCTACGTAACATGGATGTCATAGATTACCCTAGATCATAGCCTATTCACAGCCTTAGCTGAGAGGTGGCATAGTGAGAGTCAATGTTTTCAGCTCCCCACTAGAGATATTTCTATTACTCTCGAGGACATCTAACGTATTCTATGTGTTCCCATTTAGAGGTAGTTTATTGAGTATGTCAATGTTGATGCCGACTTCTAGACTACCTTATGGAGGTTTTTGGATGTAATGATATACCTCTCCGAGCTATGACAGTGTACTTACATCGATGCATTGCAGACCCCAACTTTCAACGGATGCCCTTTTATTTTATGGCTCTTTCAGTGGCTTTTTGCTTACTAACAAGACAGATTCTTCATTCCCATTCGGCCTCATTGGTGTTATATAAGGCTTATTCTGAGGGGAGAGATATTATTGTGGCTAGTGTATATTAGCTCATTTATACTGGGATTTACATCTTATCACATACCATGGTTAGAATACCATGGGCCATATCACTCAGCTATAGATATGGGTGTGGGATCACATAGCTATTGGTTGTTCTACAGGTGTTCTACAAGTTTGAGATCCATAGGATCCATCAGTGATGGGATGGATCCTAGTTGGGGATGACATCCGTGGGAACCAGGGGGACACCTATCATTATCATAGAGTTTTTCGATAATATTCAATAATATATGGTAGTGTGGAGGCCTTACCACCATTATTAGTGGGCTGAGGACACAACGGAGCTCAATATAGCGATGGTAGAGAACTTTCTGATAGGAAGCCCGAAGCGTATATTACTGAGTTTTAGATAGTATATCAGTGCCAGAGACAGATTAGAGTAGTTTAGGATGTACCCATCCCAGAGATGCGGTATGCCCACCGATCAGTTGAGAGAATTGACATGGGGCCGCAGATCCAGCTAGATAGAGCTCAAGCTATTTTTGACTAGATGGTACCACATGCATAGGTGCCTTTGAGATAGATTAGAGATCTTGGAGTTACAATTTAGTATGCACCCTGGTATTTAAATTTTCTACCCCAACGTCTAACCATTCTGTAGGACGCATGGGATGTAGGGGTTATGCCACCTCCTAAGGACTATAGTGATGATGACAACAATGATGACATTGATGATGGGTTTGATGGATAGGGCCATGATGGCGGTGGTGTAAAAGGTCCTCCACCACTACAGTGGTAGGCATAGGGCTAGGGACATAGACAAATACCACTTGCTAGATAGATACAAGATTCCCTGAGTGGGCTTACCAGTTGGATTTCATGTTCATTTATAGTAGGTGTTAGCGTAGAGAGAAACACCATAGGGTCCTCCTACAAGAGGAGTACCACATCAAAGGGCTAGTTCCTAGCCCTCCACACAGTCCACCAAGAGGTGGAGGAGGTGGAGATGATGGAAAATGTGACGATGGGGCAAATGGAGGGTAGGTAGTTACATTACAACAATAGTTATAGTAGGTTGTAGCCATTTAGCTCCAGGTGACAGCTTGAGAGGGATCAAGCTAGGGCACAACTATAGGTCGTCAACTCAGAAAGAAAGTAGGCTAGAGCATAAGCTATTCAGGGAGATGGAGGAGATGGTGCCACTTGCTTTTAGTAGATCGAGTAGATGGATACTTATATGGCATAGGTTACAAGCTTATGGCAGCATTCTATGACCTAGATTCGGTAGGTGACCACGCAGAGGGACCAGGCCCAGGCACAGGTGTTGACTATCACTACAGAGAGAGATCAATTGATTGCAGAGCATACCCAAGCTTAGGCTGATACAACTAGAGTTACAGGAGAGTGTGATGCTCTAGTGCAGTTCTCCTCAGCAGTTGGTATGGCAGACATGTTATCAGATATTATGAGAGCTAGTGGTGAGGCCTCATATTAGAAGGTCACATATCACCAAGAAATTCCAGATGGGAAGAGATTCTCTCCCTTTGATCAGTTAGATGTGAGAAAGTCTAGATCCAGGTCCCAAAGAACCTCTCGATCACCTAGATCAGTGTAACAACCCATGGTACAGCTATGTGTTGTGGCTTCTATAGGGCCATCTCATCAGCAGCAGCCTCCTCCTCATGACCCTAGGCTAGGCAGTCTAGGAGAGGGCGAGAGTCATGGATGAATCTCTTTATTTATGGTATACTGACAGATGTATGTATCGGATGTATGCCTCTTATGAAGGGTCATTTTTGATTGATTGTATACATGTACTCATTTTTATTTATGCCTCTTATAAAGGATCTTTTTGATTCATGCCTATGATGGCATAATTTTTATTCAAATGTATCAAGACACTTTGTACATGGACATTGGACTGTGACATGTTTTATGATGTTTACAGACTCAGCTATGATATGTATGATTGTATCACATGTTCTTTGATTTATGAGTTAGCATATAGATGATATCACATGTTTTGATGATATGCTTCATGTTCCTACTTATCACATTTTGTGTATGAGATATAGTAGTAAATGAGATCATGTTGTTTTGCATATGATACTTTATGATTTATGTATGTTTTTACTATGGTCTATGTTTGAGGGGGGACAGAAGGTAGTCCCTCTTGCCCCTTGTGGTGATATTATATGGATGTAGCTTTAGCATACATGTTTAATTTTCATGTTTTATGATAATGAAACTTAGCTTTTTATTGATATATGATGTATAGATGTGGTGATAGATGATAAATTCTTATGTGTTATGATGACAACAATTTATACAACACAATAAAACAAATAATACTTAATCAAATCTAACTAGTACAACACAAATATATACAAGTATGCAAGATAAAATGAACTCAATATGGTGTATAATAGATTAAGTAAAACTCAACCTAAGTAAGCAAATGAATTCACTCTCTAAAAATCATACAAAAAGGAAATGAAATCAAAACTCTACAAACTGAAAACTAAAATTAAGCAAATCACTACTTTGTTTTTTGCAGGATAGTTTTGATTCATTTTCTACTATTTTTGGTGTCATCTTCAGATAAAAATTTCAAGGCTATTGTTCTCATTGTTTTTAGGATTTCCATAAGACAATGTTCTGTTGTTGTTGTTGCGCCATCCTTTTTAGGGGTTTTTCCAATGTTTAGGAATTTTCCAACATTTTTGAAATTTTTTGCGTTTTCTAAAGTTATACGAATGTTTTTGGTATTTTCCAAAGTTTTCCAAAACTATGTACAACAAATGAAGAAGCTTGGATGCCCCCAGTGATGTGGGAATATACAAAAGAATAATGCTACGCAAGCATGTTCAAGAAATTTTATATGTAAAATCTCCCCCAGCGTTAGATGGGAATATACAAAAGTCCACTCCTTCACATATATACAAGAATGGGTCATCTGGATCAAGGCCATGGAAGATAGATGCAGAAGGTCACTTACCTAAGAAAGCCTAACCCTAAACTAAGGCAAGTGTAATATTTTAAGATATAAGAAGTAATTTTTGATAAAAAATCCTCCCAAGGCACCGGAAACTAGTTTTCACCCAAGGACTTTCCCAATGTGCCACCATTGCATGGTTTTCACAGTTGGGTGACCTAGTTTCTTTTTACTATTTTCTTGATTTTTTTTTAGTTGTTTTTTCTTTCTTTTCTAAAGAACCTCATACTCAAGCATAAAACCACTTGAGATGCATTGCATTCATTGGTTACTTTAACTCCTCACCATTTGAGTGAGCCATTTTATATGCTCTTGAACCATACTTAGCGACCATGATATATGGTCCTAACCATTTGGGCTCAAACTTTCCTTTCTTCTCTCGATCCTTGGTGGTGTTGAATTGATTTTATTTTAATACTAGGTCTCCTACCTTAAACTGGAGAGATATCATCCTTTTGTTATATCCTCTAGATACTCGATTCTGATAGAACTTCAATGATTAAGGGCTCTCATTTGTTTCTCATCAAGGAGCTCTAACTCTACGAGTTGAGCCACTCTGTAGTCCTCATCTTTGTACAGATAATCTCTGAGGGATATTCTCAGGGAAGGAATCTCAATTTCCAAAGGTAAAATGGCCTTTGTGTCATAGACTAAGGAATAAGGGCTAGCACCAATAGGGGTGCAGATGGAAGTTCTATAGGCCCAGAGGACGGGATAGATTTGTAAGTGCCAATTGTGGTTTATTTTACTTACCATTTTCTCCATAATGCAAACAAGGGTTTTATTAGTGGCCTCCACTTGCCCATTACCTTGAGGGTTATAGGGAGTAGACCAAATTGAAATGGATGTGAAAGTGTTGACACAAGGCTTTGATCATCTTGTTTTTAAAAGACTTACCATTGTTTGCTACAATAGCGGAGGGAATTTCATAACGATAGATAGGATGATTCATGATGAATTTAGATACCTACACACCAGTTACATATGTGAGAGGCACTACCTCTACCCATTTGGTAAAGTATTTAGTGGCAGTAATGATGTGGGTATGACCATTTGAGGACGTGGGAGTGAGCTTCCCTATGAGATATAACCCCCACATTGAAAATGGCCACGAAGTTGTGATTAGTTATAGAGTCTGTGTTAGTGCATGGATTATATTTCCATATTTTTGGCATAGTTCACACTTTTTAATATGACAAAAACAATTTTCTTGCATCTGTAGAGCAAAGAAAAACCCATTCTTAGCAAGTTTTTAATAAGTACCATCCCACTTGTATGTGCCCCGCAGACTCCTTCATGTGCTTCCTTGATTGCTAAGATTGATTCAGTCATATCAAGACAATGCAGTAAATTCCCATTATACCCTGTACGATAGATGGTGCCTCCTAAAAGGGTATAATAGGCTATTAAGTGAATGAGGGCCTTTTTATCAGTATGGGTAATGTTGGGAGGGAAGGTTTTGTCTTTTAGGTAGGTGTAAATGGGATCATGCCAAGGTGAAAGAGGACCAATGACTTCACATACTAGTCATGATTCTGGCATGTCATACACTGGTTGACACAGATGTTCAATGAAGAACAACATTTTATTCATCTGATACGACATTTTGAGTAGATCCCCAATCATAGCCATAACATCTGCTAGCTTGTTTTTTTACCCTGGGCATTTGTTCAAAGGTTACCCATACAAAATACTCCTTTAATGTCTCGACCATATTTTTATATGGGATGAGATTCTCATCCTTAACTTTGTACTCATTATTGACTTTCATAATGATAAGTTGTGAAACAACCATGAACTTGAGCTGTCTGATATCCCATCAAATTACAATTTTCAAACCTGCAACGAGCACTTCATATTCACCAATGTTGTTTGTACATGATAAGCCTAGTCAAAAGGCATGTGGAATAAAATCTCATGTTGGGGTGATGAGCACTACACCAGCTCCTACACCATGATAGTTGAATGACCCATCGAAGTGCATCTACCATACGATGGATTATTTAATGTATAGTATAGATGCGTTTGGAAGATCCAGACACAACGGTTCCATCCCTGGTATGGGAGCTTCAGCCAGTTGATCAGCAAGTACTTGTCCTTTGAGTGACTTTTGGTGAACATACTCAATTTGATATTCTGCTTAGGAGGATGATCCAATTAGCCATCCATCCTATAAGCTTAGGTTTTGATAAAAGGAATTTGAGAGGGTCAAATTTGGAAATCAATTTGGTTTTATTGTTAAGGAGATAGTGGCATAACTTGTGGAAAGAAAAAACCACTGCTAGGCATGCCTTTTCTATTTGAGGGTAGTTCAACTCATAGGAGATTAAAGTTCGGCTCAGGTAATACACATCTCGTTTTTTGAGGTTTAGGTCATATTGGGCAAGTAGTGCACCAATAGTACATTAGGTAGTTGAGATATATAATATCAGAGGTTTTCCTGGGGTAGGTTGGCATGAGAACTAGGGGATTGGTTTAAATATTGCTTGATCATTTCAAAATATTTATGGCATTCAATACCCTTGTTGAAAGCAATGTATTTCTTCAAAATATGTGTAAAGGGATGGCACTTATCCACAAGTTGTGATATGAATCGGTGGATTGGCTGGATTTTTCCTTGTAAACTGCATAGTTGTTTGAGATTCTTTAGTGGCGGCATCTCGGTGATTGTTGCAACCTTTGTGAGATCTACCTCAATCCCTCTCCTGGAAATGATAAAGCCCAAGATTTTACCTGATAGTATGCTGAAGATGCACTTTTTAGGGTTCAAATGAACCTTGTAGTCCCTGACGCATTGAAAGATACATTATAGCACTTTGGGGTGCCCCTCTCTGGTTCTAGATTTAGCCAAAATATCATCCACATAATCTTCCATGATGTCATTCATCATGTCATAGAAGATGAAATTTGTGGCTCTCTAATAAGTGGCTCCTGAATTCTTTAGACTAAATGGAATCATTCGGTAACAGAATGTTCCCCAAGGGGTTGTGAATGAAGTCTTGTGTTGATCTTCTTCTACAATCTTGATCTAATTGTATCTTGAAAATTCATCCATGAAGGACAACATCTCATACCTAGTAGTTGAATCGACAATCATGTTGATGTTAAGTAAAGGGAAGTCATCCTTAGGCCAGGTTTTTTGATATCTTTGAAATCCATGTGGATGCAGATACCTACTGGCTTCTTTTGGATTGGAGCACAATGTTTGGTATCCATTTAAAGCAATCAATTGATCTAATGAAACCTACTGTAAGTAGCTTTTCCAGTTCTTATTTTACTAGGAGTGCAACACATGGGTGCATTTTCCTTAATTTTTGTTTAACGGTTTTGGTATTTGGGTGCACAACAAGGTTATGCACAACTAGGGTTGAGTCTAAACCTAGCATATTCATGTAAGACCACATGAATATGTCTATAAATTCCTCTAGTAACTCCATAAATGCATTTTGTTCTTGTGTTGAAAGTGAATCTATTATTTTTACCATTTTAGGATCCTCTTCTGACCCGATATTGACGTTGATAGTCTCTTCGACCAACATTTTAGATGTATCTTCCATGTATGTAGGATCAAGGGGAAGAGCGGAATCCACTTCTACAGGTGGGTCAAATAGAGTTTTATCTTCGCATGGATCGATTATTCTTTCCATTGGCTCTTCCTTTTGTTTATCCACAAGTGGCTCAAAGAGGTTTTCACTATGGAACTTGAGCTCTTTCTTTCTGCAAGTCTTTTCTATGGTACTTTTACCCTTTCTTGTTATTTTCTTGTTTAGGTGACCACACATTTCTGCCTCTTCCCCAAAATATGCACATACATCTAATTTGATGAAAAAACCTTTCTTGTGATCACTGTTTGGAATAACGTCTCTAATACCCATGAATTTTGATATAGCTGATTCATGTTTTCAAAGAAATCAATTGGCATTATGAAGGTAATTGGTCCCAATCAATAAGGTTGGGATATAAAAGAGTGATATTGAGATTTAGTATGGGGATTGGACTGAAATAAGGTGTATATAGTGGAATATGGGAACATGGTTAGTAGAGGCAAGATCTTTGTAGATACTACAATGTGAATATGTGTCACTATCTGAATGAAGCAAATCATCTTCAATGTCTGAGGATGTATCATCTATTTCAGAGGTTGGAAGGTTATAATTCTTCACACCAAGGCCATGTTTATTATATTTCCTAGGGGGATTGACAAAGGCTCTAGTCAACCTTGTGCATCTAGTCCACACTCAAATCCTTGATACCCCATGACATGCATCATTCTATGTGCTTTGGCACACTGTGGAACTTTTTTACATGAAACCTTCATTCCTTCTAGTGTCTGATTTAGAGGGTCATCTAGCATCTTCTCATATGATATAAGACCACGAGGAGAAAACCTCTCAAAGGGGCTAGAGCAGCTATCTCGTGAGCTTAAGAATTGGAATTCAAGTCTACCACGTGTCTTAGGTGATAGTGATAGGTCAGACACTAAGAGAGTCCTGTTGAATATTCAAATCTTATTTCATACCATACAATCCCATTTTCAATTTCCCATGAAATAAAGGGATTCAGTGATGAAGAAGGGTCTTTAACCTCAGCCTGTAGCATGTTAAGATCAATTCTAGCTTTTAAATCTTCTGTTTGTAATGGGACCACAATGTCTGCTGAAGGAAAATCATATGTTGATCTAAAGAAGCTATGTAGCACTCTATAATGCGTAAAGGGTTTTGAATCTCCATGAATAGTAATTGGGTTCCCTCCATTATACAATTTAATGCATTAATGGTAGGGTAGAAGGCACTATTTGCATGGCATGGATCCATGGGTGACCTAGGAGCCTGTTGTATGGAATATCTAGATCAAGAACATGGAATTTTGTATCATGTTTTTTCAGCCTTACATCCATATGTATCATTATAGTGTCAGTTGACTCGCGTTCCTCATTGTCATATGTTGTAATATTTATTATATGAGAATCCAACTTTGTGTCTTTGTACCCCATCTATTTAACTAGCTTTAAGGTGTAAATATTCAATCTGGATCCATTATCCACAAGCACTCTCTTAATCTTCCTACGAGTAACAACTACCTCAATGTACAGGGGTAAGTTGTGGGTAGGATTATTTTGTGGTATTTTGCATTGGTCACAAAAGATGGAGTCATCAGGCTTAAGGTGTGCCACCATTGCTTGGAGGCGTAAAGTATTAACATTAGTGGAAACTCCCGAACCCTTGAAGGGCTATATAATGAATGTATTTATGGGCGTTTGATATCTTGAGTAAGTCTAATATTGAAATCTTAGCAACAGTTTTCTCAAGCTGATCTATTAAATCGTATCAATTTTCCTGAGGTCGATATAAAGGAACACCATTCAAAGAGGCCTATGGGATTTCTAGGCATGCACGTCATGTTGCGACAACACAATAATTGTTAATGATCCTAATGGTATTGACCTGTTCATCAGATGGACAAATACAACCTATTAATGAATCAAAAGGATTATCGTCTTGGGTATATACATAATTTGTATCCCTATAATCATCAGATGGTTGACCCGGATTTGGCTTTCTTACTTATTTTATCTTATGATTAGGAAAGGGTTGTTTAAATATTCTCATCTTAATATTTTTCCCTTTTCTTGATTCAGGTGAATCTACTTCAATTTTTCCTTCTTCGATGAGATCCTGAATGAAGTGTTTCAACTTTAAACACTTGTCGGTTTTGTCTCCTTTTACACGATGGAAATCACAATAATCATGATCTCTATACCACCCTATGCTTGGGCATGCCATCTGCATATGGTATTGTGGTTGTATATTGTACCATTTTTACCACTTCTAATTGTCTCAAAATTGTAGACATTGAATAAGTGAGGGGAGTAAACACTTGTCTTTTAACCAAATTTTGAATAGGTCCCTTTGTTAACTTGAGGAGGGGACCACTTTGTACTGCTTGGAATTTTTGAACCATTTGAACTCGTTTAAAGTCTGTGATGCCATTGCCCACAATTTTTTTATTTTTGTTAAAGAATTTTGGCTTCTCCATTGGTTTTAAATCTTGTCGGTCTTTGGAGAATGGTTTGATCATTCCTTTTGTTATTAAAGTCTTTTCGATTTGTCTTCTTTTCTCAATAACTTCTTCCAAGTTAGAGATCCAATGCATTTGTGAATGAAATGTGATTTCTGGGTTTCAATTTGGAACAAAGATACTTACTAACTTTTTTTAGGAACTATAAAGGGGAAGCAACTTGCAAGACATCGCCATCACTGCAAGAATGATGTAGCCTAGAATCCACTTTATAAAACCCAAACATGCTAGCACATCACCTAGCCTGAGTTGAGCGCTCATCCAAAGCATGCAAAGGTACAAGGAACCTCTTTAGATTTTCTTGTGCAGGATATTAATGGGATGAACATAAAGCATATTTAGAACCATAAATATCCATAAACATTCTATAAAGCATATTCTATATCTATATCTCAGAGAATCTTGAATTAAACAATAACTATAATAAGATTAACCATACAAGAACCAGTTACATTCATGTTTAACACCATTATCCAGAAAACATACTACATTACATTAAACACTGTAAAATGTAGAAGCTTATTACATTATAAAGTATCACCATAACTCATGCACACATCATATCCATCAACATAACTCTACAATAATTGACAAGTCCTAAACTACATAGTTCAATACATACCTATAGGGGTGGGGACTTTCCCTTCACCGCCTAAGCACTTCTTAAAATAGGTTGCATGTTGATAATATCCATGTGCATTTACAATCACATACACACATGCAAGTTCACTAATAATAGACATCATATAGTTATCTCGAAGAAGTAATCATATTATTAACTCAAGCTCACGCATGGCATTTATCAGTCACTCATTCCCCAAATACCATTTTTGTGTCATGCAAGTCTCCATCCTGATGTGTTCTCCACACGCTATATCAAAAAATAGCCCTTATCCATAAAAATGGCTAAGTCCTAAGTCAACTTGTTCTGGCACGTGTTTCCTTTCCTATCTTTCTGCACCTTCAAATGTGCCTTGTTCCCACGCATGAATCCTATGTGTGTCTTCTCCTTAGGAAAATACTATGTCTTCTCAACATTACCCCACACTAAAGTACATTGTCATCATGACAATGGGGATTTTTTCTGATGTTCCCAAATAATAAAGAATAAGAATTGAAAGAATCACTATACAAAAGAATGGATCTTTACTCTGCAACTTCCTCTTCTTCAACTGGGAGGATAAACTTTGGATATTCACTTTTAATCTCAACCTCCAATGTCTACTAGCCATCTAGCGTAGTCCTTTTCTTCTCTAGAATGTCTGAAGAGATGGCATCTAACTCATCTTGAGTAATCTTTTCCTTCTCATTGTATAATATGTGGACAACATTGGCCATAGCAGACATCATTCCTTTCAAAAGATCCATCTTCTACGCTATGATCTTCCCAATTTCATCTATCCTCTCCTTATGTGGATCTTGGGTTGTTGCAAGGGCTTTGCACTTCTGTTTCAGTAGTGTCAATCTTTCTACACACTTGAAAGTCTCATCCTTCATTACTGCTAGAACTTCATTATCCTCAACCAGAATTTTGGTCCTTATTACTTCCTCTAGAGTTGCACACAAATTCATAGCTTGGTCTGCTTTCTTCAGCTCATCCTTCAAAGTCTTGGGCAGCGCCTCATACATTGAAATTTTGTTGATCATAGAGGCCCTTGCTCTCTCTGCTTCTTATTCATCATCTTTTGGTGCAAGCATTATAAGTGCTCCATCTTCTAACACCAAATCAACCAAAATTCACACATAATGCATTGTAGAAGGAAACTTCTCAAGTGTCTTTGGTTCTAGATGAGGCCTTGCCTTCATAATTTAATCACCAATCTCCTCTATCATGCTAATGAAGGCCTCATTTTTTGTCTATTCTCACTTCTTCTCTACCTTTAAGCGATCTATCTCTATAGTTTTGTCCTTGTTATCTTTCATCAGTGCTCTAATGGTGGTGGTCTTATCAATATTTCTCCGAGCCACCTCAGCAGATACCTTGACTAAGGCATTGTTGACATGTTCATTAGACATAAGTGTGGGCTTTATGGTCATATGCCTACACGTGCCTTCTTTACTCTCCTTGAGACACAAGAATCCTCACACACATAAAAACCTAGTTCATCCATGTGAGTTTTCATGGACTAGGATAATTATTTCCTTGCACACATAATGGCCATATCTGGGTCCATTAGCTCCCACCCATATAACTCCTTATGGTCCATTGTACTCTGAAACTAGGCACAAATTATTTTTATTATGTCCTTAGCATAGCCCATACTTGGCACAACATATTATTCACTTATCCTCATCCTTAGCCCCTTGGGAACCTAAGTGCCAAGGTTTGGAGTTGGCCCTTATCCTATCAGAGTTATAACTGGCACGCTAGTTTTCTCATACATAGTTTTTTCTGCTTCTTTCACCCCTTCTTCTTCATCTTTCATTTCTTCATCCCTGGGCTCCTCCGCATCTTCTGGTTACACTGGAGTTCTAAGTGCTCTCTCTTCGAACTCCTCCGCATCCTCATTAAGCTTCATATTTCTTCTTCTTTTCTTCTCAAGTACTTATTTTTGAGAGGAGAGTCAAGGTGATATTCTTACAGGCTGTGATGTTCCCACATCTTGGGTCATGGTTCTTCTGAATAACCTTTTAAACTGGAGCTCCTAAAGGACTTTATATACGTCTAAGACCTTCTCTCCTTCTTGCACCTGTGATGGAGTATCTACACAGTCACTCTCCACTCTGTCTGGGGGCTACCTTTGGCCTCTATGGTCCAAGCCTCCACTATCCTCATGTTCTTCTTCCTTGTCTATTTATATTGTTGTTGCAAGTTTTGGATTTGCCACATTCTCAACTATATGTTTTCTCTTAGGTGGCCCTAGTAACGAAAATTCATTCTCCTTATACTTGTTATTCTCTAGCCTAGGCTTGAGCTGAAGATAGATGAGTGCAGCTCCACTATCCCCTATAGCCAAACTTATTGGCTTTTTATTTATGATTTCTGAAATGACCCTCTCAATTTAGGCAAACCGACCTGGATATACATATGTTTTCTTGAGAATGTGGTAGTCACAATCTACCTTGTCTACGTTAAAGTTCAAATGGCGTGCATCAGTAAATACGTGAATTGAGGCCTAGATGTAGCATGCTATGAAGGCATAAGGCATTTTTCACCATGGCATCCATGTCCCATCCTTCGTGGCAAACCACATGATGTAGAAATATTGATATATTGTGAATTATACTGCTTTGCCTACTTTCGAAGGTAGTTCCTTTGGAATGTGCCATTCCTCCTCAAACGCCATGCAAATTTAGTCATACCATAGTTCTTCCCTTTTCTTTAATAGGCCACTCATTGATAATTCACATAAATATTTCTCGAATCTTTCCGTGAGGGACTTCTTCTCAATGGGCTATGCCCAAAAAAAAAATTGGCCCATCAAGCAGCCCAATTTCTACAAAAACAAGGGATATTAGGATAGCGCCAAAACTTATCTTCTCACCTGCGCATGCTTCCTCAGTAATGGTTTCCACAATGTATCTAGCCAAGCTATAGATTTCACCCTCTAACATTTTCTATGCAATATGTAGCCACATTGTGTTTTCCTATGACCATCTCTCTTGATCATTTAACTTTGTGAGTAGATGTGTGGCTTCCTATACTATAAGATACTTCTTTAGTTTGTCTATGTCCATTCCATGCATACCTTTCATGTATTCTAGCAGTAACTCCTTGTTGGTGGCTATAATATTTTCCTTATGAGTTAGATCACTCATAATATCTATCCCTATGCCTTTCAATCATGTCAACACCAACACAATGAGATATTGTAAAAGAAAGTTATTGTGAGCAAAGACAAAGTATGTCTATACACTCATGTATATTTTCCTTTAAACATGTACTTTCATTTCATACTTAAAGGGGTGGAAAATTTTGACACTTAAATTTGGAAATCTATCCTTTGACATTGTTGATATTATCATTACACACTTGCATGGATAAGTGCACTCTCCTCAATGTTGTGTAACACACCCTGATAGTCCTTCATACACTTGTTTATCTCTGCACACCTCTCTATCATCAGTCTCTAAAATTTAACTACATAAAATTCATCCATAAACAATCATGCTCAGGCCCAGAAATTCAAAATATAATTTTCTCCTATCTATCAAAAAACATCGATTTCAGCCAATATTTATAAATGTCAATATTAACCCTATTATACATTTTTTGACTAACAAGTGTTGAAATAATTCTTTCAAATCCATCACATTCTTACAAACAAATATCCCCCTTATTTGTCCTTGCATTACATAACAACCTTCAGAAACATATATAAGAAAATAAATCACACCTTATTTAGAGAACATGACACTTTAAGAACTCGTCATGTAAAAGCAAGCACAAAAGGCACTCTAAGATCCCTAAAATATGAAATAACTCATTCACATCTATTAGAGAATCACCTTCTATAGGTATAAAGTCTCCTTACATGTCTAGGATTCTCCATCTTCATCCTACAAGAAAGCAAAGTGACCCTTCCCAAGTATTTGAGAAAGTATGAAACTTAAGCGAAAAATTGTCAAAAAAAATGATTGTCAATTATGATTATACTACGTAAGATATCATATGTTAGGAGAATTAAATGTGGTTTGAGCCATCTTCAAAGTAATGGTGACATTGGTGGTACACAGGGGTTCCCACAACCCACCTAACTTTATTATAGGAGGTACTTCTTGCACTACAAGGATTCTAGGGTTTAAGAAAAGTTTACAAATCCATTCTAAAGGTGAGTGAAGAAGACCGACACACAATAACATACAATTCTAGGCAAGTAAATACTTAGAAATTTGTAGACCTAGATTAAAAAAATAGGTCCAAGACCATATAGAAGGGTCAAGACCGTACATACACTTTAGACTGAGTTATACACTTTTGAATAGGCTCAGATTTCAAGTTATAGTTTCAGTAATGAAGCATTTTCAGTACTCAGATATTCCTAAATCCTGCAAAGCATACCACCCAGAATCTTCCATATCCACACAGAATCAGCTAAGTGCAACTCTTTCCCTCTTAATTTGGCATCTTGCCTTATTATCAATCATCACTTTGAAAACTTTTATTATGAGTTATGCAGATAATCCCATTGGAAGTTAATTAAATTAGAATATTCCCATCCTTTTAGCACCTGTAACTAGGCAATCCTGATTCAAGTTATGTAGTGTTTACATACGGTCCCAACCAATGCACTTTAAAACTTAAAAAATGAATGAAAGATTCACTTCTCAAAAAAACGAAATCAGTATTTTGTTACAACCTCGAGTTATAATGTGTGTGTGTGTGTGTTGTTAGGACCTAGGTATATGTCACTCCCTTATCCTAGACCTAGGTTTTAAAAACCTATATATTCTATCCAGAATATGGACTATCACCTTATTACCCAAAGAGAAAGAGGATATTCTATTAGGCCATTATTTATTTTCATGCACTCTAGTGAACCCAAAGTGAATCTTACACTCTCTTCCAACTGAAGCCTTAATCCAATTTTATCTCTTAAAGGGTGTATCCCTTATCTTAATCATGTAAAATATTCTTATATATTTCCTAAAATCTTCCAAGGTGAATCATTTATTTCCCAATCTATCCAAATACTCAACATAGTCCTTATTCTCAAACTAATAATTTTGATCCCTCTCATAATCTAACCCTTTCTATGGATTATTAATGGCCACCACTAATTCCAAAAATATAGGCCAAGATGTAAGCATTAGAACAAATACTATATATAACACTAATAATTCACAAGAGGAAGAATTCTAGTAAGAGAAGGATAAGAATATAGAAAACATCCATTTTAAGTATACTCTCAATATGCAATAATTCATAAAGAACTATCATGATCTGACCAGATAACCTCATGAAGTTATTTAAGCACATGGAGGAATATAACTCTTCTAAGGTGAGTTCTTCAACCCATGGGGCAAGGAAAATCTTGTATGTTCGCGCTTATATATCTAACAACACATCTTCCCAACTAGTAGGTTATACTAAAAATGTAAATACAAAAACTAATCATCTTTAAAATCCTCCCACTAATGACATACCCAACTCCCTAAATAAATGAGTCAACAATAAGCTAACTTTGACAATCAATTTCTTCAAATGAATGTGAATATTTCTTGCATGCATGATAAACTTCAACAAATTTAGTTGGTCATTTCTAATCATGTATTCCCGCATCCTTTAGTAGCTCCTAGTGGCATTCTAGATCTGTAACCTCCCATAGCCAATAGGGTGATCAAATCTATTCAAAAGGAGCCATTGAATCCCTCCATAATCATTATGGATATAAAAGGCTTCACCCCTTCAGGGAGATCTTACTTATAAAATGTCCACCAACCCTAATATTTACATTGAGACCTTTGTAAATGTCCATAAGTATTGGATCAAATATAATTCTTATGCCACTACCAAGATATTGGTGAAAACCATTATGGAATATGCTTTATATTAGTACCATACTCTTCTAGGTAAATACATTATTAAACTTAAGGGATTTGTAAATCTATTACTCAAGGAATTTCATTCTCAATAACCACCAAGAACATTATTGAACATCATTGTCAATTATAAACAAGGCTAGAATGAAACTACCCAACCCTTCGTAAAGTGTTGAATCTAACCCTTTGTAACTTAATTGGTTACACCTTTACTGATGATACAACCTTTATTAAATCTTACATTGATCCTGCATAGAACCTTTCCATCAATACATGGTTATGTCCTTTTATCCCATCACTTTGGAATATTCCATCAAGAAGGGAAAATACATAATATTATGTTATCTATATTCCTTGAGAAGATTTGAACAAGAAAATGTCCAACCTCGGATCTGGTAATCTTAGTGTCGATCAGATGTTTCTAGCTTCCTGTCTAGATGAGGGTATGAGTAATTAAGAAAAACTAAAAAACATCAATTATCTAAGGGCTTAGTACCTTGGAGATGACAATGGATGATATAGGGCACAAAGTTGAAATCAGACTCCTCGGTGTGATCTTAGCAAACGTACAGTTCACATATACTAGAAAAATAATGATTAGAGATTTTATACAGGGGCTGCCTGACAAAGTAGATCTGGGAAGTGTTAACTCCCTCGGTGGCTATCAACCCCCGTGTGATAAGAATAATAATAAAATAGAGTCCAAAACAGGTAACATATAAATTGATGAACGAAAGAACATGGATGATACCAGTGTGCAGAGGGAATTACTGATCTAATGCATATAACATGAATCTCACCACGTGAACCCAAATCACAATTACAATGTCATGGAAATTCCACATGTTATCACCAAGATATAATAATAATGATATTATAAGATGACTAAAATCTCCCAGCATTCACCTAAATTTTCTAATTTTTTCTTCTTCCCAAATATGGGGAAAAAAACCCATATTTATAACTTAGATGGTGAGGTTAGATTGCGGGTTAACAAGTAACCGGGGTTGAGTAGAGTAACCCGAGTTAAGAGACATGATGTGATCACGTGGGGACCACGGCTTTAATTATTAGATGGAGTGGGGAGCATGATTGACATGTGTGGGATGAGATGAAATAATGATTCCATTTTAAAAAGAGGGTGTTGGATGAGGTGCATTAATACTCATGGATTAATAATTTGTGGGAGATGGGGGATAATATCCAAAAAGTTGAATTATCAAATGGGTCTATATGGAGCCCATTTGATAATTAATTAAATAAGAAAATGGATAGGATTTCATTTAATTTAAGAGAAAGAGAAAGTGGGAATGGAAATAACGTGAATGTGAGATGACTGAGGGGCGCTATACCCAAAAATAGGTGTCTACATTTGCCCCTTTTTGTTGAGTGGTTTACGATAGCAAGCTATGAGACAAAAACATAAAGAGTTAGATGAAATATGTATCTAAGGATGGATGAAGACATGACCAAAGAAAACATAAAGGGTTAGATGAAAGATGTGTCTGAGGATGGATGAAGACATGACCAAAGGCAAGATGCCTTAGGTAAAAAATGATCACAATAACAATTAAAAACAAAATGTATGATAGTAACTTCAATATCACATCAGTAGAGGACAATTGCAGTCTCAACAGAGACAGATGAGAATGTTCTACAGACCAGTAAGTGGGTGAAGACCATTGCAATATATATGTAAACCAAGATGACCAATGGGTCATAGGAAAACATCAAAATATGTGCAATTGAATGTGAAAGATGTGCAAAATCCTTTGTCTATGAGGAATCATAAAAAAATCAATACGTCCGCAAAAGGGACAAGGATGAAGATAATGATGCCCCAACATAGGGCACAAGAAGGACACAAAGTGAGTTATATGTGTTGACAAGTACAAGGATGAACAGGTGCCTCAAGATAGGTCACGAAGATGACATAACGGGAGATAAATGTGTAAATAAAAAAATAACCCAAGGGGAATAATCATAAATGTGCACACGATGAGTAGATAGGATAGAAAGGTGAGATCAAATGCCCTAAAGGGGTGATAAATATGATG
Organism: Taxus chinensis; assembly: GCA_019776745.2. NCBI lineage: Eukaryota > Viridiplantae > Streptophyta > Pinopsida > Cupressales > Taxaceae > Taxus > Taxus chinensis. The sequence continues at coordinate 58,497,927 of CM034156.1, read as the reverse complement.
GTAATCATGTTTCATAGGAAAGATGCATAAGTGTTAGCAAATTAGAAGGTAAAATCAGTCCTACTTGTTCGGTAAGTAGGATAAGAATTCAAGATACTTTTGTGACAAAATAAAAGCAGAGAAAATATTCATAGAAGAGTACAAGATCAGATAGGCATGTTGGTCCATTATGGTATCCTCCAAGAAAAAAATGTTCCAGGAATATGGGATGAAAGATGTGGATGATAGATGATAGAGATAAGAGAAAGTGAACATGGGTGGGGTAGAAAGGACATGGTGGAGGAGAGGGATCAAATAGTAGAGAAGGACGATAAGAGAGGTGAGAAGATAGATGAAAGCACAAAAAGAGAGAGAATGATATTCAATAAGAGGGTAGTGGAAAAAGATAAGGGGGAAATAAATAGGTAAGGTACGAGGGACCTGGAGAAAAAGAAAATAGAGAAAGAGAGTAGGAGAAGGAGGGAGGGAGGAAGTCTAAACAAGAAGAAGATAGAGATGAGAAGGGAAAAGAGATTAGAAGGGAAGGTGAATCTATATAGCTATATAATAGTAAAGAAGCAGAAAAGATAATAAAGAGGAGAAATGGTGGAGAAAGAAATGATGAAGGAAAAAGAAGAAGACAAGAAAATGACAGAAGAATAGATGAAAGGGAGATGGAGATCAAAAAAGAGGGAGAGAAAGAACAGATCATGAAAGAGATGACAGAACTGAGAAAGAGAAGTTGTGAAGAATATGAGAGAAGGATGATTGGAGAGAGAGATGAATATGTATAATAGGAGATGGAAAGATGAAGGATATGTAGAAGATGAAGAAGTAAGAAGATGGGGGAGGAGGTAGAGATGGAAAAGGTGAAAGAAAGGCACTAATGTATAGAGCTAGGAAGATAATGGTGGTAGAGAAAGAAGTTCAGTAATGGGGGAAATGAAAATAAGAGGGAAAGAAGAGATGATAGAGCCAAAATAGGAAAGAAATTGAATATGAAATATGAACAAAATGCATGGAAATGCATGTGGATGGTGAGGATGATTAAAAATATGGGACAACGCTGGTGAGTCAGGTTATTAATAGAGAAGTAGGATGAAAGTGTAAGGAGAAGAGGAGATGAAGATGATACAAATGAAATGAAAGAAAACCAAGGGTAGAAAGGAGGAGAGAACAACAAAGAAAATGATGCAAAGGCAGTATGTGATAAAGACAGTAGAGATATTGAAAAAGGCGAAGGGAAGATGAAAAGGCAATACCAACGGAGGGATGTTAGGAGAAATCCTCTGATAATGATTAGAGGGCACAAAAGAAAAAAAGGAAGGAAGAGAAAATGGAGGAGGTAAAAAAGAGTGAACCGATATTAGTAGAATGGGGATAAATGAATTTTAGGAGAATTCCACCAATAATTATTAGCGCAAGAATGGAAGATGATGATGACATAATGTTAGATGAACAATGATAATGACTAGTAAATATGGTGATAGAGTAAGTGGATCGGAAAGAGTAAAGGTATATATGTAAGAAGATGAAGTAGGAGAGAATGTCTGGATGAGGATGTGGATGATTGTCGGAAGTAAAGAGTAAAGAACAAGGTAAGAGAGCGTATGAAGTAGTTAAGTTAGATTTTAAATGAGGGATGATGGAGGATATTCGAGGAAGTTTGAGATACTTTGTGTGAGGAAAAAGAGAAGGGAAGAGGATTTGTTTGTGGGAACTGAAGAAAAAATATGATGATGGGAAGTATGAAGGAAAGAGGAAAGGTAAGAAGATATATCATTCTTAAGAGAGACTCTTAAGTAAGATCGCCATGTCGTAGGAATGGTTAAGTAGGATCACCAAGCCGAAGAAGAAAAAGAATGATGAAAATTCTGAGCGGTGTATACCAAAACAGAACAGAAAATGAAAGGAGGTGATAACAAGGAAAAAAAGGAGTGTGACATGAGTGGATGGAGGAATCTATGTTGTGTAGGATGGAAGAGTGTAAGGGGAATTCTTAATTAGGATGCCTATGTTGTGCGTGTGATGATGTCAGAGCGTTAAGCATAATTTATAGAGTAGGAAGATGTTTCTAGCGTTGAATGAAATAGAAAATAATGAAGGATTTTCTATAGTGGCAGGATCTTAAGAAAGAGATGCATTGTGATTAAGAAGCCTGTACATGGAATGGGTGATTAAGTAGGATCGTCAAGCTGAAATAAGAATGAAAGGGAAATTGAATGATAAAATAGATGGCAGTAAAAGGAAATTAAGAGAAAATCACAAAAATAATGGCCCGGGTGGATGACACGTGAAGTATCGAACAAACAACGGAGAAGGATGAAGTGGGTGAGAAGAGCAACAGAGAATGAGATGAGGCAAATTTTAGGAGAAAATTGGGTTGATAAAGGGGGCTAGGAGGAAGGAATGGTCAACAGAAATGATCAAGAATGAGACCTTGTCCAGAGTGATAGGTCTACCTCGAGTAGGGTTTTTTTGCTGCGTGGGGATTGACACAGATGTGCCCAACTGGGGATGAAAGGTCTGTGATGATGAAGAATATGATGTCAACGCTAGATGACAAACAAAAATAAGAGCAATGGGAAATAAAATTGGTGAATGATTGTAGAGAAGAGAAGGATTATGCGATATAATGGATGGAGAAGGATAACAATGGTCGTAGTGGAGGATGAGAAGTTATCAGATAATGAATGCTACTTGAGAGATAATCTCAAGTAGAATCCATAGACTATAAAAGAGATCAAGTAGAATTCCCAAACCGAATAGTGTATTAAAGAGAGTGTGTAGAAACAATAACAAACTTCATAGATTTATGGATGATATTGATAGGGGACGTCCTTAAGAGTAAAAAAAATATAGATGTAGATTTAATGATATAAAATTTGATTCTAAGGAGATAATTGTAATAAAATATGTTTTTGATGAGATGGGTGTCACATAACCATAGCAAGGGTCCATGTAAGAAAGTTATGGTTTTAATTAGATAAGAGGTAAACAAGAAAAGATACTACTCAAAACATTTCACTTGCAGCTGATAGCAGGTGTTAGTACATAACTAATGAGATTTGATTATATCACAAGACCAAGAGGAAGATATGGATGAAATATTCTCATAATCTTAATGTCAACATGAAGAGGGATTTGAGATGTAACCTATATGTGGGAAGAAGGTTCTCCAAAGGTAGTGTTCCTTGAGTCTATGCCCTAGCTCTGGGAAAGGGAAAGAAAAATAGCATAAAGTTGATCAATGCGGGAAGCTTTCAGAAAATGTTGATAAAAGAAGGTTGATCAATGCGGAAAACTTTCTAGATGCCATAATAACAAAGTAGCCATCCTTTGAGGGTATGGTCTAATTTAGACATAATATAGATGACAAGAATAATATGATAGTCGGTCCTTCGAGGGATCGGTCTATTTCTTTTGATTTTGATTTGAATACTTGATTTTCTTTTTTTTCTTTTGTATTTTTTGTATGAACAATTGTCCTTTGAGGGATTAGTCTATTTTTTATAACTTTGATTTTTCCTTTTGCATACTTGAGTTTGAGCTTCACATCGAGAAGAGCTGGGAATAGCTAAGTAAACCACTTAAGAGGGGTTAAGGAATGTACAAGAGATACCCTGGACCCTTCACATGGCTGCAATAGGATAATGAGAAGGTAATGAATGTAATTATTATGGGATTCTCACCAAATGGGAGAACATATCCATATTGAATATGCCATAAGTAGATCCATTATACTTATATTCAAGGTCATATCAAAGTAGTGATGGTAGACCACATAATTCATATCAGTACCATGACAGGTGGAAGTAGATAATGGTGGAGAGATGGTCTAAGATAAGACTATACTCATAAGTGTGTGTACTAACAATAGAATGTTCATAAATGCAATGCATTAAGGGGTTCAATCTCTAGTTTACCATCACCTAAGCCCCAGACCCATAATTAAGTGTGATAATATATGGTCTAATCCAGTTGGGAGAAAAATTTCCCCATTGGCTCCTTCATTAATGTTGCGTCTGAGATAAGATAATAATTTTGGGAGGATTAGTTAAGGTATAACTATACGCTATCCTTTCAGGAAGAAAAAATATGTGTCCCTAACGAGATGAATAGATGGTGCTCCGAAGAAGGTGCAATTATGACCACAATGGTGGATTTCAATGAAAAATATAGATATAGTCTCTTAACAAAGAGAAAAACATGGCCACCATAGAGGGCTTAAGATGAAAATAAATTGTCCTCTAAGGGATCGACACAAATGGCCACACAAGGGGGATTCAAATGAGATGAATATTTAGATGGGGTTAGTTTAGATTGGATGTATTTGGATGAGGTAAATAAAACAATGTCAAGGATTAAATTCTCCCAGCGTGAAAGGAGCATTGTTACTAAAGAAAAATTAGATGTGGATGATTAGCTAAATATGTTGGGGATTATAGGAAAATAGTGTTGATGAATAAGGGAGGACCTTCTATATGAGTAATAACATACAAAGGAGAGATGTTAATGAAGGATGAAGGAGAAGAATTAGAGACTTCAATGGATGGGGAATTAGTTGTGGATAAAATGGTAGAGAGCCAATCCTGAAAAAGTCTTCTCTTTCAATGAGATCATAGATGACGGTTTGATGAGTCTTACAACGTTCAGTGCTATGACCCGGGGTATAATGGTAGGCATAAATGAGGTGGGGATTAAACCATGATGGCTTCTTACTATGTGGGTTAAATTCCTTGACAAGTGGAAGTGTAATGGAAGTAATTTGTAATAAGTGTTGAAGGGTTTCCACATACGATTAAATTGATAGATTAGCATATGTACTTTCTTGGGAATCCTTTAATGTAGATCTTGATGAAATTTCTTGGGGTGTGGTTGTATGACCTGTCTTGGAGGATTGCTTCATGTCATTCCCAAATTTTGATTTGAATCTTGAGGGGATGTTGGATGTTTTTTATTTTGTTTGGTTGAGTGATTATGATGCCTTAAATGGATATTGATGTTTCCCCAAAACAGATGATGTATATTTGGTATTTGTTGGAATAATTTCTATCTTATTTGTGGGACACACAAGAGATCATTGTGGAATTGTACCAAGGATATTGTATTTGGATGGAAAAGGATCATTCTTGGAAGAGATGATATTGATTTTATTCAAAGGATCTAAAGGTTATGTTGTAGTTTATATGGGTGACAATCTTAGTGTTCTCATGGTGATGTCCGATGAAGGTTGGTTTGTTTTGGAGGCATCGGTAGATGGGATGAGAGGGTTATTTGAAGTTTTTGTAAGTTTCAGTTCTATCCAAGATTCTACAAATGATGTAGAAGAAGAGGATGGTGTGTTTAACATGATTAGAATGGTGGAAAGAGGAACTCAGAGAGAATCAATATATGGTATGATAGGTAAAGAGGGAATAGATGTGGATGGGGGAGTGATAAAAAACCTGATGGATGACGATGTAAAAATATGAGTTATATTTGTTGTGGATGGGGAAGTAAATTTCCCCCGAGTGAGGAAATCATCTTCCTGAATGAGGTCATGGATGATGATCTGAAAGGCCCTACATTGATCAATGTCATGGCCCAGAACACAATGATAGGTGTAAATGCAATTGGGATTGAACCATGGAGGTTTACTGCTATAAGGATCTCGATGTCTAATAGGATGAAGAAATATTGTAGAATTTTAAATTAGATGTTGAAGGATGTCTTCGTAGGATCCAATCGAGGTGTCAAAAAAAGGAAACTCTTATGAGTTTTAAGATGATGTTTTGGCTTGGAAACATGGGATGTCGATGTATAAACCAATATAGATGTTGAGGATGGGGATGGATTACATTGTGGTTTTAACGTTTTGGTTTTAGTGTTAGTGTTAGTTGATGAATCAGGGTCACGTGAACCAAAATGAGGAGGTACTTGAATAAATTTTATGGAGAATGAAGGATCCTCTTTAAAATATTCTTCACTTGGAGGTGACATGGTTGTGGAAGTGTTTGAAGAATGAGGGGACATTTGCATTTCAATAGATGAGGTCAATAGTGCAGATGTTGAAGTGGAGGGGATTGACTGTTTTGGTTTCGGAAGGAGGCATCCTTGCTTAATGAAGTCTTGAACAATGGCTTGAAATTCTCTGCAATGTCTGATATCATGTCCAAGGGTATGATGATATGTACAAATAAGGTTGGAATTAAACCATAGTGGCTTCTTGTTGTCAATTTTTTCCCCCTTAAGTGAAAATGGATAGTGAGGTTACAAGCCTTGAGAGCCTTGTATGTTGTTTCAGGATCTTCTAGGATTGTTCCTTATTTCCATGTCTTGAAGGTTCAAGTTGGTCTTGAAACGGGAAAATCAGCCATAGTGGGCTCACCTCTTATGGCTCAGTCACGAGAAATACAAGAGCTCAAGGTTGGTCGTGGCTGAGCCAATATTTTTAGAAATAATGCAAATTTAAGTCGTTCAGGTGTGGTTTTGGTTGTGCACAGCAGGCTTCAGGGTGAACATTAATATCCATTCGTCTTGGGCTCAATGTTGGCCCTGTCGAATAAGAGATGCAAATAATTAAAAGCTCCTTGTGTAGATTGGCTCGTCAAATAATTAAAATCATGGAAATCAAGATGGTTGTTTAAGGATCTTCATTTGGGGAATTCAACCACATAATGAGTGAGCCTAACAAGGTGATTGGATGAATAAAATGTAATGAGTAATAGCTTATCAGTGGAAGCCCATTGAAGTCTAGGTATGAGCACGATGCACAATGAACTTGTCTTAGAACTCATCTCACAAATGGATATTGCAGTTGATGATCCAGGGTGGCACTACCTGGGGATTGAATTGAGGAATGACTCAGCTCATAAACATCAATCCCGAAAGGAATTATGGGAACATTGGCTTGAGGGGCTCGTGTGGGAGAATGTTAACTCACATAAACTCCTTGAGGTGCTTTGGAATGGCTCACAGTGTAGATTAGGGTAACTTGGTCACATAAAGAGCTAGGATCGGGGAGAACTCAGAACATTAGGTTGAATCATGAACTCGGTAGATGGACGAGTTAAAATCCGAGCTAAGGATAAAAGCAAGCCTACATTGCAAGAAGACGGATCATTTCGAGCTTTGAGGATTATTGCAGGGGTGGAATAAGATACGGTGACCGAGTGACTCAGAAATAAATCAAATGGCTATGTGTGTTTGAAGTAACCCAGAAAGCGAGCCGGTGACGTCATTATTTTTTTGGATGCAGGGACAATCGTGAAAGGAGTGACTCAAGGATCGAGTTCTCGAGGAGGGAGAGATTGATCCATGGTGAGAGGATGTAACTCACTAGTTCATATGCAAATCCAGGGGGGAATTTTGAAAAGATGCAAGGATTATAGAGGTAAATGATTAGTGATGCGTCCATGTGAATTCTGAGCCTTATGCAAAGAAAGGGTTCATCATATCCAAGTTTGATGGTGATTTATGATGAAAGGCTCAAAGGTTGCATAGATGTAGAGATATTGATTTCAATGGAGCTAGTAGTTCACTATGAGATCATTCATTGAGCTTGTATGGAGATAACCATGAGGCACTAATGCAAACTATGCATGATCGAGTCATAGTAAAGAGCTTGAGGCCCAGGTGATTGATGATCTGAGTCGACCTGATATGAGGAACCTAAGCTCGTGGGATGAATCAGGTGATTAATGGATCAACTCAATGCATGGCTCCTAGCATAATCAGGAGCCTGAGTTAGACTTACAGGTGACTCGTCTATTCAAATAAACTTGGTATGACATGATAGAAAGGTTCGGCTCAACCCATGAGCTCATCATGAAAACATGGAGGTAAGCGGTTCATCGTGAGGAGTGAATACGTACCAGGTGCTTTGGAATGGTGGCTCGATGCATGGATCTTGATAGGAGGAAGAGCTTCGTTAGAATACATCAAAGCTCGATAGGCTACATGGGAGATTGGGCATGCAAAATTGACTTCTTCACCTGGCTTGCCAAGGATGCATCAAAACTTAGCAGATACATGTCAGGAGTCATTTTCGGAGAATCTTTTCAGACTTTTCCTTTTCGGAAATTTGGAGATTTTGGGGGCAGAGACGTTGAGCAAGTCGGTTTTTTCTGGAAGCCTGAAAATTTTAAACTCCAAAATTCATAGTTTCAAGTTTGTCAGGATTTAGAGGGTGTGTGGGTTTAGATGTTCAGAGTGATCAGAGCTTGGTGAATGGGAAGTTAAGTCTTTGGAACCTGAAAGGTAAGCTCAAATGATGCACTTGAATAATGGAGATCAGTAAGTCAAGGATGTCGAGCGACATACCAAGCTCATTCCAAGTATGAATCCATACAAATGCTATTGTTGGTTTAGTTTGAATGATACAAAGAATGTCAAATTTCTCATTCAACACATAGCGTGGCATGGGTTTAAAACACCAGGAAGATAAGTCATGGATCTAACAACATGTGGATGGCTAGGAACCCGACCGAGCTGCCTATGGCCTAATGTATTGAGTTCAGACTTCATGTAAAATTTCATTCATTGCAAAATACGTGTCCAACATTTTCCCATGTAGGGTAGTTATTTTAGAGCTTGACCAAGAGCTAACTCAATGCGAGATATGAGGTTCTCAATGACATGTCAGCCACAGTGTCGTATCAAAGCTAAGACATTTGGTATTAGTATTTCCATGTGCTTAGTCAGGTTAAGGTGAACGACCAATCTTTACAAGCTCAATGTGGAGAGCTAAGTCCTAAGCTCATATATCAAGTGAATTTCAAGAGCTCAGTGGGAGTATTAAGAGGGGATAAGAAAGGTAAGCTAAAAAATAAAATTAACATGGAGAATTATGTTCTCACTGGGTGAGAATCAAAGTGAGTAATTTTTAAAAGTCAGTTGGAGTTAATGGTCTACCATGTGGAGAGTTTAGTGGGAATGAAGAAAACGAAAAACCAAAGAAAGGTTGCAAACATGGAAAATGTTTCGATGGAAGTGAAAATACAAAGTACCTACCGAGTCATCCAATGAAGGGAAAATTCAAAATTTTGAATTTATGCAATCATTTCCAGAGAACTGAGCAATGGATGCCGAGATACTCAAAAAAAGTGACTTTCACTTAGGAGGTCACAACTTTCTCCCTGATTATCAGTTTTTTCAAAAACTTGTAGTCGTTAGAACTGGGAGAAATAAATCTACACCATAGAGCCATTAGAAGGTGAATTGTTGGACGTTTTTCATTTCAAAATTTCAAGTTTTACTCATTTCCTTGAGTGTTCCGCGAAAGGTGGAGATGCAATTAACGAGCAAACATGGCCAATGATAATGATGAAATATTTCCTACATTCTAACCTAGATTCTAGGACTTCTCCCTCTTTCTCTCAACCACTAAAATTTTTTTATAAATATAAGGTGGAGGCCCATTCAAAAGAGCTCCAACAAGTGGATTCAAGTAGGTCACAATAGTTGGTGTATTAGACACTTCCAAGCTTCCCCTTCACTTCACAATTTGTGAATCTATAGGCTGTTAATCCTTTCTTCTAGAAACGTAATGACAACTTATTCACTTTTCACCTAATTTAATGGTAACACTGTACAAGTGCTCGAAGTAATGAGGATTATGATTTGTGATCATATAAATTTCCTTATCATGATTCTGTTACTTCCATTTGCCTCTCTCATGATTTTAAGTGCATAGTACAAGTTCTTGTTTCTGTTGCAGACACGTGGAGTTCTGTGCTTATCAGGTGGTTAACTATTACATGCATTTAAGTTGTAGTGCTTGGTAACCCTTCTCAAGTTTATCCTTTTTCACTGGGAGATTGGTAGTTTGTTGTCTGATCAAATTTTAACAGAGGAACATCTCACCCTGTTTTGCACTATTTTGTACCCTTTCTAGTTGCAATAGGTTAAGGTGGTCAATTATGTAAGCATACCTCCCACATTAACACTTTTAGATGTTAAACATCCCTTAATTTGGTGCATCACCACTTCTAGTTTAGGTTTCATTTCCTTGCAAATCTCTCTCCCTAATAAATGTTAGCATATGACTAGTTAGCCATTATTCTTGTATTAGAAGTAGTGTTGTGTTTAGTTCAGGAAGAGGAAGTCAACTTTATCCAAAGGTTCACCTCAAGCCCAAGTCCCATAGCTTGAGAGGTGATACCATGTGTCCCAATCACACCAAATGTCATGATTCATTTTCAGGACATTCAGGGGGTGAAGTGATTTGGTACAATAGTTTTTGGCGCGCCCAGTGGGGACTAGAGGCACATATTTCATAGGTATACATATTTTGTTCACTTCATTTCATTAATTTGTTGTGATCTTAGTGAAATTTCAGCCTTAGGAGGTATACCCAAGCACAACTGGAGACTCCATTGGTCTAAGTAACCTACTCTCTGTGTTTTAGACTTTCATTTATACCCATTTCCCATCTAGTTTTCTTCCATATCTTTCCACTTTGTCCTATCTATGAATCTGTGCAATCATGGTTTCATTTCCACAGTGGGATTCCTACTTGCAGCAGTGGCAGTTCTTTCCATCTTCATGCTATTACAATCCACCTCCAAACCAATTTCATGATGAGTATCAATTTGAGCATGCATGTCCACAGGAGTAAGATTCAAATCAATTTGGTTAGTCCACCAAACATGGGGGTCACTGAAGAACAATGGCATACAGATTCTAGGATCTATTGCACACCTGAAGAAGATCACTTGTAGAAGAAGGTTTGAGATTTGGAGTGTAACATAAAGCAAATAAAAATCAATGAAATGAAAAAGGCATCCCAGATTGGCTTCAAAATTCCATTCCCTTGGACTGGCCATATACTATGTGAGCTTAACCCTCAACAAAGGCTTCAATTCATAATCAAGACAATGAATCAAGTTGGAGAATGGATCAAGAAAAGAGATGTTCATGACTGTAATGTGTCAATCCTGTCAATGGGAGGTCCCTGCATTACCATCTTGCACCCCTCTTCCCGGTTTATTTCCATCCAAGTAGTTACAACTTGATCCCCATGATCCTAGCTTTCCAGTTGCTCCCCCTGAAGTGGAATCCACAACTTCATCATCTATTCCTCCATTCCATCATGAATCTTCCATGCCCCATCCTTCTAAAGTTCCCTCTTTTTCTACAAAATCCATCAAGACAAGAGAATGACCCTCTTCCTCAAATAGTTAAAGAATCAGTTAAATCCCAACCCACTCCTCCTCTTGTACTCCTAAATCCATTTTGGGAGGAGTATATGGAGAGGAGTATATGGTTGAAGAGAATAGGAAAAGAGAGCATGTAAATGATCTGAGGAAATGGGCTGACAAAACTTAACATCAAGAAAAATTCTTTTTTGAGCTGAATCTTCTGCAGAAGTTGAGGCTTAAGAGCAAGCAGAAAAAACTAGGTTTTGTACCAAAAACAAATCCTGGAGTTGAATGAAAGCGGATCAGTAATTTACTTTTTGAGAAAGTAGTTTTTTAATGTTGGCTCGATTCCATCAGAGCAATTTGAATCACCCAAAGGTGATAGAGTCTGCTGGAGAAAATAATGTGCAAGCTAGATGAAGAGGAAATAATCTCAAGTGTACCAGCTAATTGTTATGAGTGCAATGATCCTACCTGTACCATGCATGTCAAGAAATTGCATCACTCTTGGAAGCATGGTAGTGATCTCCCCAACAGTTATCATTCGAATGTTATAAATCATCCATAACAAGATTCTTTCCATGATGGACGAAAAAGGATTCAAAGTATCAAGAATGCTGATGAAACTATGTAGGAAGTCTTTCTGATCCTCTTTCCCTTCTCTATTTTCTCAAAAATATGAATTCTTAGACGATTTTTATCGTTCTAATTTCATGTTTGAAGAATGAAGGAAGGTCAGGATGAAGGAGGTTCCAGTTCTGGAAACATACTTAGATTGGAGATTGAACCCTTTGATATAATCAAAGAATGAAAAAGCAAATTTTCTATCAGATTCAGGAAGAAGGTATTTGGATGCAGACATGAGCTTATGGAGCTTGCCATTTTTGTAACACATGTAGTTTTCAAGTTATCCCATTTGACTTGGAATAATTAGATCTCCTACAAAATTCATTGAATGAAGAAAGTCAGGTGCATGTGAGAGAAGCTAAGTCAACTTTGAAGGTTTTTGGAACAGATGATATTATTGAGAGTTCATAACTATCCTTTGTGAATTCAAACTTATTTGATGAACAAGTAATGTTGGAATAAAATCAAGTATCCTGTGCATCTCACATAAATTTCCTGAAGAACACACAAGTTGGAGATAAGATGTGATCTAGAAGGTTTCATATGGGATGAAGAGGTTAGAGATCATGGAGAGGTTTTCTGTTCAGGTGAAGTTACGGAACTCCTAAACGATCAGTATGTAAACAAGTACTGTGCATGGAAGACTTTCCAGTAGCTTCATTTGAAGATTTTAGGTGGTCCCTAAAAAAGTTATATCTCATGGAGGAACTCCTTATTGTTGAAATAGGAAAAAGGAAAGAATGAGAATTTCGCTACAATATACATGTCCAAATATCCAGGTGGAAGATCAGTCATTTTGTAAATAGGAAAAAAGATGGAAATTAGGTAAAGAATATTTAGGGATGTCTTCAACAAGACTTTCTTTATTAAAATCAAAGTTCAGAAAAGGAGAAATATTCAATGGTTTAGACCATGTCCTATCAGGTACTTAGCTTCATTGAAAGCCAGAAGACAAGTCAGAACTAGTCACATTCAAAGCAATTCAAAGAGTGAATTAAAAGAGGAAAAATGTTTCCACTGGACAAATGTATGAGCAACTAAAAGATGCCAGAACCAGAAGAGATGTTCTGTATAGGAAAAATACAAAGCAACTAAAAGAGGACTTCTTTCCCTTTCTAGTTGATGTCTTAGTAGACCATTTGGAGGATTAGGTATTGTTTCAACTTTTTACTCTCATTTTTGGCCATGTCCATCGTCACACTCATCTTGCATGGAAATAAATTATGAGGACAAGAACCTATTTTGCACAACTAGTTACAGGTTTTTTTTATCTCACCTGTGCTCCTGGTTATAGGGTATGATAGGGTAGTAGGTTTACTTTTTGCATAATAAGTGCATATACACACCATGCATGATCCACTTGGAACATGTATGGTTTTAAGTTATTTCATGTGTTTCATTTTCCTTTGATCACTCATTTTGTTGTTATGTACACTATGCATCATTGAAAGATGTCAGGGAGAAGGAAGGTTCAGGGTTTCCATAAGAGTTTCATGATCTTCTTAATTCAAAATTCTTCAATGTTCCATCGTTTCCAAATGTTCATCAGATTTAGTATACTTTGCATGCTCGGGATCCGAGGGCAGGTCCAAGATCAGCAATTGCTTGAGAAAATTCTAGGATGTATCATAAAGGGTCAGATTGGTTTCCAGATTGAGACATATTGACTCCATGCCCAACGGATAGATTAAGGCTAATAGCCTAATGCTTAGTAGGTAAGCAATCTCCCGAGAGGTTACCAAAAATGTTGTCAATTTTTCCCCCCCGGGGCAAAAACGAGACAATGAGGTTACAAGCCTTGAGATCCTTGTATTGATATTTGAGATCTTCTGGGATAATGTTCCTTCGAAGTACTTGTCATGAAGGTTTAGGTTGGTCTCGGAATGGAAAAATCAGCCGTAGTGGGATGACCTCTTGGTTAAGTAATAAAAAAATGAAAAATTATATTTAAAAGGGATCATGCTTAGCACAATATAGGAAATCCTCAAGTGAGGAAAGTGCATAATCTTAGAGCGTTCAAAGAATTGTTTATGCTAGGTGTGGCATAGGACAACTTGGTGGAATATTCAATTGGAGCACCACCTATCATATGAGAAGGACTAGTTATTGTTTTAGCTTGGGAAGGCCTAGGTAGGCATTTTATGAGCCAAGATGGTTACAACTTACAAGAGGAGTTGAGCAGACAGCTTGGGCATGGTAAGGTCTCTAAAGTGCCAGAAGGAAAAAAATGAGCTCAATGGATATTGATTTGAATAAGGCCGAGGCACTCATAAAATTGATAAACTACAGTTCCAACAGGAAATAGAACCATAATTCGGTGAATTTGTATTTCAGAGATAAGTTTAATGGATCAGTCCTGATAAATCCAAGAGGTCAAGGTCAGTCTTGGGTGAGCCAACATTATTAGAAACAATACAAATTCAAGCCTTTCAAGTGTGGTTATAGTTACTCAGCAGCAGGCTCTCAGGGTGAAGATGAACCCTATTCATTAGAGATTAGGCTCTAGTACTTTTACCATTTCACCTAAGTGGATAGCTCACCAATTTAAGCTCCTTGTGTAGATTGGCAAGATCAAATAGGTAGAGTCATGGAGTTAAAGATGGTAGCTCCATGCATCTCAGTTAGGGAATTTGAGCACATAAATGAGTGAGCATAACAATGGCAATTGGATGTATTGATCATATGAGTAATGAGGCTTGTTGGTTAGGATTGCCACTAAAGTCCAAGGTATGAAACTCAACGAATGTTGAATTCAGCTTAGAAGCTCATCTGACAAAAGAATATTGCAGTCGAACATCAAAGGTGACAGTACCTAAGGATTGATAGATAATGCGAGTGAGTTCGTCTCATGAACATGAATCTGCATACATCAATTATGGGAACATTGGCAAAAGGGGATCATATGGGAGAATGTTAACTAAAGCATTCACTCCTCAAGGTGATTTGTAATGAAGCTCATGAGTTTGAAATTTTAGTGAAACTTGATTGCAGTAGAGTGTTGGGATCGGGGAGAACTCAAGATCATGTAGGATCCCTCGAAACTCAGCAATGAAATCATTAGATGCACACAATTCAGAAATGTGAGATAACCCGATGAAAGCGAGCCTACATTGCCAAAGAATGAGTAGATTGCTATATTCTGAAGAGCTTTGAGGATTATTGTAGGGGAAAAATAAGATACCAGGACCGAGTGACTGTGAACTAGGTCAAGATGGCTTGGAGTCATTGAAGAGAACCCAGACAATGATCCAGAGTGAAGTCACTATTTTTGTAAGCTATCAGGGATGCTCGTGAAACGAGGTGGACATGAGCTAGCATTGAAGCTGCTTAAGGTAGTGAGATCGCGACTGGAAGGCAAGAGGATCGTAACTCAGGATAGATCATATGCGAAAGGTAGGTAGGGTAATTGTTGTCACATAAGTGGATGAAAGGGAGTAATGCAAGGTTAATGATTGGTGAAGGGTAGATGTGATTTGATGAGCTTTATGGAAAGTAGGGGATTCATCATGTCTACATTTGTATGGTCGAGCTAATGGAGCCTGACTAAAACTTAGGAGGTTACAGGTGGTCATAGAAAAGAAAACTCGATGAAATTCTGATAGACTCTAAAAGTTTAGAGTTTCAGATTTTTGGGATTCGGAAGCTCGTGTGGAGTTCAGAGAATCGAGGTGCTAATGCAGAGCTGTAGCATGAGCGGGTCATAGTTTAATTTTTGAATCCTGGATGATTCATGCTCTGATTCAATGGCCTGATATGCAGGAATCCTAGCGAGTCTTTTGGATGAATTAGGAGGTGGTACTAGGATAAACTCAGAGTTGCATGGCGTTTCCTAGCACCAAGTCATGAGCTTGAAGATCAGATATGACTCAAGGCCGAGACTCATCGTATTGACACCAGAAACTTGGTATGATGTGATAGAAAGTGTTCAAACTTAAGGTATTAACTCAGTCCACGAAAACAGGTTGAGAGGCCAAGTCGAGTTGATTGTGAGTGAGTTAGGATGGAGGCTCAGGTGCTTTGGTATGGTGGCTTGATCCATGGCTCGTAGACAGTGAGAAAGCTCGTTATTTTGGAGCCTAGCAGCAAAGCTTGGTGATGTGAAGAGTTCATCGGAGATTGGGTGCGGGTACAGGGAGTTTTTTTAAGTGGCAGCTCGGCAGAGGAAGCATCAAAACTCAGTTTGTAGAGCTAGGTCATGAAGTCATATCAAAGGAGCAATATGTGGTAAGCTTTTCGAGTTCAGAAATTAGCAGATTCTGGGGGTCGAGATGTGGAGCTCGATTCAGTTTGTTCAAAGAGCTAGGCACGGAAAATTTGAAACTCGGCCAAAATGTTAGAGTGTTTCAGGTTGGCTCAGGATTCAGAGGTTGATAGTCGATTGGATCTTTGCATCAGAAGGGAGCTTAAGTGGATGACTGAACCTGAAGGGTTATGTTTGAGCTGAGGCCCTGAAATGCCGGGTCAGGAGCTCTGGCTCAGTCATGGATGTAATGAAGCTTGGCCATGAGTGACTCATTCGGCTATAGGCAGGAGAAGAACTCGGTGAAATCCATTCAGGTGGAGACCGAGTCGTTTATAACGTGGAGGATGCTCAGGCCAAGGGCCAAATGGAGCTCGATCATGACACAACGTGGCATGTGATTTGGAACCCGCGGTGTTAGAAAAGTCAGCTCGGTAGCTGCCAACATGTGGATCATTGACTAAGGAGATAGAACAGCTCGATGGGGCTCGGTTAGTCTTAGGTGACTCAGCCAGTAAGGAGGGGTTCGACATGGAGTTACGAAGGACACCGGAATAGGAAGTGAGGGAGCAACTCAATGATGAGCTCAGTTTAGTTTTGGAGTCGACGGATTAAAAGCATAAGTGGAGCTCGGCAACGAACTCGGACGTTGTAGCTCAGCCGCGGCAAGAGAGAGCTCGGTGATCGGTGTGGAGTCTTCGGGGTCATAGAGCTCAATGGTTAACTCAGCAAAAGATTCATCGGTGGACACAGTGGGATTTTGGTTAGCGATGGAAGAAAGAGCTCGGTGGGAGTATTAAGTAGGGATAAGAAAGATAAGCCAACCAATAAAAGTAACATGGAGAATTATATGCTTCATGGGTGAGATGTGAAGTGATTAATTTCTAAAAGTTGGTTAGAGTTAATGGTCTACCACGTGGAGAGTTAGTGGGAACGAAGAAAATGGAAAACCAAAGATAGCTTGTAAACATGGAAAATGTTTCGGTGGAAGTGAAAATACAAAGTACCCACCAAGTCATTCAACGAAGAGAAAATTCAACATTTTTAATTTATGCAATCATCTTCGGAGAACTAAGCAATGGATGTTGGGACACTCAAAACAAGTGACTTTCACTCAAGAGGTCACAACTTTCTCCCTGATTGTCGGTTTTTCACAAAATTATAGTCATTGGAACCGAGAGAAAGAAAGCTATTCCATGGAGCCATCAGAAGGTGAATTTTTGTAGGTTTTTCATTTCAAAATTTCAGGTTTTCCTCATTGCTTGGGTGTTCTGTGAAAGGTGGACATGCAATAAATGAGTAAACATGGCCAACAACAATGATGAGTTATTTCCTACATTTTGGCCTAGATTCTAGGACTTCTCCCTATTTCTCTCAACCACTCAAAGTTTCCTATAAATGTAAGCTATAGGCCCATTCAAAAGGGTTCCAATGAGTGGATTCTAGTAGGACACACAAGTTGGTGGATTAGACACTTCCTATCTTCCCCTTCTCTTCACAATTTGTGAATCTGTAGGCTCCCAAGACTTTCTTCTCGAAATGTAATGGCAGCTTATGCCCTTTTTACTTGATGTAATGTTTCACTGTGTATGTGCTTGAAGTAATGAGAATTATGCTTTATGATCATATGAATGTCCTTCAATGATTTTTCTTCTGTTTTCCTCTTTGATGTTTTCAGGTGCATAGTGCAATTTCTAGTTCCCATTACAGGTTCATGGAGTTATGTGCTTATCAGGTGATGAAATATAGCATGTAGTTGAGTTGTGGTACATGTTCTACCTACTGACCAACACGTTCTACCTACTAACAAGTGAGATCACTGTCACCCTATGGGACGTGTTCAAGATTCTATGACTACCCATATTAGGTACACAGGTCTACTCGATCTCCTTCGAGGCCTCAGAGGAGCTAATGCTGATGGTGTTTGGCAAGGGGATGGCTAAGCTAACATTCCATAGTGACAGCATTCGATATGGAGAGATGTACCTAGCCCATTTGGAGGAGATGAGATTAGTGGTTCTTTTGATGGAGGTAGTGTGTTTCTTCGCACTTCTCGATGCAAAGGGTGCATGTTTTCCCCAATTGTTAATGGGGGTACTCCATGACATGATGATAGAGGAGACTCACTTTTCTTGGGCACCAGTATTCCTGGTGCAGTTGTACAGAGAGCTATGGGCCTATGGGCAGTTGCGCAGGTTCATCCTGTGTTGTACCTTCTTACTACACTACTAGGCTTATGAACACATAGCTTGTGTGCGGCTAGTAGGGATGCCTCGAGTTGATGAATTCCCACTAAGATTTGTGTGAGTGGGGGGTATAGGCGATGGGTGCCGGCTATTGGGGAGCAGAGATCTGACAGGCCCACACATGATGTGGCCTATTTTTGGTGGTTATTGGAGGGGTTTTCTGGAGTGGACATTATATGGAGGCTGTATGTGGGATTCCCCTCATATAGGCATATGCATGAGGAACTAGCTGAGCTCTAGCTTTTGAGATGGATATAGGGGTGCCATGTCAGGGAGTACAAGATGACCCCGATGGACATAGTCCGGTGGTAGTTCAGGGTATTACGGGACATACCTCCACCCTTCCCACAGTACTAGAGAGATGACGTGGAGAGGCCCTTACCTCTACCATAGCCTAAAGTGCCCACAGGGTAGGAGGAGTAGGTAGTGGACCGGTGGATAGATGATGTCGGGTGCACAGACATGCATAGATAGTGGTGGGTGGTTCACTTATGAGCCATACCACCTAGACCAGGAGTTCCAGATCTAGCCACCATCACAGTGCAGAGGGATTCCCTACAGGGGCAGGTGGCTACACTGATTACCCAGTTGGGTATAGTGTAGACACAGCTGGAGAGCTTTGAGGTAAAGGTAGCAGACCTACATGTGTAGGTGGCCAGTCTGTAGGCCCAGATGGCCGGTGGTGGGGATGGAGATGGAGAGGAGGGTGATGGTCAGGTGGTGGCCTTACAGGCACATGTGGTAGGTTTACAGGGCTAGTTAGCCACAGACCAAACATAGATTGGGGAATTACAGGCCCAGATATAGGAACAGGGGTAGGGGCACCACCACAGGCACTAAGACCGGGTCCCGCAGGATAGGTACAGGGGTCAAGACCTATGGGACCACCACAGACTGTGCCTATATCCAGGTTACAGGATGCCCTAGGTGAGGCTAGATACTATAAGGACTAGATGATGGTGGATGGGATAGACTTCATATCCTATACTGAGTACAAGGCACATTAGGCGTTGAGTGAGAGGATGAGATCCCACATTCACGCTGTGGAGAGCAAAGAGGGTCAACGAGCTCTGAGGCTAGAGCAGTAGAGGCTCCCAGCGCACAGAGACCAACTCTAGTTGAGGCACAAGTAGGGACCCAGGAGGCAGAGGGTATAGTTGATACAGAGATGGAGGAAATCCACTAAGATGCCTGATATATGGCCCTTGTTTTTTTTATGTATGATAGTCATTTTTGTGATATATACCGACCTATGTGCCGAGAGATAGTTGTATTTTTTATCACATACGAACCTGCGTGCTGAAGAAGGTGAGGATGTATGAGAGGTTTTGTATATTTCGAGAATATACTGGCCTACGCGCCAAAGAGATTTTGTATTTGTTCATTATTTTATTACATATATGAGACTAGCCTGCATGCGTGTAGATGACATTTTGTATTGTGTATCGTTCGGTGTGCTGACGATTGTGAGATGATGGACATGATGAGATAGCCATGTATATTGTATTGAGATACACATTTATTTATATGATGAGATACATGAGATTTCTTGATTCATTGATGTGTTGATGAGACTTTCAATTTATTGTTTTGATATGGATGGAAATTAGGTGAGTTAGGCATGATGATGGAGTCAAGTTGGTTTAGGCATGGTTCGAGTCAAGTCTTAGGCATGGATCGAGTCAGGTCATAGGCATGGTTGACTTTGGTACGATCTAGGCACGATTGAGTCAAGTTGGTTTAGGCATGGATCAAGTCAGGGTCTTAGGCATGCTTGTATTCAAAGTAAGGGACATTATGATTTATGATTTTATGCAATGAATGATAATATGGGTCCTATGTGACATGTGGTATAATCTATGCATAGTGATGATAGAGAAATGGTAGGTGTAATCAATGTATGTTGTGATAAGCATTAAAATATGAAGCAACTTGTTATGTATGTGGTTTCAATTTCCAATTATAGGATATAAAAAAGAAACTAAGTGGGGTAGGATGTAATGTTAGGAAGAGGAATGATGAATTTTTGAGGGTAAATCATGGCCAAGCTATCCTCCAGGGGCCCCATGCCTGCGGAGTGTTGCCTACATAGTCCCGGCGAAAAGGGACCTCAGGCCGATGTAGTTCTCCCATAAGCTAGGGAAGAATATGAGAGGGTGTGAAAATGATGTGGTAGGTTTTAGGTATGGTGTGGGTTTAGATTTGTTAGGTGTGGGTGGATTATAGGTAAAGTGAGATAGGTGATATTGATTGTGGTAAAATAAGAAAATAGATTACCTCAAAAGTAAGCAACGAGGACCAAGTCATGTATAAGGTAATCAAAACGTAAACAATGATTACTACAAGAGAAGAGGGGGAAATAAAGCCACATGATTGACGAGGATCATACCGAGTAGATCACACATTTAAATAGGTGATGAACATAAGACCCTAAAGACATTGCATGATTGATTGTTCTACGGTGAAAAGTAGTCACATGATCACCAAATGTCATAGTTTCTAAGAAGTCCCTTGAGGCAGTGGGAAATGGGAGTGGGTAATGGTTTAGAAGGGTGAAAAGTGGGTAATTTTGTATGGTATGAGGTAGCATGCTATTTGGGAAAGAGATCCGAGGTCACAATGGGAAATTCCATGACTAAAATGTTTTCTGTGTTGACTTGTATTTGAGATAGATTGATTGATGTGGGAAGTCTATATGGGATGAGGAATTTAACTCCTTGAGGTCTTCGTGAAGCTGATCGATGCGGGAAGCTTCAGTTTCTGCTCGTTGTTTTTTTTTTAAAGATCTTTACATAGTTGTCCTTCGAGGGAGCAGTCTATTTATAGCGGCGATTGTCGAGAGATAGTGTCCTTTTAAGGGAGTCATCATTTTATTATAATTTTGACTCAAGGAGTTGTGTCCCATGTGAGGGCTTTGAAGTCATGGACAAGACCAAGGTGGAGAATAGGAATCTTGTGTAAAATGCAAGGTGAAATGACCATGGGATCTCATCTAAAGGTAGATGAAAAGTATCCATGAGAATCATGTTATGTGGCAGTGCTGTGGTACACATATTCAAGAGACGATAACAAGTGATAGGTACTCACACGATTCTTGTTTAATCATTGGTGAGGTGTATGAAGAGGAAAGCACTCAAGGGAAAATCATGGAAAGAGACAAAAGGTGAGGTAGGACTACAATTCAACAATAGAATGTTGTGAAGATGCAAGGCGTTAAGGGGCTCAAGTTTTAGGTTTACCATAACGAGTGAAGATAAACGATAAGCACCTGATCCATAGGTATGAGTCACGATGTATGGTCCAAGCCAATTAGGAGAAAATTTTCCCCGTTTACTTTTTTCTACTTTAGTTACTTGTTGATTTTCTTTTAGGACAAGGTCACCGACTTATAAGGTTCGTGTATGAACACGTTTTTCATAGGCACGTTTGATATGTTTTTTGTTAAACTTGAAGGTTATCAAGAGCTTTAAGATGATGTTTGTTCTAATAACTCTAGTTGTGCTAAACGATCCTAACGAAAGTCATCATCATTAAGCATGTCATGGAGAGAAATGCGGAGTGAGGGAATCTAAACTTCAAGAGGCATAGACATAGCCTCTCTACCGTAGACTATAGAAAATGGGTGTGGTAGAAGTGGAAGTGGGAATACTAGCACGGTATGCCCACAGGGAAAAAGGAATATGTGTATTCCAATCCTTTTCAGTAGAATTAACCACTTTCATGAGAATTTTGTTTAGGGTTTTGTTAGTGGATTTATCTTGGCTATTGGTTTGTAGGTAATAAGGTGATGAGAAACTAATCTGAATGTTGAAGGTGTTGCAAATTTTTTGCAAAGTTTTGTTTTTGAATTATTTTCCATTGTCAGTGATGAGGTGATGGGGAACACCAAAGTGAAAAATGATGTGATGGTTAATAAACTCCACATATTTTATCATAGCTTTTGTGGAGATGAATGGTATGGCTTCCACCCATTTTGTATGGTATTCGGTAGCAGTGATGATCCATTGATGGCATTGAGAAGAATGGGGATTGATTTCTCCAATAAGATCTAAACCCCATTGAGAGAAGGGCCAAAGGTCACAAGAAACCTGTAGAGCATGACTGGATATATGATGAAGATTGTCATTTTTTTGGAATTGTACACAATGTTTGATGTAGTCGCAAAAATCATGGTTAAGGGTGGGCTAATAATAGCCTAGGTGAAGAATATGCTTAGCAACAACAAGACCACTGAAGTGACCTCCACATATGCCATCATGAAATTCCTTAATGGTATAAGGAATTTTATAACTTGTGAGGCATCGTAAGAGAATACCATCAAATCTATGCTTATAGAGGAGTCCCCTTAGGATGATGTAACAAGAGACCTTTTTAAGGAAGGTGTGTTGTCCGTTACAGGTAAGATCAGGAGGTAAGATGGAGAGAGAAATATAGTCAGAGTATTGTCTATACCAAAGGTCACTCAGGTTGAGGTAATGGTTTTAATGGAGTAGACATAGTGAGGTAGATAAGAAGGTGATTAGATTCATTGTACAATGAAAAATATTTGTAGAATCATCAGGTGAAGTGGGTATTTGGGAAGCTAAGCAGGCTATGGTATTTACAAATTTTTTGGTTGAACGTGGTATGGTTTCAAAGGTGTAATGGTCAAAGGTGGTCAAATTTACGTCTACATGATGTTTATACTTTTTAAGTATCTCATTATGACATTGGTATATATCATTGACTTGGTTTTATGACCAATCGAGAATCACTAAATATGTTGATTGATTTGACATCTAGGGTGTAGGCAGCTTGGAAACCTAGTACGACCACTTTGTATTTGGTGATATTGTTTGTAAAATCAAAATCTAGTTTGAAATACAAAGGCATGGGCTCGCCATCAAGTGGAATGAGGATAATACCAGCCCCACCCCCACGCTAACACTTGGAACCATCAAAGAAGAGTGTCATTTGGTAAGGGGGTTTGTCCAAGGAAAGGGTAGAAATTGACTCATCTGGAAAGTCAAAATTAGAGGGTTGATCCCCATAAATAGGTGTGCATCGGCCAATTGGTCACTGATAGCTTGGCCCTTGATGGAATTTTGATGAATGAATTCAAGGTCAAGATCAGCTAAAAGCATAAGCCATCGTGTGGCATGCTGATTTTGATAAGGTTTGGCGTACATGAAGTGTAAGGGGTCGGTGTTGGTCACAACATAGGTTTTTTGGTTAAGTAGGTAATGATGGAGTTTGGTGGAAACAAAAACTAAGGCTAAGAAAAGTTTTTCGGGATGGGTGTATTGGGTTTCATAGTCCAAAAGAGTACGGCTTATATAATAAACCACCTGCTCCCTGTGTTGTTCATCGCAATGAGTGAGCATGGATCCTAAGGAGTGATCGGTAGTTGATATGGAAAGGTAGAAAGGTTGATCATCTTTAGGTGGAATGAGTACGGGTGGTTGGAGAAGGTATTGTTTTAGGGCCTCAAAATATTTCTGACAGTCATCATCCCATTTAAAGGAGACATCCTTCTTGAGTAGATGATGAAATGGTTGGCACCGGTATCAGATAATTGTGAAATGAAACGGTGAATAGACTGCAACTTACCTTGCAAGGCTACGGAGTTGTTTAAGGTTAGTGGGTGGAGGCATTTCGAGAATGGCCTTGACTTTAGCAGGATCAACTTCTATACCACGTAAGGAAATAATAAATCCCTAGGAGCTTTCCTGAGAGAACCGTGAAGACACACTTCTTTGGCTAAAGGAAAATGCAATATTTAATGAGGTGTTCAAAAATGGTTTTGAGGATGGTTAGGGTGCTCAGAGTGGAATTTAGATTTGGATAGGAGATCATCCACGTAATCTTCCAATATACAATGCATGATATCATGGAAGATGTAAGTCATAAAGCCCGTTGATATGTGGCACCAGCATTTTTAAGGATAAAAGGCATGACTCAATAGCAGAAGGTCCCCCAAGGGGTGATGAACGTGGTTTTTTGTTGATCTTCTGGGGCAAGCAAGATTTGGTTATAACCCGAGAAGCCATCCATGAGTGATAGCATCTTGTGACCAGTGGTAAGGTCAACCAGTTGATCAATACCGGGTAAGGGAAAGTTGTCTTTTGGGGAATCTAGGTTGAGGTCACGGAAGTCTATGCAAATGCAGAGTCCCCCTGTCGCCTTAGTGATAGGGACAATGTTAGAAATCCAATGAGGATAATCAATGGGTAATATGAAGGAAATAGAAAGAAGGCACTAAAGTTCTTCTTTGACGAGAAGGGCAATGCGAGGGTGCATTTTCCTCAGCTTCTGTTGATGGGTTTGGCATTGGGAACAGTGATGATATTGTGGACCACTATGGTGGGGTCAATACTGGGCATGTCTGTGTAAGACCAAGTGAAAGCATGTGGTTATGATCCTTGAGAAAAGAAGTTATGGCTTCCTGATTCAGTAACATCTAAAGATTGACCGATCTTTAAGATGTGGGGGTTGTCCTAAGTGTGAATGTTGATTTCAATAGTCGATTCATTCAACATGGTTTACATCTCAGAGGGTAATGACCAATGAATATATGAGTCTTCTACACCAAGGTAGGTGAGTATATATTCATCATCTTGACATTGGATGATGTTAATTGAAGGTGTATCGTCATCGATCATTTCAAGATACAGGAAGGGAAGATTAGAAGGGGCTTCACCCTCATGTTGATAAGTAAGATGTCTCCAAGGAAATGGTTTTTATGAAAAATAAATTTATGAGGGATATATTTATGATCCATTGACTCTGTCGATGAAGGATGGTGATGAAGGTGGAGCGGGTGAAGAAGGTGTAGAAGGGATATTGTCCTTATTAAGTTCAATGCAGGGATTGTTTGGTAGGTGGTTTAGGAAATCCGAATATCACTATGGTTGTTATGTTTACGGGTGTTACATGGAATAATGGTATGGTGGCCTTGCTCATAAAATCCCAAACCAAAACCCTTCCACGCACATCAGTGTAGGAAGGTGTCGGTGAAAAATGGTGAGTTGGTAAGTGATTAGAATTTAACAGAAAATGGGCAGGTTTATGACGGTGGTTTGAGGTGTGTAAGTGGTAGTATCAAGTTCCCCCATATGTAAGACTAGGTACAGAAGATGAGGAGGACCATATACAGGAGATATTCTAATATATGGTGATCATAACGAGGGTGTTGGTGAAGACTTTCGTACTCTTATGCAGTAAGGAATGTGTTGACACTATATAGGCGGTATTCCCCCAGAGTGAGGCATTGAAAAATATCATTCCAAGATATTGGTGGTTGGTATGTAGGTAGCTGGAATAGATGATCTGTTGGAAGACTAATGCATGGTGGTGGGGTTAATAGCCAGGGTAAAATCATGGGTTGGTCGTGGAGGTTGTGGTAGTGGTAGGAATGGAAGAGGCATGTGCGGTTGAGGTAACATTTGTATTGATAAGCAGAGGTGTAGGTGAGGTGGTGGTGTTCGCGGAGGTAGGTGCCTTAACAGGTATGAGAACATCATTAGTTTAGTAAAGCATGTTGCATGTTTTAAAAGGTGACGGATCAGTTGAGGATAGTATAGGTGTGTCTCCTCA
Source organism: Taxus chinensis (assembly GCA_019776745.2). Taxonomy (NCBI): domain Eukaryota; kingdom Viridiplantae; phylum Streptophyta; class Pinopsida; order Cupressales; family Taxaceae; genus Taxus; species Taxus chinensis. Next base: position 58,472,137 of record CM034156.1, on the reverse strand, counting down.
TGCTAAAACTTTACACATTACGATACAAAGTAGAAGGAATGTAACCCATGACATGAATCCAGGGTATGCCAAGCGATAAGTTATATTGAAATTCCCCCTCCATGATGTAAAATAATTCTGGAATAGTGTGGGGGCCCATGGGAATTTGGTGGATTATGGTGCCTAGGGTAGAGGTGATAGCATCACTGAATGAGTGTAACACGATGGGATTTTTATGCATGTAATCATTAGGTATGTGCATTTGAGTGAATGCATGGGATGAAATGATATTAATGCTAGTGCCTCCATTGATCATTACATGTCTTACAAATATATCATCGATGTGGAGAAATATGAAGAGGGATGGGTCAGGGTCATCATATTTGGTGTGGTGCGATCTCTTCCTCTAAGAAGCTAAGAGAGGCTACTTGGTGAGTAGGATGGGGTGAATATGAAGGTGGTAATTTGGTAAGAGAGGCTACATGATGGGGTGTGATAATGGAGGATACGAGTGTAGGGTCATTGGGTAAAACCTCAATAGATTGAAGAACCTCCATGAGAGCTTGACAATGAGATTCTGAGGTTTGGATGAGGTCATATAAGGAAATTTTGAGGGGGATTGGTGTAATTGTTTGAGCATGGTGTGATGTGTAACCCCATTAGAAATAGGATATGTGGGATCGTGGATAGTGATTTTAGGCGTGGGTGTAGATGGTATGTTGGGTATGGGATTATTTGGTGGGTCAGTTGCCTTTTCCTTACCTTTTTCCTTCTGAGCATGGGTAGTGACATGTATCATGTTGATATGAGGGAAGTTGGCAAATGGAGAAGGTGTAGGGTGAGTGGTATAATGACACGACGAGGAAAAAACCTACCAGGGGAGAAAAACCCTGTGAGGTGAGCTGGGTGCAACAACATTTGGGTGGTGGTGTGGGAAGTTCTCTGATGCGAACCATGTTAATTTCAAATCTTGGAGGTGGTTCAAGGAGTTGTGGGGGTGGAGGTTGTGGTTGTTGAGTGGACAATGTGGGAATGAGTGTTGGTGAGGCAAGGTCCTCATCGAGAAGGTCGTCGTCGTCAAAGTTGGCTTCCGAGGACACAACTAGATAAGGACAGTTTTCAAAGCCTTGCAGTTCTCCACATCATGCCCTGGCACATGATGGTAGGCACAAATTTTAGTGTCATCAAACCCTTTTGGCTTGGGTTTGAGGGGGTCGTAAGGTCTGAGTGGTGGTAATGTAATGACAGAAGTCTCAAGGAGGTTGGTTAAAATTTTGGCATAGGACCCTGCTAGTGGGTCACAATGGGAAGTGAACGTGGGTTTGGGTGTAGGTGCGGTGGATTGTTGAGGAATAGTCCACGCAGGAGGAGGACTGGGTCGAGCCATGGTTTTGGGTGTTGGAGTGGTCTTAGGTGTTGGTCATGTTTGTCTAGGTAGGGGTATGGTAGATGGAATGAGTAGGAGGGTGTGTGGTTGTTTTGACTATCTTATTGTGATGGGTAACAGAGTTTTGTTTTTGGGTTGCACCTTCTTTGGTAAAGGTTATATGGGTTTACGAGGTCTAGAAGGAAAAGCAGATAAGGGAAGAGGGTGAGTTACCTACGGGGATAATGGGGGTGCTGTGAAGGTAGATGATGCAGGTTGCACATGGGGTGTGAGGGACAGCGACTAAAGTGTAGTGGGTAGTGAAGAAATAGCTGAGGGTATTGGAGGTATGGGTGGTAGAGATGTTGTAGGTGTAAGTGTAAGTCATGTCGGGTGCCTGGGTAGGTTGGAGGTTTGTGAGGAAGGAATGGGCTGTTGTGTTTTTGGTTTATTGATGGGTGGAGGTTTCTTGACCATGTTGGGAAGCTGAGGTCCTAAGACAGACAGGATAGGTGCAGGTGTGATTGCACAGCCGGGTATGAGGTTGATGGGTTTGGTTCTTTGGTTTAGGTGCCGAAGTAGGTGTGGTGTTGACTTTGGAGGATGTAGCTAAATCCAGTTTGATAGGTGGATGAGTAAGGCTGGTGGTTGGGGTGACCCCTAAGGTGGTAATAGGTTTATTCGAGGTAGATGTTGTAGGTATGGGTTTGGGTTTAGATGTAGGTTGGGTTATGGGTAAGGGTGTATGTTGAGTTATGATGGGTGTCATGGAGGGAATGGTGATAGAGGTGGTTGTATTCGGTTCGATTGGTCAAAATATTTTTGGGTACATAGTGGAAGTGTCAGCAAGTGACATCTACATCTGCGTTGAGACAGGAAGCAAAAGGTATGCCCCCATAGTAAGGCCCTATCCACATAATCTAAGTGATCAAAAAAACATGAGAATGGTACGTTTGTAGGTGGAATTGATGAGGACCTAATGGAAATTCCCGTAAAATGTGTCTTAGAGATGGGTAATTGGCTAGCTTCAGCTTCCGTGGGTAAGAGAGCCGAAAGTAGGTCTGCAGGGTTTAGGGTAGCTGATGGAGAATGCTCACCAAGAGGTAAGGGTATCTCCACTTGGTCTGTGATAGGGTTTGGAGATGATGGGAGCTCCTCTATGGGTGGAGGAGGTAATGGGTGCTCCTCTATGGGTGGAGGAGGTAATGGGTGCTCCTCTGTGGGTGGAGGAGATGATAGGTGTTCCTCTATGGGCTGGAGAAGTACTGTGGGTATCAGTTCTCTAAGTGGAGAAGCCAAAGGTGAAATGGTCTCGATGTTAGCAGAAGACTCCTCCATAGGTGATGAAGGAGATGAAAGGTGTTCCTCTATGGGTGGAGGAATAGGTGTGTTGGGTTCCAATGTGGAAGGAGGATTTTAGGCTAGGATTTCCTCTATGGAAGGAATGTGAGGTAATTGGGAGGTGACAGGTACATCATTAAAAATAGTGTGAACCTCACGGGTATGGGTATCATGAGTTGAGGTCTCACCAGTTTGATCAGACGAAGGGGCATGATTGGGAAATGGTTTCTTGAAGATGTGTAGGTTTTGGTTGGCAGGTGTTAGGATTATCCATGGTTAACTCGCCTTTCTTGAGCATTTCTTGGAAAATGTTTTTGAAAGTGATGTAATTGCCATCACTATGACCCTTTACTCGATGATAGTTACAGAAGTCATGTTCTTTATACCATGCGGGCATGGGGCGAGCAGGGTCAAAACCAGTGTGTGGTTTTATAGGTGGAAGGGTGATGGCTCCGGCTTTGATAAGATTTTCTAAGACAAAGGAGTAAGGTTCCCCAATTGGGGTGTATTTCCATTGTTCTCATCTGAATTGAAAAGTCTGAACAGGTGAGAGATTAGATGAGGGGGTAGCCTGATTTGATGGATGAGCTAGGCCAGCCTTGAGTACCACTGCATTAGTAGTGCCCTTAGCTTTTGAATAATTTTTTTGTGGTTTGGAAGAAGAAGAGGTATCATTCGACTTGAATGCTGAATTCTTATTGCGTAATTGGATTTTCTTCTCTTCGATGGCCTGAATCTCTAACTTTCGTGCCATAGTGAATGCTTCATCAAATGTTCAGAAGGTTTGGACCTACAAGGTTGGTGAGATATGTCTAGCACAAGCCCATGTGAAAAGCTCGATGAGTTCTGTTTGTGGTAGTTGGAAGGTGAGTTGGTTGATCAGGCTACGCCAGCGAGCGACAAAATCTGCAATAGATTCATCTTCATATTGACGCGTGGAATATAGGTCAGTCATGGTAACCTTCTTGACAATATTGATGGAGAAGTGATCCAAGAAGGCTTGGGCTACCTGATTAAATGAAAATATAGAGTGTCTAGGTAACCCACTATACCAATCTAATGCTGGTCTAGTCAGAGACATGGGAAAGGTCCTCAATAGCAAAGCATCATCGTGAGTGATCAGATAACACCCATGTTTGAACAACCACAAATGTTGTTGCGGGTCTTCCTTGCTATTGAAATGGTTGAATTTAGGCATCTCCCAATGCATGGGATATGGGCGGATAGGAATGGATGGGTGGATAGGCTCATTATAAATCTCGTCATAGGTGAGAGTGTTGCGGGAGCCGGAAACCAATGCCTCCAATGTCTGCATCTTGTCCAACATCAGTTTGATTAGGTCGTCAGTAGGTTGTGATGATTGGGTGCCTCCTGTAGCATGAGGGGGTTGGTTTTGGGCATATAATGGGGGTGGCACTCCAGTATATGGTGCTACCATGTAGGTTGATTGAGAAGAAGGTAGTGAAACAGGGGGTACGTACCTAGAGTGAATAATAGATGAAATGGGAGGCTGTTGATAGTATGTATATGGAGGTGGAAGGGTCGTGGTAACCCTAGTGGAAATGGGGGCTAATGATTGTGGAATGGAAAGTACCACGTTTTGAAAAGGGGTAGGGGTCACCGACACTGGAGGTGGTAGTGTAGCTATGGGTATGTGTGAGACATTAGGGGTAGATGAGGTTGTGTTTTGGGTAGTTGTCAAGGGTATGGTGGATGTGGTGGGTGCCACGGAGGTGGCAGATGTGGCAGTCATAGCGGGTATAGGACTTAGCTGCGAAACGATTGGGGGTAAGGTAGATGCGGGCAACACGGAGCCAGATGGGGCTGATGTAGGAGTGGGAGTGAGATTCGAGGGGATAGATACGGGCATGTCATATATCAACTGACCTGAGGCATCTTGAGTGGATGAGTGGGAAAGGTAAAACTGTAAAGTGGTAGGGTTTTGGTCAAGGAGTCATGTGAACTCCTCATCTCCGGTAGCGATAGTGATAGGTTGGATAGGATCCATGGCTAGTGATAAAATGGAAGGTGGTGAAGGACTAGGTGGGAGTGGTTGACAACTGGTGTGAAATATGAGTGCACTTGCTTGTCTTTGGGTTAGCACCATGTGAACCAGTACTGATCAGGTAGGGCTGCTTCTCTGTAAATGACACAGAAAAATAGTAGGAACAGGTGAATCTGGCGGTAAAAAGTGGATTAGGTACCAAATGTTGGTTGGAAAGTGAAATAGGCTAACTGATGTCAGTTAGGGAAAACTGACACCAGTTAGGGGTATCCACTACCGGTCACTGTAGAAAATGGACAGTGAGTGAAAAACAAGGTATAAGGTCAAATCTGACAGGTATGCCAAATCTGATGAGTTTTACAACGTCAATGGGAATGATAGCAATGACAGGGACTGTGAAAAGTGGAAGAAGATGAATAAATAACAAGGATGAAGATGAATAAATGTCCCTTTGAGTAGGTTAACAAAAGGACCTGAAATCGACGTCGGTTGGGTATAACCGAACGATGGTAAGAGGGTAACCGATGACGGTCACTAGACCGACACCGGTTACTGTGAAATTGAAACAGTGATGAAATAATGGTGGTTGTGAATTAAAATCTGATGTGGAATCAGACCCATAATTATGAGAATGATGAGAATATGGTCCAGGCACACTCAGGTGAAGCCAGAATACACCAGCTGTGATGAGGAGCATGCAAGGATGAACAAGAAAAATGAAGAACGTGATCTCTCACCTCAAAATGCAAGCCAAGTAGAAACACTAAGAAAAATGTGATCCTAGGAGTGCCTTTTCTATTATGTTTGTTTAGCTTATGCTATTTAAGGACTGACTCATGTACTGTAGAATAGACTTTTTTTGGTGAGGATGGCTTCCTACAAAGAAGGAGATCTAAAAGGTGAGGTTTCAGGTATGTTATGGTGGGGGTGGGCTTCACTCTGAAGTATGACTCGACAGAGCAGCGAGCTAGGGAGTACCTGTCCAATCCTCATATCAGTGTGATCATTGACAGGCATTCCCAGGAAAGATGTTGTTTAAGAATATGTATTTGTTTTGAATTTGTGTAATTTGGTATGACTCAGAGAGAGAGAGATGTGCTTTCTATGATTCATTTGTCAACCATCAGCTGGGCATGACTTCCAGCGTATAGGTTGCCCTCAATTAATGTGAGCTAATGTGATAAATCAGAATGCAATGCACTTATTTTTAAGCCCAAATCAAAGTGTGAAGTTGGATGACACAAATAGATGAAGAGGAAGGGGGATGCTCTTTCACTAAATGCAGAAAACATGAAGAAATGGTTCTTTTTAATTACACCAAAAGAAAGGTTTCCTTTAGAGCAAATAGAAAGAAAAGGTGGGTTACCAAGGAAGAAAATTAATGTGTATGCTTTTCAGAAGGGAAACAAACACACAAATTTTCCTAGGAATGAATAAAATGCAAGGAACCCCAGATGGGTCCCATTGGGTGTGCCAAAATGTTTCACCTGATTCTTAGACATTTCTTTGAAATATTGACGAAATAGATAGGGTAACGGGCGTAGGAGGAATACCTGTTGAAATGTTGGTTGATGGGTTGTTGCACACGTATGACTTCTGAATCCACAGCTGATTGTGAGAGCTTCCTTTTGGCTAGGAGGAACTACCTATAATGAAAAGCAAGACCACCAGAAAGAATTAAACAATATGTGCAGTGAACTGCCTAGCGTGTGCTAGATCCAGGAAGTGTGATACTTCCTAGATGGATGTCAGTCCACTGTTTAAGACAATTTAATGTTGGAAATAAAGTAAATCCTATTGTAATTTGAAATGATTTGGGTATCTCACTTAAAATACAATAAGAAAGATCTAATCTAATAGGCTAAGTTAAAATAAGATCCGAAGGTCAAATAACTGGTTCTAGGTCTCTGCAGGTCTGACAGAGGTCTCAGGTAGATCACAGGTGAATGAGGGTGATGTAGAATTAGGTAGATAGGTCATTGTTCTAGGTTGTATGGGAAAATACAGAAACCGATGTTGGTTAAGGGTGACTGATGGTGGTTGGGTATAACCAGCGCCGGTTACTGTGGAAAAACTAGGAATGCCACAAAATGAGTTTTAGGTCTCCTTTGTGATTGCACAAAGGAATTTTGGTTGGTCAGAATGAGGTATTGGGTGGTTTGGGTGGGATTTCATGGGTTTTTAATGGGTATATGGAGGGGTGAGTATTAATGGAGGTCTGTGGGTGGATGAGAGAACAAAAGGGTGATAATATAATGATGAAATGAAATGAACCAGAGGAGTATAACATTTTACTTACTTGGATTCTGGTCCTGGATGCCTGTGAGTGAGGGATGAAGGTGTTGTTAAGAGGTTGAAGGCTACAGATGATCACCAATCGTAGGAGAGATTCTGCATGGGCTGCATGTGCATTCCCTTTTGCTTGGTTGGATCAAATCCTTGTTGGGGTGAGTGTTGGAGGGCTGTGCATGAGAAAATGCTTGATCTCCTTCCTTGCATGCATGTTCTTGCTGGAATTCATTCTCAAAAGATGTGATATCTCTTAGGGATGTGCTAATGTTTTCCAACATTTTTCCAACCTTCGAAATAAGGTTGTTTTAGGGGTTTAAAGGTGACCGACGGTGGTTTCCAGACTTAACCGACGATGGTTAGGGGTAACCGGCATCGGTCAAGGTGGGATTTCCTAGGTTTACTAAACTAGGGAGATCCTCTTGATTTTCTCGGATCTCATGTCGTTAACCCATGGATTAGACTGGGAGCTTCTTGTAAGCATGTGGGAATGTGGTTAGAGAGAATGTAGGCATTGATCTTTAGGGTTTGGGTAAGTCTTAGTTAGTTATGGTAACTTACTAAGAATAGGTCTTAGGGTGAGGTGGCTAGATGAGGTGTCTAGGTGAGGTGTATGTGTGGATATTATCTAAATTAAGATATTTAAATAATAAATATGGTGAGGATAATGAATTAATTTAATTAAATTAATATTAGTGGGGTGAAGGGGGCCATGGCCAGTTTAATGTAATGAAGGGTGTTTATTTGTCGAGGGACCAAAGGGGAGTGTGACCTAATTTTATTGTCTATAGAAACCTATAATAAATGGAAATAATACCTTATTACAAACACCATTTTATTACTTAATTTATAGTGTTAGGTGTCAATATCTGATCCTAAAATCCCTTGTGAAAAGATATCTTACTGTGAGTAAACTGTATATCCATTAACAAAGACCTGGGTAACTACGCTAATGTCTACTGGGAAAGTCAAGTATGGTGAGGGGACTGATAAAAAAATGTCCCAACCAATGCACCTGTAAGTCTTTCTTAGGATGAGGGGAGAGTTCAAAGGACTTAGAGACGTGGGAATAGGGACCATTTGTCCAACCTTGGGATAAATCTCAGTCTGCGTGGATTTAGGGTCGAGTCAAGGTGGACAGTGCCTTAAGTCTTATCATTTTGGCTGAGTGGAGGGGACTCCAAATGGAGATAGGAGGTGGACAAGTGGAATGGAGATCCAACTAGGAGGTAGGTGAACCTAGTAGGAATGAAGTGTGGTCTAAGATAAATTCTCATTATCTGAGGAACCGAGATGAGCGAGGAGCAATATGGGTAATGATGGTAACATACATTGTGAGCTAATCGAACAAATCTACGATTGTGCCAAACTACCAATTGGGGATGTGGGTAGCGTGGGAAGTCGGGATTGGAGTAGGATCTGTACATGTTAGGCTAGGTAGATGCCCAATTGGGAAGCGGGCATACAATGGAGTAGGACTATGTATCAGGGCAAGACGTTTCCTTCCAACAGGGTCACAATTGGCGAGTCAAATGGGTGACATAGATATCTTGTTGAAGGCCTCAGGGAGATCTCTCGGTCTGTCTGAGGATGATAAGGTGTATTATTAAGGTGCACAATGGGTGAAGTCGGTGGGAGTGGCTAAGTGGAGAGATATCTTGATTGGGCTCAGGGAGGAGAAGTGTAGGTCGGTCTATGGGGGACTTGTGAGTCAAGTTGGAGATGGGGTAGTCCAGGGTAGGGTTAAGTAAGAATATTTTCCCATAAGAACCTGACTTATTGTACCTTTAATTGTATAATCCTTTGTAGGAATTAATGCTTCCCATTCTAGTATTATTATACATCTATGTAAGTGATGATATAGCGTTATCCAATTCTACACATGGCAATGAGGATAATATTTTACACCTATTATAAACAAATCGATAACAACCCATTTCTTAAATGAGGAATCTACACTACCCCAATAGCGCCATCAAAGGCATTACATGTACTCTACCACAACTTTTGGATGAATATAGTTGACCAGTGATCACATGCAAGCAGGTGAGTCTACAAATGAATATTACATAACATCTATCTATATTGACGCGATGTCATCCTTACCATAATCCAGTGAGTACAATTTTACGACACCTAGTACACAGTCACCAAGCATTAATATGACTAGAACTTGGATTTGATAACACCATGAGCCTCTTCCAAATGATGATCAGAGTTGTGCTCATTCCTATCTAGATGAGTGTACAAGCATAATTAAAAAAATCTCAGCCCAAGTTCGAATATATAGTCAGGGATTTGATCAACATGAAGGTTTCCACATGAATTACAAGTTGTTAATTATCTAATGTCTTCATTCCTTCTGTCGTCATACCTGCAAACCTGCAACTCACATACAATATCCCCCAGATGGATTAGATATTTTATGTGATGGTTGCTTGATACAATTGTACATTCAGGAATCGTGTATCTCCCTCAATTGTTTTTATGTGCTCCCCTGATGTGATAAGAATAACGATAAAATGGAATCTAGGCTAGAATTAACATTACCTAGTTGATAAACAAAAGAACTATAAAATATGCAAATTCTTGAAGATAATAACACCCATCGATCATATGAGTGTAACATGAATTTCAATACATGAATCTTATTTACGAGCAGAGTACTTTAGAAATGCCACGTGATTAGTATACAAATACAAAGGGTAATAATGATATTATGATAAATGTTGCTTGAATTTATCAGCATTCACGCCAAGATCGTTCCTCAAGGCTCTTGTGCTTCCCCCTGAAATATGTGTAAAAACCCATATTTATAGTTCTACAAGAGTTAACTTAGACTCCTAGAAAAATAGATACTCATAGTTGAGTAAAATAGCTTCTTCAAAATGCTCTAACACTACGCCAATGGTCATTCTAGAGGGGCATCACACATGTATGACTTAAATGGTTAAGTTCCATAAGGATGAAGGATGTGAGAATAGGTGGGGATATTAGGTGAAATAATGTCTTCTCCTTTTGAATGATCCTCAGATTGGGATATTGGATGCGGCTCTCCCCAATATAAAGTCCCTTTTCCTTTTAATAATTCTGTGAGAGATGGGGGATAATGCCCAAAAATATGAATTATTAAATGGGTCTACATGGAGCCCATTTGATAAATTAATTCTATAAGGTGACCTAAATGGATGTGGATTTTATTTAAATCCACGCAAAGAGAAAGGCGAGAGGGGAATTCACATGAATCTGAGATGACTGGTAGGCTCCTCTAGGTCTAAAATAACTATAACCTTAGCTGGATCTACTAACAAATCTTCCTTGCAAATGATATTCCCTAACAAAGTTACAAAAGGTGTAGCAAAAACACAATTCTTGATGTTTAAGGATATGCTTAATTGTCTACATATTTCAAACATTAAGTGCAAATTGTCACAATAATCTTTAAAAATCCCATATACTGTCCAATCATCCAAGTAAACTTGCAAGAATTTCTGAATAAAATCATGGAATGCTTGAACAACTATGTGCAAAAATACAACAAGGTGCATTTTTCAAACCAAAGTGCATCACAGTATATGCAAAACTTCCCCATTTAGTGGTGAAAGTTGTCTTCTCTTTATCTACCTATGATATTCTAACCTAATGATACCCAGAGCATCCTTTTGTAAAAGACTAAACTTTGTTCCCTGCAACTCCTTCTAATATCTCCTCCGTGAAAGGTGTAGGAAAAGGATCAATCACATATGTATACTTCAACTCCATGTAATTCACACAAATCCTAATCTAACCATCTTTCTTGATAGTGATTACCATTGGGCTAATCCACTCCGATTCCTAGGGGCTTAATGATGCTAGATTTCAACATTTTGTCAAATTTTTCCTTAACTTTTATGTATAGGTTTGGGTTCATCCTGTAAGGTCTATTCCTGACTGAGCACGCTCCTTCCTTTATCTTAATCTTCATCTCAACTAATGAATCATGCACTCCTTTTAACTCATGGCAGCCCCTAGGAACTAAATCCTATAAATTGCGTAGTAGTTCAATTATATTTACCACTTCATAATCTACCAAATAATCCCCGATTATTGCCTTCTTGGGTTTAACATCCATGTGAATATTCAATTTCTTGGTCTTCATAGGTTCATGATAAGCACACACATTATTATCCACATTGTCTAGCACTTTACGCTTACCTATTGAATGATCTACATCCAAATATTCTAAGTCATCATCATCCACCATGTATACCATCTTTCCTTTCTCCTTTCCAAACAAAGTAGATGTAAATAGTTTGGCATTTGTATCATCTACTTCATGAAAATGTTCTTCTAAGTCTACCTCAAAAAATAATTCTTGAATGATTTCTTCAGCCTTTGCACTGTCTCCCATAGCTCATTGCTTTATGACCCTTAATGCCTCTTCCACCAGAGGTTTAGTAGAGAAGTAGTAAAAATTCTTGGTCAATCCTGTAATCAAGTCCTGCCAATGCCCAGTCTCCCTATGTAGCTCTGCATAAACATACCAAGTGCATGTGTAGCCTTTTAAAGTTAAATAAATCTTGTGCACCCATAGTGAAGGTGATAAAACTTCCTACCCCCATCTAGAGTGTCTCACACCATTGAACGTGGTGTTGAATAGGCTAATTACCATGATATATGTAGATTGTAGTAGGTGCATTTCTCCTAAAGAACCAAGGGGTTATAGAAATTCTGAGTTCATTTCATTCCATGAGATTATCCCTATGAACTATCCAATAGTGTGATGTTATCATGTGCATGGAATACACTAATATATTTCTTATTTCCAATTGATTTGTGTACTACTTCTCCATGGCACACAGGAATACCATAGGGTCTCCTTCTCCAGTGTACTGAGGTACAAAGTTACCTATCCTCCTAACACAATTAGGTTTTATTCTCCATGCAAATGTCCTTCTCACTTTGCGCCCGACCATCTCATAGGTGTCATGAACCCAGTTATCACAATTAATACTTATAGTATCACTAATAGACTATGAATCTTCCCACTTGATAGGATTCCTTCCTTTGATGGATCAAGTACTTATGAGTCCTGAAAGACGCGTACATAAATTATATTTAGGTCTTCCTCACTCAAAATTTCAACATAAGGTGCAGATTTCCCATCTGTCAAATGGATAATCACTCTTTCTTCCTTGTTCTCAAAACTTATATACCCATTTTTGAATCGTAGATCAACATTATTTGCATAACACCAAGGGCACCCAAGCCGAGATGGGAAATTGTTTTCTTTTGCAAGTGCTAAGACCCAAAAATACCTAGTGAACTTGTCCCCTTGTATAGTAATGGATGCATCCTTTAAAACTCTGACTCAGGTGGCCTTAGTTTGATTAGCCATAAAAATTACATTAGAGTATGGTTGTAATGGAGGTATGCCCATCTCTACCCATGCATGTAAATTAAAAACAATCACTTCCATGCCTATATCAATCAATATATTACACAATAGCCACACATCCACAATAGCATTCAGAGTGATCTCCTTGGCATAATCCAAACTATGAAAGGGAATATTAGCATTTAGGATCTATCATCCATTCTAAATACTTTCACGCAGAGTGTTTCCCTTTAGCCAATTCCTTAATAATGGAATGATATTCTCCTAACGTAATATCTTGCATACCTGTTTTAAGTCATCAATATCCAATTGGATTATCTTCTTTGCCTTATTTTGTTCTAACTTCCATGAATTTTCCTTTAAACAATGTATTTCCCCCTATAGATTTCTAAGTACCTCCATGGTCTCCTGATAAACCTCCATCTAATGTGAAGTATCTGGGTACATTTTATGTAAAACTTTCTCCTTAGTGATGGTAGGATTATACTATAACATCTCTCTGGTGCACGCAACTTCAGCGCATGTAGTAATCTTTACAAGTACTACCTCAGGTTTCGGTGCCAACTTTGACATCCATTGATTTTATATGGTGCGATGTATTCTAATCATCTCTTCACCCTTGTTCTCATGTTTATGTTGCTTTTTAAGATGCTCATATAAATACAGACATTCCTCATAGATTTGATTCTTCCCACAAAAAGAACAAGTAATATTCTAAGGAAATTTTTGCCTATAGTGGTCAGGAGATCTGCATGTAAAACATGTTCCACGAGGTAACTCACCTCATCCACCACCATGGCCTCAGCCACCGAATCCACCATGGTATCCTCGACCTATGCGATGACATCCTTTCAAATTCCCTTCATTTCGATCATAGTACGCTTGAGTGTGGTCATGATCATGGTGCTCACTTTTGATTTAGAGTTATTTGATACTCCTATCTATAGCACACCAATATCTATGGCATCATAGATAGTACCAATCAACCTGCAGTCTTCTAGATTATGATTCATAGACCTAAAAATATTACAATAACAAGATACATTCTTTCTTATCGCACATTGTGATAATGGGAAACTACTTGCACTATGTGCCGAATGACATATCTCACAATCTCGAAATAATGAACTCATTGATATGTGAGGAAAACTATCTTTAGTGTGCCCTTCCACTTCATAATTTGTACACCAAATCCCAGTGCACGTCTCATGTACTGAATTTTTCAATATTTTCTCCAACTTCTTTGCCATAGCTGCAATTTGTGCCTCCAAGAATGGGCTCACTCCAATTTCTATACTCCTGACTTCTTCATCATGTAAAGTGGCTTCAAGTGCTTTGCACAGGTTTGTATATGTCTTATGTGACAACACCCTTATGAAAGATGTGATCAAGCCCCCAACGAACCACTATGCATGTTGGCTTGCATGAATATCATAAGAAAGTTTAGATAGAAGTGACTTGAAACGGGCATCATATTCCTGACAACTCTCAGCAGTGCCATGCTTAATATCCTTGAGTGCTCTTATACTCTTCTGCTCAAACTCAGGGATATGAAACTCCTTAAGGAAATCATCCTTTAATGTTGCATAATCTATAAAATTCTGATCAGGAACAAACTTCTTGCACCAATTATGTGTGTGTCCCTATAATGTAGTTGTAAACTGACTTTCCTTGCACTCAAATTTCGTAATTATGTTTGCATGCCACAGTATCTAACACATGTTCATGTGTTCAGCAACATCTTCTATGCCCCTATAATCAGGAAGATGGAGAGACATATCCATGTAAATATTTTAGGGCTGATGAGGACCCTGCCCACATGATCCATAACATCCTGTATTACCTCTACCTTTAGATCCACTAGATTTAGAGCCACCTATGCCCCATGATCCTCCACCTGTAGCTAGAAATGTACTAGTGGTTGTACTGCAATGTGTCCTAATAGTGGTAATAAACTAAACTCCTATAGTCTACGAGGTGGTACTACTCCCAGAAGTGATTCTGAAATTCTATGTTCTTGAGTACTTTGCTAAAAATACACCTGAGAAGGTACCTCCAAACAACAAATATGACATTTTCTTGGCCATATATGTCCTTGTTATCTAACTTACTCTTTCTCTTCTACTACCAAAACTAGCTTGTTGAATACTGGTTGTACTAGATACTGGGAAACCAAGCACAAGGGATAGGTTACCAGGTAGATTAAGATGCACACCCATGGCCCATGTTGTCTCTAATAGCATGCTCCCATGTGAGGTCAATTAGGGTTCCCTATTATGCTTTCCCAAATGGGGGAGTTCTAGATGCTCTAGCTCCACACCTTTTGTGTGAGCTCTAAATCCTTCACGAGCCATCTCTCTCCTCAATGTCATATGCTTTGTAATATCACATTGTTTCTCTATCTCCCTCTCGCACACCTCATTATACTTAATCCACCTTTCTTCTCATTGCCTCTCTGTTGCTAGGTCTTCTAACCTTCACTAAACCTACTCCTACCCCTGCACATGGTGGGGTTTTGCTATCCATCAGCTTCTCTTCCAAGTTCATGGTTACCATCAAGAATTTTATCTCTAATGGAATGCCTTACAAATAAGTTCCCCTAGGATAACATAAAAACTAGAACTCATCTAACTCCAGGAAAGAATAAGTGGAAATTATGTATGCCAAAATATAGCTATTCAGAACACCACAGAACCAAGTGTCCACAGCACGTGTCCAAATCAGATCAGCATCATAGAGGGACTAAAATTCATCCTACGTCTAGAAAAGTGTGTGATGCCTCCAGTTCCTTTTAGATGCATAAGTAACTAGCCACTCATATAGCTCTACCAAAAAGATAGCAAAGAAGCTCTCATACAAACAGTCATACATATTTTGCTCCACCCACGCGCATACATCAAACTCAAATCCAATGTTAAAACTTTGAGCGTACTCTTATTCTAGATCTTTTATCCACTCCTAAACACTTGCTAAGGTCAATTGATACATCTTCATTGTGAAACATTTTGAAAATAGCTAAAAAAGAGGTCCCGGAAATGGAACCATTGATGCATCCTAGAATCCAGTGTATAAAACCTAGACGTGTTGGCACATCACCCAGCCTGAGCTGAGTGCTCACTCGAAGTGCGTAAAGGAACTAGGCTCCTCTTTAGAGTTTCTTTTACAGGATGTTAGTGTAATGAAGATAAAGCATATTCCTAACCATAAATAACCATAAACATTCCATAGAGCATAATCCAGATCTAGATCTTTGAGAATCATGAATTAAATAATAACTATAATAAGATCGATTATACAAGAACCATTTACATTCATGTTTAACACCATTATCCAGCCAACATACTCCATTACATTAAACACTGTAAAACATAAAATCTTATTACATTATAAAGTATCACCATAAATCATGCACGCATCAAATCCGACAACATAGCTCTATAATAACTCACCACTCCTAAATAGTTTAATACATACTTATAGGGGTGGGAACTTTCCCTTCACCACCTACACACTTCTTAAAATAGGTTGCATGCTGATAATAGCCATGCGCCTTTACAATCACATGCACACATGAAAGTGCGCTAGTAATAGACATACTATAGTTAACTGGAAGAAGTTATCCTATAATTAACTCAAGCTCATGCATGGTTCTTATCAGTCACTCGTTCCCAAAATACCATTTTTGTGCGCGTAAGTCTCCATCTCAATGTGTGATCCACATACTATCTCCAAAAATAATTTGTATCCATAAAAATGGCTAAATCTTGAGTCAACTTGTTCTGGTGCGTGTTTCCTTTCCTATCTTTCTGCACCTTGTTCCCATGCACAAATCCTATGTGTGTCTTCTCCTTAGGACAATACCATGTCTTGTCAATAAAGAAGCTAGAAAAGGTTACGTTGGGTCTTTGTTTTACACTAAAAGATCAAACATGGTGATGTCATTCTTCATGTTAAATGAGAAATGACGCACAAACGTTTATGCTAATGTGGGTCATGTGACTATAGACCCCTTTCGTAAATGTAAGAACCACTCTATCACTTGTCCTCCTAAGCTTCTAGGAAACAAACGTATGAGGTAGTTTTCACGATAGGACACCTCTTGGAAGGGCACATAAAACTCTTTGATATGATCACGAGTATCACCCTTGCCTCTATATTTGTCAAAATTTGGGAAGTCAAAGTTTTTCAAACATGGTATTAGTAACATGTCTCTTTCAAAAGGATAAAGACCTAACTCCTCATATTGATATTTCTTGTTGTGACCTACATTAATTTTCTGAAGTGTGGTAAGCATAGCTTTCATGGACTGCAACTCTTGCATAAGGAGTTGATCCTTTGTAGGAGAAGGTGGTCTATGTATGAGACCTTGTTTTGAAATGTCTTCATCTCAAGGCATAGTGTAAACTTCACTAGCCTTAGTTTTGAGTTGTTCATGTCGTGTACCCTTACTTTTGTTCTTTCTTACCGAAGAAGCTAAGTTTGTTATTTGTTTGCTAAGGGTTTGAATTTGGTTATGTATATTAATTTCATCATTTTGAGGGTCCTCTTCCTCATTGTTTTGATGAGGAGGTAGTTCTTCATGTTCACTTTCTACCCTAAATCAGTGACACATTTTACAAGGTGGTGGTTGAGAACCACTTCTTTGTCTTGATGTTTCATTCTCCATGTTGGTACCAAAGGTAGAAGTGTATCTTCCCTCAATGTCATCATTAGTAAGGAATGGTCTTTTTATTTATTCGTCCTTCCTATTAACATCTTGGTTAGAGACTCCTCGTTCTTATGGCATAGTGGCACTTAATTTTAAAATGCTTGTAAGAACTTGATCTTTGTTTCTAAATAATAATTCATCTAATTGAGAGAAATCAACATTGTCGATGTATTTGAATGAAATGCTATCATCTCTGATACGATCTACTAAATCATCTGTTTGTTTCACTTCCGAAAATAGGGGACCTAAGTTGTTTCATGGAAAAGGTTTTATCTCACACCTCTTGGAATCCATTTCTGTAATATGAACCATTGTAAGTTTTGTTTACACAAGGTTTTATTTAATTTACTCAAGAGTATAAAAAACCTAGGTGTTTTTACGTAACAATTTTGTCCTACAATTTCAAATTATATCGATAAATGGACCAAAGGAACAAGAATTCCATCAATTCGTATGCAACAATCATGTAATTTTTTCTGTAAACCAACCAATCAAGCAAGGACACTACACCCTAGGTAACTACTTTCCAAAGGAATTTAGATTTTTTTGATGATTAACACAGTGGTAATGCTTAATTCAAGTTCAAAATGAACAAGGCGGAAGAATTAATAAAAGGTTAATGTGATCCCCAATCAAAGGATACTAAGGTGAGATTCGAGCCAAGCAAGACCCAAAATCTTGAAGAAAAATGGAGGTTACTTGTGTGAGCCATGTAACCATATTACACAGGTATGTTACCCAAGCTCCGCAAGGAATCAAGGTATTAGCACCATAAGAAATATCGATATAATGCTTAATAAAGTAATCAACACCTTTTCAAGATATTGGTAGAGTTTGAACACCCAACTATGTCAAATTATTCTAAGGACTTGTTAATGAAATGGGCAGCGTAACATTACAATATGGACACTTAGGTCATATTTGCAAGAAATAATGACATAAGTATCAAAATTGTGCAGTGACAATGCAAACAACACAACAATTCTAAGTAAAATCAAATATGATACAAGCCTAACTACATTGATGATCTTGAAATCAAGATCAATTCGCTATTAAGATGTAAAAATGCACCCACAAACTTTAAACATTTAATAACTCATCCACAAACATGGATGAGCGTAAACGGATATAAAAGTGGTGAACACAATCTATTGATAACACATGCAAAAATATGCCTTCCTTTACCCCAAATGGGAAACAATAATGCAAAGGAGTAGACCAAGTGGTGGTGAAAGAAGCTTAGTTTAATTTCGGCGGAGTTTCTCATTGCCTTATGGCAAGTGAAGAACTAAGAAAAAGTTATGCGTTGCAAGCTTTGTGATGAATATCACTAGCCCCAAACTTCGACGGACTCTCCCCTTGTTCATCCAATAAGGTTTTGACTCCAAAGAAGTTAGCATTTCATGATGGCTCTTGACTCAATGATTTGGACTAGTATAAGTTGGCATCTCGAAGAAATGGCTTTCCTAGGTGGATCTTTTAACTAGTTACCACAAACATCCTCTGCAAGCTTGATTTACTAAGAAAGTCACACTGACTAATCTTGGAGTATCTTAACTTTACTTTACCCCCTTCAAATATGATGAGAAATAAATGCGTTCACATGTATCTTTCATTGGGGTCGCAGTGGAGAATATTTTGGTGCTAAACTGACAATGGAAAATCTAGTCAAGTGGGTAAAATGAGGCAATTCTTGTTTCATCCACGAGGTTACTCGGCAGTGGATTACTTTAGGGTTTCTAGAACCACCCCCATTTATGTAGCTTAATGTGTTTAACACAAAGGGGTTACGTTCTATTTAAGTAGATGGGGACGTACCTATACACACCAAAAATTGCATGTGCTACATTGTCGGGAAAATGGTTATAAAAGTTCCCAATGATAATTCAGGTCCTTTCAAGAAGGTGTTCCAGCTCCAATTTCCATTTACAGTGTATATTTGTTTCCTAGATGTCTTTACTTATCCTTCCCGTGCTTTTTCCATCTTCCTACCTCTTTCTGCGTATGTTTTGGCCTTTAGTGACAGGATTGCCGCCTGCCTGGGTGGCAGTTCTAAAAACACCAGACTAAATAGGGTGGTGGTCTTGAAACTGCCACCCTACGCAAGGTGGTAGTCCTGCCCACTTTTTCTAGATTCTCTCATGCATGTTTTAACATGTGACAGTTCAATTAATTTAACTTTTTGCATGCATCTGTGAGCCGAATTGTCTAAAATTAGCTTTGATAGCTTGGTTCTCCTTCCTCCTATTTTTAAATATATTTAATTAGTTGGAATTGCTCCTTCTTTAGTTGAACTTGAAGGCACCTCCCATCCTCCATTCCTATATATTCCATTCTTGTATTCAAGAAAAAGGCATGAGATTTTTTTGTATCATGCATTGTATTGCTGCTACGATCTTGCTAGGAATTACATAGCCAAGCTCTGATCTCTTGTGTTATCTCTCTTCTACTTGCATTGCATCCAAACTGCCATCAAGTTGTCATTACTCAAGGTCCATCCTCATGTTGTTGTTCTTGCATTCCCAATCCCTTGGACTCACATGAACACTCAGAGAAAGAAAGGAACATACTAAGGGGAAAGATAATGACATAGCCAGATTTTCCACAGCTCTTGCTTGTCCAGGTTGGAATTGTGTGTTTGTTTTCCTTGTTTGTTGAATTGTCAATTTTAAATCACTAGTTTCAATTACATATCAAATAGAGTAGAAAATAATTCATTTCAATAAATTATTCAATCACAAGTAGATCAAGTCATTAGTAAGCTTTCCCTTTTAAAATTACCAAGGAATTTGTGAGGACCAATAACCCCTTTCAGGGTCATGATTTGTTCATCACCTTTAAGGTAGGGTTTGAAGGGTTTTGATTAGATTAGGTTTTTTTTTAGATTAGATCAATAAATTTTCACAAGTAACCAGCTACATCTGGCTGATTATTTGTCTTTAGTTTATTTATTAGATTATAATGCATTGCTTAAAAATTAGAAAAGAACAAAAATGTTTAATATTAACATGAAACTGTTACAATCTCACCTTTGATAGATTAGTTTGTTTTTATTGCTTTGATCTAAAATATTGTGAAAACCCCAAAGCCATAGCTTAGATTTCTTTTAGTAGTTATTTTTCTTATCAGAAATTTTTTACCCAAACTTTGACATTTTAACATTACCGGACCACTTACGACAAATATTTACTTTTTACAACATTCCTATTGTACTTTGATATGTCATTCTGCATGACCATCAATGGTCCACAACAGGAAAAGACATACAATTGTGATCCCTTGGTCCCATAACCCAACGGGGCCAAAATTAATAACTGACATTGGTACCAGTTTAGGTTTGACAATATTACACAAACCTTCAACTTTTGCTGAGAAAATAGAACAACTCAATATGTTAAATATCATTGCTAATCAAGCCTATGACTATTGCATTTCTCCTGGCAATAGGGTTTGATTACACACATTACCATTCAAGGGCCATAGCCTCCATGAATCTTTGGTTGTGATCCTCAAGTCCCACAACCCAATGGGCATTCTAGTTAGTTGGACATTAACACTAGTTTGCATACATTAGTATTCAGATCTTCACCACTTCCACCAGATATTATTGCACAACTTTCCTTACTGAACATAGCAGTCTATCAGGATAAGACTTTTTGGACCAGACCAAAAAATCACCCATAAATACTTGTGGCTCCATCACACCTCTCATTCTTACTTCCATGACCTTGTCTGGAAATCTATACGAGGCGTCCGCATGTCATTGTTTGCATATTCAACAACCAACAAACAGGATCTCAATCAATCTCAACATTGATTAGAGTCTATGAGCGGCTATTATTTCAGATCAAGCCATTACACCACTTCAAGTTAGGAGATAATTCTTTGCCTTGACTCGCAAATCCTGACATTGTGTGTTGAATATATAATATTTCCCAATTAGCATGATCCCCGCCACTACACTCACATTCACACTCATTCTACATCGTATTTCTCGGCACGACCTCAAGAGGTCGGGTGCGAAGAAGGTCATGTGTTGATTTTATGTCATACAGATTCCTATTTTAAACCTACAGATATAGTGTTTTTTTATCTTTTTAGACTTAGTGAGGTTTTTTACACCATTGGCAACCTACATCAAACACATTAGATTTGGTTTATAACCTGATTTCTTTGACACGCGATATGGACCTACACATAGTGATTAGTAATTCTCCAAAATGATCAAGGCATCATATAAAGGAGATAAAATGTCATTTTTGATTTCCCAAATCCTCCTAAAATGCAAGGAAAGAGCATACACAACAAAATATCTCACTAACTTATGAAAATGGAAAAAAACTTGATCAAAATGTGATAAATAAGTTCGTTTTAACCAACTTTGAAGTTAATTGCTTTTAGAAAATATTAGTGAATTGTTTTTGAAAGCGTAAAAGAAGGTATTTTGAAGCATTTTTTATTCCCAAGATGACCTATAAGGTATGAGGGATGATCATACACATTTAAAAACTTTTATCAATAATCAATGCAATATTCACTTAACTTAAATAAGAAAATTTAGTATAAAAATATGATATTTTTCGAAACAACCTGTAAAAATCACTAATTAGTCTCTAGACCTTGCAAAAGTGATATATTTTTCAATAAAATTAACCCGTGTAAGTGTTAGAACAAATTTTGTTCTTAGACAGCAATGCCTATGCACCCCTTATGGCATGTGCACGTGGATTATGACGTGTGTGCGCTCAGAATGACAGGTGCGTGGATTTGTGGAAAATGACAGTGGATAATTACGCCCGTGCATCGCAAGAGATGCATGCACACAAGTTTAGCATGTGTACATGTAAGGAAAAAATTTGAGTCAATACAGAGTTGATTTAAACACCTGTGCATCCCAAGATACACCTGCGCGTAAGTTTTAGCATGTGCACGTGACAAAGGATATGTGCACGGAATTGTGAAAAAACTTGACAGAGATTCAAAATTCCACGTAACAAGTGTGTGGTTAGAGAGACATGCGTGCATCCCTATGGATAGGTGCACGTGCTATCAGACAGGTGTGCATGACTTTCCACGTGTGCACGTGGATCCAAAAAGCCTGCGTGTGGACCTAAAAAACCACAAAAAACCTCGAGAAATCTAAAAATGCAAACAAGTTATATTTCTACCCTTTAAATCATTTTTCAACCTAAACCCACTAACTATGGATGAAAAAGGGATATGTACCCCACCTAAAGCTAGAAACCATTCAAAGATAATCTTTTTAACCCTAAAAATCATGAAAAAGGTTAGAAATTAAAATGAAAAGCTTGAAAAAAAACATCCATTAATGGATTATGGACTAAGTGTCCCACCGGGCGTGCAAAATGTGTTATAGAAAAACTTGGAAAAATATGTAAACTAGACTAATACTTAGTAGTCTAAATTTTAAGACAAATCATTCAATAACCATCATGATAAGAGATAAGAAAATTAAATTCAAAAGCATGCATTATGAAAGAAACAAGTAACATGCTAAGTTTATTCTACTCTTTAGAAAGCTTAATGAAAGTGAACCTAGTTAGATTCCATGCAATCAAATTGGTTAAGTTATTTGATCCGAAAGGATGAAGATATCTCTCTAAGATGATTTATAAGACCATGCGTAGATAACTCTTACTAATCTAAAATTGAGGAAATATGCAAGATGAAGTTATTTCAATGGTGGATGGCTCAATATTAAATGGTGTACATCTCGTCTAGTGCAAATGATCTCTCAAGATTTATAATCAAAGTGTTTGTATGTAAAAAAGGTGTAAGGTTTAAAGGGAGGGGTGATCCCTCTATTTATAGATTTTGGTTTGGGAAAGATTGAAAATCTAGTGCATGTGAGACAAATGAACAAGCCAAAATAGATCTTTTTAGAAGTCGAAGTACCTTTTTTACTAGATTAGGATTTAATTAACCTTTTAGGATTAACTAGGGACTCTAAACAAGATTAGGGAGAATTTTGAGAGTTTTTGGAGGAATTTTTATTATATTTTGGAAGCATTGGAAGAAGGAGATAACTAATGATAAGGTTCATTTATTAAATATGACATATAAGAATCAATCAACGTGAAACTAGCTGATTTAAGAGAATTATCACCAATCAACTTGTCGTAAAATGGCATCCTAAGTGAGTTAGAAGTAGATTTAGATAACAAGGTGTCATTATTTGAAATAGAGTGAAAGGAGATTAAGATAGTTAATGCAATGTTAGTAATAATATTGCTTTTGACCAAAATCTAGGAAACTACAAAAATTTCTACACAACATGCCCTCGAGTGGGATCACAACTCATGTATTTCTCCTAGGTATAGTTTTAAGTTTGAATGTGATCTAATCCAACTCATTATGTTTTACCTCGTGTCTCATGACATAAATATATTAGGATAACTGTAGATTAGAAAAATGTACCGAATATGGTAGTAATGTGATGTATTTTTCTTTAGCTTTTTGACTAAGTTATTTTGTCCTTTAAGGACTTTTAAAAATTATTGGAGTGACTTAATCTTAGTAATACAAGGCTCTAAAACATTTTCCTTCATTAAAATGGATGAATATATTATCTATGACCTATTTGAGTTCTTTAAACCTAATGTAATGTCTACTCTAAAAAATGTGCAGCTAATTTGGGAATATTTAAGAGAACCGCTTGTGGTTTTGTAATTATATATGAAATATGATATTATGAAATTTCTAAGTGAGTAATGAAATTATATTTAACTTATTATATAGCCTTCCATAGGTGAAATATTATGTGAAGGATGACCCTAGGAAGATGAAATGAAACAATTAAACTATTCAAAATGAAATTAGAGTCACAAGCTAAAATGTCATAGGAATGTTTAGGTTCAATAGGACCATATTTTATTTGGACCAAACTATATTTTTTTCAAGGATAATAGTGATGTAAAATCAAGAGTTCTAGTATGATTCCTAGAGGTAATTTATTACTTTTACTAATTAATAATTCCTACATGAATGACAAAGAAGAGTGTGTGATGTATGAGCATCAAGGCCAAGAGGATATTTTGGTTTATTTTTCATTTAACAAAAATTAAATTTTTTAAAACCTTAATTGCAGAGTCACGTATGATAATAATGCTAAAATACAAATTTGACACAAGTAATAAGCTAATAAAATATGAAACCCTAAGTGTAAGAGAAAGAGGAATGGAATTAGCTGATTTATGATGAATATGGAAGTACTCTAGACTGGGGAAAATGTTGAGTCGGAAGTGAAAAGTGTCGTTATTATTCAAGATAAATTACAGACTTCATGAATATGTTTGGGCATGGGTGTTGTACGATAGAAAAATGACATGCAAGCATGAGAATCTACAAGTATCCTTTCTTCATACCTGACCTCCTGATTTCGTGCCGAGACAGCCGGTGGAAATGAAATATATGTGGGTGTAGACAAATTAGTTGGGAAATCTTATATCCTCAACACGCAATAATGGGATATGCGAGTCTAAGGAAAAGAAAGCTCTCCTAACCTAAATTGGTGTAATGGTTCGTTCAAATATAATAGCTGCTCAGAGGCTCCAATCAATGTTGAGCTCCATCGAAATCCTATCTATTGGTTGTTGGATGCGTCAAAAGTGACATGTAGGTGCTTTGTGTATATTTCTAGACAAGGTCATGTAAATGGTAGTGAAAGGTGTGGTGGATTTTTAGGAGACTATGGGTGGTTTTCTAGTCTAGCCGAGAAAATATTATCTTGATTGGCTTCGATGCTTAATGCAAAAAATTGTGTTATGATATCTGGTGGAAGTGGTGAGGATCTAAATACTAGCGTACGTAAATTGGTGTCAATGTTTAACTGATTAGCATGTCTATTGGGTTATGGGACCTACGGATCACAACCATGAGTTTGTGGTTTTTGTGGACTTGTTATGGTCATGTGAAGAATCAATCTCTTATTATGACTATCCAATAGTCATAAGCTTTTTCAGCTTCTAAGTTTAGTACTAAGAGTTGTGTGATCTTCTCATAATACATTACGAGTGTTCTAGCAACTTGTATACATAAGCCTGTGTCTACATCAATGAGAAGGTCTCATGTGTTTGGCTGCGGAACTAATGGATCACCACCAAATATTTTCTCTCTTTCATGTTCTTGTATGGTCATGAGGATATCCTATCAAGGTAATCTATAGTTGGGTTGACTTGACTAGAATGTGTATGCTTTGTCGTCTTCAATATTCAATTCCCTCAATTATTCACTAACTACTTGTGGGTTTATTGTCATTTGAAAGACATGAATTCTAAGACCTTGATCTATATCCATTAATGTTGTGAATAGATTTGACTAAGGTATTACCGGTTCAAATATGTAATCCCTGGGTTCTCTAGGTCCCGTAATTTCATGCAAGATATAATCAAACTTTAACTGAAATAAGTGAACTAATTATGAAAGTAAATCTACAATATGCTTATATTTTTATTTATTTATTAAGGATGTGAATTTGAATGAAATTTAAAGAGAAGATATTCTAATATATTAAGATAATGAATTAAAACAAGCAAGGTATCAATTAATCTAATAACAGAATTAAATGACTAACTAATTTAATTGAAAGACTTTCAATATTACCTCAGAAGTGAGGAATAAATCATAGCTTCTCAGAAGCTATCATTCCCCACAGCTTCCCTGGTAATACTAAAAGCAAGCTTAACTGAAATAAAATGATTTGTTATTCTATTTGATATATTATAACTACAACTTCGACAATTCAATCCTGGAGTGTATAGAACAATGGAAAATCTAGTTGTATCATGACTTGTCCCCTCAGTGTGATCTCTTCATTCCTTCATGTTCTCATGAATCCAAAAAAGTGGGAATGTGACAACAGTAGCAAGAGATGATGTTCGAAAATTGGTAGCTTGGACGTAAGCTGAACAGAATGCAAGTAGGAGAGGGATAGTGCAAGAGAACGGATCTTGACTATGCAATTCCTAGTGGGATTGTTACAGGGATACAATACAAGCATACAAAATATTTAGGACCTCAACCTCTTATGAAAAAATAACAACCTATGACTCTAAGTAGAATTAAGATTCAAATGGACATAATCTAGAACCAGAACTGTGGAGCCTTAAACTGAGAGACTGAACACTTTACAAAATCTAAACTTGTTGAGACTTATTGAAGCACTTTTAAAACACACTGAATAAAAATTCATAGAGGGAGATGGGCCATTTTATTGTAAACAAGTTTGTTATTTATAGCACTTTGATTTACCAGAGGGTAAGTTTGAATTGAACTCTTCTATTATAAATAAAGAGGAATCACTATTTACCAAGCAGCTAAAGTTTAAATGCAAGCAAGAGTTGTTGAGAAATGCGAGCACCACTTGATTTTTTACATTGACGAAAGCATCAGAAAGTTCTGGAAAATGCACACAGGACCACCGCCCTACGCAGGACGAAAGTTACATGACCGCCACCCTATCCTGGGTGGTGGTCACAAGACCACCACCCAGGCAGGGTAACGGTCTTATAACTAATGAAAAAAATGCAAGGAAAAGGGGGGCATGGTTTAGAATGAAGCATGCAAAGGTTGGATAAGGCATTTTAGGATGTAAATGTATACTCAGTGATATTTTCTGGATTCTGAACACCTTGCGAAGAGATCTGAATCATCATTGGGGTTTCTATAACCTCTTTCCAGTAGTACAGTACATATAATTTTGGGTACATACAGGTGCCCACAAAAGGATGGGGGCAGTTAGCTATTGACGACCTCTACCGAGTGCCTATGACTATAGAAATGGTTAGAAATTAATTTTCACTATGTCACACAAGTGTCACAAATATTTTATGTTGATCACCTGTATGTTGTAATATGATCATCGAGGTTCATGTAACTTGCAACACAAAGATTCACCTACAAAACCCACAATACCACATCAAATCCAAAAAATAAAGATGTAATATGGGAAGTTGGACTAACCCCGAATGTCACCAAAAAAATTAAACTTACAACCGTGCTCTACACTACATCTCAAAATCCATGTAGTTCTCATGAGTGTGTGTCAAAATTGTGCCCTAGGATTCCCTTGTGTCAGTACACTTGATAACAGGCTAGCTAGATGTAGCAATGTAAATAGAATTTTTGGATTTCAAAATGAACTTCCCCTTCTTATTTTGTATATGTAAAAATTGTAGTCCCTTGTCCCTCGATTGAATGCCAGATGGATGCTTTGATGCAATTTAGGTGTTTTTTGAGTGCAAGCTTAGGTTATAGTAATTATTTTTAGATCTTAGTCCCTTATTTTGGTCACATACTATGTATTTATATAATTCCCTTATTTGCATTTCATAATTTACAACTAGAAGGATGACCCATAAAAAAATAAGAGGCCTAAAAGATAAAAGAGGCCCAAAAACACTAAGGTGAAAAGAGGTCAGGGGATCCCAGAGGGGATGAGGGAGCCTAGGTGCTAGTGTCTTAGCTGGGCACTGGTGTCTAAAGTCATAAAAGATAAACAATTAAATTACCAACTGGGTTGTAGGTTGTGAAAGACTAGATAAACAACAAGAAACGAAAACAAAATTCCAAAGACATTTGTCAATTACTAATTGTCTTGCTTAGGAATCATATGAATGCTAATATGTGTTTATGGATCTATAAATGTACCCAAGTGCATAATTTTGTGTCTACATTTTCTCCCACTTTATGTTATTGAGTGAATACTCAATAACATAAAGTAGATAAGAGATGCATACCTGATAACCATGTAGAGTGTGCAGTGAAGAATGTGCTGAGTGGACAAGTGAAGCATGGAATAATGTAAAAAAGAAGCGTGGAAACTAGAAAGAGAAAGTAGGCCTAGGGGTGAAGCATATGTGTTATACCGTGTTATACATGTTGTTGTTGTAGCTTATTGAAGGTTGCTTCTTATTGTGTATTAAGGAAGGACCTATAAAAGAAGAGCAAAGAAGTAGTCAAAGATGTGTATATGAAAAAATTTCCTAAGCATGTAAAGCATGTGAAATTATGTAAAATTAGTAAATGGAAAGTTTGCACCTGATTTACAAAGAGTGAAAAGGATAGAAAATGCTCTGAAATTTTATAGAAGAGAGAGTTTTTGGGTAATATCACACCAACAGTGATTTTTTTGGGCGATCTCGTGCTAAGAGTGCATTTTTTGGGAAATCTCATGCCAAGAGAAAGTTTTTTGGGAAATCTCTTGCCAAATGCAAGATTTATAGGCATTCTCATGCCAAAGAGAAAGTGTTTAGGAGAGAGGTATAGTTTTAGTCTCCTTCCTTGACTCCGCCCAATTATACACAACTGCAAATGGTGTGATCCTATTTTATTCCTGTTGTCCATGATTTGTTCTGAGTGTAATTTTTTCTCGATTATACACCACTTCAAATCGGTGATCATGTTTTGTTCCTGTTGTCCCTGATTTGTTCCTAGTATAATGCTTATTTCGATTGAAATGGAGATATAATGAATTCTACTTGTTGGAAGATTATTCTTGTACTGTGAAACTACTCTATGAACTATTGTGGATTGTTTTGATCTAAGAAGATTGTTGTGCGTTCCCCTAGTACATTAGAGCCTAGGGGAGGACATAGGTTCCTGTGCACTCCATTTTGAGCCTAGGTGTTGGTGTGTATGTTGTGCTAAGTACCTAAGTCAAGTTTTGGGATGTTTTTTGACTGTATGATTACTTTTTTCTTGTTCTTTCCATGCTTGTACTATGGTTTTGAGATGTTTTATGGGGTGACTGATTCACCTAATGTATGCCCCCCTCATTGTGGGTGGATGCAACATCGAAAGGAGTATACAACCCAAAAGAGAGGTCCTGATGTTTATCTGATAAGTGTCCCTATAGGGGGAGGGAATGTGCATGGTAGAAACTAAGGCACATGCAAACAAAGTGGCTAGATATAAGTGTTAGTAAAAAAGCTAGCAAGCATGTCATAGAGAAAAAATGTAACAAGTGAATGTGCATACAAGATAGACTGTGAAAATTGGGTTTCAAATATGGGATATCACTCAAAATGTCACAATAAAATTAAGGCCAAATCGGAAAAAATCATACAAGAAATGATCAGACAAGACATAGGGCATAGCCCACAAACAATGGCATACAAGCATAAATAAGTGACAAACAAAATGTAATAGACAACCATGGTGAAAAATAGTTCCTACAAGGCAAATTTTGCACATGAATCTCTCGTTAGCATGTTAAAAAGATAAAAATTATGTCAAAGCATGTATGTACTAATAGAAAGTAGTGTTCTAGTAAGAATAGGAAGTAGTATAAAGTGAAACAATATCACTTGTAGTGTTTGAGATAGTATATGCCCCCAGGAGCCTCAATGGGACTGGTAAGAGGTACAGTGCCAAGAATCATTACAGTGTGTAAATATCTTAAGGAAGTATGCATTCACAACTAAATACCAAGTGAACACACGTGTGTATATAGAAAATATAATGACATGCTGAATATCTTACTGGTATAGAAATAAAAGTGCATCGTGTAAGTATGATCAAGAAAGAGTAAGTGTAACCAAGATATGCAATATGTTGTGTATGAGTGTGATGGAATGGTATGAAATGTGTGAATGTGATAAGAGCAACGTTCCCCCAAGAAAATTTAGATAAGATGTGTAAATGATGAGGTTCATTTATAAAATACCCCTCAACAATCAAGAATGAACCATAGAACAAGAGTACATCATCGGGAAATGGTTTGATAATGTGCTCTAGAAAGATAGATTAATGAATCATAGAGCATAAAGAGTGTGAGAGAGGTGAGGTTCATTTTATATTTAGACCCTTAGCAATCAAGTATAAAACATGGAATGAGAGTGCGTCATAGGGTAATGAAGATATGAGTTATGTATCAAGATGTGTAAAAAAAAGGAGAAAGACTAGATATGAAACATGAAGTGTCATGTGTATATGTAGAGACTAGAAAGGATTAATAATGAGTGAAAAGGGGTAGGGGAAAAAATAATGTTTCCCCCCAAGCGTGTCCTGTGGAAAAATAATCAAGTAAAATTTTCTAAAAGGTCATCATTGTCAAGATCATAACCAACTAGACATGGATCAGAGACTTGGTAAGAAATAGTGTGAGGTTAATCATATAGAGAGCCCTTACAGTGTAAATTGTACGTGCTCATTACATATTCTTCATTAGTGAAAGGTTGTTGTGGACAATCATATACATACCATCAAGTGAGATTTGGAGAATAGCTAAAAAATGAGTCATTGCAAATAGAAATGCGTCCAAAAGGCATAGGAAATGCCATATCAGTATGATTTGGATCTAGTGTGCCACCAATGTAATCAAGCCAATATTTCTGAAGTGTGAGTGGAGAAGAATGAGTAGTGTGTGTAAGGAATACTGTCAAATGGAAGATGCAGAGGCCATAAGAAACAATAATTAATACACATCTATGATAGAGGTGAGGAGGGTGAGATGGAGGAATGAGATCAACAAGTGTGAATCCCAACCGAGAAATACCATCATGTGTGCAAATAGTGTTCGAGTAAGTGGGGTCGAATAGAATATGATGCCAATAAGATTCATGTATGAAAAGAGTACATGTGAAAGGAGGAAGTGCCAACATAGAGTTTTCTTAGAGAGATGAATCAGATGGCATAATGTTTAATATACAAAAAGATCCTTGGGGAAGAAGCATGTCAGTGGTAGGGGTAGGATGTTTCTTGAGTTGATAATCATTGTGAGATATGTAAGAGAATTATGGGGATGACCGGGATCGTGATATAGAAGTGGAGTAGGTAGAGCAGTGAGTGGTTCTAAGTAGCAATATTTGAATGGGTTGCAGTTAGCAAGAATAATGTATTCATGGCCATCATATAGTAATTTAACACATTAATGAATTGCATAAGGTACTTCTTGCATAGCGTGGATTCATGGCCTACCAAGTAATAAATTATATTATAGTTTGGTGTCAATGACAAATAATACCATAGGAATGGTTTCAGGTCCAACTGTGAGGGGAAAGGTGATAGTACCCATGCACAGATGTGTAGAAGAATCATAGCTATATATAGAAATGGATAAGGGACTGACATTAGCTAAGGAAAGGCCAAGATGTTGAATAAATGTGACATTGCAAAGATTGATCTTGGATCCATTATCAACTAGTACTCTCCTAATGCTTATATTATATATACAAGCCTTAATATAAAGATGAGGGTCATTGTCATAAATAGAAAGAGAGGTGGTCGTATCATTTGGGAAAGTAATTCATGTAGAAAATATGGCTAAAAACTACTAATATACATTATCTAGAGGAGTATTGGGAGAAATATGAGAATTGGCCAAGAAAGAGTTGATTTTAGCCTTGCAATTAGGATGAGCCTGTAAGAAGGCATGGATGGAGATATCCATAGCGAGAAGAAAACAAGGATCCAAGAGTGTTTGAATGTGGGCTCACCAAACGATTTTAAAAAAATAACTTTTTAAAAACCCTAATTACAGAGTCACATATGATAATAAATGCTAAAATATATATGTGACATAAGTAATAAGCTAATAAAATATGAAACCCTAAGTTCAATAGAGAGAGAGGAATGGACTATAATTATTTACAAAGTGCTTTGGACTAGGAAATATACTGATCTGAAAGTGAACAATGTTATAATTTCTCAGGATAAATTACAGACTGGAGGAATATGGTCAGACACGGGTGCCCACAGCAGGTCAGGGGCGCTTAGGCACTGACGAACTCTATTGGGCACCTGTGACAACAAAAATGGTCAAAATTTGATCTTCATTATGTCACATAAGTGTACCAAATATTATGTGTTGATTGCCTATATGGCGTAATATGTTCGTTGAGGTGCTTGTAACCTGCAAGATGAAGATTCACCTACAAAACCACAATACCACATCAAATATAGAAAATAAAGATGCAATATGGGGAGTTGGACTGACCCTGATGGTCAATTGATAGTGTGAACTTCCAACCGAGTGTTGCACTACATCTCAGAATCAATGTAGTTCTAGTGGGTATGTGTAGAAATTGTGACCTAGGATGCCCTTGTGCAAGTGCACTTGATAATGAGATAGCTAGATGTAGCAATGTAAATAGAATGCGTGGATTTAAAAATAAAATTCTCCTTCCTATGTTGGGTATGCAGAAAATTCAGTCCCTTATCCCTTGATTTAATGCCAAATGTATGCTTTGAGGCACTTTAGACTCCTTTTGAGTGCAATCTTATGTGATATTAATGATGCTTAATGGAGGTTGGTTCCTTATTTTGGTCACATAACTATGTACTTGTATGATTCCCTTATTTAATTTTTTTTAATTGAAAACTACAAGGACAACTTATAAGAAAATAAGATGCCTAAAATGAGAAAGAGGTAGGTTGAAATATGTTAGGGGTGCCCAGAGGGGACGCGAGCAGCTGGGCGCTATCATCCTGGCTAGGTGCTGGTATCCAAAGTCATAAAATATAAATTAGTAAAGTACCGACCGGGCTGTAGGGTGTGAAATATTATACATACAACAAGAAATAAAGATAAAAGGCCAAAGATAGTCGTTAATTACTAGTTTTCTTTCTTAACAATCATATGAATGATGGTATGTGTTTATGGACCTAGAAATGTACCCAAGTGCATAATTTTGTGTCTACAATTTTAGCAAATTTTGGTTAGTTTATGTGTTATAGGTAACTTAGGGTATATTAGAATAGGTTCCAACCCATATTTTCTCTCCATTATGTGTAAATCCTTCAAAATGGATTTTCCCTCCAAAATGCTTAGTTTAAAAATTTAAATTTTCAAATAGTCATAAGGTGATGGATCTTCATTTAAGTTTCATGTTAACCCATGATATTTTATGGAAAGTTTAGGGAGGTAAAATGTATGATGATCAAATGTTTGGTAACCTCTCATAATGTTCCCACACATCTAAGTGACTTTTCACCCTAGTTAGGGTATGAAAATTAGTTGTATTTATCAAGAAAACATCATGAAATAAGGAAGTATTTGAATTAATGAGGGAGAGAATGAGATAGATGAAGTAAGATGAGGTAGGTAGGTAGGTAGGAGGAATCCACAAGATTGCATGGGATTCCATATTTTCTAGAGAAAGATCATGAAATTTGTAGGTTCTTTGTTGAAAGAACCTTTTTTGTTTGTAAAATGATGAATAAATGATAAATGTTGTGTTGTATACATTATTTTATGTTTTATATTTATGGGTGAATTAATTTCTAGGTATATCAATATTTTTTTATTTATTATTTCTCACACTCAAAATGATGTATCCATGCATGTAAAAGGAAAATGTTTACATATTCTTGAGAGTTTCACATGTTTTCTTATATGGAAGTCTAATTTATGTATAGGAATCATTTGTAGAGCTTGAAGAGTGAATAATAGAAGCTTTATAGAAGTTTCAAGGATGGAGTAACCATATTGCATAAATGAATCACCAGTTATAAGTATATTGTCTTGAACCTTTTTTGTGAAATCTTGGGAGCTTGATTTGATGCGTTAATGGTGTTTTGGGAAATAATAAACCAAGAAAGGTGTTGGAGGAAAATATTTAGTATTTTTGGAAGGTATCCAAATTTTTGGAGTGGAATTGAATTAAAGAAATTATAAATAAATGTAAAAAGAGTACTTTTTTATTGTGATCCTAGTGTAGGATTTTAGAGAGGTAAAATGCCATAAATTGAGTTTTATCAATGGAAACTTTAGGTAATTTTTTTATAAAGCCTCAAAATACCCTAGGATATATTTGAGAAACTTGTGAATAGTTTATCTATTGTAACACCTTGTTTCACATAACACTATCCTATTTTAGGCACTAATTCAAGGATAATATTGGTGTGAAACTGAAATTAATTATCCTTGGATTGATAATAAAAATTTCAGGAATATTGGATTTGGTAAGGCCCTTCATTCACTTAAGAAAATTTAGTGTAATTTTTTATTCTTGGAATCAATTTTGACACCCTTGTGGACTGGTATGAGTAACTTGAGTTTAACACCTCAAAACAATATTGCACTTATTTTATAATGATATAAACTAACCCTAGATCAATATTTCAACAGTTTTTGAAAATAAATATTGTGGAATTCCTTCAAATTTATAAGAGAAATTCATGCAAATTGTTCTTCATGTGAGTAGAATTAGGTGTTGAACACGTTGTCATAAACCCAACCCTATAAAAATATTTGTAAAATCCCATACCTAGTTCAAAAGGGTATATACAATCCCTAGATAGTTATTTTAGAAATGTGAAGTATGTATATTGGTGGAAGAGTATTCATGTGTTTTAGAAGCCGAGAAATCATGTCAAGAAAGACTAAAAATAGAGTACCATATCTTATTATCCTTCCATTGTGAGTTGCAAGATTGGCATCAGTGTGGAGATCAAAAAATCAAGAGAGATCTAGTGAGATGTGTTGATTAGTCTTAGAATTTGATAACTTGTCTAAACAATCGACGATAGCCAAAAAATTCATTGCAAAAGGATAACTTACCAAATTTGATTTTCTACATTTTACTCCACTTTAAGTGTGTATTTGAAAATTTCATTCCTAAAGGAAAAATATACCTGAGTGTGTACACACAATTTTTTTCTCGATATGTGTATTCTAATGTATTTTTTTTGGCATCCTCCTTAGTGAAACATGGAACAAAGAGAGTTGTCAATATCTATGATAAAAATTGAGTAGAAACTCAAACTATAAATAATTATTGTGACTTTCATAAATTTGAACTCTCAAAATGTAAAGGAGATGAAAACATGGAAGGAATACACATGTTTAATTTACAAAGGGGGGATCTCCCATTATTTTTATACTTTAAAAACTTGGAGTTAATGTTGAAATACCAAAGGATTGGAGATAATCCCAAATTTTTCTAAAGGATAAACCTAAATGGTAAGTGCATGCAACCTAACACCAAAGATGAATGAAATGAAATGAAGTAACACACTCATAAATAATACCATGTATTATAATATTAATTAACCATGATATATTCCCCTTCACATGTGAAAGAGGAGAAGAAGGATTTCCTACAACAAACCAAGGAAAGTACATTTCAAAAGTCGACAAACCATACCATTGTAGATGGATTCAGACCTAATTTTGTAAATAAAATACATAGTCAAAAAGGAATGGATGCATCATGCCCCTATTATGTTGTGTATAGCCAAGTCTTAATATGAACATTTTAAATTATGTACAGGATAAAGAAGGCCTATTTGCCCAAACCCTATTCTTAAAACTATATCTAAGTAGAGTGATGGAGCAAGAATAATGTACTAATGCCCCATATTTAATACTCTAAATTATTTCATCTATGTCTAAATATATTCTATAAGTCTGTAAATATATGTGAATCTAAAATTATTGAAACTTTACCCCTAAGTTGGCAACATCTAGAAGGGTTTTGACAGTACTATGGTCTTTAACTAAAGTGTATTTTTTTACCAACATTAATCTGATTTCTATGTGTTTTTAGTAATTTTACCAATTATTAAAGATTTATAACATGTAAAAACATGCTCTTACATCCTATACTCTACATGTATTGCTTGTAGATATATAATATATCTTGATGAATTATCTCCATTTTGAAGCATTTGTAACAAGTCATTTGAGTGCGAGACTCAAAATAAAATAATTTTGCACATATTTGATAAGTCTAATAATATAAATTTGATCACATAGAAGGCTATAATTTTGGTTTCCATCGGGAACTTTCTCTTATAAAATGGGTTGCACTTTGTGGATACTATGGTGAAAAAAAACATGCAACTTTCATAAAATAAGAGAAGAAATAGTACATGTATATATATAGGAATAGAGTGAATAAAGATTCAATCAAGATAAAATAAGAAATAAAATAGAAAATAGACACATGAAGGCATTTATATGAAAACATGGCACCCTAATTATTTTGAAATACAATCACATAAAAATTACCTTAGGATGTATAAAAATAAGTAAGTGCATAATAGATAAGCATAAATATAGAATTATTAGACACCCACAATGTCATAAGATGATCAAGGAACTTAAAACACATATAATAAACACTCAAGTAGTGGAGTATTCATATAATATACATTAGAAATTCGAAAATAAATGTAACAAGCAATAGTGAAAAACTACATTGAACAAGATAAATTAGTGTTGAACAAGACACATGTGTTGGCCATGTTAGCTCAAAAGATAACATATAAATGTAATATATGTAATCAAGCATAAAGATCGATTATAAAGTAATTAAAATGAAACAAAATCATCTATATAGTGTAGTAGACTCCCACAAAGATAATATTATTGAGAAAGGACTAAACAAGAACTTTTCATCGTGTATCAACCTAGAAGTTTCCTAAATCAATCTTAATATACCTTTTAAATGCATTTGTTTAAAGAGTATATAGATAAATATGTTATCCATTAAACCAATATGAAAAAAAAACATATGTAAAGTAAAAATATATCTAATAAAATCATAAATAAGTTTTAATTTTGTTTTTTTTTTTAATTTGTGAATACAAATATGTATAAGAAAAGGGGGGAGTACAAGATCATATATGTCATCAAGGAGATAATCTATGCCCAGATCAAACCCAATGAGCCCTATGTCAGTCTGACTATATACATTTTGAAAAAAAGGGCCATTTATTTGTCTTTTTTTATAAAATTTATCTAGAGACGTGCTATATAATCTTCATCTATGTAAGGTGGCCCTTTTTCATCATACATTGTGTCTAATGTGTCAAATTAGGTTGAAAATTAAAGAAACCATAATTTTTAATAGTAACCATATATTATAGTAGGGGACATTAATACTATAACTGTGTGTCTTAATAACACCTTGTAAGATAAATAACCAAGATACAAAGTGGTAGGTTAAGGGTTACATCAATCAAAACTTTAGTGGAGAAAAACCTTTGACCAAGGAAAAAAGATGAATGATATAACCTTTAAAGGTGTGAGCTAGAGTAAGAAGAAGAAGAATAGTGGATGGAGTGAGACATAAGGTAGTAATGCTTCATAAGTATATCTATTCTTTTTTTTATCCACATTTATTAGGACATGTTCCCAATAATTTACATCAGTGTAAAGTGCTCTAGTAAAAGTATTGAATAAGGGTTTCTTACTTGATTATTTTATATCAAATGAATGGGACCATTCTAATTGTGGTGAGTCCTATGGAGATATAGTGATAGTATTATTAAATTTCACATTAGTAATGTTTGTAATAATATAATGATAGTGATCAATGTCATGTCCAAATACAAAATGATAGTCACAAAATATTTTACCAAGGTGTCAT
Organism: Taxus chinensis; assembly: GCA_019776745.2. NCBI lineage: Eukaryota > Viridiplantae > Streptophyta > Pinopsida > Cupressales > Taxaceae > Taxus > Taxus chinensis. The sequence goes on along the minus strand of CM034156.1, from coordinate 58,434,736 downwards.
GAAATATTTTTAATAGAGCAACAAGGTATAAAAGGTAAAGTGAAAAAACCATTCTCAATAAAGACATTAATGGTAAATCCTATGGGGTATCAGGGTATATTGGTATGATGATAGAACTAAAATTATATATAGTGGACCAAGCATGTGAATAGCTTGTTGTCATGGGTCAATGAAATCTACAATGGATGTGCCATAACTAATATGAGTGAAAGTATAACATATTTTTGGGTATAATAGATTTAGGTCGATAATGTCTAGGGAGAATGGAAACAAAATGAGAAAAAAAACATATACTTGACATCATCAATAGGATTAAAATTTATATTGCATACACTTTCATCAATAATTTTAATAGGTTAAACATATCTATCCATGAAATAATCATCAATATTTCTTGTAGTGTTGTATTAACCAATGATTTAGGAGAACCAGATGGAGGATCATCATTATAAATTCATATTTATTATTAATTAACTCAAAAGGAGAGGGAGAAAGAAAACTTTTGTTTTATTTAATCAGTGATGGTATATGAATCATAATATCTTAGCTCAATTGTTATACGCTTATCCCACTACATAGGTATCCACTTTATCTATAATGATGGGTTACCAAGGAAACATAATAATGGTCAACTAAGATTTAGATGTGTTGATTTTGAAATATTTTAATGGCTTTGTATCACAAAAATAATATGCTCACAAAAAAATTTCATTATTTTTACAATTGATTCATAGTATAAGGAATGGCTTGCATAGCATGGATCGAAGGGTGACATAAGAGAATATTATAATGGACATAAATATTCATAATGTGAGTGTGGTAGGTATACGATTCATAATATCATAGCTCAATCAGTTCATGATTATCCCACGACATAGGTATCCACTTTATCCATAATGATGGGTTACCAAGGAAAAGAAATAATGGTAAATTGAGATTTAGATGTGTTAATTTTGAAATATTTTAATGGCTTCATATCACAAAGAATAATATACTCAACCTTTTTGCATTCATTTTACAATTGATTCATGGTAGAAGGAATGCCTTGCATAGTATGGATGTAAGGGTGACATAAGAGAATATTATAATGGACCTCAATATCCATGATGCGATTGTAGTGGGTAATAAGAGATTGAAAGTAATATTTCATGATTTAGTTGACATAATAGCATCAAAAGCCCTGCACAATAGTAGTATTTGTAGTAATTGTATGCATAGAAATACCCACCTATTTGAATAAAGAACATGGCTATATATTGATACCACAACCATTATTGAAAAATATATGCTTAATTGGGAATCCTTGAATTCATGTAAGAATAAGAAATGGTCAGGATGGGTATAAATGAATTATAGGATGGATTTTAGACAAACTAAAATTGATTTCCTTATTGGTAGATTTGAATGTTTCTATAATAGATGCTTAATATTATATCTTTATAAATTGTTTCCTTTGGAAGTAGATATAAAAGAGATATCTTTAGATGGGTGTTATTTAATTATTTAATTTATCAAACCCTTTAGTAGGATCATTATGCATAGAAAGGTAAATATTATGTGGTAGAGGAAAAGGTGGTTTCCCCCCACTTGTTGCTTATTACATCTTTTTGTGATAATATTAACCTCTTGAGCTATAGGTGAAGGTGAAAACAAGGGTATATATTTTTTAGTAAGAGTAATGAACTTGTATTGTATATCAATTTAATTAGCAGTCACATCATCCATGATTGTATTCAAACCATCGTAGAGCCCCATACCCCATATGGAGTATTGGCATAGACCTAGTTAAAGGGATGATAAGCCATATTAGAATGAGGGAGTGGTCCCTTGGGTTTGAATTTAAGATCATGCATTATTGGAGGAAGATTCACGAAGGCACTTGAAAATATAAATAATAGACCTATAATTCATAAAGAAAATAATGAGAAACCATAGTACCACTAGGGTTTAAGAAATAGATTCGATTTAATTATTTTGTTCACAAATGTTTTGAACCTAAAAATATAATGTGTATATATGATGTAGAAAGAAATATATAGGATGTAATGTTTCTTTACAAAATGTTATTCTAATTTAATTAATTTGCAGTTAACCATACATAATCAAAACAATGTGTTATTAACTGCAAAAATTATAAGAAATAAGAATGATATCTCAAATACACAAGATGATATGAATACTTACCTGTAAAAATGGAATATAAGAGATCTAGATGTCTGGATAGGAAAACCATGATGATATTGTACTAAATATAACTCATTTCTTAGGCTTTAACTACAAAACTATCTGGTGTGATAATTTTAAACTATTAAATTGTCTTTCCCTTATTTTGTAAGGTTCTCACTTATACCATATTGTCTTGAAACTTGTTGCATTGAGGTTCTATAATTTTTTGTTTCGTTCATTTTTCTGGAATTATTTTTCTCTATATGTCACTCTTATTTTAATATCCTCATCATAAACTATAACAACCTACAATTCAGCATATATTAAAAAATTATAAATCAATGCGTGTTGAGACTAGATTACCTTAACAACCAACCCCTATTGAACCAATCAAAGTGATGCACTATATTCCCTCAATGATGGTTTTTAATATGGATGTAATGAAAACAACATATGAAATACCCTGAAAAAGAAACTAATGATCATCCAATCTCCCAGAAAAACTAGTTATTAAGATAGAGTAACTATATGTATGATTGATGACAAAAATATGTGTTGAATAACATCTTAATTAGATTCTTAATATTCTTTATCTTCCTTTACATACACATTTAGTAAAATAAAATAATAAAATAATTTAAAAACGTTTTATACACTTGGAAAAATGTGCCCCGCTATTGCACACTAAATTAATTAATAAACATTGTTAATGTAGCCATTACAACTTAGCTTGTGTGATTAAGCATGATAGCTAAAAAACTAATATAAGATATATAACTCGTAATTTAACTATAGAAAACTATAAATAAATTAAAATATAATCAATATGAAAAGTATCACCTAAGGATAAGATATGGTCAACTCACAATAATCCACTATCAATTTAAGTAATACATGAACAATCATCATACAAGTTAGTCAAAGTAGGTTCCCTAAACCCCTATTACATAGGAAATGACATAAAATAATATTATATTAAGTTAAATAAGATTTATAAATCATTCCCAACCTCTTTGTGATGAATTAACAAGTATTTAAGCTTATTTAGGTGCACATTCAATGAGTTGTGATGAACTACAATCTAACTCCAATACTTCCATCTATAAATAGGACTTTTCTGAAAGGTGTTAATCAAATATATACATATATATGTATGTATGTATGTATGTATATTATAAGACATAAATAAATTAAACATAAATCCTAGAATAGTAAAATACTCATAAAATTCCTATATTGACATATATATATATATTATAATATATATATATATCCTATATATATATATATATATATATATATTTCATAAGACATAAATAAATTAAACATAAATCAGAATAGTAAAATACTCATAAAATTCCTATATTGGCATTATACTCATCATTACCCCCTTTGATGTAAAGAGCATAAACGCTTATCATACTCCTTAAGTCCTCTGTGAACTTACTTCAACAATCCCTTCATGAAAAATATCATAAAAAATATTATCTTGAATTCTCAAATACTTGATGACAAAGTGTTTATCATTGTCCAATTCTTTAGATCATGTTTGGGCTATCCTCCATAGCTATGTAGAATGGAGCAGAGTCATGGTGAAATCAACTTTGCAACACCTTCAGGCTCTAGGGAAGCTCGCCAATGCCTATTGTGCCTTGGATAGTCAGGGCAGGAAGAGAAACGTGACCCCTGATGGTTTCAACCTAGGTACCTTGGTGGGTAATATTGATGCATTGGCAAAGGAATGGGCTAAGGTGTTGGAGGGGCTTGAAAAAGCCCATAAATGATCTGGGGTGGGATTTTTTGGTTTTTTTACCGTCTTTGATCCTGGCTGTTACTTTCATTGCTGCTGTTAGTTTCTTTGTGTTTTTTGTTTCTGTTAGTTTCACTACTCGAGCTTCGGAGAGCTCTTATTACTATGAATTGTTATATTTTTGTTTTTTGATGTTGTAGTTTTGTAATTATCTTCTCTCTTGGATTGGTGTTGTTGTAAGGGGTGTTGGTGCTCAATTTGATCTCACCCCGTTTGTCCTTGAAATTCTTCAATTTGTGGGCTCTGTCATCTTTTCTATCTCCCCATATTGATGCATGAAAACTCTATCCTCCATTTGGTTGCCATGATTAGTCCCTTCCTTTGGTTGAGGACCACTTTAAATCTAGAGTTTGTTTTTTGTTCCTCTGTCCATGTGAAATAATTTGTAACTTGGGCATAAAATCAGGTTTTTTCCCTTCCTTCCATTCTTCCACAATCACGTTTTGTTTTCTCTGTCAATTTTTGTCCCAGTATCTATGGAAACATGATTGGATGCATCTTGGAGGATCATATTTTGGCCTTATATCATTTCCAAATTCTCTGTCTTGAAAGAATGATTCATTTCTAGGCACAAATGGTGATTTTCCTACATTTTACGGTTTGACGGGTGTGTTTTTCCGTGTCAAATTTACATCTTAGCATCTATGCAAATGTGGCCCTTTCTAGTTGGATGCGGCTCAATGGGGCACTTTGAAAATCTAAGGCTTGATTCAACTCAAATCTTATCCACATGGAGGTTTGGTGCTCATCTGAAAATTCACCTTTTGGTTTTATCTTGGAGTTGCACCGGGGAGACATGTGGAGGTTTCCGCTACCTTTCACAAACTTAGACATTTTTTTCAGGCGGCCGGTGCAGCTTTGGTGGACCATGGACACATGGAGGGCTGGCACTCATTTGAGGATCTACCTCAGGGTCCCACCTTAACAGTTGCACCAAGGGGACACATGGTGAGCCCGCGCTTGTTCAAGGTCTCTGCTTTTGGGGACCATCTCAAAGTTGCATAGGGGAGACATGTGGAGGCTTCCGTCAGCTCCGCTCTATACTTCAAATTTTCAAAGAAATTTTCTAATGTCTAGGATGCGTGGAGGGACTACGCCTATTTGGGGACTAGCCCCTAAATTTAATTTTAAAGAAGCACCAGTAGGACACTTGGAGGCTTCCACTCACTCTACCCTTGCTTGGACTTTTCAACAGCCAAAGAAAAATGTCTTAGACCCTAGACACATGGCACCTTCCATTGATCCTTTAAATTTTTAAAAAACTCTTTCGGACTGAGACACTTGTGAGCCCGCACTTGTTTGGGGTCTCTACTTTTAAGGACCATACCAAAGGTGCGCCAAGGTGATACGTGGATGTTTCCGCTGGATCCTTTTTTTACTAAGACTTTTTTAAAGGCAAAAATGTGTTTTTCTTGGGCCCAGGGAATATGGAAGGCCCACACTTGTTTGGAAACTTGCCAATGTACCTCACCTTTGCATTTGCGCCAAGAAAACATGTGGATGACTCTAATCTAGAGTTGAGAAGGGGTAGAATCAATAGTTATTGTGCATTTCACCTGTTTTTCTGTCATTTTTTCTCCAAGACTCCTAGAGATGCGAATACGCATTATTTTTCATCATTTTTGATGAAATTCCTTGTCATTTTTGTCTGTAAAGTGCCATTGAATGGATTTAGAACTTAATTTGTGAGTCCAAGGATTGTTAAGGTTGATATTTTGAAATTGGAATTTCTCGAGCACTTGCAATAACATGAATTACCTGAGAAGATGGATGCGGGGCAGAGTTGCAGAGGAAAGAGAGGGAAAAGGATGAAATGATGGAGGTGGCATGTGCATAAGATGAAAAAGATGTTGCCTTGAGAGAGAAAGGGATTAACTATCAGATCTAGTTGTACAAAGCCTTCGGAGAATGATTAAAATGGGTATTTCTTGCATGACATAATCATAATGATTAAAAGGAATGTCAAAAAGGTTGTGGCATGACATCCTAGTCATTAGTCGAGGGTCTGAGAAATGTGATCATTTCATAATTGGTCCACCTGGTGGCTTTCAGATGTGAATTTGTTAAACATCACTTTCTGAGGAAAATTGGTAACAAGCAAAGGTCCCTCGAATATTCTTCCTTTTTGGGGGGAAATTTGGGATGAGTGAGTGATTGAAATGTATAAATGCAATGAGAATACTCTTGCAAAAGGTAGAGGGTTGAATTCTTAAGAGAAAACTTTGAGAGAGCCCGTCTTCTTAAGAGACCAATCCAAAAAACCTATTAATATCATGCATTTTAAATTTCAATCATGTCAAGTTGGTTGTGAGTGTACAACCATTGACAAGCTCTAAGACTGTTTAAAGAAACTTTCCCCTGCTGATGAATTTAATCAATTTTGAGTTAATCTGTGTCAATCTTGGAGCAATTTGTGTCTGCTTTATTTCAGAATGTCTATAAGTATTTTTTCTTATTCCTATTGAAATCTTGTGTTAAAGTCCCTCTGAATCACACAGGATCTCGTCTCTGTGACAATTTAGTGGCATTTATAATTTCATTTCAAGAAGATCATTCATGTTGTGATGAGATAAACAATTTAAAATCACTTCACTGTCATTTGCTGATAAATATTGTCTGTAAGCCTTCGAGTGTATCTTAGGCATGAGGAACCATGGGTCTTTGATGTTTTATTGAGTCTTTAGCTCGAGCCTTCATGCTAGATTCTCAAAGATTGTGTGAAACCGTGCAGATTTGGGCCTCTGTCGACACTAAAAGTTTCCTCTGTAATTTCTATTTCATTAATGTATGGATTAGGAATAGGATTTTGTTAAGTGTAATTAGTAGTAGCATCCGATAGAAGATAACAGCACTGCCAGTACGACGCCGCCAATAATGTATAGTACGGTAATAGTCAAAAGTATAATAGGAATGTTGTGGTAAAAAGTAAATATTTTTCGTAAGTGGTTTGGTAATGTTAAAATGTCAAAGTTAGGGTAAGTAGAGAAGTAGGGTCTACATGATTAGGAATTAGAAATATTATAGTGGTAATAACGACAAGGAGTGAGGTCATAAATATTTTGTGTATTTTATTTGTAAAAAGTCTAAAAATGTGGAACCCATGTGAAATGATAAGGTTTATTTTATCTTAAAAGATAATCTTACATGTACAGATAAGAGTTAAGGTATGGAATATGATTCGTCAAAGTGGATTTTTTATCCTATCTTAGAGATAAGATGGATAAGCTTGAAAGTTCTATAAATAGAGAGGCCACCCCCCTCATTTAGCATAGAAGGAAGTAGTGAGAAATATTGTATGAGTAAGTGTGTAAAGGAAAGCCATCATTTTGAAGGCGTGTTAAAGAAGCCATTAAGAGGTGTAATTGTGAAGTTTCTCCCATAGTTATTGTTGAAAGGAAAGTGAAGTCAGTAACACTTGAAGTACCTCATGGGTGAGATTGTAACAATTTCATGTTGATATTATAATTTACTCTGATATTTCAGATTTATCATCATTCCTTCTTATCATAGTCCATGGTATTCTTGTGTTATGTTTGTTGTTGTGTTTCCAGATTACATCCACCAAACTAAAGGTTGTGCATTAGTAAATAATCATAGCACAAGGAGTTCTCGGTGAAGAATTATCATAGTGCTAGAGTGGTAATGACATTTTGGTTCCGTTGCCGGGACCATTCCTCGTTGGTAGATTTTCTGGAGAGATATTCCCACTTAGTCAAAAATAATTTGGAGGGTAACCTTGTTTTTACTGTGCATAGTAGTTACCATGGTAAATTCACTTTTTGCCATGAATAGTATTTACCACAGTAAAGTCACTTTTTACCGTGAATAGTATTTACTGCAGTAACTTCACTTTTTACTGTGAATAGTGTTTACCATAGTAAAGTCAGTTTTTACTGCAGTAAGTCAAGTTTTACCATAGTTTACTGTGGTCATTTCTATTTTCTATTATAGTGATTCCAATTATTTGTGCACATAAGTCTTGTTAATTGTACTTGTGGGTTGGTATTTCACTGTGGTTACTTTTGGAAATGGGGAAGACTCCTATTTTTTTCAGCCCAATCTAATGAAGATGCTTCCTCTTTCATTCAAGAGTTTAAACAATCTTGTATTTGTAATGGCCTTATAAGAAGGGAACAATGGACTGAATTTTTTCCTACCTTTTTGGATGGTTCAGCCCTTAGGTGGTTTGAAACACTAGGTGATAATGTGAAAAACTCATGGGATTTATTAACTAAAAGTTTTCTTGAAGAATTTGGTGAACAACAAAAATATGCAGATCTCATGATCGATATCACAAAGCTATCCCAAGGAGAGAAGGAGAAGATAAGGGATTATCATGCTCGTGTTCTAGAGCTAAGGAGGAAGCTCAATGCCCAGATCCAAAAGGAAGGATTAGCGGATGGGTTGATGAATGGCGTGGATAATCTCCTCTGTAAGCACTTCATTCTTGGGATGAAGCCAGAGATCAGACAACGAGTGAAGTATGACCACCCAGCTACCATTGAACAAGCAAAGGAGATTGTAAGAAGGAAAGAAGAAAGCATGGAAGAGGAGCCCAAAGAAATTGTTGCTAAAGTAGAGCCTACACCAGCACCTTTGGTCCAAAATCCACAATCACTCTCGGTGAGCACAAATCTTTCTCCTAGTACATCTACTGAGTATGAAGATCTGCTCAAGAAAGATGGGTTATTTAACTATTAATCTTCTTCAAGGAAAAGAATTTAGTTCTCAGGGAGGAGATAGAGGTCCAAAAAGAAATATTTCTGAAGTTGTATGTTATGGTTGTTATAAAAAGGGTCATTATAAGTATAATTGTCTAGATAGAGCTTCTACATCTGGTACCAGAGATAATGATAAAGGAAAAGCACCTGTGAATTCTTTTGATGTAGTAGATAAGAGCATAAATAATGAAGTAGATGTGTTTGTAACAAAAAGAAAGAAAGAAAAAGATAAGCAAGATGGAAATGATCCTAAGAAGATGAAAGGAGAAACTAGTAAGAAACATAGGAGAAGAAAGTTGGGTGTGCAGGATTTTCTGATTTCACAGGGACAAGGACCATAATCCATCTTAGAAGATCTGTCCAAAAGGCCTGTAAATATTACATATGGTCAACTCTTGGCTATGTCTTCTGAGAAGAGGCGGGAGCTGCGAAGTGGACTCAATACTCAACAAAGGAAGGAGGTTGAGGTCCCTATTTTGGAAGCAGAGGCAGATCCCTACGCTCCAAAAGTTGAGGTATTATGTAATGGTATTTCAATTCATGATGTCTTAGTTGATGGAGGTGTTGCAGTTAATGTAATGACCGAGTTCTGTAATGAATATGTTGGGTTTAAAAATTGATCGCCCCTCAACACTTATGTTAAGGTCATTAAATAAGGGAAAAACTAAACCAGAAGGTGTAGTTTCAAATGTGGCAATATCTGTTATGGGTGTTGTATGTGTGGTAGACTTTCAGGTGATGAAAAATGGTACTGTTGCGTACCCAATGTTGTTAGGAAGACCATGGCTAAGGAGGGTTCATGCAAGAAACTACTGAAATGAAGGCTTCATGACACTTGGACATGGTAGAGAGAGGGTGAAGATAAGTGTGATCCATAGGCATCATAAGATGGAACCTGTGGATTCAAGTGATGAAACTGATAATTGGACATCCTCTGATTACACCAGTACCAATGAAGTGGACACTGAAGATGAAGAAAGTGAGGTTGATATTTTGGTCATGGATATCCTTCCAGTCACACTGACTCATGAACCCATAAAATTATCTGAAGAAGAAATTGATGATCGTCTCCAACAAATAAAGATTGGTGATGCTGTGATGGAGAGTGAGAAGGAATCCTACCTCCAGCTCTTTCAAAGGTACATACACATATTCACTTTTGATTACAAGGAACACCGTCAAGTAAGTTGGGTAGAACATTCTATTGAGCTGGTAGATGGTGCTAAGCCCATAAAGCAAATGCCATATAGAATGAATCCTAATTTTTCCAAGACTGTAAAAGAAGAAATAGATAAGTTGCTTGATGCAGGATTCATATTTGCTGTGGAGAATTCAGAATAGGTTTCTCCCATTGTGATCTCAATAAAAAAGAATGGGAAGCTATGCATTTTTGTTGATTACAGGAAGCTCAATAAGGCAACAAAGAAGGATCATTACCCTCTTCCATTCTCAGATCAGATCTTGGATGAAGTAGCTGGCCAGGAGTGTTATAGTTTTGCTGATGGATATAGCAGATACAACCAAGTCCGTATAGTAGAGAAAGATCAGCTAAAGACCACGTTCACCACTCCTTGGGGAACATTTTCTTATAGAGTTATGCCTTTTGGGTTGTGTAATGCTCCAGCAACGTTCCAACATTTGATGAATAGGGTGTTCGAACCCTACATTGGGAACTTCATCAGAGTATTTCTGGATGATTTTTGCATCTATGGGAGCAAGATGGACCACCTACACCAGATGGAGACAACATTTCAAAGGTTAGATGAAGCACAAGCCTCACTAAACCCTACAAAGTGTGTCTTTGGATGTTCTAAAGGTGTTTTGTTAGGGCATGTTGTATCTAGAGATGGTATTGGTACTGATCCTGATAAAGTTTCAAAAATCAAAGAGTTACCATTTCCTATGAATAGAAGTAAGTTGAGATCATTTTTAGGCCATGTGGGTTACTATAGAAGGTTCATCAAGAATTTCTCAAAGATTGCACAGCCACTAACTCAATTCTTGAAGAAGGATGTTACTTATGAACCAGGAAATAAGGCGCATGAAGCTTTTGAACAACTGAAGGAAGCCCTGGTGTCTTCACCTGTTTTAAAGAATCCAGATTGGAGCAAGCCATTCATTGTGTACACTGATGCCTCAGATGCAACACTAGGAAGTACTCTGAGCCAAAAGGATGAAAATGGGAATGAACATCCAGTTTATTTTGGAAACAGACAAATTTGCAGTGTTGAGGTAAATTATACTGTAACTGAAAAGAGGCTCTAGCTATCATTTTTGCTGTAAAGAAGTTTAGAAATTACTTGCTAGGGCAGAAATTTATAGTTGTAACAGATCATCAAGCTCTAAAATATATTGTCAATAAGCCTAACCCATCAGGGAGGATAGCAAGATGGATAATTTTGCTACAAGAATTTGAATTTGATATTATAGATAGGCCAGGAAAGAAGCATGTCAATGTAGATGCACTCTCTCGAGCCTATGATGGTTTAGGTTCATCTTGTGATGATGATGATATTCCCAGATGCAGCATTGTTATCCCTTGACACAATCCCTAGTGAATACATAGGTTTTTGGAATTATTTGAATGAATTCAAGTTTCCTGATGGTGCCAATGCAAAGACTAAGAGGAAGATTACTCAAGCCATTCATCTATATTCTATTCTGCATGGAGTATTATTTCGAACAGGACCTGATGAACAGTACAAGAGGGCAGTTAGACGTGATTAAGGGAAGGAACTGCTAGAAGAATTCCACAATGGTACATGTGGAGGGAACTTCTCTGGACAACTTACAACAAGAAGGATCTTAGATGTAGGTTATCACTGGCCCACTCTTTTTAAAGATTGTTATAATTATTGTAAGACATGTGATATTTGTCAAACACATGGTAACCGTAAGACTTCATCAGCTCCATTATGTCCTATTCTTCCACTTAGTCCCTTTGAAAACTGGGGAATAGACATTGTAGGTCCACTTCCAACTACCTCACGCCAAAATAATTATATTGTAGTTGCCACAGATTAATTAACCAAGTGGGTTGAAGCTAGGCCATTAAAAACAGCTTTCATGGATGAGGTGGCAAGGTTCATATATGAATGCATTATCACCAGATTCGGTTGTCCATTAGAAATTGTAACAGATAAAGGAAGCCACTTCATTAATGAGGTGGTAGAAGCCCTAGTCAATAAATTTTCTACTAAGCACAGGAAGGCAACAACATACAAGCCAAGCATAAATGGACAGGTGGAATGAACAAAATTTGTGTTGTGTCAAATTCTAGTAAAAGATGCAACCTTGCAGGTACATAAGTGGGATAAAAGGATTCATGCAACATTGTGGGCATATAGGGCAACATCAAAGTCAGCAACAGGATACTCCCCATTTCAATTGGCCTATGGCATTGATCCAGTTCTTCCTATTGAGTTTGATATTCCCACTATGAGAGTTATGAAAAATGAAAGGATGGATGAAAGTGATTCAGTAAAAGAAAGGTTGGTACATCTTCATTTGCTAGAGGAAATGAGGAAAATAGCGAAAGGATATAAACCATAAGAAGAAAATGAAGCAGAAGGAATACTTTGATCAAAAGATCCATTGGTCTCCATTTCATGTGAATGACTTGGTTCTAGTATATGATTCCAGATACAAAAAAAAGAAGACAGAGAAAATTTCTTCCAAAATGGATGGGGCCCTACAAAATAGCAGTTGTGCATGAAAATGGTACGTACCGACTAGAGGAATTAGATGGCACTCCCATTACGAAATGGATCAACCACGACAAGTTAAATATTTTTCAAGCACCAGAATATTCTACTCCGAGGACAGAGTAGAAGCTAGGAAGGGAGAAGATGTCTACACTAAAATTTTCCTCCGTAATTTCTATTTCATTAATGTATGTATTAGGAATAGGATGTTGTTAAGTGTAATTAGTAGTAGCATCTGATAGAAGATAATGATGACGCCAGTATGATGCCGCCAATAATGTATAGTACGGTAATAGTCAAAAGTATAATAGGAATGTTGTGGTAAAAAGTAAATATTTGTCGTAAGTGGTCTGGTAATGTTAAAATGTCAAAGTTAGGGTCAGTAGAGAAGTAGGGTCTACATGATTAGGAATTAGAAATATTATAGTGGTAATAAGGACAAGGAGTGAGGTCATAAATATTTTTTGTATTTTATTTGTAAAAAGCCTAAAAATGTGGAACCCATGTGAAATGATAAGGTTTATCTTATCTTAAAAGATAAGCTTACATGTACAAATAAGAGTTAAGGTATGGAATATGATTCGTCAGAGTGGATTTCTTATCCTATCTTAGAGATAAGATGGATAAGCCTAAAAGTTCTATAAATAGAGAGGCCGCCCCCCTCATTTAGCATAGAAGGAAGTAGTGAGAAATATTTTATGAGTAAGTGTGTAAAGGAAGCCATCATTTTGAAGGTGTGTTAAAGAAGTGATTAAGAGGTGTAATTGTGAAGTTTCTCCCATAGTTATTGTTGGAAGGAAAGTGAAGTCAATAACACTTGAAGTACCTCATGGGTGAGATTGTAACAATTTCATGTTGATATTATAATTTACTCTGATATTTTATATTTATCATCATTCCTTCTTATCATAGTTTATGGTTTTCTTGTGTTATGTTTGTTGTTGTGTTTCCAAATTACATCCACCAAAATAAAGGCTATGCATTAGTAAATAATCATAGCACAAGGAGTTCCCAGTGAAGAATTATCATAGTGTCGGATTGGTGTTGACACCTCCATTAAAGCACACCTTCTGGTTGAAGAAATATCTTAGCTATTTCGAAGCTTTCTGTCATTTAGCTTTCCAATTGTTGTGAAGTCTCTCAAAGATCTGGTATAATCAACTTTATCTTTCTCAATATCCAACCAAAATTATTCAAAAACCATGAATCCATCCTGAACTACCCTTGTTTGCCATGTATATCAACAAAGAAACAAAATCTATTTACTAAAATATGCAGAACAATTAGGATCCCATAATGTCTTCAGTAACCTTAGCCTTATTTTGAAAGTATCTCCATCTTTTAGAAGTGACAACTCTTGAGAGTTAAATTATGGAGTATTGATCATACTTTCCCAAGGATTTCTTCAAAAAAATTATGCAAAAGAAGGATATCTCCATCTCCTTCATCAAAAAGAGGTTACACTACGAGTCTTCTCACCCTGGTCAAAAGGCACGGCCTAAAGTAGTGAGGATAGGTCAAATCCTATTGAAGGTGTTATCCATCTCTCCAAAAATCTGAGTGACAAAGGGTAATTTAGATCTCATCCCCGGATACAAAATGACATACATTATGATCTATCTGTCTCTAAGCTCCGTTCCAAATCGGTGATGTTACTCAGCTTGAAAAGGAGAAAAAATTTGGATACCAACACTCATGGTGCCATTGCCGGGGATTATTTGAGCTCCGGGATATATTTGTGTGGCAACAACACCAGAATGGCACTGTTGTCGGGGACTCTTTGAAGTATTTTACAAATTTAGTACATACAAACCTTAGTAATACTTCTTACATGTGTTGTGTGCTAATACATTGCTGAAACATCATTATCTATTCAGATCTATAAGAATTGTTCAAAGTTGTAAGTTCTGAGTGCAATATTTCCAACTTATACAGTTATTGCACTAAAGTTTGTATCATCATTGACAAATTTGGGTAGAAGAAGAGCAGATCTTGTAATCTTTGTATGAATCTAGTATTGATAGATATTTGATAGGTCTTTCATAGTGCATTTACACAAAATAAGGTGAAAATCCTTAATGGTGACTCTGTGCTATTTAAATTCTTAATAAATACCAGTGTCTTAACATATATCAAGTAAGATTTGTCATTAATCTCTGCAAAGCTGGAAGGAAGAAAATATTTCTTCAGCAAGGACCCTAGTAGAAGGTTGTTTCCAGAGTTGGGAAAGTCTAATTCAGAAGGAAGAAGAATTTGGAAGGTTGTTGGAGATCAAGCATCAAGAAAAGAGATCTCCATTAGTGAAACTAATCAGCCTGTGATTGAAGATTGCAATACTTCCTCTAGTGCTTCTGAATCAAGTTGTCTCTTTGTAAATCTGAATTCTCCAACTGGAGAGGGTCCTTCTTTTGTATTTGAAAGATTTTCATCTCATTCTATCCCTGTATTCTCCAAAGCTGATAGGATCTTCCAAGAAACAGATTTTTTAGAGAACATCCATTCTGAGAATTGTATTCCTATGCCCCACAGACCCCTCACTCCTCATCATTTTGTTTCTCCTATAAGATCACCTCCCCAAAACAATATGGCCCAGCCCCCACCCAGACCTCCATTTGTTGTGAACACTTTTGGTCCTATAGATTTCAGAGGTATGGCTCGATATCCAAATGTTGTGCCCTAAGATGTTAGAAATAGATTGCCTAAGTTTCAAGGAAATAATGTAATCACTGGTGATCAGCACTTGAATATCTTTGTCAATATGATGGAGGACTTTGAAATAGAATTTGAGGATGTGTACATTAAATTGTTTATCCATACTCTAGAAGAATATGCAAGGGACTGGTATAAATATTTTCCAAATAATTCCATTGATTCTTGGAAAGAAATGAAGAACTCTTTTAGATTGCAGTATGGAGATAAAACAGACCCTAGGTTTCTTTTATCAGAATTTTAAAATATATAAAATAATCCTAATGAGTTTGTTCATGACTTCAATACAAGGTTCAATAAGACCCTAAATAGGATGCCAGTGATCCTAAGGCCAAGTGATGTTTCTTGTTTGATAAAATACTCTGATGCTTTTGATAAGAAAGTTACCTATTATTTAAGAGACAAGAACCCAACAACATTGAGGTAGGCCTTCACCATGGCTTTGTAAATTGAAATAATATCAAAGAAGTTGGTAAGCCTCCTAAGAGGGAAGGTATCAAGCTAATCAATCCAGAGAAGCCTCAATCAAGTAAGGTTATGGATCTTGAGGAAGTTGTAAAGACTTTGGATGGAGCTGTCAAAGAAATCTCTTACAAGCTAGCCAAGGTAGAGAAAGGAATTGGACAAGGTTCTCAAGGTCAGCATAGGTAACAAGGACAAGACAGATTTGTAAATCATCCTAGAAATGATCAGAGATCTGATGACAGAGGTAAAGGACCCATGGGAGCTAGAAAACCCCAAGCTAGGGAAAATAGAGTAGTGTTTGATCCTCTAAATGCCATAGTTGTTGTTGTTGAAGAGACAAATGAAATTGATTGGTGTGACAAATGTTTCTTACCCCACCCACCATGTGAAGTAGATCAGCAAGTTGAAGAAGCTGATGATGATGATAACACTGATGATGATGCATGCATGGTGGATTTATCTATAAGCTCACAACAAGGAGAAACTTCAACTGAAGTAATAAGTGCAAGAACTGTTGCAAGTTTTTGGGATTGCATTCACCGGGTACCTCTTCTTCCTCCCTCTCATACTTTAGAAATAGATATGGTACAAGATTTTGAACTTCCTAATAATGATTTTGAGTACCTAAGAGATCTAATGATTAAGAAGTATGATGGAGGAATCCCATCAGAAGAGGATAGACAGATGTTAATGAATGTTGTTGTTGCCCAAGAAAAAGAGTATAACACAAGAAGTAAAGCTGTCAAAGGGGCAGGGCCTCAAGCCAAACCAAAAACCCCAGTTCTCACCAATATCCCAAAAGAAACTCCAAAGAAAGATGCATCTGGCAAAGGCCTTGTTGTCTCAAGTAGAACTGGTGTTCCCACCCATGCCCAAAATGTGAAAAATCTTGTGCCATCCGATGAGTTTTTCAATATTTCTCCAAATGTTGCTTTACCCAAATACATTCCTTATGACATTGCCCAAGTCTTGAGTCAGATCAAGATTTCTGTTCCAATTGTTGAACTGCTTAGGATTCTTGAGCACAAGAAGAGGGCCTTTGAGTATTTGGGATTGGAAGAAGATAGGAGTACCCAAGGTAGAAATATAAATAATGTAAACACTCCTCCTCCAACCATTGCAGACCTAGAAAAACCACCAGCATTGGAGGAGATAGGTGAACCACCTGAAGTTTACTTGGGAAAATCTTTGGTTGAGTCTCAATTAAATGTTGATCCATTTTTTACAACGCTGATTATTAAGGACAAACTGTCACACAATTGTATGTTTGATTCTCGAGAATCATGTAGTGTTATGCCTCTATAGGTCATGAATGAATTGAACATTAAAGTGACAGTAGCTTATGGCAAGTGTACTGCAATGGATTCTAGAGAGGTTCCAGTTGTAGGATGTGTAAAAGGTTTGGTGGTACAACTTGCAGCTTATCCGGGTAAGAACTTGAAACTTGATGTTGTTATTGTTGATTGCCCTGCCAAATGGGGCATGTTGTTATCAAGAAAGTGGGTTGCAAGTGTTGGTGGAAGTGTTCAGATGGATATGTATTTTTCCACCATTCCAATTGAAGGCAGCCTTGTAAAGTTGTATGGAGAGAAGAAGATGTTGCACCTCATTGAAGATCCCAATAATGCTTCTTATGAAGTGTTGTATGCTGATGTAGATGTTGATAACTTTGTTGGATTTTCTGATGGAAAAGAGCACAAGATTGATCAATGTAAATGTCTTGAACAAGTAGGTTTTCCTTGGACCTTGTTATTCGATGGAGCTTGTTCCAAGTTTGGAAATGGTGCTGGTATTGTTCTGATTTCTCCAGGCCAGGAAGAGTTTGTTTTTTATTTCAAACTCAACTTTGAATGCACTAACAACATTGTTGAATATGAAGCATTGTTATTGGGTTTGAGAATTACATGGAAATATGGTGTAAAGGATATCATTGTCAAAGGAGATTCAGAACTGATTGTCAAGCAGATTAGAAAATTGTATGCTACTAAAAATCAGAGAATGAAACAATACAAGCATGCAGTCTGGGATTTGATTGAAATGTTTGACTCATTTAATATTGTGCACCATGATAGAAAGTTTAATGTTGTTGCAGAAAAGTTAGCAGTGCTAGGATCCAAATTTGGAAATTGTACAGTATCTCCATTTTGTGAGTATGATGTTGAAATACTAACAAGGCCATCTATCCCTGACAACGTTAAAAATTGGCAAGTGTTCGATGATGATGCCCAGGTGAAATGGTTTCTGCAGAACCAAGGTGAGTTTGCTAACCAAAATATAGATTGGGAACCAATGGTGTGTGCTGCTAAGGAAAGGAAACTTTATTTGGCAAAGACATCATCTAGCTGAAGAAAAACATGATTCCCAGAGGTTTGGTGGCACTTGAATCAAACTTTGATAATGTTGATTGCATTATTAACAGAAGTATGTCGGTTTCAAGAGATGTGGAAGAGCATGACCTAGGCATAAAGGAAAAACCACGTAAAATCTGATTAGGAAGCAATCTAAGCAAGGAAGAGAAGTAGTCCTATGTTCAATTGTTGAAGAAATATCAAGACTTCCTAGCTTGGTCTTACTCTGAGTTGAAGGCATACAGGGAAGATTTGTTCCAACATGAAATTCCTCTTGAATCTAATGCCAAGCCTTTCAGGTAAAAATAGAGGCCCATCAATCCACTCCTTTCTTTGAAGATGCAAGAAGAATTGAAGAAGTTGAGGGATGGAGGGATCATTCAGCCCACAAGGTACTCATCTTGGGTTGCAAATTTAGTACCTATCAGAAAAAATAATGGTGATATAAGGTTATGCGTAGACTTTAGGAACTTGAATAAAGCATCATTGAAAGATAATTACCCTCTGCCAAACATGGAGAATATGCTACAATTGGTAACTGGTTCTGAATTGTTATCCACTTTGGATGGTTTCTCTAGCTATAATCAAGTTGTTGTGAAGGAGTCAGAAAGAATAAAGACTTCTTTACCACTCCTTGGGGAACTTATGTCTATGTCAGGATGCCTTTTGGCTTAATGAATGTTGGAGAAACTTTCCAAAGAGCAATGGATGTAGCGTTTTCTGGTTATATTAATGATTTCATTGTTGTTTATCAAGATGATGTAACTGTGTTTTCTAGAAAAATAAATGATCACTTGCAACACTTGGAGAGAATGTTGTTAAGGTGTAGAGAGTATGGCATATCATTGAATCCCAAGAAGTTCCATTTTGGAGTGCAAAAGGAAAAGCTTCTTGGTCACATTGTATCAAAGGAAGGGGTCATGATTGATCCCAAGAGAGTGGAAGCCATCAACAAGGTTCCAATTCTGAGAACTAAGAAGGGAGTTCAATCCTTCTTTGGACAAATAAACTTTATCAGAAGATTTTTGTCTAACTTTGTTGAGCTGACCATCCCCATTACTAGCATGCTGAAGAAGGACCAAGTTATCAAATGGGAAGAAGCTTCCATTCAAGCTTTCAATGGGATCAAAGAAGCATTAAAGCATGCCCCTATTTTGGCAGCTCCAAATTACAAGAATCCTTTTCAAATGTTTTCTTTTGCTTCAGAAAACACCATTGCATCTTTCTTGTTGCAAAAGGATGATGAAGGGGCTGAGAGACCAATTTCCTTTTTCAGTAAGGCATTGCAAGGAGCTGAGTTAAAGTACACCATCATGGAGAAGAATCAATTTTCCTTGGTGAAAGAAACAAAGGTTTTCAGACCTTACATCTTGAGCTCTAAAGTTGTTGCTTATGTTCCCCACACCATGGTGAAAGATATCTTATCAGAGATGGAGGTCTCAAGAAAAAGATGCAGATGGGTAAACAAGTTGCAGGAATATGACATGGATATCCAAACCATGAAATTGATAAGAGGTTTGGGCCTAGCTAAGCTTATGGCTGAGAGAAACTTACAAACTATTGAGGTGAATGAAGTAGAAGGAGAAAGGGTGGATGTCCTTGAAAAATTGGTAAGCTCTGAATGGTACAAAGATATAATATTTTATCTCAGACATCTATGTTGCCCTGAACATTTGAGTAAAAATCAGAAAAGATATCTTAAGTTAGCCTCTCAAAAATATGTCATTACTGATTTTGGGTTAGCTTGGAAGAACCTAGAGGGAGTGCTCTTAAGATGCATTGCTGAGGATGAAGCCCCAAAGGTAATTGCTGATCTCCATGGAGGATTTTGTGGGGGACATTTTTCTGGAAGAGTTACAACACATAAAATCTTGAGGGTTGGTTATTGGTGGCCAACTCTCTTCAAAGATACAACTCTATTGGTTAGGAAATGTGAAATTTGCCAATGCATTTTTCTGGAAGAATGAAAGCTTCAGGTTCCCTTCCTTTGCAGCCTATGTCAATTGAAGCCCCATTTAAGAAATGGGGAATGGATTTCATTGGTGAGATTTCAGATCCTTCCAGTGCTGGTCATAAATGGATTCTTGTAGCCACTGATTATTTCACTAAGTGGGTGGAAGAAATCCCCACCAAGAAAGCAACACACCAAGTCATCATGGACTTCATGCTGAATCAAATCATATGCAGATTTGGAGTGCCAGCTAAGATTGTTGCTGATAATGCCATGAGTTTCAGAGCCAAACCTTTAGTGGCAATGTGCAAAGGGTATGGAATCAATTTGACATATGCTTCTAACTACAATCCCCAAGGAAATGGACAAGTTGAGTCCAACAATAAAAACTTGTTGAAGATCATTAGAAGAACCTTGGAGCTGAACAAAAAGAAGTGGGGTGAGCAACTGAAGTTTGTTGTTTGGGCTGACAGAATCACTGTCAAAAGAGCTACTAGTAAAAGCCCATTTGAGTTGGTATATGGAACTCAAGCTTTTCTACCCCTTCATTTGCAATTGTCTTCATTTCAGTTTGTTCAAAAAATTGAAGATCAAGAAGTTAGTCCATATGATGCTCGAATCAATCAGATTATTGAGTTAGATGAAGAAAGAAGGGCATCCCATCAGCGGCATGTGAAGTTCAGAGAAAAGTTGAAGAAGTTATTTGATAAAAAAGTGACTCCAAGAGCTTTCAGTGTGGGATATCTTGTGTTATTATGGGATAGCAGGCACAAGGATAAGGGAAAACATGGAAATTTGATGCATTGTGGATGGGCCCTTATTCAATTGACATTCAAATTGGTGAACATACCTTCTTCTTAAAAGACTTAGATGGGGAATTGCTTGAATTTCCTGTTAATGGCAGGCATTTGAAACATTTCCTTGATTGATTTCTCAGAATCAAGGTATACTCCATTGTACAGTGTATAGTCTTTTGGTTTCTTTCTACTTTCATGTTTTTCTATTTTTGTTTGTCTTAGTCCTTGGTGGCCATTTTGTTGGTTTCTCGGTTCATCCTTGGGGGAGTTGGTTATTATTGTTCTGCTCTACAAGCTTATTCTTTGACTCTATTTCCCAATGGTTTGTTTTTGGCACTTGGTCTACTATTTGTTCTTGTGGCACTCACAGGGAGTGCCCATCCCTGAGTCAGAGCCAATGTTGGTGCTCAATTTGATCTCACCCCATTTGTCCTTGAAATTCTTCAATTTGTGGGCTCTGTCGTCTTTTCTATCTCCCCGTATTGATGCATGAAAACTTTTTCCTCCATTTGGTTTCCATGATCAGTCCCTTCCTTTGGTCAAGGATCACTTTAAATCTAGAATTTGTTTTCCATTCCTCTGTCCATGTGAAAGAATTTGTAACTTGGGCGTAAAATCAGGTTTTTTCCCTTCCTTCTATTTTTCCATAGTCACGTTTTGTTTTCCCTGTCAATTTTTTTCCCAATATCTATGGAAACATGATTGGATGTGGCTCGAAGATCATATTTGGGCCTTATATCATTTCCAAATTCTCTGTCTTGAATTCATTTCTGGGCACAAATGGTGATTTTCCTACATTTTACGGTTTGACGGGTGTGTTTTTCCCCATCAAATTTACATCTCAGCATCTGTGGAAATGTGGCCCTTTCTAGTTGGATGTGGCTCGGCGAGGCACTTTGAAACTCTAAGGCCCGATTCAACTCAAAGCTTTTCCACGTGGAGGGCCGATGCTCATCTGAAAATTTACCTTTTGGTTTGACCTTGGAGTTGCACCGGGGAGACACGTGGAGGTTTCCACTGCCTTGCCCAGACTTAGACATTTTTTTCATGTGGCCGGTGCAGCTTTGGCAGACCATGGACACATGGAGGGCCAGAAGCTCATTTGAGGATCCACCTCAGGGTCCCGCATTAACAGTTGAACCCACGTTGTTCAGGGTCTCCACTTTTGGAGGATTTGCTATATGGAGGCTTCCGCCGGCTCCGCTCTATACTTAAACTTTTCAAAGAAATTTTCTAAGGCCTGGGACACGTGGAGGGACCACGCCTTTTTGGGGACTGGCCCCTAAATTTTATTTTAAAGAAGCACCAGGAGGACACTTGGAGGCTTCCGCTCACTCTGCCCTTGCTTGGACTTTTCAACGGCCAAGGAAAATTGTCTCAGACCCTAGACACATGGTGCCTTCCACTGATCCTTCAACATTTTTAACAACTCTTCCAGACTGAGACACGTGGTGAGCCCGTGCTTGTATGGGGTCTCCGCATTTGAGGACCATACCAAAGGTGTGCCAAGGTGACACGTGGAGGCTTCCTCAAGCTCCTTTTTTACTAAGACTTTTTCAAAGGCCAAAAGGCATTTTTCTTGGGCCCAGGGCACGTGGAAGGCCTGTGCTTGTTTGGAAACATGCCACTATACCTCACCTTTGTACAGTTGTGCCAAGGAAACACGTGGATGGCTCTAATATAAAGTTGAGAAGGGGGAGAATCAATGGTTGTGTGCATTTCACCTGTTTTTCACCATTTTTTCTCCAAGACTCCTGGAGATGTGAATACGCACTATTTTTCATCATTTTTGATGAAATTCCTTGTCATTTTTGTCTACAAAGTGCCATTGAATGGATTTAGAACTTAATTTGTGAGTCCAAGAATTGTTAAGGTTGATATTTTGAAATTGGAATTGCTCGGGCACTTGCAAAAATGTGAATTACCAGAGAAGATGGATGCGGGGCAGAGTTGCAAAGGAAAGAGAGGGAAAAGGATGAAATGATGGAGGGTTGTAGGTGCAAAAGATGAAAAAGGTGTTTCCTCGAGAGAGATAAAAGGATTACCTGTCAGATCCAGCTATACAGAGCCTCCGGAAAATGATTAAAATGGGGATTTCTCACATGAAAGAATCAGAATGATTAAAAGGACTATCAAAAAGGTTGTGGCATGGCATCCTAGTCATTAGTCGAGGGTCTGAGAAATGTGATCAATTCATAATTGGTCCACCTGGCAGCTTTCAGATGTGAATTTGTTAAACGTCACTTTCTGAGGAAAATTGGTAACAAGAAAAGGTCCCTCAAATATTCTTCTTTTTTGGGGGGAAATTTGGGATGAGTGAGCGAGTGAAATGTATAAATGCAATGAGAATACTCTTGCAAAAGGTCGGGGGTTGAATTCTTAAGAGAAAATTTGAGAGATCCCGTCTTCCTGAGAGACCAATCTGAGAAACCTGTTAATTTCCTGTGTTTTAAATTTTAATCATGTCAAGTTGGTTGTGAGTGTACAACCATTGACAAGCTCTGAGATTGTTCAAAGAAACTTTCCCCTGCTGATGAATCTAATCAATTTCGAGTTAATTTGTGTCAATCTTGGAGCAATTTGTGTCTGCTTTGTTTCAGAATGTCTGCAAGTAGTTTTTCTTATTCCTATTGCAATCTTGTGTTAAAGTCCCTCTGAATCACACAGGATCTCATCCCTGTGACAGTTTAGTGGCATTTGCAATTTCATTTCAAGAAGAGCCTTCATCCTGTGATGAGATAAACAAATTTAAAATCACTTCACTATCATTTGTTGATAAATATTGTCTGTAAGCCTTCGAGTGTATCTTAGGCATGAGGAACCAGGGGTCTTTGATGTTTTATTGAGTCTTTAGCTCAAGCCTTTCATGTTAAATTCTCAAATATTGTGTGAAACCATGTTAATCTGGGCCTCCATTGAAGCACACCTTCTGGTTGAAGGAATATCTTAGCTATTCTGAAGCTTTCTATCATTTAGCTTTCCAATTGTTGTGAAGTCTCTCAAAGATCTGGTATAATCAACTTTATCTTGCTTAATCTCCCACCAAAATTATTCAAAAACCATGAATCCATCCTGAACTACCCCTGTTTTCCCTGTATATCCACAAAGGAACAAAATCTATTTACTAAAATATGCAGAACAATCAGGATCCCATAATGTCTTCAGTAACCTTAGCCTTGTTTTGAAAGTATCTCCATCTTTTAGAAGTGACAACTCTTGAGAGTTAAATTATGGAGTATTGATCATACTTTCCCAAGGTTTTCTTCATAAAATTTGTGCAAAAGAAGGATATCTCCATCTCCTTCATCAAACAGAGGTTACACTAAGGGTCCTCTCACCCTGGTTGAAGAGGCACAACCTAAAGTAGTGAGGATAGGTCAAATCCTCTTGAAGGTGTTATCCATCTCTCCACAAATCTGAGTGACAAAGGGCCAGTTAGATCTCATCCCTAGCTAAAAAATGACATACATTATGATCTATTTGTCTCTAAGCTTTGTGCCAAATCTGTGATGTTGCTCAGCTTGAAAAGGAGAACAAATTTGGATAACACCACTTGTTTATCTTTTCCATACACTTGTTATTTACTTTTCTGGAATGTGCACTTTACTTGTGAACATTACACAATGTGTGACCTAGATTTGTATTTTGAATTTTATCCTTCAATTTTTTCTCGGGATACTAGCACCCAATATAGACACTAGCACATGGGTGGTCCTTTCTAAAGGCTTTTCAAATTCTAGTTTTCTATACTAATCTTACTGAGTCCAAATCCATCTTGTTCTACTCATTTTCCATCCTAGAATCATCCAAAATTTATGGATAAAAGATAAGTTACTTTTATTTCCCTATTTTACAAACTTACTTATCTTTTATATGATAGATCTTGTTTTTTACTGTTATATTCATTTGATCTCAATTATTTGATTAATATTTGATTTTGGTTAAATCATTTAGTGATCCCAATCATTGTAGGTTCTTTAATAGATCTATTTTTATCCTAACCCAAACCTTAGTTGCATTAGGGTTCATATTTGCATCTTATCCTCATGTTCACACTTTATTTTCATATATCATCTTCCATAAATCTAATCTACAAAATAAATTCCTATGGTTTCATGGTTGATACTATCCTTTAAGTCACTTTCTCAGGCTCCCAATTCGCAAATAACCTTTTGTTTTATATCTCAAACATAATGACTCTATTTTCACACTCCCTTTGAGGTTATTTTTTATTTTTCCATATTCAACCAAAATATCTCTTTTTTTCCACATTTTTGAGCCCAATTTTCTGAAATTCAACATTACATGTTTCACTAATTAAGGCATAATTATAACATAATAAAATTTTGGAAAAATACCTTAGAGGTTTTTCTTTCAATTTATAACATTTAAAATTACCTCTTTTTGTTTTATAAAATTAAAATTCTATTTTGAGACCTATGGTCTTTTCATTCATGATGAAAGTTAATTTTTATTTAACATCACTCTTTGGGCCCTCTATTCGATCCTTGTATAATTCAATATCTTTCATTCATCATGCCAATTTTCAAGGATCATTATCAATATTTATCTCACTTGCATGTATCTCCTAGATATTGTCTTAATGGCTCTCATGCATCTTCATATAGCACACGAACTCTTGAGTCTTTTGTTTCTTCACAAATAATTGTTGAGTCTATCTTCAAAATATATCCTTATGCCCTGGATGTTAGTTATTTTCTCCATGTCATCAAGACATTCTACTCATTTTTCAAAACATTCCACTTTCTCCTTGTGTTTGGACAGCCAACTTACTAGAAACTAAACACTCGATAGAACCAATGTCAAACAAAATAGTAACAAGATAATAATAAAGCTTACCTGGCACTTCAATTATAGTATCATATTTCTCAGCCAGTGATTACTCACTACATCATGAATTATTTGCTAATTTTTATTCCCCTTCTTCTATTTGGGAAATTTCTTTTCATAGTGCTCACCGCCACATGTAAAACATCCCTCAGCGGGACCTTTCTTCTCAAATTTATTTTTACCATAAGCAGCATTGGTATACTCATTCTTTCTTGTATTTGTAATAACTTTAGCTATTATACCTTTTTTGTCATTATTTGTTTTAATACCTTGTTTCTTCCACCAAGTTTTCCTAGGAGCTAATGGTGTAGGTGAGTTAACACTTATCTTTCGTTTATCATTCCTAAAGGCTGAAATTACTTGTAATTTATATTCTTGTCTTATGGCCTTTTCAAGCACTATTTTCATAGGATATGTTCCATGAACTTATATTCCTCCAATGTTTGGGTTTAATCCCATAATAAATTTACAAATATTAAAAAAAATCCTTTTGGTATTGGGGTACGTATTTTAACAACTTAGATAAATGTTCCCAATGCTCTTCAACATTCAGTTTACCCTGAGTAAAGTTCTAAAATTTAGACATTCTCTGATCAAAATAGAGTTGAGGCAACCAGTGTTGATGAAAATATACCTTGAACTTCTCCTAAATAATGGAGACAATATCTACTCCTAACTTCATCTTACGGTTATCCCACCATGAAGATGTTTCGTTGGAGAGTTGGAAAGAACCCCAAATTTCTATAGTCCCCTCCAAAAAGTCCCTTGTTTTGATGTACTTCTACATCTCACATAGTGAGTTTACAACACCATTCCCCAAGGTTTTTTCATCAAGTTTCGGTGGGTTGATTATTTTTATTTTCTTATACATTTTCGTAGTCAAGTGATCTCTTTTATCCCCTCGCTAATTATTATCATCTTTTTGTTCGGTTGGTTCTACCTCATACTCTCCATTTTCACTAGCTACGAGTTGCTCCAAGGTAGATATCTAGTTTCGAGTGTCCTGAAGGACTGATAAAATTTCATCTATCTTCTCAACCATTGAATCTTTAGCATTAGTTGAATATGTTCCATCATCATGGTTCACCCTTCTTCTTACCATCATATCTTGTTAACAAAAGGATAATATGTCAATTATCATTATGAACCCATTAAGTCCAAGAGTTGATAAACTTTCATCTATGATACAAAACTATAACATCCATGTTATGATTAATCCAAATTAAGGGATTTTTTTAAGAAAACCCCTTATGTTCAATTAATGCTTCTAATGATTATCATTAATATTTATCTTATCAATAAATAATCTAACTTTGTTTAATATTCAAAATTCATATGATAATATATGATAACCGTGTGCAACTATAAGGTTCTACTAGATCTTCCCAATATCCCTTGATCACTCTATATTAATGTGTATACTATGTTTACTTGGTTAAATCTTATATAGGTTATGAGAAACCAGTCATCTCCTTAGTGCCTACTGAGAACGTATTTATGCAACTTCTATCTGGATCTAGACACTATTGATTTAGGGTAATGGTGGATAGACAATATAATCATAATTTACATTGCTTTGGCCAAAGTTCTCAAGAACTTATTTACAATCTTAGCTTTAATATTGCGCACTATCGTATGAAACTTGTCTCTTATCACCACTCAACTATACCAATATAGTTATCAATATATTCCTTTTCATTGTTTAAAAAATTGATTTAGTTTTGAAGAAGATTTTATGTTCGACTCATCCTACTAATTAAAATGATCCTATCAGTACCACCTTAGGATCTATATTGAAAAGATAATGACCACGTAATTATTTTCATCATTACATCCTCACTACCCTTCCCATAGCTATCCTGATTTTGCATGGGTAGGATACTAATGAGAAGAAGAAGGTACGTAGCACCTATGTTTTTTATGTACTTTAATTTATCTTTGATAAATGAAGTATCTAACTCTTTCTTTATGACTCGTTATATTTTGTCGATACATGATATTAAATTATCGAAATAGGTTTATAGTAACTCAACGAGTCACTTACTTTCATTAGTTCCTCTTTTCATACTTAACACAATAACGTTGACATCGTGAAGTATAGGTTACTAATCATGTTTCTCATCTAAGTATTCTATAGCACACAATATTAAAATGATTATTCATCTTTATATAAAAAATAGTATGTTCTCTTTCACCTAATGAAACCTTCCTATTAAACTCAACATTTAGATGATAAAAGACATACTAATGTTGTCATTTATTGCATTAATCCAATATTCAAAATAATAGTTCCCTAAATAAAATTTAATCCATGGTTAATTCATCCTTCATTCCTTTCAAGATTATAATCAACCATATTCATACCTATACTTCTATATACTATCAGTCAGAATGATAACAACTAAAAAAGATAATTTCCTTAACTATTAAAGTTCATATCTGTGTCATTTTTTTCCTTCTATATTTCTTTTGTGCATACAATATATATTCCGCAAAGAATAATATCAATAATGTATATCATAAAATACTTTCAAATATATATAATTATTATGCTCAAATAGAAGATCATAAAACTAACTCATTACCCATTTTTTATATCTACAATTGAATAAAACCCTAATGGATCAATTACCATTCAAGTCAAATAATCACACAAGTGAGAACATTTCTAATTATCAATCATTATTTAAAATCCAGTAATGTATGCAGAGAGAGAAAAATAAAATTATTACTTTCTAAGAAAATCATACCGTTCTCAATACTTTCCCAGAATTTATTCCAAAAACCGGAGAGTAAATTATTATCATAGACATGTCAAACTAGTCATGCTCTTTAAGAGATAAAAACAATGTTAACATTTAAGTTCAATTATGTACTAAATATCACAAAAAATATAAAGTTCTAAATTTTTTATTTACTTAATAACATTTCCAGATAATAACCAAAATGTATGTATTTCATGATGAATATCTAAACCAACCCATGCTCAAGAGAGAGATCATTAAATTCATGTTTTAAGTACTTAATAACAACCACATCAGCAAATCTCATGTAAAGAGCTAGAATCAAAAAATACAATCAAGCCCAATAAGATTTAAGTAGCAAATGATACTTAAAAAACCAAAGGAGGGTTGAAACTAATCAATTAAAACAACACACCTTAATAAGAGCTAACAAAATAATGAGTTGAAATCCATCTAAAATGGAGAGCTCAATATTAGTTGAAACAATATAATACAACAAAGCTTTATATGGGTTGTGAATAGCCTTCCATATTTAAATAGGCCTCAAAAGACCAAAAATGAATTTAACTTCAATTCTTTAATTAATACCCAAATCGATTACACTCAAGAAGAGAGAGAGAGAGAGAGAGAGAGAGAGAGAGAGAGAGAGAGAGAGAGAGAGAGAGAGAGAGAGAGAGAGAGAGATTTATTATTATTTTGAAGAACTTAATTACAATTAATAATAACTAAGCTATGTTATAGTGGTATCAAATGAAACTTACCTAGGTAAACAAATTTAAATCAATCCCAAGACGTTTACCTATACAGTTCGATAATAATAACTTAAATCAAAATGAAGCTTTTTTTCTTTTCCAAATTACCCATATCACCAAAATGAATGCACATCCAAGTCGTGCATTTACAAAAAAATGCCATATCCTTTTTTAAAATTTTCCCTTTTTTTCCTTCCTAAATTTTATAATAAAACAAAGAGAAGTTCCATATTTTACAGCTGAAGATATTCAAGGAATTATTTCTAAGACAAAAATGATAATACGAAGGCTCTAAAGAGGTGTAACAACATATATCATTCTTTCCATATTTCTCTATTAACCCAAAAAAAAAAAAAAAAAAACATTTCAACAAAACAATTCCTTCTATTTTTTTCTTTTAAATCAGATTTATACAACTAAAAATGCATTCCATTTGTTTCATGATAATAACAACAAAAAATGTGAGAGATAGAAAACCCATGCTTGATTTTCCTTTCTTTCAAACTTCCTTAAATCTTCACAAATTGATTTCCTCCAAAAACCCCATTAAAGTAGTGATAAAAGCTTCCAAAAATTTGTATGCATGGTCTAAAAATATCCCACCATGAAAATATCCCTAAAATCGCCAAGAACAACTCACAAGAACCAAAACCAAATAAAATGCAACAATGTGAATGGAGGATGTCAACTTGCATATTTAGCTTCTTAGAGAAGATATCATTTCCCAAGGAACCTACCTCATTTATATCCCTTCAAACTGGTTGTGTCGTGTCATGACCAAAAACCATAAACCTTACATGTCATGAATATCAACTTACCAAAGTTTATTTTAAGTGGTCCATGACCAAATTACACATCCAACATTAAATAATGTTTATGTTAATTGTTCAATGACCAACATACCAAACATTGTACAAGGTGGTCCAAAGACCATTCTAATATGCCAATTAAACCTTTAGATAATACAACCAAATTGTGGACCTCCAATAAATTAATAAAAATTACAAACATGCAATGTGTGTGTGTGTGTGTGTGTGTGTACATACATACATATATACATATGTGTGTGTGTGTATTTATAAATATTAAATATTATAGCCAGTTGATGATCAACATTAGACTTATACATTTTTTAATTAATTAGATCATTATCAAACTTATGTCCACTTAAATTATTGATGTCAAGGTGTTACTTTTTCGCAATTACCTTTCTCTCAACAAACATAAACATAACTCAAATAGCCAACCACCCCATTACCTAGCTGTGACAGAATGACATTATAAATGTATTGATTTTGGGGTGTTACAATAGAGATCAAGGAGAATAATTCTTTTGAATTAGTAAAGATAAATGGTAAAATATTGCATATTCCAACCAATGGGATCTTCCTCAATCCTTATTTATAAATTTTTCCCTCCCCCTTGTATATAAATGTAAATATTTTCCTTTCCCTACCCTAGTTTTATTTCCTTGATTTCATTGTTGGTGTCTTCTTGGTCTCATTTTGTAGACTATAGGTTTTTGTTTCTCCTAATCTATGTTTTCAGTCATTTTACCCATTTTTTTCAATCTTAAATTGCTAATAACTTTTTTTTTTGTGGAGGTTGTTTTTAACCCCTAGGCCACAATGGTCACATCTCTAAATTTTCAGTGATTGTATTATTAATATTTATGTTCAGTTGTGTTCAAGCATGCACTTGTAGCCTTGTAATCTCCTTAGCCATCTGCAAAGAAAAAATATTTCCCTGTGCACCTTATTTTTCTCTTCTGATTAAGCATCAATTTTCTTTCTAAGTGTTTAGGTGGTGTAGGTATCAGAGGCACATGAGTGAGGGTCATCTTGGGTCATAAAGCAGTTTTTGGCCATTGCATATTTCTTCAAGAAAATGATAGAGTTTTCAAAATTCTAGGAATTATTTTCAAGTTTTTATACTAACTTAATTCCCAATAGAGTCATAAGTGAACTATTTATCACATCTAGTAGGAAGATGGACCCTTTGAGTCTCCATAATTATTTCCAAAATAAGCATTTTGCTTATTTGTGGGCTGCTAGTTACAAAATGAATACTTTTATACCTTGGTGTCTCGAATATTTTTTCAAATTACTTGTTTGTATCACATCCAAATTTCATAGTTTAGAATGGTCAAGCACTTAGCCATTTTTTCCTTCTTGGTTTGGAAGCCTATAAAATCCATGGAAGCCTAAATGTTTACGAAAGAAAGACACCCGCATAATAAAACAACAATAGTGTTCCGCGGAAAAATGAAGGAAGATAGTGTTCCACATAAATTAGGGAGCTTAGTGTTCCATGGAGGTAAAGGAACTTAGTGTCTGTGGAAATAAGAAAATATAATGTTACGTAGAGTTACAAAAATTGTGTAACAAAAAAACTTCACCTCGAGGATTTATTCCATGAAACAAAGGCTAAGTAACATGCAGTAATGCTAAAGAAAGAGAGAAAATACATGGAAGCTTAAAACTATGTGCAATAAAGGAAAGTACCACAGATTTATATGCCATGGGACAAGGCTAATAACTGTGTGACACTATAAATAAAGGAAAAGGGGTTTGAGCATGGAAGAAATATGAATTGTTTC
The DNA here is from genome assembly GCA_019776745.2 of Taxus chinensis. Lineage (NCBI taxonomy): Eukaryota > Viridiplantae > Streptophyta > Pinopsida > Cupressales > Taxaceae > Taxus > Taxus chinensis. The sequence goes on along the minus strand of CM034156.1, from coordinate 58,403,119 downwards.
CGAGAGGCAAGCCATGCAAGGTCGAAAGACCACAAAGCAAAGAAAAGTGTAGCATAAGAAAATCCAATGAACATATAAATTCTATGTAACAAATAAAATCTTAGCAAGGTTTTTAAGCCGTGGAGCAAAGAAAATCTGCGTATCAAAGGAAACTCACAGAATAAAGGAGAAGTTGTCCACAAAATAAGGAGAAGTTGTCCACAGAACAAAGAATGCTCAAATCCACATAACAAGGAGTTACATGAGAGATTCAGACACCATGAAAATGTGGCAGAAGGTGATGTAAAAGTAAAATATTCAATTAGAAGACTCGTGGTACAAGAAGAATTTGTGGAAATTAAAAGTAGGGTCACAGATTAGGAGATGAAATGGAACAACCCATGCATCTTTCTGAATCTGTAAAAAGGATGCATATCACATTAGAAATAGTGAAAGGAAGCACATCGAAGGAATTCCTAGTCCATTGGGTAAGTGCACAGATATGGGGGCCAAAAATTAGAAACAATGCAAGAGAAACGAAAATTAGAATTAGGATGGGTCAGGTTTTGGTTTGGTAATTATCAAACAATAAGGTGTATACCTTATAATGTGTACGCATTTCCTCATACATTAAATTAAACAAACCAAACACATTATCCATATTTTATTTTCCCCAAATGTAAATTTTTTTGTAAATCATGTATTCACATTTCCTCTTCAACCATTTTGTACCCAAAAATGTTTATAGATCACGTAGAAGGTTGAATCTTAGTGGATTCGATGATGCCACCACTGATAAAGAGGTATAGAAAATTATTTTCTCTTAATCGCAATCAAATTTGGTAATTTCTATATATTTGTACTATATATTTTAATAAAATACATGTTTTTTTATTCTTACAAGTTCCTCCATAACCACAACATAACCCTGCAAATCCTCATAGCCCTCCTACAATTGATGTACCTCCTCCATGTAGTCAAGAGGATTTAGCAGCCCATATAGTGGACAATAAGCTTGAAATTGAGGAATTGATTAAATTAATGAGGGATTCTCATTCCAAAAACCCCCACTGTTCCTCGCTTGCAAACACATTATAGGCATTAATGGCTCTGGTTAACGCGGAAACAATTCAAATTTATGGACATCCTATAGATAGTCTTGTAGGGAATATTATGATAGTAAATTATCTTATGTAGATGTAAAAATACTAATTATAAAAGACCTCATTTGTGCATTCGGTAAGTGCACCAAGTTGGGGGCCAAAATGGGGTCCTAAGTGGACACTTTTTCTGAAAAATAAAAAACTTCAAATTGTACGACTTATTTGAGATAGTTACACTCAAAATTTGAAGATGCTATAAGAATATGAAATGTAGCATTTTGAGTCTAGTTTCTAAGCTAATAAAAAAAATTAAATGGATAAGTGTAAGTTGGTTAATTTTTTCGTGTAAATGTGTAATAGGGAAACTGGAAGTTTCCAAGCATGACAACTATACCCATGTGCCAAATTTTTCATATTTTATCATTCCTAGGCACCCTAGGTCAAATCCGTCAGTCCAAATGACCTCCCAAATAATGTTATATCATCCCCATAGGTGATTTAAGAAATTCCATTCATTCCCTCTATGTGATTTAAGAAATTCCATTCATTCCCCCTATGTGATTTAAGGAAGTTCTGAAAAGATATTATCTTCTGGTAGTATTGGGAAGGGTTATCATTGGCCTTCCTAAGACTGGATCAACCCCCCTGGAGCAGAACAGGAGGGAAAAATTCAACATGGAGATGAATTGAATATGGAAATTATTTTGGAAGTTTTATGGAATTTTTTAGATACTTGGATTAGTCTGAGTAAAAAGTAGGGTTCATAAGCCTAGGCAGTACACAGGCCTAAAACAACTATTGGGATTCAAAAGAAGATTTTGGGAGCTCTAGATGGAGTTAGAAGAAAAACAAACTATCACCAGAAATAGGATTCCAAGACCTACATTATGGTGAAATCATATTTTTCACAACACCTTGGTGCATAGGATTTGCAGGCAGTTTTTATTAGGCACAAGTGGAGTATCAAATCCCAAATCTGATTTTTTAGGTATCCTATGGATGAATAAATAAATTATAACCCCACCATTGTATTCCAAATGAAATTTACAGTCAAGATCATATAAAATTTCACCAATAAATTCCATCGGGATCTCAAGTTATCATCGTTCCAAGTTACCCTCTCAAAGGTAATTCATCACTTAGTCATTTTTCAGGACGACACATGTCACCACCAGGAGCCTGGCAAGATTTCATGTCCCCAACATCATTGAGGTCAGGTACACCAACCCTTGAAAAATTATCCTAGCCCCCGTGTGACCTCTTGGTCCCTCATATGACCTCCAGACTTGATAGTTCATCCCCCAGGTGCATTTTTGGAGAATTCATTCCCTGTTATTGGTTCAAGCACCACGTGTCAACTCCAAGACCACTGTGGAAACTGATGTCCCTTATTTCCCTGAGGTAAGGGACATATGACCTTGAAAATTTTTCCCATACCCCTATGGAGAGCCTTTTGGACATCCACGTGACTGACTTTCAGCCCCCTGGTGCATTTTTGGAGCATTCATTCCTTGTCGTCGGATCAAGCGCCACATGTCAACCCCAAGACCACCATGGAAACTGATTTCCCTTATGTCCCTAAGGTGAGGGACATTATACATGTAAAAAATCTCCCATCTCCCTATGGGGATCCTTTTGGGCATCCATGTGACCTCCAGACTTGACAGTTCAGCCCCCAGGTGCAATTTTAGAGCATCCATTCCCTGTTATCAGATCAAGCGCCATGTGTTAGCTTCTAGAACCATCATGGAAACTGATGTCCCTTATGTTCCTAAGGTGAGGGAAATAAGAAATGGAAAATTTTTCCCATCCCCCTATGGGGAGCCTTTTGGACATCCATGTGACCTTCTTTCAGCTCTCAGTGCTTTTAAAACGACTTTTCTCACCTTCATTCCCTGTCGTCAGATCGCCGCCATGTGTTGTCCTCTTGACCACTATGGAATTTGATGTCCCTCACTTTCTTGAGGTCAGAGACATCAAGCATTGAAATAAGTACCCAATATTCTCCTTTCATAATTTCAAAAATTCAAAAAATCTAACTGTCACTTCAGTGCTTCCAGCTACTTCCACTCAAGTGCACAGTTTTTCTCCATTCTTCCTCTGTAACTTCTCACCTCCATTACTCCATTACTGAAGCTCATACTAGACCTACCACATAGGTACTCCTCTTCCACCCCAAATATTCATGCAGGTCCTAAAGGAGAATTAAAGAAAACACAGAAGGAGAAGCACAAAGAAAATTCCATGGCCATGAAATGAAAAAGTTGAAGAAATCTCCCAAATGGATGCGTGAAAAAAAAAACTATATTTTTCTATTCATTCCTCTACCCAAGTCCATCAAGAAGACACCTTCAAACTCTCCCCTCATGCTATAGAGCATCCATAGTGAAGAAATCCCACTTCTAGCTCAACGAAGAAAAAATCCAATTTCCCATCAAACCATTGGGCGAAATGAAGTACAATTACACGTGAAGCATCAGAAGAAGAAACCTATCATAATGAAATTTATTTCATCACAAACAGAGGAGAAAAAAAGACCTGTAATTTTGAGGTCAATTAATGGTTGCCACATCCAGAAGCACTGCCAGGTCTAAAAATTAAAACTTTAAAATCTCTTGGACTATTAAGTGGGCAGGCCTGAAATTTTAAAGGGGTGATATTGGGAAAAATACCATATCAAAAAAATTTGTTCCATGTCAATCTAACTCCCAGAAAGACAACTTTCTAAAAATAGCAGGTCTACTATGTAGGAACTATTATTTCAGGAAAGTCATCGACAGAAGAACCTGTGAATGAGACGAAGTCATTGGAGGTGCACTACAGGTAAGAATTCACCAGAATGGACATTTAAGTCACTTACTAAAAATAGTAAGTGGGCCCTTGAGAACCTGCTAAAAATAGAAATTTGATCTAGAAGGAATGACGAACGCAGGGAGAAAGAGGAAAATTGAGCCGTAACATCCAGTTGAAAAGAGGGGACTTGATTTCTCACACTTACTAAAAATAGTAAGTTGATTTTTCTAAGGGAGACATGAAGATGAAATGGATGGGTCGGAAGCCGACACAACCCTTCACCTATGAGTATGATGTGGAAGACAGCGATGTCTTATACATGGACCTGAATGATTTTAAGACTCGCATGGCCTCCAAGGACCGAAGGAGGATTGAAGAATAAATATTCACAAGTGGCTTGTTCGCTGTGGTAGGAAACCCAGTGTCTGTGTAGAGTCTCGAGCTAGTCCTAGCTTGCTCTTTCCACTATGAGCACGAGACATGAATCATCCAATCTAACAATGGTACCATAATTGCAATCATCAGTGGATCAGTTCACTCAACTTTGAGAGTGATTCGTGGGCCAATTTGAAAGATTTTAACAGTGTGCATGGAATTCAAATATTTAGAGTTTCACTACATTTGGAGCTTTCCATCGACGAGGATCAACAAACTTCATTGGAAACATCTCCTCTTCTTCTTCTCTCTCTCTCTCTCTCTCTCTCTTTCTCTCTCCTCTTCCCCCGAACTTTCTCTCACTTTCCAATATTCTAATTTCGCGTTGGGATTTCACCTTTTCAAGTGTCCTAATGTTCCTAATGTAATAAGTCACCTTTATGTTGTAAAAAGGGACTTAAAAGTTTTCGAGGAAGTTGAAAATTTTTAAGGTGTGAAGACATATGAAAAGGCATTAGGGGGTAGATGAAGATTCATATTCTACTCTATAAATTGTAACACCATTCCCATTTCAAGGGGTTGGTAATTGATCTTGTAAACTCAAGAGTGCATTGTACCTAGAGAAAGCAACACATATAGCCATTTTCTTCTACTATCCTGACCTCTCAAATTTCTTCCATTCCCACATTATGTACAACTTTTGTTTAAGCATCAATACAAGAAGAAGGATTTTGTAGCCTCTTTGATAAGGATATTTTAGAAACTTTGAGTTCGCAATCTTATCTTGTCTTGTTGCCATTTGCAGGGTTGTTTCTTCTCATAAATGCATGCGTTAAATTTTCTAACTAATGTGTGCAAGAATCTAATTTCCTACCTGCAACATTAGTTTCCCTATCTCATTTCTCACTTCCTTTCCCACTTTTAGACAAATTCTTCCCTAGCAAGATATTGCTAGCTTTTCCATGGGGTCAATGGAGTTCCCCTGTTGGATCCCCGGTCGAAAGGCCACCACAGAAACCCACTTTTCCACGCGCATGCATATACGGTAGTTTCACCAGTTAAGTAGAGAGACTTAGATTCCCAGAGTGTTGGTAAAAAAACCACAAGTTTTTCTACCTGACAAATTTTCTCACTAACAATTAAATATCAATAAATGCTCCTATTTTTTTAAAAACACATAGTAGACATTCATTCGTTCCCTCCCTCCCCCCCATTTTTTTATCATTATTTAGTATTTTTGAAAACCCTTTGATAAAAAGATACATAGGAGCATCTAGTTTGGGATAGAAGTTTTTAAATATTTTTTTAGTGAGTATCTATTTTTTTATGATTTTTCAAGTACAAAGATTTTGAAAATTAGAAAATAATAGATAGCTGACCGTGCCCCCCTAACTACTTCAAAAAATATCAATAATTAGATTTTTGTAATATGTATAGAATTAGGCCTATTTTGGGAGTGTATCATTCTCTTTCACTTTGGATAAGTGAAAAAGAAAGATACATGAAAAAAGATAAGTGTTTACAATAACTAAAAATAGAGGTATAAAAGGTAGTTTGAAATAAATATAAGTGGAAACCTTAGAATAGTCAGAAAAATATAAAAAGTACATATTTAGAAACAGGATAGTTTTCTTGACATTGTAGAAAAAAATTTAAGAAAGATTTAAAAACATTTTGTAGGATTTAGCATGGTGGAAGCTGATTTTTTGCATATTTTGTCAAAAAAACGCAGGTTGTGTTGTTACAAGTCCAAGGTGCAAGTTTTGGAAACCAAAGAAATTCAAAGCTTGTAAATTCTTGGTTTGGTGGAATAATATAGGGAACACATACGCGTTCCATGGAGTATAGGTAGTACATGAATTTTTTGCATGCTTTTATTTACAAAATTAAATGTTTATGTATACTTTTATCATTTATTATTATCACATCACCCCTAAATGCTTGCAATTTGAAGGATTGGGCAGTTAGTGTGATTTTTGAAACATGGAGCTATCCAAAAGTGTGGGAATTTTTGAAATGGGGATAGCTCTCCAGAGAAGGACATCTTCATGTCCTAACCTAGCGCTAACTACTCCAACGTGTAGAGAGTTGCAAGTATAACCTTATTCTAAAGATTTTCCAAAGGGACAAGGATAGAATGATTACATGAAAAATAAACCTACTCTAAGGGAAGGTGATGCACCAAGAAGGAGTGTTGAATAACTTGTAATGCATAGAAATTAAACAAGAAAATTTGAGGAGGGTGTCCACCACCACAAATCAAAACACCTATTGCAAACCCAATTACCAATAAACATAACCCATTTCAAACCCTGCAATACAAATATGATAATGCACAATAAACTCTAAATATAATGAAATATCATATAAGATACAATAAACAAAATGGAGGTTTGAAGAAATCCACATATTTGTTTTATTTCACAAGAAGTTGATACAATACATTACACAAGGGCCAAAGGCATGAAATTTGTATTACAATAAAAAATGAAGGCTTGAGCTCCATAGATTTCTCATAGACAAGAAAGAAGGGAGGGGCAATTGCAAAGTATCAAACCTTTTTTACTGAGACCCTTATTACAATTTATAGAAGAATATTCAAGAGAAGAGAAGGGGAATAAATCTGAAAAATTGTTTCCAAGCCCACAAAAATCATCATTATTTTCCTACAATGGCTACTAGGAAGATTTGCAAACTCCATGATAGATTGTACCCTTCCTTGTGTTTGAATAAATGGCTTCATGATGCACCTTGGTATGGCCTCTGGCTCTAAAACTTCATCATGGTCATTTTCCCACCTAAATCATTAATTTCTCTTCTCTAATCATCTCATTTTGTAGAGCCCGAAAATAGCTACCTTTACAATGACTATAACTTTGTAAAAAATGGTGGAGTGTGGAAGAAGTTTTCATAATTTTTACAAAATGTTGTTTGTAAGGGTTTATTCACCTCCTACCCTCCAGATCTCTAAATTTTGTCACCTCCATTAAATTATCCTCTAAAAATTATTTTCAATGAGTTCAATTTCATGAAAAATGTCCAAGAAATGCTAAAGTTACTCAAAATTCAGTTAGAACCAATTCTAGTTTGAAATTCCACCCACCGAGGCCAAAATCTCACTTTCCAAGCTCCATATTCAATGCCACTTGGTCACCACACACCAACTCCTTGCATATCTCAAAATGGGCTTGACCTCCAATGCATTCCCCACCAATCACCTTGCTATCACGAGCCATCTCGGCATCCAATGTGAACTCGGTGGCTTTTCTGACGTATTTCAAAGTTCATACAATTAGCAGATTTCAGAGTTTATAGCCACACCACTTCATACATTGGGCACTCCAAACCCCGAAACTAACCTCCAAACACATCTACCCCCAAGCTCTGAAATCACCCACCTCCTAAGACTGAACTTTTTATACTTTGGAGTCCTCTGTCTTCAAATTTTACAAGCTCACTGCTTCAGAAGTTTTTCCACGTCGTTATCTAAAACCCCAAAAGGGGAGGTCCCTGAAATCACTCTAACTCAACCCCCAAGCTCCTTGTTAACCCAATGATCCTCCGTGTCTAAGTTATCTATGTGAACTTTCACCCCTCAAGCTCCCAAAAACCTCTGATCACACCTGACTCCATTCCGACCTCGGTGAACACCTGAGCCCCTCTAAATGTCACTCCTACCCTAGCTCGGTGAGAGAGCTTCCACTTTCCTCAAGTCAGGTCAGCTTTACCTACAAGTTTAACTTAGCTCTTCGATTTATTGATCCAAAATCCTTCACTACAGCCTCCAAACTTGCAAGCTTAGCTCGCCTCTGAAAAACTGAGTTGCACCTACATCGAATGTATTCCTGACTTTTATGAAATGAATTCACCCCATCTCTTGCATAACTCTCATGTGGTGAGCTCAGTCCATGCCCATTTCCTCATCCTCTGCGACCCCATCATTTGCAATGTAACCCCCACATGTGTCGATCTAGTTAACATAACTCAGTCGAGCTGATATGAGCTTTCTTGAGAAAATGACTTGGTCTCCTCAATGTGACTCTTCAACTCGCTGAGTAGCTCACCGAGATACTCGACGAGCTAGTTTTAGCTCGGTTCCTCAATATGCCCCTCTTTTGAGTATTTTCACCTAGGCCATCTAGGTTTTTGGGGTTTTGGAATTTTTTAGTGCTAGGAGTCATAGAGTCTTTTTAAAATGAATGAAAACTCAGTTTTCTAATCCTTCCCATCTAGCTCGTTCCTTGACCAGTTGTGGGCCCACCAAAACCCATATTTTCGTAATTTTTTAAGTTGATCTTAAGGGTCAAAACCCATAAGAGGAAAAAATTCCTCAATATGATTTTCACTCTTGGATTCCCTAAATGTGCCCCTGAGACCTTGGAATTTCCTGTAAGCCAATTTCAAACTTAGGTGCCATGTTTGGTGCCTGGGTCTTGTTAGGTCCCCTTTGTCCATTTTTCCCAGGGGGGTCAAAATGGATAATAATTTGGTGACTCACAGGGACATCTTCCTACTAGATGTTCTTTAGCAGTAACTTGATGCCTCCCTTAGGCACAAAGTTACAATTGATAACCTGCAACTGATCTGGACCTGAAACTCGCAACCGAAACTGCTTGTTGACCCTGGACTTGTTTCGTTGTTCACACTCCCAATATTTATAATAAAATCTTGAAGTTAAAATTGTGAGAGTGGAAAATTTTCCTAATATTGGATTTTCACCTTTTCCTCTCTACAGCCCTGATCTGTGAGATTGAAAATGAATTTATGAACCCTTCCTGAAACTTGATTTCGTAAAGTATGTGCACACCGCAGAGTTAGGAGTAAAAAACCTGTTGGTTTTTGACATCATGGAACTCTATTAAATCTTGATCTTCCCTCTTTCTTCTGAATATTCCACTTACAACATGTTGTTGAATGCTGCTTTCTTATTAGACAGAGGTGCTGGAAGCTTGACTGTGATTGATCCTTAGAGACTAAAAAATGGCACTTCTAGGAATTTTTCCATGATCTTATTTTCGTTGCTCTTTGTTTGAAATCTCTTGAATTCTACAACTATTTCATATGATTTTGAGTTTCTTATTTACAACATATCCTTGGGAGGCATACTGACTTTTGCAATGATAAAAATTAGGAGAAACAAGACCTATGTCGAAGGAACTAAGGGAAACTGAAATCTAATCTACAACAATATGATGTGCATAAGCACTTAGAGGAATTTAAAATCCTAAACTAATATATACAAGGGTAAGAATTCTTCCTTTCAGTAGCAGTGCTTGAGATAAATTCCATTGACTAGAATTGGAAGCTCCTCTCCATCCAAAGTGGATAGTTGAAAGGAATTACTACTCTTACATCTTGTGACCATGTGGGGGGCACTCCAAATGGCATCAAAATTGGAATGCCTGCCTAGCTTAGCCCGATCCACATCCCATTTAAGAACTATGTCCCCCTCCTGGAAGGTCCTTAACTTATCTTTCTTGACAAATTACCTCTTGACCAAAGCATGATATTTTTCTATGGTTTTCATTGCATGCTCTCTTATTTCTTTCAATTCCATCAACTCCACATACCTAGCTTTCATAGGCTTGAAATCAAACAACTATAACTGCTTCATGAGCTCTAATGCGGGAAACTCAAGTGATATGGGCAGAACTACTTCCTCCCCATAGAAGAACTTATACAGAGAGTTTCCTGTTGACCACTTTGGCATTATCCCATCAACCCACACGGATGATTTGAGCTTGGTATGCCATGTCCTTTGGTTTTCATCCAGGGTCCTCCTAATGATCCTTAGCAAGTTCTTATTTGTGGCCTCTTCTTTCCTGTTACCCTAGGGGTAATAGTTATAAGATGTGCTCAAATAAATTCCATTTCTAATATCCCATTCTATGATCCTAGAACCTAGGAATGCGAGAGAATTTTCTGATATGATAGTGACTAGTACACTGAACCTTTTCATTATCCCCTCGTAGAAGTCGAGTATACTAGACTCATTCACTTCCTTGAGTGCCACTGCCTTAGTCCACTTGGTGAAATAATCTATTGTCATGACAATCCATTTTTGACCTTGGCTAGAATTAGGATTGATCACTCCGATGAACTCCAATCCCCATTGCGTGAATGGTTGTTAAATTGAGATAGGATGTAATGGAAGTGTTGTAAGCCTCTCCTTTCCTATGAAGAATGCACATTTTTTACACTTTTTGATCCAAGTGTAGCATTCATTGAACACTATGGGACAATAATAACCTACCTTAATGTTAGGAAATAAGGGATAAAATATGTGGAATAATCCCTCACAGAATTGTAACAGTAGAAACTAATATGTAAAAAATTATTATAGACCTCAAATAAATGTGCAAAATAAAATAACACAACACAAAGAGATAGTATTTAACATGGTTCACCCAATTTGGGCTACGTCCACTAAGAATCACTTGCTTAGATTTTATTACAAGCCACCACTCTCTCAATACAATACCCAGATCTGTTTGGAGCAATGCTCAACAAACTCTACAAAATTCACACCTGAATTCAAAGCACATCTACAATGTTTTTCATACTTCTATCATATGCAGACAACCATATAAATAGACAACTACTTAAGCAGTATTACAAAACTGTGGGTATAAAAACCATGGGAAAAAACCATCCCATATACCTATGGGTCAAAATCCCACCCATATGAGAAAATCACATTTCCCGATATATCAGGCACGTTTTAAGGCCCAAAAAAAAAAATCGGGGGCTACGCCCCCGAACCCCAGCGAGGATATGTGAAAAGTGTACAATACTCTTAGTGTACAGTCTTCAACACTTTCACACATGAAAATAGGCTCCACAACCTAACAATCTCCCACTTGGAGACTAGTTATCCTCTGAGTAAGCTTGTCAACCCTTCACTAGTTTTTGTGAAGACCAACCAAAGTTGAACACAGCTTCAATTTTTCCCTTGTGACCACCTTGGTCATCATGTCTGTAGGATTCTAACTAGTATGAATCTTCTCCAGATTCAACTTCTCTTCCTTCAAAGTTGTCCTGATGAAATGGTACCTTAAATATATATGCGTCATCCTAGAGTGGAAAGCAAAGTTCTTAGCTAAGTTGTATAGCACTCTGACTATCACTGTGCAACTTTCCTTCCTCCTTCTTATGCCTCAACTCCTCAAGTAACTGCTATAACAAAATCATTTCCTTTCTTGCCTTTGTGAAAGCAACATACTTAGCCTCTGTGGTTAACAAAGCCACCAACTTTTGTAGTCGTGAAATCCAACTTACTATTGTTCCACCTATAGTGTAAACATAACCTGTTGTGCTCCTCCTAATGTCTACATCTCTAGCCATATTTGAATCTACATAACCACACAAAGTGGTGTTTAATCCACTGTAGCACAAAACTGTCCCCATGGTCCCTCTCAAATACTACAAGGATCCACGTTCATTGCCTACCAGTGATCTCTACCTAGATCACTCATAAATCTACTCACCGCTCCCACTGCATGGGCAATATCAAGCCTAGTACACACCATGACATACATCAAATTTCCAACCGCTGATGAGTAAGGTACCTTGGACATCTAGTTTCTCTCTTGCTTTGTCTTAGGACATTGCTCCTTTGATAACTTGAAATGGCCTGCCAAAGGAGTCCTAACCGGTTTAGCATCCTACATATTAAACCTCTCCAAGACCTTCTTAATGTACTCTTCCTGAGATAAATTCAACTTTTGTTCCTTCCTATCCCGAGATATCCTCATACCAAGGATTTTTTTGGCTGCCCCCAAATCCTTCATAGCAAAGGATTCACTTAGCTACTTCTTGAGTACTTCTATTTCCTACATGTTTTTACCTGCAACCAACATGTCATCCACATACAGACAAAGGATAATATAACTGTCATCCTCAAATTTATTTGTATACATGTAATGGTTAGAATGACATCTAATATAACCTTGCTTCATCATGAAGCTATCAAATTTCTTATACCATTGACGTGGAGCTTATTTCAAGCCATACAATATCTTCTTCAATTTACACACCATATCATCTTTACCTTTTACCTCATAGCCCTCTGGCTACTACATATATAGTTCCTCCTCCAAATCACCATGGAGAAATGTAGTCTTTACATCAAGCTATTCTAAGTGCAATTCTTCTGTTGCAACTATTCCTAGAACAGTTCTAATAAAAGTCATTTTTACTACAGGAGAAAAAATCTCATCAAAATCTATACCTTTTTTCTGTGTAAATCCCTTAACCACCAACCGGACCTTGTATATTTTCTTACCTCCTTCTTCCTCTTTCACTTTGAACATCCATTTTTTCTGTAATGCTCTTTTTCCTTCAGGTAGCTTTACCAAATCCCATGTTTGGTTCTCCATGAGATCCTGATGCTCCTCATCCATGGCTTGCTCCCACTTCTTCCTAACATCTACCTGCATTGCTTCATCAAAGCTCTCTGGCTCTCCACTACAGTGAGTAATAAATAATAAAGAGAAAAAGAAAAATGTTCAAGTTCTCTTCTTACCCTAGAAGACCTCCTCAATATAAGAGTTTGGGGTTCCTATTGAAGGGGTTCCTGAATTGATTCATGTGTCACTTTCCCATCCGAAAGATCCTTCACCACTACATATTCTTTCTTGGATTCTTCCCTATTTTCCTACAACTACTGCTTATACATGACTTTCTCATTAAAGACCACATCCCTAGATCGAATGATTTTCTTGTTCTTAATACTCCAACATGTATATCCAAAGTCATCACCACCATAACCAATGAAGGTAAATTTTTCTGATTAGGCTCTAGCTTGGTCTTATCATCCTTGTCTATATGAACAAACACCTCACATCCAAAGACTCTAGGAAATGAATAATCAACTTTCTTACCATACCAAGCCTCCTCAGGTATGCCTCCATCCAAGGCACTTGAGGGTCCTCTGTTTATCAAGTACATAGTTGTGCTCACCACTTCTACCCAAAAATAAAGAGGCAATCCTGCATGTAACCTCATGCTCCTAGCATGTTCCATTATTGTTCTGTTCATCCTTTCTAACACCCCATTCTATTGCAGAGTTCCTGGAACCGTCTTTTTCCTACAGATTCCATTCTTAGAACAGTAATCATCAAACTCATTGCTATAATAGTCCCCTCCATTATCTGACCTGATACATTTTAGCTTAAGACCTGTTTCATTCTCTACCAAGGCTTTCCATTTAACAAAAGTGTCAAATACATCATATTTGTTTCTAATACAATAAACCCAAACTTTCCTTGTTGCATCATCAATAAAAGTAACATAATAACTTGAACCCCTAAGAGATGATACCTGAGCCGGCCCCCACACATCATAATGCACTAGCTCTAACTTACTCTCTTTCTTTGTAGGTCCAACCTTGAGAAACCTTACTCGCTTTTGTTTCCCATATATGCAGTCCTCACAAAACTCCAAACTTGTTTCTGTATATCTATGCAAATCCTTCTTTATGATGTCCATGCCCTTATGGCTCATATGACCAAGCCTATAGTGCCACAATGTTGTATCTACTTCTGAAGCCACAAGATTACAAACATTAGTATTATAAGTGGTTAAATACAAGGTTCCAACCTTCTTACCTCTTGCCACCACAAGAGCACCCTTGGTAATCTTCCAAGATTCCATTGTAAATATCACAGTACAACCATCACTTCCCAACTACCATGCCAATATCAATTTTTTTCTTAATGTAGGCACATGTCTGACATCCTTCAATAGCCAAGTATTCCCATTCTACATCTTAACCTGAACAGAACCTTTTCCAACTATGCTACAAGGCTTATCATCACTAAGAAATACATGCCCAAAATCTCCTTGAACATAATCAACAAAATAATGCCTATGTGGAGAAGCATGGAAAGAAGACCCTGAATCTAAAACCCAAGATTCATTAATATTGTGCAAAGAAAGAATCAAAGCATCCTAACATACATTACCCGTTGCCACATTTGCCTCCTTGTTTTCTTCCTGTTGTTTCTTCTTGTCCCGAAGCTCCCAACAGTCCTTCTTTGCATGCCCAAAATTTCCACAGTGCCAACATTCTATCTTGCTTTTATATTTTGACCTTGCCCAATCCTTTGATTTTCCATGGCTTCCTCTATTCTTCTGTCTCCCTCTAGTTTCCACTGTCAAAGCATTCCCTGAAGTAGAAGATTCACTAGAGCTTTTTCTTCACATTTCCTTGCTTAAATCACCCCTATAACATCCTCAAACTTCAACTTTGAGTTAGTTGGAACCGATTTTCTTACCGCCATTACCAAGCTATTCTAACTCTCAGGTAAATAACACAGAACTAATAAAGCCCTAACTTCTTCATCAAATTCTATTGTAACCGAAGCTAGCATATTTACAACTGTATTAGAATCATTTAGATGATCTGCTACTGAACCATTCTCAGACATCTTCATATTAAAAAAAAAAATTCATTAAAAATATTTTATTAGAGGTAGAGGATTTTTCATGCAACTTCCCTAATGCATCCATCAGTTCTTTTGTAGTCTTTTCCTTTGAAACATTAAATAATACCAAAGATGCAAGACACAGCCGAATTGTCCCAAGTGATTTCCTATCCAACAAATCCCATTTTGCATATGTCATGCTTGAGGGTTTGTTCACCTTCTCAAACAATAGAGTATAAAGATCCTTCTGATAAAGGTAATCTTCCATTTGTATCTTCCAAAGACTGAAATTCTGCTCGTTGAATTTATCAACCCTAGATCTTCCATCATCTACCATAGCTTCCACCCAAGATAAAATTTTCCCTGCGATTCAACATTTCAACAAACCAAACCAGGCTCTGATACCAATTGTTAGGAAATAAGGGATAAAATATTTGGAATAATCCTTCATAGAATCGCAATAGTAGAAACTAATATGCAAAAAAATATTACAGACCTCAAATAAAATTGTAGAATAAAATAACACAACACAAAGAGACAATATTTAACGTGGTTCACCCAATTTGGGCTACGTCCACAAAGAATCACTTGCTTAGATTGTATTACAAGCCACCACTCTCTCAATACAATACCCAAATCTGTTTGGAGCTATGCTCAACAAACTCTACAGAATTCACACCCAAATTTAAAGCACGTCTACAATGTTTTTCATCCTTCTATCATATGCATAAAACCATATAAATAGACAACTACTTAAGCAGTTTTACAAAACCGTGGGTATCAAAACCATGGGCAAAAACCATCCCATAAACCTATGGGTCAAAATCCCGCCCATATGAGAAAATCATGTTTCCCACTATATTAGGCATGTTTTAAGGCCCAAAAAAAATTGCAAGGATACATGAAAAGTGTACAGTACTCTTAGTGTACAGTCTTCAACACTTTCACACATGAAAACAAGCTCGACAACCTAACACTTAATTATTTTGAGAGTTTTTACCCACAGAGAAAAATGACCTCCAGCTTCTCCATCGTGAAACTCATGAAGCACCTTTTCAATTTTACTTGTTCCAATGCACCTCAATAATACTCCATTAATTTCCTTCTTGAACAAAACACCATCAATAAAAACATACGGGATGCTTTGGAGTCTGAAGTATCTCCTCTTTTTTTTCTCATCTCTATAGAGCATAAACCTGTTTGTAAAAAATTTACCATATCTTGAGTCCAACAAGGAGTAGGATAACTATCATCTATTTGTTCCTTATTATCCTGTAATACCAAAACAGATTATTTTTCATCACTTGCCTCAACATACTAGCTAGAATCCAGCTACTCACACAATCCTTTTCCATGGACCAATTTAGTGACCTTGATTTCTATGTCATACTCCATGACAGGAGTGATCCAACCTTCTCGTTTCTCATTCAAATCCCTGTTTAGAATAAATTGTTTGATTCTTGCATGGGACACTAGCAATTAGATAATGGTGTCTGAACCACCGAAAGCATAAAGCATGTAAAATTTGGAAAAGTATGGATTAATTAGATTTGGGGCTTGAGATATAACATTTTTGATATCTTAAAAACATGATTTTACCTCCACTTTCAACTTAAATGAAATTATCTTATTCAACATCATGGTTATTGGCTTCACGAGAGTAGAAAAATCTGGTAAAAATATTCAAACAAATATTATCCTCCCTAAAAATCTTTGGAGAGACTTGTTATGGCTTGGTAGTGGAAATGATTCAATGTCTTCAAATATTTGTGGATCAATTATCAGTCCCTCATTAGACACAATGTTTCCCAAGATCTTTCCTTCATGAGCTAAGAATATAAAAATTTTGGGATTCAAAGACACTCTGAATATCCTAGAGCTTTAGGACACCTATCTAAGATTGAAGAGGTGACTTTCTACATTCTTAAAAAACATATTGATGTCATCTAAGTACACAAGAACTATTTTATTTATCAACCCCTTGAATTCCATGTAGATAGCCCTCTAGAATGTACCTCCATCATTCAATAACCTGAATGGAATTTTACTATAGGAATAAGTGCCCTATTTGGTGGTGACGGATGTTTAAAACTAATACAATTCTTTCGCAATAATTTGATTATATCCAGAGTATCCATCTAGGAGAGAGATTATTTCTTAATTGTCTAACACCTGTAAGATATGCTCCATAGAAGGAAGTGGATAGTGGTATTTGAGAGATGCCCTATTCAAGTCCTGAAAGTCTATGCATAACCTGATTTCCCCATTTATTTTCTTGAGTGGTACCAGATTTGTAACCCAATTTGAGTGCTTGATTGGAAATATGATGCTTTCCTCTATCAACTTATTCAACTCCTTCTTCATGAGAGGCTCAAGATGAGGATTGATCGACCTTTGCTTCTACCTAATAGAATTTTTCTCTAGATCCAGTTTGATAGTGTGTTGTGCCAACCTTGGATTGAAGCCATTCAACTCTTCGTAGCTCCAAGAAAAGACATCAAGGAAATTTAGGCAACGCTATATGAAATCAGATCTCTCTTATTGATTACTTACATTGTCAATTTGGATTGTTTTACCTACTCTAAATGATATGGGCTTCGAATCATCCCCTTTGATGTGAAAATTTTCCTTATCCCTCCGAAATTAGTCATCGGGATTAAAAATTGATTCCAATGTCACCAATCCTTTTGGAAGATTTTTTATCATCAATTGAACCACCTAATCCCCATATTTTTGCTCTAAT
The DNA here is from genome assembly GCA_019776745.2 of Taxus chinensis. Lineage (NCBI taxonomy): Eukaryota > Viridiplantae > Streptophyta > Pinopsida > Cupressales > Taxaceae > Taxus > Taxus chinensis. The sequence continues at coordinate 58,385,699 of CM034156.1, read as the reverse complement.
TTATCCTTGTTATTTGAGAATAATTTATCCTGCTGATCATACATGAACACCTACCATCTTGTGTTGTTATATGGAACTTCTGGCCTCACAATTAGATCAATATGTGGCTGCGTTTTATCTTTTTTGATATTGTCAACCACATCAAATGTTGCTCCAATCACTACAAGTTTGTCTGCAACTTCATTATTATTCCTAGATATGGAATCGATGTTGAATTCTTCAAAGTCTTCAATTTGATCTCATACCTAGTTCTTGTAGCTCCTTACAACATAATTTTTGAAAGTCTTTAACCCTCTGACTTGGTTGAAAATTAACTCACTATCCCCGAACACCTAAAAGTTATTTATACCTTTTTTCCTGGCCCCATTAATTCCATAGATTAGAGATTCATACTCACCTATCTTATTTGAGAAAGAAAAATAAATAGTATTTTATGTTATTTGATGACACCAACATTGCAGCTCCTCCAACACCTTGTCTGATCCTTGAAACATTAAAGAAAAACTGCCATACTTTGTTTTCGTCCTTATCTTCTTGCTTGGTGATGCTAGGGAAAGGTGGATTCTCTTCATGTAGACAATAAATGCCTAGTTCAAATTCTTCCATCTCAGGTTGTACGGATCAAAAGTTTTCCTTTTATTTTCCCATACATTCAATGTCAAATTTGGGATGCCCTAAAATTTAGTACCTATTTTAGGAACATTTGAAAAATCTTCCTGATCAAAGGATGAGCAATTTGAATTGATGGGACTTGGCATAAGAGGAACAATGTGAAAATTTGAAATCGGTTCAAACATAATAGTGGATTTTCCTTCATATTTCATTCTAAAGAGCATGTGTGACAAGTCTATCTATAGATACCTGCCAATTATGGTTGTGAACTCCCTTTACATGAACAATTGAAAAAGTGGTGGTAAGTCAATTACAGAAAAATCTTGCAAAACTATGACATTGGGACAAACTTGTAGTCTAAGACTTAATAATTTGATCACTCCAAAAGTTCTCATTTTTTCCCATCCAATTACACCACTCCTTTAGAGACAAGTTCATATTTTAGGCCCAATTGATCTACTATCTGTTTTGGCATTACTAAACTACTTGCCCCTGAATAGATCATGCAGTTGTGCACTGAGTTGTTCCCAAAAATTAATGATACATAAAATGGTGGAGGCTTAAAAAATTTTAGTGGTTGACCTCATTCTTGCTAAACTGCATTAGTGAGAACATTTTCATGATTTTAGGATAATTCATTCAAGGTAGACCAATTGGCCATTGGTGCTTGCAACAAATCCCATTCTCCTAGAATTTCAAGTGACTCCCACCTACAAATGCTTATGTGATTTTTCTTCAATTTATTAATAATTTTGAAAGGGGATAGATTGTATTTTTCTTTCCCCCTACTTAGCACAATCTTTTCTGAGGCTTGAATGGGTCCATGTGCTACTACAACAGGTGCCTTAGTCTGAATTTGTGGGTTTTGGGTTGCACTTGCATTACTAACTCCTTATAGAATGGCATGATGTTGAGAGACAGTCAGGCTAGATGGCTTCCCTTCTTCTATGTTCCTCTCCTTTGCCCTCGTGTTGATAGTTACACCTTGGAAAGGAGGTTGATTTACTCCACAAAAGTATTTCATTTTCCAATTGACCAGTGTGGTTTTAGTCGAAGGGACCTCCTGTGTGGTTACTTATTACTGATTATCTTCCTCACTTGGATCTTGGGACAAATGGACGGTTTGCACCATCATATCATAATTTAATGCACCGTTGAAACACGTCACATGATTATGAGGTCAGTTACATGGAAAGCACCATTCATATTCTTGTGCAAGTATGTTCGAATTTGGAACCAATGCTCCAGATATTGAGACTACATTTAGATTATATAGTTGAAATGACCTGAAAGCTTAAGGTTGTCCTTTGTTTTGATATTGATTTGTAGCTTGAGCCAGAATTCTATTTGATTGAAATGGAGGCCTCTTGGATTAAGATTGAGGATGATACAGTCTAAAGTATTGATCATGTTTCTTGTTAATGGTCACTACCTCATTCCCTTAATATTGTTGCCCCTTCAATACTTCTTGTATCTTATTCATGACCTCCTAAATTTAATTAGAAGTACTTGTAGAAGTGGAGGCCCAGATATTGCTTTGATTTTTAGGGGATTTAATGAGAATCAACTCAGGTGCTTGACTAGTTGTAGGATTTCCCAATTCTTGATATAGAGGCATAGGTGGCCTCGGTGTAAGCTTTCTTGCTTATATCAGACAATTTTATACTCTAATGTCTCTGTTGTAGTCTCTAAGAAGCCTTGTTCCTCCCATTGATTATATCATCATAGCTATGACTAAATTTAGAGCCTTCAATAAGTAGAGGAATGTACATTGGCTACCTGGTCTCATGACCACTAGGATTCTATCCCATGTCTTTTGGAATTGTAAATTAAAATCTACCATCTTCTCACTTCGAGATCTCTTGATTTTTTTCAATTGTTCCAGTAAAGATGGATTGTCTACCCTTTCTCCAAACTGATCATAGAGGGTTATACATAGTTGATTTTAATTTGAAATAGACCCTGATGTTAAGCTCCTAAAACATTGCAAATATTTACTGTTGAAAGAGGAAGCTAACAACTTAACTGCAACATCCATTTCATTGATCTTGTGGATTGCAAAAATATTTGCAATGTCTTAGATATGGTCAATAGGGGTTGTATTATTTTCTCCAATGAAGTATGGGATTTTTTTCAATGTTACAACTAGGATTGGATTTTGTGCATTGAGGGAAAGTGGAATAATACCCATGAATTTGACAAAATGATATTGTGGTGCTTGATAAGCCATTATGATTGGTCAAAGAACCCTAGTTGACTTAAGGAAAGGTCTAATAGGTGGAGGTGTAGACAAAGTCCTTTTAGGTGGAGATGGTGATCTTTTTACTCTTCTTCCTCTCCTTCCTCTTCCTATAGATAATTGTAGGTACACAAATATTCCTTCTTCTCTTGTTTCAAACCTGGTTTTAATTCTTCTCATTTACTTGTACAAATTTTGGTGTTACTATCACTGAGTTCTAACCCTAGAATTCACCATAGGTGTTGGTAAATGACCCTCTAAAGGTTAGGGTTTTACCAAACCACACCCAATATTGATAAAAATGAGGAAAAAAACTTTGAAGGGCCTAATTGTTGATTTCTGGAAGTCAAACTATGTCTTACAACTGCTAGTCTCTGAAACCCCAAAATTTTGAGAGATACCTGAAATTCTAAAATTCAAAAAAAAAGAATTTCCAAAAATTCACAATTCCAAAACCCCAAAGTTCCAAAAACACGAAATGATTGAAATCTGAAATTTGGAAAAACTAAAAAAAATTTAAAAAACTCAAAAATTTCAAAAATCAGAAATTTGATAATTAAAATAATATCCTTTCGGTCTTTGGCCCCCGATATATCTTTCAGTGAAACTTAGACTTGTTTTTCTCATCAAAAACCTATGAAAAGTAATTTTAGAACTTTCACCTTGTGGTGAAAAATTTGAAATTAAAATGTGCAAAATCCAAAGTTTGAATTCTTACAAATTCCTTTAAAGCTTGTGAAAATGACCTCTGGTCCCACTGAGCATGTAAAAAATATTGTGGAAAAATCAAAACACCCCTGAATGCATGTAATTTGAATGATTGGGCACTCAGTTTGATTTTTCAAATGTGGACTAATCCTAAAGTGTGAAACTTTTTGAAATAGGATAGCTCTCCTGAGAAGGCCGGATTCCTATCCAAACCTAGTGCCAACTACTGCAAAGTGCATAGAGTTGCAAGTCTAACCCTACTCTATTTCTTTTCTCAAGGGAAAAGGATAGAAGAATGCATGAAATATAAACCTACTCTAAGGGAAGGTGATGCACCCAGAAGAAGTATTGAATAATTTACACTTTATAGGAATGAAAAAATAAGCAAATTTGAGGAGGGTGATCTAGTACCATAGATCAAACACCTATTACAAACCCATTTTCTAATAAACACAACCCATTTTAATCCTACAACACAAATATGATAATGGACAATAAACATAACTGTAATGAAATATCCGTTGTTGAGAATCATCCACAATTTTTTAAAATTCCTCTAGAATATTATACAATACATTACATAGGGTCCAAAGGAATGAAATTTTTATAATAACGATAAAATGGGAGGTTTGAGCTTCACATATTTCTCATATACAAGAAAGAAGGGAGGGGAAATTGCTAGTATCTAACCTTCTTTACTGATTCCTTCCTTAAAATTTATAGGATAAATTTAAAGAGAGGAGAGAGAGGGAAGAAATCTGAACTTCCTTCCAAGCCCACAAAAATCATCATTATTATCCTTGCAATGGTGGGAAAATCCTGAAAATTTCATACTCCTTGTACCTTGCCTTTTGTTTCAAGAAATGGCTTCATGATGTGCCTAGATACGACCTCTAGCCCTATATCTTCATCATGGTTTTTCAAACACCAAACTCATTAAATTCATATATATTATAATTTCATGGATTAGATCTCAAAAATATCTTTCCAATGACTATAAGTTTGTTAAAAATGGTAGAGTGTGGAAGAAGTTGTCATTATTTTTGCACAGGGTTTCGTACCTGGGTTTATCCTCCACCTGACCTCCTGATCACTAAATTTTGGGACTTCCATTAAATCCATCCTACCAAAGCTCTGCGTTCAACACATGACTCACCCCTTTCATGAAAAATGGCCAAGCAATGATAAAGTTACTCAAAATTTGCTATTGGACTCACCATCCGGTTTGAGCTTTCACGCATCGAGCCCCAAAATCTCACCTAACTGAGCTCACCATATTTACCGGCTCAGTTGGTCACCACATGCCATGACTCATCTTTCAGTTTGACTTTGTTTTTTTAGTGGGAGTTCATTTTTTTTTTGTAGTTTCCTAGCCTATCGCATTTTAGACTATTAAGTGAGCTTCGTTTTAGACATTTTTTCTCTAGAAACGCCAAAGTCAACTCCCAAAAGCCTCGACGTCCAAAGTTTGAAATTTTCAGAGCTTCATACACTTCGTTGGATTTTCAGAACTTTACTATGACTCTCCAATTCAGAGTTTTATACCTCATCCCCCATTGATCCCTAAAACCATCTGGGCATTGTTGACCCCAAAAGGAGACCTCTGAACACATGTACCCCCGAGCATTTTCTCACACATCATTTCAGAGTCTCCACCGTCACTGAATATCCTAAATGTTTTCAGACTTCGAAGTCCTCCAAAAGGGGTGGTTCCCAGAAAATGAACGAGTTTATCGCTCCAAATATCCTTACCATGTGCATAACCTCGAAAGATCCTTCTCTGCAGTCCCAAGCAGGTGTGGTCATTTAATAATCCCTCGATCTTATCAATATCCACCCTCCATGACCTACTCAGCTCAAACTCGATTCATCCCTCTACATCCTCAGCTATGATCTACGTGAAGCTTTTTAATCAAGGTCTTCACCCATGAGGATTTGAATTGGCCCCCATGGCTGACTTCATTCCGGCCTTAGCCTCACCAATGCATTGATGCCTCTACCATAAAATTTGTCTTATTCTATAGCTCTAGCTCGATCCAGTGAGCTTCAACTTTCCCACGGAATGAGATGATCTGCTTCTCTGTCAGGCTCGCATTGCACTCAGCTCGACCTAGTTAGCCCTGCCAGACTTCCTTCATTGTGCCCAATCCCTAACTTGCAAGCTGAGTTTTCCCATCTCATTCGGCCTGATTCGTGCCTCCACCCAATGTATACTCCATCTTCACATGAACCACTGAGCTCGCTCCAGCTGTCCCACAGCTAAGTTGTAGGCTCGGTCTCAGTCCCAACACAAATATTTCCTCATCGTTTGGAGCCTCTGCCAGTTGAGATGTAAGACCCAGTTGAACACCGAGTGCAGTCTAACCATCAACTATAACTCGAGCTCACTTGAGATTTCTCAAAAAACCCCCATCTACCCATCCCTAAATATAATGCATCAACTCACCGAGTATGCTTGCCGAGTTATTTTTCTGTCTCGATGGCTCAAGAAGGCCCACATTTGAGCAATTTTTACCCCCTAAACCCTCTAACTTAGGGGAGTTTCATGGAATCTCTTTGTAGTTGGGGGCCTGATAGAAGACTAAATGTAAGGGATGTATGAGGCCCGACATGATTTTGTCAATCCTTCCCATCTTGCTCATTCCTTGAGATAGGATGTAGGCCACGTTAGAACCCACATTTCATTCATCTTTTAAGTTGATCTTAATGGTGAAAACCTCAGAAGAGGATATAATTACTCAATATGATTTTCACTCTTGAATTCCCTGAATGTGCGCCTGAGACCTCAAAACTTCCTATAACCCAATTTCAACCTTAGGGTCGCTTTCCGGTGTCTAGGTCCTGTTAGGTCCCCTTTGTCCATTTTTCCCATGGGGGAAATGGATAACAGTAGGTTTTTGGGCCTTTTGGATTGTTTACTAACATTTGTAGGAGTGTTAGATGTGTCAAACTTAGATTTTACAAATTTCACAACTCTCAAAGGAAACAACAGCTACTCAAATATATGCACCCATGAAATGCCTTATAATACATAACAAATCAAAACACATGTGTTGGACATAAGGTCATTGGAGTTTTCATTGATGGAAAATGGTGTCTAGGTGGCATAGGATTTAACATGAGGTATCAATCATCAAGAAGTGTGAAGGTTGATTGGTAGTGCCATGTTTTGGTGTCATGAAGTGTTGCATTGGTGAAGTGTTGGTTTGGAAACAAAATGGGAAGATTCATTTTTTTAAATTCTTAATGAAACCTTCAAGCCTTAGAGATAAATGGATGTCTCCAACATGTAGAGTATTTAAATAGATTTCCAATGCCTATTTTTTTTCCTTCTAACTCCTTACATAGCTCCTAGAATCTTCTAAAGAAGTTAGGTTTCACCATTAAAGTGTTTGTTCCGTACACCTAGAAAACCTGATGTTAAGCACATAATCTTTGAATGATCAAACATTTCCTAATTCTTCCTAAATTAGCTTCAACACTTCTAATATTCCCTAAAATCACCTTTATATGCTTAAGATATTTCCTAGAATGGCCAAAATAACTAGCATGGAAATTGAAAATTTTGAAGCATGACAAATAAGCCCTTAATTGAAAATAAGGATTCTTAGTTACTATGTGTCCTTCCTCTGGTGATGTAGGAACATCTTGTTAGTAATCAAATTTGGCTTTATTAGGTGACTAGGGGTATTTTGGGCCCACTTGAGATGGTCATAGCTTGTACTAGTCCATTTTGACTCCTTAGGAAATAATAGGGAGTTTCCCTCTAAACGTATAATTTAAATATTTAAACTAGCTCTAGGTATGTTATAGGATTAGGTTTTAAGTGACGCAGTCATCTCCAACCAAGATATCAAATTTGGAGGTTAGAGACTATTTTGTAAATAATTTTCATGTATACCTTGTTTTGGATTGTCTTCTTATCTATAATGGTGTTCAAGGCTTTATGGAACCCTCATAGTGTCCAGGGAATGGAAAATAGATAGAAAGACTTACTTAGACCAAAATATACCCTATTACAAAATTTTAGTAGTATGTAGCATGAACATAATGATTTAATGGAACTCTTTAGTCTATTTCATGGCATCGATCATAAGGACTTGGTATTGCAAAAGTCAAGAAAAGGTAATAATCCATCTAAAGAAGGATTTCTTAAATTAAATTTGCATTCACAATACAAACTGTGTGTGCCCAGTCTTAAGGGCCTAGAGTATAAAATTCATTGTAAAATTTAATACTTATGCCTGGTAGATTCCTTTATAAATGTGGAGGAAGGTAATAAGAAGACAAATAGTTTCAAAATCCCTAGTACAGGTTGTAATAAGAATAAAAGAAAAGGAAAGTGTAAATACAGTCTAATAGTGTTAATGCCCAGTTTAAGAGCTAGGAAAGATGTATTTTTATAAAAATAGTATTTATTCCATGTGTTTGAAGTTGGTGGAACCTCTGACAAGTTGGAGGAAGGCCTAAATGCATTAAGGACTCATAAAATTAGGGCATAAGGATAGAGTATGTAGTGGTTAGTAGGTAAAGGAAGAAATGTATAATCATGCTTATTTCTTGTGACTGTCAAGACCAACCTTGAGAAATAGTTGTCTTAGGAAAGAAGCTTATAATGAAGTTATATCTATCATTGAGGGGGTTGTGTTAGAATGTTTTGAATCCTTGAGGAGAAGGGGAAAATCCTTATACAAATTTAATTAATAAGACCTATTGATTGTCTTACACAATTCCATAAAGAAGCCTAGAGAGAGTAAGGGTTTGTATGAAAAGCCTTAAGTGGAAGAGGAAGAGTTGAGTGATTTGCATTAGTGATTAGGAGAGGAGTAAGAATAGTGAGATGAGTGAAAATAATATTGAGTAAAATTCAAGGTGGAGGTGAAAAACAAAGTTGAGAAGATTGTTTAAAGCTTGAGAAAACAAGGAGTCTTAAAAATCCAAAAGTTGAAAATCTAGAAAGATGATGGATAAATGAGTAATGGGGCATTGAGGTGTGCTTGAGTAAGGTGTATGGGTGTGTTGAAAGGTGGATATAAGGATGAAACATGTGGTAATACATTAAACCCTTAATTTTTCTTTCAAACCCTAACTAGACCTACTTGAAACAAGGGAAAATGAGAAAGTTGAATTGGGGAAGTTGTGTTTTGAGGTAAAGTTATATTGAGAGGATTACAAGGTACTTTAGAACATCTGGCCAACTTCTCATCACTTCAAAATTTACCATGTCTCAAAGAAAATTCCTAATAATATCATTAAATTTGTTTCATTTTATAGGGAATAGTTTCTAAGGTGATGAATCAACTCATTTAGTTTTGATGAGAGACTACTTCCTCCGAAGGCCTAAAAAAGGCCATTTTTGGCCATTTTGTGGCTAATTGAACACCCTTCAGAAGTTTTTTAGAGAAAATATAAAGCACCTGAGGGTGATTTTAGAGAGAATTAAAGATGTCTAAGTAAATTTAGGAAATTTTAGGAAAAATATCTCATTTAGGAGAAATCTTTTTAAGATCGAGTTTTCAGGTATAGGGAATGAAAGCTAAAACAATAAAAGCTAACTTCTCTGGATGATTCAAAGAGTTTCGGAAAGATTTAGGATGGAAAAAATGGGAATAGAAATGATATTTGAATACTCTATAAGGTGGAATAATCAACATTAATTTGAGGCTTAAATATTTCTTTAGGTACTACAAAACTCTTTAGTTGGCCCTCTAAGTTCAAAATGAAATAGGACATAAATTTTGAGTTGCAGGCAAAATTATATTTTTATAATAGTTTAATTGATCGTAAAATGTGATTTTTAGTATTTCAGTAAAGTATGGAGGTTAATAACATATAAATCAAACTCAAATTTCATTCAAGGATTCATCCCCTATTTGGAGGAGGAAAACCATTTCCTTGACGAGAAACTTAAGAAAAATGGTCTCCATGTATCATAAGCATGCTTACATCTAGGTTTCATCTTGGTCAATAACTTTAATTGTGAAGAATTCATAATATTTAAAGGTGAAATGTGGAGCTTAAGGAGTGAATTTATTATCATCATATCTTTACTCTATCATTGTACCCAAATCTCTCTTAAGAACAAGTGAAAATGAGATAATCATGCCACTGAGGTATCCAGGACCATCATGTGTGAAGTATTAAGTCATCATCTATCTCCATAAGATACATATGAGAATCTTGAATTTTATTCCATGAAAGGATGATCTTTCTTTATATGGAGCACCATATTTCTAAGAATGAGAAATCATCTGAGTTCACTTGATGGAATTCACTTGGTACTATTTGTAAAAACTCATTCAACACCTAGTAGTGTGATAAAACCTTAAGGAGGAGGCACATTATAATCAGCTCATTTTCTCCACAGGAGAGGAATCCCATTCAAGGAGCAATTCTCTATCTATAAAGTGAGGATATCATTTTAGTAAGAAGTACAAAAGCATCATAGAGGTAATTCATGGTCATTAAAGTTAATTATGGACCAAATTTAAAAATTGGTACCAATTCAAGCAGTGGTAGGGCGAAAATATAATCTAGAAGGTCAAAAAACGTAAAAAATGGCTATATGTTTTCCAAAAACAAAGTCCAGATACAATAAATATGGCCTGAAAGTTGTAGGTCATTGCTGAAATTCTGAAAATGAGTACGTACTGACCATATTAGATTTTGAAAAACTATCTTCTATATTATAACTGTTAAAGCTATGGGACCACTTCCATTAGGTGTAGAGTGACAATAACTTCTGCTATTTACTAAAATAAATTTAAAGTATATGATTTATACTTAACATTTGTTTAGTAAATATGGCTCCTTCAGGTCCTCCTAAACTTTATATAGCTCAAAACATGTATGCATTTCATAGCAATAAAAAAACATGTATGTATTAATGTGTATGTGTTTTAGGTTCATGAATTACTAAGCATAATAAAACATAGCAAGATCACGTTATTTAAAAATGCGTACGTGTTTTTCCCATTTTCACTTTTGTGTCGACTTTTTGGCCCGCCAGATTGGCGCACTTACCCACTTATGCTTATACAAGTGAAGCCAAAGTCTCACCACTACCAAAACCTCTCAATTTTGATCTAAATGCTAAGCAACATGATATTCTACCTAATCTCCTCAATCACCAGTTGATCAACCTGCCACTTACTCAATACTACCCTCCTTATTGGCTTACACAATTCAAATGTCACCCATTTTGTAATTATCATAGAATTAATGGACATCATGACAATTCATTACTCAATACTACCCTCCTTATTGGCTTACACAATTGAATATGGACATCATTGATTGATATAAAATGAAGAATTAGGCACCTTGTGCATCAATATTTTATTTCATTTTCTACATAACATTCTTCTACATGTTCATCTCTAATTACTAAAACCCAATGCACTCCCATATATGATCCCACAATGTCTAATGAGCATCATGCCATAATTACTAACGTTCTTTCTCCAGTAAGTTAAGATCCACCTATCCAAAATAGTACCATATCACCTTTAAAATTAATTCATCACCTCCTCCTTTGAAGTCATCTACAACATTACCAATCCTATCTCTACCCCATAGGGACACACTAGGTAAAATAAGGCCCCTCTTTAACAACGCCTCTAGTTGAATCTTGAGCTCATGAATCTCTGGAGTTGTTATCTGATAAGGTTCCCTAGAACTTGGTGCTGATCTTGGCAATAGGTCTATGGTGAAATCCACCTCTCTATAGGGCAGTAACTCAGGAAGCTCACCTGGAAATACATCTACAAATTCACTCAATACTGCATGTTCATCAAGAGGTGAATACTGTGAAGTACTCTCTGATCGATCAATGATCATAATCACAAACAACTAACAACCATTGTGCATGCTCCACTTGAGTTGCTTACCCGAGATCATACGCAAGGAGAAATTCATCTTAATCCTGAAAATGAAAATTGATTTCCCAAGGTCATCCTAACACACAATGATTTTCCCTCTACAGTCTAATTTGGCCCAATGAGACTCAAGTCAATCCATGCACAGAAAAACCTCGTAGGAACCTAAAGGTAAATTTCGAAGGTCCAAGGCAGTGGATAATACTCCTAAATAAAGTATACAACTCTCCACATAGGTCTCCACTGCAAGTTTGGCCCCATAGGCCAACTCACCTACCAAATATCTAGATGCCTAGCCACCACTAGCCCACACTGGTCCAATATAGAAGGTGATATAAATGAATATGATGCACTTGAATGAAAATGAACTGAGACAAAAATACCCCTAATAATACCTTTCATCTCAATAACCGTGGCCTAATGCTTGGCCTGGTGGTTATCTACTGTTGTATACACCCAATGGGCACATCCCACGTCTGCCACTGTCTGCTTAAAGATATGAGCTCTATGCATATCAATGGTGGCTAGTTTGTGTGGACACATATGCACATAGTGATCACAGGACCCACAAATGAAACATCCTACTGAACCTCACTGAGAAGTGGTCCCTCTTATATCTTGATGCATTTAACCTATTGGTCCAACCCTCATAGACTATTGAGTACAAGATAGTTGTACCTATTGGGTACTCTTCCTCCTTTCTCTACCCCCACCAAATCCTCCTTAAAATCCTCCTTTCTGCATGCTCTATGTCTACATAGTCCTCTTCTGCTAGTGAGCATGGCTGCTATGAGTACTATTTTTTGCTGCGGAGGTCTTGAAACTAATTTTGGAGGCCTGAATCCTCCTCTAAAGGGTGGTGTTGTACCTCATAACCTTTGATCTTGAAATTACTACATCTTCTCCTGATACTTACCCTTATTCATGTCTTTATGCTCTTGGGCCCTGTTCTTGTTCTCTTCAGCTAGGTAGGCCTTCTCTACGTCCTTCTTAAGAGTTGAAGGAGATAACATCTTGATGGCCCCGAATATATCTGCAGTCAGTCCTCGAATGAACATGTTGACTTGTAATTTCTTGTCATGTAGATATTCCACGTACTGCAAAAAATCTAGAAATCAACTCTCATACTATGTAATCATGTCTGAACCCTTTTGTAGGTCATGGAACTCGTCAATCCTCTTCTAGAAAAACTATTTAGACATATAATGAGCTCTAAAGTGCTCCTTGAGTAGATCCTAAGTCACCCTATCTCTATACAAGTGGATATTTCACTTCTCATTCCTACACCAGATACATACTGCATCAAGGAGGAGTTATATAACAAACCTAGCCTTGACATTGCTCTCATATGAGTGAAATCCAAAGAAACTATTGAGGATAAGGATCCATTACTCGGAACCAAATCCATCTGATGTGCCACTATAAGTAGGTGAATGTAGATGAAGGAGATTCCTAATCACACTCCTTGTGTTGCAATCCTGACACTGATGTCTAATCATCCTCTTAATTGAAGAATGTATTTGTCCCTCCTGAAATGGTCCCTCAAGGTTGTGAGAGTGGCTGCAACGATGCGAGGACACTTTCTCACAGTGAACGGAAGGGCTACAAGATCTCTCCCATATACATAAGAGAAAACAACATAGGATACTCACCTTAGTTCCACATTTTAAACAAGTATAGAACCAAATTACTATGGCCTAAGGCATGTACCTATATTAAGTAACAGACAATAATAACATCATTAAATTACTCAAGTTGTATAGCAAGGGATTTGATGGCAGAAGGAACTCCCCATGTTAGATAAGTGGCCCTCTTTTTAAATCTAGAGAAAAATATAAAACATTTTGTTTTTGTATGTGTGCACTTTTAGGGTAGATTTGGAGAAGGATGGTAAATATTTTGTTGTTGCAAAGAACTTAATTTCTGTTATCTTGACACATATCTCCCTTTTTAATATCAACTTGAATCTGGTTTGTAACTTAATGAATCAAATTACTAACATTATTTCTCAATTACCATTTATGTATTTTTATAATCATGTACCATATATTTAGGTTCTTGCATTTTAATATGAATAATTAACATTCTATACCATTTAGTTATTTTTTATTTTGCTATCTACTATGATCAAAATTATATATCCTTATATTTCTATTTGTTGTTTATATTTCCTACTTTATTGCATCCCATTTATTTGTTAAAATGTTAGACTTTATTTCTCTAATCATAATTAGATGTTGAGGATGACCATACACTCCATTTAGTGGTTCGACAACCCCTTCAGCAACCACCCTCACCTATGACACCAAATGGTGGAAGAGAAGGGGTTTATGCAATATCAATAATCATAAAATGTTGAGCTTAAAGGAATTAGAACTAATACATTAGAACTAATGGTATAAATCCTCCTCACTTTCTCAAATGTTTCTTAGTTTCCCAATTATTATTTAGCAGTTAACATCTCAAGAACATTGTACATAGGCTTCAAAAAATTCAATTTTTCCATGGATCAAATATAATTCCTTAATCTAAATGGTAATCTTGGACGTTAGAGGTCGATTGTGATTGTTTTTGTTGAATTCGATTCTTGTTATGATTTGCTGAAAACTGGGCTCCGATTGTGTCTTAGATCTAATAAGTAGCTCTAGTCAAAAGTGTTTATTAATCCACCACACCCCACCTTACCCTTCCCTGACAAAATAACTATACCTTGGCACACAATTACCATCTACTTAGTAGGAAGACCTAGAGTATTTTTTTAAAATGAACTTCCTCTATGATCGTGTTTCTTACTCAATACATAGAGTCTCATTCATTAGGTCATGGGGAACACTAAAAAGAATAAATTATAAATAATAGAACAACCTCATTCATTAGGCTTTCGAAACATTAGAAAGAAGAAATTATAAGAAATAGAAGTTATAAAAAATTATCTATTTTAACCAAAAAATTATTTCAAATCAAATTTTTAGAAGGTTGGAAACATTATTCATTTAGTAATTTATATAAAAATATTCATGTTATAAATTTCGTGCCTATTGTTATAGAGTGTTCAATTGTACTTCCCTTTCATAGAAATATTCATACTATTTTTTAATAATTTGTATGCATGCAGTTCAATATCATCCATTATGAGTAGAGTTATTGAAATCCATTACGAGCATATGCCTATTCACTTCAACGTTATATGTATACACTTTCCCTTATAGTAAAAATTATAACGTCAAGCAACACGTTAGATATTCAACTATTTTGATGCTTTGTAAAAATTATATATATGAACATGTTATGAGGTTGAAACATTAGATTTCAATGGGATTTAGACTGTTAATTGTTGGGATTATCCTGCATTTTACAGATGATGAGTTACTTCAAACCTGAATCTCACATAATCTTGCATATTATTAATACTTGCACCATCACAATCTCACTTCCCTATGAACAAACAAAGACTTGTCCTTCCCACATATTCATATACTTTTAACTTTATTTCTTTTATTCAGTAACACCCTTGTGTTCTCATTCCAAAACTTTACAAGTAATTCTTTTAGAATATTAGATGTATCCTTTTCTTTTCATGGGAGTCTACTAGAGAATACCCAATAGTGAATGTTATTGGTTGACTCGAGACTTTTGCGTCTCCCTATTTCTTTCATTAATGTTTTAATTTTTACCTTCAAAGTTATACTTGTTTTTATAATCAAGTGTTTATTAACTATTTTATCACTTACTATACAATTAGTTAAGTACACACCGTGTAACATTACTATCTTTGGTGTATTTTTTGACACCTATAGTAAGGTATGATTTATGTATATTTTCAACAATTTTCACATTTTGATCATCAACATTAGATGTTCTTAACACTAGGGTCTTCATTGTAGGTCTCATATTAATTAATTTCATCAACGTAACAAACAATTGACATCTTTGAGTATCATTTAATTTCTCAAAGTAATTATTTCAAATTCCCATAGATTTTCTTCTCACATTTCTTTCATACAATTTGTTAGGCATTGGTTTTATAATGTGTTCATCAATTTCAATTAAATGAATGGGTTTTCTATGCAAAATGGAAGGACGTGTTCTTAGAGGTAAAGATTCATTAGTAAGGTTACTTTCTTCTTTCAGTGTTTCCATGTAAATTTCAAGATTAACATTTGGATTCTTAGGTAAAGGTTCAACTTTTCAATTCGTACCAAACTCTTTATGAATAAAAACATTATAATTCAATTCATTATCAATATTTTTTACAGAATTATTATTCGCCTTATTTTCATTATGTATTTCATTCTCATTTTCTAGAACATCAAGTACATTTGAGATAGTAGGTGTACCTTTTCCTCCACGAAGTTTTTGCATCTTCTTCGCTTTATTTATTCTAATCTCTTCCAATTACTTTGTTGTCTTTTTCTTGACCTTCTTTATGTCCTTGTGTCATTTTTTATCCCCCATGATTATTAATATATATATATATATATATATATATATATATATATATATATATATATATATATATATATATATATATATATATATATATATATATATATATTGGGGTAGGGGACAACCTCAATGATTCAAAATTCATGCAATAATGTATAAGAATGTGCATAGTAGAGATAGAAATCCCATGAAAGAGGTGGAAAAGGATGTTGGGGGGAAGGGAATATATATAAAAAATGAAACATGTATGCATTTATTTTTTCCATTTTACAAATAAAATCTCTTGGCTTGGATCCAACTTGGATCCCCAAGCCTGAGGCATAAGCCTACTAAAACACAGCAAACAGTGTGTTTTTGAAATAAAAATGATAAAATGTGTCTTCCTCTATAATAAATCTCACAAAAATGATCAAAAAATTTATTAAAAATATGACTATGAGGTCACATAAAATGTCTTCTTTCTAAATATATGATTTTTCAAATTTTCTGACTAGTATAAGGTTTCCATACTTAATATTTTCTATGTCTGTTTATCGCTCTTTTTTTTGTATGTATACATGTCTATATTTCATCATGTATATTTTATTTCACTCATAGAAATTGGATAAAAATTATACAGTCCCAAACTAGGACTAATTCTATATATATTCAAAAAAACTAATTTTTGATCTTTTTTGAGGTAGTTAGGGGGAACAGTCATCTATCCCTTATTTTTCAAAATTTAAAATCTTTGTACTTGAAAAATGATACAAAAATAAATACTGACTAAAAAAATCCATCCCAAACTAGATGTTTATATCTATCTTTCTACTAAAGAGTTTTCAAAAATAATAAATAGTGCTTAAAAAATGGGAGGGGCACAACCGGTTATCTACTATGTTTTTTTACAAAAACAGGAGTACCTATTGGAATTTTAGATCTTTAACCTACTTACATTTAATCATTTTTAAAACCTAGTAGTTTAGAAAATAGACTCAAAATGCTATAGTTCATGTTCTTATAACATTTTCAAATTTTGAGTGTAACTATCTCAAAAAACTCGTACAAGTTGAAGAATTTTATTTTTCAGAAAAACGTTTCCACTTAAAACCCCATTTCCCCCCCCCCCCATTTTCATGCACTTACCCCACTCAAAATCCACACTATGAAGGAATTCAAAATCCACGCTACAAAGGAGTATTATGATTTTGACAAAAATATTCAATATGTTGTAACTTTTGATGGGGACCACAGAATTGAACAAAATTGATATTGTTTAAATTTATTGAGGTGAGATAGACAATGGAGATATTTTTAGATCACTTTAACGCCATTATATGATCAAATAAATGAATTTGGGGCCCACAAATTTTTTTTCGGATATGAGTTTGTGACTCAAATACGGGACTGGACTTTTGCTCATATCTTATGATTCATAGATACGTTTGACATGAGACCAACCTCATTGGAAGAATTTTTCAGAGGGATTCACTCCAAGATCACTTTTAAGGGGGTGGTGGAGACACTTGGGATATTCTATTGATATAATTTTGGTTCATTTCAAGTTATTTTCTCAATTAAATGATGTTGAATTCAGTTACAGATCATTTTGTTTGATTCCTTTTTGTCTAATGATACTTCTTAGATGGTATATACTCATCTCGTCCCCGGTAAAATGGGTTTAATTGTCCTTGTAATAAAAAATGAGTTGTTATCAATGTTCCAAAGCATGTTTGTGACCAAAAGTGGACATATGTCAGCTCACTCTTTATCCATCTCCCTTGATTTTATGGATATTCATTGATCTAAGTTAGAGCTCGTCCACATGGGCAATATTTGAATGTTTTCTTGCAATACAAGACATCCCCATGGGTTTTAATCATCATGAGTTTGAGTAATTATCTTTTGGGCCAATTCTACGGTAGTTTGGAACAGTCAAGCAGGTTGAGCATAGCATATGGCATCTTAAAATCCCTTCTCCTCTCTTCTCCATCTATAAATGTAATGAGTTTCATAAGTGAAACTATCATCTCTTGAATGTGAAGGAAATATTCCTAATCAGTTTCTGAGTGTTCTGAGTTTCTACATACCCTTGTGTTGAATTATGTAATGTGTTCACTTCCTTCTCAATAGTTGTAAGAGATTGTGTATTCCTTAAGTAATAATATCTAGTTGATTTTGATTATTATTTATCCTTTTGTTATTACATTTTTAGCTTTCTCTCTTGTTATTTTATAATGTGTATGAGTTATAGTTGTGTACTTTTAATACATTGTGTCATTTATACAAGGGGATTAAAGGTTATTAGAATGCAGTGTGGATTGATGCTCATATCTTCCCCTTTGTCACTGTGTTCACCCATTTTTCCTTGATCTTAGGGATAGTGTTCCCTTCATACTTTGGTGTATCATCATTCTTTTAAAATTTTAGCACTCTTTTTTCCTCAACCTTGCAAATTTTTCAGTTATATTAGAGTAGTGGTTAATCCATAACTTTTCATGAAAGGAGCCAGCCTTATTCTAGAGGTTTTTCTCAATGGTTAAGGTATCAAATCTTAGATATACTCCCATTGTTTTTGCTGAGACCTTTAGATACTTGAATAACTTCTCAAATCATAGAGGTGCACACAATTATCTACCAAAAAAAAATTGAACACATGATGGGACCGTTTTTTAGTCGATTACATCTCATTTTACTAAGATTGATGTGTTTCTTACTAATCTCCAGCTTTCTAAAGCATTATCCCAACACACCTAGTGAATCCACTAATCTAGAAACCCGTTTTTTTCATTAGAAGACCATTTGCACTCATTTTTTTGTTACTTTCATGAAGTTGTGTAATCGTGACTTTATTTCCTCATTTGGGATTCTAATTTTTAAGAGCAATATCATTCCCCTTAACCTTCATTTTTTCAAATCTCCCCTCCAAAATAGTTTTATGATCCCTATCCTGATGAATATGCCTACGATCCAACCCCCACTGGTCCATATGGTTATCATATTAACCATTATATTTTTAGGAATAAGGATATGCTTATAATGATGGGGATATATTTATCTTTAATGATGTTTTTTTAGTTTTGAGTTCAACACATGGAGAAGAGCATGCAACAATATAAAGATTTGTGTGAGAGCATGGATTTTAAGCTCTGTGAAATCATAAAACCTTGTCAATGGGGCAATCCTCTACCAAGTTGGTATAACCCTCAACAAAAACTAGAGTTAATGGATGACAATTTAAATAGTATGCTAGAGTTGATTGATGAGACCAAGGAAAAAAAATATCATTTAAGGAACGCAGTCAATGGGTAAATCCTTCACCACAATCATATAACCCCCTTCCTCATTTATCTGAATCCATACAATATTGACCTAAATTTCATGTTCCTATCTTTCTCTCATCTTCTCTTGAGAGTTATTCTCATCCCAAAGGAGATAATATACTCCCCCACCATTAAAAATATTCAAAATCATCCAAGAGCCTAATTATTTCCCCATTTCATAGATCAAAAGTCTTTTGTGTATGAATTTCATGTTCAAATAATTGAGAGGTTGTAGCTACCTTCCATCACTCTCCCACTCTCAAAAAAGGTGCTACCCAATCCACAAGATCTCTATGAAGAACCATGTTTAAGTGAACCAAAACTAGCTAAAAAAAGCTCCAACATTGTTGAAAATTATGAGATATCTATCTCAAATTGGGTTGACTCTAAAAGTGTGGATGAAGAGATGACTTGAATATTTCAATTTGAGCTTCTTATTGTTTATTATGATAAATCTATAAGTGAAGATGAGGTTGTTGAGAACAAAGTTTAAGGAGCCTAGTTTTCTAACATTAAAGAGGATCATTTAGAATTAAAGGGTGAACAAGATGTTACTGATTTTACTAGGGTTTGTGTTCCTAATCACATAGAGGAGAAATTAGATCCCATGGATGAGGAAGAGATCATCGAGAGCTTCTTGATCTCTTTTTAAGGTGAATATACTAATCAATCCTTTCCCTCACTTATGGAATTAGGCTTGGGAAAAACATTTGATTTAGTAACGTTGTTTGAGGAAGAAATGATTAAGGAAAATAATCTAGAAGAGGAAATTAGATATGGATATCAATTAGGGGTAAAGGAGGATGATTTCCATCTTATTCATTTTATGTTTGAGGCTAAAGAAGAGGAGGATGGGGATCCAAGTTTGGAGGTATAGTTATTTGTGTAGGAAGAAGTAAAAGAGAGGTTAGATCATCTTGCAAACATTCTCCATCATGAGGAAAATGTGTTTAGTAGTTCAATTCATGGGGATGAATTGGAAAAAAATGGGAAAATCATAAGGGAAATCAATGCACAAGTTTTGCCAAATGGGTATCCAATCATATACCTAGCTAGATCAAAGCTTCAATCACAATTGTCACTGGTCATGTTCACTTTAGAGCATGAGGAAGAGCTTCAAAGTGCCAAGGATCAGCTCCGATACTTCCCAAACCCCAATAAAGATCGCATATAGGTATTTTTCTCTTTTCATTTGTTAATGTGAAGGGAAATAAATTTCAAAATAGCTTTCCAATCTAATTAAATACCATGCTCACTAAAAATTTGATCTCATGGCCACATTTTATCAGAAAAGGGAATTATTTATCCCAACAAGTTAGAAGTTTTGTCTGAATTGGTTTGAGATTTGTTAGAGTAGAAGTAGTTTAGGTTTGTTTTTAGCAAAACAAATGCTTGTGCACACTATGCATGTCTTCATTCGGAGCATGTATGATTTTCATCTTTTGTACATAGTTTTTTGTAGACCTTCTTGGTGTTGCATAGTCCACATCAGTCAAGCCTTCAAGCAAGGGTGCTTTTAAGTAGTTTTCAGTTGTTCAAGCTATTATTCATGGCTTTGGGATTAATTTCAAATCATAGTGCAAGTGAAGCCATTCTCTCTTGAATGGAAGAAACTCTACCCAATCGGTTTCTGAGTGTTTTGAGTTTGTGTACACCCTTGTGTTGAAATGTGTAATGTGTTCACTTCCTTCTCAATGATTGTGAGATATTGTGCATTCCTTAAGCAATAATATCTAGTTTATTGTTATTGTTATCTATTATCTAGCTTGTGTTATTGCATCTTACCTTTCTCTCTTTTAATTGTATGATGTGTATGAGTTATAGTTGCATAATTTTAGTCCATTGTGTTGTTTATATAGAGGATTAGGGGCTAATAGAATGCAGTGTGGATTGTGGCTAATATTTTCCCCTTTGTCGTCATGTTCATCTATTTTTCCTTGATCTCATGTAGATTGATCATGTCATACTCTGGAGTATCACCATTCTTTTCAAATTTCAACACTTTTTCTCCCTAAACCTTGCAGAGTTTTTAGTTAATTTAGAGCAATTGTTAATATAGACCTTTTAAGGATAAGAGTCAACCTTATTTTGGAGGTTTATTTCACAAGTTAAGGTCCTACACCTTAGAGATACTCCTATTGTTGTTGCAAAGACCTGTAGACACTTGAATAGTTGCCTAAATCAGAAGTGTGCACACAATTTTATGCTAACAACCATCACATAAATAATAAATAATCCCAACTATAATTTGAATCAAATCATCATCTAATCAAATAAATGACATCAACTATTTTAATCTAAAAACATGGCATACATGATAATTGCATCAAACCAAAAAAGTATCTCATCCAACCACCAAATCATTTAAAAGTCTCAAAAATGATAATCTACAAATATAGGATATGACATTGTAATCCTATTTATATAAAAATCTTAGATTTAAGAATTTTTTTTCCAAATAAATTCAAATCAAATATATAATAGTCCCTAAAACTCAAATAAGTCATGAAAAAAATAAAAATATTATGATTGAGACATATCAATACAACAAAAATAAATGCCAAAAATAAATCCAAAGATTCTTTTAATAATGAGATTAAAGAGACACAAAGGGAATATTAAATCTAAATAAGAAAGATACAAGCTAGAGAAATTATGTAGAGAAAAAGAATAGATGAAGAATGCAGGGCATTAACCGAGCAGATTAAAAACCAAACAAAAGAGTATGTTTTGGAGATATTACAAACACTATACAATAAGGGACAAATGTGAACCCTCAGAGTCAATGGACAATATTTGATTTTGTATGCAAACGACTAGTTAAAAAATGGACAATACTAAATAGTGGATGGAAGCAAGTAGTTAAAAAACTAACCCATAATATAATAAACATCATCACAATGTGTACACTGAAAGATATATGTATCACCGCATGTGATATCAAGATGTACAGGTTATAACGAGTCTATAGAATATATATCATTAGATTTATAATCTTTTTTTTAATAAAAAATTCAGTGTTCTATTGTATTCAAGATAATGATTTTTTATTTTGAATGTTTTATGTCTCAATATAAATTGAGGTGGTTATGAGAATACCTTTGAGGTTTGATATTACTTTTGGATTGTGTTGTTCATAGTTTTGAGTTCTAATAGTTCAATGTTTATATTTGTAATATTTTGATATTACTTTTGGATTATGTTGTTTATATTTTTGAGGTCTAATAGTTCATGTTTATATTCTTAATATTTTGAGTATGACTTTAATTTGAACATATTACTATTTATAAAATAATTTTTTAACGTATATTAGTTGTTTCACTTTCATGTAGAGGAAAATAGAATTGATTTTAAGTATATAGTATAGCTTTCATTTCATAAATCTATTTATGTCCGAAAACGTATTATATGGTCAATTGTCAATAGACTTAAGACTTATTATTATATGACAAGTAAACATATACAATAAAGGTTTTTCCTAATAATTCCATCATATCACATAAAAATCGTACATATCACATTCTAATCATGGTAATTGTACATGCAATAGGTTAGTTGAAGTCTATTGTTATTATAAAACCACTTTGCACATCTAAAGATAGTAATTGTACATCCCCTAATAAATATATCATATGAACAATATTTATTTGAAATGTTAACACATTTTTAATATATTTTTTTTTTATTTGACATGTATAAATAAAGATAAAGTCATTATTTAAATTAATTTTTTTAATTATAATATATTTAACAAATAGTTGATTTGGACTTGACTTCGAAATATCTATGGTGAATGGTTTTACATGCATGAGGAGATGGTGCATAACTGCGAGCCCGCGAGGAAGCCTGCAATTGCGTGCCGAGCCAATGGTGAGATGCGTAGGGTTCAAGGGGAGTCAGAGATGCTTGGTGGTAAAGCTCCAGCTGGGTCGAAGGCATTTGTGGCAGCCACGGTGGACTCCAGGGATGGGCGACCATGCCCTAACCCTCAACCCTGTAACGAAAAACCTAAGACACCAGCTGGGTTTGGTTCAAGCAGGTGCCAAAGGAAATATAAGGGGCACTCAAGGCAGTGGGAATGCCTCATTCAAAGAAGCCCTTGGCAAATCCGAGGGCATCATTCCAGGAAATCAAGCGCATGTGGTTGATCTTGCTGAAGAAGTTCCTTCGTTGGTCATTGAATGCTAGGTAGTGGAGGACTATTACCAGAATTTATCTTGGGATGCCATAATAGGTCGCTTCAATGGCCTATGGCCTTCCTCTATAGAATTATATCACTGGGTATTTCAAAACTGGAAAAATAAATGTGAAATCTTCCTCTATTCCACGAGTATTTTTGTGGTTCATTTTAGAGAAGTAGAGTATTACCAGTGGTGCCTAGCTGATGGGTCGTGGTTTTGGGGTAACGTTGGCCTATTTTTGACTCCTTAGTTCCTAGAATTTGATCTGAACACTGTCAATTTCCAAAACGTCGGTTTGGGTGAGACTTCCCAATCTTCCTTTGCATCTTTGGTATGCACTGGAAGATATCGGTAATGTATTGGGCAGATTCTTAAAAGAAGACATAGACAAATCTCATGCGGGATTATGCTCCTTCACTCATATATGTGTGGAAGTCGATCTAAGAAAAGGATTGCCAGATCGAATTAATTTAAAATTCGGAAACTTTCTGCATTCTCAACCCTTTGATTACGAAAACACAGCTTTCCGGTGTAGAAACTGCAGAATCCCTGGTCATCTGCAAGCATCATGTCCTGTGAATAAGAATTCAGTTAAGAAGAGTGGTTCAGCGTTGACCAAAGGATGGGGACCATTAGATCCGGATTTTGTGGATGTGGCTACATTCAAGGAGGATCCCTACAATGCCAGTGTTGAGAATAACGCTGAGGAGAGTGTGGAATGTGAAAAAATGGAAATTTTTCAGGACTCGCAGGGGATAATAGTAGTTAGTGGAACGGAAAGGGGGCTTTCTCCTGCTAAATCAAATTCGGATCAAGAATCTTTGTCAGGTAATCAGATGGCTTCTACTAATCCTGACATTCTCCCGCTTATAATTTCAAGTGGGAATGGTAAGTGGCAAGAAGTAAAGAATATAAAAAATAAAAAAGGTCGAATTGGTAATATCGAGGATTATTTTCCATCCCAGAATGGGAAATAGCCCTTTTTTGGTAGTTTGGTTAAGCATTGCTCTGTAGGATTATATTCTTGGGATATATGTCCAACTTTGTTTGTTAATCTTTCAAGGGTATTTAGGCCTTGTTTTTATTGGGAACGGGTCCTATCAACCCGCCTTATCAGTCCAAAAAAAAAGTTGATTCAATACTTATATAATAATTTAAAATCTTACCTATAATAATATGATTGGTTACTTTATAAAATTAAACATGTAATCATAAATTATATTAACTATGGGAGTACTATATTTGCTACTAGATACTTTTTCTATAACAATATTTGTAAGAGTATTCTGTTTAGAAATTGATCATTTGTAGAGAGTGTTTGTGATGTTGACAAGATATATAAGCAGAAAAAAATTGAATGAAAATTTATTAAATCATATTATTTTAATTATTCTTTAATAAATAGATATATAATGTGAAAAAATATAAAGCTTAAGTTAATTAGTATATATTGAAAGAAGCCATAAAAAGTGGTACGCTTTTGTGATCTATTAGTTAAGACTTTAAAATGTGACCGGGTTTCTAAGTCGAGCAAATTTTCTACAATTTCGATGGTTGGCCAAGTTAGGCAAAAAAACTTGGCCGGTCCCTTTCATTTTTGCCCACAACATACGAAAGATTCTTCTTTATTATGATCTCCTTTTTGTTTTAGCACGTTGATTTCTCAAATGATTGTACATTGCTTTTTCCTCTAGTAATGCTCATTTTCTCTAAGGTTGGACAATTATTGTAGTTAATTATTTAGGTTAAGGATCCTAGTAACTTTTGTCCGTTAACCGTTTCTCTTGTTACTGTTATGGTGATCAGACATACTGGTGGGTTTATATATTCCTTAATTGCCAAAATGGTGTCATGAACATCTCTTAATCAATGATTATGTTTCTCATTTAATGATACTCCTTACATTTTGGCTTGATGACCCAAGTGGCTAGGAAACTGGTTATAGAGAATCATTCGTCAAATAGTTTATCGTCAATTTGTTCTAAATTAGAGATAACACCTTTTTGTTGATGGATGCCACAAGCCCTTCTGTATTGATATGAGAGTTGCAAGCAAAAATTATCTGTTTTATATGATTGTGTTTGTACCATGATGAATGTGTAGAAATTGTTGAGGATGAAGGGGGTATTAAGGAAGATCAAGCTATGCTAACTCTTTCATGGGTAAAGTGTAGAAGTTGTAGATGATGAAGAGATCATTAAAGAAGATGAAACTACAGTTATTCTTCCATGTCTAATGTCTAGAAGTTGTAGGGGATGAAGACGGCATTAAAGAATATTAGATCATACAGATTCTTTCATGTGTAATGTGTAAAAGGTATAGAGGATTGAAAAAAATGAAATTATACTAACTCTTCCATGTATAACATGCAGCCTGGTAAGTTGTCACATTCAAATTCATGTCAGTCAGAATTTGTTAAGGATAAAATTCATAAAAAATCATTACTACAAAAGTCAGCAATAAAATTCATGATTAAATTTTACCTCAAGAAGTATTATGCTTATATTTTATATTAAATAGTCAAAAAACAAATAATCAACTTCAATAAATTTTAATGAATTTTAACAAATCATAACAAATTTTTAATGAATTTCAATAAATTGTTAAAGAATTTCAACTAATTTTTAAAACACATTTTATATTTAGGGAACTTCGATTTTTCACATCAAATACACCAAATGTAGTTAGTTAACATACAAACGATATACAACTCTTACAAAATAATGAAAATAAGTAGTAGTAATAATTAGTCTCAAGAACAAAGATGCACAGGTAGTGAGGGATATTGCTAAGAATATTGCGCCCACTAATGATGTTAAACATAATCGCTATCCTACCATCCAGATTATACCAGTTGTTTGAAAATATGACACTCATATTTTAAGACTTTGAAACTGATGCAATGGACAACTCCCATCACTTAACTTTTAAGTTTCAACTTCACATAAGAATATATATTGGCATCTTTATGACACAAAACACCAAAATAAAATTTATCTGTAAAGCCTTTTTTATAATTTAATAATAGGTTTCGTCCTTTATGTGGGTTAGAGTTGTCTTGATCATGAATAACAACTCAACGTGATTGATTTATAGGCCTTAAGGTGTCTAAGTCATCACTTCCAAAAAAAATGACAAGAAGATATTTTAGTAAAAGGATTTTCAAAGATATATGGTTGCATTATCCTTTTCTCAAGTTATTATCAGCTACAGAGTTAAAGTCCTATCACTATTAGGTTGCTGGTTACGAAGGGTCGCTGTCAATATCAATTGATATATTCCTATTAGACACACTCAAAATGTTGGAATGATTAGGTGATAACATTATTAGTTGAAAATCATTTTGCCTAATGATAGCATATGACAATCTGCATGCCCCAATGTAGAGATTCAGGTTTGTTATGTAAATTTAATTTACTTCAGTTGAACATAGATTACAAGTGGTTTGTAAACTTGAGGAAGACTCTTGTGATTTCTAGATTAGATTGTCCAAGTCTTGGCTTTTGATAGTTGTTGACTAAAACCAGTAAATCATTATTTTAATAGGCTTGCCTCGTGCATTCTTGTTAAATATCAAACATCATGATGAGATCTTTTCTCATGGGCTTAATGGCGAAAGATCTGTGTTTCCATCTTGGGGGGGCAGGCATTAGATTGATTTTGAGGTAGACAGAGTCTCACATGTGTGACCCATCATTTATATGAGTTTAATAGTGAAAGATCTATGTTTCCATGTTGTGGGGACCGGTACTAGATTGATTCTGAGTAAGCAAGGTCCCATATATGCAACCCATCATAGAATGTAAGAAAAAAAATTAAATATCTTAACTTTAAGTACTCCCCATCATCAATAGTACTTATCTTTGTACCATACCATACAACTATTTTAACTATGAAATGCTTGGAAAGAATATAATCAAACATTTAATAAAGTATTTGAGCCCAGACAGATGAGTTTGTCATCATTTGAATTGGTAAGGTACAGTAATCATCTCTTGCAAAGTTTATTTCGTCCATCGATTACCTAGATTTCCAATTCCCTTATTAAGGTTTTTATAGAAAATAAATCTTATAATCTTATCAATATTAATTTCCACGAGTTTTATGTATACATTATATTTTATTTCGAGAAAAAAATGCTTCTTGTTTCATCAAACTCGCCTCTGATTCAAACCCAGCCTCATACCTCAATAAATAACATACTATTTGTAATATATTACGATCCTAACCAACAAGATGATTATCAAAAAAATTAAAAGATCTTTCTTATACTCCAAATTCTATCATGTGTTTAATCCTTATGGTGTAATAACTTCCATACAACATTTTTTACTTCAAATAAGAAGATGAGGAATACAGAGAAACCCAGTTACTATAACTCTCAAAGGTAACATAGACCCAAGTTTCTTGCCACCCTGTAGAACATTCTTATCAACAAATGCAGTTTTTCACCTACTCATTCATGTATGTTGCTCTGCATCGGCAACATGATCGCTTTACAGGATTTCAGATACTTGCCAATGCCTGATTTACTTCCTACACTAATTTCTGCATGACGTCTGACAGTATGGAATTTTTTGTCCACATTTGTCAATGACAGCGACTAACTTTCTTTCTGATTTCCTTGTATTGAACTACAAATATTTTGTTGTGGGTGCACAAATAATCAACCTTCTTCAGTTTAGTGTCAAGGATTAACATCCAGTCTTTTACGATTCTGATATAATCAATTTATTTCTTTCATTTCAAGTATCTCAACAAATTAATATCTGAACAAATTGTATAAAATTACGACATACCATCATCCTCACCAATGGAACTACTACAACCCTTTTAATAATTCTGATTAACTTTTGGTTGAAGATACATACTTGTTATAAACATATCTGGGGCTACAATTTGCACAGATGAATTTAAAACAATAGCAATAAAAAATAAATGGCATTCATGTGCTAGGAAAAAAATGCAACAATAAAAGATCAACCGGTTACAGGAAGCAATGCATGAATGGAAGTACAAAAATGCTTTGATTTCCATATTACTAATTGAAGTACATAAACAATACAATTTGATGACAGAAATGACTTGATTTTTACCTCCCCACAAATACGGCTAACAAACTGGAACTTTGATTTGGAGCGGCAAATTGTAAAGATTTTCTGGAATCAACTGCATAGTTATACTTGGACTTCAAACTACTGAAAGACACATTAATTTGTAAATGAAAACTTTCTAACAGTTCTATCTACTATTGCCATTCAGATTCATTTTTTAATTGAAAATTGTTTCAGTGATGTATGCTAAGCAGAAAGTAAGATATTTTACTCACTGGCCCAGCAAGAGTTTGCAACTAGTTTCCACTATGTACAGTGATTCAACTTTGGATTCACTGTAAATATAAAATGATAAGCTACGTCTCCTTTTTATGCATCTTTTGTCATGGACCACTTAAATTGTAGGCAAAGGATATTTCTCTGTGTCTAGCTATTCTATCACACAAGTATTTCATTTTTACTGTAACTTGGACTACCGAAGGATGAATCGATCTGTAAATGTACAATTTCTAACGGTTCATTCTGATATTGCCATTCAGAATTCTTTTACAATTTGAGATTGTTAGGGTGATTTGTGCTACGCACAACGTGAGATCTTTAAGATTCTGGCTCGGCAAGATTTTGTAACTAATTTCCACTAGGGACAGTGATCCAAGCTTTGATTCACTGTGCACATAAAATAGTAAGTTACATGTCTCCTTTTTATGCATTTTTTTGCTATGGACCATCTTTAAGACTCTGGGTCGGCAAGATTTTGTAGCTAATTTGTACTAGGGACAGTGACCCAAGTTTTGATTCACTGTAAACATAAAATAGTAAGCTACATTTCCTTTTTATACCGTTTTTGCTATGGACCATCTTTAAGACTCTGGCTCGGCAAGATTTTGTAACTAATTTCCACTAGAGACTGTGACCCAAGTTTTGATTCACTGTAAACATATAATAGTAAGCTACATGTCTCCTTTTTATGCTTTTTTTTAGCTATGGACCATCTTTAAGACTCTGGCTCGGCAAGATTTTGTAACTAATTTCCACTAGGGACAGTGACCCTAGTTTTGACTCACTGTAAACATAAAATAGTAAGCTACATGTCTCCTTTTTATGTATTTTTTTTGCTATGGAGCATCTTTAAGACACTGGCTTGGCAATATTTTGTAACTAATTTCCACTAGGGACTGTGACCCTAATTTTGATTCACTGTAAACATAAAATAGTAAGCTACATGTATCCTTTTTATACATTTTTTGCTATGGACCAGTCAGATTGCAGGCAAGGATATTTCTGTGTCTAGCTACTCTATCACACAAGTATTTCTTGTTTGTTACTCCCAGAATCGTGTCTTGTCGACAGAAAAAGATTCAATCTGTTGCCAGTCTTATGATTTAGTATGGCTTGAAGTGATGCATTCTTATTATCTGTTTTTCAAAGTCTTAGAGTAGGTCATCTCCATCAATCACAAAACAGGATTGCATCAATTTGATTGTAGGAAACGTTTCAAACAGTAATACCCTGCAAACAATCCGTAGAAAACAAAAATTCAGTGAACTGCTGAAGCATTTGTTACTCAAACAGGCACTTGAAAGTCAAACAAGAATTGAACTGTCATGTTTTGGTGGTTTATGTATTAACCACGCCAAAAGGTTTGCCGATGCAGAAGCAGCCTTTGCAGTGCGAGTCAACTGATTGATGTGCTAGCATCCTTCATCTCTTCAGAGCTAACACATGGCTCGCGGTTTTGGTTTCATGCCTTGCAAGACATCTGTAGGTTATGATTGTTATCTATGTGATGTCCATAACATAATTTACAAGCTGACTACTACAGTGGCATATCCCTATGATTCCTATCTCTGTTTATCCAATTCATATGTGGATTTTTATGATTTGAACAGTGAGGGGCAGAGCTCAAAAACTAACCCATTAGGAGATTTGAACTCAAAGATGGGCTAAAGAAAAATTCCTCAACAGAGGTTGTGTGGACTCAAGTTATGCATATAATTGGAGAGAGAATATGAATTGCATCAATTTGTTTCAGAGTTCTGTCACAAAAATCCATTTGGAAAAGAGTTGGGTAATGTTTGGGGAAATCCTTAAAGTATCAAAAAAATATTATATTTTTTTCCAAACATAAATAAACTTGTAGGTTGTGATAGTTCAAGCATATATAAAACTTTTATCAAAAGCCAAAACAAGCTGAACACCAGAAGAGTAGGAAGACAACCTAAGATCTCGGACAAACATAACTAGCAGTTAATCACCTGAACAGGCAAGGAACATAAGTTGTAAGATTTACCTAAGATGGAATGGTGCAGAGTCTTCTCATGGACCAATGTTTCAAGCTATTTGAAGGAGACTAAAAACAATAATGAAACATAATCTTGAGGTATACTTCACCACCACAACTTAGAAAAAACAGAATTGAATGCCAGTTACTTAAACTTATCAATAACAGAACTCTTAACAGGCTTTTGCAAAAATACTAGCAGTATTTTAACATCATTTATATTAATTTAACTTGTTGTGTTTATTGACCCTGCATCTATTATCTTACAAACGAAAAACATAGGATCAGAATATAGTACATAGTTTTCCTACCAATTTCAGGAATTTGTGCGTACCCAATCCAAGTTTTCTGATCCTTGCATCAAAGTCTGCTAAGTGTTGCAGATGAATATATTGTATGAAGTGATTTGATAATCTTATGCAGATATAGTTCTCATGTACAAACTGATTAACAAGACTCCACAGAGCTGCACCCCCACACTACAACTCTTGGCGAAGGTATGAGGTTTCACAGGGGTTTATGACTTTTATATTTATACACTGCCCAAACCAAAATAAACTTTGCAGGAACTTATTAGGGTTTACGATGTTCCTCCAATGGAAATATACAGTAATAGAGACTCAGATCAATACATATTGCTAGACAAACTCCGATTGCTAGTAGACTGCCAGTTATATGATCTGTATCTAGTTTAACTGGGCAATTTTCAAGCAATTTTTTGTTAAAGAATACATACCAAAATCTCAGATTCAAGCTGTTTTACGGCGTAGGAAATGTTGCAGGAGACCGATTTTTTTCAAGGCCTTGGATATTTTCTTCAGATTAGGTTTTCTCAAAGGCATTTTGCCTTTCGAAAATTTTAACACTTGAAGACAACAAACCTGGGAGGGTTCTTGTAGGTCCTCTGCATCAGAATCCAGAAGTTCTTTGAGATCCTCATCAAGTTCTGTAATGGGATCGATCCGTCCCTGGCTTGCATCATGGTATGCTTCCCAAAGGAGATCCATTTCTGCAGTCCCTAGAAGCATCGCTGGAGATGTCAAAAGCTGAGCTCTCTTTGGAAAGGTAATCTGTTCGGAAGGACCGATTTTTGTCTTCCCTGCTAGGATATTACGCTGCTTATTTTTGGATTCTCGAATTTTTAGCAAGCTGGATGAAAGATGGTAGAGCTCTTGCTCATCTCTTTTGCAATTTTTCATCCAATCTTTTCCTTTCCCAATTACAGAGTCTTCTTCGCTAAACTTATCATCTGTTTTCCAGAGTTCATCCATGCATCTGAACTCATCTTCCAAAGCCTCAACTGGGAGGCTTCTACATGCTCTTAATTCAAACCGACCAATATCAGAGAGCCCATCTGCCTCTAGTCCTCTGTTTTGAACAGGGATGCTTGTTCCTACATCCTGGGATACTGGAAATGCATTGTCCTGTTCTATGCAGGGTGATATAACATTTTTTTGTCTGGCCGTGAATTCACTGTTTCCTGCATGACATGTCTGGAAATTCTCATCATCTAATAGCTCATCCTCTGTAGATATAAAGATTGGATTTCCGCCTTGCTCCTCTTCAACTTTGGAAATTCCTGGTGTATGATCAAGGCCCACAATATTTCGATTTAAATTGCTGTCTGGTCCGTTAAGAAATTCAGATTCTCCAACAATACCTGTTTCATGTAATTTCAAATCATCTGACTGTTTGTACTCTGCTTCTGCCATGGCAAGAAAACTTGAGTTCTTACCTTCTTTATCATCATCCTTGGAAGCCTCTATATTTTCACAAGCTGCAAGCTCTAGGCTCTCAGCACACTTAGTGCCTTGCCTGTATACTGATTCACACTCTTCAGCATACAAAGCTTTTGGGAATTGCTCATCATCTGATAGATCATATCTGAACTCATCTTCCAAAGCCTCAACTGGGAGGCTTCCACATGTTCTTAATTCGGACCGACCAAAATCATAGAGCCCATCTGCTTCTAGTCCTCTGTCTTGAACAAGGACGCTTGTTCCTGCATCCTGGTATGCTGGAAATGCATTGTCCTGTTCTAAGCAATGTGACATAACATTCTTTTGTCTGGCCGTGAATTCACTGTTTCCTGCATGACATGCCTGGAAATTCTCATCATCGGTAGAAATAAAGATTGGATTTTCGCCTTGCTCCTCTTCAACTTTGAAATCTCCTGGTGTATGATCAAGGCCCGCAGTATTTAGACTTAAATTGCTGTCTGGTCCGTTAAGAAATTCAGATTCTCCAACAGAACCTGTTTCATGTAATTTCAAATCATCTGACTGTTTGTACTCTGCTTCTGCCATGGCAATAAAACTTAAGTTCTTATTTTCTTTCTCATCATCCTTGAAAGCCTCTATATTTTCAAAAACTGCATGCTCAAGGCTGTCGGCATACTCAGTGCCTTGCCTGTATACTAATTCGCACTCTTCACCATACAAAGTTTTTGGGAATTGTTCATCATCTGATAGATCATATCTGAACTCATCTTCCAAAGACTCAACTGATCTGTTAAGAAAATCAGATTCTCCAACATAACCTGTTTCATGAAATTTCAGATCATCTGACTGTTTGTACTCTGTTTCTCCCATGGCAAGACAGCTTGAGTTCTTACCTTCTTTCTCATCATCCTTGAAAGCCTCTATAGTTTCACAAGCTGCATGCTCAAGGCTCTCGGCACTTAAAGTGCCTTTCCTGTCTACTAATTCACACTGTTCAGCATACAAAGCTTCTGGGAATTGCTCATCATCTGATAGATCATACTCTGTATTTCTCATCGAAAAAGGGCAGGAATATTTACCTTGCTTCTGATAATCCTTTCCTGTGCTCTCTATCAGGACTTGGGTGATGCTCTCCAAGGCATTTAAAGCATCAAGCTCCACCCTTCCACCCAATTCCTCAATAAGTCTCTCCATAAGCTCTCTTACCTTGCCAAGAATGAGGCTCTTACTTGAAACAACAATTGGTCCTCCTCCATCCTGTTTAACCTTCTCGTGTGAAGCTTTACCAAAGTCAACATTTTTGTCATCTTTTTCTATGGTGGGATGCTCTTCTGTATAATAAATAGACCCGTCCAATTTCTCAAGACTCTCTGTCCATTCCATTTCCACCCAATCATCTGCACTGTTTGCCAATTCTCTGTTGACTCCCCTGGGCAATCCGAGTTTTCCACACGGCTGTTGACATGCCCAACTGCATCCACCACTGTCCTCGCCGTTAACAGCTGCCTCTCTAAACCTCTTCCACTGTAGATCCCTATCAGCCCTCATTCTTTCCAATTGTGGACCAAAGCTGAATACAATCAGCAGGAAGAGCACTGTGGAGATCAACAGAGGATAGAAGAACAATAGTACTTTGACTAACCTTGGAGCAAAAATGAAAAAAGCGGCTATGTGAATCGGATACTTCCAAACAAAGGCACAACAACAGAAAAACTCCCAATATAGTTGCTCCCATTGATCATCAGAGATATATCTATGCTTCCACGCAATACTTAATGCAGAAACTGCACTACCCATGACTGAGTTATCCATTATCTCCCACTGAATCAGCCTCATGCCTGGGCCATAAATACAGTACAGAGAGACAGAAAAAAAGTACCTAGCTCTATAACATAATGAAATTGAAAGCCTTTACTTCTCTTCTCAAAGAATACAGCAGTGTCCATTGCATGGAGGGATAGTTCATAAATTAGCAGTTTCCATTCACCTTATAAGCTCTGGATATAATTTTGACTCCTCTTCTATGAGAAAGTAGTAATTAACAGCACACTTAATTTGACTGTCTTCTCCTATCACAAAGTAGTACTTAACCAACTTAACACTCACACTGTCGAATTTCAATTTAACTTTTGACTCCGCAGTTCCTAATAACCATATACCTTTTGAATATAACTTTTGATGAAGGATAAACATTCCATGACCTTTATAACAGGTGGGTTTCATTTGGGTATGTGGTGCACAATAATTGATCTCCTCTGGCTTAATGCCAAGGTCTGAGGGATATCCATTCTGTCAAATTCGTCTCATCTTTCTATTCGATCATACATAAAAAGGGGATTTCAATATAACATAAATGTAGTTTGTACCCACTTGGATTTACTTGGACGTGCAGGAATTAATGTGAATACATACCAAAGAGATTGCACATACTTGCCCAGTACAGTCTAATTGCAGAAAACTGCAGATAAGTTGCCGGAAAAGTGAGAACAAACCAACAGAACTTCGTCAACCTTGTGGCAATGCCTCCACGATGTAGCAAGTAGCATGAACATGCACTCACTTGATTATATGCAATAGACTGTAAACAATCAATCAATTTCACTTCCTCCAGTCTGCAACTGTGGTCACTGGTCACCAACCAGCCAATTTTGTAGCCATAAACATTCCCATACCCACAATCAGCTTATCAGAATCTGTTCTGCAATCAACTGTGCTGCCTCAATCCTCATTCAAGAT
Source organism: Taxus chinensis (assembly GCA_019776745.2). Classification (NCBI taxonomy): domain Eukaryota; kingdom Viridiplantae; phylum Streptophyta; class Pinopsida; order Cupressales; family Taxaceae; genus Taxus; species Taxus chinensis. The sequence continues at coordinate 58,350,542 of CM034156.1, read as the reverse complement.
CACCATCATCCACCAAGTGCATTGAATGCACAATGCACATCCAACACAGTACACACTGATCAGTTACCTGGGTACACATCCAAATTTGGAGGTCTGCAAAACTGGATTCTAGTTCTTAACCTTCATGTAAGGTCCCCATCATCTGCATGCACTGAACTATATGTTTCTTTCTATATCCCCTCATTCTCAGGACCACAAAAAGCCCATCACCCACATTTAGGAAATTCCCATTAAAGCTTTCACTGCCCCATATATTTTTAACTTATTGCATTCCGATCTTGCAGGCACTCTTAATATCCACAATCCAAAAGTTGCTCATTGCCAATGTCACGCCTTACTGCTTTCTCCTCTTTTTTATTTTACATCATATCCTCATGCATTACACCCCTATTATTTTAACAAAGCCGTTAGCTACAATTGCAACTTTTCACCTGTTTGTTCCACATGGACCCCCACCAACTGTACTGCCCTTTTTTCAGTTATGGGTATTGGTGGTGGTAGAATTGCACGCCAACTTTTCTCTTTCCAACTCAAGGATAAGTTTTTCCAGTCTATAAACAGGTACTTGGCTGCTTTATTCCCCCACAATGATAAATGTTTCTCTTGTGGGGAAGCTTCCCAAATGAAAGTAGAGAGGTGTTATAATGGAAATGATTAGATAGAACATAGTTTCATCTCTGACAAAAATGTTGGGTTGATAGTAAACAAAGCATCCAACTTATACGCATGTGGAACTCTAGCCCCACCATCCAACAATATGAGACTCACCACCTAATTTCTTTGCCCTGTCAATCCTACTTTTGTGACAACCCTTTTTACCAAGATAAAACTAGAATGGCCACAGAGTTTGGTTGGACCAAATTATTAGTTTATATATTTGACAATCAGTATTATTTTTGAGGTGTTTATCTTGGATTTGTTACACAATCTTATTGAGTGAAGGGTTCCATATTGATTAAGGACTCTATCATTCATTTAGTGAATAGCTCTATGATTCTATCATCTTATCCTCAACTTTTTTATTGACTGGTAGCATATGGTCTCAATTTAGTTGTAGCATTGCCTTAGTTCAAAATAAAAAACTTATGAAATAAGGTGTCATAATGCACATAAGATATCCCAAATTTTCTACCACCTTTTCCAAAAAACACAAACAACAATAAAAGGCTAAGAGCGTGGTCCTGTGCTGGGGGCCACTACTCTCGTTTTTTGCAAATCGGGTCCCATGCAAATACTTTTCAACTGCTATTGCTAATCACCGACATACATGCTTAAAAATGTCAGCGCGTGGAGGATAGGAAGATAATTTCCAGAGCTAGCAAGCAGTGGGGGGCAAAAGAAATCATTCACCCGCTCACAAATTTTCTCCGAATTTGCTGCCACTTGGCTTCTTATTATAGTTTCCCTCCTTGTTTTTCTTTGTTTTTTTTTAAACAGTTATGCATGGACCATAAATAAGGTTTAGCTCCTGTAATTACTCTGCACCAACCGCTGAAAATAAACTTGCATGGGACCGCAAACTAGTTTAAGCTCATGGTTTTTCTCAGTAGCACCCACTGAATTAAAATAGCAAGCCCCCAGCATGGGACCACGGCCTAATTGTATGACTTCATCACTCCCCAACTAGGCACTCACAACCCATATTAAATGGATATGTAGAGACACAAGGACACGACAAGAGCACAACACACACTTATCTTTATTAAAAATTAATAAAACGTTACATACATTCAAACATGCATAGTACCCTACTTCTTTAAGACACTCTCTATCCTATTATTGATTGTGATACAAAACCATCTCTCTAAGAGAGTTGATTACTATACAAAAACATTTCACTCAGAACTAAGCTATTTAGTTTTCTATACTTTTCTCTATAAGTGGAGTTCTCTAGAATTTTGGAGCTTGTTTTCCTTATTTCCTCCCTTGCATAATAGCCTCGAACTCTTCCCCTTCCTCTAAAGTTGAATCCCCAAAGTCTAACATTGAGCCCTAATAGCTCTTGGACTTCCTAAGTTTTTGGGAAAATGACCCATATGTAAAATTTTGGAAGATATTAGTGTTACTCCTATTTTTCTTATGTTGCGGGAAAAAGTGTTTGTATAGACAAACCAATGACGGCATAGTTGTCACTTAAGCCTACTTGTTATTACGCAATTGCTACCTATGTTAAGCATCACTTTTGCCACCATCCCAAAAAGAGGTCACTTGACCTCTAGTGGATGGTAAAAACCACTTGTATTGTCATATTGGACCCTTTGTGATGTTTTTAGGTTAGTGCAACCTTGTCACACAATCTAACAAATTGCACAAATAAAAAAATGCATGCAAGTGCACAAAAAAACTCGAATCCATGTTTTGATTAATGCAAGATTTTTCATAAACATAGACATAATTGGATCATATTGGAGAAGATTTTAGTTAATTGTAACCTGAACTCCCTTGTCATTGTTTCTCTTCCCACACCATCCACATGTGTTGCAATATTCATTGAAGATAGACTTCATACTAGACCACAATGTCCCGTCATTGTTGTTGAAACAAATTAGCATAATTTTTAGCTTCCTTCACATTCCACACTTTCCCGTGGCATCTTCCAACATGGTTGTTTTACGTTAATAAAAAATAAAAATTATTCTTTATTTGAAATTTAATTATCTTTGAAATTCAAATAATAATTTGCTTCAAAATATACTTAAAATCCATCAAATGGCTTAAAATAACTTGTTATTAAAACGTCTCTTTGGAGATCGAATGATCTAAGCCACGTATCCCTCTTTTCCATGAAGTGGGGGGCATAATATTTAAAGGGGCACCAAAAATATTTTAATCGAAGAAAATTAATCGTGTGACAATTTTTTAAGGACTATTTTTAGAGTTTTTTATTATTATTATTTTGGGGTTGAAGTGGGTCATTTTTTTAACTAAGAGGGGCCTTTCTAATTTTCAAAAACGTGGGTTTATTTTTATTTTTCAAAGAGCAGCACTTTCAAGGGGCATTTTTTTTCCCGGCATAGGTCTTCTTTATTTTTAATGGGGGCCTTCTTTTTCTTAAGAAGGATTTTTTTAATATCGGGGTCATTTTTTATTCCTCGATACATTTGTGGGAACTTTTTTCTTGGAAACTCATTTTTGGTATTTCTATTCTTTCTTTTGATCTCATTATCGAAGCCCAGAGGGTGAGGCTCAATCTGACAGAAGGTCAAACCCCCTCATAAATAAACTTTATTGTTTCTTGAGTATGTTTATGTTTGAGGCCTCTTATTTGTGTGGCTTCTTGCTTAGACCTCCACACTCTACAATGAGGAGATGAAAAACTCTTCTCTAAATTTTTCTCACTTTAAAAAGACATGATCAAGTTTAAGGAAGAGAATAGGAAAATCGAGATTCATCCCACTAATTAATTACAAATGGAAGTATTTATCCTACAAGTGTGATAAGTGGTAGTGGTAGGTGGTTGAGTAGCATATAATAATGACATGAGACTTGAATATAAGCTATGTCAAGAGCATTGTATGTGTTGAATCTCATATTGAGATATAGTATTCCAAGTGACTTCCTTCCAATAATGAGCAATGTATAGTGTGTCCATGTCTCAAGAGTTGATCTATATTATGAATATAGTGTACATTATTATTGAGTTGTTAAATCTTTCTTTTATTATTCAGAGTATTTTACTATCACATGCAAGTTCATAACATTTGATATTCTTTAGGGATTATGTCACACTCTCAGCTTATTATAACATTTTGATGGCTTTTTCATGCTCAACCCCCGTACTCCTGATCTGATCTTGCAATCCATGGATTAAGCACTCTAAAAATTCATACTTATTTCTCAAAACTGCTTCAACTTCATATGATCTTCCCATTTCGTCTGCTTTAAGGATCTCCTTAAGTGGTAAGATTTGCTTCAAAAGGTCCTTGCTCTTATACTAATTGTTAGAAGTAATTGTCATTAAACCAAAATGTCGACCATTCAATTTTCGATACAAGCGCTAGAGTTAAAGAATCCATGGGAGGTTATTAGTCCATGTCACAAATACCATGGGAGCGAATTCGAACTTGTGACCTCTTGCTCTGCAGCTAGGGTTTTAGGAGGGTTTTGACCACCTCTGCGCTTTCGCAACCATTCATAAATCTCAAGATGTTATTTAACTTCATTCCAACTCTAAAACACTCTTAGTTCCATGCTTAAACTATGGTGAAAATATCATAACCCCATGCAAATATTTTACTAGCAAATGAGCATTCCAAAGATGACCTTGACATGGGAAATGCACTTCTAGAAACTCGATATGACCAAAAGTGGCTTATCTTACAATTCCTTCAAAACCTCAACATGAAACTTGGCATTAAGAACTAAAACAACCTCCTCAATGATGGTCAAGTTTCATTTTAGCTATATACTTTTGAATCCCTCCAACCACCATGACTTACCCTGACTTTCTAGCATTGTCTTCATTGTCTTACTTCAAAAGGACCTTAATCATGCATCATATACCTAAATAGTGACCTGATACACCTCCTACACATGTTATGCAACCACAACATACTCCCTTCATGCTCAAATAGGTCTACTTGCATCATTCTTCATGTCACTGTACCATACTGCTTGGACTAGATCTAGGATTACACCTAAAATGACTTAAACCAATACATGACTCGCATGAACTTGCCTTGTTGACCTCTTACAGATTCATTAACACCTCTAACACATCATATTGATGATGCAAAACCTATCTCTTTTCAATAAAATTGCAATGTCACTTTGGTCACAACTTCTAAAATCAATGTTTTAATAGCTAAAACACTCCCTTTCTCAAGCTTGAAGCACTTCCTTCACAAGCCAATTTCCCCTTATTTCCCTAATGTTTACCTTGAATTCAACATTCTTCCTCAATGTCTTGAAACCTTAGCCAAGGATATTTCTTCTATCAAGGAAGATTCTTCACAACCCAGTATAATCATTTAAGTCTCGTACCTTATTCAAAATCATACAACCTAATTCCCTCATGTCCTTATTGTTTCAAATGCCAAAGGTGATTTCAAGCTTGGAGCAATATGTAGCTACCCAAAGCAAACTCAAATTAATTTAAGGAACCCTTTATCTTTCTTAAGGTGTGTGAAAAAATTCATCATCCAACTCCCTTGTTATTTCACCTTTTTAGTGCTTCATGAGAAATTCTCTTTCTCTAGTCTAAGCTTCATGGATGGAGTGATCCTCTAAGTCCTGCTTATGAAGATAAAAACACTTCTGATTTACCCTTTTCCAACTTTCAGAAGGTGTGTGACCTAATTTATGGCACCCATTTAGCTCACTCCTATGACCTACAATGTTTTTTTCTACATCATCTCTCTTAGTCTTGCACTAGCTCTTCTTTCAACCTTGATGCTTACTAATTAGGTTTGTGTTGTGTAGTTGAGTTTGGGAATACTAACTGTTCACCTTATCTTGATGAGGTAAAGATCATGATCTTGGCACCAATTTGGGGATTCCTCAGTAATCTGTAAAGAGGAAGTTTCATGTAGGACTGTCCTTGACAAAAATTCAAGGCTCATTCAAACCCTTACTGCCCTTTAAGTTTTCCTTGCTAGGCCACTCATAATTATCTATAGTTCTCCTATAGACCTGTGATGTAACTGTTATGATTATTTACAAGATTTTGAAGTCATCGTTTCCTAAGGCCCAAAACTCTCATGAATATCTTTTAAAAAAAAATTCAAATGACATTCTTAACTAGCATTTTTAGTGTTTTGACATCCTGTGAGGAAAGCCTTGTAGTTCCTTCTTTGATCCGACCAACCCTAGATCTAAAGGTTATTACTTCTTCCTGTAGCAATAGAGACTATCATATATATATATATATATATATATATATACTATATATGATACTCCCATACCTATCACCATATAGTATCCATGACCATTTCTTTCATTTATTCCTTTTGAATATTTTTTTGGGGTCTCTTAAGATTACTTCTACCAATTCTTGGCACAACTTGTAAATGATTATTACATCTCCTCTTTATTCTCTTAAACTCTTGGTAGGGTTTCTGATACACCCGGCTAAGAGGAATTTCATGGAACTAGTAACATTACTCCTGTCACCTCAAGGCTTACCAAATTCATCTAATTTCTCTACTTATCCTTCAAGTCACGATGTTATATCTTACCAGTTTACAAATCCATGGACCTCATTACTCAATCATTTGAGTCATCAACCGTCATATTATCCTTTACACTGCTCTTTAGATACATGGGTTTCTACCATCTTCCCGGTATGAGTCTTTTTACAATAACAACGAATCAAAGTTGACTCTTCTATAGCACCCTGAAGATATTTCCATAAACACCTATTTACTACCTTAAATATCCTCTCTTCATTTTACCAGTAGCACTCATCCATATAGTTCTAACCTTCATCAAAACCACATCTCAACTGTCTCAGTAAAATTCCCTCAGAACAATCAGCTACATGATTGTATATCAGTTGTATTCAAGGACATATATCCAATTTCACAATATTTTTGTAAGGACTCAATTATAATTGGATGTAAACATGGCAAAAAAAGATGTTCTTACCATACACCCTTATCAATTTCTCAATTCTTCATACACATAGTTTCACCATCATTCACCGCGAACAAGATAAATGCTTACAATATCACAAGAATTCATGCATCAAGTCTTCCAATTACCCTGCCTTAACTTGTCCCAATTTTAACAAAGCATAAATCTCACTCTCTCTCTAGCAATATAATCACTCTATCCCTTCAAGTACCACTGATTTAACATCTCTGAAGAATTACAAGTTAGTCTTTCCAAACATGAATCTCTCCATTAGTGCATGCACAACATTCAGTGCTCAATAACGATCAATAAGAAATGCATAGGAAACTATTACATATAAGACTATGTATCATACAAGAAATATTCACATTAACTTCCTTCTTGAAGCTCTCTTTTTTATTCTCATTCAAATGGGAATGAGGTGAAATTTATCAATTACCATAGTTTATATATTCTAGCCTAATCAATCATTAACCATGGTAACTTGAGTCTTTAGGCAGTTACAATCATGGTTCATAGGTCACCTGATCTCACCCTTAAGAGGTTTTATTATACTAAGATGTCTTAAGTTGGATACCCGAGTCATTAATGTCTAGCACTCATATCATGACTTATAGACCCTAGAGAGGACCTAAGGCACATCAATAATACATGCCTCATTTCATCTTTTACAAAGTTGTTACAAGCTCTAAGAATCCATTAAACACTCTTAAGACCAAGCAAAAAATTGGCTCTTACAATTCAAATTAGGCATTTTTGAGGGAAAATGCTTCATTCAAATTTGTGAAGGTCTAAATCACAGAATAACAACATAAACTGGACTCCTAATGACCTCTAGGACCTATAAAAACACATGCAAGACAAAAATTTATGATAACATGATATATTTACAAGATGGAAATGGTACTCTTTCATCATACTGCAAGGGTATGAAAATTTGAACTCCATAGCTTTGTTTTCTTCTTCTTCTAGTGTATTTGCTATATTCATCTTCACTTTGATCTTCTCTTTATCTTCAGTTTTTTCATCCTTAATTTCTCCATTGATATGCTCTTCTTAGATCTCATTCTGCATTTGGTATCTCATATATGTAGGTATGTCTCCTAATCAGATGCTGCTACTTGAGATTCTTATTCTTCTCTTCTCCTCTTCATATCATCGAGGTTTTCATCTTGATAAAACCCTCCCAATTGATCCTTGCTCGTCTTCAAAATTGCATATGGATTCTTCATAGATCCTACTGCTCACCTTCGACTTCATCTTCCTCTTTTTGTAGGATCTTCAAAATTTATACCTCTACTCTTTTATAGTATTCTTCATCCTCAAACAACTCTTAATTCTTGAGTTTCTTACATGATTTTACTGCCTTAAATGTTCTTCTTCACTAGCTGTCAAGTCCTCATCATCCTCATTTCTTACTTTACTTTCATTGTCGTCATCTTCTCTCTTGGAATTTTTTCTCCATTTCTAGTGTGTTCACTCTTCATTACTTGAATACATACACTCAAATGAAATATTAGAATATAAAATAGGGAGGCTCTTATAGCCTCATAAGATGTCTCCTTCAGTGAGTCTCTTCTTCATTCTTGAACATGTTGCTCCACATTCATCACTTTATTCATCCTTTTCCAAGGCAAGATAAGAAGACTTGTAATCACCTCATCCTTCATCCAAACTCTGAGTTTCTCCATACACTAACTCTTTATCAACTACTTCTTCTTCTTTCTTTCTCATCCTCTTTTCTTCTTGTTTTAGCTTTTTATCTTCCTTTCTTATCTCTTTTCTCAACTTCTCTCTCTGTCCTCTTCCTCACAATTAGCTCTATTGTCCATTTGGCCTTCTTATTAATCACTATTCCAACTTCTTATTTTTCCTCAATCTTACTTTCTATCATCATTAGTAACTGTTTCACATCTCTCTTCAATTATTGTATCTCTTCTGGCATCCTCAACTCTCTTTCTCTTACTAACTTCTTCCATTACTCTTTTCTTTTCCTCTCTCTTTCTTCTTGTTCTCTACTAATCCTTTTTCTTAACAAATCTAGAAATCCCTTAACTATGTATTTTACTAGTTCATCCTAAAATCATCTTCGTCATATATCTAATCTAGTTTCCAAGGCATAACAACCCTCAAATCTCTATCTCTTTCTATGTTTTCCTTGTTTCCATCAAGTGTCTCTCTTTCTATCATCATCTTGTTCAATCTTCTCTATTGTTCTTGTTCTCTTGTAATCTCATTCACTTTCTTTGACCTGATCTCTTCTCTCTCTACTACTAGTTTCTTCACCCACTTGGGCATCACATATCCAGGCCCTATGACTAGTTTCAAGAGCTTCGCATTGCTCTTCGCTTCACCCATCTTCATGAAAACCTCTTCACTTCTCTTCTCTTCTCTTCATTGTATCTCTCTTTTCTCAAATTTTTCACTCTCTTATCCTCTGCTCTGATACCATAAATTATGTAGATCCATATGTATATTTCATTCAAATCACTACATTTCACTTAGTTACAAACAAGTTCTAAAATCAATGCCTTACTAGATAAAACACTCCCTTAATCAAGATGTAAGCATTTCCTTCAGAAACTTAGTATCCCCTTAAATATCTAATTTGACCTTTCATCTTGCATTCCAGCTTGTACCCCTAAAATTACACTATTGATCTAAGGATATCTCAAGTCTATGCAATTGTGATAGTCAATTAACATAGAAAATGTAAATTATTCTTACCTTACTTGAAAACTTCCCTGAATTATCTGCTTGTGTAACTAGGCAATATGCCACAAGGTGACTCTTCTTAAGACTGGACCTTCCATCACTGTCCTCTGACCCTGAGATATGCATCTTCCTTAAGGATATATCCACCTCTCAAAGTTGATTCTCTATCCAAGAAATCCTGACCATTATATTTCATCATTCAACATCAAGCCTTTGTGAATTTCACCTTTCATCGTCACTACTCTTCCTCAAGGAGAAGTTCTTCAAATCAACCCTCAGTTTGAGGCATGTTTTCAGACCTCACTGGAGATTCACTCATCCATTCCCTCAATGCCCTTAGGGACTATTAATGGCACCCATTATGGCCACTCATCAACTTACCCTACACTCGTTCATTTACAATACCATGAGTCTCACACTCCTCTTCTGATAAACAATCCTTCTTAGATGCCCAAGAATTAACGTCTGTGATGTGCGGTCAACTCATGGAATAGACCCTTACTATAAGATATTTGGTGAAGGAAGGACTGATGATCATAACTCCAGGTTCCTCTTGAATATTGAATAGGGATTTATGGATATTTTTTTAACCAAGTTTCAATTCTCATTCAAATCCTTAAGGTCCTTTAAGAATGTCCTGCTCCCAATCCTGATTTCTTTCTCCTATAGACCTGTGATGTAACTGTTATGATTATTCTAGCCCTATCAACATTCGTTTACTCCTCTAACTTTTGATATTCCTCTCTGGATATCAATAAACATATTGAGCATATTCCTACCTGATACCCATTTAGGGATTATCCTCTGAAATTCAGTGTAAAAACTTATATGAACTTCCTTCTCAAAGATGGCTTCAAACTACTTGTTCTCGGTAAACAATTACATGTCATATGCATAAAGACTATGGCATGGACTGAGATTCCACATTGTCATGAACTGGGTAAGACACTAGCCAACATTCAAACCATTTGAAACCTCAAATCCTTCCTACATAAGTAATGTGAATATAATATTCAAGGCTTAATTATTTCTAATTTCCCACAGCTCACAAAAACTTCACCGTTAGGCCCTCCAATTGCTAAAGTGTGCTCTACATGTAGCTCCTTGAAAACCTGATCAAGACTCTAAATATCTTATAACTTCTCTAATACCAAAGCTCTCTTACTCATAAGCATGAAAATTGGACCATAGGTATGTTAAGATTACATATTGCTACATGATTTCCTTACAGTACAGTCTTATCATTTGACTCTTCAACCATGAGGTTTCCACCAAACCCTAGATAGGATTACTGTTTTAGCCCCAATAATACTAGTGACATTTCCTTCTTCTTAGGATTAAACCTTTCTATAAACACATATGAGCATCTTATACATGTGTTCATTTTACTAATAGATTCAGGATAAACTTCCAAACTTCAATATTGATCTGTGAAGGCCTCGGTACATCCACATGAGAACAGGGGTTCCCAATTACATATCAGTACCTTACAAAACCATCAACTAAACATACACTTTGTCCCACTCAAGATAGTCTATAGATGAGTATGGTCTATTTAGAATGATCCCTACAAACTTTCAATGCTAATTATTGACACCTTAAGCTAAGTCTTCTCATTCAACACAACCTTTACAAGACCTAAACAAGCTTCTAGGATGAAATTATCCTAGTCTGATCTAACCATGTATGGTCCCTATAACAAACATTGATTCAGTTAAAGAATCCTCTATATCATCCAAGAATATGTATGTTTCCATACATGAACCTCCTTACACTTAGTGCATGCACAACAGTTCCATAGCTCAATCAACATGTACAAGACATTGCTTGGAAACTGATCATACAATATTATGTAAATACAAGAAACATTACACTGACTTTCTCCTTGAAGCTTCCTTGATTCACATTCGAATGGGAATGAGGAAATTAAATTAAATTTTCTAATTTATAGCCATCCCATAATATTCTAACCGATTAAGCACCTAGACCTCTTGGTCACATGAGTGATTTTTAGACTCAACACTACGTTTCTTAGTGAGAGACCCAAGCCCTTAATGTATAAACTCATATTATGATTTCGAGAACCTAAAGAGAACCTACGACACACAACTATACCTATCTTCATCCTTATACAAATTTTACAAACTTCAACAATACATTAAACACCAAGACCAAGCCAAAAAAGGCTCCACAATTCAAATTTGCCATTTTTGCGGGAAAATGCTCCATTTAAATTTGTGAAGGTCCAAAACACAACTAACACCAAAAATGGACCCATAATGACCTCTAGAACCTATAACCACACTTGCAAACCAAAATTGATGACAACACAAAATATTTACAAAATGAAGATGATTCCCCTGCATTAATTGACCATGCTTGACCTCATGAAGACCTCATACAACCTTTGGAGTATACTTACTAGACCATAGTAGCTTGAACCATGCCTAAAAACATGTCTAGACACCATGACATGACGACATCATGACATGACATCTCTTCACTACCAATCTGTAATGAAATTTCTTGTATAATTCAGATTATAAACACCAAATAACATAATATTTTAGAATAATGATCTCAATATGTAATTAGAATAGCTTCGCCAGTTAGAGGGGGCAACCTTTAAACCATAGAATAAGACTCAAATGCTTAAATGATCTGGAACTAATACCTACAATCCCCTGTATATAGTATTCATATGCTATGGCCATCACCAAGGTCGGCCTACAAAGCATGAGAAGTATAAATGATTTAATAAAATGATATGGTAAACCACATGTCGGCTACTCATATCCTAATACAAGCAATAGGTTAAGGGCGTAGCATGCCCTTCCCCTTTAAACCAACGTTGTCCTCAATGTTGAATAATCTTGGATGTGGCTACAGAAAACCTTCATCCTCCCAGGTTGCACTTCTATGCTCAGATTCTTCCACTTGATCAGATATTCCTTAATGTCTTTGGTTCTCAGCCTCTTAGTACATGCTTGCAGAATATTCTCTAGCTCCAAAATGATTCTTCCTTCCTCATAAATTTCTAGTAACTATGTTTGGGCTTAAAAAAAAATCTAATAACCTTCTTCAGGAAGGAAACATGGAATACTGGGTGTATGCGTGAAGATCGACACAACTCTAGTTTATAAGCAACACTGCCAATTTTCTGTAGAACCTGATAAGGGCCATAATATTTAGGAACAAGTTTGTTTTCATTTTTCTGTTGCTTTAGGGACATCTTCTTGTAAGGCTGGAGACGTAAAAAAAAACCCTTTCACCAATTTCAAAATGTCTTTCACTACGGTGTTGATCTTGTTGTTTCATCCTGTTTTGTGCCAATGTTAAATTCTCCTTCAAACTATCCAAAACCTGTTCTTGATGTTGAATGTGTTCCTCAACATCTCTGACCTTATTTTTCACCCTCAAGGAGGAAGTGATAGAAGGTGGATGGTAACCATATAATGCTAAAAATGGGATCATTTGAGAAGAGGTATGAAAATATGTGTTATCCCTCCATTCTGCAAGTGGTAGCCATTTAATCCACCTTTCCTGCTTATCTGATACAAAACAACGTAGATACCCCTATAAGAATTTGTTGACCACTTCCGTTTGCCCATCAGTTTAAGGATGATAAGATGAACTACGAGCTCGCTGAGTACCCAAACATGAAAATAATTATGTCCAAAAATTACTTGTGAAAATAGGATCACGATCATTTACAATTAACTTTGGGGTTCCATGTAGCCTTTGAACTATCTCCAAAAAAATAGTTGCAACTATACTGGCTACAAATGGATATGATAGGGAAAAAAAATGGACATATTTTGTGAGCCTATCCACAATCACGAAAATAAAATTCTTACCCTCTAAACAAGGCAATCCAATGATGAAATCCATGGAGACCTCCTCCCATCTCTGGCTAGGAATTGGTAAGGGTTGCAACATACCTGGTGTCTTAATTGTTTCCCCCTTTGTTTTGTTGGCACACTAAACACTCTGATACGAACGTTTGTACATCCCCCTTGAGTCCTTCCCAAAATAATTCTCTTTTTATTCTATGATATGTCTTCAAAAACCTAGAGTGTCCTCCAATAGGTGAGGCATGTATCTCTGCAAGAATCTTATGCTTCAACTCATAATCTTTACTCAAGTATAACATGTCCTTGTACCATAGCGCATTACCTTTCCAATCGATTTTTTTAGATGTCATAGATCCTTGCTTGATATTATGTATTAGAGATTGTGTATCCTTGTCTTTATCCCATTCCAATCTTGTTTCATCCACCCAATCAGCCGTCAACATGGACATTCCACATAGTAAGGCATCTACGGATGTATCCCTTCTGGACAACGCATCAACTACTACATTTTCTTTACCCTTTTTGTATATGATTTCAAAATCATAACCCAACATTTTTGTTACCCACTTTTTTTGTTCCTTAGATGATAACCTTTGCTCCAAAAAGTATTTGAGACTATCATGATCAGTTTTTACCTTGAATTGTTGACTGCATGAAGAATAGCCACCATTTCGTTCTCATATACAGGTTCGAGAAGATATTTTCCTTTGAATTGGAGACTCTCAAATGCAATTGGTCTTCCTTCTTACATCAGAATTGCTCCTAATCCTGATCCTGAAGCGTCACATTCAACAATGAAGGTTTTTGAGAAGTTGGGAGTAGCTAAAACTAGGGTGCTGCACATGGCTTCCTTCAGCTACTCAAAGGATTTAGTGGCTACATTTGTCCAATGGAAGGCATCCTTATTTAGCAATGCAGTGAGTGGGGGTTATATTCTACCATATCCCCGCATAAATCTTCTTTAGTACCCTGTTAGTCTTAGGAACCCACGAAAATTTTTGAGAGTTTTGGGCCTTGGCCATTCCACCATAGCTTTAATCTTCTGAGGATCAACTTTGACACCTTCATGGGATACAATGTGACCCAAGTACTCTACCTATTGTACACCAAAATAAAATTTGGATGGCTTTGCATAGAGAGTTCTTCCCATGTCTTACTGTAAATCAATATGTCATTAAAGAAAACTAATACAAATTTCCTTTGAAATGGCCTAAAAATAGTGTTCATCAAGCTTTGAAAGGTTGAGGGCACATTTTTAAGACCAAAAGGCATTACCAAAAACTCATAATGGCCCTCATGAGTCCTGAAAGCCATTTTATGAACATCTTCCTCTTTTATTCTAATTTGATGGTACCCCGAACAAAGATCTAATTTTTTGAAATAAATAACATCATGTAATTCATCAAGTAAATCATCAATTACTGGAATACGAAACTTATATTTGATGGTGTACTTGTTGAGTTCTCGGTAATCTGGACACATCCTCCATGTTTCATCCTTCTTACGTACCATGACCACTGGTGAAGAATATGCACTCTGGCTATACCTGATGATACATGCCTTCAACATTTCCTGTACCATTTTCTCGATCTCACTTTTATGGGAATATGGGTATCTGTATGGTCTGATGTTAGGTGTTTTAATCCCTGGAATCAAATGAATGGCATGATCATGATCCTTAAATGGCAGTAGTCCCTTTGGAATTGCATCAAAAACAAATGAGTGAGTATTAACAATCTTCTAAAGATTGGGTGGCATTGAAGACTTTGTATTTTGTACTTCTATGAAAAGTAACTTTGCTATAAATCCATCTACTTCTTTTCTGAGAACCTTCTACATCTGATGAGAGCTAATAATTTGTGGAGACTTAGCTACCATCCCATTCAATTGTATTGTCCTTCCATCTGAATGAAATCACATGAACAATTCTTGGAAATTCATCTCTATAGTACCTAAGGTTATGAGCCATTGGACACCCAAAACAATATCTGCCCCTCCCATCGAAATAACAAACATAGGTGAGTCTAACTTATAGTCTCCCATGGAAAGCTTGATACTATGGAACTTTCCTGTGCACTTGACTGTCCCACCATCCACAATCATAACTTACATTTTTGGAGCTGGGTAAATAAAACAATTAAGGCAGGCAGCTAATTTACTATTTATGAAGTTATGAGTACTCCTCGAGTCAATCAACACTATCATCTTTTTTTTTGAGATAGCCAATAACCTTGAATGTTTGAGAAGTACTAATACCTGACAATGCATGGCAAGAAATTGTAGGTTGGTGATCCTCTACTTCATCTTCTACTGGTTCCTCAGCCTCTCCTATAATTTCAACTTCCTCATCATCCTCATTGCCTCCATCAATATAGAACAACTTCTTATCAGCACATTTGTGTCCCGATCCATATTTTCCATCACAGTTAAAACATAATCCTTTTGCTCTCTTTTCTTCTATTTATTGAGGATTCAATCTAATTTTCCTAGAAAATGAAGGGGAAGAGATACTACGGTCTCTGGTGTTAATGAAAGGCGGCCTCCTACTACAATTAAATTTTTCCTCTACTCTACATGCCATGATAATAGAATCAGAAATCTCGAGTGGATTAAACATTTGTACCTCATGCTCGATGTGGTCCTTATGACCCCCAAGAAACAGGTCATTCAGATTCTCTTCTGGAATATTCTCCACCCTTAAGGATAGGTTCTGGAATTGATGCACATAATATTTGATTGATCCTGTTCACCATAATTTTGCTAATCGACTAAAGTAGGTCTCTGAAAAACTTGAACTATAGTGTAATTGCAACCCCTCGGTAAAAACTATCCAAGTGACACTGAGACCATTCTTCTTCCTCTGAGAACATAACCATCAATACCAAACGAATTGGTTTGGTTCAAGATACAGGGATGCCAATGTCACATTTTTTCCTAATGGTGTTTGATTTAACTCAAATAAGTTCTCCATTTGATTTATATAATTCAAGGGATCCTTACCATCAAATTTGTGCATATCCACTTTCGTCATCAAGTTCTATGGTTGCGAATAAGTTGGATTCTGATTGGGCTAGAAAAGTGATCCAATATGGTTATTTTGTCCAGGATTTTGAACTAAAGATCCTCCTTGGTTGATATGTGCCGGATTTGGGCCATATTGTTTACCCTTTACATGTTGCATGATATCATCCAATCGATGATTGATTTGGTCTATGTTTCCTTTAGAGGCCATCTCAGATTGTGCATTTCATAGCTCATACTCAAATTGACTCACCTTATGATCAACTGAGGTAAACCCTAGTGCTGAGGAATCTGTATTTACCCCTTCTAACTCCATCTCTTCAATCACTACCCCATCTTTATCTGGGGGTTTTACCTGAAGTAACTTGATTCTTTTTTTCTCTTGTGGAAGGCCCCGTCATGATGTCAAACCTTAGAGTTTATGGTTTTGATACAAATTCGACTAAACAGGAAAAAACTTAGAGCAAATACTAATACTATTCTTCTGAGATATTTCTAAAAATGTAAATAACTTGAGAACATTCCACAATTTGCACCCTAGGGAGCAATTTTATGAAAAACCCTAAATTTGTAATAACTTTTGCAAAATAAATCAAAGAAGTCTAAAATTTTTAGGAAACCTTACTTGAAATGTTTTACAACTCTGGTAAAAATATCTCCCACCAATTCGCTTTGGTTTGCAATATATGGTGGAAACAAAAAAAATTAGGGTTTTTACCCTAAATTTTGGCCCAGATCGTAGCTCTGATACCACTTGTAATGAAATTACTTGTATAATTTAGATTATGAGCAACAATAGAACACCAAATAACACAATATTTTCATAATAATGATCTCAATATGCAATTAGAATAGCTTCACCACTTTCGAGGGGGCAACCTCCAAACCATATAATAAGACTCAAATGCTCCAAATCATCTTGAAATACTACCTACAATCCCCTATATATACTATTCATATGCTATGGCCATCACCAAGGCTGACCTATTAAGCATGAGAAATTATAAATGATATAATAAAATGATATGGTAAGCCACAAGTTGGCTACTCATATGCTAATACAAGCAATAGGTTAAGGGCGTAGCACTTAGGTGGTGATAGATAGTGCTTCAGTGTTTGGCCCTTTATTGATGATAACATAACTTTATATGTATACGATTCCTAAACTCTTGAATTTCTATAATTAACCATAAAACATGATTGACTACCAACGAGATAAGATGCTCAAATGGCTAACAAAGGACCCAAAAAGTGAGAGTAAAGACTTACGCAAAGACGATAGGGGCGCCCAGTAGGGGCATCAAGTGGCACCTGGCATCTTAGGCATCGTGGCTAGGTGCTAGTGGAACACATAGGATGAACTTAATACCAGAAGAGTCCATGGGATAAATTAAGAATGATCCAAGTAAGGGTGAAAGATCCTGAAAGTGAGTAATATAAAGAAAAGGAAATGTGGCCAACGACATGGGTTAATTAATATTTTTCTTAAACCAGTAAGAATCCCTATGAATAATAGTATGCAACCAATGACTAGAATAATTACATCAAAATTTGATAATGTGTGATGCATCTATCTACCATGGCCATAGTTTAAGGGGTGACCATTTTTCAATAGGAGGGGAGCTTTGATGCAGGTTGGGATAGCTATCCCAACCACCCCTCATCCCTTAACCAATTTAAAAAAAACGTAAGTCAACCTTTGCTTAAACAAATTTAGATGATTTTTTAAGTAAAATGAAGAAGCTTCCACCCTTCTATATGTCCTTGAATTTTGATAAACACATAGTACATAATTACATGATAGATTCAATCACTATATATATATATATATATGCCCATATATATATATATATACATATTAGGCATTGAGTACACTCCAACATCTAAAGGAGTCTTACAACATAAGATGACTCAATCCATATCATAAGTATTAGGAGTCATAAAATATCTTATGTTAACTGTTCATGCATGTCGTATATATAGACACATAACACACACATATATCAAGTACGTAGTTTTCCATTTAAAATGGTATGTTTCTTCCCTGATAACTCGGTTATATCTATCAAGTAGTTTTATTTTATAGCCAAAGCATGAAGTTTTAATTTTTCTAACTCTTCAACTTAGCAATTACTTCAACTTAGCAATTTTAAGTGAACAAAATACGGATAATGCTATATATATATATATATATATATATATACTAGTATATCCTCCTACCATATATATGATCCTATGACCCTAAAATAAAACTCACTTCTAACTTAGCAATTTTCCAAGAAGAGGAAACAAATGAATTATTATCAGTATAAGATATTACTCCTCCTTCTTTAGGACCTGACCTCTTATTAGATGAATGGATACAAAGAACAAGAAAAATAATAAGTCCTTATGACACTAAGCTGAAGAGATTGGTCATGGGAACATGTAGTAAAATTGAAGGTTCACAAGTCACAAATTTTCACATGATATTTAACTAAGTTAAACCATGTTTCAAGTTTTTGGAAGATTCTTTGATGGCTCAAGAAGCAAAAATGAGGATGTCTTGAATAGTGATCAATGCATAACAACTTTATTCACTAAGTGGGACAAGAAAGGTGTCCATTTGTAATAGTTATTGCAATTCCTCTCCTAAACTTGATCAATGCAATGATCTGTGCAGGAATATCGAGATTAATTCATATATTTTTAAAGTCACAAAAATGAAAAGACCATCTCATGATTCCATGAAAGATTTGGAGCATATAAGGTGAGATTGAGCAATTAAGCTAAGTTTGAATATGTGTAACTACTAAGAATGAATAGCTCCTCACAGATTATCAAATGATACTTTTGAATTCTCCCATGAAACCTTCCAAAATTATGTTATCAACCTCCAAGCTGTACCAATGCTAATAAAATTACACGTATGTTCAGATGGTGGCTCATTGAGTCACACTTGTTCAATGAGAGAAGCCTCATGCAAGAAATTTAAAGAACATTTA
The DNA here is from genome assembly GCA_019776745.2 of Taxus chinensis. NCBI lineage: Eukaryota > Viridiplantae > Streptophyta > Pinopsida > Cupressales > Taxaceae > Taxus > Taxus chinensis. Next base: position 58,331,395 of record CM034156.1, on the reverse strand, counting down.
AGATCCTAGTTAAACAAACTGCAAAATCTATTTCCTTAAAAAGTGAACAATAGGTAAAGTCTTTACAAGAAACATATAGTCATTGTAAACAATTCATTTATAACATTGTAGAATAGTTCAACTTACACTTGAAGTAAATTTTCAAGAACCTTTTGCTTAGAGTAGAGTCAATCCAGTTAAAACAACTAAATACAAGTTGCCTAAGAGACCCCCATTGTGAAAGTCTAGCATACAACATGCCAAATTTGAATGATGAATTCTAAAGGAGTAATCAAAATGCAATCTTTGGTCCAAAGAACTTCATTAGGTTGACTATCATGCAGAGTAAAGAGATATTGTAGAGAAAGCTCATGTCAATAAAGAAGTGGTTAACTACAACCAATTATCATCTCACTTGCTGCTAGGGACCATTGAAACATGTTAGGGGTTTCCCCAAGCCCATGAAAAGTAATAGAAGGCTTTGATCCATTATTGTCCCATTTATTCCGGTTTACCTTGAAGAAGATAATTGTTTATTATGACATGTCAGGAAATACATGATTTCAAAATAACTAACTATCTCAGTCCAAAACTGTATTGACATAAAAAGAGCTATCCAAGGAAACAAGAATCAAAATGTTACATATCCCCCATAAGGGACTCCTCGATTGGGATGGCCAAACTCATTCCCTGGTATACGGGAAGACAAATGGAGAAATCCTCCAGTTGCTGTAAAGACTTCATCAGATTTGAATCTAGATTATCTCTCAATATTTGAAATTCACCCTGTTATCCACTCCATTCCCCTCAAAAGTGAAGGACAAATCGTGAACTCAAGAAGTGATACAATTTTCTTCAATGGATGGTTGGTTTGATTTATTTCAAAACCAAATTAGAAATCAAAGAGGAAGATCATCCTAAGAAATATTGGGGGTCACAACCTTGTAAATTGAAGGGAGCTTTCCTAACAGAGCATATAAATCTGAATAAGTGAGGAAACCTTGACTGTACTAGTCCCATCAAGCTCAAAGAAGTCCATCAAGGGTGGTTGGAGTTAGCCAAAGGAACCAAGGAATAAACATCCAAATTATCCATTTGACTTAGATGGTATCAAATATTTATCAAGGGCATGTGAAGATCATTCAAAACACCTTAGAAAGTCTCTGAGAAAGGCTAAGTAAATATTATGGAGTGTCACTAATTAAAATTGCAGTCTCTAGCACCCACTCCTAGGTCATGGTTGTCTCTAAAGAAGTTCCCAATGCTTATCCTAGGATAAATTATTTCCGCAAAACATTGCGCTCTCTCAAAAGTTTCGGTCTCAAATAAAACATTTAAATAATTCCATGGTAAAGATTAATTTTGACAGTAATAGGGAAAGGTGGTCACTCATAACAATCCTAAATTTGGAGGGTGACATAGTGTAAAGCCCATTGCAAAACCTTAGGTGAATTAGGAACCAAGACTAAATTTGCATCCAATGGAATAAGGAAGGAAAAGAAATATTTTTCAAAATCAAGGAAGAAATTGCTCAAGTGCCTACCCTCATTAAGGTGAGAGGGATTTGATACAAAAGACTGTCCTTAAGGTAGTACTAATGGTGCCCAAGGCTATGTTAAAACAAGTTGACTCAATTGCAAAATGATAGATTTTACTACAACAATGCTAGAGACCTAGTCTGAGTACAAGCCAAAAGGAGAAAGTTGGTGTTGGGTGAACAATGATATAAGGATGTTGGAGCAATAACTATTTTGCATACATGAGCACAAGCTCAATAATTTCAAGTGTACTAGGATACCATAATCCACATATAACGTGAATGATTATGGATTGCTCCAAACATGAGAGACTTTGGGAGTAAATAGGGCTAAAACAAGGGCTAGAAAATAAGCAAGAAAAGAGAGATGGATGGCTCAAAAAAATTATGGAGTATGGTGTTTCTATTAAATCCACCAAGCTGGTTAGAGGTAGAACATTATGTGAGTAGTTGGATAATGGGTCATCGAAAAATTCAACAATGAAGCCTCCTAATTCTTTGAGGAGATTGAAGTGCAATTTCAGTCATAAAAGGTCATTTTGAAGGAAGCTAGTAGCCATATATAAGGTCTAAAAGGATTCTTGTCCATAGGTGAATACCCTTTTTGTTTTAATAAAGCTAAGAGGTAGCATTTTAGGTTACAATCTATTCCGTACGCATTGGTAGGTAGATCTAGCATGTTCAAAAGTTTTCTTAGCCTTAACTAACTAAAATAGAACTATAGATGCTAGGGAAATAGTAATCTTAGTTAATCTAATTAGGAGGACTAAAACATTGTATAAATGTATGCTAAAATAGTATGTAAAGTAGATTGCAAATTAATTATTCTAAGTAAAATGAAACCCTGATATGCAAGAGAAGGAAGAGAAATGTCTTAGTTGATTGTTGTAGATGGTTGCAGGTAATGTCGCAGGTCTGAGACATAAAATTCCAGGAAGTCCAGACGTACATTCATGGACCCTCTGAAGGGAAGATCTAGAAGATTTGAGATAACTTTGAGGCCGCCTGAAGAATGTATTGGGGTGCCCCAGGGTGCCTTGTCTGTAATCTAGGCATTCTTGGTCACTGTAAATGCTCAAAACCTGAGTTTTGGCAGGGTCACAACTTGGTTTCAAACCTGCCATGTTTGTTCGCACTGGATATACCAGATGATTTGCTTGAAAATGACTTGCTATACAAGAGGAAGTATCAAACCATAGGAAAAAAAATGAAAATGAATTTAAGTCCGAACTGACCTGTAGCCATCAAACTAGTGGTCTTATCACTGAATGCTGCACTACATTTCAGACCCGGATGTAGTTCTGGTGAGTGTGTGCATGTCGTGCCCTAGGTGCTCTTGTGCCAGTCACACTTTGTGTAAGTAGCACAGCAATATGTAACTATAGAAAATTTAAATAGTAATATGTGCATCGAATAGAATAGAATCCCCCCTATGTAGTGTGTGTGATGCAAATCTCCTAGCCTTGATGCATGACACTATGTGCATGCAAGTGATGCAATGGATCAAACTCTAGATGAAGTGATACTAGTGTGTGATGTATGACCTAGAAACCTCATTATGGTCTTATAACTTTATATTTATAGGAATCTCAAGCTTAATTTCTATAATTAATCCCCAAAAAGGTCGATTGAAGAAAAGGATAAGGATGATAAACCGATTAGAAATGCCCCAAAAAAGAAGTGAAACCAAGGCATATATCGGGGTGCATAGTGGGATCGGGGCACCCAGTAGTAGGCTGGGGCACCCTGATTTTGGGCTAGAATGATGGGGCAGTTGCGAAATGGGTGGATAAGTGTAGGAAAATACATGGGAACTATGAAATAAAATATAAAATAAATGATGTCCAAAAGGTGGGATTAATTAGTACTTTGTACACTTGAGAACCTTCTGAATAGTAGTATAAGCTCGGGCCAAATAATGTGTAAAGTGCATAATTTTGTGTTTACATTTTTCCCCCACTTATGTTGGTGATTTGAAAGCTCTGGTAACATATAGTAGATAAACATGCATACCTGATACCCATATAGAGTGTAGAGAGAAGAATTTCATATAGACTATACTCAAGTCATGGAATGAAAACAATAAAAATATGTGGATGAGTGCATGGATTATAAAGATGAAAAATGCACATAAAAATCGATGAGAGTGAAGCTTAGGGTGGAACGAGGTGTGTAGCTATTGTTGTCTGTAGTGTACCTGCATGGATAGAAAAGGCAAATTCCTGTAGTGTTGTGTTTTCATTATCATTTTCATCGTCGTCATTGTTGTTGTCATAATTGTTGCTGTTTCCCCAAATTTGACTACTTGTTTCTCATACAGCAGGCCTATAAGGAGAAAATGATCAAGTATTCAAATATGTATGTATATAAAAACGTTGTGTAAAGTATGCATATGTAAAATATGCTAGAAAAAGTGTAAATGGAACATGTGCACCTGATCCATGTCAAGAAAAGGGGTGTAGAAGGATATCATGTATTGTCGCAAGTTTTTCGGGCAATCTCACGCCACCTTGAATGAAGAAGTACAGGGAGGAAATGCATTGTGTCCTCTAACTTTAACTACTTATGCTGAAATTTTTGAAGAGATCTCTATATTATCCTACTTTTTTGGGCGATCCGACGCCACTAGACAGAGAAGTGTAGAGAGGCACACCCACTGTAACGCCCAAACTTGTAACTACTCCATTGAATTACCAAAGGAAACCATGTCCTGTTAAGGCCGTTGTGTATGGAGTTCGTAGACTAGTCTGAACTCACTCATTGTGTCTAAACTGGTGTAAATATGTTTTGTTAGTAGAAAAACCCTCAATAATGCCCCCCATATTTGGGGGCATATATGATGACCTTAGAAGGAGAATGTGGCCCCAAAAGAGGACCAACCACACTTTGACCTGTAGACCTCTTCCATGTAAGGGGAAAGGCAAATGCTTGGTAGATACCAAGGCATGCACAAAAGGGGATGGCTCACCAAAATAAGTGTTCATCCGAAAAACACATACATGTAATAAGACAAGTGTAAAAGTACGAAGACATTTTAGTAACAACCAAACAAAGTGGTGGAAACACGTAAGAAAACAAGTAGACCGCACAAAGAAGGTTTCAAACATGGGACATCACTCACGATGTCACAAGATAATCAAGGCCGTCAAGGCCGTAAACAACAAACAAGTGTGCACACAAGAAAAGGGAAAATCTCACATATAATGGAAAACAAAACAGACAAGTGGAACCAAACAAGTAGGACCATGGAGACATGTAAACCTGTAAAAGAAAATTTGCACATGGAACACTCGTTAGCATGTTAGAGTGATAACCAATATGCCAAAGCATGTATGAACAAGTAGTATTAGATGCTAAGTACAAAATGAAACAATAACACCTATATGAGATGAATGTGGATGCCCCCAGCGACCAGTATAATAAGGGTAGAAGGCAAGCATCCATTTCATGTGTAAATGTCCTGTATCTATAATCACGCTAGAAAAAGGCATGCACACGCATGTGCATATGATAATGACATATAAGAAACAATCTAACATGTGTAGTAAAGGGAACACGTAAAACACTAGTAAGAAAGATTAAATTCCACCAAGATAATGTAGTATGTTGTGGATGGATGGAATAGAATGCAAGGTGGAATGATAGGAGAAACGTGCCCCCCGAGTGGTTGAAATTTTATACAGTGAGGTTCATTTTGTTTCCCCACTCAGCAGTCAAGAATGAACCATAAACAAGAGTGCGTCATCGGGAAATGGTCGAGTAGTGTAGGTTGTGTCTAGCACATTTTGATGAGTGTGTATGTGTAGTGGTGATGACATGCAACATGTGGAGAGATGTACATGAACCCTATAGTCGAAGCGTATATCACAAATTTTTTGAACGGAGGAGTGATGATTTATCCCTAAGCATATATCATAATAAGATGAGTGTATGGGGGTGAGACATGTGGAAAGATATGCGTGGACCCTATAGCCTAAGCATATACCATGACTTGTTCAGTGTGTGAGTGATGATTTAGCCCTAACTTATATCCCTATAAAATGAGAAGGTGAAAATGGGTGATGATTTAGCCAAAAGCGTATGTCAATATAAGATGAATAAGAAGGGAGTGGTGATGTAATATAATGTGTATGCCACTAGAAGATGATAAAAGGAGGGTGGTGATTTAGGATAAAGCATATACCACTACGTGATAAATAAGAATGAGGTGGTAATTTAGCCTAAAGTGCATACTACTAAGTGATGAATAATATAAATGATGATGTAATTGAATGACTTAGAATAGGATAGTAGAATATGCGATGATAGGATATAAGAGGATAATGAGAAGGTGATGAAAAAAGTGGTGATTTAACCTAAGGTGTAGACCACTATGGTATGTGATGATGAGTGTGGATGGTGATATAGCATAGAGTGTTGGTCATTAGTTCAGTGAATGGGGTATGATGACATGTTGCATGTAGGTAAGGTCCATTTTATTGGTAAACCCTTGGTAGTTGAGCATGGACCGAGGAACTAGAATGCGTGATAGGGTGGTGATTGCAACACTTAGAAGATAACATAGTATAAACGAACAAGGTATGAATATGGGACGTAAATGCACGATGTGGGAAATGAAATGTAGGATGTGTCATGTATATAGGAGATGTGATGTGTGAGATGCAATAGTAATTATATATAGAAATGGAATATGTAAATATGATAAGACAAAACTAGACCCATATGTAATGGAATCTAGTGTAGTATGTAGAATGCATATGATTAATAGATGCATTATGTAAGATGCAAACATAGGTGTAGATAGGATATGCAATGATGATAGGTAAAGCTAGACCCATAGATAATGTGACCTAGTGTAAATATATAATGTATGGATGTAATATAAAACTAGACTCATACATAATGATGATTAGTATATCGTGGGTGAGATAGATGATGAGATGATAAATGTATTAAATAATGTAGGATGTAGACTATGATGATATAATGGAAGTGTGTAAGACCTATAGTGCAGTGTGTGCGGTTCAGTGTAATGGTATTCCCTCAACAGTTCAGTATGAACTGAAGCACAAGAGTGTGTCGTTGGGTGACAAGGGTGATAAAAGGTGTAAGAAGTATACATATGTGCGAAGGAGAATGTAAAGATTAGGGCTACAACTATGATAATACAAGGAAGGGGGAGTGTGTAGTAGTTATTCCCCCCAAGAGATCAGGAAAGGTGATTCAACCAATAAGGTCGAGGGACAGAGGCCCGTCGATTGTTACCAAGGATAAGGAAAGCTGCAGACCACAATCCACGAGGGGGAATATAGTAGATAAGATTGGTTCATGTGAAAAAAAGCTATGTGTATGTAAAGGATGAATGGAGGAAAAAGACTGAGATGGTGAATGATGAAGGACAAAGTGTTGTCTTGATGGGCCCATGGTAGTGCTACGATCCAAGAAAGCCAAATGGGTGGAATGAGGAGTATGAGGGGGTGGTGGAGAAAATGAGAGGATTCCTAACTACTGGAGATCATGAATAATATGGTTGAAAGAATGACACAAGTTTGTATGATGCCCTGGAATCTGATGGTAGTGGAAAAATTGTTGATCATGATATTGGTTGAGTTGAGAAGAAGTGTAATGATGATCAGACGGGGGAGAAAGGAGTTGATGATGAGGAAGATGGCCAAGAATATCCTTTGGCGTCACATTGGAAGGAAAAATAAGAGGTGGAGGGAATGGTACGTTTGGTGGATCAGTGAGGGGACTAGTAGGGGATGCGGGTAGCACAAGAGATGTAGGAGGAATAGGAGCACGTGAGGTAAAAACATCCTTAAGTTGCTCTATCTGGGCATGGAGAAATGTAATTGTGGATTCCATGGATTCACATTAAATGTGTAGCACTTGTATAGCCTCCAATAGGTGTGTATTATATGGAGGATTGCGAGGGTGAGAGTTAGCAACGACAATGGTGGATATGGAGCTTACTAGAGACAATGGTGGATTATTTTTAATGTAAAAAGGTAATGGAGGAACAAGCTCATTTGAACGATCAGTAATATGAGCATCGAAATCAAATTAGATAGGGCGGTAAACCTGATAAGGAAGGGTGTGTGGTAGGTCCTCTAAGTAACTGTGAATGCGCAAGATGTACATGACCATGGTGTATTGTTCATTCATAAAGGTAGGTAATGGACACCCTTGGGCATACCAAATAGTGAAGTTTGGTGTATAGCAAAGAAAGGAGCTACTAAAATGCGAGCTGTGCTGAAAGGCATGGGGAATGTGATATCAACATGATCAGGATCAAGTTTTCCTCCAATATAATCTAACCAAGAATCGCCAAATACAAGTGGAGAAGTGGTAGGACAATGTGTTTGATGGACAACAAGGTGGAATACACGCATGCCATAGGTTGTAGTATGAATGACAGAACCATTATATAATTGTGGACCACATAAAGGATTATAAAGGTCATTGAAGTCGAAACCCATTTGAAACCATCAGAAGGTTACATGTTTAATTAATGTTGGGTTCACCAAAATGATTAACTAAAATGGAACTATAGATGGGGAAATAGTAATCCTACTTAATCTAATTAGGAAGACTAAAACAATGTATAAATGTAGTAAATAACATAGAGTAGATGCAAATAAATATGCTAACTAAAACGGAACCCTTGATGTGTAAGAGAGTAGAGAGAAATGGCTTAGCAGATTTCTATAGATGGTCACACAATGTTGTAGGTCTGAGAATAAAATCTAAAAGTGTAAACGAACACTCATGGATCTTGCGAAGGTCAGATCTAGAAGATTTGAGGTTACTGGGCGCTTGGGAGTGTATTGGGGTGCCCCGAGGTGCCTTGGTCTACAATCTGGGCACTTTGATCACTATAAATGCTCAAAAACTACAACTGGTATGGTCACAATTTGGTTCTGAACCTTCCCTGTTTGTCATGTTGGATCTTCTGGATAAGCTAGAAAATGACCTGTAATACAAAGAGAAGTATCAAACCCTAGAAAAATAAAAGATGCAAATGAATGGTTTGGAATGACCTTAGCCACCAAACTTATGGTCTTATCACTTAGCGTTGCAATGCATTTTGGATTCGAATGTAGTTCTGGTATGTGTGTGCATGTCGTGCCCTAGGTGATCTTGTGCGAGTCGCACTTTGTGAAATAGCGAGAAATAGTAACTATAGAAAATGTAAATAACATGTGTGTGTTGGTCGTCAAATAGGACTTTTTAGAAGAGCAACAGTCAGGGGACAAGAAGTCCCTCCTCTTTAATCGGAGAGGTTCCCTTATTCAGAAACGAACTTATTTACAAATGTATAGAACATTGTTTTATGGTCAAACTTGGATTTTACGAAAGTGTTTTCCACAAGGATCATCAATTACACAAGGACTGAGGAAAGGGAATAAGGAGATGAGCAGAATAGCAACATTCAGAATTATAGATAGCAGAATAATTCTTCGTGTATGCGAAGCTTCAAAGAATTTAAGACAAGATCATTTGCGATGGCTGAATGAGATTAAATTTAAAGACACAAAGTTCCATAAATAACCTTCTTCAGATTTATTAATCAAGGACACAAAGTTCCTTCTTGGTTGTACAAGATCACTGTATTTGCAAAACTGAACAATATGCAATCAGAGAGACTAACGAGTTAGGAACAAAATGATCTCCACAATATTAAAGGAAAACACAGAGATAACAAGAATTAGATAGACAAAGAATGAAAAGCCCTTTTGTATTGATTTCTTTAAGATCTATTTACACTTTCAGCAAATATTCCAAGTTCTTCCTCCTTTCAAAATGGCGTGGAAAGGCCATTATATAGCTTACAAGACAGTTACTCCTCGTAACCATTTCTTTTAATTAAAGAATAGTTAAAGATCGCCCATTGCAATACCTTAACTAATTACAAGGAATACGAAAAGAATGGGAAGAAGAGAAAAGAAAGGAGAAGGAGACAGGTGGCCAGCTACTGGGAGGGACCCACTATCTTCAGAATCCGCTGCCTGAATTTCTTCAATGCCCCAGCTATGTCCCTGCCACGTGGAACTGACGTGTTGGCTGCAGACTGAGTCCAAAATCCTAGACACTTCTCCATCTCTTTATCAAACTCGACGTGAGTATGATAATCTTTATTTGCTTCTTCAATGGCAGATTGAAGAGAACAAATTTCCTTCATCTTTTCCTTAGAGATGGAGCTTTCCTTGAATAGATTATCTTTGACAAAAGCTCTGAACTGAGCTTTGATTTCTTGCAAGGACAGGGAAACACCAGAGCTTTCATCCTGAAGATGACAACGTATATCCTTGAAAGTAGCAACAGCCAGTGTCTTGAAAGCTTCTCCCTTCTGCCAGCTGTTCTTCATTTCTCCCACAGCTTCCTCCAAAACTCTGATCTTCCACTCCACACTGTAGACCCAGGATTTTGATAGATTGTCCTTAGCATCATCGAAAATCTTATTCGCCAGTAAGATGTTCTCATCTGTCTGTCCCATAAGGCGAAGGTCTACTATACAACTGCTCCAGATTTTTAGTTCTTTCTCCATAGTATTGATAGTGGAGGAGAGCTTCAGTTGCACACTACTCACCTTTTCGTGGAGTTTGAAAGCTTCATCGATGAAGTTTAATCCAGCAACAAGCATGTCATCCACCATGGCTTCAATGGCTCTGCCATAGACAGAATATTTGTGCATATCTTTGATACTTTGCACTTCATCTTGGCTTAGAATTATAGGAGGTGGAAGAGCAGTCAAGGGGGTAGGGTCCAAAACTTTGTCCTTAGACAAAAGTGACTTGATAAAACTTGTGAGAACTTGGGCTTGTTCTTCCAGCTGTTCAATAGTTTGCTGCCCTTTCTCTACCCTTCCAATGACTCTCGTGACTGTTTCCTGGAGGTTGTGAATTTCACCTTCAGGAGTAGACTCTCCCATAGGGATCCTTGAAAGCTCTAAGTCAGATGTCAGCAAGTCTGATTCTGATTTGTCTACTGTAGGCTTAGCAATCTCCAAGAATTGCTGACCTTGGGCATCAGACACTATTCTGGAAGTAGTTCTGGCTTTCTTGGCACGAGAAGGAGTGTTGCCCAACAAGGCTGCTACAGCATCAAAATTTGGTCCCAAGCTTTAAGAGGAGGATTTCCTCTTCCTTTTGTCAACCAGAGGTTGCGCCCAAGCAAAAGAGGAAGAAGAATCTGCATGAGGGGCAAGGGGACCAAGAGACAGGGAGCTCATGACACTCAGGGTCTGCGCAGCTGTTGACTCAAGCTGAGACGTGAGTAGAGCACTGGAGGTAATGGCAGTAGAAGAATCAATAGCACCCGGAAGTTCAGTGCTCTGGACCTCTTTGTCCTTATCTGCTGGATCTTCAGGAACATTTGCAGGAGTTGGCATCTCGCTTTCTTCACTTTCACTGAGAACAATGATGTTCTCTGGCCCTATAGGCAACTCTACCTGTTTTCTTGGAGGGTCATTCTCTGCAGGCTCCTTCTTTACCTCTTTGAGTTTCTTCTTGTATACCTGGGTAGATGGAGAAGGAGTAGATTCCACAGGTCCCTGAGTTGCTGAGGCAGGAGGGGTTTTCACTGGTGTTCCAGACTCTGGAACTGATGCCTCTCTTATGGGTGTCGAATCATCCTTGGAGCTAGATTCTCCTGAGTGCCTCTTGAATTCTCGGATCTTCTTACTGAACCAGACCCTAGTCCTGATTAAGACTGGAGCAAGAATCTCAGCCAGATCATCTCTCTCTTTCCTGTTCCAATCCAGGTCCTCCAGAGGGGTGTGCTTAATCACATTTTCATACTCATAAGAGTATAGATCAGAATTGTCATCTTGGAGACCTTCAGGAACTTGGTAGAGACTGAGTTCTTGGATCAATTGCAGGGAGAACCTGCCACAATGCCTTCTTCTGGCTTCAAAATCATCTGCACAGTCAGCCCAGTAGTCTTCTGTATCTGCCCTATGATGATAGACTATCTTGATGTTCTGTTCAATGAACTTCTTCAAGTCAAAACAGGTTCTTGGCTTGAAGAAATGAACAGTGATAGGGACCAGGGCTCTTTCTATGTTCTAAAGCATCCAGAGCTGTTTTGCATGTGTAGTTTCCCAGAGAGATGGGAAAGTGCAAGCCAGAAATCTTCTTGTCTCTGCAAGTTCTGTGCAACTCGTCTAGTTGCCTGCATATTTCAATCAAGGCCATTTTGTCATTATAGAACATGGGAAGCTGCAGAGGGGTGCTCTCATAGCCAGCAAGCCTGATATAGGAAAATTTCCTAAATTGGATGAAATAGGCTCCATACTGCGATATCAGGTTCATGGCTTCATCTGAAAACCTTCTTGCAGTATCACCTTCGAGCAATCTGACCACGTACATGGTGAAAGCATCATTGACCCTTCTGAAATTGCGGTTGCTGGTCTCCAAGGTGAATTGCGGGCAATAGGCATACACTGGATCATCTTTGTGTGCATCTATATAGGAGAAACCAAACCACTGCCGGGATGCTGCTAGGGTATACATCAGGTATGAAGTCATATAGAACTTCTTTGTTTGCTGGACGTTGGATAGCTGCTCCGCCAAATTCATGCTGATGATCTCTGCCCAGTTGATATTTTGTGTTCCCTCGCACACCATGCTGATGAGCGGGCACATCCAGAAATGAAACTGATTGGTGGAGGGCAAACCCATAACCCGAGCCAGCAAGATTATGAAGTCTGACAGTTCTTCGTTGAAATCTGCTCGGAAGAGGGTTTTGGGTAGGCGAGAAGCACCTTTCTTAGGGTTCTTCAACCAAGACTTCACCACTCGCGTCTTATATTTGTCACTGTCTTGGTCAAACATAGCCTGTGCTTGATCCCGGGAGACGACTATAGCATTGTCCATCTCCGGAATCCTCAGAGCAGCGCCAATGGCGGCAGAGTCCAGCTTGGCAATGAGTTCCCCATGTACATTTGTCAATTCGCTCGAAGCGGGGTCGAAGTGAGCTCCACATGAAAGCACTGTATCAGCACACTGTACTGAGATTGGGAATCCTCCGACAAAAGCTAAACCACTATCATTAATCATCTGTGCCATTGGTGTAGGGTTTGCATCTATCATTCTTGCCCAAAAATCACCGAAGTCGAGATGACGAGCTTCGCTGTCCCCTATATTGCTAACAGCAGACTCAAGCGGAGAAATTTGCTCCTGTCCCTGGAACTTGATCTTCATATCGATAGCCTCGGAGCTGCAACCTAGACTTCTGGAAGGAATTTGCAAATGGAGGGGGTATCGCGCAGGTTTTCAAATTGCAAGGGTTCGAGCAAAAGATAGCATGGAAGCAATGCGAAAAATACAAAGGGGAATGCTCGTTATATAGCCGTTTGGAGAGAGGAATGACTTTAATGCGCATTGAATACACAACCACCAATTCGAAAAGCATCATACTCGGAGTGAGCGGGAAAAACTAAGTGTGAATGACACTTGGTACGCTTGGGACATGTGAGACGCAAATGCGCGAAACACACGGCTCGGCCGGTTCGGGCGAAACAGGAAGAGGACGCACAAATGCATTTGGGACAAATGGGACGAAAATGTGTGAAGTACGCGATTCGGGTGTTTCGGCCGAAATTGGAACAAAGGGCCCGTTTGGACTTGGGACATTCGGGACAAAAAGTTCCAAAGTACGCGACTTGACCAGCTCGGCCGAAATTGGGAAAGCTCGCACTTTTTAAAATGGGGCAGTTGGGACAAAATTGCACGAAGGACGCGGTTCGGGCAAATCGGCCGAAAATGGGAAAGCTCGCACTTTTTAACTTTGGGACATTTGGGATAGGAAGGTGCGAAGTACGCGGGAAGGATGATTCGGCCGAAATTGGAACAACATGCAAAATAAGTTTTGGGACACTTGGGACAAAAAGTTCCGACAGGCCCGAAAATCACACAAAATGACCCAAAACACAGATTTTTTTAATTTCACGACTTAGGCATTTCCGAGAAAAACACTTAAACTCAAAATTTTGAAAATTTTACTCTTATCAGAGCGGGGAATTTTGAGTGGACAACAGTGTGCATGGAATATAATAGAATCCCTCCCCCTATGTGGTGTGTGTGATGCATATCTCCTAGCCTTGATGCATGGCACTATGTGGATGCAAGTGATGTAATGGATGCAACTCTATATGGAGTGATAGTAGTGTGTGATGCTATGACCTAGGACCCTCGTTATGGTCTTATAACTTTAGATTTATAGGGATCTCAAGCTTAATTTCATAATTAATATCGACAAGGTCGACTAAGGAAAGGATAAAGACAATAAATGACTAGAAAGGCCCCAAACAGAAGTGAAAAAGGATGTACATAGATCAGGGTGCCTAGAGTGGGACCAGGGCGCCCCAGTACAGGCTAGGGCACCCTGATTTTGGGCTAGAATGATGGGGAAATTGTGAAATGGGTGGATAAGTACAATAAAATATGCATGAATGACAAAATAAAAAATAAAATAAAGATGGCCAAAAGGTGGGATTAATCAGTACTTTGTACACTTGAGAACCTTTTAAATGGTAGTATAAGCTCGGGCCAAATTATGCGTAAAGTGCATAATTTTGCGTCTACACTTGGATGGTGTCTTTCTAAGAAGTGTTGAGAAAAAACAAGTGAACAAGGTCCTCACATAATTTCAAAATGGTTCTTTTGGTGGTCACTTCTCCCCAAAAGCTACATCAATAAAAATATTGAGATACAAGTACTTTTAGCATACACTATTCATGTTTCTCACAAATGGGTCCCCAAATGTTCTGAATGTGCCCTATTCAATGGAAAGAAAAAGTTGGTAGCTCTTCCACTTCATCTGATCCAGGTGGATCAACCTTTTTATGAATGGGGAATTGATTTCATTAGAATTATCAAACCAATATCAAGTACGAGACACAAATGGGTTTTAACCAAAAATTACTATTTCACAAGGTGGTTAAAAGCTATAACACTAAAAGAAATAACTAAATCAGCTATCCTTAACTTCTTGGAGGACATTGTGAAAAGGTTTGGGGTTCCCCAAACCATAAAATTTGATAATGCTAAGACAATTCTGGGCTAAATAAGATCAGACTGGGCTCTCAACCAGGGCATCTATTTGAAAACCTCTTCTAGCTTATCCTTAGGGTAATGGTCGAGTTGAATCTACAAATAAGAACTTGATCAAAATCATGAAGAGGATAATAGAGATGAATCAAAGGTAGTGGCATAAAAAGATAAAAATATGCTCTTTGGGATAATATGATTACACCCGAGAGAGCTACCGAAAAATTTCATTTCATTCATGTATATGGTAGAGAGGTTAGACTTCCATTATCTCTGGAATTTCCTTCTTTGGAATTGGTACAACAATTGGAGTTGGAGGGTGGGGATGAAACAAAAATCTGCATGACAGAATTGATTAAACGTAAAGAGATGAGGCAGACTACCATGATTGAATTGGAGAAACATCATGAGTTAACCAAGCAGTGGTTTGATTAAAACGCCAAGGTGCAAACATTCAAAAAATGGGACTCAGTTATGAAATAGGATGCTGATAGAGCTAAACCAGGGTGACACTCTAAATTTGATGCACTATGCAGTCAACCATTTATCAACACAACCTACAAGCAAGCTAAAGCTTTTGAACTTTCAAAACTCGATAGAGAGGCACTTCAGATCCTAGTCAATGGGATTTATCTTAACCTTCCATTAGTGTTTTTCTTATTGCATCATGTACATAGTTACTTTTTGTGTTTCCTTTGTCTTGTTATTGTTGGAGGTTCATTTTTGTTGTGATGTCTTGTGATCACCGATTGAGCTTCCTCCCTCAATCATTTTGTGGTTATCCTTTGAATAAGTATTATGTTGCACAAGTGTTGGCCCCATTTAAAATTTTCATAGGTTGCAAAAGTTGCGAAGCAAAGGTTAGATGCCACGTCATGTTGAAAAGACATGAAATGATGAAGAGACGAAGAAAAGAATTATGTAGAGGAAGAAATGAACTTATATGCTAACTTCATGTCCAATGGATATGTTAGGCTAGCTGATCAATATATCTAGTAGGAAGATGTTCCCTAAAAGTCACCAAAATGTTGTCAAAATAACACTCATGCTATTTTATACAACTATATCTAAGTTTTAGATTTAGGCGATCCCTACTTGAAAATTCGTGAAACAAAGAAATTAGTATTCCGTAGAAATGGAGAAGCTAGTGTATCGCAGAATTTTAGGAAGTTACGTAACAAAGGATAATCCGTGGAGGTCAGAAAGCCGCAACACAAAGAGATAGTGTTTTGAGTGATTGCAAATGAAAAAAAGAACGAGTAAGTATGAAATAGAGGGAAACCTATGGAATTCAAAATCTTGTGCAAGTCATAAGTCTGTAGGACACGAAAAATTAAAACCTGCATAGGACTAAAACATCAAGGTGGAACATCAAAAGTATGTAGAATGTAGTAAAATCTGTGGAACAACGAATCCACATAACAAAGAAAAATCCTACGGAATGCAACAAATGTCGCTAAGTGGAAAAAAACCCGCGGAGGTCAAAACAATGTTGCAGAGTGTATGATATATTGTGGTTTAATGTGAAAGTGAAAAGTAAAGCTGCGAGTTGTCTATGACTTGCTAAACATCACTAAAGATGCATAAGGTCAAAATAATCCTGTAGAAGACTAAAAGATCAAGGCAGAACATCAAAATTCTGCGGAATGAAGGAAAATCCACACATAACCTGAATCCAATTCTCAACCACCAGAACTACCAGAACTAGATGTTAAATAGTGTCATATTTTTTAGAAGATCCGATGGCGTGTGATTAGAAGGAATTTCAAACACCCATACCTACTCTACAAATTGAGTGACAATTGATCCTTTAGGGTTAACAGGGTGGTTTGATTCATTTAGTGAAGGATGTGATCTAATTCTCTCCTCCTCCTACCTTATTTCTCTATAAATGGAAGTGCATTGACACATAAAAAGGGTCAATTCTACTAAGTCCTAGAGCTTTACTCTTTTGAGCTCAAATTTTGTGTTCGCAGGCCTCTATACTATTCCTGTGGAAGTTTCACATATCTTTTCTCTATGAAGTTGTAAATGGATGAGTTTTTGATATTATATATGCAAGAGTGATTCCTTTCCTTTGAATGCTTTAGTGTTTATTGTGAATCTTTCAGTCCTTTTGCATGACTTCAATCTTAGCATATCACTTCTCATAGAGCTCTGTGCCCATTTCTTTCAACTTTCACATTCAATGTTATATTTGTGTCTTAGGAGCTAGAATTGTACCCTATTCTAGTTTAGTGCATCACCTCTCTTTTATTTCATAAGTCCTCTCTTTCTCTTAACCCCGATCCCTTGGAATTCTTAGGATACTATTAGGTTGCAATAATCTAGTGATGGGTAGATAGTTACAGTGAGCTACGATACAAGGATGTTGACCTTATCCAGAGATTGACCTTGAAAGGCGCCATTGTCCCACACTTTGGAGGTCTATCCATGTTTCATTGAGGTATGGAGCCCAATCTTAGAAAAGGGTGCAATCTCAAGTGAAAACATAAACTATTAGAAATAAGAAAATTGATTTGATGACCCCGAGCCTTATTCCTATGATTGTGAGCTTTGAAAATATAATTTTCTTTTCTATAATTTGTTACAAGTTTTGTAGAAACAACTTCCTTTCTTTAAAACCATAATCAACGTGCAACACCTTTTAAACCCATAAAAATGGAGATACTTATTTAGGACACATGTTATAATGAATCCCACAAAATTGGAACATTTTGACAACAAATACACAAGAATAAAATAGTAGGTAGTCCAACCTAATACAAATTTTCCATCCCTTATTTATTTAATGGATGCAACAAACAATAAATGATATATGCCCTTCTCTAAATGTGTGAATATTACTTCTGGCAGGGGATGCTTCGGAAAATAAACAACTTGTGATTTTAAAATGTCAATATATTCACTCGTGATCATTCATTATGTGTCATAAATGCACCAATATACATGTGTATCTATAAACTTGTTGAATTCAAATTTGAACCGTGTTGAGACACATGGAAACATAGAACCTCGAATCTGACAAGGCTGACAAAGAACAACCTCAAATCTTAAGGCACCTTAGTCATGGGCGAAAAGTGATGACAAAAAAGGGAGATAAAACCATAGTAATATGGTTGTGGCATACTAGTACATGTACTGCACTATACTTATAGAAAATACCATAAAATTATGAAAATGATCATTGATTGTGTTCTAAATGCATTAATACACTTTTGTATTTATAAATTTATCGAATTCAAAATTTAAATTCTATTAACACAAAAGGCAATCGAAAACGAATAATAAAAAAACAACCGAAAAAAAGTAACCACAAACATAAAGCACCCAAATCACATTAATTATCATACCAACTAAATAGTCTTGTACCAAAATTGATTAATTATGATTATTACTTTTCATGTCTATAAACATTACCTTCCTTCATTATTTCCGTGATGATTATATTATATACACGCATCTCGGAAAGAAAAGTTTAAGTGGATTGACCGATGACATTTTGTACATCTAATTTTCCATGTGAAAACCAAAGCTCTTTCCATCATCAATAAATTTTATTAATGTGGCATGATCAATGACTAGATATTAGGTATTATGTCATTTATTGATTTAAGATTTTTATTTTTATTTTTTATTAATAAAAGGAAAACTATGAGAATGTTATAATAGCACATCCTAAATTTCATGTTATAATACTCCACAACGTTTTGATCACATATCCATAACTATGGGGGACATTCTTTTGTAAATTTGTTTTTTTAACACTTGAGCTTGGTTCTAATATTATCTCTGACGAATTAAATGTTAACAAGGTTTTGTAGTGGTTACATAGAAAATTTGGAATAAATTAAAAATTATTATTGATGTTAAAGAGGTTGTCTCATTTGACTTTGGGGTTGATATTGTGGGTTTAACTCGTAATTTATTTGTAGGGGTGGTGAACGACCCCCTATACTCTAGTCATAAATTATAGGAGGATGTGCTTTGTGTTAGAGCTCCGTAGCCAACTGTACTCCATTCAGAGGTCATAGGGGGCTCATTTTATGTTAAAAATTTACACTCAAAGATTATAAGAGACTCATCTTGTATTAGAACTCCACATCTTTAGGTCGCTAGAACAACCTAATTCCCTTTAAGCTATTAAAAAATAATATTAATATATTATTAAAATATCATTTTTTTACAATAATATGTAAAAATGTATATTTTAATGGATAGAAATTAATTTTTATAAATTTTAATTTAATATAAAGTTATAATTCTCACAATAATTTGAAAAATAAAAAAGTAAATTTCTTTAGCTCATACAATTAGGAAACATTTTACATAACTGTAGATATAATAAACAAATTAAAATTTTGTGAAAAATTTATCATATTCTCATAACAATAATTACAAGCTTGATATAATTTATAATAGATAAATATGCCTTAATTTATTGATAATTGTTGTACTTACATTAACATATTTTTAAAAGATGTGAAAGTTGGAATAAGGCCTCAAAATTAATTTCCAATTACATAACATTAAAATTAAGAAAAATTATTTGTTAGTTGATTTAAATTATTGAGCATAACTAAAAGTTAAAATAATTAGGTGCATGAACTAATAAGTAGCCTAATACACCACCAAATCGAAATTGGAAAACGAGGCTTATTTGGAGACGTAATGAAGAGACATTCAATTTTAGGTAACAATCATCCATTATATTAATAGGAGTGACTCCTAACTAAATGAGTTAATGTCCTTACGTATTTAGGAGACTTTTATTAAACTCTTCTACATAATAACTATCTTGTATAAGTAATTATCCACACTTTAAAAGGATGGCGGGGTTGGTCAATCATACATAATAATTATATCCTTATTGGTTTTTATATTAACATATTATCTTTACATAATGTTTAGAGTTTATATTTAATTAAATACAAATTTAGAAACTATGCATGTCTAGATCATTAAATTCACATTTCAAATTTAGATCTAAATATGTAGTAAATGATTAATAAGTATAGTTAATTCAGGCACATGTTAAATATAGAGAACGACAAGAGGTTGAGTGCACTTAGCTTTAAGTGTGGTTCTCTACATATCTAAGAGTGAACTGGGGTGGAACGAGATGAAAAATCTCTAAACTTTCTATCAATAGGTCCTTATGACACATGGGAGATCTATGAAAAATAATGGCAAGAGTAGTTTTGTCAATACAAATACCAACTAATTAGTTACTGGGAAAAGTGTGTGAGTAGTGGTGTGTACTCCTTAAAGCTAACACTACAAGGCAAAGCTAAGGAAGTGAGTAGCAACAATAATACATGAAGGAAGCTTGCAATGAGAAACAAGTGGGAGCTTGATATTGGAGGGTCCGTCAAGAGGAGCCATGGTAATATGAGAATTGGGAGAAATTGGAGGTGATATAAGTGGATCCTTGTTGTGAGAAGGAGGTGGTCGTGGAAGAAAATAAGAGTGCAGTAGAGGAATCTCAGGACATGAAATAATGGGATAAAGCATGTATGGCTTGGTATAAAGTGCAAAGGTGGACATAGATGCAACAAGAGATGAAGGGGCATGGTCAATACTCCCAAAATGATATGCATTAGGAGGCACATGTCAAATGAGATAAGATTTTCATTAATCAATTCTCGGATAAGATGTCATAATTTATAATATGTTATGTTTAACCTTAGAAGATAAGGCTTTCCATCTTTTTTATGAAATATTGTGTGGATTCATTCTCAACTTTTTGGAAATTAATGAAAGAATTGATGTTTTTTTAGAAATATCATAATATTGCAATTCATTCACAAGAGGGATAACAAAGCTTTCGAGCATGACAATAGAGTTGGATGAAAGAGTGTAATATAAATCTAGAGCATAAACTATAAGTGTTTTGGACAAGAGCTTAGTAGCTTCATAGGAATTAGATTTGATGTAATCCTTGTAAAGGTTACCAAAAGCATTGATGTGAAGGGTAAGGTCAATAGTTCCATCATAAGAAATGGAAGGTGTGATCCCTCCAACGTCTATGGAAGCAAATTAGGGAGCGAGAAGCTTTCTTTGAATAAATTATAGGAATTTTTGTAGATAGAAGGTTGGGTAATAGGTGTTCCGTTTATACCAACGGAGAGTGGAGGTGTGTGCATTGGTTTTTCATGCCCCAAAAGATTGTTTGTGGTTGACTAGTGATTTGGGCCAAGTTTTTATGAATTTACCAAAATTGATTGGTTGTTTTAGTTTGGTGTTGACTTGAGCAATCAATAAGTTGAATGATGAGATGAATAGGAGCATTGGATGAGGGAGTGGTATATTTGTTGGTAGGATTATCATTTTCTTCACTTTGAGGAGGACTTATATGGTTAACATATGAGTCTAATAATCTTCAATGTGTTTTTGTAGTATATCAAGTGTCTCTCCTATAAATTCAATGATTTTTTGAAGATATTTTTTATTGGTAGGAGGATAGTCAAAATTATAAATATCTTTATGTTCTCCTTGTTCCTCTAAATCAAAGGCAAGATTATGAGTGTTGGAGTTGTTGTTTAGATTATGGTTTGGTTATTTTTTATTCATGTTGTTAACAACTACTATGTTTAAATAATCAGTGTAATGAGGGATGAATTTAGGAAAAACATTAGTCTCAATGTTAATTTACAGTACTAGTATTGCTTATAAGACGAATTAGTAGAACAATTTGTCAAATACTCCATTGATGAAGGATTTTGAGAAAATAATTTTCAGAAGGGAGATTCTTGATAGATATTTTTGATGGGATAAGACATGCACAAAGAATTACATAGGGGCTGGGATGATGGTGTTAGGGTAGAAATCTGAAAAATAAATTATGAAACAAACAAAATTGGTTGTGGATAAGTTACATAGGATCCAATATTAGGATGGAAAGAATGTGAGTTATGTAAAATATCTTAACATGATTTTCCTTGCAGATATTTAACAAGGGCTGATGGAGTAGGGTAAGGAAAATAGAGGCACAGATAGGATCATTCATGTAAATGAGTATACATAGCGGTCGTTCGTGTAGGAAATGCAAAGAAAAATAAAAACTAAGAGTAAATATAACTTGATCTAGGGAAGAGTAAGATTCTCGTAAGGTACACTATAATGTATGATGGGGTAAGATAGATCCTCGCCGATTATATTACTATTATAGATCAAATATAGGCATGCACATAATATGTGGATAATGTATATAGGAAACATAACACATGATTTATTGTGCATTCGAATTCACGAGGTCAGGCCGAGACAACTGAAATGTGGAAGATGTGATGGATATGGATAAACATGAGATGATGAATATGGAATATTGGGAACAAATAATAGTTGAGATTCAAAGGTTGAACAACTTATTATTGATCAAATTGCAAGTATGAAACTTTCTCGTCAAGGATATAAAAAGATCATTTGATAACTGTGTGGCATACTACAATCAAGGACAATTATTGTGTACAATTCATAATCTATATCTATAAGACCGAAAATACTTCGGCCTGGGTGGAAGACTCATGGAAAATGTCCATTCATCTTTGAATATTCCTCTCCAAAGAGGTTCATACAAGAACACAAATGATTCACGATGTAAATAAAACTATGGGTTTTGATAGCTAACTCAGTTTTATTGATTGGCCCAAAATTGATCAATTACGGATAACTGTTTATTTAATGTTTCAATCTAACTAACAATATGTGGGGAAAAGGAGTTGAAAAAAAAACCAATACATACAATCCTAAGTCTATATCTCCCTAATGTTGGTTGATGCTTGGTAGGTGGATGATTGGTTTGAAAATCCTCCTAGGAGGTTAAGCTGGACCAGAAATGGTCATGTATGGTCATCAACTCATGAGTGGGGATAAAAGAAACCAAATAAATAATCAAAGGATAGTAACAGGATATGAACTGGAAGCATGAATTCCTAATGACTAGGTTTTTTGTTTTAATTTGGGCTCCTAAAATACACTAAATCCTAACATTAAATAAATAATAGAAATAAATCTAATCTAAACAAAACACAAGTAAAATTAATTTTTTAATTTACTAAATTCCTTCATAATTAGTTAAATAAAATCAATACGATTACTTTATTCTATTTTTTGTATTTGGAAGTTTTTTTGAAAGAAAAAAATAAAATAAACTAATTAACTAATGTTTTTGTATTTTTCCAGAATATTAAAAGAAAATGAAAGATACAATATGAAGGAAAAAAATAAATAACTCAACTAAATGACTTCTAACCAAACTAATTAAATAAATAATAACTAGATATATTTATTCCTTTGTTGTAGGGGTGCTTTAAAATTCTAAATCTAAAGAGGAAGCATTCAAAATATTATAAAGCTAACAATATAAGGCTTCCTATAATAGAGATCCCACATTATGTTTTTTGGGAAGAAAATATTCTTAGAAGTGATTTCCTCTTTGTCGAACAAACTTTCCTTGGAAAGAGTACCTTTTTACTAATTGAAATAAATAAAAATAAAATAATGGAAGGTATTTCTTCACTCTTCCTCTAAATAATTTCCCGATCTGATCCACAGAGATAAGCCAAGAAGAAGTTATCCAGGGAAAAAGCTTTATCAGAAGAAATATTTTGAAATAAATATGGGAATGATAAACATATACATGAATTGATGATATCTTCCACTTTTAATAACACTACACATAATTTCTTTTAATTTCCATAAACAATGCCTATACTAGAACTTTGAAAGAATTGAATTACATCCCCAACTTGGTCATGACAAAAATGTGGTAGCTTGTCCCAGTGTTAGATTGAACTCAGTGGAAACAACTCATATCCCCACTCTGCACAAGGCCATTGTTAGTATATGGGATTTTTGTCTAATTGGGCCAAGGGCATAGACAATTTTTTTGTTGGGCCCCCATTGTATAGAGTATAAAGATGCACATTAGGATCTTTGCTCTTTGCATGGGGTTAGGACATACTAGAGACCACCTATTATCATTTATGCTGAGTGGTTAGGTGTAGATAGAGATCATTGATTCACCCTACAATTTTGATTTCATGGGTATTTGAGAGGGTGATCCCCTATCAAAGGGGTGTGGAGATCGTAGACCTAGTGACTATTAGAAAAGCAAGGTGGGTAGATATGGAGCCTATCAAATCCACCCCATAGGTAACATGTACTCTGACTACCGCATACATGGTTATAGAGCCTTATTAGGATATGTTAAGACTATGGGGTGGAGAGGGGATTAAATTGTCCATATGCACAGGTACTACACAACTTATTGACTATGGTGGACATAGAGAGGTTCATTTAGTAACACATGTACCCCAACAATTTGGTTGTGAGTACATTAATACTCTTCCCGTAGTGCAGACCATGTTCAAATGCATGAGGGAGGTGATAATAAACTATCTACAAAGGTTGAGGTGGACACTGGTAGTACCAAGAGTACTAATAGGGGTATGTAGAGCAACGCCTAGGCATACTACTGGAGAATGGATGAGGACACCTATAGTTTTACATATTGGTGGGATATCCATAGAGGGTGAGGAGGGGGAGGAGGAGGCTGAGATGGGCATTGATTTAGAGGAGAGGTCAGATCCTGACTGGCCAGGGAATGACGAGAAGGAGGAGGTAGTCAGGGCTAAGGAGGAGGATGCCACAGAGGCAAATGAGGAGGAGCCTATAGAGGTAGAGGAGGAGGCCACAAATCTTGATTGGGTCAATTACGCCCTCTCTTTCATTATACAAAATATTCAAGAGCACATTTAAATAGGAAAAACAATGCTTTCTTTTTCGCCTTTGAAGGAAAAACATGTTAGAAAGATAAACATTTTAAACACTCAATTCTAATAATTATTCTATGCCACCACACTACCCGCAACTTGTCAAAATTTTGTAAGCAGTGTTAGCGAAAAACACTAGCATGGAATTATCCTACGATTTAGTAAAAATCCACAATTACTAATTTTCTATTTACCATGAAATAAAACACTTTACACATATAAGAGAGGCAAGAAATGTTTTTTTAATTTCATTTCATCTTCAAAACTAGAGAGAGGTAGAGAGAGGAGAGAGAAATAACATCATTTTTCACACGATCAATTTTCCCAAAACAAGCAGCCAAATAGAGATCCATAAAATCATATGTTAGTGTCTACAAGTTTTTACGCCAGTTATTTGACTTGATAAGCGTCCACGAAAGTGTTTTCCCATTTTACTACAAGTTCACAAAAATGTCCAAATGAGCTTAATTGGCTATAAAACTATGTTCGAAAGATAATTTTCGATGGTCAAACGCACCATGTGATAAATCCTATACACTCTCATATATACAGGGAATTAATTGGAGATGATGGAACTCATAACTGGAAAATAAGGTTGAAATGGCGAAAAATTTTCTGGGGCAACTGGTCGTTATTGAACTAGTTTAACCTTGTCACCCAACAACTAAAGGCCTACAAAACCCCCTTGTAAAACTAGCATGTAAAGTTTTTTCTCATAATTGATGGTTGTAAGTGATTTTTATGGATAACTACTAGAGGTACACAAAGGCCAAGTTTTATTTCTCCCCCAAGGGCCAAGGCCCTAATGAAAAACCTAAACCAAATTGAACTTTTAACTTTCAACAACAATATGAAGTTACAAAATTGTCTACATGGATGTTAGAGGGGTGACAAAAAATACACGAAAAAAACATGTGAGTTTGTTCTAAGGTTTGATATAGCACTCCACATGACAAGAAACACAGTCAAAACTTGACCTTCCCATTTCAGGTTCTGGATGGGTGTTTTAAACATAATTGTAAATCACGTTAATTAACTTTTACGTGGTAAGCAACAAATAAGTTTTAAACTAGAGAACAAGTTTGATTTTTCATTTAGGTGGTTTCCGTTATCTAGTATGGTTATCCAAGCTATCCAAATCTCTAAAGAGGTACAATTAGAAAATGGGTTTGGACTTAAACATTTTTCAGTTACATTGAAAGAAGTTAAATTTTCATTGCTTTGTGTTACAGTTCATTTTAATTACCCAATAACATTTTCTTCATTTGTATTTAATTTTTATATCATTGTAAAAAGGAAAACTAGAATACAAAACTTGTGCAAGAAAAGGAAGAGAAAACAATGCCTGGATCAACTAGTGAGCGATGTTGTGGATTTTTACATTACATACGATAATTGCATTTTTTTTGCGGGGTTCATAGGACTTTTCAACTCCATTTTTTTCACAACATGTAACCAACATAGGCCCATAACATATGAAAAGTATTTTCCCTCATGTTCTTTCTCCCATGAAGAATGTTAGAGGTATGAATGAAATTCATGTTCTTTGGATAAATTTTCTCGTTGGTAGGCCAACAACTTAGCTAGAAGGGAAAATGAAAATTTAAGGTGAGAAGCCATACCCCAAAACCGGTTCCATCATACTCTAGGCCCATGCCAAAATGGAAGATGCAAAGCTGGGTGTAAATATACACAAAGTAAGTGAACTGTTTGACAAAATTCTTCCAACAAATTTGAATTCAAAGGCAGTTTTGATTGCATGACATGATTGTATAGTACGTACCAAATGTGTCTATTAAAAAGGCTTTGAAAACTTGAAGCAAATGAAACTGGCAAGTTTGATCCATATGCGTCTACATTCTACTTAGGGAATTAGTAAAATAGTTTGCATGCCAAGCCCATAATTCCAAATTCCCATGTTGAAAGAACAAACCAGATGTCACCACATGTTCATGTCAACATGGTTGGTGGAGCTTTACATTATCACATGACACCATACGAGGAGCACCCACATAAAAAATGAAAAAGTGGTCTCAATAACCCATTCCAACTCTCATTTTCACAGAGGCAGGGATGCGTTGGCAAGGGTTGTATGAGTTTGTCTTTACACCTATCAATAGCACTTTAATTGAAATTTTATGGTGTCTTTTCAACAATTTTTTATGTGTGTATCATGCAACCATTGTTTCCCATAAGTTTGCCTTTCTTTCATGTATTTTAACAAACATTTCACTTGCCTTGTGTTGCCTAGGACAAGCAAAAGCTTCCATGTTTTTCAAACTTCTCTATTTGTGCACTTACAACTATACATCTTGAAAAATTCATCTATCATATACACTTTGTTGTCCACAATTTTTTTTTTAACCAAATCTCCTTTTTGACATAGACTGGGTGGCCATTAGAAGGTAGGGCATTCACACACACATCTAACACCATAGACTTGCAAATATTAGCAATGGAAAAGATTATGCTGGAAACAAATTTTGGGGTCATCTTTACGCCCGTCCATTACATTTGTTGAAATTTCTAACCCCTTTTCAACCAACCCATTTTGCATACATTTCTAACTGAGCACTTGCCACTACCACGTTTGACAAAAAAACCTATTTCCTTTACGCTTTGATCGACGACCACACCATATTCCAAAGCTCCCATTTTGGCTTGGGCAGTAAGGATACTGCCACAAGTTATAAGATGCATGTAGAGGGTTAAGGATATTGGCTTCACACCAATCAAATGTGGTTGCTTTAAAACTGATTCCTTGGCATTTATTCCAACACATCACATGCTAATCATTCCTCTTGACAGGTTATTATTATTATTATTATTATTATTATTTTTGATATTGTAAATGCATCACTTTCTGAAAAATCAGTTATTCATTCCACAAACTATCTCCTTGTTCTTTATGACGAGCTGTATTTTAATTTAAAATATAAACCAACTCTCACTTGCATGAACGAGAATTTGAATAATTTATCAATTCCATTTGAAGAACAATACGTTAATAGTTTACTGTTTATATTTTGATGTTAGTAAGGTTATTGTCTTGATTATGTACTTCTGATTGAATCTTTATGCACTAACATTATGTACTTACTACTTTTGATTGAATCTTTACTGTATGCAACGAATATTTTTTTAGGCCCTTCCATGAAAAAAGCAGCATCAAGAGGAAAAGGCCAACGAAATGTTGAGGCGTCAAGAGATTCCCAATATGAAATGGAAGTTCACTCATCACCTAAACCCCAAGCATTTACATTAGTTAAATGACAGAGACGTAATACCCTTAACACTCGATTTAGGGTTTTTAAAACTTACCATTTAGTATTTTCCATTTAGCATTTACCATATTGAATTGACATGTAGTTGCTGCACTTACAGGGACTTTGGACTATACGTGTGCTTCTCAACAGGCATCACTAACTCACTCAGTCCAATCGCATGTAATTGTCGATTCTTAACCAAACCAACCACCCACATCTCCACCAAACCAACCACCCACAACTCCACAACAATCAATTCAAACTCTGACATGGCCACTTCCGGTACAATGACAACTTGCCCTTCAACAAGGTATAATTTTATTGCTTTTGTGTAAGTTTTAAATAGTTTTTCATATAATTTAGTAGCTTGTGTATTTTTAAATAGTTTTTCATATAATTTAGTAATGATGTTGTTGATTGTTCTTGGAATTTAAAGTACACAACACTCCTTCACCATCTATTCAAGCAACAACACCGCCATGTCATCCACCAACATCATTACAATTCAAAATGCCCACAAGAGGTTAAGGAAAAAAGACCATTGGTAAACGCATGGCAATTTTGGCCCCTAGTGGGACATTAAACATTACCTCTTCATTTCTAATTCCAACACTCTCTCTCGGTGACTAGCCCAGTGCAACGAGCCAATCAATGTTGAATCAAATAACTTTAGATGAAGATTATTTGGGCATTGATAGGAATGACCTAATAGATTTTTTCAACACACATGATATGATTCAAGGCCAACAGGTATATTTCCATTCCAATGTACTTTATTTAACTTTTTCACATTTCAATTTCAATTTTAATATTAATTAATTTTATTGTAAATAGGATCAGGGTTCCCAAAGGTAAAAAGAGGCAGCAGACATTCCTCAACCCGAAAGCCCCCATACCTCTCCATCAGCATCATCCTATTCAGATATAGATAGTGAACAATTGCCATCATTTCCTTTAGAGAACTTGATTGGTTATGATTTTCAATCTCATGTTAAAGAGTTTATTATACCTCATATCAATAATCTCATAGAATGGGAGCAAATGGAAAAAGTATTCATCAATGAGAGAATAAGTTTTTATGATAACCATTGGAAAAGGGACAATTTATATGCAGCAGTCCAAAATCAACCTGCCAAGATGGATGCCTTACTCATCCAAGCAAGAGGTAGGACTATAACATATGACAACAATTATAATGATGATATTTTGGATAAAGTATTAAAAGATTTGGAAAATATTAGTGTTGAAGCCCAGGCCTATTTCAACAAATGGTCAAAGGATAAGGATTTGATGGCAATTGCAAATTCCAACAGAGATAGAGTTGTTGTAAGTATTATCAATTTGAAACAATATTTTTTATTAATTTGAAAATTTCTTATTTTAGTAATATGCTTAATTGAGCTCACTATTTTTGTTGCAATTGAAATATGAAAATTTAAATATTTAAGCAAAGGTGTTCCAAGTTCACTTGGAAACCACAAAGAACAGTTTAAATGCAACAATAAAGATGAAGGAAAATATTGTTTTAGTTAACAAACAAAACAATACACTTAAGTGGATAATCAAAGAGAGTGGCTTCGACCCTGAGATTTTGTTCAAAGCAAAGGAAGCTATAGATCCTTCTTTGACATCCCATGGAGATGCTACAAAGGAAGAAGAAGAAATCATAAGTAATCTAGACATTGCTATAGAGGATATGATTAGTTATGGTATTATTCGAGCAAATAATACAGAAGGGCAAGCCATTGGAGAGAGTGACACAGAAGATGTTACAGAAACTCAAAAGGAAAGTTCCAGTGGGCCTAGGGAAAAATTAAATAATTAAGGCTTGAGAAAATAGTGACTAGTTTAGTGGATGTGGGGTAGGGGAACTTGAAAATTAAAACTTGAAATATTTTTTATACTGAAGAATTAAAATTGAATATTTATTTAATTTTAAGTTTCAATCTGGATTTTTATATGCTATTATATTTATATATGGAAATTCTAGATTGTATATGGTGTCTATGTTTGATATGGATGTGATGGTTACGAATATAATAGTGATAGATGATAATGATGATATAGATAATCATGATTCATGGATGATGATAATGGATTTAAACATTAGACATTATTATCTCTACTTGCAATGATGATGACATTATAATATATATGAATGATGATGAATTGTATGGATGATGATAATAGATAATTGTTTTAAAAAAATTTAGAATGTGGTACGACAGAGACATCTTAATACAAAATCTTCTTCTCTCGTTATAAAATTTGAACTCTGTATTTTCTTCACATTTATACCTTCTCAAAATCTTGTAATGATGATGACATTAGATGTGGATGATGACATTAGAATAGATATGGATGATGATGAATTGTATGTGACTGAAAATTGATGTAGCTTCAAACACAATCATGAATGATGATGATGGATAATTTTTTAAAGAAAATTTAGAATGTGGATAATTCGAAATCTATATCAAGTTTCTTCACATTTAAATTTTATACCTTCAAAAAATATTCTTCTCTCTACTTGTAATGATGATGACATTAGATGTGGATGATGACATTAGAATAGATATGGATGATGACATTAGAATAGATGTAACTTCTAGCACGATCATGGATGATGATAAGATAATGTATTTAAACGATAATGTTTTAAGAAATTTGGAATGTGGTATGACAGAGACATCTTAATACAGTAAAATATTCTTCTCTCTACTTGTAAAATTCGAACTCTGTATTAGATTTCTTCACATTTAAAACTTCTCAATATCATTTTCTTTCTACTTGTAAATGCAATGTCTTTTGGGAAGATCAATTTTTACATGTAATTTGATATTCATGCCACAAATTTCAAATACTACATCAAAGCATTTTGCAAATACCAAAATAAATTAAACATGAATGTAAAAACTCCCGCTATGATAGGGTTTAAGGTACCTCTTCTCTCTACTTGTAAAATTCGAACTCTGTATTAGGTTTCTTCACATTTATACCTTCTCAAAATATTCTTCTCTCTACTTGTAGTGATGATGACATTAGAATAGATATGGATGATGATGAATTATATGTGACTAGACATTGATGTAGCTTCAAGCACGATCATGGATGATGATAATGGATAATTGTTTTAAGAAAATTTAGAATGTGGTATGACAGAGACATCTTAATATAGAAAAATATTCTTCTATCTACTTGTAAAATTTGAACTCTGTATCAGGTCTCTTCACATTTAAATTTTATACCTTCTCAAAATATTCTTCTCTCTACTTGTAATGATGATGACATTAGATGTGGATAATGACATTAGAATAGATATGGATGATGACATTATAATAGATGTAGCTTCTAGCACGATCATGGATGATGATAATATAATGGATTTAAATGATAATGTTTTAAGAAATTTGGAATGTGGTATGACAAAGACATCTTAATATAGAAAAATATTCTTCTCTCTACTTGTAAAATTCAAACTCTATATCAAGTTTCTTCACATTTAAAACTTCTCAATATCATTTTATTTCTACTTGTAAATGCAATGTCTTTTGGGAAGATCAAATTTTACATGTAATTTGATATTCATGCCACAAAGTTCAAACACTACATCAAATCATTTTGCAAATACCAAAATAAATTAAACATGAATGTAAAAACTCCAGCTATGATAGGGTTTAAGGTACCTCTTGTCTTCTAGATGGGTGTGACAAAGCATATGGAAGGAAAATGATAAATCATCCTTCATAGCGAGCTAGACAACCTTCGATTCTAGAGAAATCAACATGAAAAATGGATTAGTATATAGATTGGTGAGTTTCCTAACAATGTATTATGTCAGTCCCAAGAAGTGAGAGCTTCCTCAGATGGATGTCAACCCACATTTTTGAGAAAGAAAAGATGAATGAAATATTGATTAAGCAGATGAAAGAAGAAAGTAGAAACAAAAAGATTAAAGAAAATTAAAGCAAACTTAGGTACCTCTTGTTTTCTAGATGGGTGTGACAAAGCATATGTTAGGAAAATGAGAAATCATCCTTCGCAGCGAGCTAGATGACCTTCAATTCTAGAGAACTCAACATGAAAAATGGATTAGTATATAGATGGGTGAGTTTCTTGACAATGTCAGTCCCGAGAAGTGAGAGCTTCCTCAGATGGATGTCAACCCACATTTTCAATAAAGAAAAGATGAAATATTGATTGAGCAGATGAACAAAGAAAACAAAAAGATTAAAGAAAATTAAAGCAAAAGAGAAGTAGAACCTATGCATGTCTGGACAGTGGAAGTCTAGAAGTCTGCATGTCACAAACACAACATCAAAGCAGTTTGAAAAATCCATTTTTTTAAAAATAAAATAGATTTTTAATAAATAATTGTATTTAAATAAATGTAAATATATATACCTATAACATCTTCAATGATAACAAGAGCTGAAACAAAATATGTTAAAAAGCCTCCTCATAGTCAATATTTACATCTGTAGAGTTACAATTGTGTTACGTCTAACTATAAAATTTTATATTTGAATCTATTAATATGAAATTGAATAAATAACCACAGTTAAAATGTAAGGTGACAAGAATAAAAGTAAGGTCAAGGAGATACCTATTTAAAGCTGAAACAATCCATTATCAATAGCTTCTTCAAAGTTGATATTCGCTTCTGCAGAGTTTGATGACACACCAATTCCAGTCTCATCATTGACAACATTTGTACTTGTAGCTGTATTATTTACACCTCTTCTTTCTACAAGGGAATTCCAATGCACAATTTCTCTATCGAAAGGAAAGTTTTCCAAGGAGTAACGAGAAACATAACACCTCATGAAACTTTCCATATTTTTATCCAACTTGTTTCTCAGTTTTGATTTTATAAATGATAAAGCACTAAAAACCCTTTCATCCTCCATAGATCCCAAAACCATTGTTTGGCACAACTCATATAATCTAAAATATTCACTGATGTCTTCTTGTAACACAGTACTTTGATAGATTCCTCGCCAGAGCCTTGTAATAACACCACTCTCAGAAGGTTTGTCTAATAATTTATATTGGTTCCTCATTGTCATTGCAAAATGTGTTGATTGACATAAATTAACATTTAGTATACCTTTGATTTCAATACCCTTGACCTCTACCATCTTGGTGAAATGTTCCATTATTGTACCCATGGATTTATGGAAAATGCTTTCTTACAAAATCTGCACGAGCACCTTCAGTATTCCAAAAAATAGGATTCATCACACCCATTGCTTTAAGAATTTTATCTTTGCAAAAATGTTCTCTAATTTCTGATGATAAGGATTCTGAAATTTTTCTAAGTTTATTCTTGTTTCAACTGTAACAAAATCAAATAGATTATGTGTCACAGGAACTTCTTCTCTTTCCAATCCTGTAATATCTTGATGTTTTTGTAAAATGTGCAGTGGTATGTCCCTCCCATTAACATTGATACAAAGGTGATCATGGATATTAAATCTCAAATAGTTACTGGGATTCTTAAGATCTAATAAAGCTTTCCAATTATCAAAAACATGTGTATCAAAACTATCTTGGGAAGTGTACAAGACATCAAGATTTTGACATACCATTTTTCTCATCTTTATAAAATCAACAATATAGACTAATCTCCCATGTGCATGCTTCATCAATGTATTGATCTCCTGCAACATTGGAAGAATGCCAACCAATGTAAGCAATGTCTCCAAATCAGTTAGACGGAACAACAAGTCCCTCACCCTGTCAATTTCATGATGATATTTGTGCATGAAACCAACCAACGAAGGATACTCCTCACGCACTCTGCATGGAGGCTCATACAAAGAAATCCACCTTGTCTCAACATCCTTCAGAATTTTTTTCCATTTGTAATTCCAATTGAAAATTTTTGGAACTCCAGAAATTGCTTTGGGTTACTTTCCATATAAGCATGAAATTCTCTTATAAGGTCTTCTACTTTAGCAACATTTTCATTGTTGTTAACCATTTTATATGCTAAATTCATTTTGTGTGTCATAAAGTGAATTGCTAGCATATAAGGGGCCATTGTTGTTTGCAATTTAACACACAGTCTAGTTTGGTGACCCTGCATGAATGATGCACCATCTGCTCCAATGCATACCAACTTCGTAGCAATTTCATAATCAGTCATGCCAACAATATCTTTCAAATGAGAAACAACTATTTTATGTAGGTTTTTGGAATTTTAATTTTCAACCATTTTCATAACACCCAACAGATGTGGTGTCCTTATATGATTTTATAATGTATAAATGTGGATACATACCCATGCAGTGTTGTCTACTACCATCACTTCATCAATTGATAGAGAGATAAACTTTACATTTTTTACACTCTCCTTCAAATCTTCCTTCTCTATCATTGAAAGGCATTTGGCCATTTCCCATGCACTATTGTCTAACCAATGAGACTGAGGAACATTGTGCATTCCATTATATTGATACAAAAATTTGTAATCAAGGAAATCTGAAATTGGTCTTCCTTTCTTAAGTATGTGAAATAAAGTAGAGAACTGTATGAGTTTAGCATGCAAATTTGATTGATTCATCTTACCAATTTGTGATGTGATCGTTCCTCCCTTTTCCACGAGATGTCTGTGTCTTTTCTGCTCTGCTTCATACTCTGCTGCATATTTGACATGCATGCATTCTTTTTCAATTTTCCACCTATGTGTTTTGATTTTCTGGCCATCCTCCCCTATTACAATCAAATATTGTTTTCCACAGTGTTTTTCAATTGTGTCCAGCTTTAGTTGCATTTTTTGTTGCTTTCCCAATTTCCACGTACATATTGTACATGTACATTCATATGGGATATCTTCTGAATTAGATGGCTATACAGGTTTGATAAAAGGAAATTTGGAAGCCCAATCAAACTTGTATGTCCTCCCAAGTGTCCACATATTCTTGTTCATTTTCAATGTTTTACTTTTTTGAGTAGAATTTTGAGCATTATCACAATCACCTGGTTTCCTCTTTCATGAACCAAAATTTGAATTTGATTTTTGTGTTCCATTTTACTGAGTATTTGTATGTGTGATATCTTGATGCACTCCTAGTTACACCTCAACAGGAATATCTTCAAGCTCTGATATCTCAATAGGAATATCTTCAAGCTTTGGAATGATATCATCATAGGTGTCATTTGGTTGATACTATGCAGAATGCATGTCCTCTTCAATAACCCCTTCCAAAAAATTTGTACTTTGATTGGTTCGAGTGGAAGTTGTATGGGTGCTGGTGGTTATGGTATCTATAGCAACAAAGTTTCCAAAATACTTGAACTGGGACCTCTGAGATTTTTTTGTTAAATTTTGGGTTTTCTGAGTATTAGCAACTTCCATTGTTTTGAACGCTCAGTTGAACCTATGTCGTTCGCCAAAAAAATGAGTGTCATGCATCAACAAATAAGTGTCATGCGTTAACAAATGAGTTTTGTGCATCAACAAATGAGTGTTGTGCTTCAACAAATGAGTGTCATGCGTCAAAAACCTATCCTTTGTCACGTGTCAATAGCCAATCTCTTGTCATGCATCAACAATTTATCCCTTGCCATGTGTCAACATAAGAACCTTGTCACATGTCAATAGAAGAACCTTTGTCCTATCATGCGTCAACAGTATAACCTTGTCGTGCATTAGAGAAATACTACATCGTGTGTCAATAACAACAGTGTCATGCATCAACAAAATCAGTGTCGTGCATCAATATCCAAACCCTTGTTACGCTTCAGTGGCATCTTCTTGTCATGCATCAACATGTCCTTTGTCGCACGTCAGAAATAACAAAATTTATGCGTCAAAAAATAGCAATGGTCACCCGACTGCAAACTTCAAAACAAATCTGCACTTTGTACTGGTGCTTAGAGTTTGCAAGTTCACTGTACTTGATATGTCGATACCTCAACTAGTAGTAAGTTAGTAGTATACTACCCGGTGAATCACCTAGGTTTTTATAGGAGATGTTTTCAAATGTAAGCAAAGCCGACCCCTAAAAAAAATATACTGTAAATTTTAGGCAAACAGGGCACTGACCTGCTCCAAAAAATTCACCTTTTCAAATTTTCCTAAAATTGAATATTCACCAAATTACGAATATTCGCCACTAAAAACATCGTTGATTATGACTTGCTTATTCTCTGTTTCTCTCTCATGAGTAGGAAAAGAATAAAAAGAGTTCATTCAAATTTACTCATAAATAAAAACAACCAATTTTGAGGAGTTTTGGAGCCCATGTCACATTGCAAGAAGGGACCCACATCTCCAATGACCAGGTACAATAAAACATGACACTACAACTTCACAATAAATCAATGTATCATTTATTATAATCTTATATACAAAAGGGGAGTTACGTTTGTTAGTGTAAGACATGCCTTCTCCACTAATGGAGCCCAACTAAAAATTCTTACGCTTATCTAGGCAATCCACGTGCCTTCATGTGCCCTCCATACCTTCAACGTTTTAGTTCATTCACAAAATGCATTCCAATAATTTCTCACTCCCACTTTTTCAAATATAAAATAAATATTTTAGATTTGTTTAACTCATAATTATAAATTTTAAGATTTAACATCTCTATTCCCCTTTATTTTTTAAATTATTATTATCTATTTATTGATATTTTATTACATCGTTGATAACTAAAATAAGGGACATGGCTAGTCACTTCTACTGAGACTTGTACATGCCCTAAACTATGCATGTGGCAAAGTACCATATTGAT
Organism: Taxus chinensis; assembly: GCA_019776745.2. Taxonomy (NCBI): domain Eukaryota; kingdom Viridiplantae; phylum Streptophyta; class Pinopsida; order Cupressales; family Taxaceae; genus Taxus; species Taxus chinensis. Next base: position 58,295,041 of record CM034156.1, on the reverse strand, counting down.
TCAATCAACCAATCTTGCAAAATATGTCTATGAAGGAATTGTAACCCACTTGAGGGCCTTTGAATGAGCTTGTTGATAAAGCACGACACATTTGGTCACTACACCAAGCTTAAAAATTTATTAATCCCCATAGTAAGTACCTCTTTAAACCACTTGAACACAACAACAATAATCCATGTTCCTTTTCTATTTTGAAATTACTCTAATTAATTTTCCCTTTTCTTAAAATCTTCATTTACTAACAAACCAATGTAGATGAAATCAAGTTTAGTAAGCCAAATAGTGGCACCATCAAATATTAATTTTGATTACAAGTTTGTAGTTTAGTAAGTATTACAACAAGCTCATCTAAAACAAATTTTCATTGAATGAAATTTTACAAGCTATTACAAGTTCCATAAGCCCAAATTATACCTACAATTTCCCTTGTGATATAATAATAACTTGGAGGATTTCCATTTGGACAGATTCACAAAAATTCACATTTCAAAATACAATTTTTTACAACTTCATTCAATATAGTTTTTGATGTAGAGGAATTTTAAGGATTCTAAAAAATAATTAAAATAGCAAAGCCAACTCACCAAATCAGTCCTTTCACATCTGCTAGAGGATCCACTATCTCAAGCCTAAATAGGCTATAAACATGGAAATTTGATTTTTAGAACTCTTACTTAGATTTGGTCACCAAAAGCATTGTTCACTAAGTATATTCATGAAATAACAACCATTAAAATGATTGGAAACAAAAGAAAGATTCACCTTTATTCAATTTTTCCAAAACAACCCTATTAGCCATCTCAAGAACTTTTCCTTCCAAGGGTTAGTGTTGGGAACACTCCACACTGACCCAAAACAAAGTGTAAGTTGTTTTGAGTACCCTTTTGGCTCCTTATGCTTCATACAAATTGTTATAGTCCAACTCTCGAGGCAACCCCTTCTTTTCTTGCCTATTCTTCTCCAATTAGGTCTAGTCGCTAGTAACCGTATGTGAGAGGTTTTTCAATCTTAAAATTTGATTGTAATAATTTCAATACAAACCAAAAGACTTTTCAGGTACCCATTAGGTTGTTTCATATGTATATGAAGTTTCATCTCCAAATTCTAATCCTAAAACTCTTTTCCACCAAACTATCCTAATCCAATTAGGTCTCTTCTTGGCAGATTCTCGTCTAGAGAAAACCATCGGCAATATCAGGCATATCAAAGAATGTTAAGTCTCAAAATATTAATATTACCAATTTACAATGAATTTAGATAATTATTTGTCAGTTTCAAACTTCAATTTATTGTATAAGCATTTCAACTCTTCAAAACAAGTTTACAACCAAGTTTTAGGATAGTCATCCAAGTAGGAAAACTTTCATAAATATATAGACAATGGAAACATGTTGAACCTTAACACCTTTGTATTCCTTGATTAGGATGTTCCCATAAGTCAATTTTGAAACCTCATACCTTAACTTAGATTGCAAGTCCTCCAATCAATAGATTCCATCTAAACCCTAACAAGGGTTTCACAAAGCCCGGTAGTGAGAAAATCTAAGTTTGAAACCTTATAATGGAGTTTCAAGCCATAAGATTTCAGAAAGAGAATTGTACAATCATTATAAAAATTCTTGAACATGAATACAATAAAGAAATACTAAATATAACATGGAAAATGCCAATCTCACCCTTCTAAAACTATATTATTCACCATGTTCCAAGAATGTACCAACTTGATGATCATTGTATACATGTTATAATTCTTGTAAACATTGAAATACACAAGATATTTCTTCAAAAACATTAGGAAATCCTTAACTAACAAAAAATTCACTAATACCCATCCATAATCATTTTATTCACCCCCAAAATATGTTCTTAAGACTGTTTCTTATACATTTTTAGTCCTTTTTCTTAGAAAATAGAGGCCTTATATCATTCTCTCCTCCTCTCACATGGAATTACCTTCATTCCTTGTCTCATATGAGTCCAAAACTCCCCTCAATTCGAATACATATCTCCCTTAACTAACTTTTCATATTTATATACCTAATTATACTATTGACTCACTAGAGTCAAACAACAACCATGGAGTTAACAAACTACTCACTTTGATCAAGGGATCATGATCCTAAAGGAGGAATTTTACACTTTATTATTGCACATCCAAAACATACTAGACCCCAACAAAACATTAAAAAATCCAAAAATTAGCAAAGAGGTGATATGCCTCGCTTGAGATATTCAAATGCATTTTTGGCGAGAAAACACATATACTAACTCAAATTAAAATTTTGTTGCATTCTAGTGGAATCCAATCTCATAAATTGACCTCTTTTGACTCCTCAAACATGTTCATAGTATAATTTTACTGAAATTAAGCATTTAAGGTGATGCACTTGCATCATAATCCCAAGGAACAAGAAAAATTGTCCCATAAACTTAAGTAAAACAAAGATTTTCTTCTTCTTCTCGATCTTCCAGTTGAATTTGAGCTCCTTGAGTTTGTTCTTGACTCCATACCACAAGTACAAGATCTTCATGATACTATCCATGCTTTTTATTATCTTGCTTATCATATGGATGAGTTGTCTTCCTGATGAAATGACTATGCTTACTTTGAATGTCATTTTCTTTCTTTCTTGCTCACTCCACCTCTGCTCATATTATTCTTGAAGCACTTCTTGATTGTCCATGGATATGATAACATCTTCTCCACTATTATTTTCTTTCTTTCTTCATTATGCTCTCAAAAACTAAAATTGATGATTGTTGCTTGCCTAAAACTCTTGTTTTCACTTGTTTCTTCTCTACCATCTCAATTGGTTCACCTACACATTCACCACTAAAAGAAATATCAGTTTGAAAATCTTGAGCTTTAACAACCCTTTATACCATCTCTTTCACTTCATCTTGGTCTTCCTTTTGAGTTTCACATGCTTCATTCTTCTCTTGAATGCCTTCACAACTTGATTTCTTCTCTTCAACAATCTCATCAGTCTGATTTGAACTTATATTGGTTGTATCAAACTTCTTAGAAGAATCAAACAACACTTATAGCATCCTCATTTATTCTATCAACAAAGGTTCATCCGAATTTATATTGTCTTCATCAAACTTTGGGACTATTTGATCTTCTACACTTTATAAACTCTTCTCTCTTCTCAAGAGATATTCCTTATCTTCCATCCTTTTAACCTCTCCTTCTTGTATTATTTTAGTTCTCTTTGTCTGCCACACTTTTCTTGTCATTTTATGCCTTATTTGTTTCTCTCTGAAGTCTATTTTACACTTCTTAATATGTTCGTGTTCTCCACTTGACATTTAAATCTCACCAACAAATTGCTTAGAATTTTCTTTCTCTATTTCCACCTCTAGTGGTTTTTTAATTCATTTAGGAATCCTATATCCATGATCTATTAATGGTTTTGATATATTATCATGGCTCTTCTTTTCAACAACTTGTACATCAACAACCTCATTCTTATATACATGACTAAAAGTAAGATTTAAACTTCTATTTACCTTTCCAATGTTCTGTTACTTGGTCACATCCTCTGTCATGCATTTTTCTCTTATAATATTCTTTTTTTTCATCCTTTCTTATATTACTCTACTATAATTCTCTTTAGGGTATCATAAAACATTGTATCTTCATCCATTTCTTCTTAACAAACTTCAATTTGATCTCTTCCTTTTTTACTTTCATTCGACTCTATGGATATTTTTCTTAGACCATTTCTTACAAATTTCAATGCCTTGTCCTTAATTTTCTTCCCAATATTATTCATACTTGTACACATGAACTGAAACACAACATTAGTCAATAAAATAATATACCAAAATGTCTCCATAAGTGTCTCTTTCTTGGACACCTTCCTCTTGTTCTTCATCTTATTCTCAAGTTCTTCTTCATACGTGCTTTTTCTCTTCTCTTGGAATTTGTCCTTTGTTTTCTTTTTGCAAGTAGCCCTATGGGCCACTTAACCTTTCTCTTTAACCTCCAACTATACATTTTATTTTTTTCTTGCAAACATAACTTCTCGAAAAGTTATAGCTTCTTAAAATCACTTCTCAAATATTATATCTCTCTATCCAAATCTTTATTTTTGTTATTTGTCTTCATGGCTTCTTCCCAAGAGAAACTCTACTCTGATATCAAAATGATGTAGATGAATTTTAAGGACTCTAATAAACAAGTAAAATAGCAAATCCAACTCACCAAATCAGTCCTTTCACCTCCACAAGAGGATCCACTATCTCAAGCCTATATAGGCTATAAACATGTAATTTTGATTTTTAGAGATCCTAGTGAGATTTGTTCATGAAATACCTTTTTTACCAAGTATGTTCATGCAATAACAACCATTAAATTTATTGGAAACAAAAGAAAGATTCAAATTTAATCAATTTATCCACAACTTCCCTATTATCCTTCTCAAGAATTTTTCCTTCCAGGGGTTAGTATTGGGAAAAATCTACAACCTGGTTCATTTTAAGACCCCCCTTCAAAAAAAATTAGACTATTTTGGCGAATCTCCAAAATTGAATTTCGAAAAAATGGCGAATATCCAAAAACACATTTCGTTGCAAAGGTGATTTGATACATCACAAATTTTTGGGGTTTCACAAGGCTGTTGGACCTAATTTAGATTGACGTTCAACAAGATATATTAGGCATCTATTAGACAACCATATATCAAATTAAAATAGATGACACTATTTTAGACGACCCTAGGTCAGATGTATGTAATTTGTTTTACCATCTCTGCACAATTGGACATGTGACATACATATTAGACGACCCAAGTTAGATGTTCGTATTATGCATATTTAGTTAGAAAAATGTCGCTATCTTGGTCATCTTTACACTATAAGACATGTGACATACATATTAGATGGTCCTTATTACTATGGTTGGATGATCATTTCAAACAAATTTAGTCAGATGGATTTCATTATCTTGGTTGTCTCTACATGATTAGACATATAACATATCATGAACTGTCCCGTTTTAATCATAATGGTTATCTTTCGGATGACCATCTTCAGACATGTGTGACCGCAAATCTCTCCACCTATAATTTTCTATTATGTGTCTTGACTACAAACCCTCGACCTATATATATCATTACGAGGTTCATTTCTTTACTTTTTTACCAAACTTCTACAAATCTATAGTGCTCTTACGACTCATATTTTCTAGAAAACCACCCTATCCCCAAAACAACCAATGTTCTCAAACTTGTAGTTGAACCGCCCTTCGGTCTCCCTCTCGTGCAAATTTTCAGCAAATATGTCAACAATGGCTAGTTCCATAGTTACTTCTTCCCCCAAATTGTAGTACAAAAATCTCATGTGCCCTCAAATCACTGCACTAATAAAACTCAAAGAAACGCCTACAGACTAGATACCGAAAAAATAATTCATTGGGCTTGTCAACATGCCCCAATTTGAAACAAACACTCATCACCTTGATTACCTAATCAATACTTACAACCCTAAAGACAAAATGTTTAATGTCCCTCTAAATGATCATATAATTTCATAGGGTGTGGAGCATGTAGACATTCATTGATTAACAAGTTTACCATATCCACACCAGATGGCCATGACAACCCAGGCTATCTTAACTGATGCAGATAAAACACATTTGGAATCTCATTACAATGTGCAGGTTGGTGGTAAGTTCAATATTTATTTTTCAATTATTTTCTTTCTTAATATAATTTGACTATCCCTACATCTAACTTTTCTTTTGTGTTGTTGCAACTACAATTAATTGATCAAAAAGAGGCCTTGTTATACAATGTGTTACATAATTTATTTCTTCCAATGTTATCACTCCTTCAATCCAGGATTGTGTTGTAGGATAGATCTGTAGAAATTCCACATTAGGCAGTTCAATACTTATTATGGAAACTGATAGGGAAATTTTTTGATTGGTGCACACATTTTTCCAATCAAATTAAAGATGTCAATAATGCTTAGTCCAATATTAATGCATATGATAAATCAAAGACTATATTTTCTTGTACCAATTATCTTCTTTCTTTATATTAAGAAAATTTCCACGAATTACAGAACAAATGAATTCCGATTGCAAAAAACCAACAAATAATATCGATAGGTATTTCATTTGAAGAACAATATGAATAATTAATTATTTTTTAATGCAATAATTGTAGACACAAAATCACACACTTGGGTAGATTTCTAGATCATAATCACATACTACTATTCATATGATTCTTAAGCGAGAAAACTAGTAATTGACTACTGTCTTTGGCCTCTTTCTTATATTTCTTGATTTCTCTTTGGTTTTACACACCCTAAAGCCCAGTCTGATCTTCATTGCTTTATCATTCTTGACTATGAACACCAAATCCCAGTCAGGATGGTAGCACCTAGACACCATCATTCCCTCTGGGTTGTCCCAACGTATTTTTATCTTACTCACCTCTTTTGGGCCTCTTTTATCTATTGGGCATACTGTTTTCTTATGGGTCAGCCTTTTAGTTATCAATTATGAAATTCAAACAAGAGACTCATATAAATATAAAGCTATGTGACCATAATAAAGGACCAAGCTCTAAGAATCTATTAGTATCATCTAAGGTTACATCTAAATGCATTCTAAGAGCATCAAGGCATCCATCTAACACTCACTCAAAGGACAAGGGACTACATTTTCTAGTATACACGCATAAGAGGGGAAGTCCATTTTTCCATCCACACATCTATCTACATTACTACATCTAGCTATTGCTCATTATCAAGTGCATCTTACACAAGAGCTTCCTATGTCACAATTTCTACACAAAAACACACATAACTACATGGAGTCTGAGATGTAGTGCAACAATTGGTCATAGGTTCACTCTGTCAGGTGACCGCTGGGGTCACTTCTACTCCCCATTTTCATATTTTTTATTTTTTGGACTTAATGCATTGTGGGGTTTTGTAGGAGATCATTTGTTTTGCAGGTTACAATAAAATTTTGTAATCATCGAACGACATACATGTGACCAAAAAAAAAGGTTATTGACCACATTGTGACATAATAAAAACTAGTTTTCAAGGTTTTGCGTAGTCACAAGTGCCTACCAGAGGTCTCTAGCACCTAGGTTCCCTAGTTCTATTCCAGGTGCCATGGTCCAGCTTATTCCAGAAACTACAAAATATCCTGAGTGTAGTTACGATAGTTTCCTCCTCCCGTTCATCATTTTCTAATCCAAAACACTTTGGGATTTATTACAAAATCAACTAAGTCTTATATTCCCTCTCTTTCACTTAGGGTTTCAACTTTCATTAGCTCATTGTTTGCGTCAAATATATGATTTATTGTTTATTTATCTTATATTACTCTGAAATATCTAGGGTTTAGCACAATTCAATATTTGTTAAATCATTTGGTGAACCCGTCCATTCAAACCCTACCTTCTGAGCATGTATAAAAAATTTCTCTTCTTCTCAAGTCACGGATCAATATTATTATCCTTATTTCACCTCCAACTATTTTTTTTAGCACGGTTATTACTGCTACTGATTTTATACAAGTTCGTACTTAACATCCTCCTCTCTTTATTATGCCTAGGGTTGATCTAACTATCAATGTAGTCACCACTTTCTGCACTCGTCCTCCTACAGTTCAAACCATTTCTATCCCACCACCTATCACTTTTTTAGCTCCTACCACCACTTCCAAGGTTTATGACATCATATAACAACTTAAGAATACACCATCCAAAATATCTCTTTATGACTTACTACACAATGCACCTGATTTTCATCATACATTATAGGCCACCCTTCGCTCTATCCACATTGAAATCAATAATTCATTGATGGTCTTCATACATCTCATCCAGTCTCTCAAAAATCTACCACATGTTATATCATTTAGTGATGAGGATATATTGTCATCTATTGTTTATAATCCATGTGTGCCTTTGCTTATCACTGCTATCATTGGTACCATTTGTATCAAACATGTAATCATTGACAATGGATCCGTCATTAATCTATCTGTTCACTCCCTTCTAAGGAAAATTGGTATTACTGATAATCTAATTACTAATAATTCCACTCTCATTCATGGCTATCAATCCACTACTTGCACATGGCTAGGCATTATCACGTTACCTATACAAGTTGGGCTGAAGATTGTTCCTACAATATTCTTTGTTATTGATTCGTCATTTTAGTTTAATATTTCATTGGGTAGACCTTGGATTCATGCAATGCATGTTGTCCCATCTATTGTTCTTCGTTGTGTTAAGTTCTTAGATGATGGTTATGAATATACCATTGTTGCCGACCTAGATCCATTCAAGTTTTGTCGTATAGACCCCATTACAACCATGCATATTTCTCTATTGTAACCTATTCCATATAGAAATATTGGTACATATGATATTGGATAGTCTAGTTCTTCATAGCTTTCTTCCACCTCAGCAACCGTACCAACCATTTCCACTCATACTACTAATATCATTTCTCCCACCATGTTTGCTCCAATAACCACCACCACTCTTCTCGTTGAGACTCCTCTTGCTCCTACATCTAACTTACTTCCTACCAATATCCTTGATATTGCTATCCAACATGACCATGGTATCACTGATGATTCTAATGAAGAGGTTGATACTGTTGAAATTACTGATAAAAAATTGTGTAATCTTAATTTTAATCCTATCGAGATAGAATAGTCATACTTCAATGATACATTCGTTGCTATTATCCTTGATGAATATTAATTCAAGAAACCCCCTCATTCTACTAATGTTATGGTATGTTTTCAGGGGCCTATCTAGACGTTGGAAGTCATTTCACCTTCGTCATCTTCTCATGAGTGACCTGCATCTATGCTTCCTCCTTTCACATGCACTCTTTTTATCAACAATGGTTATTGGTCACATATTGTATTCCATCCCACTTTCTCTGACATTGTTTGTACACATGATGACTTGAATTAGCTTGGATTCAAACTCACTGATCCCCTCCTTCCACCTAATTCTCCTCACCTCTATCATGGATATGTTCACATTACTATTACTTATGGCCTCTGCGTGTTCCATATCTCAGTATTTGTCACACGCACTTCTCACACTTCTCCACTTACTCTTGGGAAGTATTGGATTGACTACATAGGTAGCACTTTATATCTTAATCATATTGACACCACATTTCTCATGTGTTTTGGTCATGTTTCTATTTTCAATGATTCATTTCTCATCTTTACATAAAATCTTAGTTGGTGGTATGCACATGGTTGTCCACTACCACCTTTCAGTGATGATTAATACACATTGGAAAAGTATAATTTATGCCACAATGGATCCTTACATGATCAATCACATACTAATGCTTACCAGGTCTTTGATGCATCTCCATTTGGATTTGACCATGAAAATAATGATCTCTTAGATGATGTTACTTAATTATTCTTCACATTATACACTTGGGGGGGCATCATGATTACTTCCTCCCATCCTAAGATTCTCAGGTGTCTCACATTTCTACCATCATGCTATGTGCCTCATATCTAATCCTTCTCATTCACCATATACACATTGATACACAAAACTTGTATCATCACTACCCTATGACGCACTCTCATGCTATGGTTCACAGTTGACATTTGAGGGCTCACTACATCCATGAACATCACACACTACACATCTCACGCTATGCACTTTTCCACACATCCTTCTAGCTCACTATTCTCACACATCTTATTACCTTAAGACACAATCTAGTTCCACAGTTCACACTCGACTACTAAAGACCTAAATCTGAAATTAACCTCACCACATTCACACTTTATATGGTCTATGCTTCATGATCACTATTTCTAGTGCACATGTTCAAACCATTTCCTAGTGATGCACTCTTATTCCATGGTTCATTCTTGATTGTTGAGGAGTATTTTGTAAATGAATCTCATCTCATACATATTGATCCAAATATGCTTAGGGGCACGTTGCTCCTATCACACTCACATTGCATATCATTCCATCTCACTCATTCACAACATGTTGTATATCTTGGTTACATTTACTCTTTTTTTCTTATACGCACATGGTACACTTTTCTTACTATGTTAAACAAATATCTAGTATGTCATTATAGTCTTATATACATACACATGCGTGTTCAATTTTTCTCTAGTTGTGAATGCATAATTTACACAAATATTTACACACAACATGGATGTTTGGCACTATACCTCTTACCAGTACCACCGAGTCTCCTAGGGGAATCTACTTTCTTACACACTACAGGTGTTATTGTTTAATTTTATAATCATTCCTATTCTTACTATCACACTACTCTATCAATATATACACATCTTGACATACTTTTTATCTTTCTAACATGCTAACGAGTGCATCATTTTCTTTGTAGGAACTATTTGCCACCATGGTTGTCTGATACTTTTCTTGAAACTATTTGTCATTTTATTCTATTGTCTACCATTATTTGTGGGATATGCCCTATGTCTTGTATGCACATTGTATTATTTTTTCCACTTCAACCCTGATTGTCTTGTGACATTGTGAGTGATGTCCCATGTTTGAAACCCACTTTTCATGGTCTACTTTGTCTACTCTATTTCTTTTTTCCATTGTCTTCTATAGCATGATTTCTTCATTTTCTACTAACACATGTTTCTAGTCACTTTTTTTTTCATGTTCCTTGGTTTCTACAATGCACATTCCCTCCCCCTATAGGGTATCAATTTAGATCAGTTTTGGGTCCTCTCCTTTGGGCTGCATCCTCCTAGCGATGTCACATGCACACCAAACGAAGGGGCATACATTGCATGAACCATTCACCCCATATAACATCTCAGAGCTTTGGTACAAGCATGCACAATACAAGAATAGAATAATATTTAGCTACAGAAAAGGACCAGATTCTAACTTGGGTCCTCAGTTCAGCACATACACAAGCACCCAGACACAAACATGAGTGCCTGTGCATTCCTGACCTTTCGTGGGTTCCTATGTCCAAGGGGTATTTACAGTTACTTTCTCATAATGACATAGTTATCAATAGTTCATAGAGTGGTTTTTACACTACAGGAACAATCCTCAAGTAATCAGAATGCATTATATCTCCTTTTTTCTATTTCCTTGGATTAAACTTGAACAAACATGAAACAAAGTAAGATCACACCATATGCGGTGGTGTATAAATTTTAGGAAGCATTCAAGGATTGAGAATAACACTAGATATTTCTCCCCAACACTCTTCTTTTGTGGCATGAAATCACCCAAAAAACTCATTCTTGGCATGAGATAGGCCTTAAAACTTGCTTTTGGCATGATATATCCCAATAAACTAGATATTCGACAACAGTTTAGGAAATTTATATCCTTTTTCACTTATCATGGATTAGGTACAAACTTTCCTTTTTACTACTTTTTTGCATTTACATACTTTTACACGCTTTAAACAAAGTTTTTATATACACATATTTGAATACTCTTTCACTCTTCGTTTACAGGTCCATCCTTAATATGCAACAAGAAGAAACGCTACATCAGCAAGCAAAAGTGACAAAAACATCATGTACAACACTCAGACACTTCACCTCTAGGGTCACTTCCTCTTTCTTAGCTTCCACACTTTATTGTTATCACTTTACACTTTTTCTTCTCTTTAGCATGTTTTCACCATCGATGTACATGGTTATCAAGTACACATCTCTTATTTACTTTATTTTATCGATTATTCACTCAACAACATAAAATGGGGGAAAATGTAGACACAAAATCACACACTTGGGTACATTTCTAGGTCCTAATCACATACTACTATTCATATGATTCCTAAGTGACAAAACTAGTAATTGACTACTAGTTGGCCTCTTTATTGTCTTTATTGATTTCTCTCTGGTCTTACACACCCTACAACCCATTCCGATCTTCATTTTTTATCTTTCTTAATTATGGAAACCAGTGCCCTCGTCCCTTTTGGGTGCCCCTAACCTCTTTGTATCTCCTTCGCCTCTTTTATCTTTTGGGCATCTTATTTTCTTATGGGCCAAAATTTTAGTTGTCAATTACAAAATTCAAAGAAGGGAATCATATAAATATAAAACTATGTGACCATAATAAATGACCAAGCTCTAAGCATCTATTAACATCACCTAAGGTTACATCCATATTCTAAAGGAATTCTAAGAACATTAAGGAATCCATCTAGTAATCACTCAAGGGACAAGAGACTACATTTTCTACATACATGCAAAGGAAGGGAAGTTCATTTTTCCATCCACACATCTATCTATTACTCACTATCAAGTGCATATTTCACAAGATCTTCATAGGGCACTATTTTTACACACACACACACACATTAGAACTACATCAAGTCTGAGATGCACTATAGCGCTCAGTTGTAAGTTCACTTTATTGGGTGATTACTAGGGTCAGTTCGACTCCCATTTGCATCTTTTTATTTTTAGGATTTGATGTGCTATCTAGTTTTTCATATCACTCCTCCAAATTCAAACATCACATTTGCGTTGAAGATACAAAATTGATTGCGAGAATTGACCACTGAAGGGAACGCCGAATCCATGAAGCCATTGAAGTAGAAAAATTTCCTAACAATTTAAATAAAGATGAGGGATTTATCTTAAGCAATACTTGGAAACCCTTATTACACCTTATGAGAAAGTAAGAGCTAGAAAAGGAAAGGTCAATCATCAAGAAGACAAAGCTTTATATAGAATAGGAAAGGTCAAGTGTCAAAATTTTTACACTATATGTGTTGTAATAAATTCTCTTTGGGAATAAAAATATTTCTCTCTTGACGATGGGTCCCATAGTTGGACTCGAAATGTCGAGGATTAATGTTTCAAACGTAGTGTATCCAAAATATCTTCCTTCAAATTACTCTCTTTATCAATGCATTCAACAATTTATCATCTCCCTTCATCGAAGGACAACATATGCAGAAATCAAACTCTTTTAGTCTTTTCATTTAAAATTTTCCTGGATAATTTCCTCAAACTTTACATATTCATAGAGATCAAGCACCACCTTCAATGAAAAAATAATGATAGAATCTTCAGAAAGATGGAAGTGGTTTTACTAAAATTAGAAATTCAAAAAACTAGAAAGGAATTTGCAGTTTCTTTGGGTAAGCTGCTTAAAATTCATATAAAATTTTTCTGTGATGTTAAAATCAAAATATATATTAAAAAGAGTTCATGACAAACACATCTCAACATTTGAAAACTTTTCAATCATAAAAGAACACATCCCCATGAAAGATACTTCTTCTCTTGTTAACAATATTCTATAGAAATTTTTGCCTAATATAAAGCCACATAGGGGTCATAAGAACTTGGTAATTGTAGAACCTAGGAATACAAGTGGTGTGAGAAACCTGCGTGGAGACATAAGGATAAGTGTAGACCTACACACGTCTCCCAATGTCCTAGAAAATGAAAATATCAATCATTTTAAAATGTAACAGACCAAGAATTCGGGGGAAGAGGTTGAATAATTAACAAATTATGTGGTAAATCTCTCTAGCCTCCACCTCGATAAGTTGAAGATAGACGTGCTCAATAAAGGCATGGGTTTTATAATTACTCTAAATAATATCACCTTCGAAGACATCATAAGAAACATTGAAGCGAGATCTATGGACCTCCTATTAGTTGAATCAGAAGACCTACGCATGGAGTGCACTTGAACTCTCAAAAAATCAAAACCACCAAAAGCAAACATCTCAAAAGATGAGGATCAGGCCCTCAAAGAACTAAATAGTAAAAAATATATTATTATCGTCAAAGTAGACAAAGTAAATGTTATTGTTTTAATGGATAGGTCAGATTACAATCAAAATGTTTGAACATCTACAGGATAGCGGAAGCTACAAGAAAATTGATCAAAATCCCATGGACAAGATATTGATAGAGATAAGAAAAGGGATAAAAGATACAACCTTAGACAAATCCATAAAGAAGAAGTTCATGCCAGAAGCTCCCATCATCCCTCAAATGTACAGAGAACCAAATATCCACAAATAAGGTAACCCATTAAGACCTATTGTCAAAACAAGAGGCTTTCCCACTTATAATCTAGCTTATTTCCTTGTGAAGAAATTGAAACATTTAGCTAGAAAGAAAAATACATATGTGAAGGACTCAACCCAATTTGTGGATAAAATCAAAGAAGAGAAACTCTCCAAGGATGAATTATTGGTCAACTTTGACATGGTTCAACTATTCACAAAAATACCTATTACAAATACCATCAAAATAGTTAGAAACTCCACCACCCAAGAATTCCAAAGATTAGTAGAATTCTGCTTTCGGTCTACTTTTTTCACATTCAAAGGATAATTTTTCTAGTAAATTGTAGGATTTTCTATGGGATCCCACCTTTCCACAGTTATTGGAAATTTATACATGGAAGATTTTGAAAATCATGCTCTTCATTATGCCATATGAAAACCTTGTTGGTGGTTTAGATTCGTTGATGAAAAAACTCTCTGTTGGCCCTTTGACAGACAGAATCTCGATAATTTTTTGTGCCACCTAAACAGGATATCAAACCACATCTAATTCACGATGGAGATTGAAGTAAAAGGTAACCTTCCTTTTTTAGAAATTCTCATTTCCAGAAAACATGATGGTGGATTTTCTAATCACGTTTAAATAAAATACGCATACAAATCTATATCTCAACTATAACTCACATCACGACCCAACTCAAAAAATGACAGTTTAAAAAACCCTCAAAACAAGAGCAGTGAGAATCTCATATGAGGACCATTTACGACAGGAACTAAAATATTTAACCACATTTTTATGTTGTAATGGTTACAATGACAAATAGATCTAGAGAGCATTCAAGTGTGCTTTAGCACAGAAAGATAAAATAAAATAACCAAGAAGGGAAGATCCAAGCCTTGTAATCAAGATCCCATATATACAAGGCATCATAGATAACATTGCAATAATTCTAATAAGAAAAGGTTTCAAAGTAATTTTTACATTGTTGAAAACACTTAGAAGCATCCTTGAAAAATCAAAATATCCTCAAGACCCCAAATTGTACAGTGGGGTACACTTGATCACATGTTCATGTATAAAACAATACATTGGAGAGACAAGAAGAACATTAAAAACTCATATAAAAGAACACATTGTAGATATTCACCATGATTGAGTTACAAAATTTGCTTTTGCAGAACACTCCTTCAAATTCAAACATGGCATTTGCATTGAAGATACAAAATTGATTGCAAGATTTGACCACTGGAGGGAACGAGAAATCCGTGAAGCCATTGAAATAAAAAATTTTCATAACAATTTAAATAAGGATGAGGGATTTATCCTAAGCAATACATAAAAACCCTTATTACACCTAATGAAAAAATAAGAGCTAGAAGAGAACAGGTCAATCATCAAGAATAAAAAGATTTCTAGAGAATAGGAAAGGTCAAGCATCAAAACTTTTACACTATATATGTTGTAATAAAATCTCTTTGGAAATAAAAATATTTCTCTCCTGACGATGGGTCCCATAGTTGGACTTGAAACGTCGAGAATTAATGTTTCAAATGCAATGTATCTAGAATATCATCCTTTAGATCATTTGTTTTTCAGGTTACAAGAAAAGTTTGCTATCATCCAACGAAAAATAGGCAACCAACAATGAAGGTTAACGACCACCTTGTGACATAAGAAAAACTAGTTTTCAAGGTTTTACACAGTTACAGGTGGCTACCAGAGGTCTCTAGTGCCTAGAAGCTCTATTCTTATTCTAGGCACCCTGGACCAACTTATTCTGGTAATTATAGAATTTCTTGATTTTGGTTGCGATAGTTTCCTCCTCCTTTTTAATATTTTTCCAGTCTAGAATGCTTCAAGATTTATTACGAAATCAGCTAAGTCCTTTATTCCCTCTCTTGTGCTTAGGGTTTCAACTTTCATTAGCTTATTGCTTGCGTCAAATATGTGCATTATTGTTTATTTATCTTATGTGACTCTGAAATATCTAGGGTTTAGTAAAATTTAATATTTATTAAATTAATAATAACACTAACAATAATTAATATTATGTAGAGAAGAATTGTAGTTGCAATAGCTTATAATGAGGCTATTGCTCGGGGTATATCCCCTCTAGAGGGTTTTGTTGATTCTGATATAGATTTAGCGGAATTGACCCCATTTTGATATACATGATAGATAAAGGCTATGGGTGTAATCATCCCTCCTTTAATAGCTCCTCCACCACCTTTTCCTTGACAATTTTCTATAGGTATTTATATTATTATTTATAACTAAGCTACTATAAGGAATTGCTAACAAGTTATCTACTTTTCTGTCAGTGTTAAAGTGTTTTAATATTTTTAAATTCTTTATTTTCTGCAACTTGTGAATTTTACAGTGTAGATCATTCTCAGGCTCAGTCACAAATTCATATGGTCTCTTCTCCAACCATGTCAGGTAATTTATTTTGTTTACTTGTAAATATTATATATAGTATTTACAAGGTTATAATGTTTAATTTTGTAATATTTTACTTTTTTCAGTTAACAGACGAACACAACAGATTTCCAACAAGCATCCTTTGGTTCTTCCACCACGAGTTGTTTATAAATAAAATACAAGGAATAATATTACATTTCATGTTGACTCCTTAGGAACAATTCACCCTACAACCTCTAAATTTCTAGGTTTTTCACTAGGTGGTATCCATATTACAACTGGTAGCCAAATTTTGAACCATATCAAGCTTGATGATGTTTTTTTGGGGTTTGATAGTGTTGACACTGAGGTAGGTAATTATTTTGACACCCATGATATGATACAAAGTACTCTTCCACATGCTCAACCATAAGCATAGCAAAATATCCATGAAATCAAATATTCCTCCCTTAACCAAGTCAAAATCCACTCACAGATGATCAAAAGACATATTTTTCTTTCAAAAATATAATATTAGACAATACGTGGGCCACAATTTAGGAATTGGTTATAGCAGATGTGGAATTAGTGTGCAAGTGGGAGTACATGGCCAAATTTTGATCAAAGAAATAAATACCTATTACCATGATCATGCTCAAAGGCACTCATTGCTCACTTCCTTAGATAGCTAGCCAACAAGGCTTTACATTTTCCTAAATAAAGCTCAGGATGGTACAATTTTGTATAATAATGATTATGATGATGAAATTTTAGATATAATGTTAAACATGCTGTGAAATCTTAATGTTGAAGCCCATGCGTACTACGAAAAATGGGCTAGAGACAAAAATAATTTTTTAATTATAAATGCAAAAAAAGAAAAAAAATTGGTAGGTCATTTTTTACACGTGAAAATAGTGAAATTATGAGTATTGCAATAAAAAATTTATAACTTAGCTAATACATTTATGTTTTGTAGGAAATATATGAAAGAAAGAAGAAGTTGTATTTGATACACATTTGAAGAATGATCACAAAAGCTTGAATGTATTTAAATAATTGAAAGAAAAACTTTTATTATTAAATAGACAATATAATACATTGAGAAATATTATCAAGGAGCATGTGATGGATCCATAAATCTTATTGAAAGAAAAGACAGATGTTGATCCATCACTATTGTCACCAGGAGATGTTGTGAGGGAGGAGCAGAATATTCTTACCAATATCAATAACACAGTGCAGGATTTGTAGAAATGAGGAGTTTTGGAAAAAATCATTATACAAACTGAGCAAGTTCCACCTCCATTACAAGAAGAATCTCAAGCTGCCCCTACAACACAAAACTGAAAAAAAAAAGTTTGTTTTACCATGTGATAGGTGTGTTGTCACAATTCCGACATTGGCGTAGGAATTAAATGATAGTTTCTAGCCAAATTTTCCTTTTATTATTCCGTGTTAGAAATTAAATGATAGTTTCCAGCCAATTTTTCCTTTTTTATTCCGTGTGGCAGATGTAATGACAACTATGACTCAAAATCATAGGCAGAAAAGAGGGTTCCCTTGTAATGGGTTCTTATATGACATAACTTTCTCGAAAGCTTTGAAAAGAAATTGATAACCCATAATTTTGTAATTATATTGGATGAAATTGCTTTATGATAACATCTATGTATTCATAAATAAATCCACCACTTATTAGTATGTATACAAGTTTAATTGTGAATTGGAAACTTTATTTGTAGTTGTGACACATTTTTTTAAAGTTTTGAAAATTTTAATATGCACTCTTGTATTTAGATTTCTAGTTTTTTGTGAATGTTTTTTATGTTACTATTTGGAGATGTTATGCATGGTTTTAGATGTTTGGTGTGTGCTTATTTGAGTACAAAAAATAATTACATTTCATGCAGAGATAAAATATTAATCACACAGAGATGGATCTAAATAAATCGGTATCCTTCTTAAAATAATAAAACAAAATATAAAAAATGAATTTTTTATAAGTAAAAAAAAATATATAGTCTGGTAAGACCAGTTGATACTTATTCGATATGAAATATATAAATAATAAAATAATTTTTTCAATAGTTTCTAGAATGTAGACAAGAAAATTGGACTATAGAAATTGAAACAACACTGGAGCAACCTGTTGTTCATAAGTGTCCTAGAATTCTATTGAATTGAAAGCATGTTCGGTGGATATGTTCGGATCCCCCGCATCAGTCACAATATTATCTACTCCTTTTCTTTCTATGAGTAAATTCCATAATCCAAGTGATCTTTCATAAGGAAAATATTCCATGGAATAACTCAAAACACACAATCTTAGACAAATTTCTAAATTTCTATACAAACTATTAAGAACTTTTGATTTTACGAAGGATAATGCACTGAATAATATTTTATCTTCAACAGAGCCCAACATCATAATTTGGCATAGTTCATATAGTCAAAAATACTTGCTAAAATCATCTCACAAAATACTACTTGAATAAAGCTTCTTCCAAATCCTTTTAATGGAACCATTTTCTATTGGCTCATCTAGAAAATGAAATTTTTCTAGCATAGTAAGATAAAAATGTTGTGACTTAGAACTCAGTAACTTATTTTGTAAAATACCTTCAATTACAACATCATTTATCTATTCACACTTATATAAATGTTCCATTAGACTATTCATGTATTTTATAAATAAATTACTGATGGAATTTTTAGTAACACTACTAGTTAAACTCCAAAACAATGGATTCACAACTACCATTGCTTCAAGTAATTTATCTTTTTTTAATCGTTTACATATATCCATAAATAAAGATTGAGAAATATTTTTTAAGTTATTTTATGTGTCACATAATACAGTTTCCTATAAATTGTGTGTCACTCATACTTCTTCCAACTCTGATCCAACCAAATCTCCTCTTCTCTAAAAAATGTGAAGTGGCATCTCTTTCCCATGAATTGTTATACATAGATGATCATTTATATTAAATTTTAAGTAGCATATTTGATTCTTAAGGCCAGTTAATGTATTCCATATTTCAAAAATAGGTCCTTAAAAACTTCTGTCTGACAAATATAAATTATCTAGAGTCATGCATACATATTTTCTTAGTCGTATGAAGTCAGTAATGTAGATGGAACACTCTTGGGCATGCTTCACCAAAACATTGATCTCATTTAACATTGGAAAAATACCACATAATGTAAGTAAAGTTTCAATATCTATTAGATGATACATAAAATATTTATCTTTATTTACTTCCCTACAGTATTTATACATAAAACCTGTTAATGAAGGATATTCTTCAAATATTATACAAGCAGGCTCATACATGGAAATCCATCTAGTATCTACATCTTTAAGAAGTTGTTTCCCATATATCAATCTAATTTTAGATTTATGGAATTCTAAAATAATTTTTTTATTATATGAATAATATGCACTTAGGTCCCAAATCATTTTCGAATGTGCTCACAATTTTATAGGCTAGATTCATTTTAGATGAGCCATACAATGAACTCAAATCATATATGGTGCAACTATTGTTTGTATTTCAACGCAGAGACCATTTCCCCCCTGAATTATTGTTTAACTATTAGTTCTAACAAAAACTAACTTCATAGCAATGAAAAAAATATCCATACATGTTATATCCTTTACACTTGACACCACCAATTTGTAAAGGTTTTTTGGTATTGTATTTTTCACCCATTTTATGAACGACTAGGAGATGGGATTTTCTTAATTTGTTTACAAAAGAATAGAAATTAATACAAACCCATGAAGTGGTGTCCACCGGTGTGACCTCATTAATTGAAAGTGATATAAACTTTGTATTTTTAATTGATTCTTTCAAATCCTCCTTTTCCACCATAGCAAGACATTTTGTAATTTACTAGCCACTGTTATCTGAAATGTGATTGTGGAACATTTTGTAATCCAATAACCTAATTTAAATTTTATTATCTGAGAAATCTGAAATACGTCTTCCCTTTTTAAATATATGGAATATCATAGAAAATTGAATACTTTTAGAAAGTATTTCAGTTTGCATATCTTTTCCTAATTTCGTTGCAATCGTGTCGCCTTTTTCATTTATATTTTTCAAATGTTTTTTGTTATTTTTCATACTCTTCTATGAAATTTACATGTAAGTAGTCTTTTTCATTTTTTTTATTTATGATTCCTTACTATGTGCCCATCCTTCTGCTTTTGTGAAATATATATTTTCCCGCAGTGTTTTTCAATAGCGTGTAATTTGAGTTACATTGTATGAGTTTTTATTAGACATTGTGTGTTTGTGTTGTCATTAATGTCAATTCCATTGATGGAAAAGGTTTTCCTATGGTGATATGATTGTTCATGACGTGTTAGTCAGGTGTTAAACATGAAGGTTGATTGGTAGTGATAGGATTTAATGAGTAGTCATGGTGTCCTGGCATGGTTCTAGCTTGCATGGTCATAGTACAAGTCCTCATAAGAGAGTTAAAGGCTTTCATGATGTCATATAGGGTCCTATAGATGTGTTATGGGTGTATATGGGTCTGCGTGATGTTAGCAAGGTTAGGTCATGAGGGTTCATTGTTAAGTCAAATTATTCCAGGCTTATTCCTAGCTCTATAACATGCAAAATGAGATAGAGGTATGAGTGTTAGAGATGATATTCCTTGGTGAAGCATGGTGGTAGTGTACTTGAGGTGTATGGTGAGTTTCGGGTTATAACTCAATGATATAGTGCATTTATGATGTCATTGGGAAGAAAGCAGGTGAGAACAGGAGCATAATACAAGTAGGTCTTAATGGATGGATAATTTGAGATATATTTGGGATACATGGTGAGTATGGATAATTGGAGGAAGTTTTCATGACAAGTTACATATCAAAGTGAAGAATATATTTGAAGATATGCAAGTTTTGATAAAACTGGGTAAGTCATAGTGTGTTTTTAAGGAAAAAGTGGACCTTTTGATTCTCATTGTGAATTGTATGATTTTCTTGGGGACCTAATATATCTGGCATAGATCCTTAGGTCACATATGAAGGTTTCACAAAATAATGACGTGGTTTGATTGTCACATTTTTATGAATGATTGTTGACAAGGCAAAGTGGTTTGAAACCCTAGCTAAGAGTGACTTGGAGAAGAAGAGGTATACTAATAATTTCTTGATTGATTTTTAAAAATTTATGATTTAATGTTATAGAGGACTCTCCCATATTTCCAGAAATGTAAGATAGAGTAGGTGACAGTATGTGGGTCCCACCAAAAAAAGCTTGTTT
This sequence comes from Taxus chinensis, assembly GCA_019776745.2. Classification (NCBI taxonomy): domain Eukaryota; kingdom Viridiplantae; phylum Streptophyta; class Pinopsida; order Cupressales; family Taxaceae; genus Taxus; species Taxus chinensis. Next base: position 58,273,327 of record CM034156.1, on the reverse strand, counting down.
ATGAAGAAGTACAATTTCAAGAGATGTTCCCCAAAGACAGTGATGAATAAATTAGATTTTTCTTAACTCTGGATTTTTTTATAGATTTACATGATATTTTTAGTTCATGGTTGAGGTGAAAAAGTTCAAAGTGTGCCTTATTTATGAAGCCTAGATTTTGGGGTAGTTTATAGCAGGTTGTAGTTAAATTGAATTTGTAGGAGCTATAGGAAGAGTTAGGACTCCATTCAAGTTGTGCTGGGATTCTAGTTCTAAGAAATTTCCAATGGTATATAAAAATTGTGTTTTTGATATGGGATAAAATATTTATGAGCATTTATTTTAGGTTCAAGTTTCGAGGATTCTTGTTCTAACAGGGTGTCAAGTGACTTAATGAGGTAAGGTGATGTTTTTGAGTTCATGATTGGTGAATGTTAATGAGTGATTATAAATCATGTCTAAGGGTTTCACATGCATTTTTTAATTTTTGAAGTGAGCTTTGAGGTGATGGAGCAAGTTGAGCTCAATGTCAGTTCTTGAGTCCTAGAAGGCTTAAGGAGTAGTTTGCAGAGATTGTCTTAGTTAAAGGTCTTACACTTGGATTTGGAAGGAGTTATAATATGTTTTGGAAATATATTCATAGTAATTTTCATTAGTATATTTCTTGTGTCTTGGTTAGCTGATTTTATTTGTTTTTCATGTCATTTTTTGAAGACAAAGCTAGTTGTATTTTCAGGACATGTTTACTCAAGTTGAAAGATTGAGTTGGTTAAGGAATGAAATGGATAATTTTATGCTTGTTATAACCTGGAAAGTGAAGAGGGATAATTTTTTTTTCCTATTTAAGGTCTTTGTAGGTCTTTAAAGTGGCATAAAGGGTGAAAAATAGTTGAGTTTCCAAACCTGGTTTTTGGGTAGCATGATTTGGAGAAGAGGAAAGTATATGTGGTTTAAACCTACAAATATTTAATGATATATAACTTACATGGATGTTATTTACATGTCCTAAGGATTCCATACAGTGGCTACATTCCATAGTTGAGTTTATTTTGAGTGTTCTTGAGGGCCAAAGGTAAAAATAGGGTACTAGAAACAACAATTTGGTGAAGGATATGAGCCTTTTGTCTTATGTTATGAATTATTTGATTGGTCCAAGAAAATTTGAGATAATTGATGGTGGTTATATGTTATATTAAAATATTTTGATCAATTTTAGAGCTTGAATAATCATGGTTTTGGTGTTAGTAGATTTTACTCATCCTAGTGATGGGATTTTGAGCTTGTTTAGTGTAAGATGGATGTTTTTGGGCATGGGCGATCTATATGGGCCCACTTTATGAATTTGAATGAAGTTTTTTTATTTTATTTGGTTTAAATAAAGGATGAAAACTGACCTTGGGTGATTTTGAATCAAGAGAAGCATATAAAAGTAATGTTTTTGGGTTCATTTGTGAACTAGTCTTGCATGGGAGAAAAGTGCGACCCAAGAGAGAAAGTGAGTATTGTAGATTTGAAGGAATTTTTTGAGAGATAAAATTTTTTAATACATGTTGAGGAAATAAAGATAGCATGTGTGTAAGGGTTTAGAGCCAAGACAAGTCCAAGAAGAAGAAGATAGAGTGAGTTGAGTGAATGAGGATTTGAAGAAGATTGTGTAAGGTGAATTAGAGATATCCATTAGTTGTGGAAGAAACAAAATTCATATATCATCATAATTAGGTGGTTGATTTGGTGATCAGTCATCTTAGGGGGTTATATCATCCTTATGGAGTGGGTGTTTCACTAAATTTGGGGTTGATGCTCCTTGTAGAGTTGGTACTCTACTAAATTAGGGGTTGGTGCTACTTATAAGGTTGGTTCTCTAATAAAATAGGGGTTAGTGATATTTGTGAAGTGTTAGGAAATAAGAGATAAAATATGTGGAATAATCCCTTACAGAATCGCAACAGTAGCAACTAACATGCAAAAAATATTACAGATCTCAAATAAAAGTGCAGAATAAATACCACAACATAGAGAGACAAGATTTAACGTGGTTCACCCAATTTGGGCTACGTCCACCAAGAATCACTTGCTCAGATTTTATTACAAGCCTCCACTCTCTCAATACAATACTCAGATCCATTTGCAGTTATGATCAACAAACTCTACAGAATTCACACCCAAATGCAAAACACATTTGCAATACATTTGCTTGTATTTCTATCATATGCATAAGACCATATAAATAGACAACTGCTTAAGCAGTTTTACAAAACCATGGGTATCAAACCATGGGCAAAATAAAAACCATCACATAAACCTATGGGTAGCCGAAGAGGCGGTTTTACAAAACAATGGGTACCGAAAAACCATGGGCCCAAAAAACAACCCATAACGGTTACCCATTACCCATGGGTTAATAAACCACCCATGAAAATTTGCTTCGGGGGCTTCACCCCCGAACCCCTTCAATCGAGGGGGCTTCACCCCTCGAACCCCCTGACCCGTTCACCGGTGAGCGGGACTGCTGTAAAAATACCCGAGTGTAACACATAGAAGGTGTACCACACTCTAACATGAAAATAGGCTCCACAAACATAACAATCTCCCACTTGGAGACTGATTTCCACTGAGAAAGCTTCTCAACCCTTCACTATCATCCGCGAAGGCCAACCAAAGCTGAACATAGCTTTAGTTTATCCCTTGTGACCACCTTGGTCATCATGTCTACAGGATTCTGACTGGTATGAATCTTCTCCAACTTCAACTTATCTTCCTCCAAAGCTGTCCTGATGAAGTGATATCTCAACTGTATATGCTTCATCCTGGAGTGGAAAGCAGAGTTCTTAGCTAGGTGTATAGCACTCTGACTATCACTATGCAGCTTACATTCCTCCTGCTTATGCCCCAACTCCTCAAGCAATTGTTGTAACCAAATCATCTCTTTGCTTGCCTCTGTGGCAGCAACATACTCAGCCTCCGTGGTTGACAAAGCCACCAACTTCTGTAGTCGTGAAATCCAGCTCACTGCTGTCCCACCTACAGTATAAATATAACCTGTCATGCTCCTCCTGCTGTCTACATCTCCAGCCATGTCTGAATCTACATAACCACGTAACGTGGTGTCTGATCCACTGTAGCATAAAACTGTCCCCATGGTTCCTCTCAAATACCGAAGGATCCACTTTACTGCTTGCCAATGCTCTTTACCTGGATCACTCATAAATCTACTCATAGCTCCCACTGCATGGGTAATATCAGGCCTAGTGCACACCATAGCATACATCAAACTGCCAACTGCTGATGAGTAAGGTACCTTGGACATCTGGTTTCTTTCCTGCTCTATCTTGGGACACTGCTCCTTTGATAACTTAAAATGGCCTGCCAAAGGAGTCCCAACTGGTTTAGCATCCTACATGTTAAACCTGTCCAATACCTTCTTAATGTACTCTTCCTGAGATAAAGTCAACTTCCATTCCTTCCTATCCCGAGTTATCCTCATACCAAGGATTTGTCTGGCTGCCCCCAAATCCTTCATATCAAAGGATTCACTTAGTTGTTTCTTGAGTACTTTTATTTCCTGCATGTTTTTACCTGCAACCAACATGTCATCAACATACAAACACATGATAATATAACTTCCATCCTCAAATTTCTTTGTATACACGCAATGGTCAGAATGACATCTAATATAACCTTGCTCCATCATGAAGCTATCAAACTTCTTATACCATTGACGTGGAGCTTGTTTCAAGCCATACAAGCTCTTCTTCAGTTTACACACCATCTCCTCTTTACCTTTGACCTCATAGCCCTCTGGTTGCTGCATATATAGTTCCTCCTCCAAATCACCATGGAGAAATGCAGTCTTTACATCTAACTGTTCTAAGTGCAAGTCTTCTGCTGCCACTATTCCAAGAACAGTTCTAATAGAAGTCATTTTTACTACAGGAGAAAATATCTCATCAAAATCTATACCTTGTTTCTGTGCAAACCCCTTGACCACCAACCGGGCCTTATATCTTTTCTTTCCTCCTTCGTCTTTAACTCTATACACCCACTTGTTCTGCAATGCTCTTTTGCCTTCCGGTAGCTTCACCAAATCCCAAGTCTGGTTCTCCATGAGAGACTTATGCTCCTCATCCATGGCTTGCTCCCACTTCTTACTGGCATCTACCTACATTGCTTCATCAAAGCTCTCTGGCTCTCCACTATCAGTGAGTAATAAATAATAAAGAGAAGGAGAAAAACGTTCAGGTTCTTTTCTTACCCTAGAAGACCTCCTCACTGTAGGAGTTTGGGGTTCCTGTTGAGTAGGTTCCTGAACTGATTCATGGGTCACTTTCCCATCCGGAAGATCCTCTACCACTGCATATTCTTTCTTGGATTCTTCCCTGTTTTCCTGCAACTGTTGCTTATACATGACTTTCTCATTAAAGACCACATCCCTAGACCGAATGATTTTCTTGTCCTTAATACTCCAACATTTAAACCCAAAGTCATCACCACCATAACCAATGAAAGTACATTTTTCTGATTTAGCCTCTAGCTTGGTCCTATCATCCTTGTCTATATGAACAAACACCTCACATCCAAAGACTCTAAGAAATGAATAATCAACTTTCTTACCATACCATGCCTCCTAAGGTATGCCTCCATCCAAGGCACTTGAGGGTCCTCTATTTATCAAGTACACAGCTGTGCTCACCGCTTCTGCCCAAAAAGAAAGAGGCAGTCTTGCATGTAACCTCATGCTCCTAGCACGTTCCATTATTGTTCTGTTCATCCTTTCTGATACCCCATTCTGCTGTGGAGTTCCTGGAACTGTCTTTTTCCTGTGGATTCCATTCTTAGAACAGTAATCATTAAATTCATTGCTGCAATACTCCCCTCCATTATCTGACCTGAGACATTTTAGCTTAAGACCTGTTTCATTCTCTACCAAGGCTTTCCATTTAACAAAAGTGTCAAATACATCAGATTTGTTTCTAATACAATAAACCCAAACTTTCCTTGTTGCATCATCAATAAAAGTAACATAATAACTTGAACCCCCAAGAGATGATACCTGAGCTGGCCCCCACACATCAGAATGTACCAGCTCTAACTTACTCTCTTTCTTCATAGGTTCAACCTTGAGAAACCTTACTCGCTTTGTTTCCCATATATGCAGTTCTCACAGAAATCAAAACCTATTTCTGTATATCCAGGAAAATTCTTCTTTATGATGTTCATGCCCTTATGGCTCATATGACCGAGCCTATAGTGCCATAATGTTGTATCTGCATCTGAAGCCACAAGATTACAATCATTAGTACTATCAGTGGTTAAATACAAGGTTCCAACCTTCTTACCTCTTGCCACCACAAGAGCACCCTTGGTAACCTTCCAAGAGTTAGCTGTAAATATCACAGTACAACCATCACTTCCCAATTGCCCCGCCGATATCAAATTTCTCCTTAATGTAGGCACATGTTTGACATCCTTCAATAGCCATGTATTCCCATTCTACATCTTAACCTGAATAGAACCTTTTCCAACTATACTACAAGGCTCATCATCACCAAGAAAAACATGCCCAAAATCCCCTTGAACATAATCAACAAAATAATGCCTATGTGGAGTAGCATGAAAAGAAGCCCCTGAATCTAAAACCCAAGATTCAGTAATATTATGCAAAGAAAGAATCAAAGCATCCTGACATACATTACCCGATGCCACATTTGCCTCCTTGTTTTCTTCCTGTTGTTTCTTCTTGTCCCAAAGCTCCCAACAATCCTTCTTTGCATGCCCAGACTTTCCACAGTTCCAACATACAATCTTGCTCTTGGATTTTGACCTTGCCCGATCTTTCGATTTTCCACGGTTTCCTCTATTCTTCTGTCTCCCTCTAGTTTCCACTGTCAAAGCATTCCCTGAAGTAGAAGATTCCCCAGAGCTTTTTCTTCACATTTCCTCACTTAGAATCACCCCTACAACATCCTCAAACTTCAACTTCGAGTTAGCTGGAACCGAGTTGCTTACCGCCATTACCAGGCTATTCCAACTTTCAGGTAAAGAGCACAGAATTAATAAAGCCCTAACTTCTTCATCAAATTCTATTGTAACCGAAGCTAGCATATTCACAACCGTATTGAAATCATTTAAATGATCTGCTACTGAACTATTCTCAGACATCTTCATATTAAACAACTTTTTCATTAAAAATATCTTGTTAGAGGCAGAGGGTTTTTCATACAACTTCCCTAATGCATCCATTAGATCTTTTGTAGTCTTTTCCTTTGAAACATTAAATAATACCGAAGATGCAAGACACGGCCGGATCGTTCCAAGTGCCTTCCGATCCAACAAATCCCATTCTGCATCTGTCATACTTGAGGGTTTGTTCACCTTCTCAGACAACGGAGTATAAAGATCCTTCTGATAAAGGTAATCTTCCATCTGCATCTTCCAAAGACTGAAATTCTGCCCGTTGAATTTATCAACCCTAGATCTTCCATCATCTACCATAGCTCCCACTCAAGATAAAACTTTCCCTGTGATTCAACACTTCAGCAAACCAAACCAGGCTCTGATACCAATTGTTAGGAAATAAGAGATAAAATATGCGGAATAATCCCTTACAGAATCGCAACAGTAGAAACTAATATGCAAAAAATATTACAGATCTCAAATAAAAGTGCAGAATAAATAACACAACACAGAGAGACAAGATTTAACGTGGTTCACCCAATTTGGGCTACGTCCACCAAGAATCACTTGCTCAGATTTTATTACAAGCCTCCACTCTCTCAATACAATACCCAGATCTGTTTGGAGCTATGCTCAACAAACTCTATAGAATTCACACCCAAATTCAAAACACATCTGCAATACATTTGCTTGTATTTCTATCATATGCATAAGACCATATAAATAGACAACTGCTTAAGTAGTTTTACAAAACCATGGGTATCAAACAATGGGCAAAAACAAAACCGTCCCATAAACCTATGGGTAGCCGAAGAGGTGGTTTTACAAAAACAATGGGTACCGAAAAACCATGGGCCCAAAAACAGCCCATAACGGTTACCCATTACCCATGGGTTAATAAACCACCCATGAAAATTTGCTTCGGGGGCTTCACCCCCGAACCCCCCTGACCCGCTCACCGGCGAGCGGGACCATCGTAAAAATACCTGAGTGTAACACATAGAAGGTGTACCACACTCTAACATGAAAATAGGCTCCACAAACATAACATGAAGTTGGTGATTCACTAAAATTCTTTTCTTTGTGTAATATAAGAATATTTTCAGTGTTTTTTCTTCACCATGAGGTTTCCCACTTGCATATGGTGTTATGTGTTGTGCATATTGCTTTATGTTGTTGTGTTTAAATGTTGAATATCTTAATAAGCACACATGGTTACGAATTATGTATGGAAAAATTAATTTATGAATGTATGGTTTGGTAAATGGAATAAAAATCATTGTAGGAATGATTTACCCCCCTCTTAGTCTATTATGCTTCAAACAATTGGTATCAGAGTAGGTCCTTGAGAAGAAAGTTTAATCACTTGAAGGAGGTAATTTAAGCACAAGTGATGGGTAAGTCTTTAGATGTTAAAGCTACATTAAGGTGGAGGAATGAATTTTCTCAGTCAGTGATTCATGGCTTACAAGATCATATCAAGGATATGGAAAAAAAACATGGTCAAGCCATCAAGGGTTTAGAGTCACAGGTTGAAAGTATGTCTAAAGCCATAAGAGATAAAGAGGATGCTTGTTCCATGTATGAAGAGAGGTTAAAAGCTTTGGAATATTATTTAGAGGATTCTTCTAAGAGGTTGAATATGTATGTCTTTTTAGAAGTTAAAAAAGATACAAATTGTAAGATTAGCCTAAGTCTCAAGGGAAATCAAAAGGAGAGTGATGGTGAAGCTGGTACAAGTTCTAAATCTAATAAGAAAGTGGTCAAGAAGATAGATTTGAGAATTTCTAAATCAGTTAGACAACCTAATGTTATGAGGTATGATACTTTCTTCAATGGATATTGCTTTTCTTGTTATGAATTTGGTCATATAGCTAGAGATTGCAAGAGAAGATCTTTTGGGAATGGTGTAGGTCTCTTTAAAGGTGAATGTCACTCATGTTATGAGTATGGCCATAAAGCTAAGGACTGTGATTGGAATCTTAGTATGTTTGAGCCTAGAAGTTAGAAGAGTGTTGTATGTTCCAATGTCATAAACAAGGGCACATTTCTAGTTTTTTCTACCAAGGAGAAACTCCAAGTGTTATCAACAGATTTCAAGCTACTAATGGAAAAAAAGGAATGGTATTCAAGAATAACTTCAGATCCATAAATGAGGTCAAGAGACCTAATTCTCATATAGTGAAATATGAATAGTCAAAACAAGCTAAGAAGGATGATGCAATATCATAGGTACTTAGTATAAATTTTGATCATATGAAAAATATCGAAGGAGATTCTAACTCAGTCAAGATGGGAGATAATTTCCTCGAGCCCTATTCAAGAGTTATGTTTTCTCTAGTTGAAGATCACATGTGTCTCAAATATTCAATACATGAAAAGATGAAGAAGTTAGGTTTTTGGGACACCACAAAAGTTGTAAGGTATGTGATCTAATTTCTCCATGTATACTTGAATTCTTGTCTTAGTAGGTGTCTGAGCTTGTTTTTCTTATTGAAAGTGTGTCAATCTATATCAAGGTGTTTGATTTTGGGTCATAGCCATGTAAAATAGATCTATGTTTTGTGGTAGAGTCTTGAAGTATATATAATGATTCTTTAAGGGGAAGTTAGGTTCTTGTCATTAAATTGATGGTATCCTATGATTTTATGAGTCTAAGGTCTCTAGGAGTGAGTTAAATGGATGTATGTTATCAAGGAAGTATTGTAAGATGTTTACTAAGTCGAGGTTTGTGTGTTGTGTGTTTGAGACTTGATGAAACTTTTTAAAACTATGTCATTATCAAGAATAAGGCCACATTCAAAGTAAATTCTATCATGTGTTGAATACCTTAGAATATTGAATCAGTTCCTCAAGCTAAAGGAAAAATAATAAGTTGAATTTAATATGGTCTCAGTTTATGATGTCATGTAAAGAAGGAGGTTCAAACTGTTTGTATGAGTGGTTTTTGAAGTCATGAGGATTGTGTACAAGTTTGGCACTTTCAAGAGTATGTTATCATTATCAAGTTGAATCTCAAAGTATTTCAGGTCCTAGTATGAATTTCAATGCATGGAAAGTTTAATGTGGATACTTGAAGCTGGTTATGCATCTAAATTAGTGTCATGAAGATGTGAATTGAGTTAGTGTCCCTACCAAATATGAGTATGTGTTCTTGCAGTCAGTAAGGTCTTGGTTTGATATATCAAGGTAAATTCATGTTATACATCTTAGTTTTCATGAGTGATAAGAGTGTTTGTATGTGTATGTAGTCATGTTGACTCATTAAAAGGTCCTTCATATCCTATCTTGTATTATGTCTAAATGTGTCATTGAAAATCATGTTATTTGATTATGTGGCTAGTAGAGTTGGTTGTCTTATATTAAGGAGAATATTGTTATCTCAGTCAATAGTTTTTTTCCTGAGTTGGCATTGTGACAAAAAAAGAGTTTTGTGTCCTCAAATTGTTTGGTTATCTTGAAAGAGACCAATATGTTAAGTCTTATCACTTGAGTCTCAAGTAAGAATTTTTGTATCAAATCTGATGAATGTGTTAATGAACTCATGAAGGGATCCATGAAGAATTAAGAGAAAGTCACTTAATCAGTATGCCTTGGTGCTTTTAATTTATGATTCATGTATCTCATCACATAAAATATTGTGAACAATGAATAAGAAAGTTAGAACCATGATAGACAAGGTGGTCATTGTAATGCCCACATTTTTATAGCTCCAGTTATCTGTTGGTTCCTTTATGCATAGACATGTTTTGACTGAGACTCTGATATATTTTGGACATTATGCTATGTTGTTTATCCTCATGGACATTATGGTATTTTTGGTACGTAGCGCCGATTGGACTAGATTAGTATATTGATATATTCCTTATGATGTTGATGACACTAATAGAGTTACATGATAGTGGGATTTATTGGTTAGATGTTTATTTCTTTTAGTCAATTTAATCAATGATATAGTCTTCTAGATTTAATAATGGTAACTCACGCTAGCATAGGTGTATGTCGTTGTAATTATATCTGTGGATGATTCATGGTGAACTATGTGTATAACTGTATGCGTTGCACTATCAATTGTATAATGATGTTAGGATAATATAGGTTTGATTAATTTTTTGATGAGTAGATGATGTTTATTGTATTTGAAAAATGTAGTTAATGTGTGTAATGAGTGTGTAGGTGACAGGTTATAGGAGACCGTGGGTTTCAGGGCGGCTACGCATTTGTGCACAAGCGGCCTACAGGCTAAGTCCTAACCATGCTAAATGTTTGAGGCCTTAGAGTAGGTGTATTAATTGGGCACCATGAGTGAACCCTCAATTGTAATGTATTTATGTCTTGTAAAATTAAATATGTTTAGGATGTGTTTTATTTAAGTAAACTAGTTTAGGGGTTTATTAATCTCATTTTAATTTAAGTGATGGTTTTGGGTACGTGTGTGTGTGTTGGAAGAAGGGATTAGGGCCACATGTGAACCTTGGGTGGACCCCACACCCTCTACCCTTGTGCCCAAGAATGCCAAACCCGAAATTGGGCTATTTTGGGAATTTTTAGTGACCCCTTTTTAGTTTGGGAGTTCACTTAGCATGAAAATGGGCCCTTGGACCCCACCTAATAGGTAGGGGGGCTTATTTCCAAGGTTTGGAGGGAGTTTCCCTCCCATTTTGCCTTCCTTTGGTCACATCCTTGTAAGGTGGTTGGTTTGTGTGTATTTGTTAAAAGTTGCTCCACTTTGTTTTATTTTAATTTTTAGTATTGTGGGTGATAAGGGCTAAAAGGTGAGTTTACTTTTACTTATTTGGTTTTGGGAATCTTTGACTTGAGGAAGGAGGGGGAGTGACACTTGTCATTTACTTATTGGTGAGGAAAATTTTGGATTCCTCTTGATATTCTTTCTCATGGTGAAGGACGGGGACTTTTTTTTTCCTCATTTTTTTTGGGACTTGGAGAATTTTTATGGAGAGCTTGAGGATTGCTTGGACAAAGGGGAAAAGCTTAGAGTCTTGGAAAGCATTGTAGAGGTAGGATTCTTAATCCTTTTCTTTCCTTGTTGTTGCTTATATTGTTAGCTATACAATGGTCAATAAAATCATGTGTGTGAAATGATGTGTTGTAAAGTTGTATGAAGAATGTAGTTTTGTTTGTTTTGTTTGTTTTGTTGTTTTTTTGTATTACTCTCCACAATCATATGGCTTGATGGCTTTTGGAGAATGTAGGGGAAGAGATAGGGATTTCCCCTCTCAAACCTCATGGTTTGTTGGTCAATCCACAAAGGTTCCTTCTCATCCCCTCATATGGTTTGAGGTGGGAGAAAGTTTCATATGGCTTGAACCTTTCCCCATTCTTGGGAGGAAACCCATTAGGTTTGAAAATCCTCCCAAGAAGGATTTCATTGACATAAAGGAGAAATAAGGAGGTTATAAAATATGTATTGGCATATCCTATGGTTGGACACTCTTGTTTTGGGCATCCTATTTCTTCTCTTCCCCATTTTTGTGAGGGTGATCTTGTTTCTCCTCATAGTGTTGTCTCATCATGTGTATTATGTGTAAGTGTTTAAATGTTTTCTATGTATTCTTGTTGTATTTATCCCCTTTAGAATTGTGCACATTGTGGAAGTTAGTTCCTCTCTCCCATGGGCTTGGGGGAGGCTAGCACGACTTCCAACCATGGAAAGGCATGTGATGATGCCTATTAGTTGGGTGGAAAACAAGCCTTGTCTCTTGATTCAACATTCTTGGAAGAACACTCAAAGTTGGAGATAGTTGGAGTCTCCTTGTCATCTTGGTCCTTGGTCATCTTCACTCTTTTGAGGAAATTAATTTCATTATATATTTACAAATGTGGCTTTGTGAAGCTTTCATCTTGTTGTAAAACACCTATTTTGTATTTGATGCTACTTGTAAACTTAAGTCATTGCTAAAGAAGTTTTCCCTTCATTATTGCAAGAATCTTGTAAACAAAAAAAGAAGAAAGGAAAGTTTACAATATGAAAATCATGAGCTCTTTTATTTTACATGTCTTCATTGGAAGGTCTTGTTTGTTTATAAATATGCAAAATATAGTTATGCATTATACATTAAATCTGAAATATTTAGTTGTGCTTACTTTTAAAAGTTAAAAAAAAATGGCATTATAGTCATCTTATGTAATGGTCTAAGTTGAAGGGATATTGAGCCAAAGGTATGATTTCATATTGGAAATAAGGAATCTGTAGCACGTTGATGATCTAAAAGGTATGAAGAAATAAATTCTAGGTGCATAAATTTGTTTAATCCCAGGATTGAGAAGTTAACCTCCTAAGTTTGAGGTCTTTGACATGAGCTAAATCATTGAAACAGGACTCTGAAAAGGAAAAACGAGTGCTACAGCTTCTAGATTTGTACAAGGGTTTATACCAGAGTATGTAGATTGTGAAATTGGTGTTAAATGAAGACCTACACGTGTTCTCAAATATGTACCTTAGTAAGGATCTTGACCTAAGAAGGATGTGAATTTTCTCAGAAGGTATAATGACCCTATAATAATTTTTGTCTAGGATGAAGTAGGATTGAAGTCTCCTTACGTTAAAGATCAGAATGTATACACTCTGATAGGTGTAAGGATTATTCAAAGTTACAAAAAGTTTTTTGAATGCACATATAAGACAGAAGACATGTTTCTCAAATGATATGGATGGTCTCAAGCTTGAAAGAAATGCATAAGAATGTTAAGGATTCTCAAGAGGAAGAGGAAGTTGTCTCTATAGGTATCAATTTTTGCAAGAGTGTTAATATGGAGATTGAATTCATGGCATAATTTATCATGAATCTCGGTTTGAGGAATGATAAGGAAGTTGTATGTTCATAGAGCCAATATGTCATTATTCTAGAACCTTATATTGCTCTGCAGTTATTACATAACCAATATCTAACATCTTGAAGAAATTCACTCATTAGATATGATGAATTAAATATATTATTAGAGAAAAGGTATAATCATGGCTTCTAGATAGATTAGGAGTTTTGTGGATGCAAGCTACATGTATGTCTGTACCATGTAAGTTTTTGTTGTGTCTAAAAGAGGACATTTTGAGAAGAAAAGGTCAAGGATGATTGTGAAGAATTATTAAAGAAAGGTAATTCCTTATTGATTCCTACTCAGGTTATTAAGAATACATTAATGCATGATCCAGGTCCTACAATGGTTAAATATAACTTAGTAATTGTGAAGGATCTATGACCATCTACATGTGATCATAGATCTAGAACAAGGAATTTGAAGTCATTAGAGTTTGAAGGTTAGCTTATCAAGAAGATCTTGAGCATACATGGTGGTGACAAAGATATGATTGTATATTATACCAAGAAGATGATCCAAGTTGCATAGAAGCATGAAAGGTTTAAGTTCAGATATGTTTCGTGTATCATTGCTTTGTAAAGAGGCCTAGTTCATTAAGATTCTCAAGTAATGAAAAACATCATAGACATGGTTAATATTGATACCTATAGTGCAACTAAAATATGTATATAGACAAGGTGATATACTGAAGTGGTGTTTCTTAGGATATCAAAGTTGTTTACAAAGATACAAGTTAAGGAATTTCCTTACAGTGGTATGACATTACTTCAAGGTCAGTATAGATAATATTCTCTAGGTATATGGTGTGTGTAGACACAAAATCACACACATTGGGTAATTATCTATTCTTGGTCACATAGTGCTACTCATATGGTTCTTAAGTAAGAAAAGTAATAATCATCCCATGTCTTTGGCCACCTTTATTTGTTTTATGCTTCTTCTTCTATTCTTTCACTCTTACTTGCTCAACATGTATTTTCATCTTTTGGCATTTATCATTCTAGACACTAGCACCCAACTAGGATGATGGCGCCAGGTATCCCCTGTATGCTCTGACCATCCCTATCCTCTTTATACTTTGTTCACACTTTCAGGGTCTTTTATATCCATTTCAAAGTTTTATCTTTTAGGTAGTTAGCCCTTTTGGGGTTAGTTATGAAATTCAAGCAAGGGAATCATATCAATATAAAGTTATGTGATCATAATAAGAGACCAAGCACTAATCATATATTATCTCCACCTAAGGTTGCATCCATCAAAGGCATCTATATCTCCAATTTCATCAATCTAGCTCCATCAAAAGGGACAAATGCTAGCTCATTTACATCACACTTCATAGGAGGGGAGTTTTTTATTTCCATACACACACTATTTACATTATACATCTAGCTACTTGCTCAATACTTCAAGTATGACTCACACAAGAGAAACCTAGGGAAAAATTGCGCGTGCACATGCACGCACGTGCACACACACACACACACACATGCACACAGACAAAGAAATACATTGAATTTGAGATGTAGTGTAGTGCTTAGTAATAAGTCCATCATTTTGGAAGGTGAGGATAGATGACCCCTTCATTTACATATTTATTTTTTAGGATTTGATGCTTTGTTTGGGGTTTTACAAGGTATTCATTCATCCCATATTTATAGATATATTTAGTGGAATTCAACGACATACACATGATCAAGAGATAATAAGTGCAAACATATTGTGACACCTCAAAGTCGGTTTTCTGAGCATCACCGCAGACCAGGGTGCTTAGGATCAAGACCATGGCACCCACAGGTGCCCCTATCCCTCTCCAGAAACCCCAATCCATTCAAATCTGCCAGATCTGCATTTTACTAGGCTTATGTGTGACGGTCTTCCATTTCTTCTCAGTCACTCTCCACTACAAAAAAATACAATGACCTCTTTGAATCACCTAAGGCTTTATAACCCTCTTGCACATTAGGGTTTCATATTTTCTTTTCTTAGTTGCTTGGGTATTATTTCACAATTACATTATCATTTATTTACTGCAAATTTGTATTTTATTAGGCTATTATTTTACATTTTAGCATAATCATTTTGGTGAACCTGACTCGATCTACACGTTATTAGGATCCTTGTTTCTTTATCATCATGAGTATCTCAATTAATGACTTCTTTATTACCAATCCTAATTTAAGACATAGAGTACAACATCTCCTTGCTACTACTCTAATTCCTACTTATATGCATCCAAAATCCATATATAATTCTTTTTTTGATGCATTTTCTCAACATATTTCTTTCCCATCTAATCCTCATGCTGATCTTTCTATTTTCGATAATAATCCAGCCCTGCATATCATGATTCAAATTTATAATATGGGTATTAAGCATAATTTAATTGACAATGGATCTGAACTTAATCTATGTCTCATGTCATTTCTTGAAAATATTGGTCTTTCAGCTACTAATGTTAGTCCATCATGTCTCTCTCTTTGTGCATATGATGGCTCTATTCATCCATGCATAGGTCACATTATTTTACCTATCACTATCATGGGTTTATCACTATCACTGCCGATTATGGTCTACGTGTCTTCCATTTCACCATATACCTTTCTTGAGTCCCTCGCTCTTCTCCACTTACACTAGGAAAATATTTTCTTTCTTACATCGGGGGCACGTTAGACCTTGCTCACACTAATATATCATTTCTTATGCCATTTGGCCATGTTTTCATTTTAAATGACTCATTCCTTGGTTATTCACCTAATATGACTCATTGGTAAGCACACGGGTGTCCATTACCTCCTTTCACTTATGAGGTATATGTTATGGGCATGTACAAATTATGCTTAGATGGTGCTTTACATGACCAACCTGACACTATAGGTTATTGGGTCTTAGATGCTTCACCATACAATTTTGATCATGACAATGATGAAATTTTATATGACTTCACTTGATCATCTTTACTATTACATGCTTGGGGGGCATCAAGATTATTATCTCCTCCCTCTAACATTAAACGTGTATTATACTCTCCTCACATCACACCTACACTTTTACACACAACATACACACTCGTACCACCATTACCTGATGAAACACTCTTGTGCTTTGATTCACACATGATTGTTGAGGACATATTATACACATGAACCTCACACACTTCACAATAGACACTACACATCATCTTACATATTGCATTTTACTTCTTACATCTTCTATACATTCACACATCTTATCTCATCCACACATCTTGCATTACATAATATAGATCTTACATTACACACTTTACACATCACATGGCAATTTCTCATCACCACACCAACTACACATACTATACATTTTACTCATATCCACTGCACTCACTACCCTATGATGCACTCTAGTCTCACAGTGCATACTGAATTGTTGAGGGTATAAATAAAAAAGGACCACATCACACTCACACACTCAACCATTCAACTTTTTTTATGTGAACTTCCTAGGTTAGTGAAATACACTATAGAATACATCATTACTTCCTCTAACATCCTCTAGTGATATACACTTTAGAATAAATCATCACTTGTTCTACTCATCTTGTGATATATGATTTATCCTAAATCATCACACATTCTCACACCTCATCGCTATGTTACATATCATTATTACACATTCATCACATCATGTTACGCACAACACATCGTTCAAACCATTTCTCGATGATGTACTCGCATTTACAGTTCATTCTCGATTGCTGAGGGGGCCTAAATAAATGAACCTCACTACATAAAATTCCATTCACTCAGGGGCACATGGCTCCTACCATTCAATTTGCATTCCATTCCATCCATCCACAACATACTACATATCTTGGTTGCATTTATTCTTCCTTACATTTACTTGTACATGTTCACTTTATTACACATGCTAGATAGATATCTTGCATGTCATTATCTTTATCATACACACATGCATGTTCAATTTCCTTTCTAGTTGTGATCCTATATTATACAGGTCCATTACACAGAACATGGATGCTTGGTGCATTACCTAGTACCAGTCCCATAGTGGCTCTTGAGGGAATCCACTTTCATACACTACAAGTTCTATTATTTCCTTTTTTTTCATAGCACACAACTTTATCAAATTATACACGCTTTTACATACTTTTTATCTCTCTGACATGCTAATGGGTGCTTCATGTGCAACATTTGTTTGTATGACTATTTTCCACCATGGTTATCTGTTACATTGCTTATACTTGCTTGTTATTATATGACATTGTTTGTGGGATTTTCCCTTTGTCTTATGTGCACACTTGTATTAATTTTTCTTCGTCGCCCTTGATTTTCTTGTGATATCATGAGTGATGTCCCATGTTTGCAACCCTATTTTTGCGATCTTCTTTGTCTCCTTGGGTTTTCTAGTTTACACTTTGTCTTATACATGCATGTATGTCTTTCCTTGTACTAACACTTGTCTCTCAACCACTTGTTTGCATGTGCCTTGGTTTCTACCAAGAACATCCCCTTCCCCCTGTAAGGCACATTTTTAATGGTTGGTACTCTTTTAGGCCGCATTCTCCTTCAGTGATGCCGCATGCACCCCCAAAGTGGTTGACGTCATATGGGTGAATCAATCACCCCATATAGAGTATAGACAACACAACACAATACCGATATAGCACAGTTCAGGGCTCATAATCAAACTTGGGTCCTTAGCAGATTGATGATTTTCCAAGAGCACCTATAACCAAGTGACAATTACATAATGATTAGGTTTAGCATAGTCTACATAAATCTATACATCAAATTTTACAGGGAATATTTTCCTTAGCACGTGTTAGTACACACCATCTGTAGTGGTGTTTTATTTTGGGGAGTAGTTAAGGTTAGAGGATAACACCAGACCTTCCTCTCTACACTAATTCTATCGTGGCATTAGATCACACCAAAAACTAGATAGTACAAAGATATTTGTAGTTTTGGGAAGTTTTTAAAGGTTGGAGGACGATACTAGAAAGTTTCTCCCTACACTTCTTCCATTGCATTAGCGTGAGATCACACGAAAAATTTGTGTGCATCGACATCATCTATAGGATCCTTTCTACACTCTCTCTTCTTCACAGATCAGGTGTACATGTTTCTTTTTCACATTTTTTAGCATTTTCTTTTACATACTTAAATGATTTGTATACATATACATGTGTATTTGACTACTTGATCATCCTCTCTTTTGCAAGTTCATTTGTATAGGAAGCAAGTAATCAAAAAACATCACCAACATCACACATATTGACACCATTAACATGTAAACCACACACATTGGGATATACACATGTGTTTCTGCCCTAGTTTCATTCTCATCACCTTTTTACACTTTTGCATATTTAGTCTCCACGATCCATATTTTGTCTAGTCCCTTGACACATTCTACATCAATCTACATAGATATTAGGTACACATCTCTATCTACTTTATGTTACCGAGAATTCTTCTCATCAGCATAAAATGGGGGAAATGTATACACAAAATCAAGCTCTTTCAGTAATTAACTATTCATATGGTTCCTAAGTAAGAAAAGTACTAATTAGTCTATGTCTTTGGCCACCTTTCTTTTCTTTATGCTTCTACTTCTAGTCTTGTACTCTTACTTTTTTAGTCTATCTTTTCATCTTTCGACATTTTTCATGTTGTACGCTAGCACTAGGCTAGGACAATGGCACCAGGTGCGTTTGTCCTCTTTGTACTTTGGTCACTTTTTTTTGGGTCCTTTCTAGTTCTTTGAGCATCTTATTTTTTTGGTAGTCGACCTTTTTGGGGTTAATTACGAAATTCAAGTAAGGGAATCATATAAATATAAAGTTATGTGATCATAATAATAGACCAAGAAATAAGAATCTATTATATGCAACTAAGGTTACATCCATCAAAGGCATATATAGCTCCATTTTCATCCATTTAGCTCCATCACAAGGGAAAAAGGCTAGTTCATCTTCATCACGCTTTATAGGAGGGGAGTCTATTATTTCTATCCAGACATTATTTACATTCTATATCTAGCTACTTGCTCACTACTTCAAGAGCTACTAGCATAAGAGCAACCTAGGGGAAAATTTAGACACCAAAATTTGATATCACTACCCTTGATTGCCCGCGTGCACATTTTCCACCATGGTCCTAGCTAGACCAAATTAATTTAATTTTATTTAAATGACCATCTATTATCCCATCACCTTTAAATATTAATTAATTGTTGTTAACTAATCTAAATTAGCTAATTACCCCTAACTAGCTTTCATCTCTCTTAATTATCTAATTACCTCTAATTAGCTTTATTTGGGATGTTTTTATCCCTAATCACCTAAATCCACATCCCTAAACTTTTATAGCTTTATCCTCCCCATATTTATTTCCTATCTACCCATTACACTTCCCTAAACAACCCTTACCTTCCTACATGCTTTAAATAATTTACCTTAATCCCTAAAGTCCCATATCTCGAGTAAATCAATTATTTTACCATCTAAGGAATGCCTCCCATAGTTGGTGGTGACCTAGCTAGGTCGCCATCAACCCTATAAGACTGATCTCACCTACCTTTCAAAATGAGACACAACCCAAACTTTCTTGCATTATGTGAAATTATCTTCAAATCTAAGTAATCTAGCAACTATGTCAACCCTCTGGCAATCCATTAGAGCTTGTTTCACATCACTTGCATAACTTTGGGAGGTTTATTTCAATTTCATTCTTATCTATGTTATCGTATGTAATTTTTGTTATTATCTTGTAGAATCTAACATTTCACAGGTCCATCCTTTATCAAGGCTTCATTATCAGGTTGTTCTTCCATGTTTTTTGTTTGCAGGTCACTCATCCCACCCATCTACCTTTGACTTTTTTTCATACTTCTCAAGTCTTCATCACCTAGTCCAAGTTGTCATCAACCCCACCCTCTGTCATAACTCTTTTTGTTTCCATATCCTTCCCTAGTGTTTGTTAGTGTTCTATTTCTATTCTAGTTTCTAGATATGCCATCTTGCTTCCTTGTTATACCAAACTTGTTCTTTCTGCACCATGGTCATTGTCGACTCGAGTCATATTCATCAACCAATCCATCTAATTTTTTTTTTCTTTATCCATCTTATTTTCTCTCTCAGGTCCTTCTCTCCAAGTCACTTCCAGTGTCTTTAGGTCTCTATGAGATCCTTTTGCATTCATATATTTACAAATTTTCATTATTATCTTTTTGTCCATCTTCATCCATTCAGGTTGCCTCCGACCTTCCTCTTTGCAGTCTGGGTCACCGTCGACCCAGCCAGGTAGAATTTTATTTTAAGTTCATTTAGATTAAATCGGTGTTTTCTCATCTATTTTTGTTACTCAATTTATACATTTTATCTAGTCATCTTTCATTTATATCATTATATTTTATCAAACAGGGGTTGACATCTGTTAAAGGAAGGTAACACTTCTTGGAACTAACTTCATCAGGAAGCCCCCACATATACCATCTAATCAATTTTATTTTTATTTCTTCTTATTTTGTAGGTTCATCAAGTTTGTAGTGAGGATATAATTCACTTTTCTCTTATCTTATTGCATGTATCACACATTTGAGGTACCTTAAACCCTCCATGTTCTGAGTTATTTAGTTTTCTTTAGTACTAGATCATTAAATTGAAAAGGAACAAAAAAATTTAGATCAACATAATATACCACACACACACACACATAGAAATACATTGGGTTTGAGATTGTATTGTAGTGCTTAGTAATAAGTTCATCATTTCAGAAGTTGAGGACAGTTTGATGCCTTCATTTTCATCTTTATTTTTTAGGCTTTGATTTTTTTTGGGGTTTTACAGGTGAGTCATTCATTCTATATTTGCAAACACATTCAATGTAATTTAGTGACATACAAATGATCAAGAGATAACAAGTGCAAAAATCTTACAACACCTAAGAGGAGTTTTTCTAAGAAATTGCGTAGACCAGGGCACCCACAGACACCCCTATCCCTCTCCAGGCACCCTAGTCTAGTTAAATCTGTTAGATCTACATTTTTCCAAGATCTTTTGTAATAGTATTCCATCTCTACTTAGTTGGTCTCCACTGAAACACAGTACAATGACCTCTTCAAATCAGCTAAGGATTTTCTAACCCTCTTTGCACATTAGGGTTTCATATTTTCATTGCTTAGTTGTTTGGGTATTATCTCAGTATTGAATTGTTCATTTATTTACTGCAACCTTTTATTGGATTAGGCTATTATTTTGCATTTTAGCATATTCAGTGTGCTCATTCTATGAATAGTCATAAAATTTGAATATATCTCAGTCCAATATATGTGAAGAGATTAGAGTTGTCGAAATATAATGAAGGATTGTATAAGCCATGAAAAAGAAACATTAATCTCTCTATGAAAATTTTAATATGATGATGTTTCTAGGTTATATAATATAAAGTGAGCGCTATATCATGTCAAAGTAAGTATGAATCTATGTATTGAAGATATAAACAGTCTAAGTGAGGTCTGTATGCACTCTTAAAGGATGAAATTTCACTACTTGAGTATGACTTGTTTGTTGGACATTGTGTATTTTTGTTTTCATTGATGTCAAATCCATTGATGGAAAAGGGTGTCATGGTGTAGTATGTGTCGCCATGAGTTGTTAATCAATGGAAAACATGAAGATTGAGTGTTTTGGTGAGTTTTATGGTGTCCTGGTGCATGGTTGAGTATGCTTATTCATGGTATGAGTCCTCCTGATTTGGTTGGAGAGTTTCATGAGGTCAAACATAGTCCTAATGATGTTTCATGAGTGTCTATGGGTCTATATGAGGTCAGCATGGTTAGTTATTAAGCTAATATGAAATATATGCCTAATTTGAATGATATAGTAGGAGTAAATGAATGACAAATAAGTATAGCAATGAATATTCAAGCAATTGAGTAATAAATAATAAAACCCTAATTGCGAAGAGGGTACAAATCCTTAGTTTGCAGATTTTTGGAGAATGCACAGGGTTAGAAAACTATAAAATGTGAAGCACAAACCATCACACTGGAGAATAGAAAAATGTAGAACTAGAGGAACAGGCTGGACTGGGGCACCTGGAGAGGGACAGGGGCACTCGTGGGCACCATAGACCTATTTCTGGGTGCTTGTGTCTGCAGAAATGCTTAGAAAACCTCCTCTAAGGTGTCACAAGGTGTTCACGTTTAGTCTCCTTTGATCACTCCAAGGTCACACCAAGATCATCGAGGTCATTGTAAACCTACAATGAAGTATGCACCTACAAAACCCTCAAATAGAAATCAAATCCTAAAAAAGAAAGATGCAAAATGAGGAATTAGACTATTCTCAACTATCACAATGGTGAATTTAGGATTAAGCACTGCACTACATCTCATACCTAATGTATTTCTATGTGTGTGCATAATTTTTCCATAGGTTTCTCTTTTTTCAGTTGCACTTGGATAGCAATCAAGTAGCTAAATGTAGAATTTAGTAAATGTGTGCATGGAATATAATGAACTTCCCTCCTATGAAGGGATGTAGAAAATCATCCCTTATGTCCCTTTTTATGGAGCTAGATGGATGTAATGAATCTCGTAGATGCCTTGATGGATGTAACCTTAGGTGGTGATAGATATTGCTTAGTGTTTGGTCCTTTATTATGATCACATAACTTTATATTTATATGATTCATTCACTTGAATTTTGTAATTAACCCTGAAAATTATGACTAACATAAATATAAGATGCTAAAATGGATAGAAATGACATAAAATTTGAGATTAAAGTACAAAGGGGACATGAGCGCCCACATGGGATGAGGGCACCTAGCGCTGGCATCCTGGATGGGTGCTAGTGTCTAGGATGACAAATTCTGAAGAGTAAAAAGGTAGACTGAGCAAGTAAGACTGAAATACTGAAAGTAGAAACAAAAAGCAAAGAAATGTGGTCAAATACGTGGGTTAATTAGTAATTTTCTTACTTAGGAATCATATGAATAGTAGTATGTAATTAGGACTAGATAATTACCCAAAGTGTGTGATTGTGTGTCTACATTTTCCCCCACTTTATGTTGGTGAGTGGAAATATTGGTAACATAAAGTAGATAGAGATGTGTACTTGATAACCATGTAGATCTATGCATCAAAGTATGTTGGGGGACTAGACAAAGTGTGGAATGATAAAAATGTGAAGCGTGGAGGCTAAGGTTGAGGAAGTGCAAAAAAGTGATGATGAAAATGAAAATATGGTGGAAATGCATGTGTAAATGTCATGATGTACCTGTTATTGATGTTGATGTGTGTGATGTTGTTTTTTTGATGTTGACTACTGCTTCCCATACAAATGGAGATGTAAAAGAGAATTTGAAAAGTAGTCAAATACACATGTATATGATTCAAAATAAAGTGTGTTAGGAAAGCATATAAAATTGCTAGAAATATGAAAAAGGGAACATGTGCGCCTGATTCGGGATAAGAAAAAGGTGTGTATAAAGGATCCTATAGATGATTTCAATGGTGAGTTTTCCAGGTGATCTCACACCATTATAATGGAATAATTTTACGGATAATTGTGTGGTGTCATCTACCAATTTTTTTTACCGTTTCTCGTTGTGTAGAACACTACTATAGATGGTGTGTTTAAACGCATGTGCTACAAATTGTCTACCCTATAAAATCTATTGTGTATGGAGTTTTGTAGAGTGTGTTGAACTACCAATCACTGTATAACTACCCTCTGGTCTCAAGTATCCAAGAAATTCCGCTATATTTCTCATGGTTTTAAGCATCTAGGAAAGGTTTTTGTTCTAAGGACCCAAGTACGATTCTGAGATGCATCCAAAATTGAAAAATATGTTATACCAGTACCATGTTATTTATAACATTGTATGGGGTGACTGATTCACCCAAATGATGCCTCCTTGTTTTGGGTGCATGTGATGTCATTGAAAGAGTATGCAGCCCAAAGGAGGACTAACCATTGTGCTGAAATTGTGCCCTACAAGGGGGAAGGTAATGTGCTTAGTAGAAACCAAGGCACACACAAACAAGTGGCTAGGAAAACAAGTATTATTACAAGCAAAGAAAAACACTCATCTAAAAGAAAAAATGTAATCTAAGCAGACAATATGTAAGCTAAGACATAAGAAGACACTGTAAATCACGTAAAAATTCAATGTAGAGAGTGAAAAGAGGGTTGAAAACATGGAACATCACTTAGGATATCGCAATAAAATCAATGTCGTAGCTGCCACAAGAAATCAAAGAGCAAGAAAGACATAGGGAAAATCCCGCAAACAATGACAAGTAAAAGAAAACAATGTAGCAAATAACCATAGAAACAAATAATCTTACATAACAAATGTTGCAAATGAAGCACCCGTTAGCACGTTAGGAATATAAAAAAGTATGCCAAAGTGTGTATGATATGATAAAATGATGTGCTATGAGACAAAATGAAACAATAACACCTATAGTGTACGAAAATGGATGCCCCAAGAGCCGTTATGGGACTGGTAATATGTACTGCACCAAGTATCCATACAGCGTATAATGGATTTGTAAAATATTCAATCACAACTAGAAATTAAGTGAACATGCATGTGTGTATGGAAAAGGATAATGACATACAAGATATGTATCTAGCATGTGTAATAAGATGAACATGTAAAATTATAAGTAAGAAAGATTAAATGAATCCAAGATATGCACTATGATGTGGATGAGATGGAATGGAATGCAATATGATTGATAGGAGCAGCGTGCCCCCCGAGTGGATGTGTATGTATGCAATGATTTTCATTTGTTTATTCCCCCCTTATCAGTCAATATTGAACCGTAAATGAGAGTGCATCATCGGTAAATGGTTTGATTGATGTGTGGTATGTATAAAGGGTTGATGAATTAAGTGATGATTGTAGAATGATAATGCGTTGATGATGTTATATGCAACATAGGGATGATGGATTTTGAATGTGTGATGAGTTATCCTAAGTGTATATCACTAGATGGCTGAGTAAGATGCTAGTACGTGTGATGATGTAGCACAAGGTGTATATCGTGAAATAGAAGAACATGGTGATTGTAGAAAACATGATGATGTAGAAAAAAGCGTATATCATGAGATGTATGGATAAGATGAAAGAAATTGGTGATGATTTAGCATAAATCGTATATCACGATATGTGTGAAGAGAGTGATGGCTAAAAATGTCGTATAGTGTGATAAAAAGGTTGATTGACTGATTGTGAAGATCATTTTGTAGAATGATGTAGGTGTGATGAGGTGAGGTTCAATTTTGATTTAGATCCTCAGTAGTCAAGTATGAACCATTGGACTAGAGTGTGTCATCGGGTAGTGAGTGCAGTACATAGAAGAAGATGAGTAACATGTGTAGTAGATGTGGTCATAAGAAGATTTCGCAAGTATGTGACATGTAAAGCGTGTAATGTGTGATAGATAATGTGAAATGTGTAATGTAAAAATGTATAATAATGTAGTGTGTATAATGTGTGCAATGTATGGGTGTACAACGAATAGAGTGAGGATGATGCATAGTTGATGGAAGATGAGGATAATGTCTATGTACAAAAGTGCATGATGTGTGAAGATGTGTAATGTTTAGTGTGTATTGTGCAATGTGTGAGGTTCATGTGCATAATATGCCCTCAACAATCAAGTGTGAACCATAGCACAAGAGTTCATCATAGGGATAATGATAATATAAGCATGTATGTGAAAATCTAGGTGTGAAATTATGTGAATATAAGACATGTGTCGATGCTAGGGGGATAAATAAGCATGATGCCCCCCAAGTGTTCCAATGATGGAGATTTGTGCAATGACATGAGAGGTACCATGCCATTATGGGAGAGCATTATATGTGTTGTGATAAGAGTGATAGACAAAACAATGGTAAGACAAAGCAATAGTAGGACCATGTGATGGTGGCAGAATTTGAAATGTGTATTTTCCATCAATAGGAGTAGTTTCTTTGACAAAAGTGACTAGTTAGAGCTTATGTGGGATTGATGAAAATATAGAAGAATTGATAGGAGAAGGTGGATTGATTTTGAGAGGTGGTTGCGTAATTTGACTTGGTAATTTTGTGAATAACTTAAGAGGAAGAGGTGTGGAACTAATTTTTAAAGGAGATTTCTTAGGTTGACATGTTATTGTCATAGATGTCTTAAGAGGAGGGGGAGTGAGACTAATTATGAGAAGTGTTTTCTTGACTTGAGTGGATTACATAGGTGGTTCTTGAGTGATGAAAGAATATACATTAGAAGTGATGAATAGATACTCATTAGACATAAACAAATCAAATATAGGAACCCATTGAGATATAACAAGTGGAGAGGACCATGTAACAAAATTTTGTACAATGAATGAGATAAAAAATTGACAATCAAGATGTTTGATTCTTCATTGTAAAGTATAGAAATCATTTTCATTATGTCATTTAATTTGATGATCATTATAATATGGGAGACCTTGATATTTTGCAAGTCGATAAGGAGGATAATAATGAGTAGATGGAAAGCTGATTAATTAATGAGTTATGAGTTTCAGAAGAATGTCTTGTTGCTTAGCATTGATTGCAAACTTGAGTAGAAATATTTGAGGTTCACTAATATGATCCATGTAGAAGACATAGAATGAACATGAGATGTAGAAGGATAATAAACATGAGCCTGAGAAGCATCTATAAGATGTTGGATTTCATATTTTAGAGATGTAATTGTGGATTCCATATTATGAAATTTATCTTGAAATAAAGAATGAAGGGCTTGAATGGATTTTTAAATATATTGATTGGATTTGGAATCAAGAGAGTCCTTAGAAAGACAATCGAAAATAGAACTGACTTCAGTAGAAAACATGTTGATAGGAAGATACATAGTCTCTAGGGTTTTTTGGAGTGCGTCTTTACAAGATGGGTGCATTTGAATCAATTGAAGAAAGGAGACTTAATAGACCTTAAGAGCCATAATGGAAGAAAAATATATCCAATAGTACTCAAATGCGGGTTCACCAAAATGATTAAACTAAATATGAAATATATGCCTAATCTGAATGTTATTACAATAGCAAATGAATGAAAAATAAGTACACAAATGAATATTCACGAAACTATGCAAAAAAAATGAAACCCTAATTGTAAAGATAGGGTAGAAATCCTTAGCTAGTTTACAGAGTTCTTGAGAATGCATAGAGTTGGAAATTTGGAAAATGCAAAGCATAGACCCTCACGTTAGAGCACAGAAAAATGTAGAACTAGAGGAACAGACTAGATTGGGGCGCCTGAAGAGGGACATGGGCTCTCGCAGGCACCCTAGACCTATTTTTAGGTGCCTAGGTTTACAAAAATAATCAAATAACCTCCTCTGAGGTATCACAAGGTGTTCACTTTTAGTATCCTTTGATTACTCTGAGGTTGCACCAAGATTGTTGAGGTCACTGTAAACCTACAAAGAAGTGTGCACCTGTAAAACCCTCAAAAAGACATCAAATTCTAAAAAAGAAAGATGTAAAATGAGGGGTTAGATTGTCCTCATCTATCATAATGGTGAACTTATGACTGAGAGCTACACTACATCTCAAACCCAATGTATTTATGTGGGTGTGTGTGCTCAGAATTATGCCCTAGGTTTCTCTTATATCAGTTGCACTTGGATATCAAGCAAGTAGCTAGATGTAGAATGTAGTAAATGTGTGCATGGAATAGAATCAACTTCCCTCCTATGAAGTGTGATGCAGAAAACCAACCCTTGTGTCCCTTTTGATGGAGCTAGATGGATGCAATGGAGCTCTTAAATGCCTTGATGGATACAACCTTAGGTGGTGATAGATAGTGCTTAGTGCTTGGTCCCTTATTATGATCACATAAATTTATATTTATATGATTCCCTTCACTTGAATTTCATAATTAACCCCAAAAAGGATGACTACCAAAAAGATACGATGCTCAAATGTCTAGAAATAGGACCCAAAAAAGTGTGAGATTAAAGTACATAAGGGGATCAGGGGTTCCCAGAGGGGAATGAGGGTGTCCTAGTGACTGGCGTCATGGTTAGTGTGCTGGTGTCTAAGATTATAAATGTCTCAGAGTATAATAAAGCAAACTAAGCAAGTAAGAGGTGCAAGACTAAAAGGAGCAACAGAAAGACAAAGAAAGGTGGCCACAGACATGAGTTAATTAGTACTTTTCTTACTTAAAAAAAAATTGAATAGTAGTATGCGATCAAGACTAGATAATTAACTAAAGTGCATGATTATGTGTCTACAGTCAGCATAGGATTGAGTCAGGTCATTCTAGGCTTCTTTCTAGCCCTAGAGCAAGCATAATGAGGTAGAGGTGTGATATTTAGACCCAATAAGTCATGATTGATCATGGTATTAGCATGGTGGTAGTATACCTGAGGTTTGTAGTGAGTTTCATGTCAAAATTCAAAGGTTTGGTGCTTTTATGAGGTCCTTGGGAAGCAAATAATGAGAAACAAGCAGGTAAAAATGGGTAATTCATTGTGGCTAGAGAGTTTTAGAGATATTTGGGCTATGATGTGATTTTGATCAGTTATATTATGTTGTCATGATGCTTCATGACAAGTTTCAGGTCATTCTGAAGAAGATATTGCAAGATATGTAAGTTTTGGTGAAAATGGGTAAGTTTCAGTGTGTTTGAAAGCAAATATGGACCTTCTAATGTTTGTTGGGAATTGTATTATTAGAATGGGGACCTAAGATATTTTAAATATCTTTTAAGGTTAGTTATGAAGCTTTCAAAAAAATAATGAAGTGGTTTGATAGTCATGTTTTTATGAACAATCGTTACCAAGGTAAAGTGGTTTGAAACTCTAGCTACGAGCAGCTTGGAGAAAAGTGAATATCTAGAGATAGATTTGATTGATTATGAAAATTTTATGATTTTATGTTGTATAATAATCTTCCATATTTTTAGAAAGGTGAATTATAGAAGGTGACAATATGTGGAACCCACCTAAAATGGATTATTTATGAAGAGTTCTAGTTTAAGGAAACATTTTCCAAAGAAGATAAAGTATAAATTTGCATTTATGATAGCCTAGAAGTTTTTATATATTTCCATTATTTTTTCAGATTATGGTTGAGGTGAAAAAGTTTAACGTGTTCCCTATTTATGAACATTGGTTTTTAGGGCAGTTTGGAGCAGCTTGTAGTAAATTTGACATTGCGGGAGCTAAAGGGTGAGTTAGGAGTTTATTCAATTTGTTCTTTAATATTGATTTAGATATATTTCCAATGATATATCAAACTTTTGTTTTTTATATGGTATGCAAAATTTATGAGCCTAGATGTTAGGGTCAAGTTTGGAGGATGCTTGTTCTAACAGGGTACAAATGGCTACATGAGGTAAGATGATTTTTCTAAGTTTTTCATGATTGTTAAATGTTTCTGAGTGCTTATACATCATTTATAAGGGTGATATATGATTTTTTAAGTGTGGAAATGTGTTTTTGCATGATGGAACACGTTGGGCTAATGGTTGGTTCTTAAGTTGTTGAAGGATAAAAAATAGTTTACAGATATGGGATTTGTTGAAGGCCTTCCACTGGGATTTGGAAGGATTTCCAATATGTTATGGAAATATGATTTAGATATATTTCCAATGACGTATATATTGTCTCATGATGAGGTGTTTTGGTTGGTCATTCAAGTCAATTTGGGAAGAAAAAGTCAGTTGCATTTTTAAGACAAGTTTGTTCTTTCTAAAAGATTGAGTCAGTTGCGACATGAAATGGATGAGTTGTTGCTTGATATCACCTAGAGAGTGAAGAGGGGTGAATTTTATTCCTAGTGAAGTAATTTTTAGTTCTTGAAAGTTTCATTAAGGTTGCAAAATAGCTAAGTTTGCAAATTTTATTTTTGGGTAGCCTGTTTTGGTGAAGACAAATTTTTCTTTGGTTTGATCATGTGGATGTTTCATGAGTTTTAAATTGAATATAAGTGTTATAAAAGTTATATGAGTTCCGTATAGTTTTCACATGTTATATTTGAAATCATATTGGATGTTATTGAGGCCCAAAGGTGAAATTAGTATGTTGATAGCAGTTGTTTAGTGAAGTATGTGAGCCATTGGGCCCATTAAATGAAATATTTGATTGGTTAATGTAAATGTGTGACCATGTATGATGATGTTATGATATATTACTCATGTTTGATGAATATGGGAGCTTTAATAAGCATGGTTTTTTTATTAGTTAATTTTTTCCATTCTAGTTATGGGGTTTTGAGGATGTTTGGTGCAAGTTGGATGGTTTTAGGCATGACCAATCCATATGGATCATATGTGACCATTGTTATGAATTTATTTGAATATTATTATTATGTATTGGTTGTGAAAAAGTTTTAGGACTTACCTCTCTTGAGTTATAAATAATATAAGGTTATAAAAGTGAAGTTTGAGCTCATTTTGTGAGTTAGGCTTACATGGGTGAAAAGTACGACCTATAAGAGAGTGGATTGCAGGTATGAGGGAATATTTTGAAGGATTATCAGATGTGTTTCAGGTTTAAGACTGATTTAATTCATGAGAGTAAGTGTTTAGAGGCAAGACAAGTGTAGAAGGAAGAAGATAGAGCAAGTTTGAAGACAAAGGGTTTGAGCAAGGGTTTGTGATCTGAATTAGAGATCTCCATCAGTTGTGTAACAAAATCAAATATCAATCATCATCAAGTGGCTGAGTTGGTGCTTAGTCATCTTAGGGGGTTGTATCCTCCTTGTGGATCAGGTGTTTCACTAAATTAGGGGTTGGTTCTCCTTGTAGGGTTGGTGCTCTACTAAAATAGGGGTTGGTGCTTCTTGTGAAGTTGGTGCTTCACTAAATCTCTTTGCCTTGTGTAATATAATAAAAAATTTAGCATGTTTTCTTCACCATGAGGGTTTCCCACTTAAATATTGTGTCATATGAGCTCTCTTGCATGTGTTATGGTTCTTTGAAAGCATTGTGCATACTTAATATGATATGGTTGATTATAAGTGAATGGATGAATGTTATTAATTGCTTAAACTAATGGTAAATGAAATAAGAAATTTATAGGATTGATTAAATACACCATCTCAGTCCATTTTGCTTCTAAAAAAGTTCTATGAAGGCCTCAAGAGTTTTTTAGGACAGTGTGTGAAGAAGAAAAATAGTTTTATAGGTCTCATTTGATCAACTAGAGTAGGGGGAGAAAATTTTAATACTCAAAGAGGTTGAATGCACTGAGAAACATCTTCATGATAGTGGAAAAGAGGTCAAGTCCTTTCCAAGGCAATAAATCAAGGTAATAACCTCAATTTTTTTGTTTTTAGTTAGGTAGGGGTAGTACAAACCCAAGGGAACTATAAGGATGTATATCATGATGGGTGTGGGATTCTAGAGATTGGAAACGTTGGTCAAAATGCACTAAAGGTACTATTTAGGGATAATTGGTTCTAAACGTTGGCATGAAGAAAAAATCTTGAGTTTTGAGTTCGAACAAATATTGATGATGATGTTGAGTATGAATGAAGAAAAAATAGGAGAATATACATTTATGGGGAGCTATTTTGAGGCTCCTATCATTTCAATACTATTTTCTTATGCCACTGAAGGATTCAAAGTAGAGAGAGTTTAGTCCCAGGGAAGCTCTTTGAGTCAAGTAAGTTGTTCTTGCATTGTTTTCATTATGTGTTGTCTTTTTCATGTAGTATTTTCATTATATCCTTTGTCATAGATGTCAAAGGCGAAGAGAAGCATAAAAAAAATGGGAATGAGGTCATGTATGTGTTTTTCTTATTGGTTACCATTAATGTTTCTGAAGGTGGCTGTCATCAATGACAAAGGGGGAGATTGTTGTCCATTGTGTGTTTTTTATTTTCATTGATGTCAATTATATTTATAGAAAAGGGTGTCATGTGGTCATATGAGTCTCCATGAGGTGTTAGTTAGGTGTCAAATGTGAAGTTTGATTGGTAGTGACATGATTTGGTGAGTTGTCATGGTGTCCTGACATGGTGCTAGCTTGCATGGTCAAAGTATGATTCCTAAAATGTGAGTTAAAGATTTTCAAGATGTCATTCATGGTCCTTGAAACCCTAGTTCAAGAGCGATTGAAGAATATATATATTTTTAGGTAACCAAAATGGATTTTTATTTATATTATGATGATTTTATGTTGTATAGGACTCCTCCATATTTATATAGAATGAGTATGATAGAGCATGATTTTTATTTGTGTACCCCACTCAAATAGGCATAAGTTTCTAAAGATGTTCATTGTACTTGAGGCAAAGTTTTCAAAAGAAGGTATGAAATTGAAATTAGACATTTAGGTTTTATCTATGGGAGTTTTTAATTTATATTCCATGATGGTTTCAGACCATGGTTAAGGTCCTAGAGTGAAAAGTGTTCCCTATTTATGAAGACTAGTTTTTGGGGCAATTTGGAGCATCTTGTAGTAAAATTGAGATTGCAAGAGCTACAAGAAGAATTAGGACTCTATTCATGATGTGTTGTGATCCTAGTTATAATATATTTCTAGTGGTATATCAAAAAAAAAATTGATTTGGTATGACAAAGTTATGAGTCATACTTTTAGGGTCAAGTTTGGAGGATGCTTATTCTAGGTACCAAGTGGCTTGATGAGGTAAGCTGATGTTTTTGAGTTTTTATAAATCATTTATAAGGTTTTTTCATGCCTTGGTCAAGTGTGGAAGTGAGTTTTTAGGTGATGGAGCAAGTTGAGCTCAATGTCAGTTCTTGAGTCCTAGAAGGCTTTAGGATCACGTTTTAGAGATTATTTTGGTTGAAGGAATTCCAATTGGATTTGGAAGGATTTATAATATTTTATGGAAATAGGATTAAGATTTATTTCCATTATTATATGTATTGTGTCTTGGTGAGTTGATTTTATGTGTCTTTAGGTCATTTTGTGAAGAATAAGGTAGTTGTATTATCAGGACAGGTTTTCTTAAGCTGAAAGATTGAATTGGTTGAGGCATTCAATGGATAATTTGATGCTTTCTATCACCTATAAATTGAAGAGTGATGATTTTTTTTCATATTGAAGGAATTTATATGTCTTTAAAATGGAATAAATGGTGCAAACTAGTTAAGTTTGTTAACTCGCTGTTAACCAACATGATTTGGAGAAGAGGAAAGTAGTTTTGGTTTGAACATATGAATGTTTAATGAGCTCTAACTTGCATGGATGTGATGTACATATGATAAGGATTAGATATAGTTTTTAATTTCCATACTTGAGTTTTTTTTAGTGTGCTTGAGGGCCAAAGGTAAAGATAGGGTATTGGAAACAGTTGTTTGGTGAAGGATATGAGCATTTTCGATTATGTTATGAATTATTTGATTTGTTCCAATAAACTTTATGACCATGGATGATGGTTATATGCTATATTACACATTTATGATGAATTTTATATCTTGAATAATAATTATTTTTGTGTTTCTATATTTTAATCATCATTCCAATGATGGGGATTTGAGGATTGTTTAGTGCATGGAAGAAGGGTGGTTTGGGGCATAGGTCGATCTACTATGGCTCAATTTCATGACTATTGTGATAAAGTTTATTGATATTTTTTGAATATAAGGGGGTCTGAGTTAAAGGAGGGAAACTAGCATCATTGGGTTAATTTTAATCAAGAAGAAGCATATAAAAGTCAATAGTTTTGGGTGCTTTTGTGAGGTAGTCTGTGCATGTGTGTAAGAAGTGCAACCTATGTGTGATTGAGAGAGAGTATTGCA
Organism: Taxus chinensis; assembly: GCA_019776745.2. Lineage (NCBI taxonomy): Eukaryota > Viridiplantae > Streptophyta > Pinopsida > Cupressales > Taxaceae > Taxus > Taxus chinensis. Next base: position 58,239,570 of record CM034156.1, on the reverse strand, counting down.
GGTATGAGGGAATATTTTGAGAGCTGATAAAGTTTGATACTAGGTTAAGAAATGATATAGATCATGTGTGCAAGGGTTTAGAGCCAAGATAAATCCAATAAGAAGAAGATAGAGCAAGTTGAGTGAATGAGGGTTTGAAGAAGATTTTGTGAGGTGAATTAGAGATCTCCATCAATTATGACAGTAAAAAAATTAGATATCATCATCATCAGGTGGTTGAGTTGGTGCTTAGTCATCTTAGGGGGTTGTAGCCTCTTTCTGGAGTGGGGTTTTCACTAAATTAGGGTTTGGTTCTCTTTGTAGAGTTTGTGATCTACTAAATTAAGGGTTGGTGCTCCTTGTGAAGTTAGTGCTTCATTAATTTTTTTTTGTTTAATGTAATATAAGAAAAAATTTATTGGGTTTTCTTCCCCATGAGGGTTTCCCAATGATGTATGGAAAACTTAATTGATGAATGTATGCTTTTGTAAATGGAATAAAAATCATTGTAGGACTGATTTACCCCCCCCCCCCTCTCAGTCCATTTTTCTTCCAACATATTTCCCTTATTTCCAAATACATATTTTACATCAACATTGATTTAGAATATCATTACAACTTTTTGGCTCCACAGGTTCAATAAAAGGATATTTGGCTGCCCATTCAAACTTGAAAGTACTTCCTATTGTCCAGTTTTTCCTCTTTCTTCTCACAAAAGTTTTATTACTTCCTTTAACTTGTGCCTCTAGGTATTCTATAAAAATTTTCTCATCAGGAATATCCTTATCATCATGTCTCCTTTTTCTAGAAACATATATTGGAGTAGAAGCTTTGTCTGAGGTCGGTGTTGGATGAGAATTTGATGTGTATTCTTGTAGTTTGATGTCATCAAGGGGATGAATTTTTTCATCAATAGAATCATCTTGAAAGACATTATTTTATGAATGTGTTTGATAAATGTCTACATAAATAAATGTTACAAATATATAGTATTAATTATTTATATCATGAATACAACTAAATAAACAAGAGTACAAAGAGTAAAGAGTCAATTTAATAAACTGGGGTATAATTTATTAAATAGGAGTACAAAATAATAATAATATGGAAAATATGTGATTAAAATTCTATAAATTAGTAGATAGTACATACCAATATTTTTTACAGATTCTGACACCAATTTCATTTTTCGTGACTAGCCAAATAATGTCAGTTTACTCTTTTTTGAACTGACAATATGCTTCTTACCTTGTTTTCTAAAATCCATGGATATGTCTCAGATATTGAATGTTGATATATGGCTATAGGTGTGGATGCTATAGGCCTTCATAGTAGAGGGTTGGGTGATAGGGAAAAAAAACTCAACCCACCCCTAGCCCTTGCTCAGGTTCATCATATGCCCAGAAATGTTTCCCTCAGGTGCTAAAAGTGTTTCTCTCACCCCCTATCTTCATGAATCTCATTTCGCCACTTTGCAATCTTAGAGTAGGGGGAAAATTTTGAATTCCCAGCTATTCCTGGGAAAATGGGTACAATGGGGAAAAAAATGTACCCCACCCCCCATGCTTTGCGAATCAAAATTGTGGCTATTTTTTTATGCATTGCTTCTTCTTACCTCTTCTCTCCCGTGAAGTACAAGTGTTGTCAAAAAGTTTTAAACATGAAATAAAGTTGTAACAACTCCATTTATTCTCTAAAAATCCATAATTGTTGAGTAATATCTCCATAAACTTGTAAATTTTCCATAAACCATGTCAAAAGTCACCTAGATCCACTATATGCACGAAAATTTAAAAATCTCATATCTTGCAAACCAGTGATCGAAATCAGGTGAAAATTTCTCAATTGTTCTTCAATCTAGATGCCTTAAAGAAAATTTTATTAGTAGATTAGATGATGACCTAGTCCATTAATTTTAGTAAACCCTATTTTGATGCCCTAGTATCTATTTTTTTAGTTTTCAGATAATCTAGCAGGCAGATCGATCTGAAATTTGGAGGACAAGATCGTAACGAGGAACCTAATCCGGTGATGTAATTTTCATCACAATCCAAGGTGGAGAAGTAAAATTTATAAAAAATAGTAACTGATGTCCTTACTAAAAATATTAACTTTCTTAAAATTGTAAATCCTCTCACAACAGTGCAGTTAGTTAACAGTGAAAATGATAAACTACTCAATTTTGGTCGAAAAAGAAAAGGCAACTATCTAAAACTAGAAAGTTTCCAAAAACATAAAATAATCATTAATGGAGTTGTACTGAGTGTTCTAGATGATCAACAAGTTTAAACTTGAGAAAAACAGGTGAAATTTCCCAAAATAACAAGTCTTGGTTCCACTTACTAAAAAAGGAAAGTCTCCATTTTGAGTGCAGAAAGTTGCAGTAGGCTCCATTTTTAGTCATATCACTGCTTTTTAACATAGTTTTAAGGTTTTACGATGGATCCATAGTTCAATTAGGGGAATTCATCCTTCATAGAGGTCTTAAGGCATCATTTTGATCGCAATTGTGTCTGGGAATAGAGGTAGAACATCACAAGGTGCAACAGTTGAAAATCAAGGGAATTTTGTAGTTAGAGGAGATTTGAAAAGTTAAGATATCAATTAAAATTTAAACTAAGGTGATTTTTGTAACTTTTCAATCAATTTTAAGCCATCTACACCTCCTTGGAGAGTTGGTTGAGTTGAACTCGATGAGCTGGGAGTGTTGACCAAGGTGAGTTGGGTTGTTTGAGTGAGCTTAGTGAGTTGTTCAAGGTGATCTAGTTGAGGTAAAGCATTGAAAGATGGAGATATCAAGAAGGATTGATTCATTGCAACACTTTCCTCTTCAACTACATTCAGGTATGTCTTCCCTAATGAAATATCTTTTCAATGTTAAATAATAAGTGATATTGTATCAAGCTCATGAAATTTCTCTGGTGACCGACATTGTGTCAATTCCTAAAGAGTGATTTCCATGGATTCAAGAAATGTTCAAAAGTAAGCCAAGTACAATGCAATTGAATATCATGCCCAGTCTCAAAGTAATCTCAGAAACTTTGAAGTCTAAGTGAAGAAAGAGGGCCCAGAACACATCCCACTTCTTTAGTGGCACTCCATGTAATCAGTATGTTGAAATTTCTTGGACTAGGATTGAAAATCCTATTGAGGACATGACTCTGTCAGACTATGAATTGACCCACATCTCATTGGATAAAGCTTCAAAAGAGGGTGAATCTTATCTATTCAAGTAATCTGCTTCCCACCCCCTCACTTAGAATGAAGAATATAAGAAAACAATTGTGTGATTGGAGGAATAGGTAAAATTTCTTAGTGCTTGCATTAAACACTTCTTGGAACATGACTCACCATCTTCCCTTCCTATAGAATATATCCTTCCAATCAGAAATTTTTATCCTATGGTGGTCAAGAGAGCATAAGGATACATGATGTATGGTAAGGCTAATGAAAATTGGATTGAGAAAATCATTGAGCTAGGTAAGGCATTGTTTCCGAATATCATTTCTCGCATCAAGTACATTATTGTAACATTGTTAGAAGTAAACAAAGAAAAAGATAATTTTTCCAAATAGGTGACTCACTTAGATGAGATTTTTCCACTGTTATTTGAGATGATCTCCTTCGATTCGCACACCCTCATGAGTAATAAAAACATTTCATCCGCTGCAGATAACTTGTCTTGATTTGGGATCTGCATCATTGATATGAAATATGGAATACTTAGGAATGCAATCTCTGAGTTGGACTCTTGTGGAAAAAATGCTTTTGAGATCTTAAATGATGTCTACAATTGTGTTCAGGGGATTGAGTTCCCTCTGCTCACTGAGGATTCATCATCATAATCAATCCTTGTTTCCTTCCAAGATCTGGTCAAGAAAGAGGCAGGTGACTCTCTCTCCTTCAATGAAGACAACTATAGCCACTAAATTACACATTTGGGTAAATATCTAGGTCCTAATAACATACCACTATTCATATGATTACTAAGTGAGAAAACTAATAATTTACATTTATTTGTGGCCTCTTTTCTATATTTTTGGTTTCCTCTTTATTCTTTCACACTTCGTAGCCAAGTATGATCTTTATTGATTTATCTTTATTGACTCTAGACACCAGCACCCATCAAGGATGCCAGTTCATAGGTGCCCTCATCCCCTCTAGATGCCCATGACCTATTTGTATCTTACTCACCTCTCTTAGGCATCCTTTTTTATATGGTTCTACCTTTTAGTTGTCAATTAAAAAATTCAAACAAGGGAATCACATAAATACAAATCTATGTGACCATAATAAGGGACCAATCTCTAAGAATCTACTATCACCACTTAAGGTTACATTTAAACGCATTCTAAGAGAATCAATACATCCATCTAGCATTCACTCAAGGGACAAGGGACTGTATTTTCTTCATACATGCATAGCAGGGAAAGTTCGTTTTTCCATCCACACATCTATCTACATTACTACATCTAATTATTGCTCACTATCGAGTGTATCTTGTAAAATATATTCCTAGAGCATGATTCTACACATATGTACATAGAACTAGATGGATTCTATGATGTAGTGCAGCACTTGGTCATAAGTGTAGTCATTCTTACCCCTATTACAAAAGAAAGGAACCCCATGTGCACCGGTCTATCACCCAACAGGCATTGGGCGCTCACCCAAGGCACACACGGGTGCTGAGTCTCTCTTTTATGTGAGCTTGGTGGGAAACATCATCTATGATCCATGTATAAGAGATTTGAAAGAAAGTAAAACATACAAGCACCATAGAGGTCAAAATGGCTTCTAGATCCTTGCAGTCATTTCAAACAAAAAGAGCTTACAAAATTTTATAAAATAGAAAGAAGTTTTACAAGCATCCATACTTAATCATAAAAATAAATGAAAAATAACTATGAGAAATATGTATGCATCAGAATCATCAATGTTCATATTCATGTAAGCTGGTAACCTCATTACATTCATGGAGCCATTACAGAATGTCACAGAGAAGCAGACCGCAATCATGAATTATAACTAGACTCATATGACTAGGCTCTCAAAAGAAATTTATAATCCCCATACCCTTGATACATCCTTTCCTAAGCACAATTTCCCAAACTAACAGAGTTCTTGCAGTATTTCCGTAGAGATCTTCCGTCTATCTATTTCTCTCCTTTTACTTCTGCAAGCGCTTGTATATATAGGATTTCTGGACTGATAATTCATCCTCTAGCGGCCTCAGATCTAATGCAAGGAGTCTGAATGTGGTCCTCCATGCGAGCATGCTCCTCTAGGCCTAAGCTTTCCACTTTTTACCATGATGTGTTTCTATAAGCTTCTACCGTAGACATGCTCCTTCCTGGTCCAACCTATTGCCAAGTTGGCACCTTATCCACTCTGCATGCACAGTCGAGTCATGATTTTCATGAGTTCTACCCAAAACATCCAATATGGCTACGTCCTGAACCTTGGTTATGTCCACACATGTGCCATGGGTTTCCTTAAATCCTTCCTTAAACCCTTCCCCGCGCGCTTTATCCTTGTGCGCCTTTCTTCAACTATGCCTTGCATGCCTATGCACCATTTTGTACTTAGCCAATATTTTAGGGGCCCAACATCGCCCCACACTATGCCTATTCTTTGTCCACGGGAACACTTCTCCAGTGAAAAGCAAGAATATAGTAGACTTATGCCTTGGGACAAGAAAAAGGGGATGAAAGAATAGGGAAAGAAGAAAGAATGGGGAAGTGATGGAATCACTGCAATAAGCTAGGAAAATCCTTTTGCAAGTTGGCCTCCAACTTGTTCTAGGCATCAACTTTGTTCTGTGCTCTCTAACAAAGGTCACCGACCAAGGTTCTCGCCTCCTCAAAACTTAGTCCCTAGCCTTGTGTGCTTATGGTGTTAGAAATTTTCTCTGATTATTTTCCTACATCATCCATTGCATCCATTCTTCATGTAATTTGTGGGTACAGTTCCTTCAACTGGTTTTAATTGAGCCCCTTAAGGTTTCAATGGCTTCATATTTTCTTTCAACCTCGGAAAGGATTATGTCCCTTTATGCCCCATTTCCCTTATTCTTTTCTTGAAACTCCTTGAGTTCTGCTTCATGAGTGGCGATTAAGATGCCTTCCACTTTGTCTTTGTCCGCACAATTATCGTACGTGGCCTCAGCATTCTGGGAAGAAACTTTTATATCTGCAAGAACCTTGTTGTACCAGCTACAAATGCCAAGACTTTCAATTTATCTTCTTGCTCCAAGCATGCAGCCACTTCTTCTACAGATTCCAAGGCTAGCGGCTACCTCTCCATGGTGAGGACTCTTGTTAAATCCTCCAGGAATCCCAAGGCAGATCCATACTTCTTTGTAGGAGGCGCTAGGTCTAGATGCTTCAACACTATAACATTATTAATAGACTCAACATTTTTGTATATTGCGCATACTTTAGCCTTCTTATCTTTTAATTCGCGGTGCAACTAGGCAGTGATTAGTTTCTCTTGACTTAGCTCCTTTGCCCTTGCAGCTAGCTCTTCCTCTTTCTTCTTCAGGTCTTCCTCTAGATCTTTGATTCTATCATTCCTCCTGAAGAGTCTAGCTTCAACCTCAATGGAGACCTTATTGAGCACATTACATAGTTGTTCATCCAAGAGCTGATGAGCATCCACCACTGGGTTATCTTCTCTTGGTCCTAGCAATGTTATTATTGCCCCGTGGCTTACTTCAAATTTCAGCTCATCAAGATGGGACTCAATTTCCCATGAGAGCATATTCCTTGTCCGTGGGTATGTAGCTTCCTTGTAAAAATATGACATTGCCATGAGCTCCTCTACTGGAATCATGCTTTGGAACCGTGTGTGAAACACTTTGTCAGGGTCATCAATATAACCCATCCCTAGCCTCTCCTCCCCTATGCACCTTCCTCCCGTGTGCATGCCCTTAGGAATACTTACAGTTAAAATGGGGCCTCCAGTGTTTTTGTGGTCCTTTTCTGTGCTCTCCTCCTTATCTTCATTCAACACCGACTCAACGCTGTGTTCCAACTTCTCATCCACCAAGGTCTCATTGTTCTTTGTTTCTTATCTCTCTTCCACCTTGGTTATCTGTTCCAGCGTAAGCCTTAGATCCTTTTGCTTCTATGCACAAAGCTCCTCACTTCCCATGTCCCGGGTGCCTTGCCCCTCCTGGCTATTCTTGCACTACATGAAAAGGAACCCCTATTCCTCTTCTCTGCCTTCTTCTTCTAAATCATGTACGTTGAAAATAGGCGGTCCTTGATCTTTTTCAGGTTCGTCTTCCCCACTAACATCTTCTTCACTATCTTCTTCTTCCCCTATGTATTTCTCCAAACTCCCAGTTTCTTCCGAGGTAGTCTCCTCTTCTATCTTCTGCTTCTTCCTAACCGGGCATTCTGATATAGGTGACTTTGTTTCTTCTTCTCCCAAAGAATCCTTGTCTGATGGATTTTCTAGCTCCGAAGTCTTCTCTTTGACTAAGGGCCTCTTCTTGCATGAATACATACTTGTTCTAGTGCTTGTCCCAGGGGAACCTATTACCTGTGTATCCATCACACTTGGTATTTTCTTCTCTGCATCTTTTTCCTCCCATTTGGGTGTGGGTATCTTCCAGCCAATTGGGTCCTCAGGTATAGGCACCTCATTCCCTAGATATGTGTCCTTTTTATATTTGGGTCTTATGCAGAGGTATACGCATGCCACGGATCCTCCTGTAATGGGAAAATTCATGGGCCTTATCATCTGAACTTCGTGCGACACGTACCTCTCCACGTACGTCCATTTGACATGGTATACCAACCCTTTACACATTTCCCTGTGGTCCCGGTCTAGATTACCAAGGTCTAGTTTCAACTTCTTGGATTATTTGAACCTGTTTACTCCCGCTTGGATGTATTGAGTTATGAAGGAAAATGGGAGCTTGCACCATGGACTCTATGTCTCATCCATTAGTCTAAATCTACCTAGGCAGAAATGTTGTTACACAGTAAATTCATCTTCTCCCTTAGTGGTTGTTGGCATCTATTTGGGAATCCTCCATTCTACCCCGAACGCGTTCCTCAGGCGCGTATACCATTTCTTCAGGGACACCTTATACACGGTCGTTATAGTGTCACAGACGCATTTTTCAAATCTCTTTACGAGTGAAGGGTTCTTAGTAGGGTCCTCCCACACAAATTTTTCCAATGCATCAGGTACTCCAATCCCTGAAAACACAATTGTTAGTAGGACATTACCGAAAAGGATCCTCTCACCTTCCTTCGTGCAACTGAAAATCTCATCCGCGATGAAAACAGACAAGTTTTAGATGGTTCCCTCTAAGATTTTCCTAAAACATGTAACCATGGCTTATTGACCTGGGTCCAACCCTCCTAGCCATTTAACTTTGTCACAAGGTACACGGCCATCTTCATTACGAGGTCCTTGATGTCTATGATATCGTAGTACCTTGACCCCTTTTTATATGCATAAGCGGAGACCATATCCTTAATTGCCTCTTTGTCGCTTAACTCATCCTCCAAATCATCTCCTTCACAAATGAGGCCTATGAAATGTGAAATGAGCTGAGGGGTAATGTGCATCTTACACCCTGCAAACTAGAAGTAGTCTTCATGCACACACAACATCAACCATTGATATAGGTGCTCAGGCTTCCTGAAGTAGGGCAACTCAAAGAGTTGCAATAACCCTGCCTTCTCCAAATTGACCTTCACATCATCATTATAGATGGGCAAACCCTCTGGTGTCCTTTTATTTGTGTAGCACACTAACTCCAGTGCCATCTCCTTCTCGATTGTGCTCATATCATGATTGTATTCATTTATAGACATGTTTCTTAGATGGGACTCCCACTCCTTCCCTAGAAACACTCCATCTGGGTACTGCATTTCTGCATACCACTCTTCATTTGTATGTGCATCAGTTTCTTCTTATTTTCCATTGCCCTTTCCCTTTCCCTTCTTATGTGTGCTAATTGGTTTCTTGGGTGCCATTGTCTAGGTCCTCTTCTTACTTCAATCACTTCTTGTAACTTTGTTCTTCCACTCTTTCCCACCTTAGATCTCAAATTTGTGAAGAAAACTCCTTAAACCCATGCCCTAGTTCTTCAAACCCTAGCTGGGATAATCCCTTCACAAGATAGCACCTTCTCACCACTTCTCTTATTCCCATGAAATCCCTTCCTTCTGGTTCGCAAATCCAAACTAGTTACTCACGGTCAATCTCTTCAAAAAAAAAAAAAAACTTCACACGGATCAATTTTTGGAAGCCCTAGTTTGCAAAGATGCAAAAAGTGCTTCTTTCTCCTTATACGCAAAGTGAATAATGAAATGCCTCGACCCTTTATTTATATTTTTTCCATTTTTAAGCATTAAATGCTACTTCACCTACCACCATACTTTTCACGTTTAATGCAGATTTTTCAAACAAAGTCTGACTTTAGCACTTTAACTCATGTGCCCAACTCTGCGCAAACAATCTTCCAACCTTCTGGTGCACAACCAATCCATCTAGATAGGATACTCTTGCGCACACATCACCGACATTGAATGCACTTCTTCTATCCTGATTTTTCTCTCTCCTACCTCGTGTTTCTTATGTGCTTTTTCCTCCTTTGTACGTGGGATCTGAAAGTAGCCTTATCTTGACACCAACCATCCTTTTCCATCTTTTCTTTCCATGCACCTCCTTCAACAGGGCCATTCAACCAGGATATTTTCAACACAATCTTCCTTGGCACTTTACCCATGCTCTCCTTCACATCACTCCACCCCACACTAAAATGATGTGCGGTCCTCTGTGCACTCAAAAATCCTCAAATTAATAAGGTTACCGGCACCCAAGGTGCAAAACAAAACAACAACATGAAAGGGAAACACAAGAAAAGAAATGCATAAAGGAAATTCTAAATTAACTAGCAAAACTGCCTTATTTACAAACACCAAGAAGACTTATTTATAGTAGGGCTTCAGCCTACTCCCATTGAAGTGTCCAGACAATTTCATTCCATCCAGCGCTTATAACTAGCATGCACCTGAATCAAGGATGTATGATATTTTATAGGGACCTAACCAATGGACCTTCAACTTCCCATGATGGTGCAGAAACTTAGAATCATACAGTAAGACCATCTGCCCAACCTCAAACTTCTTGTTTCTGATGTGGCAATCATGCCATGATTTTTTATTTTCTTTTTCTATTGTTTGGCTCCACCTAGTGAGTGATCATCTTTCATCCAGCTTCATCAGTTCATCAATTCTCTCTTCCAGTGCTTGCTCATCAGCTAACCCTCCTACGTGTGCTATTCATAGAGAAGGTAACATGAATTCAACTGGTAGAACTGCTTCTGTGCCAAACACCAATTGAAACGGTGTGGCTTTGTTTAACCTTTTATAAGTTGTCCTGTAAGCCCATAATATGGCCGATACCTTGTCATCCCAATCTTTTCTTCTGACATCAGAAATTTTGGTTAGGGTGTGACTCGGTATTTTTTAAATGCTTTTGTAGTTCCATTTGCTTGTGGGTGATAAGGGGTAGTCTTGTGATGAGATACCATGAACTCTTCTAACAGGATCCTCACGGTCTCATTCAAGAAATGTGTACCCCTATCGTTGGTTTAAACTTAAAGGACATCCATACCTCGTGATAATGTTCTCCCACAAAAAACTTGTCGTTGTGGCTATCATCCAGTCTTTAGTTTGGGCTGCCTCTACCCACCTTGTCAAATAGTCCGTGCAAGTGATTACATAGCGTGATCCAGTCCTATGCGTTGTTGGTGCAATAGGGCCTATAAAGTCTATTGCCTATTTCTCAAAAGGTTCAGCGCTAGGGATAGGGTGCAAAGGCATTTCATCTCTCTTTCCTGGCTTTCCAATGCACTGACAATGGTCACACGCTTTACAATAGTCCTTGCAATACTTATACAGAGTTTCCCACCACAATACTTCCATTAAAATTTTACGCGCGGTGGTGTCACCTGCATAATGTCCACCTGCACTTCCTCCATGTGCTTCCTCTATGATGGCGAGGCACTCATTCTCTAGTACACACATACACAAAACTTCATCATGCCCTAACTTGTATAAGTCCCCAATGATCAACATATAGGTCATGACGCATATGTCTAGTTGCTTTCTTTCTAATGCCTTCATCCCTTCCATTGCCACACCTTCCTTTAGGAATGCTGCAATCTCCTCCAAATATGAGGGTGCATGCCATAACCTAAATAGTTGCGCATCTGACATAGTCTCTTCAATACTTTACACTTCCTCCCCTGAATCAATTCTTGACAGATGATCAGGTCCACAATTACTCTTTCCAGGCTTCACAACTACCGTAAACTCAAACTCTTGAAATAATAGCACCCACCGACATATGCACCCTTGTAGAATGGGCTTGTTCACCAAGTACTTTAACGCCATGTGGTCGGTGTAAAATACAAAGGGTGTTACCAGTAGATACTATCTAAACTTGAAAAGTGTGTAGATCATTGAAAATGCTTCGCGCTCAGTCGTGGTGTAATTCTGCTCTGTTGGTGTCAACTTCCTGCTTGCAAAACACAGAGGATGATCAACAATTCCTTCACCCAGTTGTGCAAGCATTGCTCCAATGGTGGTTCATGAGGCATCTACATGAACATGGAAGGGCTTGTCCCAAGAGGGAAAACGTAATATAGGCATGGTGACAAGCCTATCCTTTAATGTGTCAAATGCCTTTTGTTGTGCCTCTCCCCAATGGAAGGCACTTTTATGTCTAAGAAGTTATTCTAGAGGCATGGTGATCTTGGCATACCCCTTGATGAATTTCCTGTAATAACCCGTATGCCCAAGAAATCCGCGCACTGCGCTCTGGCTAGTAGGCTCCCCAATCCCACAATAACTGCAACCTTGGCAGGATCTACTAGCAAGCCCTCCTTACATATGATATGCCCCAATAAAGTCCCAAAGGGTGTAGCAAAGACACACTTTTTAATGTTGAGGGATATCCTTAACTGCCAACACCTCTCAAACATCAGCCTCAAATTATCACAATGGTCTTTCACTAGCCCATACACTATCCAATCATCCAGATAGACCTAAAGAAATTTGTGGATGAAGTCCCGAAACGCCTATACCACTATGCGCGAGAAAATAGTAGGTGCATTCTTCAACCCAAAGGGCATGACCGTGTATGCAAAACTTCCCCACTTAGTGGTGAAATTTTTATTCTCTTGGCCTTCCTTTGCAATCCAGACTTGGTGGTACCCCGAAAATCCATCCGTAAAGGAATAGATTTCACGCCCAGTGACTCTCTCCAAAATTTCTTCAGTGAAGGGGGTTGGAAAAGGATCGATGACACACACTACGTTCAGCTCCCTATAATCCATGCATAGATCCTAATCCACCCATCCTTCTTCATGATGCTTATTACCATCTGACTTATCCATTATGATTCTTCCACAGCTTCAATGATCCTAGAACCTATCATTTTTTTTATCTCTTCCTTTACCTTTACACACAAATTGGGATTTATTCGGTAGGGTCTCTTCTTGAATAGGCATGCACCGTCCTTTAGCTTTATCCTCATCTCCCCTAAGGAATGGTGGACACCTTTGAGCTCATGGTACATGCGTGGGAATAAATCCTCAAATTCACATAAAAGATCAATGATCTTAGAGACCTCCTTCTCCGACCAGTAATCTCCAATAATAGCTTCCTTAGGTTCTTCTCCTGAGCCGATGTTAACCTTCTTTGTCTTTAAGGGCTCATGGTAGGTGCGTGCATGAGCATCAGCACTATCCACTACCTCACGCATCCCTACAGAATGGTTAACATCCAAGCTCTTTGCTTCCTCCCCATCAATAACATATACTAATTTCCCTTTCTCCTTTTCCAAGCATGCATGCTCAAGTTGGATCTCTTCTATTTCCTCTACCTCTTCCCCAAAGCGCACCTCCAAACCTGGTCAACCTAACAGTTCTAACAACCTATCTTCTGCCATGGCACTATCCCCCATGGTAAGGTGCTTAAAAACATATAATTCCTTATCAACTGATGGCTTAGTACTTTGGTACTCAAACGTTTGAATGAGGTCAGTTGCTAGCTCTTGCCAATTCCCTGTTTGGCGGCGTGTCTCAGAATGTATGTACCATGCACCCACGTAACTCTGTAGGGTAGCATACAGCTTGTATACCCAGAGGGACAGTGGCAAAGCTTCCGTGCCTTATCTCCAGACCTTTCATAGGCTTGGACGTGGAAAGAGATGGGCTCCTTACCATGTTAGTCCTTGATGGCAGTGGGCATGTTGCTTCTAGAAAACCTAACAAAGAGAGAAATTCTCACCTTGTGCCATTCCAAAAGGCTCTCCTGATGTGTAGCCCACCACTGTGCCACTGTGCCGAGTAAGACATAACTTAACATCCCCCTCTGTTCCTTCTCCTCCTTCCACTGAGCTTCCATCTCCTGCAAAAAGATCTCAGGGAAGGCCCCTCCTGAATACTTAGGTAGCTCTTTTCCTCCTAAGCATTGGAATATACGCACCTTTGTTACTTTTGTTACCAATCCTCTCAACTATCGTCTGATCAATTCATAAGTCCCATGTGCCCAATTATCACATGCTAGACTTGTGGTGTCACTTACTAACTGAGCATCCTCAAACTGGATAACTTTGTCGACATGATGGATTATCTCTAGATCCCTGATTGAGTGCACATATATCCTATCTAGGACCTCTTCCCCCAAAGGTTCAGTATAGGGTTTTGACTTCCCATCAGCCAGGGTATAATGACCCATTCCTCCTTATTTTCAAAGCTGATGTACCCCTTGTTGAACCAAAGGTCCACATTGTTCTTGTAACACCATGGGCACCCAAGTAGTGCTAGGAAATTGTCTTCCTTGGTGAGTGCCAAGACTTCGAAGTCCCCAGTAAACTTAGCTCCCTGGATAGTGATAGTTGCATCCTTTAAGACACTGATGGGCATTTCCTTTGTCTTATTTTCAATATGCATCACATTCGAAGATGGCTGTAATGTAGGTCTCCCCATCTGATGCCATGCATCCAAAGTTAGAACATTGACCTCTACACCTATGTCAATGAGGATATTACTAAGGAGCCATCCATCTACGACTACATCCAATGTGATCTCTTTGTCATAGTCAAGGCTTTGAGGGGGAAGGTTTCCATGCAAGACTTTCCTCTCACGCTCTCCTCTGGCGCATGGTACCTTCTCCCTCAACCATGCCCCTAGCAAGGGAATAACATTCTCTTGCCTTAGCATTTTACATACTTCCCTGACCTCATCCAGGTCATCTCTTGGTGCCTCGACCTTCCTCCTTTGCTCCTCCCTCCTGGACTTCTCCTTTAGACATTGGATTTCTCCTTGTAAACTCTGAATGACATCCATGGTATCTTGATACACTTCCTTTTGATGTGCAGGGTCTGGGTACTTCCCATGAACTACTTCCTCTCTTGAAACCAGGGTCCTCTGCCTTGGTATTTCCTTTATGCACATGGCCTCTACTCTTGTTGTTACTAAAACAGGTTCCAAGCCTGAATCATGTGTCACCCACGGCATCCATTGTGTGTTTTCCTTTTTAATGCTAACCATTGTAGTGCCCTTGTCCTTTCCAGTGCTACTGATTCATATGCTCAAACAACTCAGGAACTCCTCATACTTGTTCTTCTTTCCACAGCATGAGCACTACAATAGGTCTGGACACTCTCATTTGTAATGCTCTGGAGACCCACAATTAAAATAGGTTCCACTTGGGAACTCACTTCTTCCTCCTCTATGGTTACCAAAACCACGGAATCCTCTGAAAAATCCCCTTCCGCATGTGCCTCCATCTATGCGCTCTTCATATCAGTGATCATCACCTTTAGAACTACTAGCAATGCTGGTTTGGCGCACCCCATGATCAATGGCCTCATGGATCTGATCGATGAGCCTACAATCCTTAGTATCATGGGTTGTAGAGGTGCAGATCTTATAGTAGCAAGACACATTCTTCCAAATTGTGCATTGTAACAAGGGGCATCTACTTGCATCATGGTCCCCATGACAAATTTCATAGTCTACTATCACGATGCATACTATCCTCCAGGGAAATCTATCCTTGACATGCCCCTCTACTTCACAATCTGTACACCATAAACCACTACGAGTTCTCATGGGCTGAGTTCGTGGAAAAATTCTCCAGCTGCTTAGCCATAACAGTAATTTGAGCCTCCAGGAATGGGCTAACACCAATATCAACACTACCAATAGCCTCAGCATGTAGAGCAACTTCCAACACCTCGCGTGGGTCTGTAAAATTTTTATGAGATAAGGCCCTTCTAAAAGGTGTGATCAATCCTCCAACAAACCACTGAGCATGTTGTGAAGGGTGAATATCATATGATAACTTAGACAAGAGAGTTTTAAAGCACACATCATACTCCCACACATTCTCTGTCATCCCCTATTGAATCTCCTTCAGGGTGTTGATGCTCTTCTGTTCAAACTCAGGGATGTGGAATTCTACCAAGAAGGCATTCTTTAAAGCAGTATAATCCACCACCATTTGATGAGGGTCATATTTCCTATACCAGCTATGCATGTGCCCCTACAACGTTGTTGCAAATTGACTAGCCTTCTGCTCCAAGGTTGTGATCCCCTTTGTGTGCCATAGCAGCTCACACTTGTGAACATGTTCTGCAACATCTTCAATACCTCTGTAATCTAGAAAATGTAAAGACATCTCAAAGAAGACTTGAGGGGGTGGCTGGGGCCCTTGTCCTCCTGAGCCAGAGCCTTGGTTTCCTCTGGTGTTTCCTCCGCCACCAGATCCACCAGGTCTTGTGCCTCCTGAGCCACCAGATCCACCAGAACCACTAGGTCCACCAGGTTCTGTCCCTCCTGACCCACCAAATCCACCAGAACCACCAGGTCCTGTAGTAGTCATGCCAAGTGTCCCCAAGGTTCCACTGAACTATGTGCCGATGGTCTGTGATAATGCCCCACTACCACTATTATACCCCGTGCCACTCCTAGATGCGAGACCAAAGGCTTGTATACTTGCTCCTTGTCTAAAGACTCCTCCAAATACTGGAATATGTGTAGCCATAGAAGTGGGAACTGAAAAATTATACCTCCTAGGTGTAAATCTGTCACTTCCACTGATACCAACTGGGTCAATGATACTCCTTCCTTGATCTGGAAAACCAAGCGCTAGGGTTTGGTCACTAGGTGGGTTCAGATACGTGCCAACGAATCTTCTCTCTCCACATGATGAACTCTCATCAGAATCTGAAGGGGTATCTCTTACGCGCTTGCCAAGATGGGGTAGCACAGACTGCTCAGGTTCCACCTCCTCCACATGAACCTCAACTCCTTCCCGTAACGTCTTCCTCCATAGATCCATCACACTTGCAGCTTCACATCGTCTAGCAATCTCCCTTTCACACGCTTCACTATACTTGAGCTATATCTTCTCCCTTTCCTTCTCCATCGTAATATCTTCCATCTTCCTCCACCCTAGCTCCCTCACCCAATGCTCAGAATGGTTTAGCCAGCCATTGGAAATGCCTCTAAACTCAAAGTAACAATCAAAATCTTCATTACCAGAGGGATAACATGTAGAAATGATCCTCTTGGCTCCTGCAGAAATTTAAACTCAGCAACTTCCGAGTAAGAATATGTGGAAATAACATACTCCAGAGTGTAGCTATCTAACACACCCTCTTACTAATGATCCACAACACAAGTCCATGTCATATTTGCATCTTGTAGCCTCTGGTATTCTTCTTGGGTCCACGTGCATGATCTAGAATACCAGCTTGATCTAGATGCATATGCTGAGAGCCATTCATACAGTTCTACTGGGAAGCAACAGAAAAAAATTTCATAAAAATCATGGTAGAGGTTCTCTTCTACCCATCTACGTGCATCAAACTCAGGTCTAGTGCTAAATCTCTGAGAAAATTCATCCTTCGTGCTCTTGAACCATGATTCAAAACTTTCCAAAGTTAAATGTTCTGTCATTACTCATTATACAGATCATGATGTATGCCATTTCCCACTACAACTTTGAAAAGAGGTCCCAACAATGGAACCAAAATGTAGTCATTTTTACCCCTATTACAAAAGAAAGGAACCCCATGCGTAATGACCTATCACTCAGCAGGCGTTGGGCGCTCACCTGAGGCACGCGTGGGTGTCGAGTCTCTCTTTTATGTGAGCTTAGTGGTAAACATCATATATGATACATGTTCAAGAGATTTAAATGGAATTAAAACATACAAGCACCATATAGCTTCAGAACGGCTTCTAGATCCTTGCAGTCATTTCAGACAGAAAGAGCTTAACACATTTTATAATTTATACCAAAAGAAAAATAATTTGTACAAACATCCACTTAATCATAAACATAAATGAAAAATAACTATGAGAAAGATGTATGCATCAAAATCATCAATGTTCATATTCATGTAAGCTGGTAACCTCATTACATTTATGGAGCCATTACAAAATGTCACAGAGAAGGAGACCGTAGTCATGCATTATATCTGGACTCATATGGCTAGGCTATTAAAAGAATTTTATAATCCCCATACCCTTGATACATCCTTTCCTAAGCACAATTACCCAAACTAACAGAGTTCTTGTAGTATTTCTGTAGAGCTCCGCCCTCTATCTATTTCTCTCTTTATTTACTTCTACATGTGCTTGTATATATAGGATTTATGGACTACCAACTCATCCTCAAGTGGCCTTAGATCTGATGCCAAGTGTCTGAATGTGGTCCTCCATGCGAGCATGCTCCTCCAAGCCTAAGCTTTCCACTTTTTACCATGATGTGCTTCTAGAATCTTTTACCACATACATGCTCCTTCCTGGGCCAACCTGTCGCCAAGCTGGCACCTTATCCACTCCGCATGTGTAGTCGGGTCATGCTTTTCACATGTTCTTCCCAAAACACCCAATATGGCTAAGTCCTAAACCCTTGGTTCTGTCTGTGTGTGTGCCACAGGTTTCCTTAAAGCCTTCCTTAAACCCTGCCCTGCATGTTTTATCCTTCCACGCCTTTCTTCAACTAGGCCTTGCATGCCTATGTGCCTTTTTGTACTTAGTAAATATTTTAGGGGCCCAACAGTAAGTTCACTCTATCAGGTGACCTCTAGGGTCAGTGTGGCTTTCCATTTACATATTTTTATTTTTAGGATTTGATGTGTTTTTGGGTTTTGTAGGAGATAATTTTTTTGTAGGTTACAGGTGAATTCTATATACATAGTGCGACATACAGGTGACCAATAATGAAGATTAACAACCACCTTGCGACATAAGAAGAATTAGGTTCTTACTATTTAACATTGTTTGTTTTTGTTTTCATTGATTTCAACTCCATTGATGGAAAATGGTGTCATGTGGTAATGAGATTCTTCATGATGTGTCATTTAGGTGTCAAACATGAAGGTTGATTGGTAGTGTCAAGTTTTGGTGAGTTCTAGGAGGTCTTGATGCATGGTTTAGTGACCTGAGTCACAATATGTGGTCTTCCAAGATTTTTGGAGTGTTTCATAAGGTCATACATGTCCCATATGATTTTTTGGGTGTACATGATTCTTTATAAGGTCAGTAAGGTCAATTGATTGTTTTTCAATGTTGAGTCAGTTCATTCCAGGATTTTTTCAAGCCCTAGAGCAAAAACAATGAGATGGAGATGTGATATTTGGACCCAATCAGTCATGGTGGAGCAAGGTATCAACATGGTTACATTTTACCTTAGGATTATGGTTAGTTTCAGGTCATAAATCAGACATATGATGCATATTCGGGGTCCTTGGGAAGCAAACAGGTGAGAAACATGCATTTTGGCATAGGTAAGTCGATGTTGCTGGAGAATTTTAGATATAATTTGGATATGAGATGATTTTTATAAGTTACATAATGTTTTCATGACTCTTCATTACAAGTTTCAGATCAAAATGTTGAATATTTTTGAAGATATTCAAGTTTTGGTGAAACTGGGTAATTTGTAGTGTGTTTTTAAGGCAAATATGGACCTTCTAATGCTCTTTGTGAATTTTATGCTTTGAATAGGTACCTTATCTCTTTGTAATATATTATTAGGTCAATTATGAATATTTCAAAAAAATAATGAGGTGGTTTAATATCATGTTTTTATGAACAATCGTTAACAAGGTAAGTTGATTTGAAACTCTAGCTACGAGTAGCTTAGAGAAAAAAAATTATAGTGAGCCCATTTTGATTGGTTTTTCAAAAGTTATGATTGGATGATGTAGAGTACTCCTCCATATTTCCATGAAGGTATGTTAGTGCTTTTGGCAGTATGTGGGACCCACCTGAAAATGCTTAGTTTTGAAGAGTACCAATTTAAAGAAAAGTTCTCCAAATAAGGTAAAGACTAAATTGGCATTTATGTTAGACCTAGAGTTTATCTATATTTATATGAATGTTTCAAGTCATGGTGATGCGAAAAAAGTGCAAAGTGTTCCCTATTTATGAAGATTGGTTTTTAGGGAAGCTTGGAGCAACTTGTGGTAAAATTGATATTTCAAGAGCTACATGGGGAGCTAGGAATCCATTACAGTTTTTTGCAAAGATCGTTCAGGTATATTTCCAATGGTATATCAAAATTGATTATTAAATAAGGTATGAAAAAGTTATGAGTTGTTCTTTGAGGATCAAGATTATAGGATGTTTGTTCTAGCATGGTGTTAAGTGCTTCATGAGGTAAAGTTGATGATTATGAGTTGTTAAAACTTGGTGAAGGTTGTTGAGTGCTTGGAAATCATGTATAAGTTTTTTCCATGATTTTTATGAGGGTGGAAGTGAGTTTTGGTGTGATGGAGCATGTTGAGCTTGTTGTCAATTTTTAAGTTCTAGAAGGCTTAAGAAATAACTTGCAGAGATTGACTTGGTTGAAGGCCTTCCACTTGGAGTCGGAAGTATTTATAATATGTTATGGAAAATTTATTTATAGATATTTCCATTTATATATGTCATGTGTCTTGGTTAGTTGATTTTTTCTTTTTCAAGTTTATTTGTGAAGAAGAAAGTAGTTACATTTTCAGGACATGTTTGCTTATGCTGAAAGATTGAGTTAGTTGACATATGAAATGAATCATTCAAAGCTTTATCTCACTTGGAGAGTAAAGAGGGATGAAATTTGTTCCTTTTTAAGGCCTTTGGAGTCATTTAAAGTGATATTAAGGGTGTTAATCAACTGAGTTTGCAAAATTGGTTTTTGGAAGCTTGTTTTGGTGAGGAGTAAAGTTGTGGTTTGAACCAGTGAGTGTTTCATGAAGTCTATCATGCATATAAGTGGTTTAGAGGTCCTAGGAATTCCATATAGTGGTCATATTCCATATTTGAGTTCATGTTAAGGGGTATTAAGGCCAAAAGGTAAAGACATGGTAGTGGAAACAATTGTTTTGTAAAGGAAATGATCCAATGGGCCCATTTAATGAAATATTCAATCATTTAAAGTAAATGTGAGACAATTAGTGATTAATATTTTCTATATTAATCATGTTTGATGAATTAGACATCTTGAATAAGAATGGTTTTGGTATGAGTGGATTTTTCTCATTCCAGTGATGGGGTTTTGAGGATTTTTGGTACATGATGAGTGGTTTTAGGCATGGCCAGCCTATATGGATCATATGTGGCCATTTTAATGAATGTATTTGAATGTTATTATGATGTATTAGTCAAATTATTCATGAATGACTGACCTCCCTTGAGTCAAAAGTAAGAAATGCATATGAAAGTTAAATTTTGAGTCCATTAGTGGACTAGTACTCTTGGAGGGAAAAATTCTGACCCTAGAGTGAGTGAATTACATGTATGAGGGCATGTTTTTAGATCTAATCATATATGTTACAGGTCCAATAAGGATAGAGATCATGTGTACATGATTTTATATCCAAGACAAGTCAAAGAGAAAGAATATAGAGTGAGCTAGAAGAATGAGGGTTTAAACAAAGGTGTGTGAGCTGAAATTTTGATCTCCATTAGTTATGGCAGTAAAAAGAGATCATTTTCATTAGGATTCTGATTTAGTGCTTAGTCATCCTAGGGGTTATAGCCTCTTTTTGGAGTGGGTGCTTCACTAAATTATGGGTTGGTGCTCCTTGTGGTGTTGATGCCTCACTAATTTTGAAACATCAAAATATTTGTGTTTCAGTGGATTTCCTTCCCAGTGAGGGTTTCCCACTTAAATCTTGTGTCTATGAACTCTCTGAACTATGTGTTATGGTTATTTTATTGTATTGTACACACTTAATAAGCTATGGTGAATGTATGTGAATGGATGGATGTCAATGTATGATGTAATTAATGGTAAATAAATTCAATGATTTTTAAGACTGATTCGCCCCCCATCCCATTGTTCTTCTAACATCGACCATTTTTGTAGTCATAAGTGCCTACCAGAGGTCTCCAACATCTAAGCACCCTTGACCCAGTCCAGGCATCATAGTCCAAATTTATTTGGAAGTAACAGAATTATCTAGGTACAGTTGTGACATCATGCTCCTCTTGTTTACCAACTTTCTAGTCTAGAACACTTCAGAATCTATTATGAAATTAGTTAAGTCTCTTATTCCCTCTCTTACACCTAGGGTTTCAATTTTTATTATCTTATTTCTTATGTCAAATATTTTCTTTATTGCTTATTTATCATACATGACTCTACAATATCTAAGGTTTTACAAAATATAATTATCTTTTTGTTAAATCAACAACCTAGAGTCCTTAGAAAACATCATAAGTTACATTGTTGTGATTGCAATAGATCATGAAATATGGCTCAGTCAGTGCAAGAAGATCAGTGAAGTTCCTAGAGCATGGTGTTGGGTGTGGAGCCTATTTTTGGTCTTCTAGAATCAACATTGAAGTGTTGGAGTTTGAATGGTTAAGTTTAGAGATTTCACGAGCATTCTCCAGTCCTCTGTTGTTTTTCATGTTACGATGTTGTTTTCAAGTTGTTTTAAATTGGTTTTCAATGTCGTGACAACTTTTCCAACCATGGGAAGTTGAAATACTATGGCTTTCAAACTTTTAGGGTCATCTTTAGAACTTCTTAAAAGGATTATAATACTATAAATGGAGGTGTTAGGGGCTTCCTAATTCATCTTGAATGTATCCTGAGTGTTCAAGAGGTCTTGAGTCTTAGTGATCAAGAGGTGATCAAGAGTGATCAAGGTTGAGCAATTGGGTATTAATTGTGGTTTAACATCTTTGGAATTCTATTGTGAGTTCAAACTAAGAGAAGACTGTGAGAGTTGTTTTACTCTTTTTTATAATAAAATCTAAGAAAGTTCTTGGTGGACATAGCCCACATTGGGTGAACCACGTTAAATCTTGTCTTTTATTCTCTTGTGTATAATTTATTTATGTTGTTATATTTCTACAAGTATAATCCTGCTAAATAGTTTCCTACTGATGTGATTTGAGAAATTGTTTCCACATATTTGTTCACTAATTCCTAATAACTAGTATCAGAGCTTTGGTGGTTTTTATCTGAAGTGGTAAATCATAGGGAAATTTTAGCTTGAGTGGGAGCTATGGCGAATAAGGGAAGATCCAGGGTTGAGAATTTCAATGGGAAGATACTTTATTCGTGGAAGATGCAAATGGGGGATTATTTGTATCAAAAGGACCTCCATGTTCCTTTGGCTGGAAAAGTAAAGAAACCTACAACCATGTTAGATGAGGATTGGGAGTTTCTGGATAGAGAGACACCCAGGGAAATTCAGTTATGCCTTGCATCTTTAGTTTCTTTCAACATATCGCAGGAGAAGACCACGGAAGGTCTCATGAGTGCGTTGGAGAAGTTATATGAAAAAACCCTGCCTCTAATAAAATATTTTTAATGAAAAAGTTATTTAATATGAAGATGCCTGAGAATGGGTCTATTGATGATCATTTAAATGAATTTAATATGGTTCTAAGTATGTTAAACTTAGTAAAAGTTCACTTTGATGATGAGGTCAGGGCTTTGTTGATTTTGTGCTCCTTTCCAGATAGCTGGGACAACTTGGTTATGACTATAAGTAATTCAGTCTCTAATAATTCAAAGTTGAAGTTTGAGGATATAATAGGTGTGATCCTAAGTGAGGAAATGTGAAGGAAGAGCACTGAATATTCTTCTACTTCTAGCAACACTTTAACGATGGAGAGCAGAGGGAGAAAAACAAACAGAGGGAATGGTAACCATGGAAAGTCGAATGATTGCAGAAGGTCAAATTCTGAGAGAAAGTTAGAATGTTGGCACTGTGGGAAGGTTGGTCATGCTAAGAAATATTTTTGGGCTCTTCGGGATAAGAAGAACAAGGAGGAAACTAAGGAGGTAAATGTGGCAGCAGGTGATGTTTTCAAGATTCCTTAATTCTTTCTTTAGATAATATTTTTGAGTCTTGGGTGTTAGATTCATGGGCTTCTTTCCATGCCACCCCAATAAGACATTACTTTACTGATTTTGTTCAAGGATATTTTAGACATGTATATCTTGGTGATGATGAACCATGTAGCATAATAAGGAAAGATTGTGTTTAGGTGAAAATGTATAATGGGAACACATGGCTACTTAAGGACGTCAAGCATGTGCCTAAGTTGAGGTGGAACTTTATATCAATGGGTCAACTAGGTAGTGATGGTTGTATAGTCAATTTTATAACAGATTCTTGAAAGCTTACTAAGGGAGCTCATGTGGTTGTAAGAGGTAAGAAATATGGTACTTTGTATCTAACCACTGGTGTTGATTATTGATATTTAGTTATCACAAATGGAGATGTAACTTTTTGGCACCAAAGACTCAGTCATCTGAGTTAAAAGGGCATGCATATTCTAAAGGACAGGTTACCTAGATTAAAGGAGTTATATTTACACTTTTGTGAGGATTGTGTTTATGGGAAACAAAAGTGGGTGAGATTCCTCAAGGTTGAACCTACCACGAAGGAGGATAACTTGGAGTTAGTGCATATGGATGTATGGGGGCTAGCTAAGGTAAAATTTATTGGTGGTTCATGTTATTATGTTACTTTCATTGATGGTGCAACTAGAAAATTTTGGGTATATTTCATTAGAAATAACTCTAATATGTTTGAAAATTTCAAAAGATGGAAAGCCTTAGTTGAGAATGAAACTGGTCTCAAGTTGAAATTTCTCAGGTCGGATAATGGAGTGGAGTATTACAGCAATAAATTTCTTGATTACTGTTTAGTAAATGGAATCCACAGGAAAATAATGGTTCCAAAGTCTCCACATGAAAATGGATTGTCAGAGAGAATGAATAGGACAATCATAGAGCATGCTAGGTGCATGAGGTTATATGTGGGGCTGCCACTCATGTTTTATGTGGAAGTGGTAAGCACTATTATTTATCTGATTAATAGAGGACCCTCTATGGCCTTAGATGGAGGTATACCTGTGGAGGATTGGTCTGGTAATAAAATTGATTACTCATTTCTTAGAGTATTTGGATGTGAGGTATTTGTTCACATTGATAAAGATGATAAGACCAAGTTAGAGGCTAACTTTGAGAAATGCACCTTTGTTGGATATGGTGAGGATGACTTTTTTTGTGTGTTTGGAGTCTAAAGGACAAGAAAGTATTTCAGTCTAGAGATATTGTCTTTAATGAAAAAGGCATGTATAAAGATAAGTTGTAGGAACAAAAAGAGGAATCAAATAAAGAATACACAATGTTAGAGTATATTGCATATGGCAAGGTGTCCAAGGGGCTAGTTTAGGTACATGTTCTGGTACATCCAGTTCAGGAACCTACTCATCATGAACCCAAACTCCTGAGGTGAGAAGGTATTCTAGGGTAAGAAGGGAACCTAAATGATGTACTCTGTCTTTGAATTATTTATTTCTCACTCGCAGTGGAGAGACAGAGTGCTTTTAGGAAGCAGTGCATGTAGATGCTAGGAAGAAGTAGGAGCAGGCCATGGATGAAGAGCATAGATCTCTAATGGAGAATTGGACTTGGGATCTAGTGGAGCTACTTGAGGGAAAGAGAGCATTGCAGAACAAGTGGGTGTCCAGAATCAAAGAGAAATATGGAGGAAAGAAAAGATACAAGGCTCGGTTGGTGGTCAAGGGATTTGCACATAAGAAAGGCATAGAATTTGATGAAATTTTTTCTCCTGTTGTTAAAATGAATTCTATTAGGACTTTTCTTGGTTTAGTAGTAGTAGAAGACCTACACTTAGAGCATTTGGATGTGAAGAATGCATTAGTTCATGGTGAGTTGGAGGAGGAATTGTATATGTAGTAGCCACATGGTTATGAGGTCAAAGGGAAGGATAGGTTAGTGTGCAAATTGAAGAAGAGCTTGTATGGCTTGAAACAACTCCACAGAAATGGTACAAGAAGTTTGACAGTATTATGCAGGAGCAAGGTTACTCCAGGTGTCACTCAGAACATTGCATGTACATCAAGAAGTTTCTTGATGGTAGTTATACTATTTTGTGCCTGTATGTGGATGATACACTTGTTGCAGGGAAGAACATGTAGGAAATAAAGGTACTTAAGAAGAAGCTAGGTGACTCCTTTGCTATGAAGGATTTGGGGGCAGCAAAACAAAACCTTGGTATGAGAATAACTTGGAACATGAAGGAGAGGAAGATGGTAGTATCTCAAGAAGAGTACGTAAAGAAGGTCTTGGATAGGTTTAGTATGTAATATACTAAAACGGTTGGTACTCCTTTGGCAGGTCACTTTAAATTATCAAAGGAGTAGAGTCCCAAGAATGAAGAGGATAGAATACATATGTCCAGGGTACAGCACTCATCAGTAGTTGGTATCTTGATGTATGCTATGGTATGCACTAGGTCTGACATTTCCCATGCAGTGGGAGTAGTGAGAAGGTTTATGAGGGATCCAGGTAGAGAACACTAGTAGGAAGTGAAGTGGGTCCTTTGATATTTGAGAGGGACCATGGGAGAAACATTGTGTTTTAGTGGATCAAACTCTACATTGCATGGCTATGTAGATTCAGAAATGGCATGAGATTTGAACAACAAGAGGAACACAACAGGTTCTGTATTTATGGTTGGTGATACAACGATGAGATAGATTTCACGGTTACAAAAGGTTATGACTTTGTCAACCACAAAGGTTGAGTATGTTATTTCCACACAGGCAAGCAAGGAGATGATTTGGCTACAATAGTTGCTTGATGATTTGGGTCATAAGAAGGAAGTTGGGAGACTACACAGTGATAGTTAGAGCACTATTCATTTGGTGAAGAACTCTGCTTTTTACTCTAGAGTGAAGCACATTCAGTTGAGATATCATTTCATCAAGGCATCTTTGAAAGAAGATAAGTTGAAGCCGAAAAAGATTCATATTAGTCAGAATCCTATAGATCTGATGACCAAGGTGGTCACAAGGGATAAGTTGAAGTTTTTTTCAACTTTTATTGGCCTTCATGGTGTATAATGAAGGGTTGAGAACTTTGCTCAGTGGAAACAGTCTCTAATTGGGAGATTGTTGGGGTGTGAAACCTATTTTTGGTCTTCTAGAATCAGCATTGAAGTGTTGGCGTTCAAATGGTTAAGTTTGGAGAATTCAAGAGAATTCTATAGTTATCTATTGTTTTTCATGTTGTGATGTTGCTTTCAAGCTGTTGTTAATTGGTTGTCAACATCGTGACAATTTTTCCAGCCATGGGAAGTTGAAAGGCTATGACTTTCAAACTTTTAGGGTTGGCTTTATAACTTCTTAAAAGGATTGTAATCCTATAAATAGAGGTGTTAGGGGATTCCTAATACATCTTGAATGTATCTTGACTGTTT
This sequence comes from Taxus chinensis, assembly GCA_019776745.2. NCBI lineage: Eukaryota > Viridiplantae > Streptophyta > Pinopsida > Cupressales > Taxaceae > Taxus > Taxus chinensis. The sequence continues at coordinate 58,212,798 of CM034156.1, read as the reverse complement.
AAGAGATATTGAGTCTTAGTGATCAAGAGGTGATCAAGAGTGATCAAGGTTGAGCAATTGTGGTTTATATGTGGTTTAGCATCTTTGGAATTTTTTTGTGAGTTCATAACTGAGAGAAGACTGTGAGAGTTGTTTTAATCTTGTTGATAATAAAATATTAGTAAGTTCTTGGTTGATGTAGCCCACATTGGGTGAACCATGCTAAATTTTTTCTTATCTTCTCTTGTGCATTATTTCTTTATGTTGTTATATTTCTGCAAGTATAATTTTGCTAAATAGTTTCCTATTGTTGTGATTTGAGGAATTGTTTCCACATATTTGTTCACTAATTCCTAACCCATGGACTAGGTGTTTTGTTCCATTTTCATTCCATAGATAGATAAGTTGATGCATGCAGTAGCTTAGTTCAGTAAGTAATTCAAGGAACATGATCCCATTCAGGAAACTTCTCTTCAAGAAGCATGAATCAACAAAGTTCTTCATCGTATAGAGCTTCTTCATTGGATATGGAAACTTCTTTCCTCTCTCTACTTATTGTTTGTTTTATCAAAATAACTTGTATGAAACATGATACCATAATAATGTATTTTTCCTTAGACATGGATAAATAAATAAAATCCTACTTCTTTCTTAACCAAGATACTAAACTATTTCCTAAGAAGAAAGCATTTCCACTTGTAATTTTTCTATCATCTATACAACCAGCCCAATTTGCATCTGTATATGTTGTTAAAGAAAAATATTTACCTTTTTTATACCAAAAACCATAATCTAATGTACCTTTCATCTATTTGAGAATTCTTTTGACAGCTTACACGTGATTTTCTTATAGAGCAGCTTGAAATTGTGTTACCATTCCTACTTCTTCCAACACATCTGGTATTGATGCAATTACATATAACAAACTTCCAATCATTTATCTATGAAGAGTCTAATTTTCTTCAGGAGATTCATCATCCTTTCTCAATTTATAGCCTGTGATCATGGGTGTACTTACTGGATTGCAATATTCCATTCTAAACTTCTTCAACATTTCCTTAATATACTTGGTTTGTGAAATGAATATGCCTTTGTCAAGTTGATTAATTTACAATATTAGGAATAATGATAACTCACCAAGCATGTACATTTAAAATTATTCTTACATATCCTTAGAAAACTCTTAACACATCTTATCCTTACTACCTCCAAAAAATATTTCATCGACATAAACAACAATAATTTGATTCTCACCATAGGTTTTGATGTACAAATTACAGTCAAAAATACATGTTTTCAACCATTTTTTATTGTAGATACTTGTAGATTCTTGAGTACCATACTTTGGGGGAGTTTTAAATCCATAAATATATTTCTTCAACTTTCATACATAGTCCTTATCATATGATAATGTGAATCCTTTCGGATGTTCAACGCAAACTTATTCTTCCAAAATCCCGTTCAGAAAAATATATTTAACATCCATTTGATAGAATTTAAAGTTATGATGATAAGAAAATTCCAAAAACATTCTAATAGCTTCTAGGCATGCAACAAGATTAAAAGTTTCTTCAAAATTAATACCTTCAACTTGTGTATAACCTTTGCATACTAACCTTGCTTTATTTTGTACCACTTGTCCATCTTCATTCAACTTTTTTCTAAATACCCACTTGGTGTCAATCACATTATTTTATTTAGGTCTTGGGATAAGCTCCCATGTCTCATTCTTCTCTATCTAATCAAGTTCTTCTTCCATAGATCTAATCTAGTGTTGGTCTTCTATTTCTTCAATGAATCTTTTAAACTAAATTTGGACAGTAAAGATAGATTTGCATGTTTTGTTGCATTTTCTAGTCTTCTTCTATTTTATACTCCAAGATTTTTGTCACCTATAATCTGATTTTTTGAAAGATTATTTTGGACTGATTTGGATTGTATTTTTTCCTTTATCTCAAGTTCTTTTTTTTCATTTGCATCTTCCTTTTCATCTTTGTGGTTGGCTTCTTCAAAATAATCAATTTCCTGTATCTTGTTATTTTTCTACTTGATATCATGTACCTTCACATTTACCTAAATGATAATGGGATATACCCATTCTAAACATTCTCATATAATTATATTCCTCATAAATTATTTCTCTATTGAATTTATAACAATGGGTGATGTGAGCCCATTCCAAATACTCTCATACAAATATCTTCCTAGTTCTTTATATATCTTTCTTTCACGAAGGTCTTCCTCATTCTTTCAATATTGCCTATATGATAATGGACATCTACCCATTCTAGACAATATCATTGATAATAATATAATTATATTATTAAATTGGATTAACTTATTAAATCATGCAAAGGATGCTCAAGATAAATGTAAATAGATAATAATAATCAGAACACACATTAATAATATTATTTCTCTGCTACACTCTTTTTTGTTTCCTATTACATTGACCCGTAGGTATAACACCAATTATATAGGAAATAATTTTCCTATAATTGGGGATAGTGAGATGTAATTTCACAACAGACTAGATATTTTTAAACTCAAGCTGTGTCTTAATTTTTGTCTTCCAGAAAGCATATTTGTTTCCTCTGAGTAGTTGTGAATATGGAAGAAAAACTTTGGGGGCATTGATGCTCATTTTGCAAAAATCACTGACATGGTTAGGCTCTTATTACTCCAAGTATAAGGTATCCCAATCTATATACCATCATTTTAAAATATTAAACCTTTCTATATACATGCCCTTCCGATATACCCAGCAATACATGGAAGAAGCTCACCCTTTCTATATACCTTGCAGTACATGAAAGAGGCATTAACGTACGTGAAAGAACTCTTTACATGGTACCAAGATAGTACTGAAAGGGGTTTGTACGATTATTAACACTAGTTCAAAGAAATATCCTCATACACGCATGTAACTTTGCTATATACTTGGATAATTTCTCAATCTGGATTTATGTTGTGCAATCGTTCACAGATGGATGGGAAGGCTCATAGTGTGTGCATTGTGTCCTTATTACTCCCCATTGATTTAAAGGGTTGATGCCTAGATGAAATTTTTACAACTATACTAGGAATTAAGTACAGTAGTAGTCGCGATGGCTTTACCCGTAAGCACTTCCCAAAGGCACTATATATACCAAACACTGTGAATGAGATCTAGGATCTCGTGAGTGTTTTAGAACCAAATTTTACTGATTTGTATTACTATTCTCTGCCAATTGCTGAGTAGTTACAATGTTTGTGATTGACTATGGCAACCTAAAAATTTGTAAAATATATTGAAGCATACAATTACATTCAAAAAGTTGGAAAAATTGAATGACATGTAAATGTTTTTTATTTTTCGGGCCCTGGTGGCCTCCAGAGCCCAATACCACCCTCTATGCCAAAAATTGCAAAAAAAAGCTGAAAATGCAATTTTTGGGTCTACTTCCTTTAGCCAAAGTTGCTCAGAATGAAAAGATAAGAGGTCTAGGAAAAACACTTTTGCCCTAAAATAGGGTTTTTCTCACTAAAATTTTAGAATCCTATTTAGTTATAACTAAGGCTTTTAGTGACCTCTAAATTTGGTGGTTTCACCAGTTTTTCCTCCAAAGTTAAATTGGTTTAAAAGTTGAGTTGGGGGTGGGGGTCAAACCCCAAACCTTCCACACCTAGCACCTTTACACTATATGTTGTGGCACATGGAAGGCTTATGCTAAAAAATGAATGTATAGATATTTATGCAAAGTAAAAAACCAACTAACCTTTTACACGCCTGGTCATTGCATGTCATTCCACATGGCTGGAGGATGGTCTACGTGGTTGTGTTCTTGGAGGAGTCTTTTAGGTTTTGCGACTAAAAAAATGGATCTACATTCCTTTATTTGATATACCTTTTTCTTCTATCGTCCTTTGAATTTTGCACGACCACTTATGGTTTACTGATGCCTCTACTTTAGTTTGCTTGTGCAGAGTGTAGGATGGCTTCGAATTTGTTGATCCACAGTTTCTTGTTGATGTTTTGTTATGTATTGTTGGTTCATTGATTTATTACCTCCGTTTGCTCACTATTTTGTTGATTTGTTATTATGCAGGTCGCAAGAATGGATGTAGGGGGTCACTTGTGGCTCAAACTCCAATGGAATATGCCAATACTTAGCATGATGGGACTTGTTCCCTCCTCCCTTTCTTTCAATGTTTGAACTCTATATCCTTCTGCAAAATTGTTTGATGATCTGATTTGTGTGTAGGTTGCTACGTGGAAAATGTTTCCTTGGCCGCTTGGTGTATGACACGCTGTGCTTAGTTCACAATAGAATAGTTTGTCTCCAATACAACTCGTTGATGCATGACACAACTCGTTTGAATACAACTCATTGTTTGGATCGATGTTGATCTATGCAGCTCGATGGGGGAGAGACATTTCCAGAAAAAATACACAGCCCACCAATTACAATAGCCTACTAGTATTAGATAAAGCTAATATTGTCACCAATTTTAGTGACAAAACCCCTAATGGGGAAAAAACAATTTATTTTTTAAAAATTCTTGTATATGTATTAGCTCCAAAAACAAATTTTCCTAGTGTAGAGAGCACCAAGGGAAAAAAAAAAATTGATTTTTGTTTACCTGGAGATCACACAGGAGGTTGTGAGACTGTAGGGTGTTCTGGGAAGTTGCAGGAGGTAGCACCGAGTCTTCGATGAAGCAATTTTCTTCTCCAAAAATTTTCCTTCCTTTACACCCTTTCTCCAACCTTACGAGGAGCTTCAACCAGCTCTGGTACCAAATGTAATTTCACAAATAGGGACAGAAGCCTGTATAATTTTATTAATGTGAAATCAATCAATTACACAGATGCATGCTGTATAATATATATATATATATATATATATATATATATATATATATATATATATATATATATATATATATATATATATATATATATATATATATATATTGCACAGCCGGATACAAACAATAAAGGATGTTGCACATGTACACCCGTGAACTAATACAAACAATATAACAACTCCCCTAGTGTTTGAATAAAAATAATAAGATGATTATGATTAAATATAACCATCTAACATTTAATAAATAAACTAACTAATATGCAATGCTTAATTAATTAAGGTAATAATATATTGTTTACAAAATAATATTCATTTAATCTACTAAAAATAATCTTATCATTTTAACCATATGATAAACTCACCACACTGTAAGTAATATTTACTCTACGGTAAATTTGAAATTAGGGAAAACTAAGAAGGATTATTCCTAACATTTCCCCATTTACTTTGAACATGTCAGAAAATAATTGCACTTCCTCTGCATCTTGTCGTGGTTTTTCATGAGAGCCAATAACCTTAAAGGTTTTTTTACTGGAAAACCACCAACCAATAAGGATGGTTTTTTAAGGACAACCAACAACCTACACATATAAATGGTTTTATAGGAAAACCAACAACCCAAACAAATAAATGGTTTTACATGATAACCAACAACCCAAATATCATGATGCTACATTATATTGTGTTTACATTTGTCCACTATATTTTTCCTGTATGGAATTATGTAGGAATTACTGCTCATTGTTTACAAACTTGAACACAATAACTAACTACAAACTGAATACAAACAAATACAGGTACTCTAAAGCATACCACAATAGAAACCAAAAAACACTACGTAACTGTTAAGAAAATATTGAATTGAGAAAAATATGCCACAACATCATTTGTGTGGCCCTATCATGTATGACTAATGAGAGGTCACAAATTGACCTCCAACCTATTTTTCCTCCTTCCTCTACTGAATGACGTTGCTACCTCAGCAGAATTTTATAATGTCACTCAATGATTTCCACATTGTTTTTATTCCCCCATAATGTGAAATCAATTATTTTCTGGATTTCATGTAACACCAAAAATGCACCAATAAGGCAATTTTTTTATTTTTTTAGACTTTTACAATGACACAATCGACAATATTGATGAATCTTGACAATAATATGATATATAAAAATTCTATATAACAATGGATTGGATACAAACAATTGATTGTTGATAATGAGATAATAATAAAAGTGTGACATGACATTATGTGACAATATTGACCAATAAGCCGACAAAAATTAACATTATTTTGATAATTAAAAGACCTTGACACATAACACATAAAAAAATAATTTTTGATTTATTTTTAATGTAACAAATTACTCAACTTAAGGACACTATGAACCCATAACATAAAATAATGTCTTTAAATTAAGACAATTACAACATTATATTAGACTGAAGCTTAATACTCTAAACAATGCAACCTTTTAAAGGCTTAGCTTTTACATGGAACTAAACCATAAATAAGACCCCTGGAAATATAGTCTAGATCCAAAATTTTCCTATATAAAAAAATGAGGAATTATTTAACAAAGCTATTCAAACTAGTTGGCTTGCATGGAGTTGGTTAATCCAATATAGTTTTTATCTTAATTATAGAATAACCATTACCTCAAAAAATTGGTGGATATGAAATATTACATAGATCGAGAGCCATGGATGGTTGGCCTAATGTGAGCACACCAATGGTGGGGAGATGTGAACGGGTGTGTTGAAATATTTTTATTGATACTCAATGCAATGTGTGATGTTCAATCGATAACCCAAGTGTGATGCATTGAAATCTATTTTGATATGACTGCGTTGGTAAATTCACAAGGAAGACAATAGCACTGTGTGTTGGAGGAACCTTATAGATCAATGAGGATGAATTACATGTAATAAGAGTTACATTTGGAAAGATTGCATATGGTAATACAAAGTGTGATGATATCAAACATAAAAGAGCACGTGGAAAGATTTCATAGGATAATCAATGCACAATATTCAAAACAGAAACCATAACATTGGCGCCTATGTCAAGGTTGAGCCCAACATTAGATCCTTTTTCTTAGTCCTTATGTCTCCCTACTTGACTAAGTATCTCATTTTTCTATGAAAAGCACATCCATATGGGAAATATTGTATAATGCTGGCCCTTAGCATTAATTATGCTATTAAAGTTTCCTCACTTTTTAAAAATTCTTCTCTGATACCACTGATAATGATATTATACAATGGTTTTAACTTAGTCAATCATGTAAAGGATGATCGAGGCAAATGCATAGAGAGAAGAATAATACAAACACACAATAATAATAATATTTCTCTACTACATTCTTTGTTATTTCCTATTACATTGACCTATAGGTATACAACCAATTATTTAGGAAAGAATTTTCCTATAATCGGGGATAGTGAGATCCTATAGATTCTCACTCACTAACCACTTGAACCAAATACGTAATATATTGTTTACAAAAATATATATTTTTAACCTACTAATAATAATCTTACAGTTTTAGCCATATGGTGAACTTACCATACCGTAAGTAATATTTACTCTATGGTAAATTTGAAATATGTGGATCACTAATAAGGATTATTCCTAACACTCATACAAGTATGTTTCTCATTATTTCCATATATTGATTTTATGAGAATCATCCTCATTCCTTAATCAACTAGTATATTGAGATAATGAGAATGGGCATATACCCATTCTAAATACTCTTATACACGTATCTTCCTAATTATTTCTATGTGGTGCTTTTACGAGAATTGTGAGAATGGGCATATGTCTATTTCTTGTATAAGAATGGGCATCTTTCCATTCTAAACATCCCCATTTAAGTATCTTCTACATTGAATCTATGTAAATGTTTATTTTATGAGAATCTTCCTCATTATTTCTATATTGACTTTATGAGAAAATGCATATACCAATTCTAAACACTTTCATACAAGTATCTTTCTAATTCTTACTATGTGATGTTTTTACTATTATTGTACTCATTCTTTCAAAATTTTATATATGAGAATAGACATCTTCCCATTCTAATCATTATAAATACTCTCATACAAGTATCTTCCTAATTATTACAATATGTTTGTTTTACTAGTATGGAGCTTATTTTATCCAAAAAAAAAAAACATAAACAAGTTTCCCATTATCATTTAGCTAAACTAGGTAGGTACTTAATGTTTTATACAATGTGGAGTGGCCCCTACATTATTTCAAGTTGTAAGTCAAATAATGCTTTCTAATTGTCAAAATTGGATGGAGAAGAGTTGTAAATCCCATTCAATGGGATCTATCTCAGGTATTGCTATTGAAGGAAAGACCCTCCCTCGTACACAGTAATTTAGTTTTAATTCCTCCAAGTGCTTTTCAACACATTTTAATTTTAGTAGTATAGTTTCAATTTCCCTAAGTGTTATGCACAGTTTTTTGTTTCTTCTGTATGGATTTTCCATGGAATAGTGTTTCATGGAGGATTCTGTAAAAATTATGTGATGAGAAGAGTTTCATAGTTTTAAGGATCATCTACAATATCTTACTGAATCAAATGCAGAGCAACTAAAATCAACTTTTAAGAGTATTTTAAGGAGAATTTGAATAAAATTTAGATTGATCTTGCATGAATTTGAAATGGGGAGTCTTACCACTCAATTTATCATAATTTCCCGTGAAGGTGTGGTGGGAACTCAAATTCAAGACATTTTTCTACTCTCATAAAACTCAAATCATAATATCTTCATGATTGGGAGCAACATGTCCATGCCAAGTTCAAGCAGTTATTCATTTGGCTTTAGGGGAGATTTTATTCAAGTTTCAAATTAGAATCTCATCTTTTTAGGCCACCTCTATGCCTAATGGATCGTAAGAGGCCACGAATATATATCTAGTAGGAAGATAACCTTGTTCTTTTGAGTTTCTCTTGCTTTGGAACATGGTGACCAAAATGCATGTTATTTGTTGTATATCTTCTGATTCCAAAACCTGATGGTTCTTTGTGTCTAGTTTCTGAGGGTGTTTTGCAAGATCACGAACCCAAAAAAGGATTGATTTAACAACTCAACCACTCACATTTATTGAAGTATGGAACCTTGAACTTAAAATGGCCATAAATTTACCGCTGCAACTCTAAATTTCACAAAATTGGACATTTTAGAAAGGTCTTTTCATGTAATACACCATCAAAATTAGAAATATTACATTTGATGAGGTTAGCTGGGTTAAAAAGAGGAAATACAGTCCTAGCATTAGAAGAGTAGTTCCAGGTAGCTCAACCACCATATTTGATAAGGTATGATGCCCATTCCTTCTCCTACGAGAAAATTATCATGGGGAATGGTTTCGGCTGGGTGCCCATGATTATTTTTGGACATTCAATACATATTTTTGTGGTTGAAGGAAGAAATCTGAATTTCCCTCACTTTTCCCTCCTCTCTCTTTCCCATTTTTCTATATATTGTAAGATGAAGCCCATTTGTAAATGTTGGAAACTCTTGGAATGTAAGGGCATCACACAAGTGTTGCACAAGTGTTTCCTTTAAGTTATAGGCCTCAGATTTGGATCTTTGTAATGGTTTTTTGCCTTCTTCCTTCATTGTAATGGAATGTTCATTCTTATAAAGCAATAAAATTCATGTTTTGTGGTTATCTTTTGCCCTAGCTGGTATTTTGTTATATTTAATTTCCTCTTCATATACTTGCAGGTATATTGTAGGGTTTATTTCTATTTTGCTCCATGGAAATGAGAATTTGAATGTTGATTTTGACTGTGGCACTCATGTTCTCCCTCTCCTCCTTCATTTCCCCCCCATTTCTACTCATTTGAGATTTTATTTCCCAATATTCTTGGTGTTACCACCTCTGATAGCTTAGTATTTCACCTTTTTATGCATTTCTCTCTTCCCCTGGTCCTTTAGATTATTATAGTAGGATTAGATAGCTATATTTCCTTCCTTAGGATAATTTTAGCATTAGGATTAGGTAGAGGAACCAACCTTCTCTGGGGGTCATCTGAAGTAGAAAGTCTCAGATTTGAGAGAAATTCCAATGTTACCCAAAAAATATTGATTTCTTATTCATCCACTCATGAAAAATTAGAGGGTATTATTTTTGGGTGATAACAGTACTAAGTCCCAGAAATTGAGAGACAATCCTATGTTACCAAAAAACACTAATTACTCGTCAATTAATTCATGAGAAATTAGAGGTTTTTTCCAGTGATAACAGTTTTGGCACACTCGGTGGGATCATCTGAATAATATTTTGAAGGAAAATTCAGCCTTTGGAATAATTTTTCAAGAAAAGTAGATGATCAAATATGTAAAACAAACCCCTAATTTTCCAAGACCAATTTGGGAGTTAGTTGGGGGAAGAAAACGATTGAGTTCCACCCTTTGCAGTTCAAAATTTAAGGGTTGCAAAACATCAAGCAAGTTCCAACAGTTTTTCTCATGTGTGTCGGGTTTCATGGGTTGCTCAATAGGTACAGTTTTCCAACTACTTGTTTGGGGTTTCTAGAGATAAAAAACAAGGTTCAACTTCCACCTTCAGTTATGAGAAAATTCATAGCTTTATCAATATTCTTGTTAAGTTTTAGTGTGTGAATTAATAATTTTTATCCTTTGGAAGCTTGTTTCTAAAAATATGACAACTCCAATCTTCATGTCAATTGGTTTCAGCAGTTAAAGTGCCCATTTCATGAGAATAATATAAAAAGGACAAAGGATAACATATGGAGAACGCTTTAACTACTTGTAAGTGTCACCGAGGAGAAGAAGAAGAGGCATATCAGTTCAGAGATCAGTATCTCCACTAAACAGAGTCCCCTTTACTCTTCCTCCTAGTAGGCCCTTCATGTTATCCTATAGAGTTATAAGACCCGTACTTTTCATGGCATAACCAAGGAATCTATACTTTTTTAGTTTCAATGGTGGTAGTCCTCTAGCTCTTAATGAACAACATGACATACTATTTTATGCACTTAAAAGTATCCCTTTCTTCACCAGTGAAAACCATACTACCCCAACTGCCCACATCTAAGATGTTGTTAAATTTTGTTTAGTCCATTTTATCACTAAGGATAAACTCTTGGATTCCTCATTCAAAGGAAAATCTCTTCATTGGTATAGAATTTTGAGACCTACTTCCATTCATAATTGCGATAAAATTGGCACATCCCTTTGTAATCATTTCAAGGATAAATCGGATCACCTGTACTTGGTAGAACAACTAACAACAACAAAATGATTCCCAAATGAGTTAATGATTGATTTTAACATCATATTTTAGAGTACTTGGGACCATATTCCTCAAGTGGTAAGACCTACACCCCAATATGCATTCTTTTATTATTTAAAATCTTTAAATAGTGATATTTTAGTCGTGATTTGATCTATGGCGAGTAAAACATTACCATATTATTATGAAATTGCTATTATGGTAGAGAATAGCCTTATTCAAGCTAGGAAACTTATTCCTAGACCTCCAATGCCTGTATTCCTAGATATAGAAGCATCCATCTTCAAGAAGCCAAATCTCTAATAAATCATCTACTTCCTCAAACTCTTCTACTGAGTTGTAAGAAGTAATGAAACAATTGAAAAAATTTAGGAATGAGTTGGTATCCATAAAGATTCAACAATCCCAAAATTTTAGACCTTATCAACCTCCATACCAACTGAACAAGACCCCTTATCAACCAAACAAACCTTCCTTCCAATTTTTTCCTTAAAATCAGAATCATCTTCCTCCGTTAAGACCATTTCAACCATATAACCCAAATGTGGCTAGTTCATCTCAATCTTTGGTTCCTGTTAAAAATAACCTTATCCAAGATTACGAGTGGTGTTTCCCTTATCATCTTGTTCACAATCAAGTCACTTGTCCAAATAGAATTTTGAACCAAGATATGATGGTGAAAAGTGAATTTTTTCCTCAAGATACACTTACGGAGTAAAATCAACAACAAATATTCACTCAAGGGACACCACCAAGTGACACCTCACTTGTAAATTATCAAGTGGAAGAATTTTGTGAAATAAATCAAACTCCTCTACAAGGTGTGGCTACAAATACTAGATCTAAGAAGAGGGATATGGAAAATGGATATTCAGAAAATGTGGGTACTTCCCAACCTTCGTTGACACTCCAGGGAGTTATAAATTCAAACATATCTCCAAATGTGAAAATACATCCTAAGCAACCTTCCTCATCACCTCAAATACAAAAAAAGGTTGTCTCAAGTAAGATACAACAACGGGATAATTTAGTTTACTTCAATATTCATGAACAACTAAAGAAGACCAATGTGAGTATGTTAATGTGGGATTCTTTGGTAATTCCAGGAGAAAGATATCTCTTACAAAAAAGTATGGCCAATCTATATGTCCTAAGTGAGTCGTCCAAGGAACAAACCAAGGTTGTTCTTAATAATGCAATTCAACAAAAGGAAGATCAACCAAACAAAAATCTAAAGCCTTCTCCCTTTTATGTATCTATGATCCTTGGAAACCATTTAGTTCATAATTTTATGATTGATTTAGGGACAAGTAGTCCTATCATGCTTAAGCAAATTGCATATCAACTAGGTCTCAATTATGAGTCTCTTTCTAAGGCAGTGGTATAGCTAGATAGGACAGTAGTGGGGACCATTGGGGTTATCAAAGTTTAAGCCTCACATTACATGCATGCCCCAAATTTTATATTCTCCAAGATATATTCATAATTGATCTACCTCCACTCTTCGTTATATGTCTATCCAGGGACTTTACTGCCAAAAATTAGAGGATATCTGTTTGTTGAATGGTATCATATGTTCTTCAGAACTAGGTTTGGCACTAAGTCTACTATCAAGTTTGAAAAAATTACTACATACCATATAGAGCCTTATGTTCCACCCCCATCAATGATAATTGTACATTATTTGATTAAGAGGATTTTTCAAATGCCTAAGATGTGGATACTAAGATTAAAGGAATTCATGATTTTCTACTTGATGAGTGGGGAAATTAATGCCATGGTTTTGATCCATATCAACTGATTTAAGAAGTTGGTATTGGTATTTACTATCTGCATGAGGATAATTCACCTTTTCCTAGCATTGTTAAACCAAATATTGAAGAGGAAGATGGGATTTGGAAAAGGTTCTTTGATGGTTCAAGAAGTATACAAGGATTAAGAGGAGGTGTAGTCCTTTTGTCTCCTACTAGCATTAATTATTACTCATCTTTAATATTTTATTTTAGCCATTCCAATAACAAATTGGAAAATGAATCCCTTAGTCATGTCTTGCAATAGGAAAGGAAGAAAAAAATCAATAAATTATAGAGTTTTGGGAAAATTGAACTGATAGTGAACTAGGTTAGCATATCAAATGTAGCCAAGAATGACTTTCTAAAATCTTATAAGCACATATTTTGGGATCTTCTGGAATATTTTGAAGCCTATAATATACATGTCATTCCAAGAATAGAAAATTAAGCTTATGATAGGATGGATGCAATTGGGGTAAAATTTGATGTTGTTGAGAATGTTAAAAGAGACAAAGTACAACCACATATCAATGTGATAGTGAAAATTGCTATACCAAACAATGACACCAATTGGAAAGTGTTTAAAAATGATCACTAGATTGTCAATTTTATCCAATAAGAGGCTGATTTTTCTTCAAGAAATTGGGATAAGTTGGAGAAGCAATATGGAGACAAAGTTGTTCAACTCAGATCAAATAAAATTCCCAAGTTTCCAGTGACCTTGGAATCCATTTTCAACCCCAATGACCAATTTAGAAAATAAAATGCAAACACAATGGTCAAGGGTTGATATTCATAACCCATATCAGTTAGTGAAGGTGAATTCCTCAAGATTGGTAAGGTAAAAAATCCACAAGAAAATCATACTTTTGTACAAATTTTCCAAGAATTTTAAGATATTTTCATATAGATCTATGAAGACCTTAGAGGTTTTGATCCAAGCTTAGCTCAGTGCATCATTGAGTTGGATTCAACTACCAAACCTATCAGACAAAAACAAATACCTGTTAATTTGCATATTAAGCCAATGATGAAGAAGGAATTGAATAATTTAATGGAAGAAAATGTAATTTTTCCCATCAAGAATGCATCATGGGTTTTATTATCATGTGTTTTTTCAAAGGTAAAATTCAATTTGAAAACATGACAACTTTACCCTAGTGTCAAAATTTTTCCTTATAAACCCTCTTAAGCCCTCCTTCAGTTTAGTTCTCCCTTTGTTCCATGCTAATCCCAATACTCCAAGTAATTATATGTGTTTTAATAACCTTTCCCAAGTGTTTTAAATATGAAAACAAGTTAATTAATTTCTTTAGATACAATGCTTCTCAAGGCATATTTTTTAGTAGATTTAGAAATGGCTATTTTTAGCATTTTTGAGACAGGTGCGCAACCCCTGGAGAATATTTGAAGGCCCACTTTCATCAAAAGTGGTATTTATGAGATAAGAACATATTTAAAGTGATTTAGGAAAGTTTAGGGAATATTTGAAGGTTTAGATACAAGTTCAATGAAAGCGGGTTATTAAAGGTCAAAGAGCTTGCAGTTCAAAATAGTGCATGAGCTTCGGAAGATGATTATGGGAGATCCATAAAGAGTTAGAGGTCAAAAAATATATCATTGGAAATATAATTAAATGATATAAATTATGGTGTTTTCATATTTTTCACAAGTTCCAAGTGCTTCTTTCCATAGCTCATGTTTGGAAAGCACACAATGTGGTCTCGAGAAAAAAGGCTATTTTTGAGGGGGTTACATGCATAATTAGATCATGGGAAATATACCACTCATTGCAAAAGGTTTTTTGGAGTAAATTTCATATAAATAAGTGCCAAAATGGTCCTCATGGAGCTTCGCAAACCTCATCTTCAAGACTCTCCTCAAGGTAAGCTTTCGATACTTAGCCATTTCCACAGGTGGACACATGTCAACATGAAAATGTGGCACACTTTTATGTACCATATATCCCATAATTTTGGGATACTTGGGACAAAAAATGAACCTGAGCCTATTTAATCCCTTTGGAGCATGATATTACCCTAGTGAAGCTTTGTGATGCAAGATAAGCTCTTTTTCACCTCATTCTAGCCCTTCTCGTTGTGCAATCACAAGTTGAAACTTGTCAGCCTAAGGTGAGGGAGAATTTTTCTACCCCATCTATTCCAACCCTTTGGGACAGTTGGGACACAAAAATACACCCCACGATTTTCTCAGCTCTTGGTTTTCCACATGACCCTAGGAAGGCTCTGCAAGTTAGTTTTCAACCCTTTCCCCTCTTCACCTCATCAAATCACATTTCACTACTTGTCACTCCTAGAAGGGGGTGAATTTTTTTTCCATATTCCATGTCCCTTTGATACAGATGGAAAAAAATAATCCCCATTACAGCCCTTTCTATGGATCTTCATATGACCTAGTCTCATCCGTCAGGTGTTAACTGCTTGTTTTCTCTGTCTCCTCCATCGAGAAATCATTTATCATCACTTGTCATGCTCACAAGAGGGTAAATTTTTCTACCCCATCTCTACCATCCCTTTAGAACAGTTGGGACAAAAAATCCACCCCATTTTAAGTTAATCAAAAACCTAAACATTTGCTAAGTGTTTAAGTTGTCGTTGTTTCTTCCTTCCTTGTGCGTGCGTGAGAAGCGTTGTCGAAAAATTGTTAAAAAAAAAAAATTCCCATCTCATTTATTCATGAGAAATCCATGGATGTTGAGTAAAAATACCCAAAAACCTCAATTAAACCTGTAAAATTTCTAGACACTCTTCCCAAATTTCTACTGAGTTGTCTTATGCTCCAAAACTTAAAAATTCGTATCTCTCAATCCGGTGGATGAAACTGAATGAAAGTTTCACGGTATTCCTCTATTCCATCCACCTTAGAGAAGAAATTAACATAAAACTTAGAGGTTCCATAAATTTTTAATGGTAGCAAACCCTCATTTTGTGCCCTAACTTTTAATTTGTCAATTTCCCATCATTCTGGCGGGTGGATTGATCTGGAATTTGGAGCACAAGATCATAACGAGGAGCCTAATACAATAAAGCCATTTTATTTGAAATCTGAGGTGGAAAAGTGTAGTTTATAAAAATATTAATTCCCCATTACCTCCACTTACTAAAAATCTAAACTCGCCAAAAATAGTAAGTGCTCTCAAAACAGTGCACTCAATGAACGGTGACAATGATAAACTAGGCAATTTTGACCAAAAAGACAAAAAAGCACAAAAAACAAAAAAAAAGTTAACTATTTAAAAATATAAAGTTTCCAAAAATATAAAATCATCGTCATCAGAGTTAAATTAATTATACCAAATGATCAAGAATTTCAAGATTAAGAAGAGCAAGCAAAATGTCACAAAATAGTAGGCCATAATTCGACCTGTTAGAAATGTAAAGTCCCCATTCTGAGTGTAGAGAGTTATAGTAGGAATAGTCTTCATTCATCTCATTTATTTTTTACATCTTCTTAGGGTTGTGATCTAGTGGCACAAACTCAAACAAGGTAATCCATCCTTCATGAGGATCCCATGGCATCATTTTGGTTACCGTTGTGTACAAAAGTGAAGTAGAACATCACAAGGCGTAGTAGTTGAAAACAAGAAGAATTTTGTAGAAATAGGAGAGATTCAAGATCATGGTTTAAATTCAAGCCAAGGAATTCATCATAACTTATCAGTCTAGTTGGATTCATCATCATCTTTCCTTGGCGATCTTAGGTGAGTTCGGTGAGCCGGGAAAATTTTCTAAAGTGAGTTGAGCTAACTAAGTGAGTTGGTTGGAGTGAGCTTGGTGGGATAAATGAGCTTAGGGAGTGAATGGATTTGATCAATCAAGCATCAAGAGGATTATCATGAGAAATTTTTGTGGTCGTCATGAGCTCACATTAAAGGATCTCTCAATAGTGTTTCTAAACACTCATTTGACATCCAGACGTGTTTGTGCATCATGCAAAAGAAGGAGATCGTGATCATTATAAGAAATTTATTCATCAATAATATCAATCAATCCCCTTCCCTTCTCCTCTTCTCTCCCTTTCTTGTGATTCTTCATTGTACGAAATCATTTTATTTTTTCCTATTCACTTAAGTGACAATATTTGTAATTTGTAAAAGTATTCTCTCAAAATTATAAGAGAGATACTGAATTAATCTCTTCTAGGGTAAATTAAAAGGTCACAAGTGGAATAAGAACATGAAAAGACATGTGAAGGGAGATGAAAGGTAAATTCACAAGGCTATAAATTGGGATGGCTTCTCTATTCCAAAATATCCTAAATTTTTAGTTCTTGGTAGTAATTGTGAATTGTTGTAGTTTGATTGATGCTTTGTATTCACCACTATATAAGAAATGAAAGCTACATTCTTAATTTTTCTTTTCTCATGTTTCGTCTACTCTCTCTTTTGCAACTTTTAAAGTATAGTGATCGAGAAGGAACTTGGTGTTCTTGATGAATGAATCTAAAGAACTGTGTGTCTAGATTTTTTAGTCTCACTAAATGGATTCATTTTTACTTTCCTCTAATTGAATGTTTAACTACTCTAGTTATTGGGTGTGAATTCTTCTTATGCCTACTCAAAGTAAAAACTTTCCTTTGTCTAATTTCTCTCCTTCACCCCTCACTATTGTAATTTCCTCCCTTGTACCCTGTACAATCACTTTGTCACATGTTCATAGAAGTGTTCATGTGTGATCCCCAACCTATTTTTCCACCCCAGAACAATATATAGGATTAGATTAGTTTACATTCAATAACTTGATCCTCCCCATATGTAAGAAGATGGGGCATAGCCCCATGAGCATTGGTGGAAATCAACTAATTTTCCATACGAAAAAATTATTTCACCAATAGTTTTTGGCACTCCATTGGGGAGAGATCTACCCTCATGCACCCATAGAGATCTCTATAAAATACAAAAAAAAAATCAAAAAATTGAAAAAAAACCAAAAAATACCATTCAAATAATCAAAAGACTTTTTGCAAACATGTTTGAGAAATATCCACTCTTCAAGTTTCTTTCCTTCCTAAACACTTGAGAAAATCTTGCAAAAAGACAATACACCTGATTTGATTGTGCAGGTGGAGTTGTTGACCTTGCATTTTAAGAGAAACAAAGATTTTATTTCAGACTTCCTATTATATCGGCAAGAAGAAAAATTCCTAAAAATCCTCTTGAAGGTCATACTGAAGAAATAGTTACTAAATCACTAGTTTTCATTCCATGCGAAGAAGAAAGAGAATAGAAAAATGGCAACACAAGCACCTATACTATGGGGACAAAACATGGGTCCATTGGATTTGACTCCACCACTTCATGAGCTTCCAAAAGGAACGAGAAATAACTTTATGAATTTATATGGATATGGAAAGCAATGTCATGACGATCACATCACAGCCTTTATCACATCATGTGGCATCCTTGGAGTGCAAAAAGAAGATGTTGTAGTATGGTTATTCATGGAAACATTGCAAGATGTCTTGGTAGATTGGTTCTACTATTTTCCTTCACACACAATCATGTAATTGGGGTGGTATGAAAAATAAGTTTGAAGAAAGATTCAAGACCACCAAAGATGATCATGCCCTCCTCACTCAACTTACTCAGATGAAGAAAGATCCATAAGATTCCATGAGAAACTTCACGTAAAAATTAAACTAATCAAAAATATTCCCATTATTTCCCTTCCCACTATTGATAATTTGAATATGTTCTTCATGAATTCTCAATTTCTTGAAGTTAAATTCATACTACAGAGAGTTCAACCACTAGATTTGGACCATTCCTAAGAAATTTTTGTTGAGGTGGAAGATGACCGCATCTTATCAGATAAGATAAAGGATCCTTCAAAGGCCCAAAGTTCCAAAGGTGAGAAAACTAACCCAATGTTGTAGAAGTTGGCAAATGAATTGATAATTCCTAAAAGGGAAGTTACTCCATAAACACCTGATCCAAAGTAGAACAGGAACCAAGTTGCAAGAGCACCTCGAAGGCTTACCTTAGAGGCTCCACTGTTCAATGTAATATGTAAGAGCAATGAAGATGAAGAAGAAGAAAAAATTGAATAAGAAGTTGAAAATTAAGGAAAACGAGAATGTGCTCAAATCAATTTTTGTGAATGCACACTTGATGATGAAGAACCCATAGATAGTTAATCATATGAGGTTTTCACTCAATCAAAAAAGGATAAAGAAAGATCTTCTTTTGTTTCCCAAGCTAATAAATTGAATCCTCAAATGGAGACTCTGAGAAAAATAAAAAATGAAAGGATGATCATCGAATTTTACTTCAACAGGGTCAGCTGAGAAGAAGCATGAGATCAATCCAACCAAGAATTTTTCTGCCTCTTTAAGTATTTTTCAAATTCTCTTAAAAAAACAATTTCTATAAGTCCTAAGAACATCCATGTCAAATATTCCACAACCCATAATGTTCCCGTTACCTCTACATCCTTATATATCATTGACCATTTCAAAAAATCAAAAATCCAAATTTATGAATTCAAGTACTTGAGAACTCATCCCAAGCACCTTGAGAACCTGGTTCATCATATCAAAGGAAGTAGCTCTATTTCACATCCTAAAGATACAAGCACCAAATACCTTCCTCATTTATCTCAACCCACTCCATTTATGAATTGTATCACTTCCGCATCCTCCACCTCTAAGAAGGTAGAACCTTTCTACATATCCTTGTTAGTCAACAGGTATAAATTAAAAAATTGCATCATTGACTTTGGTGCTTTAGACAACATCATACCTATAAAAGGTCTTAAATCTCTCAATCTCTCCCTTTCCCCTACCTTTGGTCATTACCTCTCCATGGAAATGAAAAAAATCCCCTTAAGGTATAGATCAAGGATGTCAAGGTAGCATTAGCAGTCTTCCATGATAAGAAAGTCACTATGAGAATACTTTTAGTAGACATACCTGCCTCATATGGTATGTTGTTGAGCCAAAGTTTATGTTGAGATGTTTGTGGATATATGGATCTGGATTGGTTACACATCACCATCCTAGTCAATGGTAAAACAAGGAAACTACTTCCCATTAAAAAAATGAAGTATACTATGAAAACACTAGATGGCCCAACGGCAAGCATCTCGTGTCAAAATTCCAAGTATTACAAATTTTTCATGACTTTCGAATATGTTATTGAGTTTCCCATGTTGGTGGAAGGATTTCCAATCATCACTGAGATGGTTAAGGAACATCATGATGTTTTGATGATATCAGAGTTTAAGATTGTGTACTGACCATGGGTTGAGAGCATAAATGAAGTCTCTTCACTAGGTGCTGATGATGGTGATGAAAACCTCAACTTGCAACAAAGAAATATTGAAGGGAAGAGAAATTAGGATCAAGGATTGATACTCAAAAACTTCCTAACATGTAACTTCAATGTTTCCAATCACATTCTTGATGCCCAGTATGAAGTTCCATACAGTGAGTATACTTGTGAATATGAAGACTTCTCGTTTTCATTCGAAGAAGATGAAAAGAAATACAATAATGGAAACATTTTTCCACCTCTTGAACATGAACCTACTTAAGGATATGATGACTTCATAGTGGAAATGGATTCCTTGGTTCTTGGTGATCAAGAATGGGAAAATGATAATGAAAACACTTCAGCTCCAATGTTGTGCTAATTCCCTTTTCATGAGGACAAAAACATTCTTGAAAAAAATGGATAGATGGAATTTTGTTTGGTCTTAAGGATGATTTTTTTCAAAATGGAAACATTCTTAATACACTTCAATTTTAAAATTTTCACTCTTCTCAAGAGAAGGATGCTCTCAGCATAAAAAAATGGATGACAAAGCCCAAAATGTGAAAGGTGAAAAGGATGAAATTTTCCATGTTGCATGTCCAATATTGAGCTCATTCTCTTTCTAGTGGAATGATGTAATGTACATACCACACTGCATAGGGAAACATGTTGCAAAAAATTAGGATCCCAAGAAAGATGATTTCTTGACCCAATTAAGAAACCAAGAAAATCAAGAGGTGGGTAATAATGTCAACGTTTTTGAGACATCTATCGAGAATCAACCCATGGAATCTATGGTCATAAAGCAAATGAAGGAAAAATAACAATTTTTTCAATATGAAAATGATATGTCAAGTTTAATCAAGAACCACCTTCATGGAAGCGCTAGAAAATCAGCAATTTTAATGAACCTGAGAACCAAGGAGAAGCCGAAAAGAATGTGTAAAAGTAACAGAGGTGATGGAATGAATGAGTTGATCATCAATTGTACTAGTAATCATGATATATTTGTAAATAATATGATGAGGGGTTCATACTTCAATGAACATGTCAATGGATCTACGGGAAAATTAAATTCGGTGATACATGTTTACGGGTGATCCCTCAGTTCAAATTTATGCTTCATTAAAGGTAGGTTGTCCGCCACATGTACATAGGTGACTTAGGTGTTTTTACTTTTATTGTTGTGTATTTACTTTCCCCTTTTTAATTTCCATCATGTTGTGTGTTTCCCTTTAGTTATGTGTGTGTTTCTTGGTGTATGTGTGTGTTCAATAAAGGAAGTAATGTTGTGTATCTCTGTGGTGACTTTGTATATCCGAATGGATAAAGCACTAGCCCACATGGTGTCTTAAGATTCTGGGATTCCTACTTTCCCTAACCTCACTACAATCAATCTATATGATGTCCCAAATCTATATCTAGTTGTTAGCATGTCTTTTTCAAAGGAAAAATTCAGGTTAAAAACATGACAACTTTACCCTATTGTCAAAATTTCTACTTATAAACCCTCCTAAGCACTCCTCTAGATCAGTTCTCCCTTTGTTCCATGCCTATCCCAATCCTCCAAGTTATCATATGTGTTGTAATAACATTTCCTAAGTATTTTAAAGATGAAAACAAGTTCACAAATTTCTTTCGATATAGTGCTTCTCAAAATAGATTCTTCAGTAGACTTAGAAATGGCTATTTTTTAGCCTTTCTGAATAGGGTGTGCACCCGTGGAGCATAGTTGAAGAACCAAATTCATCAAGAAGTGGTGTTTAGGATATAATAAAATATTTCAATTGATTTAGGAATTTTTGGGGATATTTGAAGGTTTAGGGACAAGTTCAGTGAAAGCATATTTTTGGAGGTGAAGGAGCTTATAGTTCAAAATAGTGCCTAAGACTTGGAAGATGATTATGGGAGATCTGTAAAGAGTTAGAGCTCAACTAAGATATGATTAAAAATATAATTCAATTCTATAAATGCTAGTGATTTCAGATGTTTGACAAGATCCAATAACTTTTTTCCCCAACTCATTTTTAGCAAGCACACCCTAATGCCTTATCCAGTGATTGCATTTTCATCGCAATATGAGGTGGGAAATTTTAGTTTCTAAAAAAAAAAGTTACCTAGTGCCTTCACTTACTAAAATTAATAACTAACCCAAAATATTAATTCCTCCTAAAATAATGCACTTAATGAATGGTGAAAGTGATAAATTAGGCAATTTTGACCAAAAAGGAAAAAAAACAGAAAAAGCAAAAAGTAAAGGCAAGTGTCTAAAAATATAAAGTTCCCAAACATAGAAAGTTATCATCAATAGAGTTGAACTGATCATGCCATATGATCAAGAATTATGAGTTTGAGCAAATCAGGAAAAATGTCCCAAAATAGCATGCCTTGATTCCACCTGCTAAAAATAGAAAGTCCCCATTCTGAGTGCAAAAAGTTGTAATAGGATCAGTATTCATTCATCTCGTTATTTTTTGACATTTTCACAATGTTATGAGCTAGTGTCATAGCTCAAATCCATCCTTCATGAGGATTTTTAAGCATCATTTTGGTTATAGTTGTGTACAAAAGTGAAGCAGAACATCACAAGGTGCATCAGTTGAAAACAACAAGCATTTTGTAGACAGAGGAGAGAGTTAAGATCTTAGTTTAAATTCAAGCCAAGGTATTCATCACAAATTTTCAGTCAATTTGGATTCATCGTCATCTTTCGTTAGTGAGGTTAGATGAGCTCAATGAGCTGAAAAAGTTGGCCAAAGTGAGTTGGTTGGAGTGAGCTCAGTGGGCTCAATGAGATCAGTAAGCTAAGGGAGTTGATCAATCAAACATCAAGAGGATTATCATGAATAATTTTTACAGTCATCTTGACCTCACATTAGGGTATCTCTCAACAGTGTTTCTAAACACTCATCTGGCATCTTGAGGTGTCTGTGCATCATGAAAAAGGAGGATATTATGATCATCATCAACAAGTTCTTCATCAAAAAGATCAATCAATCCCCTTCCCTTCTCCTCTTTTCTCCATTTCTTCTAGACATTGTAAGCATGTTCTAAGTGATAATATTTGTAAGAAGTAAAATTATTCTCTCAAAATTATAAGAGATATATTAAATTTTTAAAGGGAGATGAAAGGTCAATTCACAAAGTTATAAGTCAGGATGGATTATACATTCTAAAATATCCTAATTTTTTTAGTTCTTGGTAGCAATTGTGAATTTTTTTCTAGTTTGATTGATGTTTTGTATTCATCACTACACAAGAAATGAAAGCTACATTATTCATTTTCCTTTACTCATGTTTCTTCTACTCTCTCTTTTACAACTTTATAAGTACGGTGATCAAGAAGAAACTTGGTGTCCTTCATGAATGAATCTAAAGAAGTGTGTGTCTATATTTTTTAGTCTCACTAAATGGCTTAATTTTTTCTTTCCTCGGATTGAATTTTGAACTACTCCAGTCATTGGGTGTGAATAATGTTTTTACCTACTCACAACAATAACCTTCCTTTGTCTAATTTCTCTGCTTCACCCCTCACCACTACAATTTCCTCCCTTGTACCCCATACAAGCACTTTAATATAGGTTCAGTGAAGTGTTCTTGTGTGATCCTCGGCTTATATGTCCACCACACATCAATATATATGATTATATTAGTTTACATTCAATAATGGGAGCGTCCCCATACACAAGAAGGAGGGGCATAGCCCCATGAACGTGTGTGAAAATTAGCTAATTTTCCATGCGAAAAATTATTTCACCAACAGGTTGTTAATCTAGTTCTAGTGTGGAAGAGGAATGGAGAAATTGGGTTGTGTGTAGATTTCAAGGATTTAAATAAGGAATCTTTGAAGGATCATTACCCACTCCCTTCATTGAAATAGATCTTGAAAATTGTAGCAAGTTCAGAAAGGTTTTCCCTTCTAGATGGTTATTCTGGCTACAATCAGATCATGGTAAATCAGGCAGATTGGTTTAAGACATATTTTACTACTAAATGGGGAACTTACACCTACAAAAAAATCATTTTGGTTTGTCTAATGCAGATTGGTAGAGATTGGTTTAAGACATTTTTGATTGGTTTAAGACATATTTTACTACTAAATGGGAAACATTTCAAAGAGACGTGGATATGGTATTTAAGAGACTTATCAATAACATTTTTCTTATGTACCTGGATGATATCACAGTGTTTTATAATAATACACTTGATCATCGTTTCCACCTAAAACACGTATTTAAGAGGTGTAGATAATTTGGATTTTCTCACAACCTAAACAAATACATCTTCCTATCTCATGAAGGTAAACACCTTGGCCATATTGTCTCTTAGTAAGGATTGAACATTAACCCAGAGAGAGTTAATTTCATCCTTGCATTGTCATTGCCTAATCAAAAGAAGGCACTCCAAAGATTATTAGGAAGGATCAACTTTTTCATACAGTTTGTTTCAAACTTTTCCATCCTTGTAAAATCACTAACATTGATGCTAAAGAAGAGAATGGTTTTCAAATGGACTACTGAAGTAAAATAACAACTTTGAAGCCATAAAGCAAGAAATTGCACAAGCCCCAACTCTTATTAATACTAATTTTGTAAAATACTTCACCTTGTATAGTTTTGGTGGCACAGAGACAATATCCACCATACTGGTACAGCTGAATGAATAAGGATTATAACAACCTATTAAATTTTTCAGCCAAGTTTTTTAGGATTATGAGGTGAGATATGCATTTATCAAGAAACATGTATTGGAATTTATAAGAAGCTTGAATAATTTCATACATTTGGTATCCAATAACAAGATCCATCTACTAGTTTCGCATGTTGGCATGAAATACTTCCTCTTGAACAAGGATTTGAATGAGAAGAGAGATGGTTTTATAACCAAGGTACAGGATTATGAAATTGAGATTAAAGTAACTAATTTATTCAGATGGAAGGGTTTATGTGATAAAATGGCTTCCAGACAAAAAATGAATAGGAAATTGTTTGCGTGCTTTGAGACGATCAATATCATTCAATAGTTGTTTCATACATCCATTGTTAGACCAAATATGTAGTGCACCTTCTCCAAATAGGAAATAGGAAAATGCCCCCAAGGTTTGAGAAAATCCAAAAGAAGCTATTTCAGGCTTCATTTTATTTTCTTCATGCTTATTTGTGGCATCTTATTCAGGAAAGATGTGAATGGTGTTCTCTTGAGATGCATTAAAACATATCAGATAGAGAAATGGTTTCATGAGTTTTATGATGGAGAAGCAGGAGGGTACTTTTCTCTAAGGGAAACATCTCTTAGGATCATGAAGGCTGGGTATTATTGGCCTAACATCTTCAATGAATTTTATGCATGGATTAAGAGATGCAAAAAATATGCATTCTTTACAGGTAAAGAAAATTAATCAACCCTTCCACTCCACCATGTCTCTGTAGATTAACCATTCATGCAATGGGGATTTTACTTCATTTGGGTGATAAACCCACATTCAAGCTCAAAAAACAAGTGGATTCTCACAGCCACAAACTATTTTACAAAATGGACATCTATTTGAGAACCTCCTCAAACTATTACCCCCAAGGTAAAGGGTAGGATGAGTCCACCAATAAGAAATTTTTGAGGATCATAAGGAGGAATTTAGATGATAATCAGAGGACTTGACACATTAAATTGAAATTATCCTTATGGGCTGATATAATCACCCCCAAAATATCAACTTATAGCCCCCCTTACAAATTGATTTATGGTAAATAAACAAGGTTATTGATTTCTCTTGAATTTTCGGCCTTAGAGCTCATAAAGTAGGTCAAAATAATTGAGTTTGAATTCATGGAATTCAGATATGCATAGCTCATGGAGCTATAAGAATTGAGACATCAATTAGTGCAGAAAATGGAGATAGATCAAGTTCAGATTAAGAAGTGTTTTGACAAGAAAACAACAGCCCAAAGTTTCTAGGAAGGGTATCTAGTCCTAAAGTGGGATGCAAACCGAGATAAACTTGGAAGACACTCAAATTTTGATACAATGTGGATTAGCCAATATGTGATTTCTAACTACAAATCAAATAATGTTTTCCAATTATCAAAATTGGATGGAGAAGATATTATGATCTCAGTCGATGGGATCTATCTTAAACATTGCTTCTGAAGAAAACGTATCACCTTGTACATAGTAGATTAGTTTCAATTCCTCCAAGTGATTTTTGGTGCATTGTATTGTTCTTAGTGTAGTTTCATTTCCCTAAGTGCTCTATACATTGTTTTTTGGCTTCTGGATGGAATTTTTCCATCGCACAATGGTTCATGGAGATTCCTGAAGAATATATGTTTTAGACAAAGTTGGAAGTGGAAAGGATGGGTTGCAAGAAGCAGTATGATAAAATTTATGTTAGATTACAAAGCAATCATCATGTGAAAGATTCATTGTTGTAACCTTATTCATGGTTCTTGGGGAGATGTGGTGGGAAGTAAAATTCCAAAAGTTTTCCACTCTCATAAAATTTCAAATCAGAATACCTTCTTGATTAGAAGTAGCAGTGCATTGAGAAGAGTTATGATTGTGCTTCATTCAGATTTAGGGGTGTTATTCAACTAGCTGATCAATTTCCATGTTTTCATATTGACTCCATGCCAAATAGATCACAAAAGGACATTGATCTCCATCTACCAAGTTGATGAACCGGTTGAGTTGCAAAACTATTTTCTAAAATCCCCCCAAGATTTTCTAACAACCCATAACTTCATTTCTAGACTTGGGGAAAAAAAAATTTGTTTCAAGACTAAGTATTATTTTAAAGACTCTTAGATTTTTTAGCTCTTCATGCATCTTCACATGTTCCATGCTCCTTGTTCTCCGCCCCCAAATAATCATTTTTTAGAAATCTTGAAAAAATTGCCCAAGGATCAAAATATTTTCTTTTCATTTCGGATTTCAGGTTTTAGGAAACAATTTACAATTTACATGTAATTTGTCCCTCAAAAACCAAAACCCGAAATACAAAGGATTTAGTGTATTTCAGGTTTCAAGTTTTAAATTCCAATTTGCATGCAAATTGCAAAATGAAACCTGGTCATCGAAACCTAGCCTTCCAAATGCATTTTTGGATTTTGGATTCTAATTTAAAATTTACATGTAAATTGCAAATTGAACACCAATTCCCTGTAAATAAAATTAAAAAGTGCATTTCAGGTTTCAGGTTCTTAATTGCAATTTACATGTAAATTACAATTTACTCCCCGAAACCCAAAACCCGACCAAGTTGTAAACAATTGGTCGACTTCTAATGTCATTTTTTTGGGTTTCTCAACATGCAAAACAAGGTTCAAGTTCTGCCCTTTGTATTTCAGCAGTCATAGATTTATTTTCAAATCTTAAGTTCATCGAGTACCACTTCATAAGTTGAAGGGTGAAAAATAGGTAACAAATTCCACCAAGTGTAAGTCTGAGGTTCAAGGGTGCAAATTAAGGTCAAATTTTTGACAGTATCCTTCATGTCGGGTTACAGGTTTCTCTTGCATTGGAACATGGTGACAAAAACACATGTTATTTTCTACATTTCTTCTGCTTCCAAAACCCATTGGTCCTTTGTGTCAGGTTTCCAATGGTGTTTTACATTGTCTTGGACTCGATTAAGGCTTGATCTAACAATTCAACCACTTGCATTTATTGGAGTATGACACCCTTTACTTCAAACAACCATAACTTGCACCCTGTAACTCCAAATTTCACAAAATTGGACTTTTTGGAAAGGTATCATCATTTAATACACCATAAAAACTGGAAATTTTTAATTTAGTGAGTTATGTTTATGTAAAATTGGAAATATAATCCCATCATTGAAAGAGCAATTCCATGTATCTCAACCACCAAATTTGATGGGGTATGGTGCCCATTCCTTCTCCTACAAGAAAAGTATCATGGAGGAAAGGCTTTGGAATGGCACCCAAGCATATTTTTAGACATTTAATGCATGTTTTTGGTGGTTAAAGGTGTAAATTTGAGTTTCACTCTCTTTTCCCTCCTCTCTCTTTCCCATCTTCTATAAATTATAAAATGATATTCATTTGTAAAGGTTATATACTCTTAGAATACAAGGGCATAATTTCAAAGTGGTATAAAAGTGTTCTTGATTTGTAAACCTCAAATTTAGATTTTTTTAGTGTGTTTATGTCTTCTTCCTCTATTGTAATGATCTATTCATATTCATAAGGCAATAAATTCATCTTTTGTGGCTATCTTCTGCCCTAGGTGCTATTTTATACCATTTTATTTCCTCTTCATCTACTTGTGGGTATATTGTGCATGTTTGTTCTCTTTTACAGGGTTCATTTTTGTTATGCTCCAATGAAATGAGAGTTTGGATGTTGTTTGGTACTTTAGATCTCATGTTTCTCCTTCATCTTCCCCCATTTTCCCTCATTTGAGAGTGTCTTTCCCCATCTTCTTGGTGTTATAACCTCTATTTAGCTTAGGATTTCCCTTATTCATTCATCTCTCTCTTCCCCTAGTCCCTTGGATTGTTAGTATAGGATTAGATAGTTACATTTCCATTTGTAGGAGTAATTTATCAGTAGGATTAGGTAGAAGAACTAGACTTCTTTGGAGGTCTGTCTCAAGTACTAAGTCCCAAAACTTACGAGATAGTCCCATATTACCCAAAAAAATGATTTCTCATCAATTCATTCATAACAAATCAAAGGGTGTTATTTTTCAATAATAATAGTTATGGCATACCCAATGGGTCCATTTGAAGAAGATTTTGAAGAAAAATTCAGCCTTTACAAGAATTTTAAAGCAAAGCGAAGGATCGCATTTACAAAACAAGCCCCTACTTATGATAAGACCAATTTAGGAGTTAGCTGGTGAAAATAAATGTTTGATTACCACCCTTTACATTTCAGAAGTTAAGGGTTTTAAAACATCAAGTAAGTTTCAATAGTCTTTCTCGTGTGTGTTGAGTTTCATGGGTTTCTCAATAGGTATAGTTTCCTAACTACTTGTTTGGGGTTTCTAGAGGTACAAAACAAGGTTCAACTCCCACCTTCAGTTATGAGAAAATTCAGAGCTTTACCAATATTCTTACTAGGTTTTAGTGTGTAACTTAGTAATTTTTAGCCTTTGCAAACTTATTTCTACACATCTGGCAACTCTAATCTTTGTATCAACTGGTTTGAGTGGTTAAAGTGCCCATTTCATGACAAGAATAGAGAAAATACAAAGGATATCATATGGATAATTCTTTGACTACTTGACATTATCACCAAAGAGAATAAGAAGAGGTAGATCAATTCAGAGATCACCATATCCACCAAATTGAGTCCTCTCTACTCCTCCTAGTAGGCCCTTCTTATTGTCCTCTAGAGTTCTAAGACTCATCATTTTCATGGAATAATCAAGGAATTTGTGCTTTGTCAGTTTTAATGGTGGTAGATCTCTAGTTCTCAATGTACAACATATAAAATTTTCTGCACTTAAAATTATCCCTTTCTTCACCAGTGAAAACCATACTACCCTAGCTAACCACATCTAAGATGTTGCTAATGTTTTTTCAGTCCATTCTATCACTAAATATGATGTAGCATTCAAAATCTTGGCTACATCCTTCAAAGGAAAATATGTTCAGTGGTACAAAATTTTGAGACCTTCTTCCATTCATAATTGGGATCAACTTGGCACAACCCTTTGTGATCATTTCAAGGACAAGTCAAATCATCTGTCTTTGGTAGAACAATTGAAAACAACAAAAAGATCCCCAAATAAGCTAATGATTAATTTTAACATCATATTTCAGAGGATTTGGGACTGTATTCCTCAAGTGGTAAGACCTACACCCCAATATGTATTCATTTATTATTTAAAATCTTTAAGCAATGATATTTCATTCATGATTCAATCTATGGGGGTAGAACATTACCATATGTTTATGACTTCACTATTATCAGTAAGAATATCCTTATTCAGGATGGGAAACTTTCTCCTATACCTCCAATGCCCATATTTATAGAGATATAAGCATATACTCCCCATCATACTCCTAAATTATCTCCTATTCCATCTTCAAGAATCCAAATCTCTAGTCAATAATCTACTTCCACAAGCTCTTCTACTAAGTTGCAAGAAGTGATGAAACAATTGCAAAATTTTGGGAATGAGCTGGTATCCATAAAGAGGCAACAAGCCCAAAATTTTAGACCTTATCAACCTCCATACCAACCTAACAAGACCCCTTATCAACCAAACCTTCCTTCCAAGTTGTTCATCAGAAGCAGAATCAGTTTCCTCTTGCAAGACCATTTCAACCATATAACCTAAATGTGGCTAGTTCATCTCAAGCTTTGGTTCCTAATCAAAATAACCTTGTGCAAGATTACGGGTGGTTTTTCCTTTGATCTTCCTCACGATCTAGTCACTTGTCCAAATGGAATTTTAAACCAACATTTGATGGTACAAAGTGAATTTATTCCTCAAGATACACCTACATAGGAAAATCAGTAGCATATATTCAATCAAGAGACACCACAAAGTGACACCTCACTTGTAAATTTCCAATTGGAAGAATTTTGTGTGATAAATCAAACTCCTATGTAAGGTGTGGCTACGAATACTAGATCTAAGAATAGGGATATGGAAGAGGGACAGTCAGCAAATGTGGGTCCTTCCCAACCTTCTTTGACATTCCAAGGAGTTGGCAATTCAAACCTAACTCTAAATGTGTAAAACCATCCTAAGGGACCTTTGACATCACCTCAAATACAAGAAAATTTTATTTCAAGTAAGATACAACAAAAGGATAATTCAGTTGCCTTCAATATCCTTAAACAGATGAAGAATACTAATACGAGTATGTCAATATGGGATTATTTGAAAGTTCCAGGACAAATAAATCTCTTACAAGCAGTTATGGATAATCTATCTATCCCAAGTGAGTCATCTAAGGAACAAACCAAGGTTGTTCTTACTAATGCAATGCAATAAAAGGATGATTAGCCAAACAAAAATTTGAGTCCTCCTCCCTTTTATGTATCACTGATCATTGGAAATCATTTAGTTCACAATTGTATGATTGATTCAGGGGAAACTAGTTCTACTCCCCATGATATATTCATAATTGATCTACCTCCACTCTTTACTCTATGTCTATCCAAGGGCTTTACTACCAAAATCGAAGGATATCTATCAGTTAACTAGTCTCATATATTCTTCAAAACCACATATGGCATTAAGGATGCTATCAGATCTGAACCAATTGATACATACGATATAGATCACGTATGTGTCACCCCCATAAATGTTAATTGTACCATCTTTAATCAAGAGGATTTTCCAAATTCACATAATGCAGATACTTAGATTGAAGGCATTCCTGATTTTCTACTTTATGAGTGGGGGAATGAATATCATGGTTTTGACCTCTCAATATTTACTATTTTCATGAGGAGAACTCACCTTTTCCTATCATTGTTAAACCAAATATTGAAAAGGAAGAGGACATTTGGAAAATTTTCTTTGATGGATAAATAAGTGGACAAGGAGTGGGAAGAGGTTTAGTCATTATTTCTCCTACTGGAATTAAGTATTACTCATCTTTCAGATTTTAATTTAGTTGTTCCAATAACACAATGAAATATGAACCCCTTATCCATGGCCTATAATGGGAAAGGAAAAAAACATCAATAAATTACAGAATTTTGGGGAAAGTGAACTAGGTTAGAGATGAAAATGCAGCCAAGAAAGACTTGCTAAAAGCTTACGAGCACAAATTTTTGGATCTTCTAGAATATTTTGAAGCCTTTAACATCCATGTCATTCCAAGAAAAGAAAATGAATTTTCTGATAGGTGTTGTAATTGGGGAAAAATTAGGTTTTTGAGAACATGTAAAGAGACAAAGTATAACCACATATCAAGGGTATCATGAGACCAACCATACCAGATAGTGAAACCAATTGGAAATTTTTTGAAAATGATCAACAAATTTTCAATTCTATCCAAGAAGAGGTTGAGTTTTCTTCAATAAATCAAGATAATTTGGAGAAGCAATATGGAGACCAATTTGTTCAACTCATATCAAATAAACTACCCAAGGGCCTAGTGACATTCGAATCCATTTTCAATCACAACGACTAGTTTAGAAAAGAAAATGCAAACATAACGGTCAATGGTGAATATTCACAACCCATCTCAGTTAGTGAAGGAAAATTGTTAAAGATTGGTAAGGTAAACACTCCAAAATAAAAGCATGCTTTTGTAGAAATTTGCTAAGAATTTTCTGATATTTTCACATGGGGCTATGAAGACCTCAGAGGTTTTGATCCAAGTTTAGCTCAACACACCATTGAGTTGGATTCAACAGCCAAGCCTATCAAAAAAAAATATAAAGACCTGTTAATCCACATATTGAGCCTTTAATGAAGAAGGAATTGAACAAGTTAATTTAAGAAAACATAATTTTTCCCATCAAGCATTCATCATGGGTTTATAATCTAGTTCCAGTGTGGAAGAGGAATGGAGACATCATATTGTGTGTAGATTTTAGGGATTTAAATAAGGCACCTTTGAAGGATCATTACCCGCTCTCTTCATTGGAATATATTTTTAAAATTGTAGCAGGTTCATAAAGTTTTCCCTTCTAGATGGTTACTTTGGCTACAATCAGATCATGGTAAAGGAGGAAGATCAGTTCAAGACAGCTTTTACCACTAAATGGGGAACTTATGCCTACAATAAAATGTCTTTTGGTTTGTCCAATGTAGGAGTAACATTTCAAAGAGCCATGGATATGGAATTCAAGGGATTGATCAAAAACATTGTAGTTCTGTACTTGGATGATATCTTAGTGTTTTCTAAGAATGCAATTGATCATCTTTTCTGCCTAAGACATGTATTTGATAAGTGTAGACATTTTGGAGTTTCTCTCAACCTAAATAAATGTGTCTTCCTAGCTCATAAAGGTAAAATCCTTGGCCATATTATCTCTAAGGAAGGATTGTCCATTGACCTAAAGAGAGTCAATGTCATCCTTGCAGTTCCACTGCCTAGTCATAAGAAGGCACTCCAAAGCTTCTTAGGAAGGATCAAATTTTTCATATAGTTTGTTCAGAACTTTTCCATCCTTTTCAAATCACTAACATTGATGTTAAAGAATAGCATGGTCTTCAAGTGTACCTTTGGAGAGAAAAAAATATTTGAAGCCATAAAGCAAGCAATTACATAAGACCCAACTCTCATTAATCCTAATTTTGCAAAATACTCCACGTTGTATGCTTTTGGTAGCATAAAGATAATATCGACCATACTGGTACAATTGAATGAAGAAGGCTTGGAACAACATGCTGCATTTTTTAGCCAAGGTCTAAAGGATTAAGATTTGAGATATTCATTTATTGAGAAATGTGCATTGGTTATTATAAGAAACTTGAATAAGCTGAGAAATTTGGTATCGAACAACAAGATCCATCTACTAGTTTCACATGCTGAAGTGAAATAATTCCTCTTGAACAAGGATTTGAATAAAAAAGATCTGGTTGGATAACCAATGTACTGGAGCATGAAATTGACATTAAAGTTACTAAGTTAGTCAGATGGAAGGGGTTATATGAGAAAATGGCTTCCGAACCAAAAAAATGCAAAGTAAATTGTTTTAGTGCTTCGAGATGATCAAGAATAGTCAATCGATGCTTTGCACACCCATTGTTGGACCAAAGATGTAGTGCACTTTCTCCAAATAGGTCATTGCCCCCATGGTTTGAGTAAATCCAAAATGAGGTATTTGATGCTTCATCGCATTCCCTTTGTACTTATTGATGGCATCCTATTGAGGAAGTATGTGAATGGTGCTCTCTTGAGATGCATTAAAACATATCAGATAAAGAAAGTGATGCATGAGTTTCACGATGGAGAAGAAATAGGAAATTTTTCTCCAAGGGAAACAAATCTCAAGATCATGAAGGCTATATATTATTTTCCCAACCTCTTCAATGACTTCTATGCATGGATTAAGAGATGTAAACAAATGTGTATTCTTTAGAGGTAAATAAAATTTAGTAGCCTTTCTACTCTACCCCATATCTGTAAATGAACCATTCATGCAATGGGGATTGGACTTTATTGGGGTGATAAAACCAAATTCAAGCTCGGGACATAAGTGGATTCTCACAACCACATACTATTTCACCAAATGGAATGAGGAAGATGCATTGAAGGAAGAAAATGAGGCTAACATTATGGAATTATACGAAGGTATTGTGACTAGGTTTTTTGTTCCTTCCACAATCTTTTCTGATAATGCTCTAGCTTTCTTTGGCACAAAGATCTCTGACTGGGTTGTTAATAATGACATCTATTTGATCACCTCCTCAAACTTTTACGTTGAAGGTAATGGGCAGTTTGAGTTTGCCAACAATAATCTTTTAAGGATCGTAAGGATTACTTTGGACATAAATCAAAGGAATTGGTTCACAAAATGTAAATCAGCCTTGTGGGCTAATAGAACCACCCCTAAAAGATCAACTTGTAGCTCCCCTTACAAACTGATTTATGGTAAAGAAACAAGTTTATCAATATCTCTTGAATCACTAGCCTTGAAAGCTCATCAATCAACTGGAAATGTTTTAGTTTGAATCAATAGAAGTCAAATATGTAGAGATCATAAAGCTAGAAGAATTGAGAAATCAAGAAGCACAGAAAATGGGGAGAGATCAAGCTTAGGTCAAGAAGTGTTTTGATAGGAAAACAACAATCAAGAATTTCCAGGAAGGGGATCTAGTCTGAAAGATGGATGCAGACTGAGCTAAATCAGACAGACACTCAAATTTTAATATAATTTGTAGTGGTCCATACATGATTTCCAAATACAAGTCAACCAATTATTTCCAATTGTCAAAATTGGATGGAGAAGAGCTTTCGATCCCATTCAATGGAATCTATCTCAAAAATTACTTCTGAATAAATGGTCTTAACTTGTACATGGTAGATTATTTTCAATTCCTTCAAGGTTTTTTCAACACATTGTATTTTTCTTCGTATAGTTTCATTTCCCTAAGTTATTTGCACAGTGTTTTTTTGCTTCTAGATTGAATTTTTCCGTAACATAGTGGTTCATGGAGGTTCCTGAAGAATATATGTTTCAAAAATATTTTAAAGTGGAAAGGATGGGTTATAAGAAGTAGTATGAAAAAATTCAAGCCAACTTGCAAAGCAATCATCATGTGAAAGATTAATTTTTGCAGCCTTATTCATGGTTCTTGGGGAGATGTGGTGGGAAGTCAAATTCCAATAGCTTTCCACTCTCATAAAATTTAAAATCAAAATACCTTCATGATTGGGAGTAGTAGTGCACAGACCAAAGTTCTGATTGTGCTTCATTTGGCTTTAGGGGTGAACTATTCAAGTAACATATTAGTTTCCATTTTTTCATACTGACTTCATGTCTAATGGATTGCAAAAGGCCACTGATCTCCATCTAGTAAGTAGATGAGCCTGTTGAGTAGCTAAATTATTGATTGAAACCCCCTGGCTTTTTTGACAACCTGCAAATTCATTTCTGGACTTGGGTAAAATTTGCATTTGTTTCAAGACTGAGGAGTTTTTTAAGACTAAAAGGATTTTCAAGCTCTTCATGCATCTCCACATGTTCCAACCTTGTTCTCCACCCCAAATAATCATTTTTGAAAAATCTTGAAATAATCACCTAAGGATCGAAATATTTTCTTTGCATTTCATATTTTGGGTTTTGGGAAATAATTTACAATTTACATGCAATTTATCCCTTAAACTCATAAACCCAAAATACAAAGGATTTAGTGTATTTTGGGTTTCGGGTTTTAAATTGTAATTTGCATGCAAATTGAAATATGAAACCCGATTCCCAAAATCAAAGAAAATAATGAATTTTGTGTTTCAGGTTCTTAACTACAATTTACATGTAAATTTTAATTTGATCCCTCAAACCTGAAACCTGACCAAGTTGCGAAAACATGGTCAAATTTTGACCTCAATTTTTCCAGTTTCTCAACATCTAAAACAAGGTTTAAGTTTTGCCCTTTGTATTTCAAGACTCAGATATTTCTTTGCAAGTCTCAAGTTCCACTGAGGACCATTTTAGAATTTGAGGGTTGTAAAAAAACTAATGACTTCTTCCAATGGTAAGTTGAAGGTTTAATGGTGCAAATCATGGTCAAACTTTTGACATTCTCCTTCATTTCAAGTTTTGGGTTTCTCTTGCATCGGAACATGGCGACCCAAACACATTTTATTTGTTGCATGTCTTCCACTTTTGAAACCCAATGGTCCTTCAGGGTGTTTTTCATGGTCACTAACCCGACTAAGGCTTGATCTAACAGTTCAAACACTCGCATTTATTGGAGTATGGAACCCTTTACTTCAAACGACCATAACTTTTGCCTTACAACTCATAATTTCACAAAATTTGACTTTTTGGAAAAGTCTCATCATGTACTACACCATGGAAACTAGAAATATTAAATTTTGTGAGGTTAGATAGGTCTAAAATTGGAAATAAAATCCTAGTATAGAAAGAGAAGTTCCAGGTAGCTCAACCACCAAATTTGATGGGGTATGGTGCCCATTCCTTCTCCTACAAGAAAATTGTCATTGGGGAATGGATTTAGTGAGGTACCCATGCCTATTTTTAGACATTCAATACATTTATTTGGTGGTTAAAAGTGTAAATTAAATTTTCCCTCTCTTTTCCCTAATCTCTCTTTCCCATCTTCTATAAATTGTAAAATGGTGTCCATTTGTAAAGGTAGGATATTCTTAGAATACAAGGGCATCATTTCAAAGTGCTCTTAAGTTGCAGACCTCGGATTTGGATTTTGTAATGTCTTTATGACTTCTTCCTCCATTATAATGATCTATGCATCTTATTAAGGAAATCAAATTCATGTTTTGTTCATATATTCTACCCTAGCTGGTGTTTTATTGCATTTTCCTTCCTCTTCATCTATTAGCAGGTATATTGTGCATGTTTGTTCTCTTTTACAGTGTTCATTTTTTTATGCTCCATGGAAATGATAGCTTGGATGTTATTTTGGACTGTGGCTGTCATTTTTCCCCTTTCGTCCTTCATCCTCCCCCATTTTCCCTCATTTGAGAGTATTTTTCCCCCTCTTCTTGGTGTTATCACCTCTCTTTAGCTTAGGATTTCCCATTTTCATGCATATGTCTCTTCCCTTGGTCCCTTGGATGGTTAGTCTAGGATTAGATAGTTGCATTTCCAATTATATGAGTAATTTATGATTAGGTATGGGAACCAACCTTCTCAGGAGGTATGTCTCAAGTATTAAGTCCCACAACTTGAGAGGCAACCCCATGTTACCCAAAAAAACCGATTTCTCATCAATTCATTCATGAAAAATCAGAGGGTGTTGTTTTTTAGTGATAATAGTAGTTTTGCAATATTGTGGGTATCAATACCATGGGTCAAAAAACTGACCCATAAACCTATGGATTAAATACCACCCATATAATTAATATATGAAAAAACCACATTTTTGGGTTACTCCCAAAAAATATTCTTGGGGGTTACCACCCCCGAACCCAGGAAAGGATACATGAAGAGTGTACATTACTTTTAGTAGACAATTAACAACACATCTAACATGAAAACATGCTCCACAACCTAATATTCTAAGTACTCCATATTCGTGTTATGGTCTAGTTTAGCCTGCATTACAATATCTGGGCATTCACTCGTAATATTATTTAGAAGGTTGGTTGCTTTATTATATACATTTTTCATCCTTTTCTTCATATCACTCAACTCCTTAGTCTCTGATTCTTCGTATCCTTTCTTTCCATGTCCTTTTGTACTCTTCTTATTGTAACGCCTTTGTCAATATTTATCCGTCTTTCTTTAGTGGCCTATTTATTTAGGGAATTAAATGCCTTCTCATCTGATAACCGAGTCTATTCCACCACTTTATAGACCTTATATGGGTCCTTCTTACCATGTAAGTCAAATATTGACTTCTTGTTTACTTCAAAATCAGTCTCCTCTATATGTGTCTGCAATGCCCATGAGAGCATCTTTTGTATGCATGGATGGGCTTCAACCTTATTGAACATATCCCAACATAACACTTGTTTTGTGGGAATTGAACTCTAAAATTTGGCCTTAAGGAGCTTAGTAGTGTCATCTATATATGATATCATTGGGGGTACTAGTGGTGTCTTTCTTGACCTCCTTCCTGTCGCACACTTCTTGCGTGCTATCTCCTACAAAATATCATGATGCACATGAAATTGTTCCTCTCCTATGCCTTGGTTATCCCCAATTCCTTTCTCTTGTTTCTGCTCTTATCATGTATGTCTTCCTGTTCTTGCTCATCCACTTCTTCATTCTCTTCTTTGCATTCCTCTTCATGTGTGTGCTCTTCATCTTATACTTCCTCTTCGTGTTTTTCTTCTTCCTTTTCATGCACAGGCTACTCTATATCTTCCTTATCTTCATCAACATCATGGATAATGTGAGGATTCTCCTCTATTGGGTTAGGCTTGCGCGTTTATTTTCTTGGTGATATATGTGGAGTGCATGAATTTTTTGCATCGTGTATCTACCTTTACATCCTTTTTCATGTGGTATAATCCAACTCAAACTCCTCCTCACATTCTTCTTCTTCTACTACTAGTACTTCTAATACTACTCGAGGAGTGGAATTATGCCTATGCTTGGGTATCCTCACAGTTGTCTCCTTTGATGGTGGTGGCATAATATTAGTATCTTACACATTTACCACCTTTCCATCCTGGAGCTTTGGTTGTAGATAAACATAGACTCTACATGCCTCTTTTCCAACTTCCAAAGTCACAATGGGGTTTAGGTCTATATTATTCAATTTTATTGTCTCTTCATAGGGATTCTTAGACACATACCTATAGGTCTCGTGCAACGTATGGTACTCATAATCCACCTTCTCCACATTAAACTTAAACGGTTATGCATCTTTAATATTGTTAACTACAGCCTTGAAGTATCTAGCTATGAATGCAAATGGAATTTTGCACCAAGGCCCCATCTCTCCATTTAGTCATAAAAATTGTGCAAGGAAAAAGTCTTGCATGACTGCAAACTTTACCTACCCCTCCATCTCCACAGGTAGCTCCCTTGGTACGTGTCATTTATGTTCGAGTCTGTTGTGCATTCCCTTATACCATTTTTCAATGCACACCTTATATGGATTGGAAATTATTGCATCATAGGTGTACTTGGAGACCTATTGTGTTGGAGACTTGTTCTCTATAATATGCTCCCATTTTTTGTCTACCATACCATCTAGAACCCCTATCTCCCAAAAACAATTAGCAAAAGAATAGACCCCCATGTTTTTTTATATCATTTTTTGATTTGAGTCCTTATTTCATCTATGATTCTCTCTTATTTAAATAGCACAATATTATAATTGGTCACATGTACTATTTTGTGCACAATATGCAAAAACCTCTTATTGAATTCTGACCATCTCTTTAAATCCCCCAACTTACAGCTCATCAGGTATGCAGCTACTCTAGTTCTTGGGTCAGTAATGCTTGAAATGTTGAAGGCGTGACTTCCCCTTTGATACTGAAGTTTTGTTTTGGTCTCTTTTACTAATTCATCATCATGTAAATCAAGCATTATCTCCCCACCACTATCTTTTAGTCATATTACTATGTTGATCAATTTTGCAGTTAAGTGCATCGTTCTACCTATGAATTAGAATTATTCCTCATGGAATCATAACAACATTCATTGGTATAAGTGTGTGGCCTTACCAAATAATGGTAACTCATAAAATTTTAGCACTCCCATGCTTTCCAAGGTCGCGTGCACCTTGTCATCAAATATTATCTTCACCTCTGGTGTCCACTAGATCATCTCTTGCAAAACATCATTTTTGATGTCCATTTTATGGCCTTGCATATAATGGTTATACTCATTGATTATACACTTCCATATTTGTGATGCTCATGGTTTCCCATAATCACTTCTTGTGGATTTTACATTTTTGAAAACTAGTCATCTGGTGCTTCCTCTGTTACTGTCTTATTCGTTAGTCCCTTTCTTGGTGCCATCATTCATGTTATTTAAATAGTTTGTAACTATTCTAACCTGTAAAATTGTGCACTAAATGTTGAAAACCAACCTCACTTTCTCAGTTATTTCTTCAACGTTGTCAATCGTGTAAAATAACTTCATGCCCTAGCTCAATTGTCTAAACCAGATTCATTCCCTA
Source organism: Taxus chinensis (assembly GCA_019776745.2). NCBI lineage: Eukaryota > Viridiplantae > Streptophyta > Pinopsida > Cupressales > Taxaceae > Taxus > Taxus chinensis. The sequence goes on along the minus strand of CM034156.1, from coordinate 58,172,388 downwards.
ATCCTATAAGCTTTACCATTTTCACCATTAAACCTTCCTCTAAACCCTTCCACTTCACACAACTTCAAATTCACCCAATGGTCTCTAATTATGTTTTGGAGGTTCGATGTTTGATCTCCTTTTTCACAACTCTAGTTCGCTCTAGTTTTGCACTTTTTTACACTCATTCTGTTATTCACAAGAGATATTTCATGTACCAATTTTCAAATTGAGTTGTAAGAATGACTTCACTCACCCTTATTTTAAAGATATTTAATTTCCAATCGTAATAAATGCACTCACCTACCACTATTTTTTAGATTTAAAGAATATTTTTTGCCTTCCTGATTGTTCCTACATTTTCCCTCATTTTCCCACAAATGTCTTCCATGCATGGCATTCCATAACCTTCTAGCACACTACTACTTCACACGTTACAGACCCTCTTACATGCATCCTCCTACGTTGCAATCATTCTTTGTCCGCGTCACTTTCTAAGTAGTTTTCCTCACTTCATTGCCTCCCTCATATTATCCTACATGCTTTACCAACTTTCCTACAAACAAGTAAGCATTTTTCATACCTTTGAGAAATTTCACCATTACACACACCCTTACGCTTCTCATATCTGAGTGGTCCAATCATGAGCAAGAATAGACACCTATGTAATGAGCTTTATATAGCATTCCAATTTAACCCTCATATGCCTTTTCCTTCTACCCTACACTAAAATCATGTGTGGTCCTTTGTGCATCAGTATAGAACAAATTTCATCAGCTCTTGAGTGTTAATGCACTTATTATAACAAAACAACAAAAGTAAAAATTGAAAGGGAAACCTAATCTAAATGAAGATATGGCCTTATTACTAACATAAAAGGGAATTTTATTTATATTAGGGCTTCATCCCATTCCCATTAAAGTAACCAGGTAACATATTTTCATCAAACGCTTGCAATTGTAAATATCCACATTCCAAAATCTTGGTTACTATAAATGGCCCTAACTAGTGAACTTTGAGCTTTCTCGAGAGGTGCGCAGCAAACTTAGAGTCATATAGGAGCAACATCCTACCAAATGCAAGGGACTTTAGCTTAATATTCCTATCATGTCAATCATTTTTTGTGTCTTTTATATCTTTTTTCTCCATCGTGTGATTGTGTGCCTTTCATTTAATTGCATTAATATGTCAATATGCTCTGCTACGGTTTGATTGTCTATAAATCCTCCTATGTGCACAATACGTAGGGATGGTAACATAAATTCAACTGGTAAGACTTCCTCTGTGCTAAACATCATCTGAAAATGTTTTTCTTTATTCAACCTCTTGTAGGAAGTCCTTTATGCCCATAGTACAACTGAAACTTTTTCATCCCAATATTTTCTTCCTACATCACATTTTTTGTCAATGTGTGACATAAGATCTTGTTGAAGGTTTCTGTGATACCATTGGCTTGTAGGTGATAAGGGGTGGTCTTGTGATGAGATACCATAAACTAACCTAACAATATCCTAATTTTTTCATTCAATAAATGAGTCCCCCTATCACTGGTAAGGCTTAATGGAAAACCATACCTACAAGTAATATTTTCTCATAAAAATATTTTTGTTGTAACTACATTGGAATCCTTTGTGGGTGTAGTGTAATGCCAGCTAAATTCTCCCCACTCGAGACCAAGAACAACCTAGGTTTAGTTAGGAAAAGATAAGGAATATATTTTTTTAGTTTTCTTAATTTCCCAACAAAAAAATTCCAGATTCCATTACAACAAATATTGAATCATCCTATAAAACACTAAGAGTGAGAAACTCATCCTTAGCGCAGATAGGTTATCTTCTTGTGGGGCGTGTGGAAGAAATTTCCCCAGGCGTGGAAGGGGAGCGCAGAAGGAAACTTTTCTTTTGGGCATAGAAGAGAAGCGTGGGAAAAAATATTTTTCTCCAGGGCACACAAGGAAGTAGCAAAAGAGACTTAATCAATCTCGGGCATGCAAGACGGGTGCAATAGAGACTCATTCTCTCCCGGGAGCGCAAGATGGACCTAGGCATGCAAGACGAGCACGAAAGGGGCTCATTTTATCATGGGCATGCAAGGCAGCCACGCAAGAGGCTCTGGGAACACAAGGGCATGCACAAGAGGCGTTGGGCACACAAGGGCACACATGGGCATGCATGGACGCACAAGGGCACGCATGCAAGAAGTTATGTATTTTCTGCGAACTTCAGAAAGTTATAACTTTAGCTAGGGAGCTCAAATTTTAGCAAATGAGGAATTTTCAGAAAGCTCTTGACATCCTCTCTACACAAAAACCTAATAAGTTTAGTTTGCATAAATTTTAAAGGGTCAATTTTGATAAAAATGGTCTGCAGGCTTTTAAAAGGCAAGTCGTTAAATTTTAACTTCTGAAATTTTAATCAATTGATCTTCTTCCTCTATCAACTTGTCCATTAGACCTAGAGGATTGTTCTTAGATGTATTTAGGATAGATTTTAAGGGTTAGTTTGTTTGATTGAGGATCAATTTGAAATTTCCAACATTTGACAGAAAAAAATACTACAAATTTTCCTTTGTTCAATTTGAAAGGTTTCTTAAAGATTTCTTGAGTGTTTTAGTTTTTTGGGGGTCATTCTGGTCATACTAAGTTCAAATTCATGTTTAATTTTATTGTTCATTATTGCAGAGGTCATTCTATATATATATTTTTTATTTTTATTTATTTTTTCAAACTGCAGAGTTTACAGTGAAGCAAAATAAGATTTATACTTGCACACAAATAGATCTATTTCCATTTACCAAACTTTAAACTATGAATTCATTTCTAACTCTAATCTGTAATGCTAAGTTTGTTTCACATCAATTTAGGCACAAGCCAAAATTCTAATTCTAATTTTCCAATCATTCATTTCACAAAACATATTAATACCTTTTCTTCATACGTATTTCTTTCTTCCAATTTTCCATACAGGGATATCAAATACAGAGTTTAAATATAACCAAGCCATGTTGAAGAAGATAAGACAAATTCCATTAATTTACTAAATCTTTTATAACTCCTTTTCCATATACTTTCAAAATACAACATATAGAATACATGACTTTCTTTCAAAAAAATAGAAACAAAGTATATCTCTTTCATATTTCAATTTACAACTTTCATAATCAATACAACCATTTTTCCATTACAAAATATACAAGTTCATCCACTTCAAGTGGGAAAGGTTACAATAAGATTTATCTCAACAAGGGACTGTCATACTGTATTTTTTCTCAGCTCCAAAACAGCAACATGCAGATTTCTCATTCTTTCAATTTGATCACACCAATTGTAGGGGAAAGGCAACACTCTCCACCTAACCAAGACATCCACTAGAGAGGAGAAGTCATTCTCTCTATTGACCCTCAAGGCCCAACCACATTACAATGGGAGAATATTTTAACTCATGGCAACTACTAGCTTCCACAATAGTTAACATATAATTTCACATTCATTCCATTTAGATACAACCACAACAACAACTCAACAAGAATAAAACAACAAAGCAACAAGATCACAAGGTTTGTCAAGAAGCCAAAAGAGTAAGACCTATGGGGAGGCCACCTAATGGGAATGGGTGCTCCCAATGGGAATGGGCACCCCCTACAAACTCTTATGCCTCCCTCAAGTACCCCTTTTCCTCCTAAATACCTCGTATGCCTCCCTCATAATAAGAACAAGAGAAATGCAAGCATTTCTCATACTAGGTGGGGCACCCAACCCAAACTCCCTCCATAAGAAAGTGATCTCTTATGCCTCCCTACAAGAAAACTCCCCATAGTCTCCTCCCACTCCCAACTTAGGAAAACTACCCTCACCCAACAAGCATTCCAAAGAGACAACAACACTCAACACAACATATAAACACAATAATAATAAAAAGAAACAAACTTAAACTAAGGTGAAGCTCCTACCTCTCTATGGTAGAGTTTGTTCCAAGTATGAAGTTCCAACACCTCCAAAGATCAAGCAAGCATCCACAAAGCTCAAACAATCCACAAACTCTCTCAAAATCCTCTCACTCTCCAAAATTCAAGAGACTAAAATGATCATGTAACCCCCAAACAAGCAAAAATGATTCAATAAATAGAGAAAGGAGGGGGAGGAATGATGTGGCTCCAAGTAGGATACCACCTCATTTTCTCTCCACTCCACATCACTTGGTCAGCCTCATATTCCAATGCACAATTAATAAGTGGTTGCAGAAATTACAAGAACCCTACACACTCCATCTAAGCTCACTCCCCCAAAGGAAAAAATTAAATATTTGAGAGAAACTGCAATTAACATTTCACCATTTTATCCCCCCAAAACACCTAAAAGAGCCTAAATTTAACCCCCCCCCAACCCATAGGTAGGGTTGGCATGGGCATTTAAGAGGTGTCAAACAAGTTTGACCTGTCCCACAAGCTTTTAAATTTGGCCTCTAAGGCCAAATTCGGGTTTCCCATAAAGGGTAGAGTGTGCTACACTCAAGACTCAAACACACATCACTCAACACAAAATCCAAGAGTAAATCAAGTCTAATAAATGAACTCCTTTTTGGTCACATCTTTAATTAGTTTAGGACAAATTTAAATTAGCTTAATTAAGACACTACAACCCATGAATAATAAAGGGGTAAACACATATCCAAAAATCTAAATAATAAAACAAGTAAATTTCATTATTAAAAGAAAACACATACAACATTATTAAAAAGGGAAATTAAAACAAAACAACACATGACCCCTAGGTCACAATTTTCCCCTAACTAATAATTCTATAACCCACACAATTACATGTTGTCATGGTGACCCTAGTTGAATTATTCTCAAATTCCGATGTGGTTGGTCTCTAATCCCCCGATGTTGTTGTGAATATAATATGCCTGCAAAATAGAGAATACCTCCTTCAGCCTCATGGTCATATTAAAATATTCATGTCAAATATATGATATAATTATAAAATAAAAAATATATGATTTACTATCATCTATACAAATACGATATCACTTACAATTTCTAGCACATTTCTATTCTATATTTCATCCGTGTCAAAATGATCACAACATTAATCCAATTATCAAATGTTTACTCAATAAGACTAATTATATCACATGTTAGAAATATAGATAAATAACCATGTCAACAGTAAATCAATATCAACATCAAATGTCTCTAATGGTCCATATGCATCATATACGAATCAAATCAATAACATTTTAAGATATCTGACATCTACTAACATGCTAAATCAAAAAATTGTAATATATCCATAAGAGCAGTCGACAATAATGGAAACAATAATCAAAAAGGTGTCTAAGGGAAGTGGGCATTATATCCCCCTCCCATTAGACTTGACTTCCTCTTGGAAGTCATTAGAACAGGTGTGGAAACTATACTCATAGAAAAGTAGCATCCTCCCAAGTAGCTGCAATCTCATCATATCTGTCCCACTGGACCCGAACCTGGTCAATCTCTTTGCCTCAAAGGCCTAGGGTCATGCGCTCTATAATGCATACAGGATCCACTATCCCTTGCTCCTAATCCTGTACCTGCAATGTGGTCCAATCTAGCATGTGAGAAGGATTAGAAATATATCTCCTCAGCACATAAATGTGAAACACAGCATGGACGTGAGGTAAGCTAGGTGGCAATGCTAAACGATAGGCCAAGGACCAATGCGCTCCAAGATCTCAAAGGGACCCACAAACCTGGGATCAAGCTTAGAACCTTTTCTGTAATGGATAGGGCTCTTATGGATTCTGACACGAAGAAACACCTTCATGCCCAATTCAAAACTATGATCTGTCCTATGTTGAGCTGCATAGTTCTTCTGACTATCCTGTGCCTCCTGCAATCTCTATCTGATCAAGGTAACCTATTGCTCCATATCCTGCAATAATGTTGGCCCAAGAGAAACCCTATCCTCTAACATGTCCCAACTAAGAGGTGTCCTGCACTCCCTATCATATAATGCCTGAAAAGGTGTCATACCTATAGAACTCTACAAACTATTATTGTAGGAAAACTCTACCAAATATAAATACTCCTCCCATCTCGACTAGTGGTCCATAACATACATCCTAAGCATGTCCTCTACGATCTAATTCACCCAGTTAGTCCTATCCATCTGTCTCAGGGTGATATGTTGTGCTGAAATTGAACCTTATCCCAAGAGCATGTTATATGGTGGTCTAGAAATGGGAAGTGTACAAAGGATCGCAGTTGCAAATGATTTTCCATAGAATCCCATATAATCTGACAATCTCATCCAGATACACCCATGCCACTGCACTGGCTGTATAGGTGGTCTTCACCAGAGAAAAATGAGCTACTTTCATCAATTTATCCACCATGACCATGATGGTGTCATGGTGGTATCTTGACATAGGTAACCCAACGATGAAGTCCATGGAAATGGTGTCCCACTTCCACTCCGGTATGGCGTGAGGAAAGAGAAGGCCAACTGGATGTTGATGCTCAACCTTCACCCTCTAGCACTCTAAGCAGTGTGACACAAATAAAGCCACGTCTCTCTAAAGTCCTCTCCAAAAATACAACTGTCTCAAGGTGGCGTGCATCTTCTTCACCCTGGGATGGGCTGAATAAGGTGCACGATGAGCCTCAGTCAAAATGTCTTGTCTCAAGCCTCCATCTCTAGGAACATATATCTGACCTCTGTGTCTGAGAAGGCCATCTGTCTCTAATGAAAATCCATCAAATCTCCCCTCAAGGGGTCTCTGAGACTCAATCTCTGCTTTGGCTGTAAGGTAGAAACTATCCTGAGGAAGTTGCTACAAAATCCTACTCCGCAAATCTATGCCCACTGAAGTGGCCATAGCCACATGTCTCTGTCTACTCAAGGCATCTGCAACCACATTCTCCTTCCCCTTCACATGTTCTATCTCCATATCATACTCACAAAGCAACTCCATCCAATGCCACTGAGGAGCATTGAGATTGGGCTACGTGAAGAGGTGTCGCAGGCTCAAGTGATTAGTCCTGAGTGTAAATCTCAAGCCAAGAAGAAAATGTCTCCACCTCACTAAGGTGTGCACAACTGCTGCAAGCTCAAGATCATGAGTTGGATAATTGAGCTCATAATCCTTGAGTTTTTGAGACTCAAAAGTAACTACTCTACCCTCCTACATCAACACACCTCCAAGTCCTACTAAAGAAGCATCTGTGCAATGTAGAACTCACCCTGAGGATCTGGCACTACAAGAATAGGTGCTATCATGAGGAATTCCTTCAGTGTACTGAAGGCCTACTCACATCTGTCTGACCATACAAACTTCTTCCCTTTCCGCTGAAGGGAAGTGATGGGGTGCGTAATCCAAGAAAAGTCTTGAACAAATCTCTTGTAATATCCTACTAACCCATGAAGCTACACACCTTGGTCACACTAGTGGGTGCTGGCCAATCCATGATGGCTTGAATCTTGGAAGGATCGACTGTGATACCTTCCCCATAAATGATGTGGCCCAAATATTACACCTCTGTCTGAAAGAACGCACACTTCTCCAAGTTCCCGTAAAGATGCTGCTCACAAAGACACTAAAGAACCTGGCAAAGGTGCTCCTCATGCTCCTCACACATACATGAGTAAATCAGAATTTCATCAAGGAAGATGAGCATGAAGCAATCTAGAAAATTCCTGAATACCCCATTCATCAAACTCATAAACACTACTGGGGCATTCGTCAAACTGAAAGGTACCACTGTGAACTCGTAGTGGCCATATCTCATATGAAAAGCGTTCTTATGAATATCCGCCTTTGTAATCCTGAGTTGATGGTACCCTGACTTAAGATCTATCTTGGAGAAAACTGTAGCCCCCTTCATCTAATCAAATAAATCATCAATACGTGGAAGGGGGTAATGATTCTTGATCGTTACTTTATTCAGCTATAGGTAATCAATACACAACCGTAGAGATCCATCCTTCTTCTTCACAAAGATCACTAGTGCACCCAAGGGGATACACTAGGATGGATTAGGCCCTTCTCCAAAAGGCCCTCAAGTTACAACTTAAGCTCACATAGCTCAAGAGTAGTCATCCGATAAGGTGCTTGTGAGATAGGCTCTACACCCTGAACCATATCTATGTGGAAATCTATCTCACGTGGGGGAGGTAACCCCAGTAGCTCCCCTGGAAACACATCAGAAAACTCTCTCAAGATGGGATGGTCATCAAGGGATGGTCCACTAGACTCATCCTCTGATCTGTCACTAACCGTAACAACATATAACTGACAACCCCATCACGCACACCGCTTAAGCTGCATAGCAGAGATGGTGTGGATGGAAACGATTCTCCTAACTCCTGATATCACTGACTCCACCCCAAGATCATCTATGCAAGAAATAGTCTTATGGTAATAGTCCACTCTAGCTCTGTGAGTAGACAACCAGTCCATGCCCAAAATAACACCATAAGATCCTAATGGAAGGATTTGAAGATCCGAGGTAGTGGTGAAGGGTCCCAAATCCACTACACACTCCTTAACTAAGGAGTCTATAGAAATTTTGGCTCCAGAAGCCATCTCAACATCCCAACTATGACCCTACCTAACTGCCACCAGCCTGTAACGCTCTACTAAGGATGGTGCAATAAAAGAATTAGAAGAGTTGGAATCAAATAATATAGAGGGAGAAATACTACCAATACTACCTATCATCTCAATCACAATACTCTAGTACTCAGCCTGGTGGTTCTCAACCACTGTATAGATCTAATGGCTCCATGTCATATCTCCAATAGTAGGCTCTAAGATCTGCATCTTACCCTTGTTGTTAGGGTTTTGTGGGCACTCTCTCTAATGATGGCCAGCAACACCACAACCATAATAGCTACCTAGTCCTCTCTAGTGGGATGCAGCTCTAGCCGGTATTCTAGAGGTATAAACTTTGGATCTTGATGATCTGGCTATTGACTTCTAAGGTCTCTGTTGATGAGCTCCTATTAACTAAGATCTCGGCACACCCTATGTCCTGATGGGACCCCTAGGAGGAGGCCCCATACTCCATCCTCTCTGTGCGTCAAATCCTTGAGGAGGTCTGTAAGGTGGGTGCGTCTACTACTCCTACTACTGTGGAGGTCTAAATGAAGCATGTCATGAACTCTATCCACCACATGGAGGAGGAACCAACCCCCTTGATCTATTATCCTGCATCTGTTGGATGCATCTCCGAACTCTGTCTCTAGCCTATTATGTCTTCCCCCTTGTCTCCTCTATGATATAGGCCTTCTCCATGACCTCTGCTAATGTCTGTGGGTAGTGAATGTGCACCACGCCACCCAAATCTAAGTTTAGGCCCCAGATAAACCTGTGAATCCATACTTGCTCATCCTGCATATAGTCAATGTATTGGAGTAGGTCCAGAAATTGACTCTCATACTCGGCTACAGTCATCGATTCCTAACGGAGGTCGTGAAACTCATCTATCCACTACTGTATAAACCTCCTAGGCAAATACCTACTCCTAAAACACTCCTCAAATAGCTCTCAGGTGACTATCTCTGAATCAACATGGAGCTTCTACTCCTCATGGTCCTCCACCAAACTCCTACTCCATCCCTCAGAAGATAGATCGCAACACGAGCTTTCATGTTGTTAGTGCAAGGGCAGAGCTTGAAGCATCTGCTCAAGCTCACCAACCAGGACCTCTACCTGAAAACCACCTGTATCACCTGAATACTGAGATGGTCGTATCTTCAGGATCTCCCTGATATGGTATGTTGTTGATGTCTGACAACCCCTAGGTCTCTCTGCATGCTCCTCCCTCTGTCTAGGGCTTTGATATTTGTCCCTATGTCCTGAGATCATGTCCCCATGTCCTCTCTATGATGACTCTACCCTAGGAAACTCCACACGGAAGTTCTTTGCCCTATACTCCTCGCTATGTCGAGGGGATATATGGGCCTCCACTAACAGCTCCATACCATGTCTAGAAAATGATCCTCCCAAGGGCTCTTCATGTATAGTAGCATTGACTTCCTGAAGCATATGTAAACTTTGAGGTAGAATGGCCGCTACAGCCTGTTTTGGCAGTTGTATATCAAGGTCTATATGAAAAGACCATTCATCTGATCCGCGCCTCCTATCAAGGCGAGAGTTAAGAGGTCTTGTTTCAGTTTTCTATTTTTCTATTTTATACAAATATCAGCATTGTGGTTTTCTATATTAAAAGAAACCGATTTGCACTAGGTTAAATGTTCATGTTTCATGTTTTCTAGGTGTGCCCAAGGGTCCAAGTTTTGAACCCATTACTTTGATACTATGTGTAACGCCAGCTAAATTCTCCCCACTCGAGACCTAGAACAACCTAGGTTTAGTTAGGAAAAGATAAGGAATAATTTTTATTTTTATTTTGTTAAAGTTCCCAACAAAAATTCCAGATTCCATTACAACAGATATTAAATCATCTTACAAAACACTAAGAGAGAGAAACTCATCCTTAGCGTAGATAGGTTATCTTCTTGGGGGGAAGAAATTTCCCCAGGCGCGAAGAAGAAAAATTTTCTTCTAGGCATGGAAGAGAAGCACGTGAGAGAAACTATTTTTCTATAGGGTGTGCAAGGTAGGCACAGAAGAGACTCATTCTGTCTCGGGGGCGCAAGACGGGCGCAGGAGAGACTCATTCTCTCTCGAGCGCACAAGATGGACCTGGGCGCACAAGTTGGGTGCAAAGGGGCTCATTTTTTCATGGGTGTGCAAGGCAGGCATGCATGAGGCTCTGGGAATGCAAGGGCACGCACAAGAGGTACTAGTGCATGGGTGCACAAGGCATGCATGGGAGCATGCAAGAGGCATTGGGTGTGCAAGGGCACATCAGGCGCGCGCATGAAGTTCTGTCTTTTCTGTGAACTTCAGAAAGCCATAACTTTAGCTAGGGAGCTCAAATTTTGGAAAACGAGGACTTTTTGGAAATTTCTCAACGTCCTCTTTGCACAAGAACCTTAAGAATTTAGTTTGGATAAATTTTTAAGGGTCAATTTTGAGAAAAATGGTCTGCAGGCTTTTAAAAGGAAAGCTGTTAAATTTTAACTTTTGAAATTTTAATCAATTGATCTTCTTCCTCTCTCAACTTGTCAATTAGACCTAGAGGATTGTTCTTAGATGGATTTAGGATAGATAGTAAAGGTTAAACTATTTGATTGAAGGTCAATTTGTAATTTCCAACCTTTGATTGAAAAATGACTACAATTTTGCCTTTGTTTGATTTGAAAGGTTTCTTAAAAATTTCTTAAGTGTTTTAGTTTGTTTGGGGTCATTTTAATCATACTAACCTCAATTCATCATTTTATTTCATTTTCCAAGGTTGCAGGGTCATTCTGTTCATTTTTAATAAAAATGTGCAGAGTTTACAGTGAAACAAAATAAGATCTATACTTGCACACACACAGATCTATTTCCATTTACCAAACTTTAAACTATTAATTCATTTACAACTCTAATCTATAATGCTAAATTTTTTTCACATCAAGTTGTGCATGAGCCAAAATTTAGATTCTAATTTTCCAATCATTCATTCCACAAAATAGATTAATACCTTTTCTTCATATGTATTTCTTTCTTCCAATTTTTCCAAATAGGGATATCAAATACAGAGTTTAAATATAACCAAGCCATGATGAACAAGATAAGACAACTTCCTTTAATTTACCAAATCTTTTATAACTCCTTTTCCATATACTTTCAAAATACAACATACATAATACATGTCTTTCTTTCAAAAAAAATAGAAAATAGAGTATATCTCTTTCATATTTCAATTTACAACTTTCATAATCAATACAACCATTTTTCCATTACAAAATATACAAGGTCATCCTCTTCAAAGTGGGAAAGGGCTAAAATAAGATTTCATTTCACAAGGACTGTCAAACTGTCATTTTCTCAGCTCCAAAACAACAACATGTAGATTTCTCATTCTTTCAATTTGATCACAACAAGAGCAGGGGAAAGACAACGCTCTGGACCCAACCAAGACATCTAATGGAGAGGAGAAGCCATCCTCTCCATTGGCCCCCGAGCCCCAACCACATTACAATGGGAGAAGATTTCAACTCATGGAAACTACTAGCTTCCACAATACTTAACATATAATTTCACATTCATTCCATTTACACACAAACACAACAACAACTCAACAAGAAGAAGATCAACAAAGCAAAAAAATCACAAGGCTTGTCAAGAAATCCAAAAGAGTAATACCTATGAGGAGGCCACTTATGCCTCCTAATGGGAATGGGTGCCCACCTAAAATCCTCCAATGCAAATCACAATTCCCCTACAAACTCTTATGCCTCCCTCAAGTACCCCTTATACCTCCATACACTCTTATGCCTCCCTCAATCTCTTATGTCTCCCTCATAATAAGAACAAGAAGAAATGCAAGCATTCCTCATACTAGGTGGGGCACCCAACCCAAACTCCCTCCACAAGAAAGTGATCTCTTATGCCTCCCTACAAGAAAAATCCCCATAGTCTCCTCCCACTCCCAACTTAGGCAATCTACCCACACCCAACAAGCATTCCAAAGAGACAACAACACTCAACACAACATATAAACACATAAATTAAAAAGAACATAATTTAAACTAAGGTGAAGCTCCTACCTCTCCATGGTAGAGCTTGTTCCAAGTATGAAGTTCCAAGCTTTTCCAAAGATCAAGAAAGCATCCACAAAGCTCCAACAATCCACAAATCTCTCAAAATCCTCTCACTCTCCAAAAATTCAAGAGACTAAAATGATCATCTAACCCCCAAACAAGCAAAAATGATTCAATAAATAGAGAAAGGAGGGGGAGGGATGATGTGGCTCCAAGTAGGATGCCACCTCATTTCCTCTCCACTCCACATCACTTGGTCAACCTCATATTCCAATGCACAATTAATAAGTGGTTGGAGGAATGACAAGAACCTTACACACTCCATCTAAGCCCACTCCTCCAAAGGACAAAATTAAATATTTGAAAGAAAGTGCAATTAACATTTCACCTTTTTATCCCCCCAAAACACCTAAAAGAGCCTAAATTTGACCCCCCAACCCATAGGTAGGGTTGGCATGGGCATTTAAGAGGTATGGGACAAGTTTGACTTGTCCCACAAGCTTCCAAATTTGGCCTCTAAGGCCAAATTCGAGTTTCCCATGAAGGGTAGAGTGTGCTACACTCAAGACTCAAACAAACATCACTCAACACAAAATCCAAGAGTAAATCAAGTTTAATAAATGAACTCCTTTTTGGTCACATCTTTGATTAGTTTAGGAAAATTTAAATTAGCTTAATTAAGACACTACAACCCATGAATAATAAAGGGGTAAACACATATCTAAAAATATAAATAAGTAAATAAGTAAATTTCATTATAAAAAGAAAACACATACAACATTATTAAAAAGGGAAATTAAAACAAAACAACACATGACCCCTAGGTCACAATTTTCCCCTAACCAAATAATTCTAACACACACACAATTACATGTTGCCATGGTGACCCTAGTTGAATTCTTCTCAAATTCTAATGTGGTTGGTCTCCAATCCCCCGATGTTGTTGTGAATATAATATGCCTGCAAAATAGAGAATACCTCCTTCGGCCTCATGGCCGCATTAAAATATTCATGTCAAATATACAATATAAATATAAAATCAACATTATACGATTTAATATCATCTATGCAAATATGATATCACTTACAATTTCTAGCACATTTCTATTCCATATTTCATCTGTGTCAAAATGATCATAACATTAATCCAATTATCAAATGTCTACTTAATAAGACTAATTATATCACATGTCAGAAATATAGATAAATAACCATGTCAATAGTATATCAATATCAACATCAAATGTCTCTAATGGTCCATATGCATCATATAAGAATCAAATCAATAACATTTTAAGATCTCTGACATCTACTAACATGCTAAATCAAAAAACTGTAATATATCCATAAGAGCAGTCAAAAATAATGGAAACAATAATAAAAAAGGTGTCGAAGGGAAGTGGGCACTACATGCAGCTTCTACCCAGCTTGTCAAATAATCTGTGTAAACTAGAATGTAATTTATCTGGTGCAATTAGGCCAAAAAAATCAATTTCTCAACTCTCAAAAGGTTATGCACTTGCTCTGGGTCGCATGTTACGCCCTTAATCATATATAGTGTATCTGATGGAGATAATGACATGTGACACACATTCCATTAGATATTCATATATTTTTATCATTATATATTTCATCCATATCATTAGCAGGTCAGCCTCAGTGGTGGCCATATCATAGGAAGGGTATATATAGGAGATAGCAGTGTGTAGTTGAGGCTATTGAACACTTGAGTCTTATTGTATGGTTTGGAGGTTGTCCCCTCGAAGTGGCTACGATATTATACTTTAATATTGAGATCATCTATCTAAATTTTTCTATGTTTTGGTTTTATATTATTATTGATGTTCTAGTTTATTGAAGCAATTCCATTGCAAGTGGTATAAGAGTTGCGATCTAGGCAAAAATCCTAAATTTTTGTTTTCGCTATATCTTGTGAACCAAAGTGAATTTCTCATATATTTTTTACCAAAGTTGTGAATCATTCCAAGTAAGGTTCCCTGACAATTTCATATTTTTTATTTATTTTGAAAAAGTTATTGCAAATTTAGGTTTTTTCATAAAATCACTCCCTAGGCTGCAAATTGTGGAATTTTTCCAATCTATTTACATTTTTAGAAAGATGATAAAAAATAGTTGAAGTTTATTCTTTAATTTTGTTTATATTTGGCCAAATTACTATCGAGCTCTTAAATCCTAAAATTTTACCTTCATCCCTAAATCCTATTGTTTTGAGGCATCATGGTGGGGCCTTCCACAAGAGGTAAAAATAATCCCATCACTCTAGGTAAAACTCCAGAAAAGTATGAGATAATAGTTGAGGAGTTGGAGTCAGAAGGGGTAACTACAGATTCCTCAAGGTTAGGGTTTACCTTGATAGATCATAAGGTAAGCCAACTTGATTTTGACCTACAAAACCTCAAGTCTAAGGTAGATGTAGAAAAGAATGTGTAGAAAGGATTGGACAAAATTGGAGGATTTCATGCAAAAATTCAATACACATATAATGGGTAATCGTACTTCTATCAACCAAGGTATATCTTCAAGTCAAAGTAATAGAAAAATGAGCCAGGGTGGATCTTCAAACATGCCCAATCCAAATACAAACATTCTACAGACCCGTAACATGTTTCCGAAAGTGGAGATGTATAATTTTGATGGAAAGGATACACTCAAGTGGATTAACCAAATGGATAATTTCTTTTATCTACATCAGATTCCATCAGGACAAAATGTGACCATGGCATCTTTCTATCTCGAACCTAACCAATTCATCTAGTATCGATGGTTATGTGCTCAAAGGAAAAAAAGTGGTCTTAATGTTACATGGACATTCTTCACCTAAGATTTTCAATTACACTATAGTTATAGTGTGTCTAATAGTTCCTTCAACCAATTAGAAAAGTTAAGATAGAAAAGATTCGTTGAGGATTACATTCATCAATTCTAAAACCTTTCATTGCGGGTGGAAAATATTACTGAAGATAATCTGAATGACTTATTTCTTGGGGGTCTTAAGGATCACATTGAGCATGAGGTGCATATTTTTAATCCTCATAAGGTTTACGATTCTATGATTATGGCATGTCAGGAAGAGGAAATTTTAGTTTCAACCAGGAGAAAAAAATTCACTAATATTAGAGATCGCAACACCTTTCCTCTAGCACTCCATTGGCTAGTTAGTTTGACACCTCAACAAATTGAAGAAAAGAGAGAAAAAGGTTTACGTTTTAACTATGATAGTAAATATAGACCAAGACGTAAATGTTTTGAAAAGAATTTTTTCTACATTTATGGGACTAGTATGAAGAGAATGAAGAAGATGAAGAGTCAGAGGTCATGGTCGAGCCAGACGAGGAGTCTAGATATCCCCAACCAATGATCTCATTCCATGCAATTTCAAGCATTATCATCCCCAAACCCTCAGGTTGGTTGGATTCTTAAAAAGAGAGAGGTTCACATTGTTGATTGACTCAAGAAGTACTCACTACTTCATCAATCATAAGTTAGCAGTGCACCTAAACTATTTTATTTATCCATCTCCTGAATGTCAAGTAATGATTGTTGATGGAGGTATTGTTATTTTTTCTAGAAAATTCCATAACATTAAGCTCACCATGGGATATTACATACTAAATAGCCCCATGTATGTCATATCTATGGGAGGATCAGAAATTGTGTTAGGAGTTAAATGGCTTACCACCTTGGGAACCATTGAGATGAACTTCCAAGAATTGTTCATGCACTTTCAATCTGAAGGAAGGAATTTTTAGCTAAGAGGCCTAAGAGAAAATTCTCCACGGCTAGTGAGATATCATCAGATGCACAAAATGTTAAAAAATGGTGCACAAGGACTTTTGGCACAACTATTTTTATTGGAGGCACATCAATCTAAGGAAATTATACCATTGGATATGCAAGCAGTGTTGGATGCACACTCTATTGTGTTTGAAAATATGCCAAAGGGTTTACCTCCAAAGAGGGATCATGATCATATTATTCAGTTAGTGCCAAAATGACCCAACCTCCCAACATCATACCTTATAGGTACCCATATGTGCACAAGAGTGAGATAGAAAATATTGTACAAGAGATGTTGGAAGCAGGAATCATCCATTATATTCAGAGTGATTATTCTTCTCCAGTAGTGATGGTGCATAATAAATATGGCATATGGCACATGTGTCTTGATTATAAGGAACTTAAAAAATACATAATCAAAGATAAGTTTCATATCCATGTAATTGATGATTTGCTTTATGAGTTGCATAGTGATGTTTACTTTACAAATCTCAATCTTCATTAGAGATACCACCAATTAAGAATCAAGGATGAGGATGTTCATAAAAATGCCTTTCAAACACATGAAGGCCATTATGAATTCTTGGTAATGCCTTTTGGACTCAAAAATGCACCTTCTCCATTTCAGAGTTTGATGAATTCTATTTTTAAGCCATTCCTAAGTAATTTTTTTTTTATTATTTGATGATATATTAATATATAACAAAACATGGGAGGAACAATTGCATCATGTAAATAAGGTTTTGGAAACCCTTGAGCAACATCAACTTTATGTAAATCCCTCTAAGTGTTCTTTTGGAGTCAAGGAGGTTGAATATTTAGGTCACATTGTCTCTCATGAAGGTGTTAAAGTGGATTCTAATAAGAATAAGGTGATGAGGGAATGGAAGGTTCTAAAAACCCTAAAGAATCTCTGAGGATTTTTGGGGATTACAAGCTATTATCGTAGATTCGTAAGGCATTATGTAAGTATAGCAGCACCTATCACAACTTTATTAAAGGAGGACTCTTTCCATTGGAATGAGGATGCTATTAAAGCATTAGATAAGGTAAATGAGGCCATGTGCACCACTCCAGTATTGGCTACTCCATATTTTTCAAAAGCGTTCATTATTGAATGTGATACATCAGAGTTTGGTATGGGGGAATTTCTCATGTAAGAAGGCCATCCTATTTCCTTTTTGAGCCATCAATTCAAAGGTAAGAATTTTTCAAATCCAACTTATGAGAAGGAAATGCTAGTGATACTTTATGTAGTAAAGCAATGGAGACCATATCTCATAAGAAAATACTTTAAAGTGAAGACATATCATGATAGTCTAAAATACTTCTTGGAGCAGCACTTATCATCTAAAGAACAACAAAAATGCGTCTCAAATATGTTGGGATATGATTTTGAGATCATCTACAAGAAATGGAAGGATAATTTAGTTATGGATGCTCTATCTAGGAAAGATGAATCATCTGCAACATTGTTATGTGTCATATACATCTTACAAGAAGATTGGGTAGAGGAGGCAAGGTTTGAATAGAGAAATGATCCAGCTACACAACACCTCATTCATAATCACAAAAATGATCCAAGCATGTTTAAAAATAGGGTTGTATCTGAGCTTCACGCTTCTCCAGTTGGGGGAACTCTGGATTCTTACAGACCTGTCATCAAATCAAACAAGATTTCTTCTAGGAAGGGATCAAAGGGGATGTCCAAAAATTTATGGTTGAATACATGGTTAGTTAGCAAAATAAGGGTGAAACAATTTTGTCCCCAGGTCTTCTATAACCTCTATTTATTCCTATCCATCAATGGGAAGAGGTTTCCATGGACTTCATCACAAGATTTCCTAAATCTGAATGAAAATTTTCCATAACGGTTGTGGTGGATAGACTCACCAAATATTCTCATTTTTGTGCCTTGTCACACCCATTTTTTTTAAGCACAGTAGAAAAATCCTTCATGGAAATAGTTCAGAAGCTACATGGGACACCGAAGATTATAGTAAGTGATCGGGACCCTATAATTACTAGTAATTTTTAGACTGGTTTATTCTCATGTTTGGGTACTCAGATAGCTCATATCTCTTGTTATCATCCCCAGTCTTGTGGGAAAATAGAAGTTTTAAATAAGTGTTTGAAGGGATATCTCCATTGCTTCACCTCAAATAAACAAGCAAGATGGGTACAATGGCTACCAATTTCAAAATGGTGGCATAACACTTCCTTCCATAGTTCATCCAAATTGTCTCCTTTTTGGCACTCTATGGGTACCATCTGTCATCTAGCACATCATTGTTAAGAGGAAAAATAATGGTTAGAGTAGTGGAAGAACACATTCAGCATCTTCAAGTGGTCCTGTCTAGTCTCAAGGAGAACTTGGCCATAGCACAAAACTACATGAAGTAGCAGGTAGATCAACATCGCACTAAAAGGAATTTTGAATTTGATGACTAGTTTTTTGTGTGTTTACAACCATATAAGCAAATGTATTTGAAACAACAGCATAAGGATAAAAAACTTTCACCTAAGTATTCTGGCCCCTATCAAGTATTACAGAAGATTGGTACTGTGACATACAAATTAGAACTTCCACAGACAACCATAATACATCCATTATTTCATGTTTCTTTCCTGAAGAAAGTAATCAAACTAAGGGTATTAGTCCATATAGTGTTACCTGAGCTTGATGAGGAGGGGAGAGTCATCTTGGAACCTGAATACATCTTTCAAATATGCACTAAAATATTGAGGACACGGTTTATTATTGATTACCTGATCAAACGAAAGAATATGGACAATGAAGATGCACCATGGGAGAATATAATGTTCTTGTAGTAATACCAAGAGCTTCTCATCATTGGGGACAATGTTTCTTTGAAGGGGAAGGGCATGTTACACCCTTAATCATATATAGTGTATCAGATGGAAATGACGACATGTGGCACACATTCCCTTGGTTATTCATATGTTCTTATCATTATATATTTCATTCATATCATTATTAGGTCGGCCTCAATGGTGGCCATAACATAAGAAGGGTATATATATGACATATTATTACGTAGTTAAGGATATTGAACACTTGATTCTTATTGTATGGTTTTGAGGTTGCCCCCTAGAAGTGGCTAAGATATTATACTTGCATATTGAGATCATCTATCTACATTTTGTTGTTCTTTGTTTTTATATTGTTGTTGATGTTCTGATTTATCCAAGTAATTTCATTGCATTACATCAGCATCTCATCACGTTTTCCCAGTTTTCCTATTCTTTGACAATGATCACATGATTTTACAAACTCTTTTGTATCCTTGTACATTATTTCCCAAAAAGGTCCTACAAAGAATATATTGTGCATTATAGCCTCACTTGCATAATGTCCTCCTATTATCCCTCCATGTGCTTTTTCCATAATGGCTTAGCATTCATGCTCTAATATACATCTGTGCAATAATTCATTTATGCCCATTTTGTACAAGTCACTCTTACCAACTGATAAGGTTCAACGTGAATATATGATTGCTTATTTTCTAGTGTTTTTATTCCTCAAGGGTCATACATGTGCGTAAGAATACTACAATATCATATAAATCATTTGGTGTGCATTATAATATGAATAATAGGGAATTTTTCATAGTACCGATTATACTTTGTGTGTCCTCACCAGAGTTGATCCGCAACAAGTGATCTGGTCCCAAATTGTTTTTTCCTAGCTTGACGATGACTAAAAAATCAAATTCCTGGAATAAAATAATCCAATGACAGATGTGCCCTTACAATGTTGGTTTATTTACCAGATACTTAAGTTTCATGTGATCATTGTGAAATATAAATGGTGTGTCCAATCAATATTACCTAATCTTGTGGAGCGCATACACCATAGACAGTGCCTCACGCTCTATAGTTTTATAATTATTTATAGCTCATGTTAATCTCTTGCTTATAAAACAAATAGGATGGTCCAAATTACCTTCCCCTGGGTGAGCCAAGATTGCTCTAATTTTTTTTCCAAAATCATCCACATGGACATGAAATGGTGAACTCCAAGAAGGGAAGCCTGAAATGGGTGTAGTTTTTAGTCTCTCTTTTAATGTCTTGAATCCCTACTATTGTGTGTCCTTCTAATAGAAATTTCATTTTACCTTTAGTAGATCCTCTAGCAGTGCATTAATTTTGGCATACCCTTTTATGATATTCTTTTAATATCTTGTATGCCCAAGAAATTTGTGCACTTCACTATGATTGGTTGGATCCTCTAACCCCAAGATGACTACTAAGTTTGTTGGATCTACCAAAAATCCTTCCTTGCAAATGATGTGCCCCAATAGTGTACCAAATGGTGTTGCAAAGATACATTTCTTAACATTCAAGGATATACTTAGTTTCCTGCACCATTCGAACATTATCCTTAAATAACCACAGTGGTCCTTAACCAACCCATACATTGTCGAATCATCCTTATATACTTGAAGGAATTTATGGATGAAATCTCGAAATGCATGAGAAAATTGTTGGCACATTCTTTAATCTAAAATCCATGATTGTGTATTTAAAACATCCCCATTCTATTGTGAATGTCATCTCTGCTTGATCCTCATGTGAAATCCTAGCCTGATGATAGTCTAAAAATTTATTAGTAAAGGAATAGATCTTGCGCCTTCCAACACCCTCTAGTATTTCTTCAGTAAATAGAGTGGGAAAAATATCAATAGCATAGGAAGCATTCAAAAAATTGGTAATCAATGCATATCCTAATTTTCCCATCCTTCTTGATGTTGATGACCATTGGTCTAATCCATTCTAGTTCCTCGATGGGAATTATGATGCCCATTTTTGGCATTTTATCAATTTCATCCTTTACCTTGATGTGCAAGTTGGGATTCATCCAATAAGGCCTTTTACGAACCGATCACACATCATCCTTGAGATTTATATTAATTTCATCGAGTGATGGATGGCCACCCTTCAACTTGTGGTACCCTCTTGGAAATAGATCTTAAAAATCACAAAAAAATTCAATTATTTTCGCAACATTTTCCTTAAACCAATACTCACCAATCATTGCTTCCTTCAGTGTCCCATCAGTCCCAATATTCACCCTTTTGGTCTTCAGTGGTACATGGTATGCATGTGCTTTTTCATCAGTTGTATCTAGAACTTCTCATGTGCCCTATATATGATATATATTAAGATCCTCAACCTCATCATCCTCTGTTAGGTACACAAACTTCAATTTTTCCTTTTATTTCCAAGTGAACTCTATAAGAACTTCATATGTATTCAATTTTGTGTGATCACTCTCGTGCTCTTTAGGGGTTGTTTCACCATACATCTAGGTCAAGAGTTATACTTCCTTCACGTTATCTCCTAACGTGATGTGCTTCGTTAATTGTAATGCTTCATAGACAGGAGGTTTAGTAGAAAAATAATCAAAGGTGTTCTCAATACCTGAGGTTAAGTTGTGCTAGCTCATTATCTCTTACTTAAACTCTGCATGTATGTACCATGTGCACATGCATCCGTGTAGTGTATAATAGAACTTATGAACCCACAACGATGCAGTATAACGTCAATTGTTTTTAGCTAATTCTACTCACAAAGTTGTATGTGACCCTAAGGAGATGTTTTCCCATTATAAGCTAGTATTTGAGAAAGAAGGATATTGCTAGTAAACCTTGTCTAGAAGGCAACTCTTATTTCATGTCATCTAAGTATATTATCTCTATGTGTAGCCCACCATCTCATTTTCATTACCTTCAAGGATTAAACCAACATATTTCTCTTGTCTCCTTCACTCTACAATTTTTCCTCCATGGTGGGTAGGAAAGACTCGAGATTTTCCTCCCTATTATATTTTGGTAGCACCACTCATCCCGGTCATTTAATGGTTTTTATATTTATCACCCTTGTTAATCTTCCATGACATCATGACCCACCATTTCATAAGTGTCATGATCTCAATTATCACATGTAATTCAATTAGTATCACTGACAGAATGTGCATCTCCCCAATTTATAACTCCTTTCTTTGATGGCTCGGCATTTTCTAGACCATGTGTTGTCTACGCATAAATCTTATTAAGGTCCTATTCATTGATAAATTTTTTGTATGGTGTAATCTTGGTACCATCCATCAGGATTACCACTTGTGCTTCCTCATTCTCAAAGTTGATATACCACTTGTTAAGGCGTAGGTATGCATTGTTCGCATAACATCAAGGGTGACCAAATAGCGCAAGAAATTTCTCTACTTCAGTCAACTCCAAAACCTCAAAATCACCTTTGAATTTTTCTCCTTGAATTGTGATAATAACATTCTTTAAGACTCCAATGAGCATTTCCCTTATTTTTTTGGTCATGTACATCACACTTGAAGATGGTTATAATGTTTGTTTTCCCACTCAATTGCAAGCATTAATTGTTAGCGTATTGACTCATGCACATGTATCAATCAAAATTTTACTTATCAACTAGCCATCTTGTTGTCATGTGTTTTTTCAAGGGAAAAATTCAATGTTAAAACTTGACAACTATACCCTAGTGTCAAAAAAATTCTTGACAACCCTCCTGAGTACCTCTCCGGATCAATCTACCCTTCATGTCATGCCCATTATGACCCTGTAAAACCCTCATATGTGTCGCATACACTTTCCCTAATTTTAAAAATGTTGATACAAGGTGACTCGCTTCTTTCAGTGCAACACTTTCAAAGGAGAATTCTTCAGTAAACCTAGAAAGGCTATTTTTTGCCTTTCCAAGATAGGAGTGCATCCTCTAGGAAAAATTTGAAGCCTAAAATTCAATGGGAAGTGGTGTTGAATATTATAGAACATTTTTCATGTGATTCAATGAATTTTAGGGAAGATTGAAAGGTTTAGGATAAAGTACAGTGAATGTGGGTTTTTAAAGGTGAAGGAGCTTGTAGTTTAAAATAGTGTCTGAGATTTAGAAAATGATTTCGGGAGCTTCGTAAGGATTCTGAGGTCAAACAAGATATCATTGGAAATATAATTAAATACTATAAATGATGGTACTTTCATATTTTTCACAAGACTTGAGATCTGTTCTCTATAGCTCATTTTCAGCAAACACACCATGTTGTCCCAAGAAAAAAGGATATGTTTAAGGGGGTTTTAGGCTTAATTGGATTTTTGGAACCATCCCATTGTATTTATAAGGATCTTGGGAGTAAAACTCATATATGGGTTCATTAAATCTAAACTCTTGGAGCTCTGGAAACGTCATCTTCAAGGTCTTTCTCAAGGTATGCTTTAGCAGTTAGAAATTTTTTGAAGAGGACACATGTTACCTCTTGGTGCATGGCAAAACTTTTTCTCTCACTTGTCCCATCCCTTTGGGATAGTTGGGACATGAAATTATACCCATACCTATTTATTCCCTTTGGTTCATCATATGACCTTGTTGAAGCTCCATGATGCATTTTAAGCCCTTTTCACTTCATTCCAACCCTTACCGTTGACCAATGCAACAATGTCACTTGTCAACCCAAGGTGAGGGCACATTATTTGCCCCATTTGTCCCATACATTTGGGATAGTTGGTAAAAATAAATGTTTCCCATGCTTTTCTTGGCACATGGTTCTTCACATGACCTAAAATAGGCTATGCAAGGCATTTTTTAGCCCTTTCCCATCTCCACCTCATCGAACCACAGCTTGCCAATTATCACCTCCACATTAGGGTGAATTTTTATGCCCTATATATTTTCTCCCTTTGGGATATTTGGGACAAAAAATTATGCCCTACCCCTGCTCATGTCATGGTTCTTCATGTGATCCAGTCTCAGCCTCGGGTGCTTATTATTAGTTTTGCCTATCTCCACCATTGGCGAATCAACAGATGCCACTTGTCAAGCCTGGGTCAAAGCACATTTTTCTGCCCCATCTATCTCAACCCTTTAGGATAGTTGGGATAAAAAAAATCCCCATTCCAAGTTGATTGTAAACTCAAATTTTGACTAAGTGTTTTAACTCATTGCTTCTCATTTGTTCTTCGCCCGTGAATGGAAAGTGTTGCCGAAAATTTTTAAACACAAAATAACTTTTTCCCACCTCATTTATTCATGAGAAATTCATGGACGCCGATTAAAAAAAACACAATAAACCTAAAAATTTACCATACAATGCAAAAAATTCTCCACAGTTGTCATATGCTCCAAAACTTGAAAAAATCATATCTCTCAATCCGGTGAACAAATTTGAATGATACTTTCATGGTTGTTCCTCATCTCAAGAACCTACAAGAAGACTCTAATAGAAAACCAGATGGAACTCTTAATTTTTAATGGCATAAAACCCTCGTTTTATGCCCTATCTTTTACTTTTTCAATTTTCAAACATTCTAGCAAATGAATCGAGGTGAAAATTAGAACATGATTTCCTGGGAGCGAGCATATTCCAATGAAGTTGTTTTCATTGAAAAATGAGGTGGGGTAGTGCTATTTCCAAAAATAGTAAGTCTCTGGTGTTTCCATTTACTAAAAATAATAAATTACCCAAAATAGTAAGTCACCCCAGATCAGTGCACTTAGTGAACATGAAAAATGATAAACTAGGCAATTTTGGTCAAAAAAGAAAAAAAATTGAAAAAAGAAAAAATCATAAGGTAATTGTCTAGAAATAGAAATTTTCGAAAAATATAAAAGCATCATCAATAGATTTGAAATGAGTATTCCATATGATCATGAAGTTTAAATTTGAGAAAAATAGGAAAAACATCCCAAAATAGCAGGTCCTGGTTCAACCTGCTAAAAATAGAAAGTCTCCATTTTGAGAACAAAAAGTTATAGTTGGACTTATTTTCATTCATCTCACTAATTTTTTACATCTTCACATGGTTATGATATGGTGGCATATTTCAAAAAAGTAATCCACCCTTCACAAGGATTTTGAGGCATCATTTTGGTTAGAGTTGTGTACAAGAGTGAGGCAGAACACTGCAAGGCATAGCATTTGAAAGCAAGAGACATTGTGTTGTTTTATTAGTATTAAAAAAAGGGTCAGGATCTCAAGAGGTCATCACTTTAAATCTTCAAATCCATCTGCCTCCCCTGATAGCTGGTTGAGTGAGCTCGGTGAATTGGGAGAGTTGGTTGGGTGAGCCGAGGAGAATTGGTCAGATTGAGCTTCTCAAGACAAGAAGGGGTGATTCATAGCAGCATATTTCTTTGCACAAGCATCTAGTTATGTCTTCTATGAGGTTTGAGCTTCCCCACAGTGATCAAGAGTTGATTCCATAGTAGGCTACTATAGGTGCCTTAGTGATAGACATCATGTCAACCCTTGAAGAGTCATTTCCATGGATTCAAGAAATGCTTGATATTGATCCAAGGATAAAGTAGCTTGCTACCATGCCCAGTTTCAAAGAAATATCAGGAAAAATGAATTCCAAGTGAAGAAAGAAGGCTCAAAAAACATCTCACTTCTTCAGTGGCACTTCAAGTAATTATTCTGTTGAAATTTCTAAGCTTAAGAATGAAAATCCCATTGAGGATATGAATTTCTCAAACTGAGTTGACCCACATCTCATTGGGTCAAGATTCACATGAGGGTGACTCCCATCTATTTAAGGAATCTACTTCCTGCCTCTTTGCTTGAACGAAGAATATAGGTAAAAAATTATTAAAATGGAGGAGAAAATCTCTCAGTGCTTACATTTAACCCTTCATGGAACCTGACTTGCCATCTTCTCTTCCCATTGAAGACATTCCTCTGATTAGCAGTGTTAATCCTATGGTAGTAAAGAAAGCACAATAATACATGATACAAGGGAAGGCTAATGAGAAATGGATTGAGAAAATCATTGAATAAGGTAAAACATCATTTCTAAAGGTCATCTCTCTCATCATGTATGTCCTTTAAACTTTTTTTAGAAGTGAAGAAAACAAAAGACAAGTTTGCAAAGAGGTAATTCATTTAGATAAGATTTTCCCCGTGGTGGCAGAAATGAGATCCTTCGACACCCATACTCTTTTGAGTAATAACATGTTTGCATTAGCTACAGAGAACTTGTCTCAAGTATGGATCTACATCATGGATGTGATATATGCAATGCTCAAGAATGCAATTTCTGGATTGGACTCTTGTGGAAAACACACTTTCGAGATCTTAAACGAGGCACACAATTGTGTTTGGAAACTTGAGTTCACTCTACTCGCTGAAGATTAATCATTAAATTAACTCATGGTTTCCTTTTAAGATTTATTCAAGAAAGAGGCAGGTGACTCTATCTCCTTCAATGAAGATAACTTAGAGTCCATAGCTAAATTCAGAAGTTGCATTACTGTAATTGCAATGGATCATGAAGCATGGATCGGTCAATGTAAAAAGATAAATGATGTTCTTGTGGCATGGACCAAGGTTTTGGGCTGCATTTGCATTCTAGAGGGAAAATTTGGCATCTGCAGTCACTTAATTCAATAAGGAATTCAAAGAACATGAACCCATTCTATAAACTTCTCGTCAGGAGGTATGAATCAGTAAGTTCTTCATCACAAGGAGCTTCTTCATCAAATATGGAAACTTATTCCTTCTTCTCTCTTTCTCCCTCTTCCTTCTCTCCCTCTTATAATTATTCATTGAGCATAATCATGGTATTTTGTCTTATTCACTTAAGAGACTTTATAAAGTTAGATTGTAAAAGTCCCTTAAATTTATAAAAAGTGAACTTATTTTCACTTCCTAGGAAGATGTAAACTCAAAAGTTGAATGAGATCATGAAGATTCATGTTGGGGGTAGTTGAAAGTTCAATTCACATTGCTATAAATTGGGATGGCTTATCTCTTCTAAAGGATCCTGAAATTTATGGTAGCGAATGTGGATTGTAGTTTTGGGTGTTGATATTTATATCACCAACACAAGAAATAAAATTTACATTTATTCTATTTCCCTTTTCTTATGTGTTATTTCATCTCTCTCTTATATGCACTTTGTAAGTATAATGATTAAGAAAGAGATTTATATATTTCATGAATGAATCCAAATAAATGTATGTCTGGGTTTTATTTATCACATTAAATGGATTCATTGTTGTTTTCCTCTAATTGAATGTTGAACTACTCTGGTTACGAGGTGTGAATTTTTCTTGTTCCTAATCATTGCAATAACCTTCCTTTATCTAATTTCTCTCCTTCATCCCTCGTTGTTGCAATTTACTCTCTTTTACCCCATACAATCACTTTTCCATGGGTTCAGTGAAGTGTTCATGTATGATCCCCATCCTATTTTTTCACCCAACAACAATAGATAATATTATATTATTTTACATTCAATAATGGGAACCTCCTCATACACAAGAAGGAGGGGCATAGCCTCGTGAGTGTTTACAGAAACACTTAATTTTCCATATGAAAAATTATTTCACCAACACATTTATAACCGTATCTAAAGTAATATCCTTTTCATAATCATGGTCTTGGGGTGGTAAATTATCATGTAAGATTTTTCGATCCCTCTTTGTTCTTGTGCACGGCACTTTATCCTGTAACCACTCTCCTAATAGAGGGATGATGTTATCCTTCCTAAGTATTTTACATACTTCCTTGAGGTCATCCACATCCTTATCAGGTACCTCAGATTGTTTGGCGTGCTCTCTATCCCATGCTTTATCCTTAATGCATTGTATCTCCCCATGTAGTTCTCTAATCAATCCCATGGCTACACATTCTCATCCTGTCTGATGAGTGGACTTGATTTTCCTTGTTCACATATGAGGGATACTTCTATGTGCATAATAACTAATAATTTTTGTTTCTCTACCACATCCAAAGTCTTAGGATATCACTTTCCTTCATATAACGCTCAACATGTATCATGATTTATCCCCTATCCTTATTTTTTTTAACACATATGCACATAAAAATATGGATAGTCTTTTACTGTTTTCCCCTTTTCATAGTACACATAATACTAGTTCTTTAGATACATTGATAGTGGTCTGGTGACCCACATATATAGCACATTCCTCGATTGAACTTGCCTACGTGACATCCTCAGCCATTACAACAATATCCTCCTTGGCATCCCCCATTACCATTTTTGCATTCATCATTATATTTTCCAACTCTAGTAAAATTCATTCTCTCGTTCACATCCCTAAGAGCTACTCTCTGTACTCGCTTGGAATAACCTCATCTCATAAGCTTCAATAATATGGTCAATCAACTTGAAATTATTTATATCATGGGTGTGCACGTCACAAATATTGCAATACATTAACACCTTCCTCTATGTGGCACACTAAAAAAGTGGACAAGCTCATACATCATGGTTCTTGTGACAAATCTCAAAATTTGAGAGTAATGCTTATACACTCCTATGCATACATTTATCCTTTGTGTGCCCCTCCACATCACAATCTATACACCAAATTCCACTACAAGTGTTGTGTGTTGAGTTAGCAGGTAACTTCTCTATCTTAGTAGCCATGGCTATAATTTCAGCTTTAAGAAGAGGGCGTACTCTATTTTCTACGCTTCCAACGACATTTTCTCATAATGCTACCTCAAAATCCTTGCACATTTCTGTGAACATTTTATGTGATAACGCCCTTTAGAATGGTGACATCAATCCCCTACAAATCACTGTGTATGTTGACTGTGATGGATGTCATATGAAAGCTTAGACAACAAGGTTTTGAAACCCGTTTCATATTCCTTAACACTTTCAGCTAAGCCTTGTTTGATGTCCTTAAGTGTATTCATGCTCTGCTGCTAAAATTTTGGTATGTGAAATTCAACCATAAAGGTAGTAAATAGCACATCATATTCTACTGCTACCTAATGCGGGTCATACTTAATGTACCAACTATGCATGCAACCTTGAAGTGTTGTAGCAAACTAACTCACCTTCCTGTCTGAGGTTTTTATTCCTTTGGCCCTCCATAAAATTTTGTACTTATGAATGTGTTATGTTATTTCTTCCACACCTTGACACTCTAGTAAATGAAGTCACATCTCAAAGAAAATTTGAGGAGGTTGTCATGGTGATGGGTTACTTTCTTGTCCTGGATTGTTTCAACTAGGTGGGGGACAAAATCCTAACCCCAAACCTCTACTAGGGTTAGCTCTGCTCAGGGGGTGACCAAAGCCTCCTATTGTTGGGGCCAATGATGGTCCCAATGAAGAATTGGTCTACGCAGCGTAGTAGAACTAAACTATGTGCAAAAATTTTCCCTGATATCCCTCTAATAGGATTAAATTCCATGAGTATAGTGCCAACATTTTTTCTTGTTAGTGCACCTACTGGATTACTTCAAAAAAATTATGTTGTTCAACTACGGGAGATTGTTGTACTACCATATGCACTTCCTTTATTTTTTGTGCCTTCTGAGATGATACTAACACGTATCTACCTTTATCTCTAACCCAAATTGGTGATACTTGATTACCTTCTTGTTCACTATCACTGTGATGATCCTCTTTAACAACTTCCAAATTCTGAACACCAAGCGTAAGGAATAGGGGTCCAAGGTGGGTTAGATGCATGCCAATTATTCTTATTCTTTCGTTATACTTGATTTCATTAGATGTCAAGGGGGTCCTTCTGTTACGTTTCCCCAATATCTAAGACACATGGTCCTATGATCACTTACCTTTTACATGGTTCTCATCACTTTCTCTTAGCCCCATTCCTTTTATTCTTAGCACCTCTTCAACTTCCCTCTCTTGCACATCATTGTATTTGTAAAATCTCTCTTCCCTATATTTGTCTTTAACTTGGACCAACGCCATCTTTCCAAACCCTTTTCCTACTCCTACACGCAGTGGGGTTTTAGCCTACCATAAGGATATTTTCCAACCCAAGCTCAATCATTGAAATGTTGATGGCCAATAAGAGTGTGTGTAAATAAGATCCTCTAGGTTTGCATAGGAACAGAAATTTTTCCTCCTCTGGACATGAATATGTTGAGATCGCGTTCTTCAGCATGTAATTTCTCAAAAATTATGCTTACCAATGATCTATTGTGCATGTCCAAGGTTCATCAAAATCAGGGATTTCCTAATACTTATCCTGACTCCACACGAACCTTCTTCCCAATCTAATCACTTTGTCCTGAGATTATTCTACTAACTATTCATACAATTCGCTCGAAAACAAAATGAAAAGGTATCATACAACTCATCATAAAAATTTTCCTCTACCCATTTGCGTGAATTAAAACCACTTCCAATGTTGTACCTTTGTGTAAATTCTTCATGGTCGTCATGTACCCAATGATAGTCAGAATGCCATGCGCACGCCACTTGTTGATGATTGGAGATGAAAGAGGTCCCATCAACCGAACCAAAATGTAGTCTTATAATTTAGCACCACTTAGTCGAGTGCACTGTCACATCACTCAGATTGATTTCCAAGTGCTCACCTAAAGCATGTGCAACCTATTAGGTCCCTCTTTGTTAGATCATGTAATATGCATAGTTAGCATAAACCATTGCGCAACATAGAATAGAATTCATGAAAAAGATAATAATAGTAAGGAGCTTTGATTATTCATTCCATAAGATATACAATTAATATCAAGATCTTAATTCCAATGACACCTTGTTCATCTCTCCTAACCTTGGCAATATATATTAGATCATCCATTACATAACAATATTTCATACATAGCATAACTCTCAAACAAGCTCTCATGCACACACTATATCTCTATGTCACACTACATACCATTGTGTCCCGTATTAATCAGACATGACAACTATATATAGCTGGTGGGAACTCATCCTTCAACATTTTACAATGCTTTAATCTATTAATAGCTCTTCTATACTTAGCCTACATATACCTTTAATATGTGCTTTATTCTTCAACTGGTTGTTCTATTTCCATGTGTGTTATTAATAGATTGTTTGTTCCCCGCGTCATGTTATATCTAGCTACATCTTCCCATGCGTTACTCTTTCATTATCCATCTCCATGCACATGATTTAACTATGATTTTATCCATTTATAGCTCTTCCTTGTTTATCATGTCAACTCGTGTTTTTCCTATTTTTAGTCATTTTCTGTTTTCTTGGCTATATGTTGTTCTGACTGTTCTTACGCATAACCCTTTGTGCATCCTCTTCTTCTTGCCTGTGCACACCCTCGTGCATTGTCTTATACTTGTAATATTTTTCCCTTTACTATCATGTGCACCTTCACGTGTGGCTCATACTTATCCACTTTTCTTAGTCCAACACCCATATATATCCTCATAAGTTTCTTTGTTGTAATTTTTTCAATAATGCCTGCATCATAGTAGGCACTACCAAACTCTTTTTAATATATGTAACAAACCATTTCCTAATATTAATTGGTTTTGAATTGTATTCATGTCAAAGCATTTAAGTGTGTCCCACTTGGTGGCCAAAAATACTTTAAAATCTTACTAATAAGTAAATCTTTAAAAAGACTTTTAAAACTTAAAATAACTAGGTAAATTACGGATGCCCTATACTTGGTATATGTAAGCTCTTAAAAATACATGTTTGGTCATTTTATACGTGATTGGTCAAGTTTTGGTTGTGGAAAATATTTTTCTAAAGGTACAAAAACTACAAAAAAAATTGTGATTTTTCATAAATAGTACTTTTGTTTGCATAATAATTCACTTTTTGAAATACCAAAAAGAAAATAATGAAATTAAGATAATTTAAAATTTTGACAAATTTGATAATGTGCAAAAAAATAATTAAATTAAAACAAAATGTAAACTAATACTTGTCATGAACATCTTGTAATATTTTCATGTCATAGTTCACATACAATTTCACATGTGAACTCCCCCATACTCGATACTTGTACTCATTCAATAGTTAGACGTGATATTTGGTCCTCCTTAGAATCAAATGGATATCTTGTATCCCCCCTCATTTAACACCTCCTCAACACTTGTGGGGGTGGTCTCATGTCGTTTAAATTGATGAGCACCAAATTTATTAGGTTGCATGGAATACATTGGCACAAAATACGTTGGCATGAAAGATAGTTATTTGTGATTATAAAATAAATTAATTCTTAAAATAATTTATGAATATGAATACAAATAATATAGAAATAATTAAATTTTTACCTTTTTGTCTTCATGAAGCATGGGAATCATGATATGCCACCTCATAAACGTCACTTCTTGATCATCAATCAAAAGATGTACAATATTGTGATAACTCTGGCACTTAAGAAGATCTACAATTGGGTAGGTGCACAAAGTTGGGGGGCCAAAAAGTGGACAAGAATCTGAAAAAAATTAGAATGGGTACGCGTTTTAATTTTTTTGGCTCGGGAATCACCGAACCTATAATGCGTATGCATTATAACGCATACGCATACATGTTATAATGCATATGCATTTCAAACAAGTCAAAACACGTACGCATTTTGTGTAGTATGGACCATGCATATGTGTTTTGGTGGTTTATACTTACAAAAATAAATGTTAAAGTATAAGATTTCTTTTATTATTTATTATACTTTTATTAATTCTTATACTTTAAATTTATTTTAGTAAATATAAGGAATTAGGGCCACTCTACACCTTATGGAAGTGGTCTCGTAGCTCCAACAGTTATAATCTAGAAGATAGTTTTTCAAAATATAATCTAGTCAGTACTTACTCATTTTTCAAGATTTCATCAAATGACCTAAAAATTTCAGGGCATATATATTGTAGTCAGTCTTTGTTTTGGAAAAGCATATAGTCATTTTTTAGGATTTTTGACCTTCTAAAATGGATTTTGGTCCTACCACTGCTTGAATTGGTACTAATTTTTAAATTTGGTCCATAATTCACTTTAGTGACCATGAATTAACTCTATGATGTTTATCTACTTCTTACTAAAAAGAGATCCTCACTTTGTATATAGAGGATTGTTCCCTGAATGGGATTCCCGTCCTATGGCCAAAATGAGGTGATTGTAATGTGCCTCCTCCTTAAGGTGTGATAACACTACTAGGTGTTGAATGAGTTGTTACGAATAGTGCCAAGTGAATTGCATCAAGTGAACTCAGATGATTGCTCATTCTTAGAAACATGGTGCTCCATATAAAGATCATCCCTCACCTTTCCTAGCTCTAAAAGCATTCTTTCATGGAATCAAATTCATGATTCTCATACATGATTTTGCTCATATGTCTCTTATGGAGACAAATGATGCCTTAATACTTCACAAATAATGGTCCTTGATAACTCGATGACATGACTAGCTCATTTTAGCTTGTTTTGAAGGGTGGTCAATTAACTACAAACTGGCCAAAAATGCCTTTTTAGGCCTTCAAAGGAAGTAGTCTCTCATAAAAACTAAATGAGTCATTCAATCACCTTAAACATTATTCCCTACACACTGAAACACGCTGAATAATCTTTTAGGAATTTTCTTTGGGTGAGGGTTTATAATTTAGGGTTTAGGGTTTAGGGCTCAGGGTTTAGGGTTTATGGCTAAGGGTTTAGGACTCAAGGTTCAGAGTTTAGGGTTTAAGGTTTAGTGTTTAAGGCTCATAGTTCAGGATTTAGGGTTTAGGGTTTAGGGCTCAAGGTTCAAGGTTTAGGGTTTAGGGTTTAGGGGTTAAGGTTAAGGGTTTAGGGTTTATGGCTCAAGGTTCATGTTTTAGGGTTTAGGAATAAGGGTTGATGGTTTAGGGTTTAGGGTTGAGAGTTGAGGGTTCAAGGTTTAGGTTTGAGGATTTAGGGTTTACGGTTTAGGGTTTAGGAGTTAGGGTTTAAGGTTTAGGGTTAAGGATTTAGGGTTTAGGGTTTAGGGTTTAGGAGTTAGGGTTTAAAGTTTAAAGGTCATGGTTCATGGTTTAGGGAAAAGGGTTTAGGGTTTAGGGTTTATGGTTGAGAGTTTAGGGTTTAGGGTTTAGGGCTCGGGGTTTAGTTTTTAGGGTTTAGGGTTAAGGGTTTATGTTTCAGGGTTCAAGGTTTATGGTTTTGGCTCAGGTCTTATGGCTTAGGGCATAGGGTTCGAGGCTTAGGGTTTAGGGTTTAGGGCTCAAGGTTTAGGGTTTAGGGGTCAAGGTTTAGGATTTAGGGCTTAGATTTTAGGGTTTATGTTATAGGGTTTAAGGTTTAGGCTCAAGGTTTAAGGTTTAGGGTTAAGGATTTAGGTTTTAAGGTTTAGGGTTTAGGAGTTAGGGTTTCAGGTTTAAAGGTTAGGGTTTAGGGTTTAGGGAAAAAGGTTCAAGGTTTAGGGTTTAAGGCTTGAGGTTTAGGGTTTAGGTTTTAGGGTTAAGGGTTTAGGTTGTAGATTTCATGGTTTAGGGTTTAGTGTTTAGGGCTTAGGGTTTATGGTTTTTGGGTTAGGGCTTAGGGCTTAGAGTTTTGGGTTTAGGATTTAGTGCTTGGGGTTTATAGCTTATGGTTTAGGGGTCAAGGTTTAGGTTTTATGATTTAGTTTTTAGGGTTTAGGGTTTAGGTTTTAGGAACCTTTAGGATTTAACATTTAGGCCTTAAGGTTTAGGGTTTATAGTTTAGGTCTCATGGCTCAAGGTTTAGGGTTTATGGGTTAGGGTGCATGGTTTGAGGTTTACGACTTAGGGTTTAGGGTTCAGAGTTATGAGTTTAAGGTTTAGGGGTTAGTTACAAGTTTAAGGTTTAGGGGTTAGAGATCAGGGCTCTAGATTTAGGGTTTATGGCTCATGGTTTAAGGTTTAGGGTTTAGGGCTCAAGGATTAGGGTATAGGGTTCAAGGCTTAAGGTTTAGGGTTTAGGGTTTAGGGTTCATGGTTCATGGTTTATGGCTTAAGGTTTGAGGTTTAAAGTTACTGGTTTAAGGTTTGGGGGTTAGAGCTCAGGGCTCTGGATTTAGTATTTAGGGTTTAGGGCTTAGGGCTGATGGTTTAGGGTCTAGGGTCAAGGGTTCAGGGTTATGGGTTTAGGGTTTAGTATTTAGTGTTTATTGTTTAGAGCTTATGATTTATTATTTTGGTTTTAGGGTTTAGGGTTTATAGTTTAGAGTTAAGGGTTTAGGTCACAGAGTTCAAGGTTCATCGAATCAGTAGGCAGAAAATTCAAAAAGAGTCATCAAAATTTGATGTTTTCCATCTTTTGATATTTTGAAGGAGGGAAATGTCATATTCCTGACTATCCAATCCTTCCAAAGACCCCAGTAGTCCTCAATCCTTGGATGTACAGGGATACACTGTTACTTGGCTTTCATTTATAATGATAGAGATATTTGTAAGTTCGTGTTATGACCTCTAAATCTATATGAATTTCAAGTTGCTTGGAAATCACATCACACCCTTCACTAGGATTAATGACTACCCCTGTGTTTTTGGTCATGGGATTTTGAAAACATCCATGGGTTTCTCATATAAGGAATTATCAATGAATGGAAGGTCACTAAGTCGTAGGCCAGGTAACTCCCATTTAGAACTAAACAGGAATATTTACTAGGCAATTGATAACCCCTTAGTGTTATTAGCCATTCCCTTTTTTCTATGCTTATTTTGAACACATTAAAAAGTTCCGTCAAATTTACTATCGATTCCAATAGAACACTTGAACTTTATCTTTCTCCGAAGGAGAGGATACTACAGGAAATTCAATTATGATCCTACACCTCTGCATTAATATATTCTTTATGTTTCCTTTGTTTCCTTTAAGATTATTTTTTTTGTGATGGTTATTATTTCCAGCTTCCAATGGGTCATCTTGGCTTGCATAATACCATACATGGAAATATGAGAAATGTGAAATTTGTTTCAGAGTGTGAATAAATTTACATTCAAGAGTGCAAGTATATGTGGGGAGAAATAAGTTTGG
Source organism: Taxus chinensis (assembly GCA_019776745.2). NCBI lineage: Eukaryota > Viridiplantae > Streptophyta > Pinopsida > Cupressales > Taxaceae > Taxus > Taxus chinensis. The sequence goes on along the minus strand of CM034156.1, from coordinate 58,136,213 downwards.
AAGAGATGTGTAATATATGCATTACAAGGCACAAGGTAGATGTCATATCCATTTAGTTACTTATCCCACCTCTCATAAACAAGGTAGTTCTATAAGCAGACTCAATGATGGTTCTAGGCATGAGAATAGGAAATATTAATGAAATATGGTTTGGGGTTTAGGGTTTAGGGCTCAGGGTTTAGGGTTTAGGATTTATTTTTTATGGTTCATGGTTTAGGGTTTAGGGCTTATGGCTTAGGGTTTAGGGCTTAAGGTTTAGGGTTTAGGGCTCACAGGTAAGGGTTGAATGTTTAAGGTTTAAAGTTTAGGGTTTAGGTTTTAGGGTCTATGGATCATGGTTAAAGGTTTAGGGTTTAGGTTTTAGGGCTCAAGGTTTACAGTTTAGTGTTTAGGTTTATGGCCTATGGTTTAGGGTTTTGATTGTATAAGTTAAACGCTAAAAGATTTAGGCTGAATGTTGAAATTCTGAAAAATTACCTATGTACTGACTAGATTATACTTTAAAAATTATCTCGTAAACCATGATTCATGGAGCTGTGAGACTAATTCCATAAGGTGCAGAGTGACCCTAATTGCTTATATTTTCATAAATAAATTCAAAGTTAAAATATAAATAATAATAAATGAAAAACTTATACTTAAACATTTATTTAAGAAAATAGAAGCATGTCAAAAGCATGCATAATGTTTATACTACACATAACACATATGCATTATAACGCATACGTGTTTTGTGTTTTCTATTTTCCCAAGCCATGCCTTAAGGCTTGGGATCCGGTTTGGATCCCCAAGCCTAAGGCATGGACCTACACAAACATAGCAAACAACGTGTTTTTACAAGAAAATGTAAAAATGCCACTTCATCTATGATAAATCAAAATAAAACAATCAATCCATTTTTTAAAAAAATATACCACAACATAGAGAAGAGTCTCTTCTTTCTAAAAATATAATTATTCAAATTTTCTGAATAATATAAGGTTTCCATATTATTTGTTTTCTAACTATGCCTTTTTATAGCTATTTTTTGAAGTGTAACTGTCTATCTTTCATGGTGTATCTATTTTTTGGGTGATCGAAATTTTTTTAAAAAATTATACTAGCCCAAACTAGGCATAATTCTATACATATTCAAAAAATATATAATTTTTGATATTTTTTGAGGTAGTTAGGGGGGAGCATGGTCGAAGCTCCGTTATTTTTCAAAACATAAAATTTTTGTACTAGAAAAATCATAAATAAAAAAATATTCGCTAAAAAAACTTTTAAAAAATGGAGCCCAAACTAGATGTTCCTAGCTATCTTTCTACTAAAGGGTTTTCAAAAATACTAAATGATGCTCAAAAAATGGTGGGGGCACCAAAGTAACTCTATTATGTTTTTTAACAAAAATAGGACCATATGTTGGTATTTTAGTTATTTGACCCACTTAAACTTATCTGTTTTCAATAAAATTTAGTAGCTTAGAAACTAGACTCAAAATTCTACGATTCATATTTCTACAACATATTCCAATTTTGAGTGTAACTAATTCGAAAAACTCGTATAAGTTGAATTTTTTTCAGAAAAATGTGTCCACTTAAGACCCCCTTTTAGCCCCTTAACTTGGTGCACTTACCCAATTATATGTTTAATAAAAAATTCTAATAAATTAAAAATATAAATAACTTCTGAATTTAACTATAAATATTATAGAAAAATAACAAAAATACCTCCTAGCCTCCCTTGAAGTAGGTGAAACATGATAGGCCTCCTCATAATTGTCGCCACTTTTGGATCGTTGATCATGAGATGTAGGGGGTTGCGGATACATTGGCAGTAAAGAAGAGGATCTACAATGATATGATAAATTTTAAAAATCAATAAATTTAAAACTGCAATAAATTTATAATCATGACTAAAAATATTATTAAATAAAATAAAATAAAATATTATGTCAATAGTTTGGATGTATCATGTGAAACAAGAAAGTCAGTCTCAAGATTATCACTCGAGTTTTGTCGACGCATATCAAGAATATGATACGCATCTAAATCTTGATGTCCATGATATGAATATTGAGGCACATCATGAGTGTCATATGGAGGGGAATATTACTCATTTATATCTCATGTGACAACTTCACGCATATTACTTCCACCACACCCCACAGTATGCAATGCCCTTTTAAAAAAAGTTAAGCGATGATCACGGGGTTTCTTGTTTTTTATGTGCCTAATGTTAAAAAATAAAAAATAATTTTATTGAATTAAAAAACCATAACATTTATTGTACTAAAAAATACTAAGGTTTGTTATTTGTTGTAAGGCTTTATTGTTTATTTGCATAGGTTTTTTTACAAGGACTTGTTACTTTTTTATTGTGATTTATTTGTTTTCGTAGCTTATTTGCTAATATTTGGTATTTATTACTAGGATTGTATTTTTCGGAGATTTTTTTATAGTTTTTTTAAAAAAATTGTTTGTGTTTTTTATAGAGTTTCCTATTTTGTTCTAAGGTTTGTTGATTTTTTCTTTTGTTTGTGTTTTTATAGGGTTTCCTTTTTTGTAGGGTTTTTAGTATATTTACTTAGGGTTAGATATCTTTTGGGCTAGACATTTTTTGTTTTTTTTGGCTAGCTTTGTTAATTTTTTACTAAACTTTGATATATTTTTTACTACATTATTTTAGGGTTTATAGTATTTTGGCCTAGGATTTATTGTATTTTTGGTTAAGGTTTGTTATTTTTTCTATTTTTTGATCTATGATTTTTTCATTTTTTATAAAATTTGGTTTATTTTTTAAATCTACAAAAAAATGCAATAAAAACAATGTACATACCTCTCTTCTTGTGTCATTTTAGTATTCCTTTTCTTCCACCTCCTCATTACACAAATGTTTTCTTCTCTATCTCTGACATGTTCTTACTCATCTTCAATCATTGTGTGTATTTATTTTTTACGTACCCTTCTTTCTCCATGTTCTTCTTCTTCCACACACTTTCTTCTTTCCTTTCATTCTTTTCCTATTTTCCCTCCTATGCATTTAATCCCTAACATATTTTCTATAAAACTGTTTTTTTCTTTGAAGTTTTGGTAGAGCACAAGGACCAAGTAATAATGAAAAAAACGCGGATGGGACTGGCCTTTTCATTTTTTTTAAGTTAGGGATTATTGTGGCGCAACAATGATACTATTAGTGTCACATTTGCACAACCTTTGCGCCATAATTTTGTATTTTATTTACATCGGAAAAAATGTTGAAAATGAAAAAAAAACACAAACACAAATCAATGTGAATTCAACACAAATTCATGCAGTTTTTGTATACTATGTAGTAGTGGATCAAGAATAAGTTTAAAGGGTTGTAGTCTAATTTAGAAAATCCATACTTAGCATCAACCAAAAAAGTATTTAATTAGCAAATAAAGTGCATTATACTAGTGACACTGACCCAACTAGAACTCAGTCAATTTCTCTAACCTATTTCTATGTGCACACTTGTCTATTTTGTGGTTCCCATCCACGAAACATGTTATCTCAAAACTATTTATTTGCAAAAGTTATTTTAACATAATGTTGGTTGCTCATAGTTTTATAGACATGATTAATACTTACATTATTGTGTTGATCTATATTTTATTTTTAGTTATTATCATATTCACCTGTGTTTTAATATATTGAATCTAAATTTTATCCTCACATCTAAGTATTTACATGTTTGTGTACTATGTGGGTTATATGTCTATTAATGTTTTTCACCTCGTGCTAGAAAATTTCCTTTCTAGCTATTATCATATATGTAATTGTTTGTTTATTTGTTTGTTTGTTTTAAAGAAACCATGTTGAAATTTGTACTTCATGCTCACATCTAAATATAGGTGTGTTCATGAATAAATTAGTTATGCTATGGAAATGAAGCTAAAACATATAACCTCAAAAGCATGAACCTAATCTACAATAAACCATCATGATAAGAGTTAAGCAAGAGTAACTCTATCATTGTATGAACTTAGATTAACTCTAAACTAACATACATATGCTACTCTCTACTATTTAGATCACTAATTAAATATTGAACCTAATAATATCAACTTAGCAATCAAAGGGGTGATTAGTTGTTTGTGGTTCTCAGGCTTTCAATAATGGAGTCTCACCATTAATGGCTACAAGCCCATATGGCTCTCTCCATATTACTTAAACTTGGATTATGGATGCATTAATGAAGATATTAGCTCAAGATAGATAGAGGAGGTAAGCTTAAGATCAAATATCTAATTATCTTAAAGCTAATACAAATAAGATATCAAAAAAAGGTTTCCTTAGTGTTTATAAGATATCCTAAGTGTGAAGGTGTAAGGTTGAGCGGGAAGGCCTAGCCTTGTATTTATAGTTTTCTCTTTGGAAGAATTTTAACCTTGGGTGCATGTGGGACTAAAGGTAAGCCAAAGGAACTTTATGATTAAGAGTGGTAAACATTATTTAGACTAGTTAATCTAGGTTTAGGATAGTTAAACTAGATTATTAAGTGATTAGAGACTCATTCAGATTTGAGGGGAGTATGATTAACCAGATGTGATTGATAGATAGCCTAGGAAGCATATAAAAGTGATCCAGAGGGAAATAGAAAGATGTTTAGATAATAAAAAGGGGTTTATTAACCAAATGGGTTGAATATAGGATGAATGTGACCAAGGAGGTGTCATAAATGGGCATCTGAGAATGGAGTGAAGAGTAGCTAATTAACAAAGTGTCGTCGATTGATTGAACTAGATGAAATGCTAATTGTAAGCATATTTTAGGTGTCTAAATTTTCCCCTTTTTGGGGTGGCGTAAGTGGCGTCACTTCAAATATAGTAGACAAACATAAACAAGTAAAAAAAATTAAAGGGGTAGGAGAAGAATTAATATAATGAAGGATGCCCCCTCGAGAGTCGATAGGGTGATGAAAGAGGTCGATCGACGATCAAAAAGATGAAGGAAATAAATAGAAGATGAAGGGAAGAAAGGGAATATAGAAGAAAATGAGGATGAGAAAGGGGGAATGAGCTAAAATCCATCCAGTGCCTTATAAACAACTTTATTTTCATCATATTGTTAATGATCTTCATCATCGGTCCTTATTAAAAAAATAATGAACAAAAGTGTAGCATGACATGAAAATCCATATACGAATAAATATCCATTGCTAAAATAAAAAAACTCATGCAACATACAAAATGTCATGCAATACGAGAAAGTAAAAGATGCCTAACCTAACAGAGAAACATAATGCCATGTTTTTGTTATCAAGCTTCAGTTCTGACCTATACGGATTAACGACAAAGGTTGATGATGGTGCCCCGGAAAAGGATATATGCGAGGGGACAAATGGATGACACTTGGGTCTGACGAAAAATCAATCGTGCACTACGACACAGTACTAGACAAATCATTGTGCCCCAGAGTATAGACATAGTAAGGAAACCAGCTTTGTTAATGGAAGTAGATCCAAATGATCTGTAATTCGTGTATATGAACATGTGAGAACCAAAGAGTGATGTTTTGTAGGATGTTTTTCAATTTTTAGAAGTTTTCTTAAACATATTTGACTGTTTTGATTTTTCCAACATATTTGAATGTTTTGATTTTAGTAACATATTTGAATGTTTTTTGTGATTTTGAAAGTTTTATGAAGATATGTATAAGAAGACGAGGAAATGTGGATGCCCCTAGCGATAGATGGGATATATAAGGGCAGAATGCCATGCATATGCGTAAGAAAGTGAAGATGTGAAAGTTTCCCCAGTGATAGAGGGGGGTATTCAAAGGCAAGCTCTTCACTTGCAGAATGAGGGTCAAGGCCAAAATGCATAGGTTCATCATGATGATGAACTTTAAACCTAATGATGTACTAGGAAGGAGCAAGGATCCTCCTAGTGTAAGCTTGCCAAGAATCCAATGATAGAAAGAATTAGAAAATTACTTTATTGAAAAAAGGGACAAAGGCCCTCAAACATGATAAAAAGGGATATCCTATACACATGGATGTTCTAAACGAATCATAATAATAGTGAATGTTACGAAAGGATATGGAAAATGAAGATAAATGATTTAACGATTAAAAGGTAATTATGCAAAGGCATGAATCGTGAAATGAGATATGGACTAAATCAAGAGTGTGGACAAGGTCAAAAAAATACACTTGGTAACATACTAATCTTGTTTACTCATAGAGATCCAGTGTGTGCATGTGGAATTTATTACCTCTTGGAGAGAATATTTGATAGACAATAAGTGAAGACATGTGAGCCAATGTGTAGGAATGATTTATTTATGAATGGAGGGTAGAAGGAGAGTTTTACATTGCTCTGTTGTCAGCCAGGTGTCCATAGCCCTGACAGAGATGCATTTGATTCCATTTGCAACATTGCTCTACTACCATTCATGCATCCTTAGCCCTGGTAGAAATATTGGAAATACCCCAAGAGAGAATTATATATCAATTTCCTATTTCTTTTAGCTTTGTGCTTTTTGATTTAATTGATTCTTTTGATTTCTAAAACATATTTCAGCTCTCTTGATTTGACAAGGGGTTAAGAACCATTGAGGGCTTGATGGAAGGATGTGGAAGTGATTGTGATGATGACATTGGCTGGTGTCAACAAATATGTCCAAAATTTCTTCGCAACAAGTTTATTAGATTTTTATTTTGATAGGATCTCTAAGAGGTTAGTCGTTATTTAATTTACCAAGGTCAAACAAATACCATAGAGATAAATTTTGCAAAATGTGTGTGAATAGGCTAGCCAAAATATCATCAAAGGGATGAAAATTATGGATGAATTGTAGAGGAATAGCAAGGAAAGGAAGAAAGAACATCCATGTGTATGCAATACATGTTTGCGATGCGTGTTTGTTTACCTTTGGTTTTTTTGTATGTTTTCTCATTTTTTGTATTTTTGTCTTTTATGAAAGGTAGGATCAACAATGTCACTCAGCATGATAAGATAAAGCAACAATGTTCATGATTTCCTTGATAATGGAGATATAGTGCATTTTCTTATCAAGATTCATATTACCCCCGATCTCGATGATCATGGTGAGCACATAATCAACAAATGACGGTGATTTATCATGAAATGCAGATTTCGTACGTGGGATATTGATTTCCCTATCCAGAGGCTTATGCACTTTACGCCATAATTTATGGTTGCGTTGATGTGTATTTTTAATCATGGTGAATTCTAAACCTTATGGTTGTTGGGAGATTTGGAGCTCATGGAATGTGTGACATGCACTTGATGAAGAAGTCATTTGGGTTTCTTATAAGTGACTATGTGACCTGTCTGATCCCAAGAAGTGGGAGAAGAAATCAGATGAATAGGATTGATGTGAGAAATGATGGTGGGTTTTCCCCAATCATTAATAGAAGGAGACCGTGATGGATGAAAAGGATACAGTCCAATAATTGAAGAGGATGGGCTACCAGGAGGGGAGATACAGATAAAATATGGAAGGCTATTAGGATGTGGCCCCAAGATGGAATAATAAGGGCTACCTGTACATGAACCAAAAATAGAGGTCAAAAGGGGGATACAAGGATGTGGCCCGAGTATAGAATAAAATGATCTTCTAGGAGGTGACCTATGAATAGAAGATGATGGGCTACTCATTGACGACCCACATATAGAAGAAGATGAAGGGCTAGCCGAAGGTGACCCAATGAGAGGTTTTGATTAAGGAATTGTGATATGCAATGATGGATGTGAAGATAGATGAATAATAAGATGATCAAGTTCAACGGTCTTAGGATCTTCCTCTATTTTCTAACAAAAGGAACCAATTTATTCTTCCCAATACGTAAGCGTATTGAAGTCAAGATTGAATCCTTGATTGTAATCTTCTAGAGGAATAACTTTATGTACCCTTATAAATTCTCCAATCATTTCTTCAACATGAAATTAATTGATTGGTAAGTGTTGTTCTTTGACCATAGGAGGTTGCTTAGAAGAAAGGGATATCACCAGTGTGGAAGATCTTGAAGATGCTTGATGATGCAGATGAAAGTAAGGTTTGACCTTATTGTGTGCATAAACGAATTGAATAGTGCATCGAAAAGATATCTTAGCACCTCATTTCTTGTGAATGGTTCAACATGAACACAAATATCGATCTTTAGAAGATGGATGAGTATATAATAAGGCATGTTCAAAATGACTTTGAGGCCAAAGAGGGATTGGATTCTGATTAGTAGAAGAATATTACTTAGGAGATGAAGTAGACTTTGATTGAGACATCTTGGGAGTAGAAGAAGATGGTGTGGCCTTACCTATAAGATGATATAGTGCTGATAACTGAAGAGGATCACTCATCTATTCAATGGAAGAAGTCATAGGGGTCGACTTGGATGATTGATTAGAGGAAATTTGATTTGGAGAACCCTTCTATGGAGGAAGATATTGTTGAGGCAATGGATAAACAAGGTCTTGTAAAGCAAGGTATGACCGCAATATAGGAGTCGCAATAGTTTGGATTCGAAGCCTCAAAAGGCTGAGAGGCATCAGAAGAATAATTTGGATCAGAATCAAAAGAAGTGTGGGGGGAATCCAAATAATAATTTGGATCAAAATTTTCCAAACCATACCATTGACTATGGCATGAAGGTGGGGAACAGGATACCCGAACAAGCCCTCTAGAGCAAAGAACCAAACAAGGTTTAGTCATAATGGGCATCTTTTGATGTGAATTCCTAAACCTAGGTCTTGTATTGTTGTAAGTGTGAGGAACCACTCGATATTCATTCATTTTTGGCATCGTTTAAGCATAAATTTCTAGACCTATATAGTGTTATCAAACTTCTTCAAAGTGAATAAGTCCCCATGTTGATTTGGGCAGCATAATGACAACCAATTAAAAATTTTACAAATATGAGGACTTGCCTATAAAGGTTGTGTTAAATATGATCAAGGATGCAACAAACCTAAGTAAAATGTGTGATAATTGTCCATGTCGTAAAGGACTGTCAATGATAATGAATCAGTGGACCAAACAATAAATAAGAAAACAAACCCTATGCTACTGAACACCAATGATATTTTCAATGTTAAATAATCAATCATGATGCCAATACTTAATTCGAGTTTGAAATGAACAAGGCATAAGTATTATAAATGGGGTTGATGTGAGAAATGATGGTGGGTTTGCCCCATTCATTGATAGAAGGATACCTTGATGGATTAAAAGGATACGGTCCAAGAATTGAATAAGATGGGTTGCAAGGAGGTGAGTTACAAATAGAAGATGGAAGGCTACTAGGATGTGGCCCCAAGATGCAAGATAAGGGCTACCCAAAGGTGAACCAAAAATAAAGGTCAAAGGGGGGCTACAAGGATGTGGCCTGAGTATAGAAGAAAATGATCTTACGGGTGGTGACTTGTGAATAGAATATGATGGGCTGCTCAGCGGAGACCCACATATGGAAGAAGATGAAGGGCTACCCAGAGGTGACCCAATTAGAGGTTATGATTGATGAATTTTAATATGCAACGAGGGATGTGAAGATGGACGAATAAGAAGAGGATCAATTTCAATGGTCTTAAAATCTCCTTTATTTTTTGAAAAAAGGAATCAATTTCTTCTACCCAATACGCAAGCATATCAAAGTAAAAGATTAAATCCTTGATTGTAATCTTCTAAAGGAATAATTTTTTTACCCATATAAATTCTCCAATAATTTCTTCATCCTAAAATTAATTGATCGATAAGGGTTGTTCTTTGACCATAGGAGGTTGATTAGAAGAAAGGGATACCACTGGTGTGGAAGATCTTGAAGATGTTTGATGATGTAGATGAAAGGAAGGTTTGACGTTATTGTGTCCATAAATGAATTGGATAGTGCATAGAAAATATATCTTAGCACCTCATTTCTTGTGAATAGTTTGACATGGACAAAAACATCAATCTTTAGAAGATGGATGAGTATATAATAAGGCATGATCAAAATGAATCTGAGGCCAAAGATCAATTGGATTCCAATTGGTAAAAGAAGATGACTCAGGAGATGAAGTATAATTTTATTGAGACATCTTATGAGAAGAAGAATATGGCATGGGCTTAGTTATAAGATGATATAGTTTTGGTAGCCAAAGAGGATCACGCATCAAGTCAATGGAAGAATTCATAGGGGTTGACTTAGATGATTGATTAGAGGAAATTCGTGTCAGAGAACCCTTTGATGGAGGAAGAGATCATTGAGGCAATGGATAAAGAAGGTCCTAAAAAGTAATGGAGGAAAGAGATATAGGAGTCATAATAGATGTTTGATGAAGAATTTCATGTGAAGTAAGGGAGGACCATGACATAGGCGTTGCATCAGAATAATAGTTTGGATCCGAAGCCTTGGAAGACTCAGAGGCATCGGAATAATAATTTGGATCAGAATCAGAAGAAGAGTGGGGGAACCTAAATAATAATTTGGATCAGAAGTGTCCAAACCATACCACCGACTATGACATGAAGGTGGGGAACATGATACCCGAATAGGCCCTCTAGCACAAAGAACCAAATGATGTTTAGTCGTAATGGGCATCTTTTGATATGAATTCCTAAACCTAGGTCTCGTATTGTTGTAAGTGTGGGGAACCGTGTAATATTTAGTCATTGTTGGCATCATTTAAGACCAAATGTCTAGACCTAGATACTGTGACCAAAATTCTTCAAAGTGAAGAAGGATCCATGTCGATTTGGGTAGCATAATGACAACCAACTAGATATTTTACAAATATGAGGGCATGCCTACAAAGGTTGTGTCAAATATGATTGAGGATACAATAAACCTAAGTAAAATGTGTGACAATTGTCCATGTCGTAAAATACTACCAATGATAATGAATCAGTGGACCAAACAATCAATAAGAAACTAAACCCTATACTACTGAACACCAATGATAGTTTTGATGTTAAATGATCAATCATGATTTCAATACTTAAGTCGAGTTTGAAATAAACAAGGCATAAGTATTAGAAAGGAGGTTTATGTGATAAATTTGGTTTATGTGGGTTTTCCTCTGTCATTGATAGAAGGATACCATGATGGATAAAAAGGATACGATCCAAGAATTGAAGAGGATGGACTACGAGGAGGTGAGCCACAAATGGAATATGGAAGGCTACTAGGATGTGGCCCCAAGATGGAAGAATAAGGGCTACCTAGAGCTGAACCAAAAATAGAGGTCAAATGGGGCTACAAGGATGTGGCCCAAGTATAGAATAAAATGAGCTTTTAGGAGATGACCTGTGAATAGAAGATGATGGGCTACTCAACGGTGACCCACATATAGAAGAAGATGAAGGGCTGCCTAGAAGTGACCCAATGAGAGGTTGTGATTGAGGAATTTTGATATGCAATGAGGGATGTGAAGATGGATGAATAAGAAGAGTATCAATTTTAATGGTCTTAGGATCTTCCTCTATTTTCTGACAAAAGGAATCAATTTCTTCTTCCCAATATGCAAGTGTATTAAAGTCATGATTGAATCTTTGATTGTAATATTCTAGAGGAATAACTTTATATACCCTTATAAATTCTCTAATCGTTTCTTCATCATGAAATGAATTGATTGGTAAGATTTGTTCTTTGACCATAAGAGGTTGATTAGAAGAAATGGATACCTCTAGTGTGGAAGATATTAAAGATGCTTGATGATGTACAGATGAAAGGAAGGTTTGACCTTATTGTGTCCATAACAAATTGGATAGTGTGTCAAAAATATATCTTAGCACCTTGTTTCTTGTGAATGGTTCGACATGGACACAAACATTGATCTTTAGAAGATGGATGAGTATATAATAAGGCATGATCAAAATGAATCTAAGGCTAAAGAGGAATTAGATTTTGATTGGTATAAGAAGATGACTCAGGAGATGAAGTAGACTTTGATTGAGATGTCTTGTGATTAGAAGAAGATGGTGTGGGCTTACCTATAAGATGATATAGTGTTGGTAGCCTAAGAGGATCACGCATCTAGTCAGTGGAAGAAGTCATAGGGGTCAACTTAGATGATCTATTAGAGGAAATTCGAGACGTAGAACCCTTCGATGGAGGAAGAGATCATTAAGGCTATGGATAAAGAAGGTAATTGTTAGGAAATAAGGGATAAAATATGCAGAATAATCCCTCACAGAATTGCAATAGTAGAAACTAATATGCAAAAAATATTACGGATCTCAAATAAAATTGTAGAATAAAACAACACAACACAAAGAGACAGTATTTAACGTGGTTCACCCAATTTGGGCTACATCCACCAAGAACCACTTACTCATATTTTATTACAAGCCACCACTCTCTCAATACAATACCTAGATTTGTTTGGAGCTATGCTCAACAAACTCTACAAAATTCACACCCGAATTTAAAACACATCTGCAATGTTACATAATCCTACCATATGCATAAAACCATAAAACCATATCAAAACCATGGACAAAATACCATCCCATAAACCTATGGGTCAAAAATCCCACCCACATCAGAAGAGCACGTTTCCCGATATATCGGGCACCTTTTAAGGCCAAAAAAATTCAGGGGTTGCGCCCCTGAACCCCGGTGAGACAACTATGGAAAGTGTATAGCCTTCAACACTTTCTCACATGAAAATAGGCTCCACAACCTAACAGAATGTCCTGCAAAGAAGGGGATGACCGCGATGTAGGAGTCACAATAGATGTTTAATGAAGAAGGTCTTCTGAAGTAAGGGAGGACCGTAACATAGGAGTCACATCGGAATAATAGTTCAGATCCGAATCCTAAGAAGACTGAGAGGCATCGGAAGAATAATTTGGATCAGAATCAGAAGAAGAGTGGGGGGAACCTGTATAATAATTTGGATCAGAAGTTTCCAAACCATACCACTGTCTATGACATGAAGGTTGGTAACATGATACCCAAACATGCCCTCTAGCACGAAGAACCAAACGAGGTTTACTCGTAATGGGCATATTTTTATTTGAATGCCTAAACCTAGGTCCCGTATTGTTGTAAGTGTGAGGAACCATGTGATAGTTAGTCATTATTGGCATTGTTTAAGAACAAATGTCTATACCTAGATAGTGTGATCAAACTTCTTCAAAGTGAAGGAATCTCCATGTCAATTTGGGAAGCATAATGACAACCAACTAGGCATTTTACAAATATGAGGACATGCCTACAAAGGTTGTGTAAAATATGATCAAGGATACAAAAAACCTAAGTAAAATGTGTGATAATTATCCATGTCATAAAGGACTGTCAATGATAATGAATCATTGGACCAAACAATCAATAAGAAACCAAACCCTATGCTATTGAACACCAATGATAGATTCAATGCTAAATGATCAATCATGATGCCAATACTTAATTCAAGTTTGAAATGAACAAGGCATAATTATTAGAAAGGGGGTTGATGTGATCTCCACTCAAAGGATACTATAACGATTTTTTAGAACAAACAAGGCCTAAATCCCAAAACATAGAGGTTAGAAATGCGAGCCGCATAATGACACCACCTAGATACATTAACCAAGCATTGCAAGAAGATGAGGTATCTGCACTCAAAATGATATATCTACGATGCAAAAAATGGTAACGAGACTCTTCAATACTAAGGTAATATTCAAAATAAAACCAATTCAAAGTATACTAAGGACATGTTTATGATGTGAGTAGCATAACGTTGCAATATAGATACTTTGGTGACATTTACGAGAAATGATACGTAATTATAAAGATTGTGTCGAGATGATGCAAACAACATAACACTTCTAAGGAGAATTGATGATGAGGAAAACCTAGCTACGATGAAGATCTTGAAATCAAGATCAATTGGTTATCAAGATGTAAAAATGTACCCACATACTTTAAACGTTTAACAACCCAGCCGTAAATATGGATGAACGTAAATGGATATAAAAGCGGTGAACACAATCTATTGAAAACACTCACAAAACATGCATTCCCTTGTCCTAAATTGGCAACAAGAATGCAAGTAAGTAGACCAAGTGGTGGTGAAACAAGCTAGTATAACTTCGAAAAAATTTCATCTTTCCCTAGGGCAAGTGAATAACTAAGAAAAAGTGATACAATGTGAGCTTCGTGATAAATATCACTAGACCCCAACTTTGAGGAACTCTCCCCTTATTCGTCAAACAAGGTTTTGACTCCAAATAAGTTAGTGTTTCGTGATGGCTCTTGACTTGATTATTTAGACTAGCATCAGTTAGCCTCTTGAAGAACTGGCTTTCCTATTAGATCTCTCAACTAGGTGCTAAAAACACACAATGCGAGCTTGATTTTCTGAGTTACCCTTGGAGTATCTTGGCTTTATTTTACCCCCTTAAAATACAATAAGCATAAATGCGTTCTCTTTTATCCTCACTGGGGTCGCAATATACTATATGTTTTATCTCTAACTCACAAAAAGTTTTCTAGTCAAGTGGGTATAGCGAGGTGCTTCCCATTTCATCCACAAGGTTACTTAGCGGTTGACTACTTTAGGGTTCCTAGAACCACCCCCAATGTTGTAGCTTAAGGTTATGTGCTAAAGGGGTTACATTCTAGTTGAGAGGATAATGATTTACCCTTTTTTGAACCTTCAAATAGAATGTGTTGAATGTGGTGTGTTTTTTATCTTTTTTAGATTTAGTGTAGTTTTTTTCGCACACCATTTGGCAACTTACATCAAACATGTTAGTATTGTTTTGATCCCAATTTCTTTGACATATGATATGGATCTACATACCAAGATTATTAATTTTCCAATAACATCATATTAAGGGGATAAGATGTTACTTTTGATTTTCCAGATCGTCCTAAGATGCAAGGAAAGAGCATACACAACAAAATATCTCACACAATCTTTGCAAAAATGGAAAATACTTAAGTAAATCATGAAAAATGAGTTTATTTTTCCAACTTTGAAGTTCTTTCTTGTTTAAAAACTTAATTATAGTATTTAGAAAGCATAAATAAGGTATTTGAAATGTTTTTTATTCCCAAGATCACCTAGAAGGTACAAGGGAAGAGCATTCGTGCTTCAAAAAAACTCTACTAATGAAAATGCAACACTTAACTAAGTTAGCACAAAAATATGATCAAAAGAACATGCAAGCTATTGTTAGAAACCTGCAAGAATGTCAGAAAAACTCAAACTATCAATTATGCAACCTGCAACAAAGATTAAATTCTAACCAGGGATACCTACACACCCTTTTTGATGTGTACACATGGATTTTAGTTTGTATGTGCCCTTTATGGTAAGTACGCGGGTCTGCGAAAAATGACAGAGGGTATTTATGCCTACGCGTTTAGAATGTTGCATGTGCGGGATTTTTAGCATATACATGCCACATAATATGTGTACGTGCCCTGGGTAAAAATGTCAAATAACACAGAGGATGGATTTGTAGGTACACATTCAGAATGGTGTGTACGTGGGATTTTCAATGCATGCACATAGGTTTTAGACAGGTACATGACTCAGTTTCAGTTAACAGGGTCAAGGACACTTTTTCCTATGGGTAAGCATAATGTGTACGTGCCCTTCTTGATATGTACGTAGAATTTTGAATAAGTACATGTCCTTCTCTGATGCCTACGCGTGGCCCTGAAAAATCATGAGATCTAAAATTTTAGAAATGCAAACAGGTGTTATTTCTACCCTTTAAATCAATTTTCAACCTGAACCCACTAACTTTGCACGAAAAAAGAACATTTACCCCACCCAAAGCTAGAAAACCGATCAAATCTAAGCTATTTGACCCTAAAAAGCATGAAGAAAGGTTAGGAATTGAAAGGAAGCTTGAAAAATGTCTAAAAAGACCATGAAAAAGGTCCCACCGGGCATGCCAAACGTGTTCATGAATAAATTAGTTATCCTATGGAAATGAAGCTAAAACATATAACCTCAAAAGTATGAACCTAATCTACACTAAACCATCATGATAAGAGCCAAGCAAGAGCAAATCTATCACTGTATGAACTTATATTAACTCTAAACTAACATACATATAGTACTCTCTACTCTTTATATCATTAATTAAATATTGAACCTAAGAAGATCAACTTAGCAATCAAAGGGGTGATTAGTTGTTTATGGTTCTCAATTTTTCAAGAATTGAGTCTCACCATTAATGGATATAAGGCCATATGGTTCTCTCCATATTAATTAAACTTGGATTATGGATGCATTAATGAAGATATTAGATCAAGATCGATGGAGAAGATAAGCTTAAGATCAAATATCTAATTAGCTTAATGCTAATACAAATGAGATCTCAAAGCAAGGTTTTCTTAGTGTTAATAAGAATCCTAAGTGTGAAGATGTAAGGTTGAATGGGAAGGCATAACCTTGTATTTATAGTTTTCTCTTTGGAATAATTTGAACTTTGTGTGCATGTGGGACTAACGGTAAGCCAAAGGAACTTTATGATTAGGAGTGGTAAACATGCTTTAGACTAGTTAAGCTAGGTTTAGGCTAGTTAAACTTGATTAGTAAGTGATTATAGACTCATTAAGAGTTGAGGGGAGTTTGATTAATTAGATGTGATTGGTAGATAGCCTAGGAAGCCTATAGAAGTGATCCAGAGGGAAATAAGAAGATGTTTAGCTAATAAAAATGGGTTTATTAACCAAATGGGTTGAATATAGGAGGAATATGACCAAGGAGGTGTCGTAAATGGGCATCCGAGAATGTAACAAAGAGTAGATAATTGCCCAAGTGTTTTCAATTGGTTGAATTAGAGGAAATGTTAATTTTAAGCATATTTTAGGTGTCTACAATAGGTATGCCTACTTTGACTAGTTTATATGTTTCTTTGTCTTTTCCCTTTTTTGGTATCATAAATGAATTATCTTCTTGGTCACATATTTGTTTCCAATCCTCTAAAAAATCAATACTACAAGTAATTTCCTTTTATTATTACCGTTCTTCATTCTATTGTGTTATATTCATTTTATTATGTTAGAACTATCAAATATGATTTTAATTATTATTTTTTCATCTCATGACTCTATTCAATTGTTTTTTGTTCACATGTTTCATATAATGGTATCCATATATACAACCACTCTCTAATTCAATACTAGTGCATATTGAATAAAACTACATAAAATAACTTATTCCAACAATATTTCTATTAGTATATTATGACTGTAAAATGGAATACACTTTTTATTTAAGCATATATATGTTGATTATCCATGTTATATTCCCATCCACATATCTGGTTGTTTTCATTGTTTTCCCGCATTTCATACTAAACTAAGCACTGACTCAATAATCAGATAATTGTTCAAAATGCAATATTATATTTCTCTTCATTATTTTTTGTATTATGCACTATTATAAAGAAAGAATTTCCCTTCAAATTATTAAGATGTACATGACTATTTGTTTCCATTTTTGCATTGCATTTTATTCTTAAAAATAACTTTTCCTTTGGACTTATTATCATGTGTATGGCTATTGTTTTGTATTTTCAAAGAAAATATACATTTATTCTCAACCTTGTAATTATATGTTAATATTTTTCTTGACAAAAAATATCACCCTATCTATATTGAGTACCTCTCAAATTCAATATTGTTCGCTTTAATTTTCTTGTCTTTTCCACTTTTCTCTTTCTATTATTGCAATCTTAATTTTGTATCATTATTTTTTGCAAAAAGAATAAAAAATCATTTTTTAACTACTCTACCTAACACCACTAGATCACATATGTCTTCTTTCCTTCATTTCCAACATATTTGTTCATCAATTCTCATCTAAGCTTATTTCATACTAAATTGAAACTAATTCTACATAATTTCACTTCCTTATTCTCTATACCTTTCCATTTACATAATACATTAAAAGGTAGCCTCTCATTTGAGATAAACCAAGCAAGCTAACATTGCTACAAATGTCCACTTAAAAAACATTCATATTGGCATAATTTAAACATATTCAATTTCCTTATTTTCTCAATATGCAACCTAAATGCATTTTAATAAACCAAAGAGATTATAAGTTTTTCCTTAGTCAAAATAAGATATTTTTAGCAAACATTCTCCAATATTACATAGCTTGTTTTTACCCTTATCAATGTTCTGATTTCCCTTTCTAAACAACCATATACAAAAACAATTATAGCATTTTTTCTGTTTTTTTACCCTACTTATATTCTACATTTTCACTTTCCCTTTCCTTTCAATATTCTATCAATTGGTTTCACCCATCTAAATAATTTTTTCATCATGTGTGATATATGTCTTCTTTGTTTGCAAAATAGAATGCAGTTTGCAAATTTTTAGTTTTATTCTCCTTTAAATATCATATGCTTTCACTTTCCTTTCACATTCACTACTCAATCAACATTTATCACCCCTCTAGATATGTTCTTCCTTGGATCTCACTATTCTATCAATATTTTCCACTCCTCTAAATGATTTTGTTCTTACATGTGCTTTACATCTATTTTCTATACATAAGAAATTGAATTTTCAAACTTTTACTTATGTCATCCTTTCAGTACTCTGCACTTTCACTATTTTATGAACATATAGTGCCTCTTTAGATAATTTTCTCTTTGGGCATGCTTTACATCTACTTTACATGTATATTGCATCAAGATCTATTCATTTCCTATTTATTTTCAGCCTCGACATGAAGTTAAAAATTCTAGACAAGTTCCAGGATCATTATAATAACATTAGGGAAAACACCCACATACATGCGTAAACCTATGAAACATTAAAAACTAATATAAATCATGATATTTCTAGGTAGAATGACTACCAATCTATTAAGCACATATTGAGAAATGTCCAATGACCCACATCGTCTATGAATCTCTCTTCCACAGTGAATTTTTATCTAACACTAGCTCTCTATGATTTTATAAAATAAGTAGAGACTATTATTAAGGTTGAAGAGTAGATTACTTGTACAACATGTCTTCTTAAAATAGAGTGTATCGTACTTTTTATTGATAGTTGTTAAATCTATTAATAGTGAAGTCAATCGAGTCAATAATTTTATTGTTACTCTTCTCTACAAATAGAATAAACATCATATTGCAATTTATAATAATTGTTAGTGCAAAATCACAACACCCCCAAATGAGTCGTCAGATCTGATTTTCTAAGACAGATTCATTTGGTGTGATTCACATAACATTGAGTTTTCCCCAAAGTGTGGGACTTTGAAAATGGGGAAAAAATATCCAGATTAAAGGTTGGTTCGTATTACTCTATTTAGGTGCATATGTGGAAACTTGCAGAGGACCTATTCCTAAACCTAATCTAAGTTTTACCAAGGAGACACAGATAAAAGGAATAAAAGAAATCAAAACTAAGCTAAAAGGTGATGCATCGAAGGAATGATGAACATTAGTTTTGCTGATAGACACAAACCAACAAAATACATACAATAGTCAAACACAGATAACTAGATTTATAATGAAAGACCAGATGAGAGCAAAGGAGACAAGAAAGGATCTAAAATCGATCACAAACGTGTTTTATTTCTCTGTAGATTGATATAATGCATTACAAATGGCTAGAAGGTATGGAACGTATTACAATTTAAATGGAAGGTCTGAAATCCATGAATTCCTTTGCCAAAATGAAAGGTGAGCCTGCAAAATCAAAAGAATGTCCAACCCTTTACAATGAGTTTCAACCCAGATTTTATAGATTCAACACAGAGGGGAGAAAGAGAGAGAAGCGGGAAAAATAGTTCCAAGCTTAACCACAACTATTAATGCATCCCATAAAATCTACTCTCCAAATCTATCTTGACTACTATCAATTTCTTATACGACGCCTCGAAAGGAGGAGGAAACGGAAAATCAGATCGAATTCTGATTTTTTTGTTGGGGCAAAAATAGATCCTGCATTGATGGCCCTTGAAGACATTTCTCCATTTTTCTCCCACCTAACCTCCCCAAACTTAAATTTTTAGATCTCCATGGCATAGATGAGGCCAGGATCTTTCCAATGGTGTTAGTTTTGTAATATTTCTAACCCTGAGTCAAAAGATATGCCCCTTCGAAGTTTATATCAGGTCCGTAGAAAAGGGTGGGAAAACCAGTTTGAAAAATGGGCCCCTTTTTCTAATATGGGACATGTGGAGGGCTGGCACTTGTTTGAGGGTGGCCTCTATATTTTTCTCTTGGAATGGCACAGGGCCGACACATGGCTTCCTCCATCATCCTACACAATTTCTATGTTTTTTAGCTAATTCCTTTGCTCAGTGGGGTCATGTTTCTTGACCAAGGACACACAATTGTTTGGGGCTCATATAGAAACCCTCTCTTTATTCGACCCTTGAGTGTGTGTTGTTTGGAAACTTGGCACTCTCTTCCATCTTACCACCATGTATTGACTATTCAACCCGACTCTATCCCCTTTTTGAGAATAGACACGTGGAGGCTCCGTGCTCGCTTGGAAATCCTTGATCAAGATTTTACCTTTGAAGTATGGTCGAGTTGACACTTAGAAGCCTCCACAGGTCTTTGGAATTTTTAACAACCTCTCTCTTACCTTTTCAGACCTTGCGCTATGTGGGGAACTGGCATTTGCCTGAGCCTCCCCTTTTTAATCTACCCTTGGAGATGTATCGCTTGGACACATGGCATTCCCCGCTAGCACTTTTATACTTAGCCATTTTTTAGGCCCGCCCTATCCTCCTTTTGACCTCTATTGACCACTTGCTATGTGGAGGGCTGGCATGAGTTTGAGTCTCTGCCTTGGGCTCCAATTTTGGATTTGCACTGAGCCAGTACCTAGCACGTTCTTGCCTTTGAAGAATTTTCAATGGTCATGTAACATTTTGGGGCTCTGGACACATGGGAGTCTGGTGCTCATTTGAGCTTCCATTCTTGGATTCAAATTTGGAGAAGCATCATGCCAACATGTGGCTTTCTCCACTGCCTCCTTCATACTTAGTTGATTTCTAGACTTATTCTAAACTATTTTGAACCTAAAGACTTAAGATATTCACTGTTTCTTCTTTTCCTTGCTCTTGGATTATTTTTGACACTACTCCTCCTCTTCTAACCCTGCTATTTTATTTTTCATCCCACCTGTAACCTATTAAATAGATTTAAGACATGAATTCACTCGACAAAGTCGTTTCTTCTCTTTCTTCTTTCATAGGGTCGTTTGGTCTTTCGCAGGCCCCGCCACTCCATTTTTGAGTCCTTCTATGACCTTTTTACAAGATTTAACCATTTTTCTCTAGTTCTTCCTATGCGGGGTCGTGGCTGATCCAATACTTTTCCCAGGGGTGAAATATGGATAATAATTTAGCAACTCACAAGGGTATCTACCTGCTAGATGAAAATACCAATTGCCTTGTCGTATCTATTGGGCATGGAGTCAAGAATGACATTTTGATACTGATCCTGCCTCTGATTCACGAGCCTGACTGTTTGCACTCTTAATTTTCATAAGAAATCTCGAAATGATGGTTTTTGAGAGTAGAAATTTTTTTTGACCTGGGGCTTCATCTATTTCTGAATGGGTTATGCAAGAGCAACAAAAAAACACCACAACTATATACAAAATTGAAATCATACATGCTCCAAGTAGAACATGCAGAGCATGCAAAACACTTAGGAGAAAAGCAACCTAAACTACAACAAGACGATGTGCACAAGCACTTAGAGGAATGAGAAACTAAACTAATATGTACAAGGTGGGAACTTTCCTTCTAGTAGCAGTGTTTAAGATAGATTACGTTCACTAGAATCTTTAACTCTTCACCATCCAATGTAGACAATTGGAAATCATTTCTACTTTTACATTTTTTGACCATGTAAGGGCCACTCCAAATGGCATCAAACTTGGAATGCCTTCCTGGTTTTGCCCGATCTGCATCCCATTTCAAAACTAGGTCTCCTTCCTAGAAGGTCCTTGTTCTTGCCTTCTTATCGAAGCATCTCTTGATTGAGATATGATCCTTCTCCATTGTTTAAAGTGCATGTTCTCTAGTTTCTTCCAACTCCATCAGCTCTGCATACCTATCTTCCATTGGTTCAAACTCGGACATCTCCAGCTGCTTCATGAGTTCCAATGCTAGAAACTCAAGTGATATAGGCAACACTGCCTCTTTCCCATAGACAAGTTTGAATGGAGAGCTTCCTGTAGACCTCTTGGGTGTTTTCCTATTACCCCATAAGGCTAATTTGAGTTTCATGTGTCAAGTTCTCTGATTTTCATCTATAGTTCTTCTGACAATCTTTAGCAGGTTCTTGTTTGTGGACTCTACTTGGCCATTACCCCGAGGGTAATAATTTTGGTTTTGTGATGAAAGTGCTCAAGTAAATCCCAAAACATTGGGGGATTCCTAATGGAATTCTAGGTGAATTCCATCTCATATGATTTTGGAACCTATGAATTTCAATGCATTGTCTGATATAATGGTGGCTGACACTCCAAACCTGGTCATTATCCCTTCATAGAAATCTAGTATGCTAGACTCATTAACTTCTTTGAGTTCCACTACCTCGATCCACTTGGTGAAATAGTATGTTGCCATCAGAATCCATTTATGGCCTTGGCTTGAATTTGGATTGATGACCCTGATGAAATCCAATCCCCATTGCATGAATGGCTGGTCAACTGAAATTGGGTGCAATGGAAGTGCTGTTAGCCTTTCTTTTTCTTTGAAGAATGCACAATTTTTACACTTTTTGATCCATGCATAGTAGTCACTAAACACCCTGGGACAATAATAACTTGCCTTCATGATCTTGAGTGTTGTCACCCATGGAGAAAAATGGCCTCCAGCTACTTCATCATGGAACTCTTGTAACACTCTCTCAATTTGATTTGTCCCAATGCATCTTAACAGAACACCATTGATGTCCCTCTTGAACAAGACACCATCAATAAGCACATATGGGATGGCCTGTAGTCTGAAATGTTTCCTTTTTATTTTTCTCATTTATGGAGGACACAGGCCTGTTTGAAGGAATTGTACCATGTTCTGAGTCCAACAAGGAGTGGGTACATCATCATTTTCTTCTTCTTGACTATCATGTAGGACAAAATAGCTTCTTTTTCACCACTTGCTTCGTCTTGTTGACTCGAGGCCAATTGTTCACACAATCCCTTCCCATGGACCAACTTAATGACCTTAGTCTCAATGTCATACTCCATGACATGATTGATCCACCTTGACGTTTTTCATTCAAATCCTTGTTGAGAAGGAAGTCTTTAACTCCTGCATGAGAGACTAACAGTTGAATTTTATTATTCGAAACTAGATGTTTAAAATTCTTTAACCCTATGATCACTGCTCAGACTTGCTTTTCAATGAAGGAGTATCTCACTTCATAATCTTCCAGACCCTAGCTGAAGAAATCAATTGGTTGTTATGTATCCTCTTTGTTCTGTAGTACTAGGATTGCAGAAATTGTGTCACTGCCACCAAAGGCATATAGTAGGAAATCCTTAGAAAATTTTGGATTCATGAGAGTTGGGGCTTATGATATAGCTTCTTTGATGGCCTCAAAACTTACTTTTCCTTCAGTTTTCCACCTAAATGCCAAACTCTTCTTCAACATCAACATTATTGGCTTGACAAGGGCAGCAAAGTTTGGTACAAACCTGTAGACAAAATTGATTTTTCCTAAGAAGCTTTGAAGAGCCTTCTTATGGCTTGGCAATGGTAATGCTCTTATTACTTCAACTCTCTCTGGGTCAATTGCCAAACCTTCCTTTGACACAATATGGTCTAGAAGCCTACCCTCATGGGCCAAGAATATGCATTTTTTAGGGTTCAATGATACCCCAAATCTCCTACACATTTGAAACACCTGCCTTAGGTGAAAAAGGTGGTCTACTACATTTTTGGAGAACACAGTAATGTCATCCAGATAGATCAGTACTATTTTGTTGATCAGCCCCTTAAATTCCATATACATTGCCCTTTGGAAAGTGGCTCTGGCATTAGACAATCCAAATGGCATTTTTCTGTAGGCATAGGTGCCCCATTTGGTGGTGAAAGTTGTTTTGAACCAATCATATTCTTTCACCATGATCTAGTTGTACCCTGAGTAGCCATCTAGGAGAGAGAATCTCTCTGATACAAAAACCACTTGCAAGATCTGCTCCATTGAGGGGAGTGGGTAGTGATCTTTGAGGGAAGCTCTGTTTAAGTCTCGAAAGTCTACACACAACCTAATCTCTCCATTCTTCTTCCTGAACTGGGACCAAGTTTGCAACCCAGCTTGAGTGTTTGATTGGAAATATGATACTTTCCTCTATCAGCTTGTTTAGCTCTTTCTTCATCAGAGGTTCAATGTGTGGATTGACTGGCCTCTGCCTTTTCCTGATGGGCTTAGTAGCTAGATCTAGTTCGATTGTGTGTTGTGATAACTTCGGATTAAACCCTCTTAGGTCTTTATAGCTCCAAGAAAATACATCTGGAAAATCTTGGCAAAGTTGCATGAATTCATACCTTTCTTGCTCGGTGGCCACTTTGCCAATTTGAAGTGTTTTTCCTTCTCCAACTAGAATTGACTCTGAATCTTCTCCTTTGATCTGTATATTAGCCTTCTCTTTTCAAAACTGATCATTAGGATTGAAGATAGACTCCAATGTTACTAAGCCTTTGGGAATATTGTTTATATACAGCAGCACTACATGATCCCCATATTGGTGGTCTAATTTGTTTTGATTCCTAGCAAAGAACTCAGCTTCCTCTTGCAAAAAATTAATGATCTGTTGATCATTCTCAAACACCTATTAGCGTGTGTTGTTATATGGCATTGTTGGCCTTACAATCACATAGATATGTGGCTATTTTTTGTCCCTCTTGATGTTGTCAACCACATCAAATGTTTCTCCAACTGCTGCAAGCCTATCAGCAACTTTGTTCTCCTTCCTGGGTATGGACACAATGTTGAAGGCTTCAAAATCCTTAATGAGATCCCATACCCTATTCTTGTAGCTTTTGAGCAGGTCATTCTTGACAGCATTTTTTCCTTTGACTTGATTGGAAACCAGTTCACTATCACCAAACACTTGTAGGTTCTTGATTCCTCGTCTTCTAACCCAATTCAATCCATGAACCAAAGCCTCATATTTTGTTGTACTATTTGAACAGGTAAAATGGAAACAGAAAGGTGAGTAATATTTCATACCTTGAGGTGACACAATCATAGCTCCACCTCTAGATCCTTGCCTACTCCTCAAGCCATCAAAGAACAATTTCCATACTTCATTGTCATCTTTGTATTCTAGCTTAATGATGTCATGAAGAGGATAATTCTCCTCGTGCAGGCAGTAGACTCCTAGCTCAAATTATTCCATCTCCTTATAGGGATCAAATGCATGTATTTTGACCACCCATTCGTTGAGAGTCAGGTATGGGATACACCCCACCTTTGGTGTCTACTTCAGAAGTGTTTAGGAGGTCTTCCTGATTAAAAGCCGAATAATTTACATTGATTGGGCTAGGCACATAAGACTCAATCTGATAATCCGCTATGGGTTAGGATCTTATTGTGGCCTTCACTCCAGACCTTGTTCTAAAGAGCATATGCGACTAGTCAATGGACAAATAACCTCCAATTTTGGCAGTGAAGTCCTTGGACAAACACAATGCAAAATGTGGTGGCAAGTCTATGACTGATACATTCTGCAATACAATCACATTGGGGCAGGCATGCAGAGTGAGGCTCAGATCCTTGATGATTCCAACAGTTGTCATTGTTGTCCCATCCAATTGTACTACCCTCTAGAGATGACTTCATACTAGAGACCCAGTTGATTAGCTATTTTTTTGGGCATTACAGAAATACTTACCCCAGAATCAATCATACAATTATGCACCAATTTATCCCCAATGATCAATGAAACATAGAATGGAGGAGGTCTCAGTTTCTTACCTTGTTGCTCTCGATGGTTTTCCCTAGGTTGAGTTGTATTGGTGAGCACTTTCTCTTGTTGGTTAGGGGGTTGATTTGAGCTTGACCAATTTTTCATGGTAGTCTGCAATAGATCCCTCTGCCCTGGAATGGCCAGTGACTCCCATAGTGAAATGTTCACACTTGTCCTCTTCATTTTCTCAATGATATTAAATGAGCTATCCTTCTACTACCCCTTCCCTGGCACATTTTTTTCTTGCACATGGGTTGTTACAACTGGTGCCTAAGTGGATTTGGAAGGTGGTTTGGATTGGCTCTGCATATTGGGAGTTGTATATTACATGTCAATTACGTGTGGAGCGATGGAGGATTGAGGATCTCTTGAGTTTGGTGAATGTCCTTCTCCAAAATTTCTCTTCTTGGACCGTGTATTGGTAGCTATACTTTGAGAAGGAATCTGATTCATTCCACATAAGTCTTCAGCTTGCCAATTGACAAGTATAGTTTTAGTTGGAGGTCCCTCTTATTGGTCTCCTTGCTGTTGGTTTTCTTCTTGGCTAGGTTTTTGTGACACACCAATAGTTTGCACCATCAAAGCCTGATTTAGTGCACCATTGAAGCACATCGATTGATTATGTGGTTGACTGCATGGGAAACACCAACCATATTCTTGTGCCATGTTATTCTATGTTGGAACCAATGCCCTTGATGTTGAAGCTGTGTTTGGATCATATGGCCTAAAAGGTCTAGTAGCTTGAGGTTGTCCTTGGTGTTGACTCTGAGTTACAGCTTGGGCTTGTGGTCTATTTTGCTGATACGGGGGTCTAGCCTGATATTGAGCTTGAGGCTGATATGTCCTAGAAATCTAAGCCTATTGTATTTTGATGGTTACTAACTCATTCCCCATGTTTTTAAGTTGTTTCATAATTTCTTGAACCTCCTTTGAGGTGGTAGATGATGAGGTGGAGGCTTCAGTTGAACTTTGACTTTTGGGAGTAGGTATAGGAGCTAATGTGGGTGTTTGGGTGGTACTTGGGTTTCCTAATTCAGGGTATAGAGGCATGAATGGCCTAGGAGAAATTTTTTCAGCCTAAATCAAATGATTTTCAGCTCCTATGGAAAGGCTATATGCTGCAAGTAAGGTTGTGCCCCCATTGACTGAATCATTAAAGTAATATCATAATTTAAAGCTCTAAGAAAGTATAAAAAGACACCTTCATTAGTGGGCTTTACTGCTATTGCAATTTTGTCCTAGGTCCATTGAAATCTGAGGTTGAAATCCATCAACTGCTCATTCAGAGCTCTCTTGATTGTTGTCAGTTGCTCCAATAAGGATAAGTTATCTCCTTTTTCTCCAAACTGGTCATGAAGAGTTGTGCACAGATGGTCCCAAGTTTGAATAGAGCATGTTGCTAGGCTTTTGAACCATTGTGAAGCTTTACCTTTGAGTGAAGAAGCTAGCAAATTGACTACAATGTCCATTTCAGTGATCTCATGGATTGTACAGACATTTGCAATGTCTTGAACATGGTCACCAAGAGAAGTCTGGTTTTCTCCAGTGAAGTATGGGATGCTCTTTAATGCTTCTACCATGACTGGATTTTGTGCATTCATATCGAGTGGGCTTATGTCAGTGAAATCGACATAAGGATTTGGCTGTGCCATCCTGATCATCCTAAGAACCCTTCTTGATTGAAATAACAGCCTACTAGGAGGAGGTTTTGATAATGCTCTGTTTGGTGGAGATAGAGACCTCTGGGGTCTTCTTCCTCTTCTCCTTCTGTCTGGAGACAAGTGTAGGTGTACAAATTTTCCTTCTTCTCTTGTTCTTGACCTTTTTTGTAACCTTCTCATGAACTTGGGAAACTTGGACTGCTGAAACCAGTGAATTATAATCCTTTTGGAGTCACCAGATGTGCAGTTCCTTTTTTTAAAAAACTTCTTAAAATCTAGAATCACAACAAGTGCACATTAATCTTACTGTAATAAAGATGGAGACTTCTTTGTCCTAGCCAAGCGTGCCAAAACTAGTTAGTGCAAAATCACAGCACCCCCAAATGATTCATTAGATCTTACTTTTCTAAGGCAAATTTATTTGGTGTGATTCGCATAACATTGAGTTTTCCCCAAAGTGTGGGACTTCGCAAATGGGAAAACTCTCCAGATTAAAGGTTGGTTCTTATTCCTCTATTTAGGTGCATACATGGAAAATTACAAAGGACCTATTCCTAAACCTAATCTAAGTTTTACCAAGGAGATGGGGATAAACAGGAATACAAGAATTAAAAACTAAGCTACAAGGTGATGCACTGAAGGAATGATGAACATTAGTTTTGCTGATAGACATAAACCAAAAAAATACATACAATAATCAAGCACAGATAACCAGATTTATAATGAAAGACCATATGAGAGTAAAGGAGACAAGAAAGGATCTAAAATCGATCACAAACTTTTTTTATTGCTCTATAGATTGATACAATGCATTACAAACGGCCAGAAAGGTAGGAAATGTATTGCAATTTAAATGGAAGGTCTGAACTCCATGAATTCCTTTGCCAAAAGAAAAGGGGATCCTGCAAAAACAAAAGAATGTCTAACCCATTACAATGAGTCTCGACCCTGTTTTTATAGATTCAACACAGAGGGGAGAAAGAGAAAGAAGGGGGAAAAAACAATCTGGAGATCAACCATTGCTATTAATGCCTCCCATAAAATCTGCTCCCAAATCTGTCTTGACTGTATCAATTTCTTATTCGGTGCCTCGAAGGAGGAGGAAACGGCAGAGCAGATCGAATCCGATCTGGTTATTGGGGAAAAATAAATCCTGCATCGATGGCACTGAAGACATTTCTCCATTTTTCTCCCACCTAACCTCCCCAAACTTAAAGTCTCAGATCTCCATGGTGTAGACGAGGCCGAGATCTTTCCAACAGTGTCATATTTGCAATATTTTGAGCCCTGAGTTGAAATATATGCCCCTTCGAAGTTTGTATCGGATCCATACAAAAGGGTGGAAAGACCGATTTGAAAAAAATGGGCCCCCTTTTCTATATGGGACATGTGGAGGGCTGGCGCTTGTTCGAGGGTAGACCTCTGTATTTTTCTCTTGGAATGGCACGAGGCTGACACATGGCTTTCTCCATTGGCCTACTTAATTTCTATGTTTTTGGCTAAGTCCTTTGCTCGGTGGGGTCATATTTCTTAATTGGGGACACGCGGGGGTCTGAGCACTCGTCTAGAAACCTTCTCAATATTCGACCCTTGAGTCAGCATTGTTTAGGCACTTGGCACTCTCTGTCTGGTTTGTCACAATACATTGACTATTCAACCCAACTTTATCCCCTTTTTGAAATTGGATGCATGGAGGTTCCTCGCTTACTTGGAAACCCGCTTAGGATTTTGCCTCTGGAGGAGCGTTGGGTCGACACATGGAAACCTCTGTGGGCTCTTAGACTTTTCAATGGCCCCTCTTACCTTTTTGGACCCTGGGCTACGTGGCAAACTGGCACTTATTTGAGCCTCTACCTTTGGATCTACCCTTAGAAATGTGCCAAAATGACGCATGGCGGCTTCCGCGACGCTTCTATACATAGCATATTTTTTGAGCCCCCACCTTGTCTACCTTTTGACCTCTATTGACCATTTTCTACGTGGAGGGGTGGCACAAGTTTGAGCTTCCTTTTTTGGATTCACCTTTGGAGAAGCTCCGTATCAACACGTGGTTCTCTCTGCTACATCCTCCATACTTAGCCGATTTTTGGACTTGTTTTGAACCGTTTTGAGCTTGAAGACTTCGGGATCTTTGTTGTTTCTTCTCTTTCTTGCTCCTAGCTTCTTTGTGACATTGTTCCTAGTTCTTTGACCCTATTATTTTATTTCTGAGCCCACCTATAACCTTTTAAATAGATTTGAGACACATATTCGCTCGACAGATCCGTTTCTTCTCTTTATTCTTGCATAGGGTCGTTTGGTCTTTCGCAGGCCCCGCCACTCCATTGTTGAGTCCTTATGTGACTTGTTTGCAATATTTAAGCGTGTTTTCTCTAGTTATTTCTGTGCGGGGTCATGGCTGATCTAATACTTTTCCCGCGGGCAAAATATGGATAGCAATAACATTGCATCTTAATCACATACAATATAGTGTATGGTTAATTAAATACAATAATACCCCCCTTAATATGTACTCTGTAAAAGGTGTAGAGCTCAAAGTTTTATGAGTGAAGCTTTTAGATCCACTTGTCAATCACGAAGAATGATAAATATTGGGCATACTAGTTAGTTACATTGTTTCATATCAAAATTAAAATAGTTCACATAATAATTGGATGTAGTAGATGCAAGGAACACTCAACACCCACCAAATGAAAGTACTATCACACCAAATACTCTCATAATGTTGAATGGATGGAGAGATGAAAATATATGTATGAGTGGAGCCTGTAGATCCCCTTCTTGATCACTAATTAATGACATATGTTGGAGCTACTAGTCAATTAAACTATCTCTTATCGAAAATACAAAATATTTATTTTAGTGTATGTGTTGAAAATTATATGTTTAAAGAATTTTGAATATCTTATTCAAACCATAGTGAAACAATTATCCTAGCAAAAGAGAAATATTTAGGTAGTTTTAATTTACCTGTTGATTCAACCCTAAAAATAAGTAAAGAAAATAAGACGGGTAGGTGTTCTTATTTATTCTAGGGTTAAAGGGTTAACAATAGGTTGGCATATTCATATCAATTAATTAACATTAATACATAAATTGGATTATACTCTCATTAGCAATTTGTAAGATCAAGCATAGAAACAATTGCTAGAACACAAAGAAGTAGATACACTTAGATGATTATAGAGACAAGAAGTTGAATTAGAAGTGCAAAGTGGCTGTGTAAATTGGAAGTGATATGGAAGTGCTTTGTTTCTAGAATTGGACTGTGAAAATGAGAAGGTATGGAAGCATTAGACGGTCTGGTCTCTATTGGAAAATTTTGTACGATGATACGCATGTGATCCTACAACAATTTGTGTTGACCTTCACTTTTGAAACTCTCTATATGTTGTGAAACAACTTCAAACCCTAACCACTAGTAGGAGACCCTACAAAAAGGTTAATGGTTGAATTGAAATGCAATCCATACACTGCCTACATTGGGACTACTCCAAAGAGGCCTCAAACCACGCAGTTCTCTACCTAGCATGTGATATCTATATGGATGTGACTATTTTGGCATATCGGTTTACAATGAGAAACAATGGCTTGGCATGCTTAAACTTGGCTTGGCTTTGAAGGTTTCGAGTTTGGGATGTTTGACTCTTGAACCCAAAGTGCTTCAGACCTATGTGGGATTCTACTAAATTTAGTTGTTGCTTTGAAGGGATTTAGGAGCTTGGAGTAGTTTTAGAATGTATTTTACAAATATGCTCTTAAAAGTGTGAGGTGGGGTAAATAGGTGAGGCTTTCATAGGTTTATTTCACATCAAGGCCGATTTATAGAATATGAACCAACCCATAAAAGATATCAAAGAAAATTGACCATTGGGTGATTGGGAATGAAATTGTTAGCTTTAGACAGAACCATTGTACAATTTATTCCTAAATGGACAATCTCATACAGACATGTGTTAGGATTCTGAAAAATTCTAGGAACAATGCTCGAGAGGAATATACCATTATGGGTTAATGCAAGTAGTTTTGTGAGTGACTAAGCAATTTGAATAAAGAAGCAAGTTATGTAAGAGAGATAAGGATAGATCACCTAAGCTTGGAATGTGTACATAAGTCGTGCTTTAGGTGCAAATCCCTAGTTTTAATTTCCAAACGATAAAATCCCAAATTTAGGTGTTTATAACTACTTGCAAAAATGCAACAACCTAAAAAATAATATTTTTGGCACAAATTTTGATGATGCAAAAAGTACCATGCAGCAGTTGATTTAGACTCTGATACATAAGGAAAGTTTGATGTACAAACGAAGATCTACATTCTAGTGAAATTACAACTCAAATGGTGTGTTTTGACTTTTACACAAATCCCAAGGTAGCCAAAAAGTATTGCTTGAAAGTTGATGTAGAATCTTACGCACAAAGACAGTTTGTTGTATAGGATGAGAATTATTTTAAGGTACATTTTTAGTACAATCAAAGAACTTTGATAGTTTATGATTCTCAAAGTTACCCACCACTCCCTACACAACACTATATACGAGGTGAAAATATGATTACTCTGATACGAAGTTAAAAAAATTAGACATGTTCCAAGATTATTGTAATAACCTTAAGACAAACACCCACATACATGTGATACAATAAAGCACTATAAACACATATATGTCAAAGTATGACTACCAATATACTAAACAATATGTGAGGGGTGGCCAATGGCCCTCCTTATAACACTTTTACAATGAATCTCTCCTTAACATTAAATTTTTCTGTCATATTAACTCTCTATGCTTTTATAAAAACAAGTAGAAATTATTATTAGAGTAGGAGAGTAGATTACTTGTAGGAAAAGTCTTCTTAAAAATAGACTTTACAATGTTTTAATTAATAAAATCTATTAATAGTTGCTTTAATATATTAATAGTGGAAGTCAATCAAGTTAATAACTTGATTGCTACACTTCTTAATAAATACAATAAACATTAAATTACTCTTAAATAATAATATTTACATTGTAAGCACATACAATAATGTATAGTTAATTAATACACTAACACATAATATCATGTTTTATTCTAGTCATTATTATCTTTTGATTTTTTTACTCTGCAATAGTTCAACATATTTATAAGTTTTGTAATTATATATTTTATAACATATAAGCATCCAATTTATACGTAAATTGTTATAAAATATGCATTTTGTAATTATTATGACATATATTGGCATTTTTCATTAACCATTTTTTAGTTTAAATATTGTAATCTATTTCATTAATCATATTTAAATTTAATTATGTAATTATTATGGCATACCTTGACATATTTCATTAACTTTTTTAAGTTTAAATTTAATAAGCATAAAATTATTGAAGTGATAAATTAGATTACCTATATTAGATAAATCTATTTAAAATATGTCAAGAGGTATCATTCTCGAGATGCCTATATTGAATTTGGGACAAAAGTGGAATAGGAGCCTCCATAATAAGTCCTCTCCAAATATTTTACTTAGAGTTGTGTGTGTGTGTGTGTGTGTGTGTGTGTGTGTGTGTGTGTGTGTGTGTGTGTGTGTGTGTGTGTGTGTTTTGATATTCTCTTTGTTTTCTTCATTTTAAAATTTAATTTTCTTCAAACTTAATAATTACATTTAGAAACATATGATAACTATATTTTTTTTAATTTCAACTTAAATAAAAAATTTAAATAACAATGATAGCTATATTTTTTAAATTTCATCATAAATAAAAAAATTTAAATAACTTTAATAAGTAAATATGTTTAGCGTACTATTTAAGAGATAAATAAATATAATACAAATGTACAAGGAATTATAATGATGTGCAAAGAATTTGTTAGTGTAGGTTATTATTTATCCTTTTATTTATTTATCAGGATAATTCTTACACTTGTATTAGCCCTACACTTATTGGGTTAGCTTGCTTAGGTGTACTAGTTGTGTGGAGTTAGCTTACTAGTTGTGTTGAGTTAGCTTCTCAGTTATGTGGAGTTAGCTTACTAGTCTTTTGGAGTTAACTTAACTACCAGTATCAGTTAGTGGGAGTTCTTCACTACTAATTTAGGTAGTAGTTGCACTTCCCTCCTCCTATATGTACGTCTTTCTTATTGAATAATTCAAGTCATTCTATTGTAATGTATTGAGCATTATGGATTATGATGGATTTCCATATATGGTATTTTAGCTCTTCTGTTTTTGCAAATATAATGTGACGTGTTGTTATCATCTGAGATCGCGGCTTGGAAGAATCTTCTTATCATTCCTTTCATGGCATCAGAGCTATAGATGATGTAGACATCCATCTGTAAGTTTTTCTTTGCAAGCAAGAGTTTATTTTTTCATGTATTCGGAATTTGTTAGCACTTTTCCGCAGCATGCATTTTTATGCAAAACAAAGTGCGTCATTGGATTTGGAAGGTGCCAGAACCTTAGAATCGAATAACAGGTTATGGGCCCACCACGCTTCTGCTACGCCATAGATAATGTAGACATCCAGTAAGTTTTTCTTTACAAGTAAGGGTTTATTTTTTTCATGTATATGGAATTTGTTAGCAATTTTTTGTAGCATGCATTTTTATGTAAAACAGAGTGCAGAATTAGATTTGGAAGGTGCCAAAACCCTAGAATCGACTATAAACTCGACCATGTTTTGAGACAATCAAATCTGGGTGCATTCTTTTATCCATTGGATAGAAGCATGTACCTTTTGGACACATTCTTTTACCCTCTAGGTATTTCAGTTTTTGATGCAATCTTTTATCCACTTGACGTAGATTTGTACCCTCTGGGTGCATTTTTTTATCCATTGGATATAAGCATGTACCTTTCGGATGCATTCTTTTACCCTCTAGGTATTTCAGTTTTGGATGCAGTCTTTTATCCACTGGACGCAAATTTTTACCCTCTGGGTGCATTCTTTTGTCCATTGGATATAAGCATGTACCTTTTGGATGCATTATTTTACCCTCTAAGTATTTTGGTTTTGGATGCAGTCTTTTATCCACTGGACACAGATCTGTACCCTCTTGGTGCATTCTTTTATCCATTAGATATAAGCGTGTACCTTCCGGATGCATTCTTTTACCCTCTGGATATTTCGGTTTTGGATGCAGTCTTTTATCCACTATACGCAGATCTGTACCCTCTGGGTACATTCTTTTATCCATTGGATATAAGCGTGTACCCTCTGGACGCAATGATTTATCCTCTGGGCATTTTAGGTTTTGGGCGCAGGGTTTTATCATTTGGTCGCAAGCATGTATTATGTGGATGCACTCTTTTACCCTTTGGAAATTTGGGTGTCACGTGTACCTTTTTAAAAAATATCAAAATTAAAATATTATTTTAATAGCAAAACCTTCTAGAGCTCATAACTTTTGATTTATAGCTCAAATTAAGGTGATCCTTTTTTTTTAAATTGTGTATTTTTTCAAGATCTACGCATTGGTGACATTTTTATACACATATTTCAAATGTAAAAGGTACTATTACTCATTTTAATATTTACATGCACTCAATTATAAAGTGTCATATTCGGGAGGGTGTTGTGATCACTTATGGACGCAATTTCGGTTGAGCCCGATGTCCTAAACTTTTGGGTATTACATTCTTGTATCTATGGGTGTATACATTTATATCTCTTTTATTTGTTGAGATATTTTGGATCTGTATTTTCGACACTTTTTTTTAGCATGTTGACAGTCTCTCTTGTGGGGGAGCTATTCTGGTGGAGCCCAGTGTTAGTTTGTCAGTGTTCGAGTAGTTGATTTTGACAACTCATACAAATATGTGGTGTCACTCTACCCATTACGCAGTATGCGAGGGTGTGGTGTTGATACTGCTTCTTCAGGTTTCGTGTCCTTGCCTTGTTACCTTGGCTTTTCTTGGATCGTGGCAATCCTATTTATTTGGATCTCGTGTCCACCTTGTTGCCTTGGTTGTTCTTGGATCGTGGCACACATATTTGTAGCAGTTGATCAAATTATGTTTGGTATTTGTTTTTCACTTTTGACATCACTCCATTGACAGTCTCCTTGCATGGAGCTCTTCTGGTGAAGCCGAGTGTCAGTTGTTTTTGAGTTATATGATCGAGCAATGGATCCAAACCATAGTGCGCACTACACTTCTTTAGCATTGTACGAGTTTTGGAGCCGAGCTTCTCAGGATATCTTGTAGCAGGATTTTGCCCTCTCTACTTTGTTATTACTAGTTTTAGGTACCTTGCAGTGTCCAATTTTCCCAGTTGTTGTACATAGGTACCTCATCAAGCCTCGTTGCCGGGACCCACCTTCTTTTTCGCCCACCTAAACTATGCTTACGGGAGGGTGTTAGTGTAGGTTATTATTTATCCTTTTATTTATTTATCAGGATAATTCTTACACTTGTATTAGCCCTACACTTGTTGGGTTAGCTTGCTTAGGTGTACTAATTGTGTGGAGTTAGCTTACTAGTCTTTTGGAGTTAACTTAACTACTAGTATCAGTTAGCGGGAGTTCTTCACCACTGATTTAGGTAGTAGTTGCACTTCCCTCCTCATATATGTACATCTTTCTTATTGAATAATTCAAGTCATTCTATTGTAATGTATTGAGCATTATGGATTATGATGGATTTCCATATATGGTATTTTAGCTCTTCTGTTTTTGCAAATCTAATGTGGTGTGCTATTATCATCAGAGATCGCGGCTTGGAACAATCTTCTTATCGTTCCTTTCATAATTATATATATACATATAAATTAAAGTTGATTCATTCATTTGTATTTTATTATGTAAATTAAATACCTATAATTAAATTCATAATTTATGAAAAACATAAAATAATAAATTATATATATTCATAAAAAGTGTAACAAGAAAGAAGGTGCCATATTTAAATGTTTTGGTTAAATTAAATTTACTATTTATAAAAACACTAAAATAACAAATCTTGCGTAATTATTTAAAAGTACAATAATATTTTATAACATCATAAAAACCTTGTTATTAATTTTTTATATCTTTATATAGATGTAATGTTAGAAAAATTGTTGAAATATAAATAGGAAAATCATTAGAATCCATAAAGAGGTGCCTTGCCTAGATGGAAGGTATAACAAGTGTAAAGAAACCACTAGTGTAGTGTATTAACCAAATTCTAGAGTGGAATTAAAAAGGCTTGAAATGCCTATTAAAAGATGGTTTGTTTATTACGCCTAAGGCGTTCCCCCTATGGGAAAGGCCTTTACAGACATTCATGGGACTATGTTAAATTTGACGGCCGACATTTTCCTGTTATTTTTAACAATTTTTAAAATTAATAAAAAAACATAAGTGGAGTTAAGAGTCTTACGGGTTGCATGAGTAATTTTTAAAATTAATAAAAAAAAACATAAGTGGAGTTAAGATAGTCTTACGAGTTGCATGAGTTAGGAAAAATGAAACGCGTTGAGTTGCATGAGCTAAAAATAGAGAATCAATGAGCTAAAATCAGATCCTGGGGTCTTGGCTTTTGACAGTTATTTTCTTCCCCAGGGCAATTGCTGAAGAATTTTAATCTTGCTAGAACTACAGTTGACAAAGAAGATGAGTATCATGGATAACATTCACAAATGTACAATTACCCATATGAATATGTACTTGAGGCAGGTTCTTCTTATTGTACGAACCGTTTCAAAGCCAAATCTCACTGACATGGCCAATATCTTGTTCATATCGGTCACAGGCTGCAGAGGAATTTAGAACTACTTGGTATCAAGGTTAGGGATCAAGGAGACCTCCCCCCTTGTTGGCTGAATGTATAGTGAGTCTCACTTCACTAGGTTCCCAGCAGAAGGAATCCATTGATAATGTCAAACGTATTATGGAAAGGATGAAGGATAGAATCAATCAATTGGAAGAAAGAAGCCATCATGTTCAAGCTCATATCAATCTCAATCTGAAACCAAATCAGTTTAAGATGCACATACATATCGATACTCAAGTCCCTAATTTCACATGTGTTTCAGTTTGTAAGCTTTTGTGACTATGTATTTCTTTTTCATAGCATTTATTACTTGAAAATTTAAATATGTACTGATAAATTTGCCTAAGAGAATAGATTGTTTGACTATGTGTTTGTCTGTATCTTTGTCCTGAACAGACAATTTTTTCAAATTTTTGACCTCATGAAAATTTGTAATTTTCCCTTCATAATATAGTTTCACTTTTATCAAAAAATATAAAATTAATATTTCATACTAACAGAAGATTGATAATTATAGGGGAAATGTCATTGGAGGAAAGACCAAAAACCAAGGACAAAAGGAATTCAAATGCAAAAGATGGAGAACGAGTCCTTACAGTTGTTGAACCTTTCACTGAAAGTCATCTTTGATTCTCCAAGCTCAACAGTATTCTGGTATTTCCCTTGAGTTCTTATAATGGAACACCTTTCAAAATATAATTTTTAGTCTCATATACAATGTAACTACTACTTTTAGAACTTGTAGATTTAGTTTGTAAATGTTTGATCATTTGTAGGTTGTATGTTGCCATTCCAAGTATAATTCATAAAGTTCCCTTTATCACGGGATGAAAGTGAGCAATCAACATACCGGTACGAGTCTGAAAGCATTGATATTTCAACATCGAATCCCTTTTATGAGGTCACACACATTGACAAATATTATAATCCTAAAGATTGTGATTCTGACTGGGAACTTCTGTAGGATATGTGTGTACTAGGACGATGACCGATATGAATAAAAGTAGTGTCTAATGTAATTGAGCATAATCATCGAGCCTAATTCATTTTGAGAGGCAGGTTTATTTGATTTCCTTCTTTCATAGAATGGTCACATTTGATCGAACAGTGGATTAAGTTAGAAAGTGTTTAACTTGTTTATGTTGCTCTTACTAGATTCTTAAGTTAGAGGATAGTTATCCTAGGTGATTAGTCAAGCACATTAAGCATGCATATATAATACACCCATGGTCTAATGAGTCTAGCAAGATTATGTTATTGTTTTTACAGGGATCTGTCCTCAAGCAATATTAAGGGAGCAATTCCGATAGAGCTGGGTGTAGATCAAGAATTTCGCGTTTGTTACCTGTCCAAGTTAATGCACCAAACTAAACACAGAAACCCTGAAAAACTCCAATAAAATCAATACCTGATGGATAAGATCCGAAGATGTAAACGGATGAGGAAGGCGATGTAGACAAGACGGGCGCACACGAGCAATTCGCACAATCGATCCGAATAACCTGCAAAACACCGATGCTTGACAGAAAAAGACCACGTTAAAAGATATTTAAGTGGACTGCCCGAGAAGCGGGTCCGAGAAGCGATAAGCTTCCTCGGTGGATGTCAGTCCACGTTTTCAATTAAGAAAAGAAGCATACATGATAAAAGATGTAAATAAAGACTAGATTTTCTGATTGCAGTAATAAGAATCTAAACAGCAGACAGAAAGTACAGAAAACAGGGAACTATGAAATAAATGCTGGATTTGTGTTACCTGTATCCTTTTACCTATCTGCAGAGAAATCGGCGTCGACTGGGTAGAATCGGCGTCGATTGAGACTGGTCGGCGTCGATTGAGAAGGGTCGGCGTCGACAGGATAAGATCGGCGTCGACTGGAGACAGATCAATCGATCAGGGACTGTGCGACAAGATTCGGGAATTGGAAGGTGAATGTGGTCTGCTGGATGTGCCGAAGTTGGCGAGATACTGGAACAGAGTCACCAGATGATAGATGGTCGTGACAGGGACAGAGTAACGGTGCTCCTCTCAGGGATTGATTTGGACAGGATCTGTCCCAATCTGAGACAATTGATGCTAAAAGGATCTCTCTTTCTCACACCCTGTATCTCTCTCGCTCTCTGTTCGTGCGTAAGTGCTCTCTTTTTTCGCCTGTTCGCTTTTTCGCTCGTTCGTGATCTCTTTTCGGTCTCTTTTTTGGTCCTTAGAACTGAGTTTTGGACTTGCTTTTATAATCGGCGCCGCTCCTAAAAAATCGGCGCCGACCATATGGGTCGGCGCCGATCGCGGAAAAGACTCCCGAGGTGGCCAAAAATGATCGATTTCGAGAAAGATAAGACTTATCCTGACTACGGGAAAATATCCTGCTTAGGGAAGATTAAAAATAGATGTGATACATGGATAGAATAAATTTGGGGTGGATAAGTGATTAAGATGCATGGGAAGAAGCGTAATTAAATATTTAATATTTAATCACTCATGGGTAAGATGTGATGGGATGAATTAAATTTGGAATAAGTGATTAAATCACAAATTGGATAATATCCCAAGGGGATAGTTGGTGACGTAAACGTGCCCCAGGTTACCTAAGCAAGTAAACAGATGAGAGGGACACTAAATTGAGTAACCAATTTTAGGTGTCTACATTTTGCCCCTTTTTGTCAAGTAACTTGCGATAAGCAAGGTTATGAGACAAAAACAAGGAGACGGAAGAAGAGAAGAATTTGTGGTGATGTGATCCCCCTCAAACTAGGGATGGGATGGATGATAGAACAGACGATCCCGAGTTTGAAAGAGGTAGATGAAAAATGCAGGATGCCCCAGTCGGATGTCTGGAGTAGATCTGATCATTGATGACGCATAAAAATAAACAAAAAGGCAGCAACCTAAGGAACTCACATTGGTAGGGAAAACTAGCCGGTCTCCTCATGAGACGACGTTAGTGCCTACAGACCCATGAGTGTAAGGAGAACTGCAAAAATAGTCAGCATCTAGAGAGAGACACATTGGTAGGGACAACTAGACGGTCCATAAATCAGACGACGTTAGTGCCTACAGACCCGCGTAACTCTAAGCTGCCAAAAAAGTACGAGTGTCCCACGCAAAAGGGAACAAACCCGAAATAGACAAGGATATCTAAAAGATGCGTCAAAAGGCAAAATTCAGCACATCACAATGATCAGATAGACCAATAAGCCAAGCTTCAACACTATGGCAAAAAGATATGGAAAATCGGCGGCGACCAAACTAATCGGCGACGATCAAAACAAACGGCGTCGACCAAAAAAATCGGCGCCGACCAATCCAGACGCATATAAATATGCGAACGGAAAACGTAAACGATTTATTTGCAACGTGACGATTGATTCAGAGAGAGATAGATTTGTGATTTGAACACAATGGAAGCCTCTGGGAGCGGACAGAAGCGCAGGAGGACACGCCCTGGGGTAAGTGGTCATTCTTAAACCCACGTTTCTTATTATTATTTTTTTTTGTTTGATTTTTTGTGCATGGGAGGCTAGGGTCTAGTTTACGTCCGGCCAGGCAGTCGGTGCCGATTGGTTTAATCGGCATCGATTTGTTGTGGATCGGCATCGATTAGTGGTAATTGGCGCCGACTTAAATTAACGATGCCGATTTTATTAAATCGGCGCCGATTGAAATATAGGCATTTTTTTTTTTTTTTTAATTGTTTTGGAAGATGAGATTTGGGGAAATAAGAGACTAATTATGTTTGGTGATGTCGTGGATGCAGGCACGAGAGGCTCTTCATATGAGGGATGCCATCCCTGAGCTATTGGAGACGATCCTTCCTGATGTGACGGATGCAGACTGGCAGCATTTAGAGCTAGCCGGGCTCGGGGGTTTCAGATATTATAGACGAGTGCCACGAGATGTAGAGCTCATGCGGGCACTAGTGCGACGGTGGGACAGCCACACGTGCACATTTTGGTTCAGGACGGGTGAGATGACGATCACCCATGAGGATGTATTCAGGATCCTCAGATTACCGATTACTAGGGACCCGATCGAGATCACACCTCGGGAGCAGCAGCAGAGGGCCCTGGTGCGACTATACAGAGACAGGGCAGACGATTCTGAGATAGTGTCTGGGGCAGTGAGGATAGCCTCACAGTACAGGCAGGATAGCCCTCGAAGCAGGCGGATAGCCTTGATTCAGATGGCGATATCCTATTTTGCCCTGCCAGACTCAGGAGGTGGGAGATTCCCATTGCTACTGCTAGACTGCGTTTGCGACATCTTGCAGTACAGACAGGTTTTTGCCTTTGCCGATGCCCTGATAGCTCAGGTATATTATGAGCTATGGATGTACACCACTGGTCGGAGGACAGGGATCGATGTCAGCTTTGTGCTTCATTGCTGGGCATACGAGCATATAGCAGTGATCAGGCCATCCGGGCTTCCTTGGATGCTAGCAGCAGTGGGGGGGGTTGATTATGGATTTCGGAGATGGCGGACTGACATGGCCGCAGGAGATACAGGTAGATCAGCCGAGTGGTACTCTGAGCGTTTCAGGACGCTTACACCAGATCAGGTCATCTGGAGGCCATATCGGGCATTCCCGACATGGGCTGGTCAGGACGCCCACTTGGCAGCATTGAGACGGAGTCGGGTGGTCAGGGGCCGTAGGCCAGATATGTGGGAGCGAGTCCCGTTTATGCCGATACTGAGACAGTTTGGCCTAGTACAGACAGTACCGGCCACCTACATGCCGTATAGGCGGGATAGTAGAGAGACGGATTTGCCGATTTTGATCCCGGCAGACCCATTGAGAGAGGCCCCACCCTCCACAGACAGTGATGATGACGCGGGGGTGGATGAGGGCTACGCAGCATGGTACGACACCGAGCTTCCACGACATCTCCCGCCCTCTATAGATGTTGATGAGGAGGACATAGCTGCTACGCTGGACAGATTAGAGGGAGAGCATGCCACCCTCACACAGACACATCAGGTAGCACTGGAGGAGATCAGGGCTTTGACGGAGGAGAGGGATGCCCTGATTGTGGAGAGAGACACCGCTTGCCAGGAGCGAGATACAGCGATCCAGCAAAGGGACCGCTACTTTCGGCACAGGGAGGCCCTCAGGGCCAAGTATGGGGAGACAGGTGCCACATCAGAGTCTGGCACACAGGGTACGACCCTAGGAGGGGTACCACCCGCAACGCCAGCAGCCCCAGCAGCATTGTTACGAGCACCGGGTACTGTGAGCCTGAGCACGTACCAGTCTCTCCTCGCTGAGGTGAGATACTACGAGGATGCCCTAGCGCAGCATGCCCCAGATGTGCCTCGATACGGGGCGAGGAGGAGAGCAGCGACGGCTACGGCGAGCGGAGCCTCGGGTGGAGGGAGTACTGGGAGAGATCGGGGTGGGCCGAGACCTCCAGCAGCAGGTGCATCGAGCTCGATAGGCGGCGGCCAGGAGAGACAGCCAGGTGCAGAGGAGGGTGGAGGGGATAGTGTCCTCCATGCGTCAGATTTTACTATATAGAGATTTGATAGATTTTGTATTTGTATAGTGATGTAGCCTCGATTGGAAGGCATTGTATAGATGGCTTGATTGGAAGCCACCCATTTTTGTACAAACACACATGTATATATAGATTGATCACGTTATTTGTCATATAATTGTACTCATGCTTTTAATTTTGGTATACATGGGTGGATGGATATAGATAGAGGATAAAATAGATGTGATTGGATAGATATAGATTGATAGATGATAGAAATAGAAGTGGATAGAACTTTGATAGATGGACATGATGTAACTCGGATGTACATGTGTTTAAATATTTTGATGGATATATAGACAGATGTGTTTGATGTATGGATTAGATATAGATAGATGTAATGTACCTTAGATGTACGTATTTTTCGATATTTTGATGGATAGATAGATAGATGTGTTTGATGGATAGATAGATAGAATTTTAATGAGAAATGAACAAAGATAGATGTCCTAATAGATAAGAGGAATTTTGATAGAAGATAAATTGTGATTGAATTAACATGTGAAATGTCAATTTAACAGGATGCAAGAGCCAAAGATGAAAGCGGAAACAACCGTGACTTAGAAGAGAAGACACTCGGAAAAGAAGGGAAATGATAAGTCGGACTTCCAACCGACCATAGATAAAATCCAGATAAGAAACCGAAAGACCAAGCATACAAGGCCCTATATAAGATTAAAATAAACCTAACACTAACTAGTCGCAAACCAGATCTAGGATAGAAACGGAAAGAAAAGTAAGTAAGTATCTTGTCGGAACTTACAAGCGACAGAATACATGTCCATAGTGGAAAATAGGATTCTCCATATGATCGACAAAAGGTCTTAAATCTCAGCTTCATGATTTTGACAGAAAAGCAAACTGATCAATGCGGGAAGTTTGCTTGATATGGAAAGACTGATCGATGCGGGAAGTCTTTCAGTGATGCTAACAAGTGTATAAACTGACTGGAAGGCTGATTGATTACAAGAAGCCTTGAATATTTCTTTGAGAAACAGCCGTCCTTCAAGGGAGCGGTCTGTATTTTGAATTTGAATGATAGCCATCCTTCGAGGGTATGGTCTATATTTTTAGAATTTTTGATTCACTTGATAATATATGGATAGCTGTCCTTCGAGGGATCAGTCTATCTTTTTGGATAGCATCTCTTTTTTTTTTCTTTTTTTTTTTGAAACTTTTTGGAAGAAGCTGAGTTTAGACCTAGATAGATCAGATGAAGGGGAGGAGAACATAGAAGAACATGTACTCATGCCCCGAGCAGATCCGATTAAGATAAGTACTTTGGACAGATGAAGTGGTAATTAAGGTATTCCTACCATGAGGAGGAACATATCCAAAAGAAACGTGCAATGAGTAGAGCCGCGATACTCATATTTAAGGTAAACGAGTCAATAAGCGGAGAACCACACAATTTCGAATCACCACGAAAGTAGATGACTGGTTATTAGGACGGATGAAAGATCTGAGTTGCGACTAGATTTGTGTAAGATAAATTTTAACAATAGAAGGGCCGTAAATGCAAAGCATTAAGAGGTTCCGCTTCAGGGACACCATCCATGGAGGATAAACGATAAGCCCCAGACCCATATTTATGAGTGATAATGTAGGGGCCCATCCAGTT
Source organism: Taxus chinensis (assembly GCA_019776745.2). Classification (NCBI taxonomy): domain Eukaryota; kingdom Viridiplantae; phylum Streptophyta; class Pinopsida; order Cupressales; family Taxaceae; genus Taxus; species Taxus chinensis. Next base: position 58,091,790 of record CM034156.1, on the reverse strand, counting down.
GGGAGCAAACTTACCACGTTGACTCCTTTCGAGTGTAGTGACATTTTGATTTTCCTTAAGAACAAGGTCACCAATTTTGAAGTCACGGTGTTGCAAGTGCTTGTTGTAAGCACGTTTGACACACTCAAGATAGACTTGATGATGCTCAAGAGCGTTAAGACGCCGCTCATCTAATAATTCAAGTTGTGCTAGACGATTTTGACGATAATCCTCATCGGAGACAAATTCTCTGAGAGAAACACGGAGAGATGGGATTTGGACTTCCAAAGGAAGGACAGCCTCAGATCCATAGACGAGAGAGAAAGGAGTAGCACCAGTAGGGGTACGAATGCTAGTCCGATAAGCCCAAAGAGCAAAAGGGATATGTAAATGCCAATCCCTGCCAGCTCGACTAGTTACCTTTGCGAGGATACTACGCAAAGTTTTATTGGATGCTTCGGCTTGACCATTAGCTTGAGGATAGTATGGAGAAGAAAAATTGAGCTTGATATTGAAAGCGTTGCAGAGATTTTGCAAATCGGCGTTCTTGAAGGACTTACCATTATTTGTGATTAGCCTATGTGGAACGCCAAAGCGACAAATGATGTGTTGATAGACGAAATCAACTATGGGTTTAGCCTTTGTTGAAGAAAGAGGGATAGCTTCTACCCACTTAGTAAAGTACTCAGTGGCAGTAATGATAGAATGATGACGTTGTGAAGAACGGGGATTGATGAGACCAATAAGATCAAGACCCCACTGCGAAAAAGGCCACAAATCCGCCGCAGGTTGCAAAGCCTGACTAGGGATGTGCGTGAGATTGGAATGTTGCTGACACTTGACGCACTTCTTAGTGTATTCACAACAATCTTGATTAAGAGAAGGCCAATAATATCCCAAACGTAAAATATGCTTGGCTACAGCTAAGCCACTAAAATGTCCACCACAGATACCGTCATGGACCTCCTGGATAGCTTTAGATGATTCATGGGTTTTGAGGCATCGAAGCAAAATACCATCAAAGCCGCGTTTGTAAAGAATCCCGCCTAGGATAGTATAGCGGTTGGCGCGTTGGACAAAAGATCTTCTACCATTGGAAGTCAGATCTGGAGGAAGGACCGAATGAGATAGATAATCAACTATCTGTTGATACCACTCATCCTGAGTATGGGTTGTGACAGCATTGATTGACGTTAGTTGCCCAAGATGAGATGGTTGATCTAATCGTTGCACAGCCACATAAAGACGCGAGTCTTCGGTAAAAGGCGGGATAAGGGAGGCTAAAGAGGCCATGGTGTCCGCGAATCGATTTGCAGTACGAGGAATGGCTTGGATAGTGATCTTATCGAAAGATTGGAGTTGGGCAAGAACGATGTCACGATATTTTTGAAGGATATCATTCTTGCATTGATAGACACCTGTGACCTGATTAATGATGAGCTCAGAGTCACCAAAGATGTCAATATGACGAGCGCCGAGATTAATGGCATTTTGAAAACCTAAGACAAGAGCTTCGTACTCAGCCATATTATTGGTGCACTCAAAGTTTAATTTGTGTGCAACTGGGATAGGCGTACCCCAAGGAGGAATCATCACGAAACCCGCACCTCCCCCTTGCTGGCATTTGGATCCATCAAAGAAGAGCTTTACTTTAAATGGAGATAGACCAAAATCAATTTGTTGGATATACTCATCGGGGAATTGAGCAAGGGGGTCTTGAGTGTCCGGAAGAGGAGCATTTGCTAATTGATCCGCAATAACCTGACCCTTGATAGCCTTTTGCGGGATAAACTTGAGGTCAAATTCTGTCATGAGCATAAGCCAACGAGTGATACGATCATTGTGATAAGGCTTTGCATGAATTGTTTTGAGGGGATTGACATTTGTGACAATGTAAGTTTTGTGATTAAGGACATAATGACGAAGCTTAGAAGTTGCAAAGAAGAGAGCGCAACATAGTTTTTCAGCTTCGGAGTAACGTGTCTCATACTCATGGAGGGTGCGACTGATGTAATAGACAGCTTGTTCTTTACCACAAGTGTCCCGATGCGAGATCATGGCTCCCAGAGCATGGTCAGTCACAGAGATATAAAGATAGAAAGGTTCCCCCTCGCGTGGAGGTGTAAGCATGGGTGGAGAAAGAAGATAAGCTTTGAGATCATCAAAGGCCTTTTGGCAATGCTCATCCCCTTCAAAATGAACATTCTTACGGAGGAGATGATGAAAAGGTTGACAACAGTTCGATAATTGGGAGATAAAACGACGCACCGATTGAAGACGTCCTTGGAGACTGCGGAGTTGCTTCAAGTTAGACGGGGGAGGCACTACATTCTTTGGTAACTTAAGTTGCTCAAACGTGTGCAAGGAGATGATGTTGAGTGCAGCTCCACTATCGATCATGACACGTTTTAAGGTAGTGTTATTGATTTGGACTGTGATAAAGAGGGGAGCCTCCAAATCCTCTGAAGAAAGAGGAGGAATTTCCGAATCCTCGAAAGAAATGGTGGTTGATGGTCTATTCAATCCAACAACCCACTCGAAGGGCTGGGGCTCATCCGAATTCACTGCGATGCGACGCAGATTATCAATTAGGGCCTGGCGATGTTGTGGAGAGGATTGGATGAGGTCAAAAAGAGACATTTTGACCGGAGCCTGGGTGAGTTGTTTCATAACACTCTCCTCAACGGATACGGGAACTTGAGCCCGGGGTGCAGCACGAATAGAGACCCTGGGTCGTGGTGCTGATGAGGAAGGAGAAATGCCTTCAGGGGCTGCAGAAATGACAACCCGTGGTCGAGATGCTGAAGATGAAGATGGGTTATCATAGTGTTGGGTTCTAGTGGCGATATGGATTGTGTCAATTTGAGAAGGTGGAAGATCAAGTGGAGTGGAACCACTAGAGGTCTGAGTGGATGGTTGAGGTTTGGATGGGGCTAAGGTGACAGGAGGTACTTGTTCCTCCTCTTCCAGCAAAAGGTCACTTTCTTCCAGAAGGTTCTTGATAACGGCTTGAAGAGCTTTACATCTCTCAGTATCATGACCCGGAGTACGGTGGTAAGCACAAATCAGATCAGAGTTAAACCAGGTAGGTTTGACTCCTTTAGGGTTATAAGGTTTAATCGGAGGAAGGGTTATGGATGAAGATTGGATAAGTTGATGAAGGATTTCGGTGTAGAATCCGGTAGACGAAGAGGAGGATAGAGATGATGGAGATGGTTCTTTCACATTAACCGATTGCCGAGGTAAGAGGACTTGCATGTTCGGTTTAACAGTTTGTTTAGGAATCCTCTTATTTGTTTGGACATTTGGAGGAGCAGTCTTGGGCACTTGAGATGGGAGTAAGTGAGACATGATTGACTTTGGTGGAGGAGGAGCCCCTAAAATAGATTTTGAAGATGATGGAGATGTGACAAATTTTGCGGTCTTTGGAGGCAAAGGGGGTTGCTTGGTCGAATGTACTGATGATTTAGATAATGTCGGTTTAGAAGAGGAAGAAGCTCCCAAAGTAGGTGAAATTGGAGGAAGATAGGGTGTCTTGGTTGTTGGTAATGAAGATGATGATCCTGATAGAAGAGGTGACGTCTTTTTAGTAGGTAGGTCTATTTTTCGGAGTATTGGTGAGGAATGTGTTGTAGAAGAAGATGATGGCTTTGATGGGTGTGTAGAAGAAGACGCCTTCTCAGCGGGCAAATCCAATCGTTTATGAGGCGTGGAGAGAGATTTTTGTGGAAGAGCACCAAGAGTTTTGATGGTCCGAAATATGGGCTTTCCTTTTTCAGGGATGGTGACGACTTCAACGGCATAAGGTGATTGTAACCTTTTTGGGGGAAGCAAATGGGGAGATATTGATGGTGTAATGTTAGATTTTGGTTGTCTCGGTTTAGGTTCAGGAACCGAGCGTATAGATGTTGGTGCTACTTCTTTTGATTTTTCCTTAATAGGTGAAGTAACATTAGTGATGGAAGAAGTAAGTGATGAAGAAGTTCCTTGCGAAGGGACCACTTTTGGTGTAGTGATCATGGGTGGAACTACTGTAGGAAAAGAGATAGGAAGAGTCAAAGTCGAAGACACTTCCGTCGAAGTCGGCACGATTATAGGTATGTTCACCAAGGGCATAGTTGTAGCGGGAATGGGAGCAACAGAAGTAGATGTGTCTGTAGTGGAAACTCGAAGGAATGTAATTGCCTCGAGCATTGAAAGGATGTCTGATGATGAGACAGATGAGGAAGACACTGTCTCGGGTATGGATGGGAGATCGGACAAAGGAGCGGAGAGAGATGACTCCGTGCTTAGCAATGTAGGAATATTCAAAGGTGGGTTATCTGAAGATGGAGGAATTCCAGTGATTGGTGAAGTGGAAGAGGGTTCTGATTCGATTGCTGTGTTTGTAGATGACGTGGTTTCAGAAGCGGATTCTTCAGTAGAAATGAAGTTGATAGTGTGGGTGTTTGGTTTTTGAGATTCCGAAGAATTATGATTTGGGGCATGATTGGGGAAGGGTTTTTAAAAACGTCCAGTGCTTGATTTGGGGGAGCATTTGGGTTATCCAGAATAAGCTCGCCTTTATCAATGAATTTTTGGACAAGGTTTTTGAAAGTCTGGCATCGTTCGATGTCATGACCCTTGGTTCTATGATAGTGGCAAAAATCGTTTTCCCTGTACCAAAATGGACGTTCTTGGCTTTCATCGATGTTCCTAATGGGGGGAAGCTCGATCATTCGAACCTCCAACATTTTTTCTAAGATAGAGGCATATGATTCCCCCAATGGAGCGAAGGATCGAGATGATGAAGCCCCTTTCCGAGAAGATGAGGAATCTCTTCGTGGTGGTTGATTAGGAGTACTATCGGTTCTGGATGTTTTTAATACGATAGCATTGGTGGACCCTTGATTCTTATCTTTAGGAGGGAAAGAATTTGGTTTGGTGAACCGAGAGAAATCTGGTTTAGATTTGGAGCGAAGTTTTAGCTTTCCTTGTTCAATGGCACGAGATTCGAGTTTGCGTGCCATCGTGAAGGCTTCCTCAAAGGTATGAAAGGTTTGGATCCTTAAAGTGGAAGAAATGTGATTAGCACAAGATCGAGTAAACAACTCGATTTGTTGGGATTGAGGAAGGGAGAAAGACAATTGGTTGATTATCCCTCTCCAACGAGCGACAAAGTCTGCAATAGACTCATCATCGAATTGGCGAATGTTATAAAGATCTGTGATCGAGATCTTATGTGCGATATTTATTGAAAAGTTTTCAACAAACATTTGGGCCAATTGAGAGAAAGAAAATAAGGAATGTTGAGGAATGTTATTGTACCAGTCTAAAGCAGGTCCTGCTAGAGACATAGGAAAGGTACGGAGCATAAGCTCCTGATCCTGGACTATGAGGTAGCAAGCATGTTTGAATGCTCGCAAATGTTGTTGAGGGTCTTCCCGACTATGAAATTTTGAAAATTTAGGAAGTTCCCATTGGGGAGGATAAGGCTTGAAAGCTACTGAGGGGTGAATGGGTTCATTACATACTTCTTCAAAGGAGTATGAAGGGCGAGCCCCTTTTGTGGAGGCTTCCAAGTCTGCGATTTTCTTGAAGAGAATTTGAACCACGTCAGATTGAGGAGGAGGTACATTGGTATGTCCCACATGAGAAGCAAGTGGTGGATGTTGTTGAGGTGTCAATGGGGGATTCATCTGTTGATGGATAGGATGATAAGAGGAATAACCAGGTGTTCTGGGTGACACCGGGTGGGGTATTTGTTGTGAGGTAGCTTGCGTATAGGCAGGCTGTGAGATAATAAGTGGTTGAGAAAATGAAGGTTGGATGACGGATGGAGCCTGTGATTGGTGGACTCCTATGTTTGTTGATTGGATCGGGATGGATTGAGGAACATGGGTGTTGGTTGGATTGGACATGTTGGGGAACAAGACCTGAAAGGGGCCTTCTAGTGCCGGGTTAGGTATTAAGGGTGCCGATGTTAGCTGATGGGCGAAGGTCACAGTTGCTGGAACATTGGAGGAAATACCCCCTAGAGGACGAGAAGTAGGAGCCAGCTGATTATTCGGAGGGGGTTGGCTCATGAAGAGGTACTGACCTTGGGACACAATGGAGGGCATAGATGAATTAACAGCAACATGCGGGTGTGCAGACGCATTCATTATAGCAAGGGCAGAAGACCTCTCAGAAGTAGGTGGTGGAATATTCGAGGTAACTGCGGTGTTAGGGATAGGTAAGACTATTTGAGAACTAGTCGACATGGTAGGTGGAAGAGAAAAGGGAGGCATAGGGGCCTCGCCCTTCTCCGTGGCTCGAGGCAAGAGAGATGGTGCAAACTGCTCTATAAAGGCCTGGGATGATCCACGAGGATAATTGTACACTTGTCGGATTGGTGGGTCTTGGTCAGATATTTGGATCGACTTGTGTACTAGGTAGTCCATGAGGGCTATTGGATTGCGATCGAGGAAAGCCTGAAATTCAGGATCCCCGCGAGGAACATACTCCGAGCCAGATGATATCTCGGAGGGACTAGGAGAAGCTGGACGTGATGGAGGCGCTTTGGTTTGATAGAAGGGATTATACGACCATGACGGGGAACCAACTAACAGCGGTCCCGAGGAAGATTGGAGGGGTGCCGAAACATCCACGCTGGTGGTGATTTCGGAGGAAGAAGGAACCTGTTGGGCCATTTTCCTAGATTGTGACCGGGTGATAACCGTCATAAACAAGCAAGAAAGAAGATTGTCCTAACTAATGCACAAACAATTCAAGCAGCGCAAGTGATTATCTCCTTTAAATTTTGATGCTTTTAAGAAAAGAAAATGTTAGGGAAGGCTTTTTAGAACAGGAACTACTCAGATAGCCAAACTAAGGATGGTTTGGGTAATGTTTGGTGAGGAGTCCCGAAGGCACTTCAGTAAAAGACCGGTACGTGGCTTGATATAGGGGCCTACCCCCGCACTTCACACACCGCTGCGATAAGGGAGTCGGGTGCTTTGCCAATATATACCAAAATATTTCGTGAATTTATAGCGCGGCCCGAGTACCGCGTAGGCTCTTCCTCTTGGATATCACTTCCAAGTAGGCGAGGCCAGGGAAGGAGTTTTGTTTAGATGCTTTATACCTAGTGATTTTGGCTTTGTGTGCAAGGGTGAAAAATCAAATAGTGTCACTACCGATTTTGATCAATTTTCCAGCCTAATTAAAACTAGATGAAAAGCATGCAGCAATGACAAAGGAAAAGTTCTTTTTAAGCACTTAAAAACGAAGTGTTTGATTTCGATGAAGACAAGTCAAACAGATTTTTTTTTCCCAAATGCGATTAGGTTCTTTTTAAGCACCAAAAACTGAAGTGTTTGGATGTGATAGACAACCAACAAAGAAATCCTAAAAAGGAGAAAACACCGAAAAAAAGAGGAATACCTGTAGGTTTAGCTCTCCAAGGTGTGTGGACTTCAAAAAGCGCGTTGTTGAGCTCTTCCCCTCGAACAATCCCACGAACAAGCAAAGTGCTCCGCAAGAAAAGATCAAGCAAACAACAAACAAGATCCGGAAAGATACATCCAGATAATGGCGAAACGAAAAATTTCTATTTTAAGGAAATAGAAAAATTTCAAGATAATGATTTCGCCTAAAAGCAAGATTGAAATGATGAACAGAAATGCTCAAATAGGACTGATAGAAATCAATGAAGAAAAGGAACAAAGTTCAAAACTAGAAAAGAAATGATCTTACCAATAAGGGACTTTGGTTCAGGTCCCACCGGGCGTGCCAGAATGTAGATCAAGAATTTCACGTTTGTTACCTGTCCAAGTTAATGCACCAAACTAAACACAGAAACCCTGAAAAACTCCAATAAAATCGATACCTGATGGATAAGATCTGAAGATGTAGACGGATGAGGAAGCCGATGTAGACAAGACGGGCGCACACGAGCAATTCGCACAATCGATCCGAATAACCTGCAAAACACCGATGCTTGACAGAAAAAGACCACGTTAAAAGATATTTAAGTGGACTGCCCGAGAAGCGGGTCCGAGAAGCGATAAGCTTCCTCGGTGGATGTCAGTCCACGTTTTCAATTAAGAAAAGAAGCATACATGATAAAAGATGTAAATAAAGACTAGATTTTCTGATTGCAGTAATAAGAATCTAAACAGCAGACAGAAAGTACAGAAAACAGGGAACTATGAAATAAATGCTGGATTTGTGTTACCTGTATCCTTTTACCTATCTGCAGAGAAATCGGCGTCGACTGGGTAGAATCGGCGTCGATTGAGACTGGTCGGCGTCGATTGAGAAGGGTCGGCGTCGACTGGATAAGATCGGCGTCGACTGGAGACAGATCAATCGATCAGGGACTGTGCGACAAGATTCGGGAATTGGAAGGTGAATGTGGTCTGCTGGATGTGCCGAAGTTGGCGAGATACTGGAACAGAGTCACCAGATGATAGATGGTCGTGACAGGGACAGAGTAACGGTGCTCCTCTCAGGGATTGATTTGGACAGGATCTGTCCCAATCTGAGACAATTGATGCTAAAAGGATCTCTCTTTCTCACACCCTGTATCTCTCTCGCTCTCTGTTCGTGCGTAAGTGCTCTCTTTTTTCGCCTGTTCGCTTTTTCGCTCGTTCGTGATCTCTTTTCGGTCTCTTCGGTCCTTAGAACTGAGTTCTGGACTTGCTTTTATAATCGGCGCCGCTCCTAAAAAATCGGCGCCGACCATATGGGTCGGCGCCGATCGCGGAAAAGACTCCCGAGGTGGCCAAAAATGATCGATTTCGAGAAAGATAAGACTTATCCTGACTACGGGAAAATATCCTGCTTAGGGAAGATTAAAAATAGATGTGATACATGGATAGAATAAATTTGGGGTGGATAAGTGATTAAGATGCATGGGAAGAAGCGTAATTAAATATTTAATATTTAATCACTCATGGGTAAGATGTGATGGGATGAATTAAATTTGGAATAAGTGATTAAATCACAAATTGGATAATATCCCAAGGGGATAGTTGGTGACGTAAACGTGCCCCAGGTTACCTAAGCAAGTAAACAGATGAGAGGGACACTAAATTGAGTAACCAATTTTAGGTGTCTACACTGGGATATATTAGTTATCAGAAAATCAAAATTGTTAGTTATCTAGACACCATCTTTCATTGCATAGCATGCACTAAGGGCTCATGTGTGATGGATTTATGGAATATGATGTCCTTTAAGTTTTTCTAAGATTGCATGTTGCTTCTTGAATTTTGGAACAATGCCTCTTGAATTTCGTAAGCTTGGAAGCCTTACATATTTGTAAGTTCTTTCAAATTATATTTTGTGTTGCTGATCGATCATGTATATGATGATTGTGGAAGGGTTCTGTCAAGAACATTAAACATGCATATATAATACACTCGTGGTCTAATGAATCTAGCAATATTATGTTATTGCTTTTACAGGAATCTGTCCTCAAACAATATTAAGGGAGCAATTCCAATAGAGCTAGGATATATTATAAATTTACATACACTGTGGGTCCAGTTATTTTTTATTTTTTGGTTATCCATCTATGCCATCCTCCATACAATTAAGCCAAGTTAAGCAACACTGGACATGGCCACGGAGAGTAGGACATCTGTCTGAAAACTCCACTACATTAACAATGTAGGCTTGCTTTGTACTTGTACTATAGTGTCGTTTATTGTCCAGATATATTTCTCTGTGACTACCCTCATCTTTAATCGACCATGACAGACTAAGTCAATAATCCTTTTTATTTTACACAATGGTTTCTTTGGTACCCTCGTGGAATTGCATACTCCATATGGGAGAACCCGACTTCGTGAGATGTAGAGGCAAGAGCTCGAGTAGGTATGCATTTTCTTTTTCAAATGGGTATACTCATTACTGTGAAATTTTGATTTTAGGATTGTTGGGTATTCTGATTGATTTGAGTACAATGTTTGTCTCTACAAATATCATTAGGATGTTTTGTAAGGGAATTCAAGAAGATAGATTAAATTTTGAAATCATGTTTGTTGCGTATTTTGAATGTTGTGAGAACTTTGCTCTTTCAGGCTTTATGATTTGTAATTTTTGTAGAATGGTTCTTTATGGATTTTTGGCAGATAGTTTTGAGGGTATATTGGATGTTTCAACTTGTTACGAGATTTCTGGTTAATTTTTGAAGAGAGTATGTCTAATGATGCAAAATTACAATAATCGAACTGTGCATTAGGGTTTAACATTAATGAAATGAATTATTAACGGGTTGTGCATTAGAGATGTTTGGATATTAGAATGTATGCATTTTTCATAGAATATTTACCTTTAGTAGATTTGATGTGAAAGTTTGGTCAGACCATTATGAAAAATGTCAACAATCATCTAGCTTTGGTTGATGTTGGATGAGAGCAACCCTTTTTGAGCTATGCAAAATATTGTTGTAGTAAAATTAGAGTGGGACAATGTTGTGTTGGAAAAAAATGTTCACCACGAGTTCTCTCTATCCCGAGGTCTACTTTTCTCAATGGATGAGTCAATTTTCAAGTAAACAATGACCAACTTTTCCTTTAACAGTCCAGATTCTTTTCATATTAATTTGGTCCACTCGAAACCCTTAAAACAGATAAAAGTGTGCCTGAATTTCTTTTTGAAGGGGCAAAATTGGCTTTTGGGCATTTTGTTTCTTTTTCACTTGCTTAAGAAAAACTTAATTGTAGATATAATTACAGATAAATGATAGGAATAATATGCTTATTGAGTTTTTGTTCACTTTAAATGGTGTTCAAGGGGTATCACATGTATGCATGTTTAGTGCAAATAAAATTGGCCACAAAAGGCTACTACTCATTATATAAAATCTGTAAATGTACGGAAGTTTTCATGTTTAGTTCAAATAAAATAGTCTGCAAAAAGCTCCCACTCATGATATAAGATTTGCATGTGTGTGTGTGTGTGTGTGTGTGTGTGTGTGTGTGTGTCTATGTGAATTTGTAACAAATTCGAAATGTACAAATAGAACCTTTCAATGTAATGTTTCATCTATATTCGTACACCTATAGTATCAATCACACCCCTTATCGACATCAACTACAAAAGTAATTAACCATCCCTCTAAAACAAATAACATATACCATTCGACATTCACATTGCAATGTACACATACGATTGCTAGTGTATAAATAAGTGGTATTTTCCATAAATGGCTCTCCAGCATACCTTTGTCTATGTAACTCAATTCCACTCTATAAAGTTTGGTAATTTTTACAATAAATAGATTTTTTTTCTTATTTATTAAAAAAAAAAATATTTAATTTAGATTTATTTTTTGATTTTCTTTAATTTAACACTAAAATCTGAAAAATATTTATTCCACCAAAACTATTAAGATTAATATCTTAATTATTATATTTTACATAATCTTAATTCTTAACAAGATATTTATAACCCTAACAACTTCACCAACAAACCAACAAAATATTATTAACAATTTAAAATTTTCAACCTTCATTAAATTTTTCCACCCTAACCGACATCAGTACCATAGCAATTTCAGCTAATAATCTCCTCAACTTTTGAAGACATCCCCATCTACTCGAGCTTTCGGATAATATAATAAGCTCCTCAGCTTTTGAAGACATCCCCATCTACCTAACGCTCCACTCGTTTGCTCGGAATGTGTTTTGTTTTCTACGCGCCCTCTTTCTATCCATTCCAATTAAAGTATTCAAAAGAATCTTTCTTTCTTAGTTAGAAAGGAAATGGGAGATTTTCTAAGCACCCAAATAATCATTATTCTAACCACTCGGAGACACCGAATGTCTGCATTGAAAAGGTCAAAAAAGCAATTAAACAACAGATAAACAATTATAGCTTGCTTGTCGACTAGTCTATGGTTTTGTCTTCTAACGCATACACACAACTAAAAGAGATGGAGAAAAATACAACATGAACAGATAATAAATATTTCTATAAAACAACAAAACAAAACCTTGTGCATGCCATATTTGGCAGTGGTCACAGAACAGGTCCACAAGCCTCAGTGATACTCTGTGTACAGTTATTCAGTTTTATGCAGTATACATATTGTATATATCGTTTTCCACCCCTTTCTGTGTCTTCATATCATTTACTATTTTGGGCGCCGATAATTATAACTAGGCTACAGACACCACTCCTTTTGAGTCATGTTCTCATCTCTGTGCTGTGACATTCTGACCACCTAATTCTTGTAAAGCAGCGTTTTCCAAAAAAAAAAAAAACATTGAAAAAGAGAATATTGATACATGAAAACAAAATCTGTAAGAGGTTATTTTGATACAAGTATCAAATGGCTCTGTAATTAGCAGCCCTATAATATATACTCAGTAACTCCATCTTCCGCATCAATTTCTGGCAAGGGCATTTAGTTTGGTCTCCCTACTAACTGTGCCAGTAGTGTGCTTATCAGTAGAGAGAAAAACAGAATGTAAAGAATGTAACAAATAACCTGAGATCCTTCTCCCTTAAATGGACAAATGATCTAGAAATAAATTCAAGTCCATCTGCAGGAAAAAAATTTACAAGTTTGTTATATTGCATCAATATATAATCAAAGAAACAGGAGTCTTTTCACTTCAGGTTGCAGCATCTGCAAGCATTGATGTTAGCTTGTTCCATAATTTCATCTGGAAAATTTTATCCACAGTGTGATCAAGGTCCTTGGCTCTTTTGCCTTGGCCAAGAAACCACCTACTTATGTACTCTCTGCAAGTCATGGCCACATTGTAACGCATTAATAAACATGCTAGGCAATAACATATGCAGATAATAGCCGCACCAGAACCAGCATTGGAGGTTCCTGATATAGCTGAGTTCATGTGCATCTGACACATTTTGCAAAATTAAAGGAATGGTTCCTTAGGCCTGATAGAAGTTGAGCAAAGATTTATGTGTATCTGTTACTTCTGACAACTGTTTCACCTGTTCATCTTTTAAGCTGTTTCCCAGCTGCCTTTGGAATTAAGCCCTCTTAATGCCTAAAAATGAATATACAAAAATCTTTAGACACAGATTCCTTGCAATAATGAATATCGTATACTTCTTAACTAGCAATTGCAAAAGTCTTTATGAAGCCTAGAGAATGTGCTAGTTGTAGGTCCTCAATTACCAAATCATTGGTTTGCCTTTTCACTAAGCTTTTCAACTGCTCCAGAATTAGGCATGGGATGCGATAATGAATTTGGATAAGGAACAGAAACTGTATTGCTACTGCTAACATGCTGCAGACTTGAAACTGCACTATTGTGGCTATGTGGACGGACAGATCCATCACTACAACTAGTTTTGGAACTAGGACATGTTATATTAATCTCTCCTGTTGATTTTGCTGTAGATTTCCCTCCATCAGAAACTATACTTAAAGAAGCATTTCCTGTATCAACACTTCCCGTATTATGTGGGAGAGTCCCACTTGCAGGAACCCCAAATGGCATTGTAGGAACTGGCTGAGGATGTTTAAGGTGCTGCTGCTGTATATTGCCACGCTGCTGAGTCAGAGATGCAGTCTGACCTGGTGGTTGTTGTAACTGCTGTAATGACTGTTGATGATGTAGTGTTGATTGTTGAGACATTGACTGGGAAGGTACTTGAGACTGTGTCCTCACTTCATATTGTAAACTTGAAGGCTGATGAAAGAGAATATGCTGCCCAAATTGGAGATGCTGCTGCTGCATTGAAGGATGTTTGTTTGATTGATGTGAATAATTATGATTCAAGGGATAATTTTGCAGTACAGTTTGCCCATGATGCTTTTGTGAAGGATCCATAAACTGCATGGTTTGTTGATGTTGCAAGTGCTGCTGGTGTTGTTGTTGGATGCTGTAGTGGTTTTGATTTAGCGGTGCTTGCAGAGTTGATGATGGACCTGGGGTTAAAACTGATGCCATATTAGCTGCTGAAACACCTTTGGCTGAGGTGGAAGCCATGGGTGATTTATATAGAGATGAATGACAATCTTTGACAGACACAGAATTTTTGGTAGGGACACCAATCCCTGACTTTGAGATAGCTTGAAGAGAAGGCAAAGGAGAGGTGGCAGAGACAGACGAAGATAATGATGGAGCAGTAGTTATCCTTGAAATTGATCCTGAATTCATTGTAGGCTGCTCACTTCTCGACTGCTGTCCCTGACTTTTACTCGTGACTCCCTGCATAGCTTGATATGGAGTGCTAGCTGCTGTTGCTACAGGAGTAGTTCTCAGCTGAGCTGAATCCTGCATAGCATGGCTACGTCTTAACCCCTGACTGGCAAGACCTGCATTTTGCCCTGGAAAATGGATACCCTGTCCAGTAAGAAGCTTTCCAACTGTCACAGTTGAGTTAACAGTGCTCACTCTTTTAGGGTCATTGTTTGTTTGGGAACCTTGCATATTTCGAGAAGACTCCCGTTCAAGTCTGAAAACATTTGGTTGATCCAACTCACATTTAGTAGATTCTTTTTGGCTCTCTTCATGACCAAATTTACCATAAATGCCTTCATTAATGATTCTCCCAGTCTCTGCAGTATTAGCTGCTACTGCTCTTTCCATCAATGCATGTTGCCGTTGGAGAATCTTTTGATCATGACTACCTGACATGTTATATTGGTGTGATTGCCCAGAATTCATTTGGTTTTGTATAGACTTCTGGATTTGGGCATGCCCCCTTGCAAGGTCAGCCATGCCCTGAAGTAGCTCACCTTGCGATGTCATGATCGATGCAATGCCTGGTAGCCCCATCAAATCAGAACTTGCAGGCCCTCTATTAAAAGATGACTGTGACAACTTTGAATTGAACTCATTCAAATCTGTTTGCAAAGCAGGAGCAGGAGCATGATATTGTGTAGAAAGATAGGCTTTTTGTTGTTTCTGTACTTGGGCTGTTACCTGTTGCATGGGCAGTATCTGTGCTGGTGCTTGTTGTTTTATTTTGCCTGTTTGCTTTCCTCCAGAATTTGCCATAAGGCTAAAATCCTGAGAATGAATTGACAAGGCATGGGGGAAATTTTGGCTATACATGTTTCTTTGAACCATCGGAATCTGCTTTTTGGCAGATCTGCTATCCGTTGTAATGTTCTTTTCATTTGAATGCTTTGATTGCTGTGATGGAGATCCACTCAACGATAGAGTGGCCTGTGATGATGTAAATGCCTCTTGATATTGCAGCTGGGAAGATCCTCCAGGAGGAAAACTGCCCTGAGAAATCTTTGGTTGCTTTTGAGGAGCATTTGGTGAAGTTGTGTTGGCTAATTGTTGAGACACCAAATGAGTGTCATAGATAGTGTTGCTAAAGAAATGGGGCACCTGCAAGAGATTCGCACTGCTGTAAGAATTAAAATTCAAAAAGACAAAACATCACATGATGCTTTTCACAATTCCAAAGCTTGAGCAATATTGTCTATCAGAGACATTGGTGAAGAATAAGACATCAACCTGTTGTGGATGTCCACCATAAGTTGATTCAAATTGACTAGTTGAAATCGAGAAAGGAAAATTAGGTTGCTGAAGTACTAAATTCAGTGGTTGCGCCTGTGCCACACTTCCATCTAATAAGCCATTACCAGTGCCACTGACACAAGAACTGGCGGTAGAAGCACAGCCGCTGACAGAAACCGTAGCTGCAGTTACCAAAATATTGTTTCCTGTTGTGTTAGCAGTTCCTGTTCCACTGCCACCGACAGAAGCTGCGGCTGATACAGTAACAGGCAAACCAAAAACAGGTTCATTCTGCAGAAAACAAACATATATTACACCAATGACATTATCTATAAGAAAATGTAATATTAAAAATATAATCTACATACAAATGTTCTTGACACGTCGACTTAGAATTCCAGTACCTTAACAGACATTAAGGAGTTCTTTTGTCCTGTTTGAGTTTGCTTTTGTGAAGACTTTATTTCTACAGTATCGAAGCCTGAATGAACTGCCTTCTCCTTTGCCCCATGTACATTTGCAGCAGCTGGTGCTGCCCCAGTAGGCTCTTTTTCCTTGAGACACACCACAGATTCAGGTTCACGAGAATTAGATAATGGTGTTCTCACAATGCCATTTCCATACATGGCAGTTGGATTTCCGTATGCAACAGCCCATAATGGATTAGATTTCATCTGCTGTTGGCTATAAATGAAGTCGGTTATATACACATGTGTTGCGCAGCGGTTTCGGGATCGCCGTGGTGGGAAGAAAAATGAAGAACGCTGCACAAATTTTAGTCATAAACACATTCATCATAATGGCTAATACTGAATTAAAAAGTATGGAAAGAAACACTACTGAGTAACAGTGGTGGGAATAGAGAACCTTGTAATAGAAGAATACATTCTTGGGTATAATCTCTATAATTCTAAAGAATATAAGTTGTTTTACAAACATAGCACACAATACGTAAACTTTAAATCTGATTGTAACTAAAATGTTCCTCTACAAAGGAATAAACTAAGTTTGCCTTTAAAAAAATTACAGGATTCTATAGTCTCGATGCTGCAAGGTCAGGATAAACATGTATATTGGAACACAGAAAACAACATCATTTCATGGAAAGCTCTCCATGAAAAAAAAAATCCCAGTTGTTTATTTACAGCTTGAATGAAGAACGCCAAAGAAATTCTTAACAATTACTTTACAGTAATTAAATCTCAAACCAGCGCAAACGATATCACCTGTGGTGTCGTATTATTATTCTCACTCGAAGACATTCCACTCACTGATTGAGGTGTTGACCATGAGGCAGCCACTGCAGCGGCTGCTGCTGCCACAGGTGAGTAGTAACTGGCATACAAAATATGGATTAGCTTTGTGACAGAAGAAGATACAGTGTCTTTCTGCTTGTTATGACCAATATTTTAGAAAGGAAAGAGGAACCATCTGTAAACATTACGTTAAGTGAGGAAACGCTGCAGGCCAGCCAGCCATTGAAGCAGGTAAGGGAGTGCTGGTAAGGTTACTTGTTGTGGTGCACTTTGCTGAAACATTTAAATCTGAATCCCATAATAAGCACATCATCAAAATTTGGAGTCATGTGACACTAAAAAATGGATGGAGAAAAGCAAAAATAGAACAGTGTTATAGCTTATAGTAGTAGGCATATTCACCGTCTGCTCTATCAATAGTAATATTTCCAGATACAGACGTACCCGCTGTATGTGCCACTAGATCAGTTTTGACATTGTTCCCTGTTCCCTTGAGTGTTTGTTTAACCACTTCCTGCTTGACCCTGTCCTCTAAAGCATCTGAATTATTGCTCCTTTCTTTGACTGTACCATTATCTTTTTCAGTTGTCCAGTCATTGCATTCATGCTGCTCTAGACTTTCAATAGGTTGCTTATTATCTTTATCTAATTCCATGTTCTTGGAATTCTCCGTTGTCTTTCTCTCTTTGTTTACCAAAGCAATTTCAGCTGAGGGAATGGTTGCCAACTCCACCTGCCACTAAGCCCATACCAAAATCAGGAGCTTATTTAACATTGAGTCCTAACAAAAGGTCTGAATATCTACTCAATTACATCTTTGAACTGGACAATAGTGGCCAATGAACAAACCACCAAGACCAAAGTGACAATTGCATTCAAGTCATTTAGAGAATCATAAGTAGAACACCCCAGTCAGAACTGCAATAGAATTTAACACTAGAATGGCAGGACGCAAGAATAGTCAATAAACAGCTGCTGAGAAAATTGCCTCTAAACTTTAAAGGGAGGATAACATATTCTGGAGTGACAATAAGATATAGAATACAGGTGCCTTCGCAAAATGGATGTGGGCACATATTAATTAAAGCATATCGTATGATAGTGTAACAAAATGATGGACAAACCTCATCTTTCTCCACGGGATAAACCCCATTTTTCTCCACGGGATAAATCCCATCCTTTTCCACGGAATAAACCTCATCTTTCTCCATGGGACTAGTCATGTTAGAATCCAGGTCACCATCACCGTTGTGATTATTAGGAAGTGTCTGCAAATATAAAACACAAGTCATGTTAGAATCCAGGTTGCCATCACCCTTATAATTATTAGGAAGTGTCTGCAAATATAAAACATAAGTGCATACTGTAATAGAAAGTTGAAGCAAAGAAAACCAGTTCAAGGAGAAAACAATATAGAAAATCAAGGGATTTAGTGATGTTACTACTATATACTAATTCAGACGTTATTTACAATTCATAATGTTATGAAACAGTATCACGACAGACAAACCTGGTCTTTCTCCTTAACATCGGGTATGTTTGAATCAGGAAACTCGTAATCTTTGTCAATACCATGGGGAAGAGCCTGTAAGACAGCGTAAAATAAATATACTTGCTATAACAGGCAAACTTAATCAGGAATTCGTGAAGAATCAAATGGATTTGAAGGTTTCTATCATCTAACATTTATGAAACTTAAAAGGTCAAGTCAATTCAAAGTAAATACATGACACTTGTACAGAATTCTATATAAACACATAGTTTGAAGCCATTCTAGAGAAGAACAAAGAAATCCTAACTTGCAATGAAACAAACTGAAGTTACATATGGAAAAAACAGTATACCATTAAATCAATTTCAAACTTGTTATCAGGACCACCATCTTTTGGAGCCAAATCAAATGGTCTGTCAGCAATGCAGAAGAGATTGTTAGATGGGAATGCCTGAGTTTAGCAATATCTTTAACCCACTACTATATTAATAAGATTACACCATTAACAAGGGTACTGATAGAGATGCAATACCTTTGACCAACTACCGTACTAATAAGTTTATACCATTAACTAGTGTACTGATAGAGATGCAATACCTTTGACCAACTACCGTACTAATAAGTTTATACCATTGACTAGTGTACTGATAAAGATGCACCAAGCAGTCACTGGGGAAGCAGTAATTATAACACTAGGTATGTAAACAGATTTGTGTGCATATGCTGAACTTGGGTGTCTATTGGTGAGAGTATGTTTTTACTCAATAAAAAAACTACACCTCGATCTCCCAAATGCAAAACGTATGGGCTGGATAGAACTTGCCTATTCCCAAGCTCTGGATTCTGCTTAGCTTCCCTTTTATGTAGGTTTTCTGCAAGATCAGTATCTTTGTTGACCACATTGACTGGCACAGCTAAATTTGAAATTGCAAGTACTTCTGAAGGGTGAGTTGTGCTTCTGATGTTCATTGATGGAGGACTGCTGCCTTCTGTTATTTTAATTTTTGCCTCAAGATCTACAGGGTTTTCCGACTTGATTTTCACATTCGGGGAAGCTGCCATCAAACCTATCACAGGTGTAACTAATGTACCTCCTTTAGGGCTTGCTTTGGATTCCATTTGTGATTGGCCTTTCTCAGAATGAGGACAAAGAGTTGGATCAGCTGATGAGCATGGACCAAGAACGGATGGAAGTTCCTCATCCTGTGTTTTCAAACTTATCTGCGGATGTTTCTTCTTCAGGACTGCAAACAAATAAGAGAATTAGTAATATGAGAATGCCTCAGACCTGGTCTATCAACCAAGCGTTGAGATCATATCAAAATGAACAGTAAACCAATACCTCCCGTTTGGCTATTAGCTAGGGAGGAGGATGGGGAAGCCACATCAGCAGCAGGGCTTCTCTTTCTATCAGGGTCTGTAGCACTACTTGCTGATCCTGACTTTGTTGCTAATATGGGCTCAGCTTTTTGTTCTGAAGGAAGGGGCACTGTTTCAGCGGCGAACATTCTCGCAAGATCAAAGAGAGTTTCAGCAACCTCTACTTCTGTTTTAGATACTTTTGAGGAAGATGTCTGCATGACAAGAGTCCAATGATAAGAATCACCATAAAATAAATTGAATTCAACAACATTTGAGCTCTCCCTTAAGGACAGTGGTTAAGACCTTTGCTATCTTAGCAGTCGGAGGCTTCTGATTATCAGGCTTCTGCAATGAAAGAAGGCCATGGCAATGAAACCATCAGATACAGCTGAAGAGAAATTCACTTATAATTCTGCAGATACATTACGATACAGAAACTTGGGTACTGACCTTCTTCCGACTAGGATTTACAACTACGTTAGAACTAGTTGGAGCACACATTGCAGTGGCATCATTCTGAAGGCGTTGCTTTGGAATATCAGCTACATGCAGATGCGAGGTGGATTCTTGTTGCCGTTTTGTCATAGCTGTTTCAATGGAAAAGATAGTTGCTGGTAATTTAAATCCAAAGAACAAAAACGTTGCCAAACAAATTAAAACTTGTGACCAGAATTGAATGAGTTTTAGTAAACCTGTTCGCAGCTTGCGAGGAACTGCTGCTGGGTCAATGGGACTCAAGTCTTCCCGAGGCTGAAACCAAATTGAAAAGAAATGTCAAAAAAATCCAAATGCAAAATCCCATGTAATATAAACAAACTTCATATAAATCAAAACAATCACCTTCCCATGGAGTTTCAGCTTCCACGGGCGCCGTGGAACTGTTGGCGGTGGCAAGTCATCGTCATCGTCAGACCTGCCCATTTCAGTATCATCACTGTTATCATCCATGGCAGCAGGAACAGTAGCAGTGCTAGTCGATAAAAGACTTAGTGGTTCCTGCAATCCAGGACGTTTCCTCTTATTCTGAGATCTGTCGAGGTCTTTATAAGAATTGTCTTCCTGCAATGAGGGGGACATGCGTCCTGCTTGTTTCTTTGATCTACTTTCTTGCAATCTTGGGCTTGTACTGGGATTGTTTCCCACCATGTCATCTCCATCTTCGTTACTGACTGCTGCATTATTAACTGAGAGGAAGTAAGATGAATTTCCAAAAACTCTGCTAACAGTCTCAAGTGAAAGCTAAGTTCCATGAAAACAACCCTCATTTGTGTACGAGGAATTTCTGAATCAGGTAACAGTCAATAGAGCACAGTCTTCTAAACTAGTTATCATACTGTTTATAGGTTCTGCACACCATTTAGGCCTAAATGGGAAAACAATCAATAGAAACAATCTTCTAAACAAACAAATCATACTTCGACAGGTCCCATAAACCATTTTAGCCTAAATGGGTAAACAATCAACACGAACAAACAAACAGACTTTAACAGGTCCTATAAACCATTTTGGCTTAAATGTGTAATACTCAATAGAAACAATTTTCTAAACCAGTAAAAATTCTTAGCTGGGTCCTATAGACCATTTTGACCTAGATGGCTAACAGTAACAAGAAACAATCTCTAAACCAGCAAACATACTTTCATAGGTCCTATAATCATTTTCATCTAAAGGACGTCAACCTTCATCTCATCATCTAATCTAACAGTCGCTGACAGAAGTTTCTTGATTTGTTCATTACCTGAAGAGTACTTGAATCCAGACGATGCCCTGGATCTACGAGTTACAGAAACATGTCTCTTTCCAACAACTCCCCCACGTCTCACTTCACGGTTCTTCTCCATGATTTTTCAGAGACATACCACGAAGCCAATTGCAGCCCTCAAATTTCTCCGGCAGAAATTCAATATAGAGTAACAAGAAAGCCAAATTCAACCATGACGGCCTCCCCCAAACAAAATTACTACATGAAATCCATGATTCCTTGGATTTGTTAGGGCTCTTAGTTCAAACTTTAACAAATCTATTCCCTTCCACGGGCCTTGGGGTTGGTCTCATAAAATCTATCCAACCCCACAAAAAAATGCTGGAAATATTCGCCGCTGGAATCAAAGCGAAACCGCAAGAAGATGCTGCCAAAACAACAAAAGAAAGGCGTGTTGAACTCCAAACCGAAAATTTATCCAAAAATCTTCTGAAACTATTGCTGCAAAGAAATACATTTTCAAAAAACAAGATAGTTAATCAATCTTACAATACAATGAATTGTAGAAAACCCGAACAATCTTCTACCTAATCCGGTCCTCCTCATAAATTGTCAAAAACTCCAGACAATCGACTCAAGCCACAACCTAATCGGAATAATAAACTGCAAAACGTCACCACAAAAGAACATTAAATTTCATAAAGTTGCACCAGAATCGAAAAAGAAAGATCTACTACGAAACTACGGCGGCCGTAAAACAATTTCCGATCATTAACCACGAGAAAAATCCAAATTCCAACAAAACGAAGCGATTTTCGCAGAAACTTTTGACCACTAGGTACACACTGCCTTCGAAGCCTAAAGCTTCTTTATCGCAACCTTTGACACATACACACACATTTAACAAATATTTCTTTGAACAATCTTCGAAAAATAAACCTGGAAATTTTCCTGCGCAATCTCTAGCTAGTAAACGGGCATTTAAGGTTAAATGCTGAAATATCATCTCCTGTAGCAGTCTTCCGCCAATAACTTGTATTAAATATTGTTTCAGTTTTTCTGCCGGCAGCCTTCAACAAATCTAAAGGCAGTCCACGAACTTTACCAAATCCACTTCCGAAAATCTACTAATTTTCTCAAACTCACGGATGCGTCAGAACAGGTGCCAAATCAAACAAATTTTCCCAAACATTTCAAGTTCTCCGCCTCCAAAACGTCTCCGAACCAACCGCTGGAAAAAACTACGATAAAAACTCTAACCACATCTGAAATTTAAGCATTTTCAGCCTACCTTTACCCAACAAAAACTCCTAACAAAATATATTTCGAAAAAAGGGCCGCCGTGAGCAAATCACAAGCAGAAATGCAGGAAATTGAAGCAAAATCCAACAATAAGCAGAAAATATACTGGGTGTCGAATTTTGAACGGGAAAAGAGCTCCGCTGAACCTTATTTCATCGCAAAAAAGCCGCTCCCGTATTAAAATCTCGCACAGATTTCGAAAAACTGCTCTAATTTGTGTGAAATCGAAGGAATCGGCCTCTAAATCTGCAGCAAAACGTATTAAAAAAACCATCAAGGACTTCCTTTGCTTTCTTTCTCCAGAGGGTATGAAATTCTCAATAGGGGAAGCTCCAAACAATGCTAGAGCCGACGTCATCCTCCGCAGCCGACGGCTCAGATCCCCCCAACCGCCTCCCATCTTTCTCCACCGTCCGATCTCCTCACTCCCAAATCCTACCTGGCGGACACGTGTGTAGAGACAGATTAACTGGTCAAAACAGAGCAACAGACACCCCTTCACTGTCCACGTCAGCTCGACCGCATTCGTTATGCGGCTCCGCTAACGTCGTGCTCTTTAACTTCATCGACGGCGGACGATGGCCCTCGGCGGCCAAGATCGATCCAGACCGTAGAATCCATGAAAGTAACCGATACAGTTGTCGTTGGTACAGGCGTTCGTTAGTCAAAATATATACCAAATAAATTCGGATAAATACTTATTCTATGACTTTTTTATTCTAAAATATTTGACGGACACGATCTAATGTTCGAAGATGATCGGGCGGCCATATTCTCTCGAAAAAATCCTCTTCGCGTAACCGCGGAATTCACAAAAAAAATTCCCCTTTGTTTGTCATATTCCAAACAAAAGCCTGGAGAGGACTGACAGTTTTACATAATTCGCTGTTTTTACCGGGGTAAAAACATAAAAAATATATGTTTTACCTATAGGTTTGAGATTGGACACGTGTCATATTGCAATAGTTTAATGTTGTTATCTCTCCGGCGAGTGGGGCCCAACGGGGAAAAAAACTAACGGTGAGAAGGCGAACGGAATGGAATATTTTCTTTTACTTAACTATGTCTTTTTCACGGGATTTCTTTTTCGAACTTGGATACATTTTTTTATAATGACATGTGCCCTAGCGTTATTCTTTGATGAGACTCTTAGCTAGAGCAAAGGCGGTCATGGAATACATAAGTATTAAAATGGAAGGGATAATGCAATGTTTGAGAAAATTCTAGTTTATTATGGTGGCCAAGGTGGAAATGCCTCAAATGAGTTTTCCTTTAAAAAGACAAATTACATTTTTCTAATGCCTCAGAATTCTAGTGGGAAAATGGCATTTCTATGTCTAAGTAAGTCTAAATCTTCGTTTGAGAGAGGTTGTCATAAGTGAAGAGTTAACAGATCTAAGATATCTCATTACATTATGGTTTGGTGTTTTGGTGTGGACTTGCATTTACAAGTTAACAGACCCAAGATATCTCATTATATCTCCACAATTCAAAGAATCGTCTACGTGATCTAATAGTAAGGAGAGTATCTAAATATAAAATCAACTACTTACATAGAAAAATCAGTTTCTTATATAGTTAGAACAGAAAAATTAATGATATGTCACTTGTCTTATTGGATGGAGGAAAAAATGTCTTTTTTAAATTTAAAATAGCATTACACCCATAGTAAAATTAGCCTGCAATTGGTAGGGAGACAAAAATCAATAGCACAAGTGGAGCTTAAATTACCATGACGAGTATTTATAATTTGCATTTGATAGTGAAAACAACTTTTGACACAATAAAAACAAAATGATTTTTGGTTTCTAGTTCCATGGAAGCTCTGTGGAACAAATATGGCGAATATGTGATAAATTTGAAAATGTGGTGAATTTGTCTATCTACGAGGGTGGTGTAAACAAACTTTGAATTAGGCCGATGAAACCATCAAATTGCAAGGTAGTTGAAACCCTCATTCCATATGCTTTGTTCCCACCTTGATTTCTTTTAGGTTTTTTTTCATTGTGATTCTTCATCACTCTTTTCTTATTTGGATTTTATACTTAAAGTCATCCTTTGTGTCATTAGTGCCAAAATTTGAGCAAAACAAACTCATATATAAACTTAGCTTACTACGAGAATTAAGGGAGGCATTTGATGACTGTCTACTATTATCTTTTGAACACAAGGACAGGATAAGGGTTGCATTTGGACTGCATTATCACAGCATAGGAAGGGCATTATTCTGAATTCCATGTCACACATTTGCATTGGGGGTAAAGTAGTGTAGCCCACTATTAGGTGCAACTTACACAAGGGCAAACCTAGCTTCAATGGGACGCAATTGCAATCACACACACACACACACACACACACACCAAAACTACATAGAGTCTAAAATGTAGTGCAGCGCTCGGTGCAATCACATCAGGGTGACCGCCAAGGCCAATCCGACTCAAGCATATGCATTTTTTCTTCTATACTAATGTGTGCTCGTGTACTGTGTAGAGTAGCTAGGGTTTTTTTGCAGAACATAGGTGCAAAGATTAGGGTTTCAAGTAAATTCAGAGACGAAAAAAGTGTGAAAGTTAGGGAATAAGGAATCAAATTGCATAGGAATTAGATCCAAACAGTAAAAAGGAATGAAAGTGTATAGAAAATGGTTGCCATAATAGGTATGATTTGGTCCGTACCATATGCAAATAACCTAAAACATGTTTAAGCAAGTACAACAAAGTATTTCTAATTTCAGAGACGAAGCTCAGTTAGATCACTTACAAGTATTCATTTCTCAGTCACTAGGTTTCATCAATCTAGATCATCATATAGACTAGAATATCAAATAAGTCTTCCTTTCCCTCTCATTATTAGCGCTAGTATTTTGTATCTGTTTATTTATCAATATATATCTTGTTTCATGTATTATCCTGATACTGCTGCAATTAGCCTTGGAAATTAGTTGATTAGGATAATACTCAGTTTGTTAACGAACCCCTAAATAATTAACCATTTAGGTTAAATCATTTGGTGAACCCGTTATTTGTCAAACCCTAGTTGCCCTACGATTCCTAAGCATTTGAAAAACATATCTATTTGTCTTCTTGGCTTGCTTGTGTACACTTCTTCCATGGCTCGCAGTAAGCTCTTGCACAACTGTACCACCCACTCCCCTCCCATGGCTCCTTCCATAAATAGTTATTATCCATCCATGTATTGTGAAAGTTATGACATATTTCCTACAGATAATGATCCCCAAGTATATGCACGTTTTTGTAGGAAACATAACCCTAACTCTTTGTCTGATCATGATTCTAGCAATGTCTATACTTATGGCATTTCTACTCATAATGTTCATATTCCTAGTGCTCCTATTGTTACTAATCCAGTTACATATGATTGTTCTACACATGCGATAGATGACTTGTCGCCTCTGGATCTAATTGCTCTATTTCTAACGATAGTGACACTCAATCTCTTTCTGATAGTGATACTAATCATGATGCATGTATAGATGATTATCTTCCTTTTTTGATGATACATATTTTGTTGATGATTATTCATACTTCACATAACATTGCTTGTGCTTCTGCCTTTGATACCTATACACAAAATATTGTTACAAATGACGCTTTTGTCCCTTATCCCTCTCAAAAGAACCTTTTAAATACTTGTGAGCAAAATCTGGTTGCAAATGATACATGTGTTTCTTCTATTCCTCTTCCAACTGATATAGTACTTACTCATGCACAAAATGTTAAAGTAAATGATTTTAGTGTTCCTTCTCCCTCTTTACAATAAGATGTATTAAATGCTCGTGAAAAAAATGTTGTTACAAATAATGTATGCATTTCTTCTCTTAAAAATATATTTTACATAATGATAATGTTTTTATTTATTATTCTTCCATGCTAATGAATTTATTGATAAGGGTGTCTAAGCTTCCATTCCTTCTACATCTTTCAATAGTCCTCCTAGTGTTAATACAACTTCTCTACTAGCTGATCCAAAAATTCAATTCTAACCCAATAGTGCCCCCATGGCTACATATAATGGAAAAGTGTAACCTCTCAAATGAGCTTCTTAATGTTTATGTTTATTCCTCCATAGGAAGTTAATTTCTCTCATGCATGTTGTAGGTGAATTACAAAATCAAGTTCATAAGCTTACCCTTGAAAGAGTAAGGGCCTATTATGTTAGTCTCATTAATAATTTCATTTATGGCAATCCCATTCCTAAGAAGATATACAATTCCCCCTTTCCTAAAGGTTTTATCATGCCTACTTTTATAATATTTGATGGAACAAGGGTAACCCTTACATTCATTTAAAGGATTATTGGGTACCAATGGATTCACATTCCAATGATTGGTTATTCCTCAAAGCATTCCCTAGTAATCTCACTAGGTATTGCATTAGATTGGTTGCATCATTTTCCTTGTGGATTTGTGCATACTTTTCTTAAAATAGAAGAAGCATTCCTTAGGTAGTTTATCTTTTAATAATGGACTTAAGGTTACATATGAGTATTTACCATCATTACATCAAGGAAAGACTAAATTGTTGTGATTATATCTTACATGTCAAATCCTACATGTATCATTTACTATATCAGCCTATTGATTTAGAAATGCAATATATATTTTTTATGGCTTGATTTTTCCTCTTAAGAAAAGTTTATTGTATGACACATGTGAATCTTTTACAACATATTTTGTCTTCGCAATTTATTGACTTAGAAAATGTAGAATACTTAATCTACACTACTGTTACACCCACACACGACACATCTACCACTCCTTCATAGCACTCTTTACACAAAATCAGGCTCCATCCACTGATGTTGTTGTATTAGCTTCACATTTTTCATCCCCCATACACATGTGGCGATATATACTTCTCCTCATACATCTCACCTCAATAGCTCCTCCCTATAGACATATATCATTGATTCACTCCTCCTCTAGGTGGGAACCCTTATAATTTTCCCATTTTTCTAGGACATATGATATCTTGCATACATAATTGAGGAGTGATTTGAGTTTGGCTACCTTATAATGATCACCACCCTCCTCATCAATTGCAATGGAATCATAATCAACCCTTCTTTAACTTCCATAGAATCAATGGACATCGGAAAAGGATTTTTATGCACTTAATGATAAGCTCAAGATACTTAAAGATAAGGGTATCATCTCCTTTCATGCATGATACTCTGATTGATCATATTCTCACGTATCTCAATGATGCTCATCAAAATCTGTCACTCTTGCATGATTTTCATCCTACTACTAAGTTAGTTTTACAAATTCCTCCATAAAATTCCACTCCACAATAGGATTCAAATAAAAAACCTAGAAATAAGCCCCAATGGGCCACGAAAGAACAATGCTTTGTATTAAAAGACCCTAATATTCATAATGTTGCTAATGTTACCATTTCACCATTCATTATGGCATTTATTCTTCACATATATCTTCTTTAGCATCACTCAAGCCATGAGAAATCCATCACCAACTCACCTCTAGATAGGTACTATGTTTATTCTTTTGCTATGAACCCGTGTATGTCACTTACATTTCATAATTGATCATCGACATGAGAGGATCACCCTCCTTGTGTTCTACGCATAGGGTTATAAGAACTCTTTCTCCTTGATTACCCATAGATTTTTCCCCATACAGATGGTTAAGACACAAAATTTTCTCTACTATAAGAGAAAATATTCGTCTCATACAAATGACCTAATGTAAAAACCAATCACATCTACTACATCTACTTCATTCATATTCATCCATCTATTTTCTAAGATAAGACATCTAATGTGAATATATAAAACATCATCATCATTATGATTCAAATCTACTTGATAACATATCATCATCACATACATTAATTTAATCATCAAGAATAAATAATGCAAGTCATCCATATACATGATATAAAAATACAAATCCAAATGATCATATATATACAACAAAATGTTTTAATACAATTTTTTTTAATATAATCTGGGCTAATGTCCTCAATCCTCCTCACTACTACTAGTATGTATAACCATGAGAAATCTCAGAACTTGAGGCTTCACCACTAGATCTCCATCTCCACGATTGGGCTTCATACTCCTTTACCCGATATCATAACATTATTGCCTCGGGTGTAAGCATGGTGTGCTAGTAGGTAGCTCCATATACCATCTAAAGATATCATGTGCTGAGCCACCTCCTCCTACAACCTCTCTCACACTCGCTACTTTGGACCTCACCTCATCTCTCTCATCCCGTAGCACCACACAAGTTTTTTTTCCATCACCATTGGATCAAATAAATAGGCATGCTCACCTGTAATTTCATCCACATGCTCTAATATTCTGCCACCCACAATGACATCTTGTGGCACGTTGTAGGTCAAATCTATGCACATTGCACAACATCTATAATTTTGGTCCAATAGGAATCACCTGTATAAGAAAATCATAAGAAACCTCAATATTAGCACATCGTTATCATAAAAAAACACACACACACCACATATCCATATTTACTCAACATAGAAACAACAAAATATTATTCAATATTCAAGTTGTGTTACCGCATCGGCCACAACATCATCACTAGGGGTAGGGCCCTCTCCTCCTACTCATATCCCTGCTATTGCTAGCCCACGTGTTGGCCCACCTACACCATCAACCACAAGGAAATAAATAGAAGCACCCACTGATGCTTTTCCCACCACAACATGTATGTTTGAGTACAACCCACATCATCTCTTTGAATGGGGACTATATATGGATCCACCTCACCTACTAGTGGTGGTAACAACTCTGTTGTTGTAGGTCTTGGCTTAACTCCTACCCTTCTGGCTACATAAAGTAACCATCACCAAATATATGGCTTAAGGGGAAGCCTCTGAGTGACCCCAAACTATAAGGTCACCCTCTCATACTGAAACAGTTCCACCTTCCCATGGAACCCGTCCTCCAACCACATATATCAAGTGTTACATATGACATATCTCTATCTCCAATTCTTGGTCCCATCCCCCATAATCTCTTGTAAGGTCTCCATATAATATCTACCCATAGGATCATCCTTTCTATCAATCATTTTTAAGTCATAGTGTTATAACCACAGCCTTTGTACCCCATCCATCTTGCAACAAAAATATCTAGTCGTTCCCAATCGACATGAGGCCCACCAAGGGGTATTAACACTTCTATATGCCCATACTCCCATATATGTAATAATGTAACACCTCTTATGTCTCCCTATGATCCCTTGGGTGAATCTATATAAGTCCATGTGTAAGTGGGATAACATACATTGGCCCCAAGCATATCTAGTACCTTGATCCTCTATATTATGGAAAATCTATAACATATGGTGAGATATCACAACCCCACCACCATCCACTGTCTATAAAGGAATGTCAATACTACTATATAAATTTATACACATGTACAAAACCATGGTATGTTATCACAATCTCATCTAAATGTGCATATGGTCGATTCTGTCCCTACCTCAACCACCCACCCAAAATATCCTATAACATCCCTCATCTGCTGTGGCACATCTACTTGGTAGCACCTGAGACCCTCTGTCCCAATAATAGACAATCATAGGATGTGATACACATCCTCCAGATTCACTTTCATCTCCCCTGATGTATGGAGCTAGAATGTGTAAGTATCGTAGCACACGCATCTCTCACACAATGGTGTAATCATATCCATATTGTTGGGAAACTCCCCTAATCTTGCCATGTGTCATAGGCTCGCCCTATCCAAAAAATCCCATGTAACATCATCCAGACCCAGTGACACTAAAGTGGTCATATGATGACCCCCACAAAACTCCTGAGCATGCACATCTTCCTAGACAATAAACACAACATGCCAAAGAACCACATATCAATACCTCATATCTAAAAAAAATATGTAAATATCAAAACAAAAAAAATATAGTCACACAAAACAAACTGTATGAATCTATAGGACCATATTGTACAATTGTTCCAGCCCATAACATATTGAACTTACCGTCTAGTCCCTGAGGCCAAATTGAACCTTATGGCCATGTCTTAGCCCAGAACGTATACCAAAATTTAAAAAAATGCAAATTCAACAAAATTTTAATATAAATACACATTTTACTAACTACATCAATATCAAAACAGGCTACTTACTAGCTCATTGGTTCATCTAGGCCCTGAATGGCCTCCACAACTCTCTCGAACCTAGTTGGGATCACATCTCTCTCACACAATGTGGCATTGATCGCAACTCAAATCTCTCTAACACAATCACTTATAATAAAACATGAACCTGATTATTCAACCTTTTACTATTCACTATATGTAGTAATATCCAAGGTCCTCACAAAAACCTATACTATCTATAGTCACCTACTTGCCAACTAATTATCTCTCTCACTCTTACAAACCCATAGCTCTTGAGCCCAGTTCATCTCTTTTTGACATCATTGTATGGAATTAGGATCATATTCTCACCATCTACCACACTAAGTAATCCATTCTACAC
Source organism: Taxus chinensis (assembly GCA_019776745.2). Classification (NCBI taxonomy): domain Eukaryota; kingdom Viridiplantae; phylum Streptophyta; class Pinopsida; order Cupressales; family Taxaceae; genus Taxus; species Taxus chinensis. The sequence goes on along the minus strand of CM034156.1, from coordinate 58,060,749 downwards.
CTATCTTTAATCTTTTAATTGTTTTAATAAGAACATACAATGATTACCTATTAGTATGTATATTATCCAATCTCTTACTATCAATTTTCCGCTACGCACCTATTATATCTCTTCTTTCAACTCAATCATTTGATCCTTCACATATCACCCTCTTGCCGAAAGGGAGAAAATATTTGGTTAATCATACATGACTACCCCACCAATTCAATTAAGCAAGTGACAAACATTTCAATTTAATATCACCAATTCAACCAAATATTAATACTCAACACAATTCAATCATGACACAAATTCCAAATTCTAATCAATCATTGCACGAAATTTTACCCTCAAATGACCTAAAGTGGGGGAAATTGATATATTATAATCTTTTTCTTTCAAAATTCCAACCTACAATCTATACCTATACAATGCATAGTGGGGGACAATAAGACGTTGTTTCCTTTTCGACTTTATAAGGGTTTTCAATAAGAATTTGGCCTAGCTCTATCTACAATGGAGGGGTCTTAATTTGGGAAGTGTTATAGTGGGGGGAAAATATATCGCTCTCTCAACACTCTTCCTTTGGTGGCAAGGATGCTCAAATCCCTTAATGAACACACAATAGCTCAAGGAACTGATTCACTCCTCGATCTCACTTACAAAATCAAAGGATATAAATATCCTAAGTCTCCAAAACAACTCTCCTTCGATTATACTTACATATCTACGATGAATATACTTCAGTTTTCCTCTGAACTCTTTGTGGACCAAGAATGATGATCCCATGCCACATTGCATCACAGTTTCTCTTTCGGCACTCTTATGGCTACATCTTTTTCATCCCTCCATGGGTATGCTCTTCTTATCTCCTTTATACTAGAAAATTTCATTCACTAGCATAAGGGGGTAAAATGCAGACACTAAAATATGCACTTATTACTATTACATTAGACTTTTAGTATGTTATTGTATACATGATTTTTGATTAAGAATATTAGACATTAGTGACATAAGTCCTTATTTTTATATTCCCTTTCATTATTTGACTGTGACTTTGTCTCATGGTTTGTTGAGTGGAAAAAATGATAAGTATGAAGAGCACGTGGAGGACTGGAGCGTGTAAGGTGGGCGCAAAGTTGTGTGCAGGAAAGGTGGAAACAACACACATGAGGTTCGCGTCTAGGTAGACATAACCTAGGAATTAGCCGATTTTGTAGTTTATGGGCTAAAAATAGAAAATCAAGATGGAGTGCCGACCAAGTAAGGGGATAAAGCATGATGACTTAGTGGCTAAGAAAGGGCTATTTTTGGAGAATATACATACATATCGAACATACCCATGAAGACTATTAGTAGGATTAAAGCAAGTCTTATTTATAGGATAGTCTATTATTAGTTGTTTTGTAAAAACGCATGTAGTCTATTTTGGGCACGCCTATTATTAGGAAGTGCTTGGGTGGTGAAGGGAAAGTCCCTAACTTTATATGTATCTATTTTACACCATTGTTTTGGTACCAGTTATTATGTTTGAGCTCTGAGAGTCTTTGTTATGCAGTTATGATGTAGGGATTGATGTTTGCACATGTTTCAATGCCTTGGTATACTAATGTATTCAACTTCTATTATGTAATAATTTAATATAATGCATTATGGAGGATGGATTATGATCATTGACATGTGTGTATTTGGTGAATTCATGGTGCATTTGATATTGATTGTTATTTGATCTATTATGCTTTCTTGTTATATGTGTTTCCATGATAACATGTATGTAATGATTTATACTTGAATGGTTGATGGTTATTATGGATATGTATGTTAACATCTTGTCAAGAAAATACAAAATAGGGACCTGGTAGCTACGCGCACTTTAGGTGATCATTAAGTGCTGACTGAATGGTGTGCCAACACACATAACATTTGAGTGGACAAACAAAGACTACATTTTGGTTCTATTGTTGGAACCTCTTTTCAAATTATCTTCCAGGGCGTTGTATACAAATGGCATATCGACAAACTTAAGAGAGCATTGAAAGTTGGGTAGAATACGGTCAAGATAAGTTTTCACAAAGGTATAACACTAGACCTGATTTCAATGCACAACGGTGGGTGGAAGATAATTTATATCATGAGCTCTATGAGACATTCTTCAACTTCTTTCCAGTAGAATTGTTTGATTGGTTGGTTACTTACGTATCAAGGAAACGTTGGGGTCTGAGGCCGAAGCTTTGGACACATGAAGATTACCAGACTCTTTTTGATGTGGATATGGAGTGGACTAGAGCTATATATTGTTGGCAGGATGGAGTGTTGAGAAATTATACATTGGAGTATGTTATTTCTACTTATTTGTGTCCAGAGGAAGCTGAATTCATATTCTTGTGCGAGCCTAGAGGATATTATTTGCACTCTATATCTTTAGAAACTGTGATCTTGATTATAGAACTGGATTTAAAGAGCCTCCTTATAGCTAGCTAAACCCCCACCGCACGCAGGGGCAAGAACAAGTGTGGAGAAGGATGGCAGACCTAGTGGTAGAAAAATAGAGAGAGGAAAGATGACTCAGGTGTAATGAAGCACGAGAGAGAGGGATGTGACACATGCACATGATATTGAGGATTCACTCAGGTTGAGGGGAATGATGGCTCGTGAAGGTTTTGAAGCTCTCATGGAAAATGAGTTGTCGCAAGATCAGGTCCTCCCAACTTTGGGCAAGCACAGTAGAAAATCCCCTTCAAATTCGGATGATATGCATTAGAGGAAAGAATTTTGATCGTGGGTGCACATCTGATCCCACATAGCCCTTGCGCATGGTGTTTTAGATACAAAGGTGGCTATTAAGAAGCGTGATTGTGCAAGTAGGCAAGCAAAGATGGGTAGATATCGTTTTGCGTTAAATTCATAAGTGCTTGAGACTATGAATATACCTATGACAGCACAAAAGGCATCGTTGTTTGGGAGTATGCTTGGAGGATTGCTTCCAGGAGCATCATCGGGATAGATTATTGGTGCGCAGACCATTAGGAGCACTTCGGTGTGTGTTATGACCACATAAATAGTAGGTTTCTAATTTCGTACTACAACTAAGACTCAATGGAGTTCATAAACTAGACCACATCTCACAACAAGGGGTGCAGGAGACTCAGGAGGATCGAGTCAACCACTCGAAGGAAATACTGGTGGGAGTTCTGGGTCTGGATCTAGTGGACATGGTCCACATCCACAACAACCACCTTAGCAACCTCTACAACCTCAGTAGTCACCTCAAGTTTACTATGAGATGTTTCTCCACTTGTTAGAGTATAGAGGTATTGAAGATGCAACAGAGCATGTGCATAAGTGTGAATTTCTATGGCACGCTAAAGGAATCACAACTTTAGATAGGAAGGTAAACCAATTTTCCACTACTCTTCAAGGGCACACGTATAATTGTTATTGAAAGTATGACCCACATCAGACTGTGGTGGACTAAAAATTCTTTGCATACCACGTTTTTTGCTGAGTCTCACATTTCAAAGTTTTTACAACAAAGCATCAGTGTGCTCAAGGATATCAAACATGGCTTATCTAAAAATGTGAGGGAGTATAATGCACATTTTAAGACTCTATTGTACAAATTGTCTTATGACATTCATCAAAGTCAACAAGTGCAGTGGTTCGTTAGAGGATTTTTGACTCCATTTCGTAGAGCTTTATCTCATAAGATGTATATTAATCCACGCGAGGCCTTGGAAGTTACCCTGCGTGCTTAGGCAGTTGTAAGTGTTGATACTAGAGTGAGTCCATTTTTAGAGGTGTGGAGTGTAGCCATAACAACACAATTAGAGAATCTTTCTTCCAACTCAGCACACGAGACACATAATGTTATATGGTGAACTAATTGTGAGGTTGAAGGACATACTAAGGATAGTTACCCATGCAAGTCAGTGCGCACATTGTTACTAGATCGTGAAGTCTTTCACCTAGACCATGATGTCTGGAGTCACCCTCTTTTACAGTGCATGATTCAGAAGAAGGTGTCCATGTATTGTAATATTTTTCATTCCCATACCCACAACACTGTTGATTACAGACTAATTGATCACATCCACGAAGCCATTGAAATAGGGGTACACCAAACTAGTGTGGCAAGTGGATCAAAGGAGTAAGAAGGAAAACATAATGAAGGGTGCAAAAATGGGGATGATAGGAATGAAGGCTTCCGAAGAGGATATCAAGGCCGAGGTCTTGGTGGTGGTAGAGGTGGCTTTGCTCAAGGAACTTGTTATACTTGTGGGTCCCCCAATCATTATCAGAGAGATTGTCCTTAGAACATAGTCTATTCATGGTGTGGGAAACAACACAAGTTAGAGGATTAACCGGACCTATATGAGCACATGAGTAAAAAAAAGAAGAAGGACAAGGGTGTGGGGATGATCAAGGTCCAACAAATAAATTTGAATCATTAGATGCCTAAGAAGAATCCTGATCATGACTTGTAGACCGTCTTGGTCACAACTCATGTCAAGGCAACACATGTATGCAAGCATCTAAAGGCTAAGCCACTCATCACGAGGGAGGAAGTAATACATGCCAAGTATCCAGATGCGGTGCATTAGAAGGAAGTCTATCAAGAGACTTTGTGAGTCATCAGAGACCCACAGGGTGAAATACAATGTTTAAAGGAGTAGGTGTGTGAGAGAGAATGTGCAAATAATTTTGAGCTTTCGTAGAAGGATGTGGATGACATGAAAGAGGTTTGTAATATGTTGTGCCAAGAGAGCATCATCCCACTACTAATAGAATGACTACATGAAAAGGTACACCGCGTGCTGGAGTGGAGCACGAGCGATAAATACTTCATACAAATCTCCCACCACATAATCATGAATTTGACAAGGAGATCACACTTGATGCCGTGATTGATGGATGGTAAGCAATATTCTGATAGACACAAGTGTGGAAGTAAATGTGCTAACAGTAGATGTATGAAATCAAATGGGTAGACCAACATTACAGTTATCTTCAAATGTGTTGTGTATGGCGAACAAAATTAGGGCTATAACTATTGGTGTATTGAAGGATGCGACAATTACCATTTAGGGAGCCAAGTTTACTGGAGAATTTGAGGTATTGGAGCTTACTAAAGCAGAAACATTTCCAGCATTACTTAGACAGCCCTGGTGCTATACGAATAATGATGACCTATGCTTTAACAAGAGATACATAAGTTTTGAGAACAAATATGAATGTGTGATCATACCTCTACATGATAAGAAGGAAAACCCTTATGTTGAGCCCTTGAGTGAAGAAGAGCTTAATCAAATTTATGTGTAGATGGTATGTGATCCAGAACATGTGGAACCATTAAAGGAAGGCATACTTCAATGGGAAGACACACAATCTATAAGTGACACTACTAGGGTTGTTTGTGATAAATGGGCTCATGGAACGTATGAGATGGTCAGGCGCGAAGTTAAGGGATGTGTAACCAGGATGATTAGGCTACGCATGATAAGGCGATCAAGTTCAACTCATGTACCAAGGTATAATGGTGAAGGGAATCTCGATACATTCTTGTGTGCCATGAAAAATCAGTGGTAGAATGATGGGAATAGAAGAAACATATTAGTCTATACTTTGCACAGGATAACAATGTATTGGTGGGAAACACATAGAGATAACCTTTTGGAATGGAGAGAAGTGAGAATCACATTTTCCACTAGGTTTACTCAGATTAATGTACCTACACACATATGTGAATTTCACGGGAAGACTCCTACCTCATTCCACGTACATAATTGTGAGAGGCTATGGGTGCAAGGTTAGGAAACCTTACCACCATTCGTATGGGTACATAATTTTTACTCCACACTGTGCAGATGCGCGCATGCCTGGTATGTCCATGCAAAACTGAAAAGGGAAACAAAAAATTGGCATGAGAGCATACAAGTATGATTCAAAATTTTGATTACTTTTCTACTAAACCTTCCATCTATGAAGAATTATAGATCATGAAGCACATCACGTTGAGGGATAACGTGAAGGCTAAAGATCTCATGTTAGAACTGTTTAGTGAAAATGATTCTGAGGCGTGCTTGAATCTTGAGGAGACGGATGAGATACATATGAGTCGTGCTTGGAAGGAGAAAGAAAAGGGTAAATTGGTCTACATGATTGATGATGATGACGTTAATAAATTAGATGTTAGCAACATGGAAGGTGTGTAAGGTAATGGAAATTGTGGATGAAAAGGCACGCGCGTACCATGCTCCTATGAAAACTTAGAAGGTTAACATTGACATAGAGGATGTGCCTAAAGAGGTCATTATTGGTGATTACTAGTCAGAGAAAGAAGTAGAGAAGATTATTGAACTCTCACGTGACTTCTAAGACTTATTCCCTTGGGGATATCATGAGTTAAAAGGAGTACACCCTTCTTTAGGAAAGATGAAGATCAAGCTGAAATAAGGTGCATGACCTGTTGGGAAGAGGCCCTACAGGATGAATCCTAACCTACGCATGGAAGTGAAGGAGGAAATTGATAAAATGCTTAAGTTTGGAATTATTAAGCCTATTGAAGAATCTGAGTTGGTTAGCCACATGGTCATAAGCATTAAGAATGATGGGAGGATAAGGATTTGTGTAGATTACTAGGATCTCAATGCTTCATGTGTAATATATTATTTTCCCACCCCCTTCATAGAATAAATCCTTGAAGGATTTGTTGGGCGTGTTAGGATTGTGGAGTTGAATTACTTCACAAATAACTTGATTTTACATGTTACTAGTTCTGACAGTAACCGGTGTCAGTTAAGGTGTAACATTGTCGGTCAACATAAGAAGCTGCTATCGGTCAGCATAAGAACCACTATTGGTCAACATAAGAACCACCATCGGTAAGCAGATGAACCGCCATTGATTAGGGCAAACCGACATCAGTTAGCTGTGTAGGAGTGTTTTAATTAAGTCTCAGGAATTAGATCTATTTTTAGCATTATATATCTATTGATTGTAATTACATGGCTAAGTGACCTAAGTTTATAGATGCCTATATAAGCATGAAAGCTAAGGTTTAGAAGTAGAATTAAGAGAAGGATTGAATTAGATCCTTGATTCTCCTAGATTGAGAGGATGAAGATGAAGAAGAAGAGTAGAAAGAAAGAACATAGGTTACATAAAGACAGAGTCTCCATGGAGAGGAGCTGGAGACAAAGGAAATAGCAGGTACATTTGAATGGTGAGAAGAGGGTAACATCTTCTATTGTATTTTCTTTGTATAGTTATTGTCTCATTGTAATAGCTTGCATAGTATGCAAAGCACATAGAGTTTCTTCTTGTAGATCCACATGTTGGTGAGATCTTGTATTATAGATCCATGTAGATCTAGTCTTGTATTGTAGATCCATGACATCACATTGTATTGTTGATTCATGTAGATCTAGATATTGTAGAGGAGGTTGTATTCATGTTTGCATAGGTTATGCATGCAGTGATGGAGAGACAAACTTACTTCTTGGTGCACAATTATAGTTGCACATATGGTAGACCCATGTGAGAGGTCTTGTTTGCAGATCTACAGAGAACTTGGTAGCAGTTCAGAGATGCAATAGTTCCTAGTTATGTGAGATCTGTTGGTGGTGTTTGGAGGCACAGTTGTAGTGCACTCATGGATATCCATTTAGCGATCCGGAGGAGAGGAGATACTTTTAGAGAGATGAATTGTACTCTTGTATTGAAGAGTTGGTTTGTACTCTTGTTGTATTATATATATGAGATCTTTATCTTTGGTGGACGTAGCCCACATTGGGTGAACCATGGTACATGTTGTGTTATGTGTGTGTAGTTTGTCTTGATTTAGATTATTCTAGTTTATACTTCCACTGCTGTAGATTTTGGGGAATTGTTTAGATCCTGTGTGCATGATTTTATTTGTTATTAAATCATAGCACTATTTTGCAGTCCTGAATTCCCAACAGGGTGTGAGATATATTCCTTCACAAATGAGTTTTCATATTATCACTAGGTGCACATCATGAAAGAAGGTCAAGAGAAGACAACTTTCACCACCAAATGGGGAAGTTTTGCATATATAGTTATGCCTTTTGGATTAAAAAATGTTTTGGCAATGTTCTCGTGCATTGTTGTGCAGGCCTTCCAGGACTTTATTCACAAATTTTTGCAAGTGTATTTAGACGATTGGATGGTGTATGGCTTATTCAAGGATCATTGTGATAATCTGAGGCTTATGTTTGAGAGGTGTAGGTAGTTTAACATATATCTCAATATTAAAAATTGTGTCTTAACTACACTATTTGGAACTCTACTTGGGCACATCATTTGCAAAGAAGGATTATTGGTAGACCCAGCTAAGATAGGTGTGATTTTGGGTTTGGAAGAGACTACCAATAAGAGTGAAGTGCATAGATTTCTAGGACATATTGGTTATTAAATGAATTTTATCAAGGGATATACAAAGATTGACGCACCCCTAAAAGATATACTCAAAGATAAAGGAAAATTTTATTGGGGTGACATGCAACAACAAGCATTTGAAACTTTGAAGGAGAGACTAACTACCGCACCTATTTTTCACTTCCCTTATTAGACCAAACCTTTTTATGTACATTTTGATGCCTCTGGCATGGTGATTAGCACAGTGTTGGCACAACCAGGGGAAGGAATTATGGATCATCCCATTTACTTTGCAAGCAGGAAGTTGACACCTGTAGAGTAGGATTACACCACAATTGAGTGCGAAGTATTGTATATGATCTATGTGCTGCATAAATTTAGACAATATTTGTTGGCAACCCAGTTTATTTTCTATACAGATCATATGGAACTAAAGTACTTAGTCAACAAGCTTGTTTTGCAAGGGAATGTCTGCAAGTGTATACTTCTATTTAAGGAGTTTGACTTCACCATTGTTTTCAAACTAGGAAAGATAAATTCAGAACCTGATCATCTGTCAAGAATCAATTCTGGTGAGGACATGTAGAGCATTGAGGACACTATGCTTGATGTATAATTTTTCAAGTTAAACTAAACACCCATAGATTTAGAGTATATAGTCATGTTTTTACGAACTGGGATGGTGCCTAAAATAATGAAGATGTTAGAGAAAAAATAACTTTTTATACGCGTAATGCCTTATCAGTTTATTAGTGGAGATTTGTACAAGTTGGTCCGTGATGAAGTCTTACATCGTTATGTTATGGAACATGAGCGCGATGCCATTATGGAGGAGGCTCATGGTGGAATACCAGGAGGATATTAAATAGGTGATGTTACAGCGCGTAAGATTCTTATGATAGGACTTTGGTGGGAGACGTTGTATAAGGATACGAAGGATTATGTTAATGAATGTGATCATTGTCAATTCCTTAGAAAGCCTAGTCACATAGATATGATGCCCTTGCGATCATTAGCGAGCACAAAGCCTTTTGAGAAGTGGACTATTGAATTTTTAGGACCTATTGCACCACTCGCGTGTCGGAATGACGTGCGCGCTATATAATCACTTACACAGACTATTTGACAAGGTGGGTAGAGGTAACACCTACAAAGGATTATACAACAGCCACAACAACAATATTCCTTTGGGAAAACATTATTAGTAGGTATGGCTGCCCATTAATCTTGACAAGTGATAGAGGAACTCATTTCTTGAATGAGAAAATAAGAATCTTATTCACAAAGTTTATGGTGGTACACCATAAGACAACTACTTATCACCCTCAAGCTAATGACACTACAAAGGATTTCAACAAGATCTTGGGACAAACATTGAAAAAAAAAATTGATGTTAGAAGAAAAGAATGGGATGATAATGTGTCAGTTGTACTTTGGGCATACAGGACTACCTATAAAAGGTTGAATAAGGCCACACCTTTTCACTTAGTGTTTTGTGTAGAGGTTGTCCTCCCAGATGAATTCATGTTACCATCCATGCATATTGCACGTGTAGATGGACTAGATGATGAGAAAGCTATAGAGGAGCACATTGAAAACCTCATGCAATTAGATGAGCGGCGTGCCATTGCATGTTGAAGCCAAAAGATTTGAGAAGGCGCGACAGAAGGCCTGACATGATAGGCACATTAAGAACAAGACATTTAGTGTTGGCAATATGGTCCTTCTCTATGACTCCAAGTTTACACACCATCCAAGGAAATTGAAGGTGCATTGGTTGGAACCTTTTGTAGTAACCAAGATACTTGAATCAAGTGCATGTCAATTACATGCTCTGGATGGCACTATGTTGCTTAGTTACTTCAATGGGAGTAGGCTGAAGCCCTACTATAAATAAAACTTCTTGGTGTTTATAATAAGTTAGTATTACCACTTAGATTATGTTTCCCTTTCATGTTTTTCTTTCCAGTTGTAGCTTTTTTATCTATTATTATTTTCCTTGTTTTGTTGTAATAAGTGCATTTGTGCACAGGAATCTAATTACTACGTATGAGCTCATGCGCATAGGACCGCACATACTTTAAAGGTGGGGTGAACTAGGTACAAGTGCACAAAAAAGAGACCTTGTGATGCTTGAAGGAAAGTTGAAGTGGATGAAGATGTGCACACAATGCTACAAGAATGTTGTGTCGATTGCAGGGTGAGTGTGCAGGAAAGACAAAAAATGTGTCATTAGAAATAAGAAGGATGGTGATAGAAAGGAAATTCCTCAGGATAAAGACCACACATAGAGGATTCTCTGCATTATAACGTGAGGTAGCCATCAACATGATAAACTGCTTGGCATATGGCATAAAGGTTTATGTATTGTGGTGTGGGGAGGCGTGTGCGAGGAGTTCTGTGACCTGGGAGGTAAGCATCGTGCCATAAGGTTGCCACTATAACGCGCATAAGAAAGAAATAAAAATTATGGAAAAAGTGAAAAGACATAATTAAAGTTGAGTACGGTGGTAGGTGAAGAGTAATTAATGCAGGAAAATCATGAAAAATCTATAAAAAGGAGGTTAAGGAAATTAATTCTTACCTTGCATAAGAAAGTATTCGAGCCTAAAAGAGTGATTGAAGTGCGAATGAAGTGCAAAGTACATGTGCAAAGGAGAAATTCAGTGAACTTGTGGAAGATTTGGCACGACTTGACTGAGGAATCCTTTTTAGGAAGTGTGAGGGAAAGATAAATGTGTGCGAAGAGAAGGATACATGGTTCAGGTGTTGAGTTGTAGAAGCTATGGTTTAAGGACATGACTCTAGAAGAGATGATGAAAACACTTGGAAATATTCCATATACAACTAAGAAGGGGCTAGTAGAATGGAATGAGATGGAAAGCACATTTCATAAGGAGTACTCTAAAGTTTTGCATCTGGTTGAGGAGTAGGAGATCAACACACACTGGATATTCTTTTATTTTTTTGTGAACATGTTCTTTATTTGTTCGTTCTTTGGAGTTATAAGATGAGTAAACCCTATTGCCAAGGATGGATAATGTATTTTGTGTGGGGTAATGTTGAGCGGACAAAATGCTAAGTATGAAGAGTGCACAAAGGATTGGAGCACATAAGGGGGGGCACAAAGATGTGTGTAGGAAAGGTGGAAACAACCTGTAGGAGGTTCATGCCCAGGTAGACAGAACCCAAGACTTAGCCGACTTTGCAGTTTACAGGATAAAAATAGAAAATCAGTATGGAGTGCCGACCAAGTAAGGGTATAAAGCATGAAGACTTGGTCGCCAAGCAAGGGCTATTTTTGGAGAATGGACATGCAAATCAAGTACACACATGGATGTTATTAATAGGATTAAAGCAATTCTTATTTATAGGATAATCAATTATTAGTTATTTTGTAAAAGCATGCATGTAGTCTATTTTGGGCACACATATTATTAGGAAAGTGCATGGGTGGTGAAGGGAAAGTACCCACCCCTATATATATCTATTAGACACCATTGTTTTGGTACCAGTTATTATGTCTGAGCTTTGAGAGTCTTTGTTATGCAGTTATGATATAGAGATTGATACTTGTGCATGTTCTAACGCCTTGGTATACTAATGTATTCAACTTTTATTATGTAAGACTTTAATATAATGGATTATGGAGGATGGATTATGATCATTGACATGTCTATATATGGTGAATTCATGGTGCATTTGATATCGATTATTGTCTTATTTGTTATGCTTTCTTGTTATATGTGTTGCCATGATAACATGTATGTAATGATTTACACTTGAATGGTTTATGGTTATTATGGATATGTGTGCTAACATCTTGTCAAGTAAATATAAAGGAAGGACCTAGTAGCTGCACACACTTCAGGCGAGTGTTTAGTGTTGACTAAATGGAGTGCCAACGCACATAAAATTTGAGTGGACAAACAAAGACTACACGGTTTTCTATATTTCTGTCTATACTTTTGGTTGTATCATAGGGATATTTGTCATCATGTTTTAATTGTTTTGTTTTTTGATTTTTTCAGACCAAAGTATATGAAATGGGCCATAGTGCCCATATGTTAAAGATGGCCTAAATGGGTTATTTAGGGTTCTAGTGTTAATCTAAATAGGAGGACTAAAACACTTATAAATGAACTAAAGCAATATGAAATAAATGTAAATAAACTATTCTAAGTGAAATCAAACCCTAATATACAAGAGAAGACTAAGGAATATACTTAGCTGATTAGTGGTGACTGTCAAAGGTTGTTGCAGATTTGGAACTAAAACTCAGCAGTACAGACGAACGCTCAAGGGCCCTGCGAAGGGAAAATCTGGGCTATTTGAGATGAAATAGGCACCTGGGAGTGTATTGGGGCATCCTGGGGCACCCTAGTCTGCAGTCTAGGTGCTCGAAATAGTGTAAAAGATAAAAAACCTAATTTGGCATGGTCGCTAAGAATCTCTAAATACTCTCTGTCTGTCACGTTGGATTCGTCAGATGAACTAGATGACGCCCTGCACAAGAAGAAGAAGAAGGGGTCAGACTGACCCTAACAGCCAAACCGATGGAATTATCATTGAGCATTACACTACATTACATACCCTTATGTAGTTCTAGAAAGTGTGTGTATGTCATTCCCTAGGTGCTCTTGTGTCAGTCGTACTTTGTGAAATAGTGAGCTATAATAGCTATAGAAGATGTAGATAGTATAATAGAATGAATAGAATCCCTCCTCCTCTAAGAATGTGTGTGATGCAGACTTCCTAGCTTGAATATATGGTACTATGTGGATGCAAGTGATGTAATAGATGCAACCCTAGATGGAGTGATAGTAGTGATATGATGCAAAGACGTAGGACCCTTATTATGGTCTTATAAGCTTTATATTTATAGGGATCTCAAGTTTAATATCACAATTAATCCCAAAAAGGATGACTGAGAAGAAGATAAGGATGACCAAAAGCTAGAAGTGACCCAAAAAAAGAGTGAAAGAGGTTGTACATAGACTGAGGCGCCCTAGGTGGGACCAGGGCACCTTGGGGCACCCTAACACAACCTAGGGCACCTTGATTTAGGGCTAAAAACTCGGGTGAGTTAGAAAATGGGTTGTGATAAGTATTGGAAATGATGCAGGAAAGACGAAATAAAAGATAATAAAAAGGTGGCCAAAAGGTGGGATTAATTAGTACTTTATACACTTGAGAACCTTCTAAATAGTAGTATAAGATCAGGATAAATATTGTCTAATGTGTAATATTTGTGTCTACATTTGCCCCCACTTTATGTTGGTGAGTGGAAAGCTCGGTAACATAAAGTAGATAGATATGTGTACTTGATAACCATGTAGAGTGTAGAAGAAGATGTGCTAATGGACTAGACTCAAGCATGGAATGACTAAAAGAAATATGTGGAGGAACGTGGATTCTAAAGATAAAAAATGTGAATAAAAGTGATGAGAGTGAACCTAGGGTGGAACGCATGTGTAGTTGTTGCATGTGTGTGGTGTACTTACATGATTAGTATGGAAAGTACCATCATGGTGTGTTTTCTTTGTCGTTGTTGTTTTTGTTGCCCCCAATTTGACTGTTTGTTTCTCATATGGTGGACCTGCAAGGAGAAAATGATCAAGTAGTCAAATATGTATGTATGTAAAAACATTGTGTAAAAATACGCAAATGTAAAATACGCTAGAATAGAAAGTGTAAATGGAAAAATGGAACATGTGCACCTGATCCATGTCGAGAAAAAGGGTGTAGAAGGATATCCTATGATGTCACAATTTTTTCGGGTGATCTCACGCCACCCTGGCTGAAGAAGTGTAGGGAGGAAATGCTCAATGTCCTCCAACTCTAACTGCTTCTGCTGAATTTTTTTAAAGAGATCTTTGTACTACGTTGTTTTTTTGGGTGATCCTACACCACTAGACAATGAAGTCTAGAGAGGCCACCCACTATAACACCTGAGCCTATAACCACCCCACAGAATTGTTGAAGGACACCATGTCTTGTTAAGGCTGTTGTGTATGGAGTTTGTATACTAGTCTAAACTCACTCCCTGTGTGTGGACCGGTGTAGATACGCTTTGTTAGTAGAAACCCTCAATGATGCCCCCCCTCTTTGGGGGTGCATGTGATGACCCTAGAAGGAGAATGCGGCCCCAAAAGAGGACCAATCCACACTCTGACCTTGTAACCAACTCAGCCCTACAGGGGGAAAGGGAAAGTGCTTGGTAGATACTAAGGCATGTATAAAATGGGATGGCTAACCAATACAAGTGTTATTCCGAACACATGTATGTAAATAAGTGTACAAAGATGCGGATAATGTAAAAACTACTAAGCAAAGTAGTGTAAACACGTAAGAAAACAAGGAGACTAGAAAAAAGTGGGTTTCAAACATGGGACATCACTCACGATGTCACAAGACACACAAGGCCATCATGGCCACAAAAAACAGTCAAGTGTGCACACAAGAAAAGGGAAAAGGCAACATAAAATAGCAAACAACATAGACAAGTAGAAATACAAGTAGTCATGCAAACATGTAGTCCTACAAAATAAGTGCCACACATGGAACACCCGTTAAAATGTTAGAGTGAAAACCAATATGTCAAAGAATGTAGAAACAAGTAGTAAAATATGCTAAGTAAAAAATGAAACAATAACACCTGTATGAGATGAATGTGGATGCCCCCAATGACCAGTATAGTAAGGGTAGAAGGCGAGCATCCATGCCACGTGTAAATGTCCTGTATCTGTGATCACACTAAAAAAATGCATGAACATGCATGTGTGTATGATAATGACATATAGGAAATAAAGCTAACATGTGTAATAAATTGATCATGCAAAACACTAGTAAGAAAAAGTAAATGCTACCAAGATAATACAATATGATGTGAATGGATGGAATGGAATGCAAGATGGAATGATAGGAGCAACATGCCCCCTGAGTGTATGGAAGTGTATGCAGTGAGGTTCATTTTGTTTTCCCCATCAACAGTCAAGAATGAACCATAAATGAGAGTGCATCATCGAGAAATGGTCGAGTAGTGTTGGTTGTGTCTACTGCATTATGATGAGTGTGTATGTGTAGTGGTGATGAAATGCAACATGGGAGAATATATGTGTGGACCATATAGCATAAGCGTATACCACGATTTTATTGAATATATGAGTGAAGATTTATCCCTAAGCATATATCACTATGGAAGGAGTGTATGGGAATCTGATATATGGAAAAATGTGTGTGGACCCTATAGCCTAAGCGTATACCATGACTTATTGAATAGACACGTAATGATTTAACCCTGAGTGTATACCAATATAAGATGAGTGGAGGATGATGAGATGTATGGAAAGCTATGTGTGGACCCTATAGCCTAAGCATATACCAAGGCTTGGTTGGATAGAGGAGTGATGATTTAGCCCTAAGCATATATCACTATAAGATGGAAGAAGAAGGTGATGATCTAGCCTATAGCGTATGTCACTATGAGATGAAGTGTATATGAGTATGTGGTGGATAATAGAAAGTGGTGATGTAGCACTAAGCATAGACCACTACGTGATAAATAAGAATGAGGTGGTGATTTAGACTAAAGCATATACCACTAAGAGATGAATAGGAGAGGTGATGATGTAGTAGAATGATGTAGAAGAGGATGATAAAATAGGTGATGATCATATGTAAGAGGATAATGTAGAATGGATGAAGGGAGTGGTGATTTAACCTAAGGTGTATACCACTACATGATATTCTAACGAGTGTAGGTGACGATATAGCCTAGAATGTTGGTCACTAGTCTAATGAATGTGGTAATGACATGTCACATGTATGTAGGGTCCATTTGATTGGTAAAACCTCAGTAGTCGAGTATGGACCAAGGAACTAGAGTGCATCATAGGGTGGTGAGTGCATCACGTGGAAGACAAAAGAGTATATATGACCAAGGTGGGTGAATATGTGGTGTAGGCAATGTAATGTATTATGTGGGTAGGTAGAAATAGAATGTGTACTAATGAGAGATTAAACTAGATACAAGTAGAAGGAAATCTAGTGTAGGGTGTAGAATAGGTAGGATGTATACAGGAAATGTGGGTATGGAAGGTGTAATGCAATAAGTTTGTAAATAGAATAGAATGTGTAATAATAATAGATAAAACTAGACCCAAGCATAAGGAAATCTAGTGTAGCATGTAGAAGATAGATGATGTATAAACGAATAATAGATAAGATATGTATAGGGTGATGTAAGATGTAGGGTATGTATACAAGTGATGAGATGGTGTATATGTATAGGTAGTGCAATGTGTGGGGTTCAGTCTAAAGGTAATCCCTCAATATTCCAGTGTGAACCGAAGCACTAAGGTGAGTCATCAGGTAACGAGGGTGTGATAATATATGAGGAAAATGTTGATATGTGAAGAAATAAAAATGTATGGCTATGAGAGGTATCAATGCGAAAGTGTGAGTGGGGGGGTTGTCTAATGGCTAGGCCCCTGCAGCAAGGTGGGGAAGAGGAATTAACCAATAAGGTCGAGGGGCAGATGTCTATCAACCCATACATGAGAGGAGGACGATGAAGAAGGATGCTCTAATAATGGTGGTATAGGAGATAAGCATTGTGCAGGAGAATGAAGTCGATATGCATGTGAGGGGTGTATATAAGATGAATGATGAGGCGTAGTAAAATGTGTAGGTGAGGTAGACCGAGGAGATGTCATGCATAAAGAAGAAGACAATATTTGGGGGATAAAAGGTGGTGGTGGTGGGTGGTGAGGTTTTATAGTGGGTTGGGCAGAAGGCCTATGTCGATGCATAGGAATAACAGGATGGAGTAGGGGGGATGAAGGTGGAAGAATCATATGAGGTGATGGAGATAACCATGTAGTAGCAGAGTGGGGAAGAGTAGAGGATGTAGAAGTGGCTAGATTGGAAATTGAGGATGAATAATGTAGGAAAGGTGTTGGTAGAGGTGAGGTACAAGTAGCATGAGCATGCCCCTTATGATGTGGGAAAGTCGGGTGAGCGGAGCATAACGTAGGAGAAGAGTGTGTGTTAAACGAAAGGGTGCCAAATTATTTGAGTTCTCAAATAATACGGCTCAATGCATGGAAAGATTTAGTAAGATGCCCTCAAATGTGGTGGTAGCGGCAAAATGATGGGCCACAATAGTGGATTGGTCAGGTGGCAAAGAGTGGAAATTATTAGGTAAATCAATGAGTTTATGACGAAGCAGGTGGCCAAAAATTTCTTGTGGCATAGTAGTGGAAGAAAGAATAAGGGGCGAAGGTAATGATACAACTGTCGGGGTGGTAGGGGAGGAGGCAAGGGGCAGAGATCATGTAGGGTCTGTAGTAGTAGTGGGAGTATGTGGATTAGTGACATATTTAAGCTAGGTGATCTCAGTGTGGATAGATGTAATTGTTGCCTCCACAGACTGACACTGTGCTTGAAGTAATTGTATAATGTCAAAGGAGTGGGTGGGATAGGAGGATGATTAGGGTGAGATTCATCATTGAGGTGATGGAGATAACATGTAGTTAGCAGAGTGGGGAAGAGTAGAGGATGTAGAAGAGAAGTGGCTAGTTAGATGGAAATGAGGATGATAAGGGAGGAAAGGGTGTTGGTAGCGGTGAGGTACAAGTAGCATGGTGGGAGCATGCCCTGATGATGTGGACAAGGAGGTGTGAGCGGAGCATACGTAGGAGAATGAAGTGTGTTGTTAAACGAAAGCCAAGGGTTGCCAAATGATTTGAGTTCTCAAAAATAATACGGCTCAAGCATGGAAACGAGTTAGTAGGCCAGCAAATTGTGGTGGGTTTTGGTTAGCGGCAAAATGATTGGGCCACAATAGTGGATTGGTCAGGTGGCAAGAGTGGAAATTATTAGGTAAATCAATGAGGTATGAAGAAGCAGGTGGCCAAAAATTTCTTGTGGCCCCATAGTAGTGAAGAAAGAAAGAATAAGGGGCGAAGGTTAATGATACAACTGTCGGGGTGGTAGGGGAGGAGGCAAGGGGCAGAGATCATGTAGGGTCTGTAGTAGTAGTGGGAGTATGTGGATTAGTGACATATTTAAGCTAGGTGATCTCAGTGTGGATAGATGTAATTGTTGCCTCCACAGACTGACACTGTGCTTGAAGTAATTGTATAATGTCAAAGGAGTGGGTGGGATATGGAGGATGATTAGGGTGAGATTCATCAATTGTGGTGGTGGAGATAGAAGATTGCGTAGGTGGAAGTGGATCGCATGAAAGTAATGGTGGGGTAAGAGCGTTAGAGGGATCATCAGTAGAAGTTTCAAAGTCATACTGGACCACTTGATATACTTGATAGGAAATTGTATGTGGGAGGTCATCTAGATAACCATGAATGTGCAAAATACCATGACGTATTGTTCATTCATAAAGGTGGGTAATGAGCATCCTTGAGCATACCAGATAGTAAGGTTGGGTGTGTAACAAACAAAATAACTATTGCAAATGCTAGCAGTGCCGAATGGCACGAGGAAGGTGATATCAATATGATCATGATCAAGGATACCCCCAATATAATCTAACTGGACTAGCCTAATGTAAGTGGATAGGAAGTAGGATGGTGCATGAGATGAAGCACAAGGTGAAAAACATGCAAATTATAAGTGGTAGTGAGAATAATAGAACCATGATAAAAATGCAGGACACACAAGGATGTATGAAGGCCATCAAGGTGGAACCCTAGTTGATGAAGACCTTCATATGAAAAAAACAGTGGGAGGATATGAAGTGTCGAGTGGTATGTGCTCCCAATAGGAATTGTTGATGAAGAGAGTGCAAGTGAATGATGGGAATACTAAAGAGGTGGGAGATGGTGGTGAGAATGGAATGATATCAAGATGTGGTGCGAAAGCTCATTATGGCACAATAGCAGTAGTAGTGATAGGTGGTGGGGAAGAAACAATACTGAGCATGCAAAGATTTTTTGTGAAGGGCATGTCA
The DNA here is from genome assembly GCA_019776745.2 of Taxus chinensis. Lineage (NCBI taxonomy): Eukaryota > Viridiplantae > Streptophyta > Pinopsida > Cupressales > Taxaceae > Taxus > Taxus chinensis. The sequence goes on along the minus strand of CM034156.1, from coordinate 58,041,401 downwards.
TATAGAAAAGCGGATATGGGAGGAATTGGAAAAACAAATGAGTACTGCAGGATGGGTTTAGTGGATGGTGTCGAAGTAACAACATAAGTGGAAGGGACTAGGTCAACCATGTAAACAAAAAGGACTAAGGTAAGTGGAGTTGGTAAGGTAGGAGACTCGATGGTGGGTGGAGAAGAAGGAGGTACAGGGTTAGAGTCAGTTATGCCCAAGGCAGGGGAGAGAGTGATAGGATCAAGAGGAAGAGCTTGAACTTTGGCAATGAGTTGGGATAAGGTAGCAGGATTAGTAGTGCATAAGTAAGAGGTAACAACATCCGTAATAGCCTGAGGATCCATCCCAGAAGATGGAAGGTCAATAAACAAAGGATGAGGGTTAAAACCAGAAGAAGCAGTGGGAATATTTGTGAAAGTGCAACCATGACTATCAAATTGCAAAGTGACTGAAGACTTAACAAAAGAGGACTTTCTAGAATGCTTACCCATGGTGGAAAGTGTGGATTCAAAACCCTAAAAGGGGTAAGAAGAGAGATAGAGAGAGACTGGGTTCACCAAAATGATTAATGAAAATAAAAAGGTTCCTAAATGGGGTATTTAGGGTTCTAGTGTTAATCTAAATAGGAGGACTAAAACATTGTAATAAAGAGGCTAAATAGTAATAAATAACAATAAACTAATATACTAAAGTGATGTAAATCAATTACATGATTTGATCTAATGGAAATAAAACCCTAAAATGTAAGAGGGAAAAGAGAAATGACTTAGCTGATTGATGGTGACTGTCACAGGTTGTCACAGATCTGGAAATAGAAATCGGTAGTGCAGATGAACACTCAGAGGCCCTACAGAGGGTAGATTTGGACGGTCTGAAGTGAAAAAAGTGGCTGGGAGTTTACTAGGGCACCCTAGGGTGCCCTAGCCTACAGTTTGGACGCTTGGAATAATATAAATGCTCAAAACCCTAATTTGGTACGGTCGCTAAGTGTCTCTGAATGTTCTCTGTCTATTGCACTAGATTCACCGGTTGAACTAGATGACGCCCTACACATGAAGAAGAAGAATGGGTTAGACTGACCTCAGCGACCAAACTGGTGGACTTATCGCTGAGTGTTACACTACATTATAAACCCTGATGTAGTTTTGGTGAGTGTGTGTATGTTGTTCCCTAGGTGCTCTCGTGTCACTTGCACTTTGTGAAATAACAAGCTATGATAGCTATAGAAGATCTAGATAGTAGAGTAGAACGAATAAAATCCCTCCTCTAAGAACGTGTGTTATGTAGACTTCCTAGCTTGAATGTATGGTGTTATGTGGATACAAGTGATGCAATGGATGTAACCCTAGATGGAGTGATAGTAGTGATAGGATGCAATGATCTAAGACCCTCATTATGGTCTTATAAGCTTTTTATTTATAGGGTTCTCAAGTTTAATTTCACAATTAATCTCGAAAATGCCGACTAAGGAAAAGATAAAGATGACCAACGGGTAGAAGTGACCCATAAATGAGTGAAAGAGGCTAACCATAGATCAGGGCACCCAGAGTAGGACTGGGGCACCCCAATATAGGGTGGGGCGCCTAAAATTAAGTATAGAATCTTGGGGAAGCTGTGAAATGGGTAGATAGGTTGTAGGAAATATGCGAGAAAGAAGAAATAAAATATAAAACAAAGATGGAAAAAAGGTGGGATTAATTGGTACTTTGTACACTTGAGACCCTTCTAAATAGTAGTATAAGACTAGGCTAAATATTGTCTAAAGTCCATGATTTTATGTTTACAACCTAGTGGGAGAAGTTTGATGAGATTTACATCATCTTCACTAAGATTGTTGTGTTTCTTGGTGATATCTATCCTTTAGAGGCTTCATTTTAACACATTTTGTGACTCCACTAATCAAAAAACCCATTTCTCTCATTTGCAGACCATTTCCATTCTTCCATTTCCTTCTCATGAAGTTGTGCCATCATGAATACATTTCCTCATTGGGATCCTCATTTTCAAGAGCAATATCATTCCCCTCCATCTCATTTTTTCCAAAACTCCCCGTCAAATAATTTTAATGAGACGTAGTTTTCTCACTCTACCCCACATGAATGATATAAATGGTTATCATATTAGCCATAATGCTTTTCAAGAAAAGGGATACGCAGAAAATGGAGGCAATTTCATATAGGATTATGATTTTCATATACATGTCCATATTAAGTAAGAAAACATGCTATAGATGAAGGTGACATGTGAAATCAATGTAGTCAGGCTTGGTTTTAGGGATCCTTTCCATGGGGTGGTCTTGCACTAAGTTGATTTAGCCCTCAACAGAAGCTAGACATAATGGATGAATCATTAAATCAGATACCAAGGTGGATTGAGTCAATGGAATATTATTAATATAGTTGTAGGGAACCCTAACTATGGGGTAACCATTCACTACCATAATACAACTCTCCCATTCCTTCTTTCCAACCTGCATCATCTCATCAAAAATTCTAAATCCCTAGCTTTTGCAAAGATCCTATTGTTAGTCATCCTCCTTTATAAGAGGATGTTACACCTCCCTCATCATTCAAATCCTTGAAAAATTAGTTAGAGGTTCAACCCTTCCCTCCTTGCATATATCGAAACCCATTTTGGGATGAGATTAATGCGCAAACAAACTTGGGAGGGAAACCTTATAAAGGGCCACACAAAGAAGATAAATTTCATAGTTTTAAGGTTTGGAGCCAGGAAGTTGATGTCAAATAGATCCTTTTTTAATAAGTAATTATTCAATCTCATTCTAGTGCATCAAAACTAGTTGAGGTGAGCTCCATTACTATTAATCATGATATATCTATTGAAGAATGTAATGAATTTGAAATCGTGGATTGATAAATGGTCCAACCTTTTAAAGAGCCTCCTATTGTTTTTTTCAATCAATTTAAAAAGGAGGTTGAGATTGAATAACACAAGACAGAGGAGGAAGCACTAGGCTTTGAGGATATAGATATAGAAGAGATCACTGAGATCTTCTTACTCTTTTTTAATGGGAATATATTGATCAATCTTCATTCTCATTTAGGGAATCAGACTTGGAGGTAATCCATAGGAAGAAAACTAAGGAGGGAATTAGGCATGAAGATTAGATTGATGTTCATATTGAGGAGGAGGATATCTTTGAGTTATAATTTTTTTTGTTTGAAGCTAAGGAGAAGAATGAGGAGTTCAATGTTGATTCAAATATATTCATAGGGGAGGAAACAAATGAAAAAAAAATGAACAACTTCCAAACCCTCTCCAAAATGAGGACAATATGCATGACAACTTTATTCATGAAGTGGAATGTGAAGGAGATGTGAAAATTAAAAGAATCAATCCTTTGGGGTACATAGTTGGATGTCCAATTAGACATCTATCTAGATCAAAGCCAAGAACAAAGTTTTCATTGGTCATGTTCACTTCATACAATGAGGAAGAGCTTTAAAACATCAAATGTTAGTGCATGCACCCATCCAAACCAAATGTAGAACAATCAGAGGAGGTTTATTATCTTTTCCTGGCTGATACTTTAATCAAAGGAGAAGTGCGGGCCACATTTTCACTTCATTCATGTGGTTTTTTTGCAAAACTAATGATATGGCCATATTTCGTAAGAATTGGAAGCTAATTTTCTCATCCTATGTTAGGATTTGTTTGGTTTGCTTTCCTTTTGGTTAGAGCATGAGTAGTTTAGGGTTTCTTGTTGCAAAACAAGTGCTTGTGCACACTCTACATGTTTCCACTTGGAACATGTATGATTTGTATTTTATATATAGTTTTTGTGGACCATTTATGGTTGTACACAGTCTACTTTTTCCATGCATGGTATAAAATCAGAATGTTTTGTGGCATCTTCGAAGCAGAGTATTCTTTCAAGCTCAAAAATATTAACTTTAAATCAGACAAATTTAGTGATTCATGTAGATTCAAGGATGGTTATAAAGTTTTAAATATTACATTCAAGTTTCAGGCTTGACTCCATTCCCAATGAATTCTTTAAGGATACTTATCTTTACATCTAGCAGGTAGATGTCCCCTAAAAGTCACCAAACTGTTGTCTAAAATAACACCCCCATGTTATTTTGAACAACTCGTCCAATTTTAAGACATAAACGACTTTGGATTGAAGACCCGCAGAATGAAGAAGTTGAAGACATAACATTTTGTAGAAAAATGGAAAAAAAATTAGTGTTATGTGGAATTTTCAAGGTTGGAATCCGCAAAACAAAGAAGTGATAAGTTTAGTCTTCCGCAACATTAGTGAAAATATTAGTGCTTTGTGGCATGGAAAATACAATGCTACGTGGACTTGGAAAATATGGAATTTTTTGGAGTTGGTAATTCCACACAATAAAGCATGTAGTCCACTTAGGAGAAGCCGCGATGTAAGAAAAAAGTGTCACGAGACACCACGAGGAAAAGGAAAGAAAGCTTGAATGCAACTAGGTTTGGAAACCATGGAATACATAAACTTAGTGTTTTATAGATATCAAAGACTTAGTGTTCCATGGAGTTGAAAACGATATGCAACATACAAAGTATATGATATAATTAGAGTCTGCGGAGGTCACAAAACTCAACAAAGGTCATAAAATCTATGGATCATTTAGACAGAAAACCATGGATCAAAGCAGAATCATAAGAATTTTGTGAATTACATGAAAGTTATACCTTCCTCAATTCAATTGTATGAACCATTCTTAACCACTAGAATTAAATCCTACACTGTGAGGTCCACATTTTTAGATGATTTAGATGGTGTGCAAGTTAAGCAATGTCAGGTTCCCATACTTGGCCTGCAAAATCAATGACACCCATGCCTATCTGTAAACAAAGTGATTATTGGTTCTTGGTGGTAGCGGGTGGTTAAATTCATTCAATGGCATGATATGATCTTCTCCCTTTCTCTTCTCTCCTTCTTTCTATAAATGCAACTCAAAAACTTATTGTAACGAATCCTCTCCCGACTGTAAAGTCACCATGTCAAAATGGTGGCCAAGATGTCATGAGGAAGACCTCAGATTTGATCTCTAAGGCATCCAACACCTTATAAATGTTTGTAATGGAATGTGTACCTAGAAAGCAATGATATAATGTTGAATGTGGCTCGTATCTTCCCTTCTGCATATATTATTGTCTTCTAGTCCCTATGTTTCATTCATTTTATGTTGTGCATGGATTATCTCAATGGGTTTTCATTTCTGTGTGTCGATATTATGTGGAATCAAATGTTTCATGTTGATTTGTTCTATGGCATGTGTTTTCCCTCTCCTCATGTGTGTTCTTTCTATTCTTCCCCTCATTGAGAGTGATCCCCCTTTTTTGGTGCTATCACCATTGTTTTATCTTAGTTTCCCTTTCATGCATTTCTCTCCCTCTCAACCCTGGTCCCTTAGAATACTTAAGAGTAGTGTTATATTAGTAAGATAGGTAGAGGAAGTCAACCTTCTCTAGAGGTGATATCATATAGTCAAGTCACACATTGAGATATCATACGATGTTTCATTGAGTTGTTGAATCAAATAGATTCAACATGAGTGCAACTTCAAGTGAAAAAATGTATACCAGAAATAAAGTAATGTTTGATACTAAGAAAAAACTTGGGAATATTGTGCTCCCTCGCACAGTTGGTGTTGCTACTATTATTATTAAATTCATGGTTTTATCTTCTATTAACTCATGTAACATGCATCTAGGTTACCCTTGGTTGTGTGCTTTTAGGATTATCTTATCTATATTACATCAATATGTTAAGTTTATTCATAATCAACAAGTGCTTATAATTAGGGTTATACCATTTAAGACACCTATACCTAAGAGGATTGGTCTAAAATATACAATTATTACTCCTACTCCTAGGCCTTGTGTTATGTCTTCTAGTTCACATGTTCATTTTAGTGAGACACTCCCTCATAGGCCTCCTTCTAGGTCTTCTAGTTCATATGCTACTTTTAGTGGTTCATTCCCTCCTAGGACTTTTGTTAGGTCTTGTAGTTCACATGTCACTTATAGTGGGTCACTCCCTCAACATTTTGTTAGGTCTTCTAGTTCACATGTTACTTATCATGGATCACTCCCTCATAGGCCTCATGTTAGGTCCCTATCTACACATATTACTTCTCATGAATCTTTCTGTCCTAGGTTTTTTATAATGCATACTATGGTTCCTACATATCTTCAATAAGATCATCCTTCTTCTCTTATGAAAATTGTGAGGCTTAAACCTCCTTCATCTTATGGGATCATCTCTCCTCCTTATGAGGATCTTATTTGGTAGCTCTTGTGTTACCTTCATTCCCTGTACATACTTATCTTATAGACACAAAATCATGCACTTGGGTATATTTCTAGGTCTTAATCACATACTACTATTCATATGATTCCTAAGTGAGAAAACTAGTAATTGATAGCTATCATTGGCCTTATATCTGTGTTTCTTATTTTTTATTTGGCCTTTTACACCCTTCATTCTAGTCAGTGCTTCACTGCTTTATCTTTCATGACTCTGGACACCAACTCCTAGGCACCCTTTTCCTTCTTGGTGCCCCGACCTCTTTGTACTTTACTTAATATTTTTAGGCATCTTATTTTCTTATGGGTCTCCTTTCGAGTTTTCAATTATAAAATTCAACCAAGGGAATCATATAAATACAAAGCTATGTGACAAAAATAAATGACCAATCTCTAAGAATATATTATCATCACCTAAGGTTACATACCAAAGAATTTAAGAGCATCAAAGGCATCCATCTAACATCCATTCAAGGGATAAGGTACTGCATTTTCTACATACACTTCATAAGAAGGGGAAGTTCATTTTTCCATCCACACATCTATTTACATTGGTATATCTAGTTATCGCTTGCTATCATGAGCACTTGCGCAAGGGATTCTTAGGGAATGATTCTATCACACACACACAAGAATTGCATGGAGTCTAAAATGTAGTGCAATACTCAGTTGTAATCTCGTTCACTCAGGTGACCATAAGGGTCAGTCCGACTCCTCATTTTGCATCTTTTTGTTTTTGGGATTTGATGTAGTGTGAGGGTTTTGTAGGTATGCATCACATGCATTAAAATTAAGTAGAAACAACTATGCAAATAAAAACAAAACCGATTAGAATTTATGACAAAAAAGTATCAATAAATCCCTTAGTCAAAAAAGGATAGAAAATCCTTCTTCTTGTATTGATCCTTAAATAAAAGTTGTACATAGTCAAGGAATGGAGAAATTAGAGTGAAAAATGGCCAACTCTTTTCACTCACAAGTAAGCAAAATCTCTCTCATGAACTTATAAGAATACAACTAGCTAGAAGAATTTCAGAATTAGAACCCCTTAGAATGAGGATCTCATTACAATTTATAGATTTTTGGAAGTCTCTTCACCTATCCCCCATTGAACCTTCATATGTCTTGAAAATTTTAACATTCTTAGGAAAATTTTAAGTCCCATTTTATAACTTAAGGGTGACTTATTACATTGAAAATAAGGTCATTTTTAATTACTTAAGGCATTATGAAAAAGTGCAACCCCAATGAATAATTAGAACATGGAGGAGAGAGAAAGTGGGGAGAGAAGAGAGAGAAGGAAAAGATGGATGTTTCTCCTGATGAAGTTTACTGATCCTGATCATTGGAAAGCTCCAAGGAGATGAAACTCTAAATCTCTAAATATTTTTCCTCCTAAAAAACTCCTTAACACTTGCGCTCAATGTCAAATTGTTCTCCATCCCATACCGATGAGAAGATACCCACTCCATTGAATTTCGTGTTGCAAATGGTTCACTCATGCTGCAGACCAGTTGTTGCTGATGAGAAACTACCTTTTAACGACCTATGGACACCACAGACTGAGTGTTTAGAAACATTGTTGAGTTATCTCAATCGTGATTGTGGATGTTGCTCATGGAGATCCACTTCAAAGAAGCTGAGGATAGAAACTCCCTCTTGCGATGACCCTTTTCAACATTGTCGTATTCTGTTGACATATGTCCTATGGAATGATACATTAGTCTGTATAGGTACTAGGTACCAATAAACATACTGGAGAAACTATGAATGGTTCTTCAACACTTGCTATTCTTACATGGAGCAACTTACTATTTTTAGTAAGTGTGAAAATTCTTCTCCGAGCTCCAACTACAACTACTAGTTTGAATATTTAATTCTCTGAATGATCCCTTTTGTGAAATTCACCCTCTGGAATGACTTACTATTTTTAGTAAGTATGAAAAATCAGCTCCTTTGAACCTCAATTGGGTATCGCAACTCAAATTTCTATTTCTCCTTATGTTCCTCTCACCTCTTGCACCAATTTTTTATTTTTAGCAGGTGCTCGTGGGACCACTTACTATTTTTAGTAAGTGTGAATTCTAGACCAAGATGACCACTTCAATGATTGTTTCCTACGATATCGCTTCTATGTTCACCACCTTTTTTGTAATGTCTTCAGTTGGTAACTTACCCGAAATAGTAGTCTTCCATGTAGTAGACCTGTTATTTTTAGAAAGTGATCTTCTGGTGGTTGGATCACGATGGGATGAAGTTTTTCGATATGGTTTTTTTCCTAATATCACTCCTCTGAAATCTTAGTCTTACCCGATCACTCGTTTGTGAGATTTTAAATTTTCAAATTTTCTAGCTCGTGGTAGCTTTGGACACGACAGCCATTAACGGAGCTTGAAAATTGTAGGTATGGTTTTCTTCTCTATTAGTGAAAAAAATCATATTTTTGATATGGGTTTTTGTTTTTCGTTCCAGAAGTGAATTTTTTTAAAACCGATTTTCGGTTTGACTGGAAATATGACTTTTGTCTTCGTTGGGCCAAGATGGAAATTTCTTCGCTGCGAAGAATTTATGTTGTGGAAAGGAGATCTATTGCTAAGGTTTTTGTGGCCTCTAAAAATTAAGAATGCAACAAAAAATGGTTCTTTGTTTCGTGCACTGGTTTGTAATATATCTTCAACTCTTCGTCTCATGGCAACATAGTTTTCAGATGGATTTCTTCGTTCTTCTCCTTCCTTCTTCATTTCTCTGACTCTTTCGATCAATATCTTATTCAAAACCTATGTATTTTCATGGAGTGAAGGGTTTGGTGGCCATGGTGGATTTGGTGTTCTCTGCAACTTTCTTCTGGTAATGTAGAAGTAGTAAGAAGCTACAAGAAGCAGAAAAGGAGATAGAAATTTTAAAATTTTGAAGTTGGGGTTGGGTGCAATTTTGTGTCCCAGATGTCCCTTAACCATTAAGGGATGAAAGGGACAGCAAATTCCACATCGTGCCTCCATGCGACACTTGGCGGAAATCCAACGGTCGAGCATTAGGGCTCAAAATCTTGAGAAAAGCACATGGGGCTGGAAGTTGGTTGTGAACCGAGAGGCATACCTGGGGATGGGTGCATTTTCCTATCCCCTATTTCCATCGATAAGTAAGGGACAAAATGGACATAAAATTTCACATTACACCTAGAGCTGACACTTGGCAAGCATCCGAAGGTTGTGCATTTGGCTCCAACTAGCTCCTAGGGGCTTGAATTCTACACTGGGGGTGATCACATGGATGACCCGAGGGCTTCAAGGGGTTAGGCACATTTTCATGTCCCCCATGCCCCTTTTACAAAGAGACATAAGGGTCATCATTTTGCACATCGTGCCTAGAGTTGACACTTAGCGAGCATCCGACGGTTGAGGGAATGAGCTTTGACAAGCACCTAGGGGCTGAATTGGTGATCTGAGAGGTTCTATGTGTGATCTGAGGGCTTCTTGGCGCTGATTGCATTTTATCGTCCCTCATGTCCCTTAGCTTGAGGGATGAAAGGGACATCAAATTGTGTCAGGATCCTAGAGCTGACACGTGTCCTCACTTAAATTTGACTAACTGTGAGAAGCTCACCTTGAGGGAAACTTGAAACGACGATAACTTGAGCTCCCGATGGAATGTTTTGGAAAAAATTTATATGAAATTGATTGAAAATGGCCTTCTAAATCCAATGGTGTGGGTATTGGCTCTTGATTCCACCATTAAGCCCTGAAAAAGGGGATTTTTGATCTAGCTCCTTAGCTCGATGACCATCCTTTGTGCTTATGTAATTTTCATTGGTTGAACTCTTCATAGGAAAAATCCTACCTCTAGTGATTGAGCATTTATGAAGAATTTCTTAATGTTATTTTTAGATGGTGAATCTTCTTCTAGTCTCCTGCGGAGGAACCAGTCGAAACAAGCCACACAACCTCTCATAGTTTCATTTACTTCCTTCTTCATTTCTGCCAATTGAACAAGGAGATCTTGACAATCCTTAGTAGATTTGAATATTTCCTTGAACTTTGTTTTGTTATCATTCCAACGAGTTATTGATCTGGCAGGTAAAAATTAAAACAATTATGATACTTTTTCTTGGAGAGAATCCATGAACAATATTATGGCAACGTCTTCATGTGCGACTCCAAGAATCCCACACGATGTGGTGAAAGAGAAGAAGTGTTCTTTAGGATGTTATGTGTCGTTGCCTTTGAAATTTGGAAAATTCTTTCGGAAACCTGTTGGTAAATCGTGAAAAGGGGGTTCAAGAGAAAGCGGGCCTGTATTTCTTCCCCATGGAATAATGGGTTGAGGTCTTTCTACTTCATCTGCCATTGTTGTTTATGTTCCTGCTTCAGCTCTTGTTTCTAAATATTCTTCTTCTGGGCTTTATTCTTCCTCCATAACTCAATTCTCAACGGTGGTTAAAAAACGGGAGAATTTGAAGGGGGAGTATCAACAGGAGTTTGGATGGGATTACCAGGTGAACCAATTGAAGACCTAGATGGGGATGAGGCTTGAGAAAAGTAATAAAGGTTATCTTTGATTTGATTGTACTGGTATTGGAAAGCTTTAAAAGAGAAATCAACAACACCTCTTAACCTGCTCAACCTGGTATATCTTATTTTAGCCAGATCTGAGAAAATTTTATGATGGGAACATGAAAGGACACCACGGAATTTGAAAATTCACGTGCAAAAATCAGCAGTGTGTCTTTTAGAAATGGATTTTTGTCAACTCCTTTTTCTTCATTTTGGGTGCAAATGTTGCTAAATCTACCCCACGATGGGTGCCAAAAACTGTTGGCGAGAAAATTTGTCAGGTGCAAAAAATTGTGGGTTTCTTTCCAACACTTTGTGAATCCAAGTCCCTCTACTTAAATGGTACAACTTCCATATATGCATGTGCGAGTGAGGTGAGTTTTATCCTAGTTGGCCTTGTGGCTGGGGATCCAACAAGGCCACTCCACTGAACTTGCAGAAAATCTAGAAATATCTTACTAGAGAGGAATTTGTCAAGAGAGCGAGAAAGGGAGTGAGAATATGAGGTAGGGAAACTAATGCTACAAGTAGAAAATCATATTCTTGCAAACATCATTTAGAAGTTTCTTCACATGCATTAAAATTAAGAAGAAACAACTCTGCAAAAAGAAACAAGACCGATTAGAATTTATGAGCACAAAGTATCAATAAATCCCTCAGTCAATAAAGGCTAGAAAATCCTTGTATTTATGCTTAAGAAATATTTGTAGTTAGTCAAGGAATGAAGAAATTAGAGAGAAAAAATGGCTAACTCTTTTCAGTCACAAGAAAGTAAAATCTCTCTCATGAACTTGCAAGAATACAACCAGCTAGAAGAATTTCATAATTAGAACCCCTTAGAATGAGGAGCTCATTACAATTTATAGAGTTTTGGAGGTCTCTTCGCCTATCCCCCATTGACCCTTCATATACCTTGAAACTTTTCACTTTTTAAGGAAAATTTAAGTCCCCTTTTATAACTTGAGGGTGACTTATTACATTGAAAATGAAGTCATTTTTAACTACTTAAGGCATTATGAAAAAGTGCAACCCCAACAAATAATTAGAACGTGGAGGAGAGAGAAAGTGGGGAGAGAAAAGAGAGAATGAAAAGAAGGATGTTGCTCTTGATGAAGTCTATATATCATGATCATTGGAAAGCTCCAAGGAGATGAAACTCTGAATCTCTAAATATTTTACCTCCTGAAAAAATCTTTAAGACTCTCGCTTGATGTCAAATTATTCTTCATCCCGTGCTGATGAGAAGATACCCACTTCCTTGAATTCCTTATTATGAATGATTCACTCATGTTGCGGACTAGTTGCTACTGATGAGAAACTACTTTTTGATGACCTACAAACACCACAGACCGAGTTTTTAAAAACACTGTTGAGTTATCTCAATGGTGATCGTGGACATTGCTCATGGAGATCCACTTCAAAGAAGTTGAGGATGGAAACTCCCTCTCGCGATGACCCTTTGCAACACTATCATATTATGCCGACATATGTCCTACAGAATGATACATTTTTCCGTACATGTGCTAGGTACCGATGAACATACTGGTGAAACTATGAATGGTTCTTCAACACTTTCTATTTTTGCATGGAGCAACTTACTATTTTTTGTAAGTTTCAAAATTCTTCTCCAAGCTCCAACTACAACTGCCAATTTGAATATTCAATTCTCAGAATGCTCCCTTTTGCAAAATTAACCCTCTAGAATGACTTACTATTTTCAATAAGCACCAATGAGATGACTTACTATTTTTAGTAAGTATGAAAAATCAACTCCTTTGAACCTCAATTGGGTATCACAACTCAAATTTCTCTTTCTCCTTGTGTTCCTCTCACCTTATGGACCAATTTTTTATTTTTAACAGGTACTCGTGGGACCACTTACTATTTTTAGTAACTATCAATTCTAGACCAAGATTACCATTTTGATGATTTTTACCTGTGATACCGCTTATGTGTTCACCACCTTTTATGTAGCTTTTTCAGTTAGTGACTTACCCGAAATAGAAATCTCCCATGTAGAAGACATGCTATTTTTAGAAAGTGAGCTTTTGGTGGTTGGATCATGGCAGGAAAAAAATTTCTGATATGGGTTTTTGCCCAATATCAATCCTCTGAAATCTTAGACTTACCCTATCACTGGTTTGTGAGATTTTAAAATTTCAAAATTTCTACCTAGTGGCTACTCTGGACATGATAACAATTAATGGAACTTGAAAATTATAGGTCTGGTTTTCCTCTCCGTTTATGGCAAAAATCATATTTTTGATATTGGTTTTTTTTCTCGTTCCACTGGTGAACTTTTTTTAAAATCGATTGTCGGCTTGACGGGAAATTTGACTTTTGTCTTCATTGGGCCAAGATGGAGATTTATGTTGTGATGTTTTTGTGGCCTCTAAAAAAAAATAATGCAACAAAAAATAGTTCTTCATTTCATGTGATAGTTTGTAAGATATCTTCAAATCTTTGTCTCACGATAATGAGGCTTTTAGATGGATTGATTTGTTCTTCTCCTTGGTTCTTCATTTCTCTAACTCTTTCGATCAATCCCTTATTTGAAACTTGTGTATTTTCATGGAGTGGAGGGTTTGGTGGCCATGGCAGATCTGGTTCAGAGCAGCAATGGTGGACTGGGTGTTCTCTGCAACTTTCTTCTGACAATGAAGAAGTAGTAAGAAGTAGTAAGAAGCGACAAAGGAGATAGAAATTTTCAAATTTTGAAGTTGGGGTTGGGTGCAATTTTGTGTCCCTGATGTCCCTTAAGAATTAAGGGATGAAAGGGACATCAAATTTCACATTGCACCTCCATGTGACACTTGGTGGAAATCCAACAGTCGAGCATTAAGGATAAAAAGCTTAAGAAAAACACCTGGGGGCTGGAAGTTGGTCATATGGAGAACCAGGAGGCATACTTGGGGATGAGCGCATTTTCCTATCCCCTATTTCCCTCAAGCATTAAGGGATGAAAGGGACATCAAATTGCACATCATGCCTGGAGCTGACACTTGGTGAGCATCCGATGGTTGTGCATTTGGCTCCAATTAGCTCTAGGGGGCTTGAATTTTGTACTGGAGATGGTCACATGGATAACATGAGGGATTCAAGGGGTTGGGTGAATTTTCATGTCCCTCATGTCCCTTTTCCAAAGTGACATAAGGGTCATCAGTTTTCACATCGCACTTGGAGCTGACACTTGGTGAGAATCCGAAGATTGAGGGAATGAGCTCCAGAAAGCAACTGGGGACTGAATTGGCGATCTAGGAGGTTTTATGTGTGACTAGAGGGATTCTTAGGACTGGGCACATTTTAGGTATCTGTAGCTTGCAAAGTATGATCATAGGTATTAAAATTTTATGTGCTAGAATAAGAAGAATTTGAACTAATATGATTATAGATAGGAGATGTAGGAATATTAATGGCCATAGGAAGAGACATAGAAACACCTTGAAGTTTAATATGAGATTCTCATGATGAAATAGGAACCCTAGATGTAGGAATGATAACGACTGGATCCTTTCTTTTAATATGTTGTTTTATGTATGCATTGGTTGTTTTGCCCTTCTCTGGGTTGTTTCTCTCATTTTATAATGTGAAAAAAGGTTCAGTTATTGAAGATAATATAGTGTGCTTATGTTGATCCTGAGAAATATAGACAATAATATCATTATTAGAGATTTATTTTTAAAATTGTGTAAAATGTTATGCCTCATATTTGGGCAAGCTATTATCAAATTCATTATAAGAACACTATCCTTATATACAATTAGTGAAAATAGTGAAGAAGAAATGGGAAAAGATATTAGAAGTAGAATATGGGAATTTACAAGTAATAGAGACCATATTACCTAATTATATATTCACACAAGTGGAATTAGTGTAGAGGTCCCCTCCCTCATATAAAATAGGAAGATGTAGCTAACTAAAGGTATAATAGCTCATATTAAAGAAAAAACATGAATCCTTAGGCTTGAGATAAATATTATAAAAGACTTAAGGATTTATTTTAATAAAATACAAATATTAAATCTAATTTCAGAGTCACTACTATAATAAAATACAACAAAATAAAAGTTCTAAACACTCTAAAAATGCAAACGTATAAGAAAATTTGAGAGGTAGGTAACTTATCTGATTTACACTTATCCTAAAGCAAATTTGAACTAGAGAAACTATTGAACATGCTGGTCAGAGTGTTAGAAATTATCGATATCAATTCTAGAACCTACAGAAAGAGCTAGACATGGGCGCCTAGGATAAGGTGAGGGTGCCTGGGCACTAGAGACCTCTTGTAGGCACCTATGAATTCACAAAGGGTCAAAATCTAATTTTTCATGTGTTGTTAGGGTTTTGTTGTCACTTTTTATTGATCACCTGATATTCGCACTTGGATTGCCGAGGTACTTGTAACCTTTAACAAAAACCCTAACTACCTGCAAAAGCTCTCAAAAACATCAAATTGGAATAAAAAATGCAATATGTGAAGTTAGATTGACCTCGATGGTCATCTGAAGGATGAACTTATGACCAAGCATTGTACTACATTCCAAAATCCATGTAGTTTTGTGTGCTTGTGTGTGAAATAATGTCCTTAGGTTTCCCTCACGCTAAGATAGTAGGATAAAGCTAGATAAAATGCAAATGTGTGGGATGGAATTCAAAAATTTTCCTTCCTATGCAGTTTATGTAAAGTAATCAACCTAAAAAATGCAGTCCCTTTGATAGTATGTACATATGATTTCCCTTTAGAATTGCCCACCCCTATAATAATATGTATGTTGTGTATATATAGGGATCTCTTGTTTGAATTTT
Source organism: Taxus chinensis (assembly GCA_019776745.2). Lineage (NCBI taxonomy): Eukaryota > Viridiplantae > Streptophyta > Pinopsida > Cupressales > Taxaceae > Taxus > Taxus chinensis. The sequence continues at coordinate 58,025,742 of CM034156.1, read as the reverse complement.
GACACTAGTGATATGACATGCCGACTATGACTTCAAGATAAGGATAAGAAAACCAAAAAGGCTGACCAAACATGTCAAAAAAGTGAAAAGAACAAAGAGGACAGGAGCGCCTGGGTGCTAGTGTCTAGAATGGGTGCTGGTTTCTAGGGATAAATGAAGACAAATGTGAAAATAATGATAGATATGGATCCTTGTGACCTAAATAAAAATTGGTATAGCAATGACAAATGTGACAGAGAAATATAAAAGGTATCAATTCAAACAAGTGAATGGACTAGGGAGTGTGTCACCAGTGAATAATTTTCTTACTCGAGATCCATGCATATAACAACATACTTGGTGGTATAGTAAAATAGTAATATGTACGTGATTTTGTGTCTACGTTTCCCCCCTTATGTTTTTTGAATTAAATTCAAGTAGTGTAAAGGAACTAAGAAACATACCTGTGAGAAGTTCAGAGAATCCTTGTCACTGAAATATGTGCAAAATATAAGAACACATAACGTGGAGAACCATGGATCATTGCATCGATCCATGTCGCATAAATAGAGACAACAAACCGTTGTAAGGATCACTTGGAGAAATTGATGATTTGATTTTGGAGAATTTGGAGATTTTGAATTGTTACTGATGGAGATTTAAATGGGTAGGGAGTGATCAATTCCCAACCTGATTTTGTAAAATTTCAATTAAGGGAAGATTTGGGTGTCCTGTCACCAGAGGAAGAGTGTTGGGGAGAGAGGTCTAGTTTTACTCTCCATCCATGAATACATCCTCAAAAGGTCTAACCATTGTAGATGGATAAAGACCACATTTAGTTCCATGTTGAATAACCCATATAAGAGCAACATAGGAAATAAAATGACATCTCATTTCCCCCACTCCCATGGGTGTTCCAATTTTTATGGTGTTAGATGAATTCCAAGTTAGGTCATTTGGAAGCAATAGAAAATGTAAAGTGATTCCCATGTTAGGTCATCTGGGAAAGATAATAAAGTGATATAGCTCCCAAGTTAGGTCATCTAGGAGAGATAGTAAAGTATGTAATGTTGTATCAATTAAATGATTTGATTCGAATAGTAAAATATTGCTTTGAAATTGGATGTGTGTGATAGATTACTCATAGAGATATTTTTTTCACTTTTTGCCCCCATATTACGTCATTAGGGGGAAATAGATAGAAAGTATATGAATAGATTGATTTGTTCCTTTGTTTGACTAGTGTGAAATAATTTTTTTGATATTGGTGTATTAAGAGTATCAAATGATTGTATAGTATCTTGAGAGGGATTGTAGGGTGATTCTGATTGTATGCCTCCCTTTTGGTGAAAGGACGAGGGGTGGAGATGATGAGCATTGAGCCAAAAGTAAAGGTGAAAAGATGTAATGATGACCAAGATGTAGTATAGAAGATGTTGTAAGATTGTGTATATGTGTGAGATTGGAATATAACATTGTGTAATGTGTATAGTATGGTGGTAGAAGAAATTATAAACCGAATAGCGTCAATGGGGAAGAAAATGAAATAGCAAAGATCAATATATGAGTGAAACCATGGGTCATGTATTAATTGGAAGAATGAGTGCAAATAGTAACTATAGTAAATGAAAAATTGAAAATTGTTATGTATAGTGATAGTAAAAAGTGAATAGTAACTTCATTTGAACTGTGATTGAGTTAGAATTTGAGCTCCGAGCTTGTGAGGATATTGTAGATTAGGGCAGCGAGGTGTGTAGGCACCCGGATCAGGAGGTTGAATACCACTACTTATAGATCTATGCTTGATTGTATGGGATGAGGGGCAGTCATATGGAGGTTATATAAAGACTATGGTGGTTGAGTAGAGGATGGAGTCAAGTTGTAAGTGCATTTGACGCACAATGTGGTTAGCAGACTGGTTTCCTAGAGTGATGAGTTGTTTCAGGAAGAGTGTGTGTCGAGGCAATTCGGTATGGCCTAGGATGTGACCCTGGAGCCATATGTATGGGTGAGGGAGACTAACGTACCGAGGATGCCCAAAGCAAGGCCTAGTCTTGAATAGATAAGATGCACAACTAGTCCATCCTAGTCCATATGAGGTGGATACAGCCATAGAGCCAATACAGGTGGACGATGCAGGATGTACCCAAGCCATATAGTGATTGGTGGAAATCATATCGTTGATGGGTGTTATTATTGCTAGTTGTGACACATAGATGCGGTTGGGTGGACCACTAATATGTTATGAGGAGCAGAGGGGCATGCATCTACTCCAATGGGTTTCCTACTAGTAGAGATGACATTAGCTAAGCGTATGTATTATTATTGGTATTTTTTGATTGTTATGTCGTTGATTGTAGTATGCTAAACGTGTGTGAGTAACTAATGTGGTATTGGATGGTTGCATGTGATTCTTATTGGTCCTTGATCATTTGATTCATCTATCCACACATTGAATTGAAATGTGCCGCCATATGTGCTCATGAGAGGTGGGATGTTGGAAACGGGGAGCATGCCCATTTGTTTGAGCCAGTGGTAATGGATGGACCACATGTACTGTATTATTGAGCGAGCGTGATGTGGCTCCGTGTAGAGACTCATACGAGCTAGGAAGACCGTAGGGGGTGGATCCCTGGAGCTACATAATGTATTCATGAAATATTGATGGAGTTGCGGGGCCTATTCATGGAGCCATTGCGGATCGAGGTGGACTTACTACAGAGACAGTGGAAAGATATAGAGGCCGTGACCAGTGGCGTAGATTGAGCGGTGAAGCATCTAGTTCTAGGGATCCCGTGGTTTTATATAGCAATAATGAGGATGAGACTATGATGTATATATATGTAGTGATGGATGGGGGATTTCCCCCCAGTAGTTGTATTTTGAGACTATGATTTTTGACGAACACACACACACACATATGGATGATTGGTAAGTTCATATATTGGTTTGTGATGTTTGATGCCATTGCATAAATGATTATGTTAAGATTTGAAATAGTATGATGGTGTAGTAATTTTTGAACAATTGAACGTGCATTATATGTATGAATAATGGCATATGGATCCATATAACATGATAAATAGTAATAGATGTATGTGTAAATGTAGTGTGTTAGATAAAATGAATGATGATGATATAGTAGAATGATACATTACTAAGTGCCATAGAGATGTAAATGATGTATGTAAGCATATGTGATAAATAGTAATTAGGTGTAGGTGATGGTGAATGAAAAGTAATGCCCCCCAATGTGAATGAAATGATAGAAAAATGAGGTTATTTATTAAAACCCCTTGACAAGTCAAGGATGAACCATGATAAGGTAATTAGTGTGTATCAGTATTGGCTGAAGAGGGGGTTAGGAATAATATATCCCCCAAGCATAGTGAGTAAAAAGAATGAGGTTCATTATTATATAAGATCCCTCAAAATTCAAGAATGAACCATATAGATACACCAGTGCATCAGTGGGAATTGGTTTGATAGTGTGTGCTAGATAGATAGATCAATGAAGCATAGAGCGTAAAGATTGAGTGAGGTTATTATTATAATAGATCCATCAACAGTCATGTAAGAACCTTCAATAACATGAGTGCATCATCAAGGTAATGAGGTGATCATATAGAAATCACCTACCAAGGATGAAGAGGCCTCCAAGTGATGGTGGAAGCATGTGAAGTGGTAGTAGCATGAGTGTAAGAGCCAAACTAAATGTCAGATGAAATGGTGCCAATAATGGGAGATGTAGTGGTAGGAAGAACAGATGTTGATGGCTTAGGCAACCAATGAGATGTAGTAGCACTATGAGGTGGATGAGATGATGTGGCAATAGATGCGGTAGGTGGAGGATGGATGGATAATGATCTTAGGAGGTGGACAAATGACAACCTTAGAAGTAGTTGGAGGTGACAAGTGAACAATGGTAGAAGCATGCTTATGTGGAATAGGAGAAAGAGACCGCTCACAAGAGCGAGAACCAAAGGAAATGACACCCTTATCTTCTAATTGTTGCAATTTTTCATGAAGGGCACAACAATCATTGTTGTGATGACCATTGATGTGGTGGAAATTGCAATAAGGAAGATCGTGATGGTGATGCAAGCAATGATGAGGATGATGTTGATTAGAGGGTAAGTCACATTAAGTGCTTATCAAGTAAAGCACACAAAACATCATGAGGCTTAACAACATGCGAGAAATGTACAATGGCTCCTGAGTAGGAGATGGAGAAGACTTAGGTGGAGAGTGATGCAGTGGAGGAGATGGAGGATACTTATGTGATGGAGGGGATGGAACTTGCTTGCAAGGCAGAGGAGATGGAAACCTTGGAGGAAACTTAATAAATTGTAGAGGAGAAGACGTAGAACATGATGAAGCTGTAGAAGGAATAGAAGGGGGTTCTATAACATGTGCAATAATTAAATCTTGTTCTAGATCAATGACTTTATAGCATAAAAGTGTAAACAATTCACATGTATCATATTGTAATTTTTCTTTCAATGCAGGAATCAAGCCACGAAAAAAGATAAATTGCTTTTCTAGATCAATAGGCTAAAATAATAACTGATGCATGTAAGAATTGAAGCATAAAATGTAATCTAGAATGGGTTCTTTCTTTCCTTGATGCAAGCTAGGTAAGAAATCATGTGTAACTCTAGGACCATTGTTAAGTATAAAGTGTATAAGAAAAACATCTTCCATTTCACAATATGTACTAATAGATCCATAAGGAAAATGAGTATACCATTGAAGAGCATCATCAACAAGACTATATCGAAAATATTTTAGTAACAATCGATCATTAGAATAAGAAGCCATGGCTAAATGATAATGATTAAGATGAAAATATGGATTTCCAGTGCCATTAAAACATGAAAAGGTAGGCATGATAAAATCCTTAGGAAAAGCTGAATTGTGAATTTTCTTTGGAATATGATTGCCATGAAGAGAGTTATTGTCAATGGAAGCATAATAGGCTTTGATTTCGAGAGTAAGAGATTGAACTTGAGATTGCAAATGGCCAACAACATACATGAGTGATAAAATATCATGTGAAGGAATCATAGAAGAAGTGAGAGGCACATGAAGAGGTTGAAGTTTTCCATTGTGAGTGATCATGGGAATGTGAGAAGAAGAAGCAAGAAGATGAAAGCGTTATGGGAATGCTAGATGTAGATGCAAAAGAAATAAGAGGAGGTGTACTAGTGGGAATGGGAGAATCCACATGAATAACATATTGAGAGGAAAAAGGAAGAGGTGGAAGAGGAGGAGAGGAACATGGAATATTGACAAAAATACTACGAGTAGATTCAGAAGAAATAATAAGAGGTGAACTAGTAGGAGTGGTAGAATCATCATGAATGATATTGGAAACAACCTCAAAAGTAGAAGAAAGTGGAGTGGAAAATTCACATTCAACAGTCTTAAGAGAAGTAACATCCTCACTAACATGTTCATGATAAGAAATATAATCAACATCACTATCAGACAAAGTTTCACATGCAAGTATTTCATCGAGAGAGTCATCAACATATAGAGAAGTAGGAGGAGAACTATTAGAAGATATATCTTTGCAATCATTGGAAATAATTTCAGAAGTGGAAGAAACATGAGATACAACTTTACATTCATCTTGACTAGTATGAGAAACATCATCATGCACATGTACATTTTCAACATTGGAAATAACATTATTTGCATCTACAGTGGCACAATCAAGACCAAACATATAATCGATAAGAGCATCATCATGTGTTATAACAAAATAGAAGAAGATGGAACAACCTAGGTGATTATAGAAGAACAAGGAGAGCATGACATGAATTTTTGGTAAGGTGAAACGATGCTCATGCTAGGTTTGCAAAAACTAGTAGGAATATTGTGTTTGTGAGAAATAATAAGTCATTGAAATTCATCATAAAATTGAACATTGCAATAAAGGGAATTAAGTTCAGCCTCAACAACATCATCAAGGATAGGATTCACACTAACATGATGCATAACTTGCCTAGGAGAGGAGGATCTATTTTTAGCCATGAGGGTTTTGTAGATCCTAGGGCAAGGAGTTCTAAGAGAGGGGTTCACCAAATGATTTAATAAAATATGAATATTAAATCTAATTTCAGAGTCACTATGATAATATACAACATATATTACAAATGCTAAGCACTCTAAAGATGCAACCGTGTAAGAAAATGAGAGAGATAGGGAACTTATCTGATTTTTGCTTATCCTGAAACAGATATGAGATAGAAGAATTGATGAATAAGATGGTTAGAATGTTATAAATTCTTGATATAAATTCTAGAAGTTGTAGATAGAGCTAGACACAGGTGCCTAGGATAGGTTAAGGGCACCTAGGCACCAAAGACAACTTGTAGGTGCTAGTGACTATGTAAGTGCTCAAAATCTACTTTTTCTGTGTCACCAGGGTTTCACACTTGTTCATTGTTGATCACCTGTATGTCACACTTGGATTACTGAGGTACCTATAACCTGCAACACAAACCCTAACTACCCACACAAGCTCACAAACACATCAAATTAGAATAAAAAATGCAATATGTGAAGTCAGACTGACCTCGGAGGTCATCTCAAAGGATGAACTTATGACCGAGTGTTGCACTACATTCCAAACTCCATGTAGTTATGTGTGCTTGTGTGTGAAATAGTGTCCTTAGGTTTCCCTTGCACCAATGACACCAAGATAGCAAGATAAATCTAGATAAAATGCAAATGTGTGGGATGGAATTCATAACTTCCCCTTCCTATGCACTGTATGCAAAGTAATCAACCCAAAAATGCATTCCCTTTGATAATATGTAGATATGATTTCCCTTTAGAATTTCCTACCCCTTATAATGGTATGTATGTTGTGTATATATAGGGATCTCTTGTTTGAATTTTGACACTAGTGACACAACATGCCGACTAGGACCTTGGGATAAGAGTAAGAAAAATGAAAAGGCTAACCACAAATGTAAAAAATGTGAACAAAAATAAAGAGGAAAGGAGCGCCCAATGTGGACATGAGCACCTGAGCGCTAGTGTCCAGACTGGACATTGGTGTCCTGGGACAACTAATGACAAATGTGAGAAGATTGACATACATTGATCCCTATGACTTGACTAGAACTAGGTGCAAAAGTGATAGATGTGAGAGATAAAGACAATAGAAATCAAGTCAAACAAGTGAATGGACTAGAGAATATGTCACCAGTGAATACTTTTCTTACTCAAGATCCATGCATATAACAACATACTTGGCGATATAGTAAAATAGTAATATGTGCGTGATTTTGTGTCTATAGGATTAATCATGATGATACACAAAAAGAAAAAGCTGAGATCTAAAAAAATAATCATACACCAAGAAAGAAGGAGAAACCCTAGGGAAACTAGGGTGTGAAAAAAACAATATATTTGATTCAACAATGGAATTCATGAAGTGTGCACACCCTAAGAATTATATGTGTGTATAAACAATATAGGATGCAAGGGTTTGTAATAGGGGTTATTCTGAATTAATTAATTTACCATTAACCATGTATAATTAGAATAACACATTAATAATTACAAAAATTATAAATAATAAAATGATAACTCAAAAACAAAAGAGAATATGAAGGCTTAGTTGTTGATTAACTAAAATGTGGATTTAATTAAGTTAATATAACTAGGAACAACAATAAATAACAGTAAATAAAGGTAGTAGATAAATATGGAAAGTGACTCAAGCAACTAGGCTAGTGAAAATAAAAACCCTAATGTATAAGAAGAGTAAGGAAGTGACTTAGCTAATTCGAAAGTTGATCTAGACTGTGTCATAAAATAAACTAAATTAATTACAAGCATGAAAAAACATGTAGAGGTCTCGAAAAGGATAGATCTGAGATATTTGACTGGACTGGGGTGCCTTGGAGAGGATCAGGGCACCTGTGGGAGCAATAGTTTGAGTTCTAGGGGGGCCCGGGTCTATGCAAAAGGTCTAAGAACGAGATTTGTAGGGTCAGAAGATGATGCGAAGTCTTTTTTGCTTATCACATATAACTCAATGCTCTTCATTGAATGTCACCAATGATCAATGATGAAGGATAAACCTACAAAACCCCAATATGAGCATCAAAACTTAAAAAAATAAATATGTAAATGAAGGGGTCAGACTGTCCTCGGCAGAAAAAATGGTGGTCTTACTAACTAAGTGTTGCACTACATCTTAGACTCGATGTAGTTCTATGTGAATATGTGTGTGAACATGCCCTAGGTGCTCTTGTGCCAATCACACTTTGTGAAGTAACGATCTATAAATTTGTGTAGAAAATGTAATAAATGGTGAATGGAATAGAATAAACTTCCCTCCTATGCTTGTGTGATGCAGATAAACCAACATTGTCCCTTTTGATGGAGCTAGATGGATGTAAATGAGCTCTAGATGCATTTGATGGATGCAAATCTAGGTGGATAATAGTAGTGACTAGTGTTTGGTCCCTCATTATGGTCTCATAAATTTATATTTATATAGTTCTCTTGTTATAATTTCATAATTAACCCTGAAAAGGCCGACTACCAAAAAGATAAGAAGCTCAAACAGCTAGAAAGTGCCCAAAAAGTGGTAGGAAAGTGTAAAAAAGATCAGGGCACCCCAACAAGGACCAGGATGCCTGTGGGAACCTCAGTACTGGTCCGGGCGCCCTAGTCAAAGATAAAATGATGCAAAGTGGAGGAAACTAAATGGGCATGTGTGCGGTGAAGGTCAGGAATTACGACTGAAAGTAAATAAAATGGCCAAAAGAAAGGGGTTAATTAGTACTTTTTTCACTAAAAATCCATGAATAGTAGTATGAAACCGGGACTAAATAATACCCAAAGTGCATGATTTAGTGTCTATATTTGCCCCTACTTTATGTTGGTGAGAAAAATGCTTGATAACATAAATTAGATAGATATGCGTACCTGATGCCGATGTAGAGTGATGTAAGAAATAGTTTTGAAGGACTAGACAAAACATGGAGTGAAAAAAAGATGATGAAGCATGGAAACTAAAGATGCAAAAGCAAAAAAAATGATGAGAGTGAACCTAGGGAAGAAACACTTGTGTAGTTGCCATTGTGTGATGTACCTGCATGGTTAGTATGGTGTGTGCTTCTGCAAAAGTGTTATTGTTGTTGACGCCATTGTTTTTTTTGTTACTGTTGTTGATTTCTTGTTTCTCATATGGTCAAACCTACAAGGATAATACATTCAAGAAGTCAAATACACATGTAAAAGACACATGCATATAGTAATGAAAAGAGTGAAATGAAAGTATGAAAATTGTAAAAGGAACATGTGTACCTAATCCATGATGAGAGAAAAGGGTTTAGAAAGAGGATATCCTGTCCTGAGTTTTTTGGGGGATCCGACGCCATAGACTAAAGAAGTGTAGGGAGGAATTCTGTTGTATCCTCCAACCTGTCACCGCTTTCCTAAATGTGTGTGAAGATATCTCTGTACTACCTAGTTTTTTGGGTGATTCGACTCCACTGGCTGAAGTAGTGTAGAGAGAAATTCCACTGTATCATATAACCTGTAACTACTCCCCAGAATGCTAAGGACAACCATGTCATGTAAAATCTACTGTGTACCAAGTCCATAGACTGGTATGAACACACTCGATGTATATAACCCACAATTCCAAGGGCGGAAAGTGCACTGAATTGAACCATTGTAGAAGCGATGTGTAAAATGTAAAATCCTAAATGATGCCCCCCTCTTAGGGGGTGCATGCGACGTTGTTGATAGGAGAATGCAGCCCCAAAATAGGACCAACTGCATGAAATTTGTAACTCTTCCTTATAGGGGGAAAGGAATGCACTTGGTAGAAAATAATGCATGCATAAACAATAAGACTAGCCAAAGACAAGTGTTAGTACAAACAAGAATGCATGTATAAAGAAAAGTATACACTACACAGACAATGTATTGTTAGGAAATTAATAATAATGTTTACATTATATGTTTGGGTGGTTAGTAAATTAAGTAATATTGTTAAATATAATAACAATATTATGTACTTGGTTATTTGGTTATACCCGTATCACTATTTATGGGTTTATTATTTGTAGGATGTTTTGTTACCTACCTTTATGGCTATTTATTAGCCCAATGTAATGTATGATGTATCGAGTATATTGAAGAATTATTCCTAGTGTAAATTTGCTGCTGTACCAATATTTGGTATCAGAGCAGGATGAGAGGTTCATGTGAGGATTTTTGTACGTAGAGAGTAAAGGAGTTTGAGGAGTTATAGACCAGACACTAGAGCATTAACATTTGAATATGCATATCAGATCAGGGGCATTCTAATGAGAGTCATGAGGAATTTGTTTTCTATGAGAAATTATGTTTGTTGCTCGGCATAAACTCTCCAACAAGATCCTACCAAGCTCTTTCTACTCTACTCGGCCCATGCATTGCCTGTGACAGTAGTCTGCACCATATCACCTTCAAAATCTGCTCGGATTTCTTTCCTTCGGTGACAGAAAATATTTTAACATATAAGCTATTAGGCATGGGATTAAACGGATCAGGGTATGATCTCAGATTCACCAATTTTTAGTAGTTCATTCTCCTACATCCATGCAATTGTTCCTATCTTCTATAGTTTGGTGAGATCGATCTCCAAGCTCTCAAACTCGTTCTCCTCATACAGAAATCTGGTGATTGTGATTTGATTTACTTATGTTAAGGATTCTGTTATTGAAATTTTCATACAAAAATCTGGTGATTGTGATTTGATTTTCTTATGTTAAGGATTATGTTATTGAAAATTTCTCTCCATGTATTGACCTGTGCACAACTCACAACATAGAACGATCACGAATACTATATCATCATATCTTTTTTTTTAGCCTATAGTGACTCCAATCCTGAGCTCAATTCTATATTGCATTGGATCTCAGTTCATTATTGTGCTTCCATTCATAAATATGGTGTTGCAATCTCATGCAGTTATCTATTGATTGCCATTCCGCCTTAGAAGTTGGACTCTCCTCCGTTTGGGAATACAGCTTGACACACATAATACCACTAGGAAACCGCAATATTTTTCCAAATGGTACAAATTTGGGGGGCCACATGGTGGTAGAGAATTATGTACAATAATTTTGCCACATTGGATCCCATGCATTTGTTGTTGTGGGTGCCTTGGTTGTTCAATATGTGCCTATGTACGTGATGGTGGCTAGAGATTGTGTAGAACTTCATAGATTTATTATTGTCATGTCCTTAACATTGAGTTGTGTTAGTCAAAAGTCATATATGAGTTTGTGAGATTCTATTCAAAATTTGATTTTTTTTGTTATTTTAAAATAGTATATTTCAAAATTTTGATCAATAGCTTTTAAATATATTAAAATTTTAATTATTTGTAAAAAGGCGCAATATCGGTAGAAACTAACGTCTTGTCATTTGAGTCAAAATTGTAAAATGAGCTTCATTGACAAATCCACTAAGTAAGTAGCATCTTAATGGAGGATGGAGGCATCGGAGGCTGGAGGTCAAACAACGACCTCTCGTCAGTCACCAACGATGGGGCCGCACAGAATGATTTGGTGGCATAGTTTGTGGTGTGAGCATATGATTTTCAGTGTGGTTTCCATTTTCTCAGTGTGCTTCAGTTTGCAGAGTTCCTATTTTTGTGGTATTTGATGGATGTTGGAAAGAAAGTTTTGTTGGAGCATAGATGACTGTCAGTGATCCTATGACTGACTTGGTCCTCTGACTGCCGTATTTCATTGGAAGATGGTCAGCTAGAAGAATACGTTCACTAGCATTAGTGACCATGTGCAGCAAGACCTAACTAGCAAGATCCATTGAGGAATATGTTCTTCGATGCATTTTTCTTCTCAGTATCTATATGAGTGGAATTTCACATTATGGGGGGGAATACATACCAATGTTCCATTCCCATTCTGCACCCAAAATGACTTAGTCAAGGAAAGCTTCCAGTGGCAGTGGCAGTTTTCTATGCTGTTCGAGATCGAGTGGCAGCGATCAGTGAAAAAGACTACGATTAAGAACATTACGATTCTTATAGGAAGTAATGTGAAATTTTTTCAGTATTTCTTCTATTGTGCAGTTTTGTGATATGCAAGTTGTGTTTCCTACATAATTCCCTGATGTATAAGCATAGTGATGAACAATAGCACCAGAGTAAGTCAGTTCATGGATCTTGAAAGGGTTTGTGGGAGGATCCAGAAAACCACACGAGGTCGATAGTTGATGAGGTTCCTGTCACGTCAAGGTTTGTGGTAAGCCTGTTTAAAACCATGGAAGGAGAGAGCCTTTCTTTTGATCAAGGTCATGAGTCACAAAGTTGGACATGCCACAGGGGTGAGCATACTGCAGAGGAGCATGTGGATGTTTTTTACCATGTAAACATTAAGGGGGGGAATGTTCGGAAATTAATAATAATGTTTACATTATATGTTTGGGTGGTTAGTCAATTAAGTAATATTGTTAAATATAATAACAATATTATGTACTTGGTTATTTGGTTATGCCCGTATCACTATTTACGGGTTTATTATTTGTAATACATCCTATTTTATAGGATGTTTTGTTACCTACCTTTATGGCTATTTATTAGCCCAATGTAATGTATGATGTATCGAGTATATTGAAGAATTATTCCCAGTGTAAATCTGCTGCTATACCAATATGTATAAGCTACAAGAAAAGTAGAAATGTAAACATACAAGAAGACAAAGTAAGAAACACAAAGCAAGCTGCAAACATGGGACATCATTCACGATGTCACAAGACACGCAAGGCCATCATGGCCACATACAACAAACAAGTGTGCACACTAAAAAAAGGGAAATGCCTACAAACAAGAGCAAACAATAGAAAAGAAATAGTAAGAAAATAGAAAGATAGTCATGGAAGTAAATAATCTTGTAAAATAAATGTTTCACATGAAGCACCTGTTAGCATGTTAGAAAGATAACCAGTATGTCAAAAGCATGTTTAACCAAGAAATGTAAAGTGATAAGTACCAAATGAAACAATAACACATGTGAGAGATGAATGTGGATGTCCTCAGCAACCAAGGTAGAATGGGTAGAAGGCGAGGATCTGTGCTCCGTGTATGAGATATGTATATGCAATCACAAGTAGAAAAATACATGAATGTGCATGTGTGTATGGTAAATATAAATGACATACAAGATATATAACTAACATGTGTAATAAGTGACCATATATAAGAAAAAGTAAGCAAGAGTAAAAGAAACCAAGATCTGTAATATGTTATGGATGGGTGGAATGGAATGTAAGATGGATGATAGAAGCCATGTGTCCCCTAAGTGAATGAAAATGTATGTAATGAAGTTCATTTGGTTTTCCCCCTTAGCAGTCAAGAATGAACCGTAAATGAGAGTGCGTCATTTGGAAATGGTCGAAGTGTGTGTTGTGTCTAGCACACTCTGATGATTGTGTATGTGTATAGTGATGAGATGTGACCTAGCGATGATGTGTACGCGACCCTTATAGTCAAAACACATATCACGACAAGATGATCGAGAGAGTGATGATGTAGCCTAAAGAATATATCACTACTAGATGAATGGATGGAGTGGTGATGTAGTCTAAAGCATATACCACTACAAGATGACAGAATAGGTGACCATTTATCCTATAACATATGTCACTAACCTAGGAATATCGTATGAAGAAAGGTATAAATGATAAATGTGTGATGAGGATAAGGTCCATTTGATTTGTAAACCCTCGGAAATTTAGTATGGACTGAGGAACTAAAGTGCGTCATATGGTGGTGAGTACAACACTTAGAAGGAGATATAGTATATGTAATGATAAAAGATGACCAAATGATGTGTATGATGTGTGAATATGCAATGGGTCAAAATGTGTTGAATGTATACTATGTAGTATATAGGATGATGTAATTCTAGACTCATATGTGATGAGGAATAGTAGAATATGCATGATGTGGAGATGCGCAGTGTAGACTAAGTGTAGGATGTAGGATGTAATACACATGATGTGAAATGCGTTGTAGAGATGTGATGTGTAGAATGAAATGCAAGGTTTTTAGATAGCCTACTAGTATGAAATGTGTGTTACGTATGATGAATAGTATGTAACGCTGGAATCGTAGATAATGGAAGTATAGCATATGTATAATGACAACTAGTATGATGCAAAAGTGAACAAGTGTCAAAATGTTGTAGACTAAATATAGAATGTATGATGTATGATGTGAGATGTATGAATAGACGCAATGTGTAAGACCTATTATGCAGTGTGTGGGGCTCATGTGTAGTGTGCCCTCAACATTCAAGTGTGAACCAAAGCACAAGCATGTGTCATCGGGTGATGGTCAATGCTAAGACGTGTGATGAGTAAGCCTATGCTAGGGTATTGATGTAAGATTATGCAAAGACAAGAGATGCACTGATGCTAATATGAGGTGGGGGGAATGTGTGAATACTATGCCCCTAAGTATGTAAGATGAAGGATGTAAATCATGTAATGTCATCTAGAAGATCATCACTCTCAGGATCATAGTCGAATGGATAAACATTGGTAACCCGATAAGCAATAGTGTTTGGATGATCACATAATGAGCCATTGAGGCGTAAGTTGTACATACCCATGGAATATTCCTCATCAGTAAATGGATGAAGTGGACAACCATATGCATACCACTAAGTGAGATTTTGTGTATGACCTAGAAAAGAGCTATTGCAAATGAAGATACGCCCAAGAGGCATAGGGAAAGAGATGTCTATATGATCAGGATCTAGAGTTCCCCCAATATAATCAAGCAATGATTGCCCTAATGTTAGTGAATAAGAGTGAGGATTTCATCATAGATAGACCGTAAGATGAAAGAAACATCATCCATAAGTGGAAATAATGTGAACAAACCCATAATAAAGATGAGGAGCATATAGTGTAGGATAAAGCTCTTAAAAATAAAAACTTAATCGAGCCATACCCTTATGTGTACAGATAGTCTCGTCATAAGTAGGATCAAATGGAATATGTTCCTAGTATGAATAATTCATGAAGAGTGTGCAAGTGAATGGTGGGTGTGCTAATTTAGGTGGTACATGTGCAGGTGTAGGTGATAGAGTGACGTCCATAGACTAGACATGCCCTTGGTAAGGAATCATAGCAGTAGTAATAGGTGGCATAGAAGAAACTACATCTATCATATAAACAACACCCTCAAGTGGTGTCAAGTGGGGTGGTTCGTCCATAGGTTTAGGATCATTTGTAGTATTAGTGTGTGGAATAGGAGGACTAGTATTAGGAGCACTGTCACAATATTGGAATGGATTACGATCACAAAAAATAGTATGCTCAAAACCCTCATGTAGGAATTTGACAAAATGATGCAAAATAAATGCTACGGCTTGCATGGCATGAAGCCATGGTCTACCAAGTAAAAAATTATAGGAGAATGGGAAGTCAATAAAGAAGAACACTGTGGGGATAGTTTTGGGCCCTACAGTGATAGGTAGCATAATGTGACCAACACATAGAAGAACATAAACATCATAAGCACACAAGGAAAGACAAGATGGACTAACATCACAAGCTGAAATATTTGTGACTTCAAGGAATGACATGGGACATAAGTTAAGTTTATATCCATTGTCATTTAAAGTGTGTTTGACACCTACATTCTAAATACAACATATGATATGTAAAGGTGGGTCGTTATCAAAAGTAGCAAGGTCGGCATTAGGGAGCAGACATAAAAGCAATATGTTGAGAAAATGCCTCTGTAAAGGTATTGTATACTACATCAGGATGAGTGTTTTTAGGAATATGAGTTTTGAGAAGAAGATTGATGATTTTAGCTCACAATTCAAGATTAAGAAGTAAAAAGTCATCAATGGAGATAACCATGATGAAGAAACCCTAAAAAGATGAATGTGGATCTTAGGAGTGTGTAGGTCGAGTTGGGTTCACCAAAATGATTAACTAAAATGTGGATTTTATTAAGTTAATCTAACTAGGAACAATAGTAAATAATAGTAATTAAAGGTAGTAGATAAATATGGAAAGTGAATCAAACAACTAGGCTAGTGAAAATAAAAACCCTAATGTATAAGAAGAGTAAGGAATTGACTTAGCTGATTCACAAGATGATCTGGACTATGTCGTAAAATAAACTGAATATCCTGGAAGCATGAATGAACATGTAGAGGTCCCAAAAATGACAGATCTGATTTGTTTGAGTGGAATAAGGTGCCTAAGAGAGGATCAGGGCACCTTGTAGGTGCCCTAGTATGAGTTCTGGGCACCCTGGTCTGTGTAAAAGGTCCAAGAACCATCTTTGTATGGTCGAAAGATGATGTGAATTATTTTCTACCTGTCACGTGTAACTCATTTCTCTACGCTAAATGTCACCAATGATCAATGATGAATGATAGACCTGTAAAACCCCAAGATGAGCATCAAACCTTAAGAAAGAAAGATACAAATGAAGGGGTCAAACTATCCTCAATGGACACAATGCTAGACTTACTAACTGAGCGTTGCACTACATCTCATACCTAATGTAGTTCTATGTGAATATGTCCTTGGTGCTCTTGTACCAGTCACACTTTGTGAAGTATCAAGCTTTAACTATTTATAGAAAATGTAATAAATGGTGGATGGAATAGAATAAAATTCCATCTTATGCTTGTGTGATGTAGATGAACTAGCCTTGTCCCTTGTGATGGAGCTAGATGGATGTAAATGAGCTCTAGATGCCTTTGATGGATGCAACTCTAGGTGGATGATAGTAGTGACTAGTTCTTGGTACCTCAATATGGTCTCATAACCTTATATTTATAAGGTTCTCTTTTTCTAATTTCATAATTAAACCCGAAAAGGCCAACCACCAAAAAGATAAGAAGATCAAACAACTAGAAAATGCCCAAAAAGTGGTGGGAAAGTGTAAAAAGGATAAGGGTGCCCCAACAGGGACCAAGACACCTATGGGTGCCTCAGTCAAAGCTAAAATGATGCAAAGTGACAAAAACTGACTGGGCATGTGTGTGGTGAAGGTCAGAAATTACGACAAAAAGTAAATGAAAATGGCCAAAAGACGGGGGTTACTTAGTACTTTCTTCACTCAAAAACCATATGAATATTAGTATGAGACTGAGACTAAATAATACCCAAATTACGTGATTTAGTGTCTAGAACTGTACATAGTGGAAAAAAAAGGACATATGGATGTGAAAACTGGGTGAATAAATAAATATGCATGTGAATATGTTTCGTTTATAATACTATAGATAGAAATTGTATATGTCTATGACCATATTTTCCTACCCTAATTTTTTATAATCTCCCCACTTCTGTACAGTCTTGGACCTTCTTTCAATGGGGTTATGTAACTTTTAATGCCATTTTCTTGTCTAGAAATATTTCTCATTGTATGTTTCTCTAACTCACATAACCTCAACACAACTTGTAATGACCTATAACAAGTAGAAACCCTAGATACCTATAATATCATTCATCAAAGCATTAAATAAAAAAGAGAATCCAATGTGTGGGTGAGGCTATACTACGATTAAAATCAACCCCTAACAAACTAATCTAAGTGTTGTACTACATTCGCTTAAATGGGATCAAGCCTCATGTAGGTCTTCTAGAAGTAAGTACAAGTGTGAATATGATTTAAGACAACCCCCTTTGTGCTCCCTCATGTCTCCCGACACAAATATATTGGGACAACTATAGAGTAGATAATTTACCTAATGTAGTAGTAGTGTGATGTGTTGTGCTTTGTTTTCTAAACTAAACCTTTTCGTCACTTGATAACCTTTTACAATGCTTGGAGTGAATTTTCCCTTACTAAGACATGTATCTAGGACCATGCAATGCTTAGAAATGAAAGAACCTGTCTCTTTGACATAGTTAAGTGCTTCAAACATATATTAGTGAATTCTCTAAATTATGTGCAACTTCTTTTGGAAGAAGCCTTGAATGATTTTGTATTAATATTTACAATAGGAGCTTATGAAATTTTCCAGTGAGTTATAAAGTGATATTGACTTACTTATATAACCTTCCATAGGTGAAATAGTATGTTGTGTCTGACCCTAGAAAGATGAAACAACACAATATTCAAATTGATAACAAATTCACAAGATAAATGGGGGTAGGATCACGCAGGCCGGCTAGGACCATAGTCCACTGTGGTCCTAGATGGTATGGTTTTTTTCCAAGTATGTAGTGATATAAAATCAATAGTTTAGGAATTATTCCTAGGGTTGAATTACTACTTCTCTTAATTAATATTCCCTTGATAATGACACATAAGAGTGTAAATATGAGCAATTCAAGAGAGATATAAAGAGATGTGTTGATTGGACTTAGAATGTGAGTATTTATATTCGCGAGGAAACATAGTAAAACTTTTCATTTCCAAAGGATAGTTACTAAATCTGAGTGTGTACAATGGGTGATAGGTGGTGATGACTACTATCCCAATACATTAATGATACAACTAAGTTTTATTTTTTTTGTGTAGGTTCTGGATATCAAGGAGGTTGTTATAAGGATTGTTGGCATAGATCTTGTTTCAGAAGAAAGATGGAATGGTAGCATTATTTTTTATAATGGGATGTAGAAATACACTGGATCTAGGTATATAGTTTATTTAGGGGGCTATGACATGGGTGTAGTTGATGCACAACTTGTATATCATCTGAGTGAGACAACATAGGTCCATTGGAGAAGTGGTTTATTAGTGGTGTTGATATAAGAGAGGTTCATGATGTATAATCCTATAAGGACACTAATACAAGTAGTGGGGGATGCACCAAGGGTACTAATGGGAGAGAGGCCCAGTAGTAAGGGAAATATTAGGATACATATTTTTGATCCATGTTTTGTATGATCATGTGGTGTGGGAGTTGTTTCAGGGGATGGAAAATTAGTGTCCCACTTAGAAAAAGATAGTGATTAAAAAGGCGATGCTTGAGATTTCAAGACATTATTTTTAGTGGGTGGAGACACACCTGATTGACACAACTCCTTTATATTTTGGGAATCCAAATCATGTAGTTCCACCCCTCCCAAATTATATATGACAACATGCCTGAGAGAGGAAAGAGAGAAGGGTCGATGAAATTTGTTCCACCATTTAGACCACACCGAGTGAGGCATTCCTAATAGTTGGGAGCCATGTAGAAATGACCAAGGGGAGAGGGAGGAAAATAGGGGTTACTTGTTGTAAAGGTGGGGGATAACATCAATAGGAAGGTTGTTAAGTATGAGTGTGATCTAGAGGGGAGAGGAGAGGAGATATCAAGAGGATTACACCATCGGTGGTGGATGTGGAGAGTAGGAGGAGGGTATTTGATAGTAATGGGGGTACATATTATGACCCCAATTATGCAACATATAATTTAGACACTTAGGGCCTAGAGGAGGCCACAAATGATTTTGGTTCCTTAAGATAAGTGGGCAAAATTTGTGGGATCCTGCCCATAAAAAAATGACAGTGATGGGGTGGTTCTAGAAGGTTAAGAAAGATTTTTTTTGGTACAACAACTTGTTCATCTAGGTGAGCCTCATGGTTTCTTATGTAATGCGTAGATTTTGATGATAGAGGAGATTAGTATGTTTTTATATATATGTATGTATGTATGTATGTATGTATATCTGTATGTATGTATGTATATATATATGTATATATGTATGTATGTATGTATATATGTATGTATATATGTATGTATATATGTATGTATGTATGTATGTATATATAATGAATGATATGTTTATCATTATAGAGATAACCAAAACCAAGTGGAATTATATGATTGAGGGTGAAAACTATGATATTTTGGATGACATATTGGATATGAATGATACTTCAATGATGGAGGATCCAATAAAAACAATTGGGGATGTTGTGTGTTTCATTAAGCTTGTGGGGGAGGAATCATATGAGCTATAGAGGAAACAAATTGCTCAAGTAGATGTGGGGGAGGATATATGATGTCATTAGTGTAGGACCTCCTCTAGGAATAGGTTGAGCTTGCCTGAGTGTAAGAAGAGAGGGTTTCTAATTAACAGGTGGTAATCACCCACCAAGAAATAAATGTAGCCCATATTTCAGAGTTAGAGGTGTGTGTAACGAGAGAAAAGGGAGAGACTGTGGGGGCTAAATCTAAACCCACATCATTAGTATGATCCCTATGGGCTATGAACCATACACCATAAAATCAAAGCATCAGAAAAACTTTGGCTAATACAGGAGATTCTTAAGTGACAAAGATGCCAATTTTATCATTTATTTGATATAAAAAATTTATTACAATGATGTACATATGATTCAGTTTATGTGTGTGTGTGTGTGTGTGTGTGTGTGTGTGTGTGTGTGTGTGTGTGTGTGTGTGTGTGTGTGTGTGTGTGTGTGTGTGTGTGTGTGTGTGTGTGTGTGTGAGTGAGATAACATGTTTATGATGATGTCATGTGTTTTTAATTTAATGTAGATATATGATTACTTTTATGATTCCAGTTTCTTATTTGTCCTCAAATATATTAAAACTTATGGCTAAGAACATGAAATAATTAAATTCTAAAAAATGATGATAATAGAGTAGGTAGATAGGGAGAAAATGACATAGGAAACAATTAGAGGGCCAAAAAAAGTACTGGGAGATAAACCCCAATGAGAGGTGATATAGAGATTACAAAAGTATCCAAGTTAGGAGACAATTTATATGGAGTCCCAAATGAGAATAATAAACCTAAGAAGCAGGAAAAAATCAAGCAAGAAGAATAAACCCAAGCATGAAAGATGAACACAAGAATGATAAAATATAGAGAAAGGACTCAAGTCAAGTGAATCAATGACGGCTTGTGAAAGATTGCCATGCTTTAGTTATAATGTTAATTACTTGGTGCATAATTTGAAGTTGAGTATAAATCATGAGATATTATAAGTTTTATTGAATGGTATTAATTCCACATAAGAATTTAGATCGTGTAGAAAATAGAGAATCGTTGATCTTTTCAGTGATTCACATGAGAACTTCACGATGAATATCGTCAAGGGAAGGATATGGGGGGAAGTGTGAGTAGGTCAAGAGATATATGATTTCATAAAAGGAGGTTGGCATGATGGGGAAGAATGGGCCCTTCAATTAGGCACATGAGGATAGTGTTTTTGAACTTGGAAATTGCAATGGATAACCCAAAAAGTGTCACAACATTAGAACAAAAGATGTGATGAGAGAAATAGAGTGGTACAAAAGAGGAAGGTAATGTGGATTTCATTTTTTGATATCATCTAAATGATACTTTTATCTTCTTCATACATCATTGAATAACTCTAAAATGAAAAACATCATGCCATGTGTAGTATGGCTCAACCTCACGTGAGTCGATCCATAATGGTAAAAATAGTTAGAGGTGATATCATGGAAGGTAATTTGACAGTGACATTATGAGGAGATATCACAAAAGGTATGGTAAGAGGAGAGATAATTGCAAGATAAATTTGTGTCCTAGGTACCAAGTTTCTAATCACAGGGAAATCATATATCAAATCATCTTTCTCAATGTTAAAGTTAGAATAATCATTTGGTGTAAGGACATTGATAATGTTAAAACTATGGCTGAAAGTAGATTACAATTATTTGTAATATTAAATGATATTATCTTTCTTAGATTGGATGTAGCATGCTATGAAAGGTTCATCTAAGGAATATTGATGGTTTTATTCAAGTAAAGTAATGTCAATAGCACGTGAGATGATGCTAGTATTAGGCAGAATGATATTCTCTAAAGGAGGACATCTAGTTTGAGTAATAGTGATGGGAAATTGATTGGAGACCTTCTTGCGAGAAAAAGGTCGTAATGTAGGAGGTAACTATGTGATAATAACGTCAAAAATATAAAAAGTGTTAATCTTAAGGTTGATTTCATCATGCTCATCACCATACGAGTTGATAAGGTTGGGTGGAGTATAACCCATAACCTCTAGATTACCACCATAGCCATGAAGGGAATCGATAATATTGATATTCATGAAATGGAATAGTGGGAATCTCCTCCATGGTGCGAATATTGAATGTCCCACATTTTCAGAAGAGGTAAAAATTCCAAGCATTACTGTCACCTTGTACTTTATAGATAGCCTCTAAATGCATATTGAACTTAATGCATTGGCAGGAAGATGATGTGATTTCATCTATGTAGTGGGTCCATATTCCACATAAGAGGATGTTATATAAGAAAAGGGGGAGTTAAATATCACAAATTGGACATGTGTAATATAAGGAGACAAGGTAACAGGTAACTAGATGTAACCCATAGGGATAATCTATTGACATTGAAAACCTTGACGCGTTATTCGATGGAATTAATATTATCCATAAAATAATCAAGTATCCTAATGAGATCAATATAATAAACATAAGTACCAGAGGATTCATGTATGAGGGATCACTTGACCACATTGTGGCCAATTTGAACATAAATAAATAGATGAGGATTGTCTGCATGAAAGAGAATCCCTTCGGGAATTATAGAATCAAGAGGGAAGTGAATGCCTGAAGAATTATAAATGAAAAGGTCAATTTGAATGGACAACCTTTCACATTGTCATAATATAATATCTTCATAACTATGTAAGGTAGGATCATGACCCAAAGTTGGTGGAAGAGGAATATTCATACCAAAGAGGTATGATATGAGGTGTTCATGATGCTTAGTTTAGGTATGAATAAGCTCAAGGAATGGGATTATATTGGGGATGCTAGAGAGTTCTACAAAGGGATCCAAATCTTTAGGTTTGGATTGTGCAATAGTATAAACTTGTGGGATGTCAATATGAAAAGGTTTTAAAGGTGTGGGGCTTACAGATGGCTCGAGATTTTAATTTTTTATGATATACCTATGGGAGCAGCTGTGGAAGAAGAATCTTCACATGGCTTGATGATATAATGAAAAAAATGGATAATATTAGAGGATATTATTTGTGCAAGTGCATAGAGGCCAATGAAATTTTAGAATGCTAAGGAATCTATAGATAGGGTCAGTCATGTAAAGGAATTTATATAGGGGATGATGACAATGTGATACTGATTTAGAGCATCTCTTGTGAGTATTTTGGCTAAGATATTGGCGGATACATAGGAATTAGAATTTACCCAATCCTTATAAGGTTACCTAAATCTTTGATGCAAAGGGTAGGGTCATTAGAGCCATAATAAGAAATGGAAGCTATAATTTGTTTAATGTCCATGGAAGAAATATAGGCAGAAAGAGGTGCTCTTTGAGTAAATTGAAGGAATTTATTATGGATAGGAATTTAGGTAATGGGTGCTCCATTTATACCAATTTGGAGGGGATGGTGGTGCAATGGTTTTTTCCCCCAAGACACTATTTGTGGTTAACTAGTGAGTTGGGAGAAGTTTGTTTAAATTTGTAAGAACTAATTATCTATTGTAGTTTTCTGTTGGCTTAAGTGATCAATAAGTTGAATGATAAGTTTAGTAGTATAATTGGATGAAGAAGAGGTAATATTTTTGTTAGGATCAATAGTTGTTCCATTTGCGGGGGGGAATTTTTTGTTAACATCTAAGTCTAATTTTCTAGAAATGTAAACTTCAATGCACTTTTGTAACATATAAGGTGTATCTCCCATAAAATCAGAGTATTGTTACAGAAGTTTTTAGATGTCAGAAATATAATCAAATTCAAGAATATCATCATGTTCCCATTAATCCTTTAGATCAAATATATGATTATGAGTATTAGACATGGTGTTCATATTATTGTTTGGTTATTTTTTATTCTTATTTTTGACAAATCTTATAGTAAACAATTAGTTTACCAATGCATGAGCTTATGAAAAGTATTATATTCATTATTAGTGTTTTTGTAGAGGTATTTTTTAGAAGACAAATCGATAGAACCAGTAGTTAGATACTCCATTGATGAAGGTTGCTCATTAAATAATGAATGATAAGGAGGTTTTGAAAATATGTTTCTTACATGATATACCATTTAGAGAATCACACAGGGGTTGATGGCATCAGGGGATAATTTTAAAAGATGAGTTGAGAATTAGAGAGGATTTACCATGTAAAATTTTCTTGCACAGGGGTCAATGATGTCAATATGGAGTGCATTTGAATCATGTAAAACAACTTAACAAGATCAATCATATAGATGTCATATGGGATGATAGTGTAAGGTCAAACAAACTGAGGTGTAGATAGGATTGGTAATGTAAAGGAATTTATATAATGTTCCATCATGTAGGAAATGCAAAGAAAAAGGAAAAATTTGAGTGAATCTAAATTGATCTTTGGTAAAGTAATCTTCACACCGGGTTCACATAAATGTATGATTGGATAAGATGGATCCTCACTTTTATCTTACTATTAAATAAAATCTAGTCCTACACATATGATGCAGATACTAATTTCACTCAACAAGTTCATAAGTCACAATACTAGAGAATAGTAACACTAATCCCAAGATAGATATAGATTTCCAAGGCATATACCTAAAGTAAAGAGAGTATCCTACAAGGATTTAAAACATAGATAGGTAAAAAAAGTGGATAAATAATAGGGGCATAACATAAATAAGATAAAGAAATAAACTAAATTAAAAATACACCTACCCTATTCTATATCAATGAATGATAAACCATCTGCATAAAAATAAACATGCAATAATGGATAAATAATGGTTAGAGATACTTACCTATAGTATGACCAACGATGCATTGATCCTTCGCAAATGAAATAAAACTAAGAGAGAATCACAATGGGTGGAGAAGTGAAATCTTAATAAGAAGACCTCTAGTCCTATCTTACTATGGTGATTCTGTAGATACAAAATTATGTACTTTACACATAATTTGGCTTGGTCTTATACTACTATTTAGAAGGTTCTCAAGTGTACAAAGTACTAATTAATCCCACCTTTTGGCCATCTTTATTTTATATTTTATTTCATAGTTCCCATGTATTTTCTAGCACGTATCCACCCATTTTGCAACTACCCCGACATTCTAGCCCTAAAGTAAGGTGCCCCAGCTTGTACTGGGGCACCCCAGTCCCACTCTGGGTGCCTCAATCTATACAAATCCCCTTTCTTTCCTTTTTGGGTCATTTCTAGCTATTGGTCATATTTATATTCTTCTCAGTCGGCCTTGTCGGGATTAATTACGAAATTAAGCTTGAGAGCCCTATAAATATAAAGTTATAAGACCATAATAAGGGTCCTAGGTCATAGAATTACACACTACTATCAATCCATCTAGGGCTGCATCTATTGCATCACCTACATCCACATAGTCTCATGCATCAAGGCTAGGAGATATCCATCACACACACACACACACACACACACACACACACACACACACACACACACACACACACACACACACACACACACACACACACACACACACACACACACACACACACACACACTTCATAGAGGGATGTATTCTATTATATTCCATGCACATATGCATCCTATTTACATTTTCTACAGTTACTATTGCTCGCTACTTCACAAAGTGTGACTAACACGAGATCACCTAGGGCACAACATGCACAAACTCACCAGAATTACATCCAAGTTTGAAATATTGAGCAACACTCAATGATCAGTCTAATAGCTTGGCATCTGATGTCATTCCAACCCATTCATATGCATATTTAATTTTTAAGGGGTTTGATACTTCTCTTTGCATTGCAGGTCATTTTCCAGCTCATCCAACAGATCCAACACGACAAACATGGAAGGCTTAGAACCAACTTGCGATCATACCAGTTGCAGGTTTTGAGTATTTACAGTGTTCAAAGCACCTAGATTGCAAACTAGGGTGCCCCAATACACTCCCAGGTGCCCTAGTCACTTTAGATTTGTCCTTCGTAGGGTCTGTGAGTGTTCATCTACATTTCTAGATTTTATTCTCAGACCTGCGATAGTCACTACCAATCAGCTAAGCTATTTATCTCCCTTCTCTTACACATTTAGGGTTTCATTTTATTTAGCATAATTATTTACATATACTTTACTGTTATTTACTACATTTATATAACATTTTATTCCTCCTAATTAGATTAACTAGGATTACCACTTCATTACATTCAACCCCAATTTTAGTTAATCATTTTGGTGAACCTGACTTCCATTTTTCGTTTATGCCCATTAATCATAGTGGTCATTTTGGCCCTCTTCATTATTTTGAGATTCCTTCTTCTCTTCCTTGTCCCTCTATATCCATGGCTGACATACCTCCCTCTATAACTGACAACCCCTTAGATACCTCCACCCAGGCTCCCCTTCACGAAATCGAAACTGCGGTTAATGAAAAATCCTATGAAGAAGACACCAATGTTGACCAAGAATAACTTGATACTCTCATGGATTTTTGCTAGGATTTACGTGATAATCCCACTCATCGCCGTCATGTTCTGCATGCTCTACTCATGGCTAAGCTACCTTGTGAGGCATTTCTACCTATTTCTTCTGCTCCTATGGTCTCTACACCGCTTGTATCTACTCTTCCTATTGCAACTACTACCCCTCCATCCCATCAAGGTGATTCTAGTATCCCACTTGGTTCCTCCTCTAATTCCCCTGACTATGTGTCATTATACCAAGATCTTCAACACCAAATCCACCTGTTATAAGTCATCACTTCTAAAGGACCCCTATTGCTCAATTCCACCCTCCTTGTTGTATTTTCCCATCTACACCATCCATTTCTACTTATTTGTTCCCACCTAACTTCATTTCTACCAAACTACCCATTTTCAAAGGCCACAGTGGCCTATAAAAATATCTTTGTGCATTTTCCATGTTGCCTTGTCTCGACTATGCTGATGATCATACTATCCTCGCTAAATTGTTTCCGCGTAGTCTACAAGACTATGCGATGCATTGGTTCTATGACTTACCACTACATTCGGTGGATTCATTTACACATCTGGCCGACACTTTTCTATCAATATCGGTTCCACAATCTCTTATGCCTAACTCGCTCATCTTAAACAAGGCTCCACCGAATGCTTCCCTAATTACGTCTTATGATATAAGAATAGTGTCACCAAGATGACTAATTTCCTCGCCGACCTCTGAACTGCAAGATTTATTTTTTCCATAGTTTCTTTGCCCACCTCTCCAAGATAGCGTGCTCTTTGAAACTTTTCCATTATTTGACAAAATTTATCATGCTCTCAAACTGCGTGATACTAAATTTGTCTTTGTTGGACAAGCTCAAATATCAAGATTCCCCTTCTTCCTCAACCTGAATGCAAAGTAAGACATTAATTAAGGTGTCTTGCATATAAATCTAGTGATTCACACAATTGTTGTTAATGCGGTCTCCACTCCTAGGGGAATTACATGCCCTCAACCAGACCAGCGTCCTTTTACTAAAATTAGTACCCCAGTTAAGTGTCTTATTGCCACATCTCATTTATAGTCATCTTCTTACTCTGCCACCACCTTTACAACTAGACCTATCCCGACCCAAAGGGTGTAATTTTGACAAATGTTCTTATTATGATTATCATTAATGCATTGGGCATTCCATTAATTGTTGTTTTAATATCTGACATCTTGTCCAAAACTTGCTCAATAGTGGCCATCTTGAGCTCCCAAAATCCCCCTGCATCTGTCCCTACCAATGATAACCACAAAATTCAAATCTTTAACAACCCCTACCCAAACATGATACTAAACAAGTTGATTCATCCTCTAATTATGTCTTCCATACATTGTCTTCTCCACTTGGCCCTCTCGACTTTCTCATTGTTCAAATTGTCACTTCAACACCTGTTATTACCTTCTCCAATGCTGAATACCACGCTACGTTTGTATCCTAACCATATACATATGCGTGCCTCTATCTATCTCAACATCTATCAACAACATTAAATTTGATCCCTCTTCCCCCATTAATGCATGTTCCTTGTCCTTCTTATGATCTCTCGGTTACTCTTGATCACAAATCCACTTCCCATTTAACTGACCCTGTGTTGTTGTTAAGTTACATATCACATTCGGTCCTCTCACCCTTCTCATCCCTTGCCTTTTAAGTCAAACTGTTAATGACTGTGACTTGCTTCTCAGCCTCACTTGAATTCATAAAACCCAAGCTATTATTTCTATGAATCATTTACGCCTCAAATTTTTTTATGAACAACTAAGTTATTTCTATTAACGATGTTCCTCCTTCACCTCCATTATTGGTGCCTTCTCATTCTGATATTTTTATGTGTCTTCCCCTCTTACTCATATAGCTCCTCTGACATTTCCCACAACGCATCCGATTCCTAATACACAACCTCGATTGGCCTCTACACAACCAAACCACTCCATTAGTCCCACATGCCAGCATAGGCCTATTCCTAAGACCATTACCACATATCGCCTTCGATCACCACCTCACTTTATCCCACATGGATCATCCTCTCCTCCACACAAGTTGGTGCCTCGATCTCCATCACCTACACACTTTACTAAATCTCCTAATTAGTCTTATGTGCACCCATCACATGCATATCAGATTCATTCCCCCATGCAAGTGTTTGTCTCACCATACCACCATTTCTCGACCATCGTCCTAAGGTTTCATCATCTTGGAGCCACCAGTTGATTGTCAGACCTCTGTCCCTAAACCTTATTGGTTGACTCCTCCTTCCATGACCACTTGGGGGCCGTATACACATTACCCAATCCCCCTTCCTCATATTAGCTTATAGATGCATCTTCCCTTTTACATTATACTCATTCCTTCGCATCATAGCATATTTATCTTCGTGCATCATAGCACACCCTTGTTACCCAATGACACACTCTTGTGCTTCAGTTCACACTGGATTGTTGAGGGATTACCATTACACTGAACCCCACACACTGCACTCTAGGCATCTACACATTTATATTCTATTATCATTTCATACATAGCCTACATCCTACATTATCCTCTACATACCTCATTATTAGTCATTTATACATCATCTATCATCATACACATGCTACACTAGTCATCATCTCATGTCTGTGTCTAGTTTTACATCTCTTTCCTTACATTCTATATTTACGCTAGGTCACATTATACTATGGGTCTAGCTTTACTTACCATCATTACATATTATATCTACACTTATATCCGCATCTTACATCATCATCATCCCTTTCTAACATTGTATGATTCACATATCTCATCTATCCATCATATACATTCTATATACTACACTAGATTCCATTATCATATGGGTCTAGTTCCATCTTATCATCTTTACATATTCCATTTTTATATATACACCTATTACTTTGCACTTTCATCCTATTCTACATGCTACATAGATCTCACATGGGTCTATTTTACCTACACATTTTATCTACTTATTACGTTACATTGTACCTACACATTCTACATTGCATTTACATCCCATACCCCTCCTTACTTGGTCGTTTACACTAGTTGTCTTCTACGCACTACACTAACCACCCTATGATGCACTTCTAGTTCCTTGGTCCATAATCAACTGCTGAGGGTTTACCAATCAAATGGACCTTACATACCACATGTGACATGCTCTAGGATCGTCACCCACACTCATCCACATACCCATTATAAACCTTAGGTTAAAGCACCACTCGGACTAGTGACTCATTATCCTCTTACCCTATAGGTACATATTCTATTATCCTATTCTAAGTCACCCCTTCGTCATCACATCATGTAGTGATATACACTTTAGGTTAAATCACCACCTCCATTCTTATTCATCACGTAGTGGTATCACGCTTAGTCGTCTTACATCCTACCACTACACCTTCATTATCCACCCCATAGTCCTATATGCCTTCTACTACATCACCCATCTCATAGTCATACTAGGCTACTTACCTTCTTCATTTCATCAGTGGTATATGCTTTAGGGATAAATCATCACTCGCATTCTTATTCATCACATGTCAGTGGTATACATTTAGTACTATGTGGTCCACACACACCGTTTCCATACTCATATATGCATTCATCATGTCCTCATCACCCATCTCATAGTGATATATGCTTAGGGTTAAATCATCACTCATCCATTCAGCATGTCGTGGTATATGCTTAGGCTATAGGGGCCATGCATCTTTCCATTCATCTCACCACCATACACTCATTCTATAGTGATATACGCTTAGGGATAAATCATCACTCCCCCAATAAAAAAATCGTGATATACGCTTTGGCTATAGGGTTCACGCACATCTCTCTACATGTTCTGCATTTTATCACCACTACACATACAAAAACATCATGACGTGTTAGACACAACCAACACTACTCGACCATTTCCCGATGACGCACTCTTTTTTACGGTTCATTCTTGACTACTGAGGGGGAAAACAAAATGAACCTCACTGCATACACTTCCATACACTCGGGGGGCACGTTGCTCCTATCATTCCATCTTGCATTCCATTCCATCCATCCACAACATATTGCATTGTCTTGGTAGCATTTATTCTTACTTGCTAATGTTTTCCTTGCTCACTTTATTATACATGTTATATTTCTTTCTTATATGTCATTATCATACACACATGTGCATTCACACCCTTGTTTAGTGTGATCGCAGATATAGGACTCTACACGAAGCATGTATGCTTGTCCTTCTACCCTTACCATACTACTGAGGGGCATCCACATTCGTCTCACACATGTGTTATTATTTCATTTTGTACTTAGCATCTTATACTACTTGTTCATACATGCTTTGACATATTGGTTATCACTCTAACATGTTAATGAGTGTTCCATGTGCAACACTTGTTTTGCAGGATTACATGTTTCCATGACTACCTCTTTGTTTCTACTTGTCTGCTTTGTTTTCTATTATATGTGGGCTTTGCCCTTTGCTTGTGTGCACACTTGTCTTTTGTTTGTGGCCATGATGGCCTTGTGTGTCTTGCAACATTGTGAGTGATGTCCCATGTTTGTAACCCGCTTTTGTGTGGTCTTCTTGTTGTTTCATATGTGTTTACACTACTTGTCCTTAGTAGTTTTTCTACATTTTCTACGTATTTTACACTTATTGCATGCATGTGTTTTCAGACTAACACTTGTATTGGCTAGCCATCCCCTTTTGTGCGCGCCTTGGTATCTACCAAGCGTTTCCCTTTCCCCCTACAGGGTAGAGTTCTATAGGTCAGAGTGCGGTTGGTCCTCTTTTGGGGCCGCATTCTCCTTCCAGGGTCATCGCATGCACCCCCAAAGAGGGGGGCATCATTGAGGGTTTTATACTAACACAATGTATTTACACTGGTTCAGACACAGTGAGTGAGTTCAGACCAGTCTACAAACTCCATACACAATGGCCTTAACAGGACATGGTGTCCTTCGGCAATTCTGTGGAGTGGTTACAGGCTTAGGGGTTACAGTGGGTGTGCCTCTCTACACTTATCCATCCAGTGGCATCAGATCACCCAAAAAACTAGGACAATACAAAGATCTCTTCAACAAAATTTAGCAGAAGCAGTTAGAGTTGGAGGACATAGAGCATTTCCTCCCTACACTTCTTTAGCCAGGGTGGCGTGAGATCTCCCAAAAAACTCGTGACAGTACATGATATCCTTCTACACCCTTTTTCTCGACATGGATCAGGTGCACATGTTCCATTTACACTTTTTCTAGCATATTTTACATTTACACTTTACACATGCGTATTTTACACATCATTTTTACATACATACATATTTGACTACTTGATCATTTTCTCCTTGCAGGTCTACCGTATGAGAAACAAGCAGTCAAATTGGGGGAAACAACGACAACAACAGTGACAACAGCACACCATGATGGTACTTGCCATACTAACCATGCAAGGTACATTACACACCACAATAGCTACACATGTGTTCCACCCTAGGTTCACTCTCATCACTTTTTATGCACATTTTTCATCTTTAGAATCCATGCTCCTCCACATTTTTCCTTTTTGTCATTCCACACTTGAGTCTAGTCCATCGGCACGTCTTCTTCTACACTCTACATGGATATCAGGTACGCATCTCTATCTACTTTATGTTACCGAGCTTTCCACTCACCAACATAAAGTGGGGACAAAATGTAGACACAAAATTATGCACTTTACACATAATTTGATCTGGATCTTATACTACTATTTAGAAGGTTCTCAAGTGTACAAAGTACTAATTAATCCCACCTTTTGGCCATCTTTATTTTATATTTTATTTCATAGTTCCCATGTATTTTCTAGCACTTATCCACCCATTTCACAACTTCCCTGACATTCTAGCCCTAAATTAGGGCACCCTAGCCTGTACTGGGGCGCCCCAGTCCCACCCTGGGTGCCCTGATCTATGCAAATCCCCTTTCCTCCTTTTTGGGTCATTTCTAGTTGTTGGTCATCTTTATCTTTTTCTCAGTCGGCCTTGTTGGGATTAATTACAAAATTAAGCTTGAGAGCCCTATAAATACAAAGTTATAAGACCATAATGAGGGTCCTAGGTCATAGCATTACACACTACTATCACTCCATCTAGGGTTGCATCCATTACATCACTTGTATCTACATAGTGTCATGCATCAAGGCTAGGAGATCTACATCACACACACTTCATAGGGGGAGGGATTATATTCTATTCCATGCACACATGTTATTTACATTTTCTATAGTTACTATTGCTCACTACTTCACAAAGTGTGACTAACACGAGAGCACCTAGGGCATGACATGCACACACACACCAGAACTACATCTGGGTCTGAAATGTAGTGCAATGCTTAGTGATAAGTCCACTAGCTTGGTGGCTGAGGTCAGTCTGACCCATTCATATGCATCTTTTATTTTTCTAGGGTTTGATACTTCTCTTTGCATTGTAGGTCATTTTCTAGCTCATCCGACAGATCTAACGTGACTAAAAAGGAAGGTTTGGAACCAACTTGTGACCATATCAGTTGTAGGTTTTGAGCATTTACAGTGTTCAAAGCACCCAGATTGTAGACCAGGGCACCCTGGGGTGCCCCAGTACACTCCCAGGGTGCCCCAGTCACTTCATATCCTTCAAATCTATCCTTTGTAGGGTCCTTGAGTGTTCATCTGCATTTCCAGATTTTATTCTTAGACCTGTGATAGTCACTGCCAATAATCTAAGCTATTTCTCTCCCTTCTCTTGCACATTTAGGGTTTCATTTTATTTAGCATAATTATTTACATCTACTTTAGTGTTATTTACTACATTTATACAATTTTTTAGTCCTCCTAATTAGATTAACTAGGATTACCACTTCCTTGCATTCAACCCCAATTTTAGTTAATCAGATTCAAATGCAAAAGGGAAAGCTCCAAAAAATTCAATTATAACAAGTAGATGTAAATATGTACGTAAGTTTCCAATTTACAAATAAGGTTATGATTTGATTGATTGATACTAAAATGGAATATATATATACATATATACATATATATATATATATATATAATATATATATGAAATATGCTTGACATGATTGATTGTGGTCAATCTCATTGGCCATAGATAAAATTAATCCTAACGCAATTGACCATGGTAAATCATGTCATATTTGGGGAGAAATCCAAGATCAAAGGTGCACACTAATGGGGAATGGTAGGCAAAGATATAATGGAAATGTGATGAAATTCCAGGATGATTGAAAGTGATGGGAATCCTTGGATTGAAATTAGACAAGTTGACATGATGATATAAACATGTAAATAAGAGAGGAAAAAAAGTGAGGATATGGTAACTATGGTATAGCGTATGATATAGTGATATCTCTCCAAATTATTTGGTATTTCCTATGTGACCAAGTCTGATCACTCCTAATATTAGTAGGACCCTTGAGGTGCCCACTCAGGAGGATAATGCATCAAAAAGCCATACACAAGATAAAATGCTAGAAAGCATAAAATTTGAGGTGTATATACCATAAAGGATGACTAAGCTAAGCTAAGCTTTTGGAAAAGTGACCAATATATTTGTAAGGTATATTTTCATAGAGTTTGGACATATTCATAGGCAAACTTATCGGAGAGAGGTACGAACATGTATAGGGTGTGAAAGGAATCACTTCTAAGAAGAGTAGAAATCTGAAGAGAAGTTTTGTAGCATGTGAAATGATTTTTGAGAAGTTGAGTTGGTGTTTACAACCTCATTAAATTATGTTATAGACATCACATAATCAATAAAGGATGTAATGGCTTGTTACATTTGAGTATTATGATCTAATTAATGTGTAATCAACCATGCATAATTAGAATACAAAATTAGTACTTTTGACAATGATCAACGATGAAATAGTAGCTCAAACAAAAAAGAGGATATGGAAAATTAGATATAAATTTTAGAACATAGGATGTCTGGCTGTGTAGATAGACATACAAGGTAGATAAAAAATTGTAGATGCTTTGTTATCAATACTAGAACTAAAAATTTGAACTAGTACATGATCATATAACTTATGTATGGACCAACCCTGAACCTATATAATCATGGTTAGATTTGTATGCTCTTGGAACCTTTTGTACTTAGGATTTGTAACTTCATGTGTGCTTCAATTTTCTATAAATACACATCACTATATTTTCTCTTATTTGTACCACCTCAAGACGACCTGTAATCACCTACAACAAAGTGGAAACCCTAGACACTTGAAATACTATTTATCAAATCATTAGATAAACAATAAGATAAATCATGTGCGTGGTAAGGCTAGAATACTATTGGTGGATTACCTTTCCAAACCAATCCA
The DNA here is from genome assembly GCA_019776745.2 of Taxus chinensis. NCBI lineage: Eukaryota > Viridiplantae > Streptophyta > Pinopsida > Cupressales > Taxaceae > Taxus > Taxus chinensis. The sequence goes on along the minus strand of CM034156.1, from coordinate 57,990,947 downwards.
AATGTTGCACTATATGACCTCATGTTGGATCAAGCCTCATGTATCTCTCTTATATACTTGTGCAATTATGAGTGTGATCTAAGGCAAGCGCCACAAATATAGTTGGCTAACCATATAATAGAGATTTTACCTAGTGCGGTAGTAGTGTGGTGTAGAGTGCTTCATCTACATGACCTAACCACTTTGTCCCTTGAAACCCTTTGACAATGTGTGGAGTAACTTTACTCTTGTTAAAACACGGCTTTAGGAAATTTTTATGCTTGGAAATGATGGAAGCTAGAGTCTTTAACCTAGTTGAATGATTCAAACATGTAGTAGTGACTATTGTAAACGATGTGTAATTGATTTAGGAAAATCTAAGAGAGCCTTGAGTGATTTTGGAGTGATATTTAAAATAGGAGCTTATAAGAGTGTTAGTTGAGTAATAAACTAATATTGAATTACTTATATAACTTTCTATAGGTGAAATATTATGATAAGTATGACCCTTGGAATATGAAATAGTGCAATAAATATATTCAAATTGAAATAAAAGTTAGATTATAAGAAGGGCCAAGACCATACAAGTTATTTAATACTGTATAACACATCTTGACCGAATTGTATGATCTAGGATAAAAAGTGTGTGATGAAAAACATAAAGTTATAAAAATATGCTCATGGATGATTTACTACTTATTCAAGAAAGAGGTAGAGTTATGTATTGATTGGATTTAAAATACAAGCATTTTTACTATCAAGGAAGCATAGTCAAACTTATCATTTCAAAAGGATAAGTAACCAAATTTGATTGTCTACGTTTCCCCTTTTTAAGTTCATAATTAAAATTACATGCTTAAAGGAAAAAACATACCCGAGTTTGCACAAACACTTTGTCTTCTCTCAATAGTTTTCTTATGATGTTTTTGTGTTGACACATTCCATGGAGAAACTTGTAACATATAGTGTAGTCAACATATATGATATAAATTATATTTTAGCACAATATATAAATAACATTGTAACTTTGAAATTACATAAAGTAAATTAAAGAGGATGCAAAACATGAAATAAATACACCTATTTGTTTTGCAGAGGGAGGAGATACCATTCATATTATACTTTAGATATTTTGAATTCATATGAATATGTCAAAGGATTGGGAGTTTTTAGTCGCCAATTTCACCAAAAGAGAAACTGGAGTATTGATCGCATGCAGCCCAACACCGAAGGAGAGATAGGAACTGAAGTACCCAATTAAGAGAGAAGACTCATGTATCAAAATGTTTAGTAACTATGATATATTTCCCTTTAAATTTATGACAGAATAGGAAGGAGAACCATTAAAGAACTTATCCACTTTAATACCTTCCACAACCCCACAAACCACACCACATAAGATGGATCTAGGTCTAATTTTGTAACTACTGAGTAAGATTGTGTAGCTAAAACCACATAGTCGGAAAGGAATGGTCACACTATGCCCCCATTATGTGTTGTACTATTGAGAATGGGTGTATAAATTTAGGAATAACATAGAGGATAAGAAGGCTCATGCCTCCAAACCTTGTTCTTCCAACTATGCCTGAGTGGTGTAGAGGGCCACCCCCTGTATAATGCTCTTAATTGAGTAACATATTTAAGAAATTTATGAATAACTAATCAAATATGAGACGGTTGGAATTTTTGAGAATATTTACTCTATCTTGGAATATATAGCATGGTCAGGACCATATTATGGTCTTGACTGTAGTGTACAATTTTAACATGTATTGAATTCTACCACTTTTTAGTATTTGTACTTATTTATGAGGATTTAGACCCTCTAAAACATGTTCATTTTCCCTGTAATATGCATGTGGATGTAGAGTATATCCTGATGAATGCTCTCTCTTTTATAGTACACATGAGAAATCATTTGAGTACTAAACCCAATAGAAAATATGTGTACCCCATGTGTGATAATTTTTATAATCTATGTAGGATCATATATAAGGCTAGAATGGTAGTCACTGCTAAGCACTTGTACCTATAATAGGGGTTATGCATGGTAGAGACCATGACTAATATAGAAAGCAACATGAATCATACAACAAGTAAAAGTATAGATAATACATGTGCATAGAACTAACAACAACAATGTAGAAAGAATCAATCAAGCTAATGCTAGTAATATAAAATAGTCAACATACCATATGAAAGACTAGTGATAGAAGTGTACATAAAATCAATCAATAGTATAGAAAAATATTCACATGGAGCCACAAACTTGGGACACACATGGTGTTACAAGATAATCACAATAATAGGAAGAATAGGTTACATTCAAAGAAACAAGTGCATACACACAACATAGACATAAAGCCAAAAACATGGGACACCCATGGCATCACAATCCAGTTAAGGCACACTGACCATATAGAGTAAGAAATCATGGAGTAAAATCAAATTGTATTCAAATAAGTATTAAAAGTAATGTGTAAAAAATATAACAAACAATGATGGTAAAATCATAGACAAAAAGATAGGTTAGAATTAAACAAGACACGTGTTAGTATTGTTACCTTAGAAGATAATAAAGACACTATGTATTTGTAATGCATGAAAATACTAGCAAGTCGAATGTGAGAAAACAACCAAATTTGCTTCTCTAGTCTAATCTTCTCAAACAAAACCTCAGATAGAGAAATGGATTGAAAGGGGGAGAGAGAAAAATACCTACACTTACCTACAATTTACAAATCTCATCATTTGATGTGTTGGATTTACTCTTGATTGATTGTTGATTGTTCTTGGATTACTTCAGATTTTGGTGGAGAAACTTGGGCAACACCTCCCCTTGTTTTTTCTTTGGAATTATTGATTGATGAAGATGAATGATGGATTGATTGAGTATGGATGATTGATTTATTGAAAAAATGGCAGAGCTTGATTATAGATTTCCGAGTTAGCTCTCATGGAGGGTGATAACTAAATTTATAGCCGAGGAGTGGAGGATTCAATGGCTAAGATGAAGCAAAATTGGATTTGGATTAAGGGTGGAGGATGCATGTGAGGATAGAAATATCTAAAATTGAATAATTCTATAATTTAGAAGAAGCCTCCATTAAATTTTTAATTCAATGGAGGGAGGAGATATATTTCAATTTTTAAATATGAAAGAGGGAAATTTAGAGAGGCTTCTAGAAATAGAAGGCTATAGATTTAGAGGTGGAGCATGTGATTAGGATTAGAGTTAGATTAGGTTAATAAATATGATTAGGCGTGAGGTTACATGGAAAGGCTAGGTGTAGGGATGTGTAGAGTAGGTGGGTAGGTAGGTGTAGGAATATTAAATTCCTAGAAAATATTAATAGGGATTATTAGTGGGATAATAGGATATTATTAAATGAATTAAAGGATTATGGATTTAGATGGGATGAAATAAAAGGATTAATGATAATATTGTGATAAATGATAAATAATGATGAAGGATAAATATGATGAAATGATGAAAGGGATAATGATAATTAATCTTGTGATTAATTATTAAATAATGGCAATGTTGGGATGTTTGTGGGACAAATTAATTGTAATTAATCATGTAGACATTTTAGATGTCTACATTTTGCCCCTCTTTGAAGGGTTATTGCATAGAAATGACTATTCAAAGAAAATGAAGAGAATTTATTAAGATGGTAATATGATGCCCCCTCAAGGGGTTAGGTGGGGAGGAAACAAAGCGAGCAACCTCTCGAAAATAGGAGAGGCCCAGGTTGATAGACAAGAGAGGATTAGAGGATGAGAATATTTGAGGATTTAGAGGATTAAGATTAAAATATTAGAATATTTTAGGATTTAGAGGATTAGGATTGGAAGATTTGAGGATTTAGAGGATTCAAAGATTCAGAAGGTTAAAATATTTGAGGATTTAGAGGATTAGAAGATTAAGGATTCAGAGGATTATGATTAGAGGATTATAATATTTAAGGATTCAGAGGATTAGGAATAGAAGACTAGATGATTTGAGGATTTAGAGGATTAGGATGAGAGGACTAGAGGAGTAAGAGATTGTTTTGTGGAATAGAGGATTCCCCAGTCAGCGATGTGTGATGAGGGTGAAGATTTAGGATTGTTGGATTAAAATATGCCCTAGTCAAGGGGATAAGTTTTGATGATTTTGGATTATACGATGCCCCAGTTAAGCAGTTAGGATTGAAGATTTGGAATTTAGATTTGAGGATGTTGGATTTGAAGATGTTATATTTTGAGGGTGTTGGATTTGGATGATTAGAGGATGTTGGGATGAGAGGATAAGGATTGATTATTTGATCAGAGTATATTGGTGAGGAGAAGATAGGGATGCTGATTGATGTTGATTGGTGGGAGAATGTTAGAAGATGCCCCAGCCAAGGGGCGAGGATTTTGGATGTTGGATGCGAGAGGATAATATTTGGATGTGAATATTTGCAGAAACCAGGGTGCCTATTCTACAGACTAGGGCACCCCGAGGCGCCCTAGTACCTTCCCAGGCACCTCAGTCTGCTCGTATCCTCCATATCTGGCCTTTTCGGGACTTCTGAGTGATCGTTCCAGCATCTGGAATTTACAGTCAAACCCGCAACAACTTGTGATTGTCTTCTTTAATCAGCTAAGCCACTCTTCCTTAAAGATGGAGTCCAATGCTTGGAGATCCACGCGTGAAGAACGGGAAGGCTGGGCCATAAACCCCCGAATCTACAAATCAGAGCATGCTCTTTATAGTAGATCTCAGATGAAATGACCATTCCGTCCCCAAAAGTAATACATGGTGTGATGTCTGCAGGTTTCATGGAGGATTCCTTGTTTTTTTAAGAATCCTTGAAGGAGGTTTCAAGAGAGACCCGCGCCTAATCTCTTTATCTAGCAATGGAATAACAGGTAGATCTCCTTGCTTCAGCTCACCACAAACCTCGCCTTTCCCAAGAACACCCCCAGATGGTGATTGAATATGGCTAGGGTTTTACAGAACCGTCTGAAACAGTCACTGCATTGGTAAAGGCAAGGTCAATCCACGACCAAGGAGAAACCCCTGAAACAAGATTCGAGCCCCCACCGTCTGGCTGAAGAGCTCCAGACTGATCTCGCAGATCTACAGGGTTCGCAGGCTTGCGTGTAGCGAGAGCAAGGGCACGCGTAGACACCATTAGGGCAGGGTAGGGTGCGAGGATGCACGTGTGAAGGGGGCACGAGGGCAGGCGTGAGAGTTATTCTTCAGTCTGAGCGTGAGGCGGACAGAGGCGTGGATAGCGGCGCGGGCTGGGGCGTGCGCGGACAGGCATGAGCAGAGGAGCCGAGGAGGAGCCGAGGAGGAGCGGATGATATCTCCTCTCTTTTATATTGTGTTATAGACCCATTTTTAGAATTTTCACATAGGGTTTGAAGTTGAACATCCCCTAACACATTCATCAAATTGACTAGTTCACTAATGTTTTTTCTTGAGCATCTAATTCAATTTGTTTCCCTTTACTAATCAATAGAACTAGTAATTTGAGAGATATGCATAATATTTTCATTCAAAGAAGCATCATTGAGAAGGGAAACCATAACTTTAAGGGAAACATTAAAAACACCAGTAACATTAATTTTCTTTTTCATATAATTTCTGGGATTAATCAAAGGAATTTCAACAAGATCAATAGAGTTGGAATTTATCTTGGCACTCCTAGTTGGGGTTTTGGATCTGATTACTTTCGATGACATTAAAATGATAAGATTTAGAGAACACCATGCAAGCCAAATAACAAAATGACTAGGGCTGATGAATTTGGAATGAACAAAAGGAAACAAGACCTAGAAAAACAAGATGTATCACTAAAGAAGAAATTTTCACTTTAGAAAGCTACAAACATGCACAAAATTGCGGATTCACTAAAATATTTTATGGAAAGTGGCTTTACATCAACAATGTAATACATATACCTATACACATTGTAATTAATACCTAACACTAATTTTTAACACAATAAATATTGACCTAATTGCATAAGAGATTATTCCTGAAGTAAAATATTTCAGATTGAGTTTTTTAGATAAATATTTGTTTTGTCACAATTGTATAGACAATAACTAGAAATAAACAACACAATCCATGTCGAAATAACTCTTAGGCAAAAAAGACCTAGAAAAATAAGCACGAACACAGAACCTTTGCCAAAGCCATTTTAGTTCTCTTTTGATACCATACTAGTTCAATTTCGGAAATTGTCAACTAGGGGAAAATTCTAATTTCATGACTATCTTCATCTTCTTTGGGGTTTCAAAAACCTCTCACTTTTTCTGAATTATATAGGGGGCTAATATATGGGAAATTGATCTACTTCCTTGAAACCCTAAAAGAGTGACACAAAAAATGGGGGATATTTTGAATCTTGCGGTATCCTTCAATTATTATTAAACACCTTAACGGGAATACATCTTTGAATCCAATGCAACAAATATAATGCAAGTCAATAGGGGGCCAATTTAATGCAAGTACCCAACCCTTACACTCTCAATGACCTACTCAATACAACCCAATAAATGCTAGATGCTACTCAAATTTCCTTAAATTCTTGAATGCCTAAATTTTGTTAATGACTTTTTGCATAAGGATGTGTTTATATTGATCAATTGATTTGTGTATTATTTGCATTTATGTATTTAAAAATATTTTGATTTCAAATTAAATCCTCACCGGCATACATAGTAACCTACAACGACTGACAAAAGATGATAAAAAGGGACAAAATTACTAATAACTTGTAAATGAAGAGCCCACAAAAATAAAGAGTACAATAATTATATATAATCATGATTTTAGAGCACCGAACCATATATTATAAGTGAGAGAGAAAAAATAACTCGAGAAACACTACAAAATGATTAGAAAATAAAAATAAAAATACTCCAATAAAGACCAAATCTAACCCAATGAATGACGAATACACCAATACTGTAAGCAATGTAAATTTACAACCAACAAATAAATAAATAAAACAAACTAATGGTGCAATCCAAATTTGGTGTCTATAAATCCTTAAATAATGTCTCACAAGGGAAGACAATTAGAAATTATTTTGGTTTGGTTATGTCCCTTCAATTTACCATGACCATACGGTAAGGGAAGTCAATTCTAACATAAAGGAACCCTCATCAACGTTGATTCGACTTTTCATATAGTTTTTTCTTTGGTGCATTAAAGAAAGGCACGTGAAAGTATAAATAAATTCATATAAATGTTTGAATCTTTGCATATTTTGAGTACCATCAACAATATTATAATATTCTTTCTTTTGGATATATATATAAAAGTTGGGTTAGTATTTTGGAGTTCTGGAACTATAATATATGATAAACGTCTTGATCTAGATTACAAATGATGGGTTGTAACTTCCATAACCTCATGGAATGAATATGACTTCCTATGAAATATTGGGTATGGAAAATATGTGGAACCTTATGAAATCAACCACATTGACCTAAAACCTCAATCCTTGGTAAAATCCAATAAAAATAGTGGGAAAAAAAATTTATATATATATAAGAGTAGCGGGTTGGTATTCACAATTTAAAATAATAAAAATGGATAGAAAAATATTATTTTATAAAAAAAATTCTTTCAAATATATATATATAAAACACTATATTATTAGCAGAGAATTTAGATTGAAAATTATTGACATTAGGTGTTGTAGATGCTCCGATCTAGGTCACTTTTGTTGGAAATATATCACATTGGCATCATTGGCATCACGTGTTGGAGATGTTATGCTTTGGGTCACTTTTGTCAACGTGTCAAGCCACCTCTAATGATAAACTGTAGAGGTGGCTCGAAATATTGGCAAAAATGACCCAGAGCTAACATCTCCAACACTTATGCCAATATGATACATTTTCAACAAAAATAAATAAATTACTCAATGATAGAAATTTTGCTTTGATTCTATATAGATGCATACCCATATTTAATTTTAAAAAATAAATATTTGGTAGACCCCATTTTTTTAGTTGAGGGTACCAACCAATGTTTTTAACTTGTGATTGCTTACATTTTACCACATTTGTGGTCCATGGTTCTCTAGACACTCAACAAGTGATTGTCATTTTCGATAGCATTAGGAGGGGGAAAACTTAATAATAAATAAATAAAATACATGCACTTTTTTCTATTGGGAATTGAATATTGTACTATACTATTGACTTCGCATTTAATTAATAATTGAAAAAACGGTGCAATTTCAATTAATATATTTTATTGAATTATTTTTATATGGGTAGTGGCTACATACTTTTCACTTTTATTTAAGTCATTAAAAGATAAAAAAAATAGTTTTTATTGTCAATCCTTAACGAAACATTCATTTGGTCTAGGAGATCATCTTTATGAAAGTTCATAAAACAATTGTTATTCCTTGTTGGGTAAACATATCTCTAGAGAGTACGTAAGACACCACCATTGGTTCTACTTAGATTATTATATCATTATTGCTTATAAATGACTCATGAAAAAGGAAGAAATGACCCATGAAAAGAAAGAAATTAAATTTATATTCCTAAGTGAATAAATATGTCAATGAATGAATGAGGATTTTAGGGTATGTAAAACAATTTTAAGAGGTATATTTGATATGAGATAATAAAGTATGTATTTAGAGGTGACTCAGCACAAGTTATGAAGGAGGAGAAGGGAAGACCAACTAAGAAAATATACTAGTCTCACACTAAATCAATTATTAGAGTAGAATTAAAGGTTAGGAGCGCCCTAGGCAATAAGTGAAGTGGACGTCCTTCTTACAATTGTAGTCAATAATTTTTTCCCATCAAATAAATAAATAAATGCTATGTACATTATCATATTTTAAGATTTGTATAAGGATAATAACAAATCACTAGTTTAGATAGATTGGTATACAAAAGGAATAAAAATATCCTATAAAATATTCAAATAAGGACAAGTGATAATCCATGGATGGAGAGAATTAATCAAAGGAGGTGCTCTGAATGTAACAAATACTATTTTTTATACAAGGTTGGTTACTCGTCTTATTTACCAATATCAAGTGGGTGATGGGACTCAAAACTAAACAAAGCACCGTTTTTTTACAAAACAATAAAAAATCGTAAGTAAATCCCATGGTTTTTTGAAGAGTGGTATATGGACCAAACCTACTAATTCCTCTATAAAAAGAGTCATTTCCCCCAAAATATTAGGAATAGAGAATAAATAATTCTTTCCTTCAATTATATTTTCCTATACTAGTTACACTGGTGACATTATAAAAAATACAAGAACCTTTTCTGAGAAAAAATTACACACTTGAATTATCTAGAGCTACATTAGAGAATGGGTAAAAATACCAACAAAATCGAATGAGCTTAAAAATATACATATTTATTTTTTACTTGCAAAAATATTATAGTAATTTTTTATGTATATGTGCACGATATTCGTATTACTTTATAATAATATCAATAAAAGGGTCAATTAATATGGACTTTAGGTAAATAATAATAATGCTAAATTCTAATAATAATAAAAATCTTTAGATTTAGCCTTCCCCTGACTGCTAGCGCCCTAGGCAGTTGCCTACTTTGCCTAAGGCTTAATCCCCCCTTATCAATTATTATGTGAGTAAGATGGTATAATAACCTAATTTTGGTAATGAGTATTTGAAAACATCAATTTTGACACCTTTTAGGTGGTTTAACCTAGAAAATAGATAAGATGGGGATATGGGCTCCTTTACTTATTTAAATTCAAATTCAAGTTGTTAGACTAAAAATAAATATTAACACTTAGATATGAAAATACATATAAAAAATTAAAACATAGATCAATTATAATATGTGTTGAATATGGTAAAACATAAAAAGATAGGTGCACTTAGTTTTTTTACTGATTTAGAAGCTGATTTAGGTGTGATAGGGTATGAAATGACTCGAAATATCCTACAGACGTTTCATCTTTGATTCTTGAACTACAATGTTTACAGAGACAAAACCAATTTGTTTAGGACAAAACTGTTTGGTGTTTTCGTCCTCTAAAACATTTTGATCTAGATTACAAATGGTGGGTTGTAACTTCCATAACATCTATGAATGACTGATATATGGCTTCCTATGAAATATTGGGTATGGAAAATATGTGAAACCCTATGAAATCAACCACATTGACCTAAAACCTCAACCCTTGGTAAAACCCAATAAAAATATTAGTGTTTAGTTGAAGTGCGATTCGTACACAATCTGTATTTGAACTACTCCGAAGAAGCCTCAAACTACACATAGTTCTCTACCTAGAGATGCAACATGATACTGATTTAATATATATTAAATTAAATCTAAATATTGCAGAGTCACTACTGAAATAAATAATGTATAAATGTTGAAATACATAAATGACACCAGAAAATTAAGATGTAATATTTGAAAACCCTAAGAAATGAAGAAGGAGAGAGGACTTAGCTAATTTACACTTGATCTGGATTGGGAAAAGTTTTGAATAGGATGGGCAGAGTTTCGTTACTACTCACAATAAATTCTGAAGTGCAGGAATGAGGCCAGACAAGGGCGCCCATGGCAAGACAGGGGCACCTGGGCATTGAAGAAAGCTTTTGGGTGCCTATGAATGCACAGATGATCGGAATCTAGATTTTACTGTGTCGTAAGATCATCGTTATTGCATCTTTTTTATCACCTAAGAGTCGCTCCATGAATCTCGAATGTACATGTAACCTACAAAAGAGATGTTTACCTACACAAACCCACAAACTGCATCAAACCTAAAAAGAAAGATACAATATGGGTTGTCGGAATGATCTCGTCCGTCACCCCAAGAGTGAAATTACAATTGAGTGTTGCACTACATCTCAGAATCCATGTAGTTATTGTGAGTGTGTGTAGAAATTGTGCCCTAGGATGCCCTTGTGCAAGTTACACTTGATAGCGGGCTGTAGCTAGGGTGTAAAAATGTATAACATGTGTAGATGGAATAGAATGAACTTCCCCTTCCTATGCAGTGTATGGAGAGTTGATGTAGCCCTTGTCCTTTGAATGAATGCTAGATTGATGATTTAGAGTGATTTATGTGCATTTTGGATGCAAGCTTATGTGATGATAATAATGCTTATTACTTGGTCCTTTATTTTGAACACATAACTATGTATTTATATGATTCCCTTGTTTGAATTTCATAATTGACAACTAGAAGGCCAATATATAAGTGAAAAATATTCCCAAAAGATGAAAAAGACCCCAAAGGAACAAGTAATGTGAAAAAGGGTCAGGGGCGCTCAGAGGGGACAGGAGCACTTGAGCGCTTATGTCCTGGCTAGGCACTGGTGTTTAAAGCCACAAAAGATAAATCATCAAAATCCTGACTAGGTTGTAGGGTGTGTACGACCAAATAGAAAATAAGAAACAAAGAAAAGAGGCCAAAGATAGTTGTCAATCACTAGTTTTCTCGCTTAGGAATCATATGAACGTTGGTATGCTTTTAAGACCCAAAAATGTACCAAAGTAGGTGATTTTGTGTCTACATTTTCTCCCACTTTATGTTGTTGAGTGAATACTCGATAACATGAAGTAGATAAGAGATGCGTACCTAAAAAGCATGTAGAACGTGCGACAAAATGTGTGACGAGTGGATAAGTGAAGCGTGAAATGATGTAAAGTGAAGCATGGAAAATAGGAAAGGAAAATAACCCTAGGGGTGAGGCGTAAGCATTGCGTTGTACCTATTGTTGTGCTTGTAATTGTTGCTTCTTGTAAGGACGAACCTGATGTAAAAGAGTGTAAAAGGATAGAAAAGTGTCTTGAAATGCTACGTAGAGAGAGTTTTATGGGTGATCTTATGCCAATAGTGATTTTTTGGGTGATCTCACGCAAAGTGAAAGTTTTTTGGGAAATCTCATGCTAAGTGTGAGTTTTTGGGCGATATCACACCAAAGAGAAAGTGTTGGGGAGAGAGGTCTAGTGTTACTCTCCATCCATGACTTTGGACGATAAACACCACTAAAGATGGTACATCCTTGATTTTTTCTTGTTGTCTCGAATTAGTTCTGATTATACTGATTGAATGAGATAGAATGCAATATGTTGCTGGAGGACTATGCATGTAACTGCAAAATTTCTTTGAAGGCTTCTATGAACTACGCTAATATGATACGTTAACTGTGTGTGCCCCCATGACATTAGCATGTAGGGGAGGACACAGGTGCCCAAGAACTACTATCTAGGTCTGGGAGCTGGTGTTTGTACTATATGTTGGGCCCAAATGAAATTTTGGGCCATTTTGTGACTTTGTTCCTATTATTTTCCTATATTTTGTAGATTTTGAACTATATTTCTGAGCTTATATGGGGATGATTTGTTCACCCAATGTATGCCCCCCTCGTTTGGGGTGCATGCGACAAATGTAGGAGTGTGCAGCCCAAAGGAGAGGACCTGATACTAGTCCGAAGCTGATACATACATGGGGTAGGGGATGTGCATACTAGTAAACAAGGCACATGCAAAAAAAGTGGATAGAAACATGTGTTAGTAGAAGAAGTAACAAGTATGTCATAGACAAAAAATGTAACAAGAAAGTGTGCATACAAGATAGACCGCAAAAAACGGGTTTCAAACATGGGGAATTACTCAAAATGCCACAAGACAATTAGGAACGAAGTGGCAAAAAGCATAAAAGAAGCGTATAAGACATAGGGCATATCTTGCAAACAATAACATACAATGTAAAAAAATGGAAAGAAAAGTGTATTAGACAACCATGGTGGCATATAGTCTTGTAGAGAAAATGTTGCACATGAAGCACCCGTTAGCATGTTAGAGAGATAAATAGTATGTCAAGGCATGTGTGTATCAATGGAAAATAATGTGATAGTAAGAGTAATAATTAGTACATAATGAAACAATAACACTTGTAATGTGTGTGAGAGTAGGAAAGGTAGATTCCCCCAGGAGCCTCGCTGGGACCGGAAAAGGATACAGTGTCAAGCATCATTGTAGCGTGTAAAGACCTGTAATATATCTACATTCACTTCCAAAAGACTAATTGAATGTACATGTGTGTATATAGAAAGATAATGACATACAAAGTATCTCACTATCATAGTAAGTATAGTACATCATGTAAGTAGTATAAGAAAGCAAGAGTAAGTACAACCAAGATATGAAAATGCAATGTATGAGTGTGATGGAATGTTATGTAATGTGCGTATGTGATATAAGTAGCGTGCTCCAAAGTGGATTTGTATGAGATGAGGTTCATTTATAAAATAACCCTCAACAAACAAGAATGAACCATAGAACAATAGTTCTTCATTGGGAAATAATTTAAAAGTGTGTGCTAGAAAGATATATCATGAAGTGTAGAGCGTGAAGAGTGATAGTGGTGAGGTTTATTTCAGATTTAGACCCTCAGCAGTCGAGTATGAACCATGGAAATAGAGTGTGTCATAGGGTAATGTTGATGTAAGGTGTGTATCAAGATGTGTAAGTGTACTTGGGAATATTAAGTGTGAAGCACATAGCGTGATAGTATATGTGATAGACAATTTATGATGTTAGGAGGGGGAAGAAAGTGTGATTCCCCCAAAGTGTGACAAGGATATAAGGCTATCCAACGATAGTGAAGGGCAAGGGCCCTCCACCTGATGTCCAAGGAGATAAAGGTATGTGACGATGCTCTAAGATTGGTGGAGTATGAGAGTAATGATGTATACAAGGAAAATTTTAGTGGTGAATCTTCGTTAATTCAAGAATATTTTGGTTTTTGAAATTTGAAATTGGAAAATTTTTAGGGTAAGAATTAGGATCGGGTTGCCAAATTTTTTTGGGTACAAGTTAATTTTAGGGGTCAATTCGCCACCCTGTAAAATAGAAATTCACAAAATTCACCTTAATTTTGTCGGCTGAAAGTATTCTTTTATGCTACTAGCCGAAAATATAAAATATGTTGTCAGGCGGTAGCATAAAAAATGCTACCGACCGATTTTATGCTACAAATATATGTTGTCAGCTGGTAGCATAAAAAATTCTATCCGGTGATAGCATATTTTATGCTAGCTGTCAGTAGCATACAAAAAAGATACCGTTCGGTAGTATTTTGCTTGTGCCATATTAAAACAAAAAAGTATAGGATTTTTTTTTTCTTGCATCATATTTTGGGAGGACATATTTCTCATTGAGGTGATCATTTTAACTACTAACATAAAAAAAATTCCCATAAAAAAATAACAAAATCGGTATTTTTTCACAAAAAAATCACTTTTTTTTTGTTTGCACCATTTTTTGTGAGGACAAATTTCTCGTTGAGTAGTTCATTTTTACTGTTATTGTCATAAAATGATTTTTCAAAAAATTACATATATTTTTGGCCGACATCATATACTATCATTCGACAACATAATAAATGTTGTCGATCAGTAGAATAAAAAATGATACTGGTTGAAAGCATATTTGCATTTTCTTCATAGTCACCATTAGCGTGAAAGTCAATTTTCATAGATTCACCAACGAATTTCTACAAATGTTATTGGGGGAGTCTTAAAATTTTCCCTGGATGTATATGTGAAGGAGACCTATGTGGTGAAGGAGGTTATGGAGACCTATGTGAAGGAAATTTATGAGTAGGGGACTTATGCTGATGAGATGGACTAGAGGACCTATGAAGATGAAAAGGTCGTGAAGTAGGTCATGTACGAATAGGAGAACTAGGTGCAAAACATGCCTTAGATTTGAGAGGCCAAGGAGGACTAGGTGTTGTAGCTAGTGGAAGGATATCATAAAGACTACGTTTAGGAACTGGTGTGCATGGTGGAATGCCTTTAATAGTGACAACTTGTTTATTGTGAATGAACTTAAGACTTAAATGATTCATGAAGGGAATAGATTGAGCGACGCAAAGCCAATGAAGACCTTAGAACATGTCATAACCTTCGATTGAATATGCCACATCGAACGGAACAAGAATAGTAAGAGGCCCAGCTATAACGAGCATCTTGATGTAGCCAAAAGTGATAAGACCTAGAAATGTGATAGAAAATATTAGACACTCGATAGCCATAAAAAGTGTAATTGAGCACACATTGATAGGAGCCACTGGATAGATTATGGTATTACTGACAAGGTATGAACCAATAGAAACATTGATGTGTAATGAATTAGAAGATAATGTCACATGAAAATCATGATCTGGGAATGAAATGGATGGTGTTGATACATCAACATAAGAGACAAGGAAGTAAAGGTGCCCTGATGAAGGAGGGGGCACAATGCAATAGGTATGATTAACAGAATAATTGGAAGCCTGCATGTCATGTTTAGGCAAAGGGTCATTAAATACTTTTAGCTTTTTGTTGTCGTTGAAAAAATTAAAAGAAGACGACTCAAGGAGCTCAAATGAATTATTTTCAATAATTTCTTGAATGAGATGCCTGTGTTTGAAACAACAATTGGGGAAATGCATAATGCATTGATGATAGTCATATTTAGCATTTTCATCATAATTACGCCCACGGGGGTGAGATGGATCAAGATTGAGTAGCGGGGGAAGAGTGATCATATTGATTTTGAAGAGCTGAGTAAATAGAAGCCGAGGTGTATAGGGTAATTTAGTGAAAGTACTCTTTGGAGGTTGTCATTAAATATTTTCAGGAGGAGAGATGGAATTAACAGTTGTCTTTTATGGAGGAGAGATGGATTGAATGTTGATTTATCTTGAAATCTATTAGAAATCGAGGAAGAAGAATCATGATACTTGAGTTTTTCCATAGATAGAAGTTTGACTTCATGAATTTTCAGTGTATGACATAATTTCTCAAATGAAGGAGATGTCTCAAAGATAACGCTCTCCTAAAGCGGTGGTAATATGATTTGAACCAAAATATATTGCAATTTAGAATTAGTACGTACATTGGCCATCTTAGCTAGGTTTTTCTTATAACGTAACACATAGTTCACTAGATACTTGTTATATTTTTGTTCGATTTGAGCGAGTTGTGCATAAGAGATCTTGGTACCGATATTAATTAGAAAGTGAGCAAGAAAAGCATCAGCTATATGTATAAAATAAGTTACCAAATGAAAAGGTAGATCATAAAACCAATGCATGGTGTAATCTTGAAGATTTCAAGGAAAAAGCTTAGCGAGCAATGTATGATCATCCGCATAATCAAGACATACCACGTGAAAAGCTCTGAGATTCTCTTGAGGGTCACCATGGTCATTGCAGGTGGGAAACTTAGGCGTGATGAAGTTTAGAGGAAGTGAATAAGAAGAAATGGTGGGTTCAAAATAATTTTGAAGAAGTAAGGAGGAATCAAGAGATGGAGAGGAGCATGAAGTAACTTGATGCAATTGAAAAATTTGAAATTGTAGGTCCTAATATAAAGAAGTTAGGTTTTGTGTGCCACAAGTGGAACTAGGTTGTGTATTAGAAGCATTGTAATGGAGAAGAGGATTGGTATAAATAGGAATGGAAGTAGGGATGTTAAAGGGTTGGGTGGAGGCCATGACAGCTGAAGAAGAACCTACAAGAGGTACAAAGGTAGCATCTCAAGAGTGTTTAGAAACAAGTAAAACATTAAGAACATGCGGAATATATAAAGGATTTACACGTAAATCTTGACAAAAATTAGTGAGCTTGTCTTATTTTTCTTGATCAACATTAGCATCCTCATTGTAAGATTGTTTGTTATTATAATATTTAATGTTTTCCAGAGGAAAATTACGTGATTTATCAAAGGGGTTGTGAAATTCAACCATTTCCTTAGAATATTTACAAATAGAGGGAGGAAGATCATTATACTCAAAGGAACCAAAATGACCACTATGGGTGATGGGCATAAAAGGAAAAAACTGGAGGGAAGATTGGATTCGAGCAGTTGGGTTCACCAAATTATTTAATATAAATTGAAGTAAATCTAAATATTACAGAGTCACCACTAAAACAAATAATGTATAAATGTTGAAAGACATAAATGACACAAGCAAACTAAGATGTAATATTTGAAAACCCTAAGTAATGAAGAAGGAGAGAGGACTTAAGCTAATTTACGCTTGAACTGGAACCAATCTAGACTGGGAAAAGTGTTGAACAGGTTGGGCATAGTGTTGTTATTGCTCACATTAAATTTTTAAGTACAAGAATGAGGCTAGACATAGGCGGTCGGGGCACTGAAGACTGCTTATGGGTGCATGTGATTGTGCAAATGATCATAATATGGTTTTTACTATATCACAAGATCATCACTATTGCTTCTTTTTGATAACCTAAGAGTAACTCCTTGAATTCCATTGGTACCTGTAACATGAAAAAAAAGTTCACCTACACAAACCACATCAAACCTAAAAATAAAGATGCAATATGGGTTTTTAGACTGATCTCGATGGTCACCCTAAGAGTGAACCTACGACCGACCATTGCACTACATCTTAGACTCCACGTAGTTCTTGTGTGTGTGTGTAGAAATAGTTACCTAGGATGCCCTTGTGAAAGTTACACTTGATAGCAGGCTGTAGCTCGAATGTAGAAATGTATATCATGTGTGGATGGAATAGAATGAACTTCCCCTTCCTATGTAGTGTATGCAGAGTTGATGTATCCCTTGTCCCTTGAATGGATGTTATATGGATGCTTTAGAGTGCTTTAGGTGCCTTTTGGATGCAAGATTAGGTGATGATAGTAATGCTTAGTGTTTTTTCCTTTATTTTGAACACATAACTATGTATTTATATGATTCCCTTGTTTGAATTTTTTAATTGACAACTGGAAGGCCGACCCATAAGTGAAAAAATTTCCCAAAAGATAAAAGAGACCCGAAAGGAATGAGTAAGGAGAAAAAGGGTAAGGGGCACCCAAAGGGGTTAAGAGTTCCTGGGTACTTTTGTCCTGGCGGGGCGCTGGTGTATGAAGCCATAAAATATAAATCAACAAAATATCGATTGGGCTGTAGGGGGTGTAAGACCAAATAGAAAACAGGAAAAAAATAAAAGAGGCCAAAGATAGTTGTTAATCACTAGTTTTCTTGCTTAGTGATCATATGGATGCTAGTATGATTTTAGGACCTTAAAATGTACCCAAGTGTATGATTTTGCGTCTACATATACTATATGGATGCAACTATATTTGATCATTTTAACGCTTGATAATTTCTTTGTATTGACTTGTCTTATTTATGCTTGACTTGGAATTGTCGGCTCTTTCTTTGGGAAGATTGACCCTTGACTCTAGTTTGGAGTGCTTTAAACCTATGTAGGGACTTCTAAGGTTTTTTGCGGCTTTAAAGAAGTATACGGAATATTTACATAAAACTTTGATAGATATTTTATAGAGGAGCACTTGAGAATTCCAAGTGAGTAAATGAGTGCTTTAGACTTGTATATACAGGGTTTTGTGGATATAATTTTGTATCAAGGTTGACCCATAGTGGAGATTCCAACCCGTAAAAAATCTACAAATTGAAAATTGGTCATTGGGTGGCCTAGGACAATAGCACTTTTCTCAAGGCCAAACTGCTGGATGGTTTAGTCGAGAATTGAAGAATGGTACCATGAATCTTTATTTATGATAATTATGAGTAATGGACTGCTATTGACTGATATGTTCATTTCTGTAAGTGACTAATAAGTACAATGAACATAGTAAGTTTTTCTATAGGTTTAAGAAACTAGGATGTAACAATCCATCTCAGATGATGTGCACAAGTAATAATTAAAGGGATTAAGTCAATACGGAAATTATTAAGTGATAAATCACCCAATTCAGGTGTCTATATTTTTCCCTCTTAAGCTAGGAAATTAATTTTGCTTGATAAAAAGAAAAATACACCCCAATATATAAATATATTTTGTCTTTTCTCGAGATGTCTGATTTCTTGAGTGATTAAGTGTTTACAAGATCCCCAAAGTGAAACTTGCAACATAGAGTGTTGTCAATGTTGATATAGAAATAATTGAACTTTACTCTAATTTGAAATTGAAATTGGAACTTGAAATTAAACAAATCATGCAAGGAGTACACTTATTTGCATTGCAAATTTAGGAGCTTCTCAGTGGATAACATAGAGAGAGGGATTGAAATTTCACCAATGAATTATTGGGTATGAACTTTCCCCAATTTATAGTAGTATGAATTAAAAGTGATTGGGTCTCAATTGATCCAACATAGAAGCCACCAAAGGAGGTAGAGTGCTACCCAATGCAAAATATAACAAAATAAGTTGGGTATCACTAGAACTAACTTTCCTCAAAAGAGAGTGAGAGGAATGGTGTCCCAAGGAATCACTGGGCCCATATGAACTAAGGGTGTCACTAGACTCAAAGTAAAACCATCAACCCACATAATCACACCATTAAATGGATATAGATTCCAAATGTGCAAAGTTAATGAAAATTCAAAAAGGAAAGGAATGCACTCATGCCCCTACTGTGTATTGTATTAGTGCTTGCAAAACTTTAAATGTGTATAAACTATGATTTTCATGTTCATTCCCTTGTTATTCAAAATTAAAAATGTTTTTCTTGATATTGGAGATTTGAATTGAACTATCACCATGCCCCCTACATTCTGTCATAAGATGTGGTGAAATTTTTATTGAAACTTTTCATTTGTCGTTAAACATTTACTAGAGACTTGTGAAATATCTATCTTCCAAAAAATTATGAAATTAGATGTGAAAAGATTCTGAGGATAGTATTATCTATTAGGGAAGTAGCATCTGATAGATTTTTCTAGATTGAAGCTCTATGAACTATTTTACATGTATCTATAAGTATGTCCGTGTAACTTGTTCCACTTTTTTACGAAGTCTATAGTTTTTCTCATGTGCCTAAATTGTATTGATATCATTGTAACAACCCACTAAATTCCCCTCTTTTTATGTGAGTGAGATAGATTGTATCTCACTTGTCTCAAAAGAATTGAAGTGTGTCCATGTTACATATAGTATATAATCATTATTGGAACACATAAAATATGATTGTATGTGGCCATGGCCCTATAAGAGAGTGCATTATAGAAACCGTGACACAAAGAGATAGAAAATACAATAAACATACATGCACACAAATATAAAATTACATAATCATAAAAATAAAACACTCAATTACACACATAATGTCATATAAAAGGCCAAAAGATGCATACGAGGGACATAATAGTGTCATACACAAACACAATGGCCAAAGGGATGCACCAAAAAAAGACAACTAAGACCAAAATCAAGGCACACAAGAGTGTTGTACACACACATATAGAAGGCTAAGGACCACATAAGCAAGACAAGAAAATAAGAAATCCAATGTGTAATGATAACAATAAGCAATAGTTGGTAGGTGTATCTAGAACAAGATATACTAGTCATATTATCCAAAATAACACCCATGTTATTTTGAAAATGTCAATTAAGTCAAAGACTTACGTATTTTGTTGTTTGAAAATCTACAGAGGTTGGAAAATTAGTATTTCATGAAAATACGAAACTTAGTGTTCTGCGGGCTTCAAAATCCATGAAACAAAGGCTAAGTAATTCGTGGCATTGCATGGAAAAGAGTAATATTCCATGGAGTTAGGTGAAAATTTAGTATTTCATGGGTGCATCAAGGATAGTGTTCCATGGAGGTCAGGAACTTAATATTACGTGGAATGAAGAAAGTGTAGTGTTCCACGTAGGTCAGGAACCCAGTGTTACATGAAATAAATAAAGTGTAGTCTTCCACGGAGGTTAGGAACCCAATGTTACATGAAATGAAGAAAGTGTAGTGTTTCTTAGGTTTTCAAGTCCGTATAAAAAAGGATTACAAGAAAACCCGTGACATAAAGGAGGTATGTGATACAAAGGTTAAAAGCTATGTGACATTATGGAGAAAATCATAGATAAGACAAATGCAAATCCATGGAATAAGGAATCCATGTAACAGGGAAAAATGTTGCGAAACATAGAATATTACAGAGGATGAAGCATAAGCCATGAGAGACAAGAAAAGAGGTCATGAGTGGTAAAAGGAGTTGCGGAGTTAGAATGTTGTTCGTAGATCAAGGTGGAAGTAAGAAAATAAAGCCGCGTCTAATTTGAACTAGGAGCTGAACTATTCCAATAACTAGAATTTAATGATGAATGGCATTATACCTAGCCTACAAAATCAGTGACGTATAATGTCAGGCACCCATGTATGTCTGTAAACATTGAATCGCAAATGGTCCTTGGTGGGTGTTGAGTGGTTTTTCCTCTTCATTTTGGCACAATATGATATTATCCCTCTCTCTTCTCTTCTTCTCTATAAAAATAAACTTATTTCTTATTGTAAAAATATTGTTTCCCAATTGAAAATTTACCGTGTCAAAATGGTGGCTGAGATTTCATGAGTTGTAGACCTCTGATATGAGATTTTGTAATGTATCCAAATCCTTCTAAGTGACTGCAATAGACTGTGCATACTTATAAACAGTACTATGATGTTTAATGTGGGTTGTATCTACCGTTTGGATTATATTATTGTCTTCTTTCCTCCCTATTCTTTTCATTTCATGGTG
The DNA here is from genome assembly GCA_019776745.2 of Taxus chinensis. NCBI lineage: Eukaryota > Viridiplantae > Streptophyta > Pinopsida > Cupressales > Taxaceae > Taxus > Taxus chinensis. The sequence goes on along the minus strand of CM034156.1, from coordinate 57,969,433 downwards.
TGTATGGACTATATTTGCACGTATTTCATTTCCCTGTGTTTATAGTGTGTGGAATTGAACGGTTCACATAGTGCTGATTTGTGGCATGTATCTTCCCTCTCATCCCGTGTTTTCTTTCATATTCTTCCCCTCGCATGGAGAGAGACCCCTTTTTTGTTCTTGTGCCATCACCACTCTCTTAGCTCAACTTTCTTTTCATGCATTCCTTCTCCCTTCTCCCTTTACAGTTCAATATTCAAACTTAGCTTAGGATTAGTGTTAGTGTTAGAATAGTTAGGTAGAGGAGGACAACCTTCTTTAGAGATTGATCTCATACATTCAAGTCCCACAATGAGATATCATCCCATGTTTCAATAAGTTCATTAATTATTTTTTTATAAAATGAATGTAATATAAGTGGAATTTAAATATGCACTAATTATCTTACATGGGTTTTAGGAATACATAATTATCCTTAGGGGGTGTAAAGAGGTTATCGATATAAAGATGTGTCAAAGAATAAGAGAACTAAAAAAAATGTCATTCACGTAGCTCAAACAAACCAATTTATTTTACATTGGGGTTGAGGTTATGACTTGTGATGTGGAGTTGAGGATAAGTGATGTGGTATCCTACATGGAAACCAAATTGCATGCTCAGATTTGTCTCACCCCCCATTAGGCACATGTAACAAAAAAAATTGAAGGAGGTGGTGGATCATAATTAGGAGGAAGGATCCCCAAACTAGATGGTTGATCCATCATGATATTAGGTGAGAACTAATCATTGGGCTATATGAATTTCATTGTAAAGTAAAGGTACCATAACTCCTTTCCTAGGGCCGAGGATCACTTGTGGCTCTATAGTTGATTCACTCATTTCTAGGATTCATAGATGGCCAAAGAGTCTATAAACTGGGTATAAAAATTAGGCTATCACCTAGATGGTGGACTTTCTAGTTTTCCAATAGTCTTTGAATTGTTGTCCTCTGTCGTACCTTGTCCCAAAGTACCTGAAGAAAAGGATGAAACTGGATGTAGCTCGAGGGAATGTGATTTCTACGCCCTGTAGCATTCCAAATTCCTTGTATCTCGAAGAAATGTTTAGCCATCTCCGTGGCTCAATACAGTTGTCTTCCTGCATTTTACAGTTTGACGAGTGAGTTTTCCCCATTAAAATTCTCATAGCTCTAGTATGTAGTGGAAACATGGCCCCTTTTGCTTGGAATGTTAGGGTATATGTATGTTGGTCCAAAAATCTGTCGCGTGGACAGATCTATGGATAGACAAGCCAACAGTGTGCAGGGCTTAGCCCCTCTTTGAGACAGCAAAGCGAAACTGGTTTATTGCTATTTCCACTAGCAGGAACCTATGCAAGTCTCACAGATTCTACCTTCGGGGGTTGGGATCTCATCCCAGTAGAGTGTTCCAGGCTGCGAAAAGAAAGGAATGAAAGAGGGAGAAGAGAAAGAACAGATCCGAAGGGAGAAAAGAAATGAATTCCAAAGCAGAAAGGTCAGAAGATTTATGTTTTTAGTTTGGTAGTAAACAGAGCCAAACCTACTTGCATAAATAAACAAAGCAATACTGATAAACAAATGACGGAAAAGTAGATATGAATCCAACAGATTAAACACATACAGATCTAATGTAAGAAAGATCTAATGTATAACACAGCTATTGAGCACAAAGTCTGAATAATTGTATTACTGTTCTTTTCTGTTACAAGAAAGCTCAAAGTCTTTCTCTCCTCACTTCTATTTCTATCTAAAAAATGTTCACCCTTGAATACAACAAGTATTCTCATATTTATAGAAAATGAGGGAGAGAGAAGGCAAAATGGAGCCAACCACTTATTTACAAGATATTTACAAAATATCTAAAAGTCATGTTGACTTTGACAACTTGGATGGATGACATCATCCCATGATGCAACATGGATGATGTCATCATTTGTGCCAACACATTTTAGACATTTCGAAAAGAAAGTCGGAGAATAGAGAGAAGAAGAAGAAGAAGAAGAAGAAGAAGAAGAAGCTACTCATCATCATCATCCTGCGGCCAAAAAGGGGTTGCCTGTTTCTGATGCTGCTCAGGTGATGATATGTGGAACTGAGCGCGGTATTCCAAAAACTTGCTAATCATCGGCCCAAATTGATCTTGTGACGGATCCTTGTGCCGTTCACTGATTGCTTCGCAAGTCTCCCCGCTCGTCTATGAGCTTTTCCGGGAGTTTGGAATAATCTTTCTCCGCCTCGATAAGGAACCCGATGAAGTCCCTACAGGCCAGTAGGTTGTTGATAGATTCAGTGTCGAATGTGACCTCTGGCCCTGTCCCTTGAGAAGCTATCTCCTTGAAGATCCGGATAGTGTCATCAGCTGATCTCAAGGTAAGGGAAGGAGTGAGCAACCCTGGAGTCATGGCGAGGACAATTTTCTCCATTTGATGCATTGCATCCAGGGCCTCTTCCTTTACCTTGTCTATCTTTTCTAAAACAAATTCCAGCTGATCTATCTGATAGTCCAGAGTGGACATAGTTTTGTTGAGGGCCCTTGGATGACCGAAGACTCCGAACTTGACCAGATCTTCGACTGAACAGTCGAACATTTGTTGGAAGGTCTCGTGCTGGAGTCTAGCATGTTCTAACTCTTCTGATATCGGACCTGCTAATGCTTGGAGTTCCTTATTCGCCTTCTCGATGTTTAAGTATAAACTGATATACTCGGCGATTACTCTTTCACTATCTTTGAGGATCTGGCTCCTCCAAGCAGAAACAGCCATACCCTGCTCGCCGATCTTTGAATACTCATTGATCTTCTCCTGACTGAGCAGCTCAGGAGTCTCGGCGGCAGTTGTGGGAGGTGCACTTCCCATCTTCTGTAAGGCTTGAAGCAGGTACTTGTTCTGCTCCTTCAGTAGCCTTTTCTCCTCTTTCATTTCCTGAAGCTTTTTGCAGAGTGCATCAACTGCGGAAAGAGCTTCCCCCTGGAGACTTTCTGAGGATGTCCCCATTGTGACTTGGGTCACGGTGAAATCTGTCAGAGACAGATCTTCTTTCTCTTTGAGGGGGTTGGGGTATGCTATTTCCATGACTCTCTCACCTGCAGCGCTCTTTGAGAAGCGTGTAACCGGCTTGTGCTTCTTTGCTCCTTTAGCCGGAATGACCGAAAAGTCCATCGGAGCGATGGGGACTTTCCTCTTTTGTTGGCTCAGCTGCTGAGAGATCCAAGCTGGTCCTATAGAAGAAGGACCAGAGACAGAGGGGGAAGCAGCAACGGTAGAAGAGGGGAAAAACGTGGAGACACGCGGCGGCGGCATGGAAAGAATAGCCAAAGAAATGTCCACGGGAGGAAGGGAAACCGCAACTGCAGAAGACATAGGAAGGGAAGGGAGCTCGGAGATGAGGGAAGAAATAGAGGAAGACAAATCAGCGAGGGAGGAGAAGATAGATGAAGAAGCAGGGGAAAGGGTAGAAGAAGGGGCAGAGGACACGACCAAAGGGATGGTCGTTTGAGTCACTCGAGGAGGGAAAGGAAGAGAAGAAGAAGGGATAGAAGGGACCTCTGAAGTTGTAGTGATGCCAACATCCTGGGTGGATGGGCGTATAGGACTATCCTCTGTCAATTCTTCATCAAGAGTTATGACTTGTTCAGGCTCTGAAGGAAGAGGACTTTCAGGGGCTTCCTCCTGAATGGTGCTAGGTTCACCTTCTGCACCTTTGCCTTTCAGCTGCTTCTTTGACCTTGGAGGTGCGTTGCCCAAAGGGGAAGTTGTGAAATCTACCCCGAGGTAGATTAGTCCGTTCATGCGGCACCAATGCTCTGTTCTTCGCATAGTCTCCTTGACCCTCTCCTCAATTGTTTGAGGAGCCTTGTTTCTATCAATGGCCGGGAAGGGCCAATTGTCCCCATCTGTGTCATTATACACCTTATCTACTTCATGTTCCGTAGTCTAGAAGCCTTCGGGGGACAATGGCCACTCCGTATTGGATGATTTCCCTCCAATGCTAAGCGCGAATGATCCTTTCTTCTGAGTTCCACCTCATGGAGAACGTCAATGTAAATATCCTCAATTTTAGGGACATGGATCGGATCGAGCTTTGCTTTTGGCAGGCAGCTTCTTGGGTCGAAGGTAGGCCTGGCTAGGAAGTCATGCTTCAAGTTGAGTAGCTCTAACTCCGCGAACATTTCCTTCGCCTTATGGTGGATGGAACATGTGTATCGGCCCACTTTGAGGGGAAAAGGAGTTCCACCCTTCTTTCTTTTGAGGCACTTTTCATGGTATGTGACCAGCTGTCTTGACAGTTCTAGTAGAATCAGCTTAGGCCGAGCATACCTTGGTAGCCTGGTTGGCTCTCCCAAAAATTTGGAAGCCCTTAGATAGGTGAACGCGGGAAATTGGGTGAACAGGGCCCCCCATTTCTCTGTGACCGCCACTATGTTCTCGGTCGTACTGGCTATGAGTCATGTTTGGCCTCAGTAGGCAGATGACATGATAGAAGAATGCATCGTTAACTTTTGCGAAATGTTTGATGCTATTCTCCAACCTCAGCTCTGGATAGTAATCAAATATCTTTGCCTGAGGCCATACTCCACTTCGGTTCAACCCCAGATAATCCCTTGCTGACGCTGCAGCATAGACTACATAGGAGTTTATATGGAACACTCCTGTCGTGGCGAACTGTTGTAGCTGCTCAGAGATGGTGCTGCTGATTATTTCACCCTAGCAAAAGTGCTGATTGGGAAAATTCTTATTCATTGTCTCTAGGTACCGCAACATCCACTTATGGAAATAGTGAGCATCTGAAAGCCTGAAAAATCTACTCAGGAAAGTGATAGTATCACTGAGTTCCTCTAAGAAATCACTTCGGTGGATAGTCTGAGGCCACCGGGTCACCGCCTTCTTATTCTTTAGGTAGACCTCATTCATCAATTACATACACTGGTCTTTCGTTGTCTTCCCAGGCCTTGATGCATTCTCATTGGCTAACAGCCACGTAGTTCCGGTGATGAGGGATGCCAAGTATCAACTCAAAGTGACGGGAAGTGAGGTTTATGACTACCTCGCCCTTACTATTCTCGACACATCCTTGTGTCCTTGTTGTAACATTGCGCAATCACCATCATGAATTCGTTGTTTACAGCGCTGACGGGGATTCCTCTGGCGAAGTGTAGGGCACTGCCTATTAACTTGTCCATCCATGGACTCCTTGTAACTTTCTGAGTTCTAACCCAGAACTCATCCATGTCAATGTGACCCAATTCTGAGTCTCTGACATCCATACTACACTCGGCCTGTGATTCAGGCATCCTGACCCTCTGATATTTGTATTTCATCTCTTCTTCTGTCAGCTTAGCTTTTCCTCTTGGTTTGGTGGGTTTCTTGCTTGACGTAGACATGTGTTCTTTCGAACTCAGTTGCTGATCTACAGGAAGAAGAAGTGAGGACCCAATCCAAAAAGGTTGAATTAGTCATTTGATCTTCCATTGGAAAGCTAGCTGAAGAAAGAGTTAGAGATTTTAAGGCTCATGGCGCGGGAAAAATGCAACTGGCAGGCTAAATAGATAAGGTGCACAAAAAAGGAATGTTGCAGAGGTTATACTGGCGCCAAAGGCGCATGGCGCATGGATGAAGCAGGTTGCATTTTATAGCAGGGCGCACAGGAAATGTGTGTTACATTGGGGTTTGGTGCGCCCTTTGGCGCATGGGAAGGTTGTGTAACATTAACAAATGGTGCGCCAAAGGCTTTGGCACGGCGCATGAAGGTTTTACACAACATCATGTTACTGTGTTACATTGGGGCTGGGTTGCCCTTTGGCACATAAAAGCGGGATGTAACATGGAAAGGAGGTGCGCCAAAGGGTTTTAAGGAAGCGTGGGATTGATACTTGTAGCATGCAAAAAGGGCACGCTTTGAGGGCGCATGAATTCAAACTGCAGCAGGATGGAAGGGCGTGCCCTTTGGCACGGGTTTTGAGGTTGTAACATGGCGGGTAGATGCGCCAAAGGGGCGCAACTGTTTTTATTGCTACAAGGCGTGCCAGTGCGCCACGAAACTACACTTAACTGCTCAAATATTTTCTTACTCTTTTTTCTACTTCAAAAGGCTGCTTGGACAAGTAAGGTTTCACAAAGAGGTTTCAGCAGACCAAGCCATGAAAAACAACTCCCTTCCAGCAGATCTGGAAAGAGGGAGGAAGGAGAAAAAGAAAAGGAAACAGGACAACACAGGGGGGACTAGCTCAAATATACTCCATTAAAAACCGACTAGCAGCCCAAAACAAAGACCAAGAAATGCCCAGACCAAGAACACAAAAGCACAAAATGGAAAAGAGGGAGAACCTCTTACCTGAATATATATCAAAAATTGAAGAGCGGGTCCACAGGTCGATGCCAACGACAGAGCAGAGCTGACAAATCCAGAGCAATCACGTGCTTTGATTAAAAGGAATGAAAATGACATTGGGCGCGCACTGATATTTATAGAAAAATTTGTCATTAATGCGCCAACTACTTTTGAAATGGTGCATGAAAACTGCTATTGACAGGGGAAAGTGTGCGCCCTTTGGCGCACGGAAGTATTCGACAACAGAAGAATGAGCGCGCCTTTGGTGCACCGTATACATTGTCGACATGAAGTTATGTGCGCCCTTTGGCGCACCAAAACTTGGTGTAACACATAGATTATATGCGCCCTTTGGCGCACCGAAAGACGTGTTAACATGGAAAACCATGCGCCAAAGGCTTTTAAGGGGGCGCACCAAAACTTGGTGTTACAATGAAAATTCATGCGCCCAACCAAAAAAGGCTCAAAAAGACTAAGTTCGAAAACTAGATTTCCCGGGAAGGGACTTTACGACGTTTCGAACGCGGGGGATCCCTAACAAGGGATCGAAACAAAATTTTCCGTATGGTTATCCGTAAAATTGCCCTTGTCAATTTTACGGGATAACAATGTATGAGTTAGTGAGTAGTAAATGATCATCATATTGAGCACTTGAGTCTTATTGTATTGTTTGGAGGTTGCCCTCTTAAAGTGGATAAGTCATTATACTTATATATTGTGATAATTTTTCTATATCTTGGTTTTCTTTGGTATTATATTATTTTTTATATTTATATCCATCTCATTAATTTCATTACAAGTGGTATAAGAGATTTGATTTGGCCAAATTTGGGTCAAAACCCTGATTTTGAAGATTCAACTATATCTTTAAGTTAATGGCTCATTTTTCTAATTTTTAAAAAATAAAGTAGTGAAATCAATCAAGTTTCTCCCAAAATTTCAATATTTGTGGACTTATTTTTCATAAGTTATTTCCATTTCAGGGTTTTTCATAAATTCACTCCATAGGTTTCGATTTATGGATTTTTTATAAGTTCCTTATATTTTCGAAAACCTTGCCAAAAAGGTTTATTCCTCGTGTCTTTTTCTATTTATCATAAATCCATGATATGAAATCCTAAACCCTCACATGTGAATGACATCTCAAAGGATCATCCAAACTATATGTTCTTGTGTGGTCTCAAATATAGCGTCCAGTTTGATGTTCACCTTCTTAATCTAGGTTCGATATTAGAATCCATGATAGCTTCACGTCGGGTGGAGGAAAAATATCTTATCAAATATAGGAGTTTTTATACTAATAAAGAGAGTATGGTTCAAACACAATCATTACCTAAGCCTACCAGATTAACTCTTCAAAAAATTGAATATAAATCATAATAAGGATTATGTTTCAATTGTGATAGTTAATACAATAAAGGGAATAAGTGTGTTGAAAATAAATTATTCTATATTCAGGCCATTAATGATGAAGTCAAAATTGAAGAAACAAAAGTGGATCTGTTGGAAAAATTAGGGTTTGGAGATTCCTAACCAACTATTTATTTCCTTATGATATCAAGTGTTATCTCCCCACAAAACCTCAAGGCAAGGGGTAATCTAAATGAACATAAGGTAATAGTATTAATTGACCTAGGGAATACACTTAATTTTATCAATAAAGATTTGGTAGCACATCTGAATTGTTTTATTTTCCTAGCTCCATAATTTCAAGTCATGATTACAGATGGGGGAACAATAAATTATTTAGGGAAATTCCATAGTATCAAACTTGAAATGGGAAAATATAAGCTTGATTACCATATGTTTTCTATTCCCACGGGTGGAACAAATATTATTTTGGGAATATAATGACTCACAATCTTAGGCATAGTTGAAATGTACTTTTAAGATTTATTCATGCATTTTTCTTCAAATAGAAAGATGTTTGAGTTAAAATGGTTATGTGTAAAGTCACCTCAAAGGGTGAGCTCTCATCAAATGCAACTAATCAAGGTCCCTGCACCACATTTATTTTTAGTTAATGAAACAATCACTATATTTTTAGGAAAGGGTGGAAAATTATTCAATTATTTTGGATGATCTGCGATCAACCAAGCCACCTAAGAAAATAACCTTTTCCAAAAGATATCCTAATTTTGATCCACCATCCACCATATCAACTCAAAATTTCCCACCAAAGGTTCAAGAATTCAAATAACAGAGTGAGAACCAACAAAAGAAGGTAATCCATGTGAATAAAATCAAGGAAAAGTATCAAAATATGGAAGAAGAAACATGGGAGGAGGAATATTTCTTGTACCAACATCTAACAATCATATACATTGAGGATTCTTGTGTGAAGAATCATACATAAACTGTCAACATTGGGGAAAATGTTGCTTTGAAGAAAAGGGGAATTTTATTCCTTTGTTCCTAGTTCATATATTGGATATATATAACCAACATGTGACTAACATAATATCTTATCATGTCATATCATATTTATTTATGCTTTCATATGCTTAGTAGTTCAGGCTTGGTGTTTTGCATATCATAATATGGTATATATCAGAGTTAATGAGTGGTAGGTGATCATCATATTGAGAAATTGAGTCTTATTTAGGGTAAATTTTAATACCTCCCCTAAAAACACCATATATATTACTTAGTGAATTTGTAAAAATGAATTTCAAAATCTTGGTGAATGTCACGAATTGGAAGGAATCGATGTTATTCGGTAGCAATTATCGGTCGATAGCATAATGCTACCATTCGGTAGCATAATGCTTTTATCTGATGGTAAATTTATCTTTTGTGAACGTTGTAAAGGTGATTTGAACATAAAAATTTGGATATTACTGTAAATGCTAGGCAAATCAACCTAAAAAATTAACTTGTAGCCAATACATTTAGGTGAAATAACAAGTGACCTAACAGCTCAAAAATAGCCAATTTTTTTTAAAAAACCCCAAAATTAGTGAATTAGTGAATATTAGCCATTAAAATTTATAATGGTGTTATTGTATGGTTTGGAGGTTGTCCCCTAAAAGTGGTTAAGTCATTATACTTGCATATTGTGATCATATATCTATATCTTGGTATTCTTTGGTATTATATTGTTGTTATTATTCACATCTATCTAAGTAATTTCATTACAAGGATGAAGGCCATGAGATTGGATCCATATTATCCTTACCAATGTAGGCTAAGGATAAATCCATAGAAGATCAGGTGGCCCACAACTCATGGTACATGACGTGCTCCCCAATGGTCGAGAAAATACTGCAAATACTGGAACTCTACGGCCACCTTTTGAAATTATGCTTGGATATGAAATAACACAACATATCTAACATAAAAAATTTCATTAGTACATAATTACTATGAAATATCATCATTACTGAAAACAATTATATATATAGCTTTCCAAAATTGTATTTTTTATAACTCTAAAAAAAATCCATATTGTAATCCAACCAACTTGAGTGGTCACAAAAAGGGCCATTTTCCAAGTGAAATGCTCAAGATGGAAAGGATAGAAACGAGAATGGGTCTCATATTAAGTAGATTTGGAACAAGAATAAGACAAAAACAAATGTTTGAAGGACTCAATATAAGCACAAAAAGGGAATTTATGGTTAATAAAACCAACTTATTTGAGTCCCTCCCCTAAAGGAAGACCTTGGCATATGAAATACCATAAAAAATGAAACATTTTACGCTCTAGGTTGGAGTTCCAAACCCGATCAATGTGAAGAATCTAAGTTTTGGGGGAGGAATTCAAACTCTAGTGAGAATTAAGTTTTCCAAGGGAAGCGAAAAATGGGCTCATCAACCAATAAAGTATACCTGGGTTGTAAGGTTGAAAGGTCACATTGAAATTCCATATCTAATATCATTATCATGCCTTATGTGGTTAAAATCATAAGTTGTGAAGCATGAAATCTAACATAATCTCAAGAGTCCTAAGCATCAAGGGAAGATTCAAGTTTGTAAGTTTAATTTTTTCCTTAACTTTAGAAGATGTGATCTATCCTATGAAGGAGTTTAAATCCTTAACCTCATACATACCTTTACAAAATACTTTAAGCACTTTGATGCCAGGTGTTTTATCTGGATGGATGATATCAAAATATACAATGATATACTGCAAGATATTATGGTTGTTAAATGAGATACTGACCTATTTCAGAAAAGGCTTAACTTTCTCAAAAACTTTCTAAATGATTCTAACAACAAACAAACCTTCGATTTTAAATAGGGATTAGGTGATAAAAAAAGTATGCACACCAATATTTTTTCATTATTTTTTCCCATAAGGAGAGCTATAGGTAATATAATGTTTAAGAAGAATTTTGTAGGCTTCATTTCCCTTGACTGCTTTCCCCACCCACTTAGCACATAACGCAAGAACTTTTCTGTTAACATCAATAATGCCCACACCACCTTTATCTCAAGGAAGGAAACAAACCTCTTGGGAAACTCTGTGAAAACATCTCGCATGCTTTGCATTATCCCAAATGAAATATTTGAGTAACTTAGGAAATTAATCATAAAAATCCTTGGAAGGGAACCACCAGGAAGAATAGAAGACATACGTAGTAAATATAATTTTGGTGCAAACTTGGAATTTTCTAGCGAGTGAGATTTAGAAATCCAATAGGAAATATTTTTATCTATCTTATCTAGCATATTCTTCTAAAGTTTAAATGATGTGAAAGTAAATGGAATCCCCAAAAATTTGAATTGTTCTCCATTGTAGATCCATTTCCAAGGGAACTTCTCAAGCCACGCCGACATGGGCCACATAATCTACCTATAACCCAAAGTTTTGGACAACTGAAGATTACTCCCATGGGAAAAATAAAATGTTTCAATGAAAATCATAGTTTCATTAACATTTCTTTCAGTTTTTATAAGGGTGAGAAATGAATCATCAAAAAAGGGGCTATTGATAATTTGGAAAGACATGTTTATAAGATAAATTCCTCTAATATTACCTTTTGTAGATGTGTTGCTAGGAAGATACCCAAAATATTATGTATAACCACATAAAATGTGGGGTAAGAGGACACCCTTATTAGATTGAATGAAAAAGGATAAACAAATAATATTAATGACCATTAATGGTTAAACATTCAAATGCATCAGAGCAAAGAATTTGAAAAAATTCATATAAAGTAGTTTCTAAAACATAAAGCCTATAACATAGCCAGAATTAGGGACCATTCAATGTGATCATAAGCTTTCAAAAAATATAATTTGATAAAGACAACTTTCTATTGAGTAGCATGATCCCATTTCATGCCTTCTCACATACAAATGCTATAATAGAGAATGTAGTTACCTTTGATAAAAACTAATTGACTCAACTCTAATAATAGAAGGGAGAATGTGATGAATGTGGAGGGAATTTTTTTTAGCAATGATTTTATAAGATATATTCAACAATGTGATAGGAAACTATCTAGAGAGGTGTAGACACCAATTTTTAGTATCGCTAGTCCCTTATCTCGCATTCACTCCCTTTTAGCATATTTATTTACATGCATAACTTTCTTCCAATTTAAATTCCCCTTTCCCTCCTAAATCCCATTTATTCGAATTTCCCACTTTCCTATATTACCCCATAATTTATTTTATTTTCCCTAACTCACCCTTAATCCCATTTAATTAATCCCTAATCATATTTATTATCCTAATCACATCCCATTTAATTAAACCCTAATTATATTTATTATATTAATCACATCTTATTTATTATCCCTAGAACCTCATTTAATGATTTTCCACCTTCCAAACACTTTTTATCCATCCCTAGTTTCCTACCTACCCTCATTTACTATTTTCCTATCATTTATCCTCCCTAAATGCCTCTTTTTCCCTCTCGAGGATTTCATTTAATAATTTTACCTCTCCTTTTCCTTTATTTAATATTTTCCACCTCTCTAGGTCTCTTAATTTCACACCCCCCTTTGCCTTTATTTAATATTTTCCTACTTCTCACCTACCATTTATACCCTATAAATACGCCTTTACCCTCTTCTTACAAAGGAGGAATTTTATGGGTGTTCTTCGATTTTGGATTTGTTTTATAGGTTTCTCCTCTTCTCACCAACAACTACTCTCAACTTGGATCTTCCTTTTGAAGACCTCTTTCATCATTTTGGAGATTTGAAGACATTTTGAGCTTGTGTGGAGCCTCTTTGTCTTTCCTTCATCTTATGATTCATCCTTGCAGGTTCTGCAGTTATTTTGGATCCTTGTCATTATCCCATCCTTTACCCAACCTTCCTCATCACGCATTTTTATTTGTTCCTACCTTATCAAATCATAAATTTGGCCCGTTCGCCGTCAACCTAACCCAATCGTTGTTGACCTTGCCTAGAGCCATCATATCTATCAATTTTCTTGCATCCTTTCTATTTCCACAACTTTCCCATATCATATCCAAGACCTTCTCAGTATTTCAAATCTTGTTGCAAACATGTTTTCTATGTTTTATAATCCACTCTATACAGTCGCCATCGACTGTATCTTCCAGTCTCAAGTCACCATCGAACCAACTAGGTTTGGTTTAATATCCTTTATTTTTATGAAATATGCATCTTATCTTATCCAGCACATTTCATATTTTCTGTTTTATTTCAAATTCCGATTCATCATATCAATTATTTATTGCTTCCTTTATTCATATTTTATCAAAATGTGCGTTGACATCCATCCTAGGAAATTTTCACTTCTTGGCACTGACTTCGTCAGGCAAGCCACCCATCAATCCACTAATCCATATTCTATTGAGTATCTCTTGATTTGAATGTCATGTAGCTCACTGCGAAGAAAGATCCCTTGTTTACGCCTATACACATTGTCATCCCAACTCAAGTTACCTTAAACCCTCACACATTTAAAGTAGCTTATTTTTTTAGTACAAGTTCACTAATATGAAATAGGAACGAGGGAATTTGGTCAACAATAGGAGATCAAGATTAGTATCCTTAGGTATGAACTTAATCATTCCTTTATTTAAAATATACCCAAGAGAATTATTGCTTAAAGCTTCTTTTTATACCTATTAAAGATCAATCCCAAAAAAATTCCAAGTTTCTTTGTAAAATTCTTGAGGAAAACCATCAAGCCAACATGTTTTATCATTGGCCATAATAAGCAAGGCCTCATGAAGCTCCTCAAGTGAGATAGGCAAAACACATTGAATTTTATAAAAAAATAAACTTTACAAGGAACAACATCTATGAATTGCTATAAAGAAGCCATCATTTCCTTAGAATAATCATGGGATTAGTGGATGAGCTTATAATGGTCAAAATATGCCAAAGAACTTTTAGGAAGGCTACTTTTCTCTCAAGACTTCTGGCTCATATCGATTTTAAGGAATCCTTAGAGGATCTATCACCCAATTTGAGTCAATGGAGTCTCATATGAATTTGATCCCCTCTCACATCATATTTTTCATCGAGTCTGAGCTTATGCGTGATATTTCCAGCCATGGATTGCAATTAGAGGTCAAACATGAAGGATTCAAAGAGAGAGGAAATTCTATGGAAAAAAACTTCAAAGTTAGATCCAACCACTTACAAATTTACACCACCTATTTTTCTATAATGGTGGAGGAAGGAGGTAATGCGGGGATAACATCATTCTATATGATGGGTAAAAGAGAGGTTCCCAGTTGGGTTCTCAAATATAGAGATCCAATATAATACTGGCCACATTTTGTAGATATAAAGGTGATCATGAAGCACTAATGTTGTAATTATAGAGGACTATAACCCTAATGTAGAGCATCATTCACTTCAAACCAAAAATGAGGTTAGCACAAACAAACACCTCAAACTGTCATTTACTAGGCAAGTTGCTCACTTTGACAAACCTATTACTCTTCCTTCTTAGAAAATTTTGGGGCTTAAAACCTTATTTGGGATTAAAATATTCTTGAAACTTGTTCCTAGGGTCTACTCCACACCAAATCAACCATCAAATTTATACAACACAAAATAAAATGCAAAATTACTCACTTTTCTGAAAACTTCCCACCTTTCTCAAAACTGCTCTTCTCACGCTTCTCAAGAGCATGCCAAGCATGAGTTCATGCTTGTAAAAATGCAAAAGGACCAAAAACAATATGTAAACATTTTTAGATAAAAAATTTCCTTGCCAAGGTGTGTTGTAAATTTCTTAGACCATCTCCCAATGCAAGCCTCTCTTTCTCACCAACTTCTTCCTAGACTTATTACTCTTCCTAGTAGCCATGTCTGAATCCTTTTTTGATATAACTTTTGATAGGAGGAATCATTTAACAAACTAATAACCTTTTAGGATACCATTTTGAATATTTTTTCACTTTACAAAATTTCAATAGACCTTCCTTAAGGAAATATTATCCAAATCACACTATCTTAGGCTCTAATTAGCCCTCTAACATGTAGCAGTTCTACTAACACGAGGAATGTCATGAATATAAGGAGTTTGGGAGTGATTTAGGTCTCAAAATTTTGGAATATAAATTCACATGTATCTTAGATGATATATTAAAAAATTTAGCCTTTAAATCCTTCGTATGGCAAAGTTATAGTGTTTTATGTGACTTTATACCTTCAAAAATGGGTATTTTGACCCATTTAATGAAGTATAATCATCTTGAAATTTTAATCACATATCTTCCTCACTAGTTTCATCATTTACGCCAATTTTTAGACGTTTTCAATGACTATAAATAAAGTTATACCAAGTTTCCTTCTCAATCTTATAAACCAAAAACTTTGATAAAATGCACAAAAAAATTTTTCAAAGCCTAAGATTACTATTGTAGATCTGTCCCAACTATATCCATGTTATCAAAATTATTTTTTTCAAGAAATATGCTCAGAAATCTTAAAGAAACCAAATTCTACACCATCAAGAACATGGTTTGTCACCAAAATAGGGTCTGTTCAAGCATATAATGCAATTTTTCCTTGACTCTCTTCCTAAAACCTATATCATTCACATGTACTTACACTCACAAATGTTATTTTACCACAATTTTTTTTACATGAACTTTAATTCAAACAAAATCCTTCTTGGACTATATTCCTCAGTGAAACTGTCTTTCAATCAAGCAAAAAACAAAGTTTTTCCTTCTTTTTCTCCTTTAAAACTTCTTGGAGATCCCTTTCTTATTCTCATTAGAATAGAATAATAATTAATTCAGCTATAATATTTCAATATATATACTCAATTCAGTTCTCAACCCAACATGAACCCTTAAGACCTTTATGACACATATTTTGTATTAATTACTACATTAAGCAACTCAAATTCTTAGCCATAACCTAAAGAATCTTAAGAATTAGAAATGATTATACTTTCTAGTCCTTAAGAGAACCCTTAACTATTGGGATTTCATCATCCAATAGGAAAGTCGACTTGATGTTCTAGTCGAGTATAAATAAGCTGGTTGTCGGTATATTGGCTAAGCACCTAACTCCCTTATCACTACGAGACCATGAAGTGAGGGGGTAGGCCTTAATACCAAGCCCCGTATT
Source organism: Taxus chinensis (assembly GCA_019776745.2). NCBI lineage: Eukaryota > Viridiplantae > Streptophyta > Pinopsida > Cupressales > Taxaceae > Taxus > Taxus chinensis. The sequence continues at coordinate 57,953,581 of CM034156.1, read as the reverse complement.
GACACCAACACAGATTTAGGCCTTACCTACCTTCAGGGTATATCGAGGACTCCATCCAAAACGCCCTGAAACCATCCATATATCGCCATTTCCTTAGGTTCCCTTTTAGCCCATCTTCTTCTTTTTCACATCATTCTAAATAATCAAGATGATCAAAAACTTGTTGCTTGACTTGTTTATTAATAAATTGCATAAGTTCTTGTTTTTTTGTTTTATGCCTATTATCACCCATTCTCAGGCCAAGAAAACACAACAATCTACCTCATCCAACAATATCCCATCTTTTGATGATCTTTCCAAAAAACATTCCACATTTTCCACTACTTCTTCTACACCTATGATCACCACGTCTTTGGTCTCCCAACCCCATGTTTCTATGGTCTCTCTTCATGAAGCCCATGTCATCCAAAATGATCCCCATCTTGAAACCAATCCTTCTACCTCTCATCAACCCATTCCCTCTAGACCAACCACGCCCTGTCCGCTTCTCCTTTAGAGACTCTTGGACCTCCTACCATCCCTCGTTGATGCTCAGGAGTTTCAAGAACTCCTTGACACTAATCCTATCGCCCTTTATGACTATCTAGTATGTAAATCTATCACAACCTCTCATGATCCCATCAAACCGCTCAATTGGTGCGATGCCCATTCCCCCTAATATGCCTCATATCAACACCATCGATCACTTCCTCTATCCCCATCACCTCTTCATCCACTATAGTTATTAATACCCCTATCCAATTATCAACAAGAGTCTCACTTGCTTCCTCCACCACCTGAACAACACAATTCAACTTTACCTCTTATCTCCACTTCCCATGTTCACACCAATGTGATCACTTCATAGTGCCATCTTTTTAAATCAACTCAAACCCATCAACCTCTTCCTTGAGGTGCTTATTGCTACATACTTCCCAATCAATCAACTCAAGTATCCAACCACCCATCACTTACATCCCAACTCATCCTATATCAAACTAATTAAATGTCCCCATCTCTCAACATCCAACCCAATCTCACCAATCTTATCACATCCCCATTTCCCAACAACAATCTTTATCACAACCTATTCAATCACAACCATTTAATTACATTCCCCCCTTCTCAATCACATCCACAAACACCTACTCATCCTCAAACATACCAATCTTATTAACAACCTAATCCATCTACCTCATACGTTCCTCCACCACATCCTCCAACTTCTCATCCCCACACAACCAATGATCCCATGCATGCCTTATTGAGTAGAATGACTAACCTTGAAGCCGCTACATTGGGATCCAAAACCACCTTCTCATATGATCAAATTTGCAACGAGCCCATTAATCCATCAGTTCCCATCAAACCTTATCCCCCTATTGGGAGCTACCAAAGTTATTTAAGTTCAATATCAAGGAGGATTCCCAACAACACCTCCGCGCTTTTAAGCACACGTGCTACCTTATTGCCCATGATCAAGATCTTATGCTTCGCACCTTCCCCATGTCATTATTTGGTCCCGCATTGGATTGGTATAATGGCATTCCTTAGCATTCATTATTCTCCTTCACCCAACTTGTACAATTATTCTTAGAACACTTCTCAATCAATATTGCACGCAAGATCACTTTAAACCTTTATGCCATTCGACAGTATGATGAGGAGTCTATTGCAAATTTTGTTGCAAGATGACGTGGCATCATTAACCCACTATCATTTTCTATTCCACAGATTGAACTTATTGAACTCTTCTCACGTTCTTGTGCGAAGCATAAATCCTCCAATCTTTAAATACAAATCATTTCAAACATTTGAAGAGGCTTTTGCCATGGCTTGTAAACTTGAACTCCTTGCTCTTGAGCAAGGCCATCTTAAACTTCGATCAAATAAGCCCACATTCGAATTTACCAAATCCTCCACACATGGCGAAAAATCTAAAAGTGCCACTAGCGTTGTTAAAATAAAATCTTTCTTTACATCCACTTCTCACACGAAGCCTCCGCAAAGAGTTCATAGACCGCCTCCTAACTATATCCCCCTTGGGGAATCCTATAGTTCCATATTTAATAAATTGATGACGGTCCATCTTATTCAACTTCTCCCCATATGCCCATTTGATGACTCGCGACCCAAACCAACATGGTATTACAAGGAACATTATTGCAAATACCACCAAGTATAAGGCCACAACATTGAGAAGTGTCTTTCTTTCAAATATCTCATCAAAAGACTTATAAATCAACCCCTTGATGCCAAGTTAAACAACCATTCCACAATCATCCACCCACAAATCAAGTTCCAGCCCCACATCTTATGTAACCTAATCCTCACATAATCGACACCATAAAAAGATCTAACATCATCATCCACATCTGCCATCCCATCATCTACTACATATACTCACCTATCTTAGACATTTCTTCCACATCTATAACTTCATCAATATCTATATTCACATCTACACCAATCACATCTACAAAGGTTACACTCCCATCAATCTCAACTACCCCAACTACTACATCTATGTTTACCACATCTACACTAACTACATCTACTTCTACACCTATTGCATCTACACTCACGATACCTACAACTACCCCACCCACATCAACCTCAACTCTACCTACTACCCCATCCATATCTATTACATCTGAAACTGCCATGTCTATTCCTTCACATCTGCAACTACCCCAATAGCTACCCTCCGGTTAACATCCACTCCTACATCCATACCCATTTCCACATTAACCACTTCTATTGTTGAGACTGTACCTACATCAATCTCAACCTACACCCACATCTATGTCATCTCTCGAGACATCTACTATACAAACATCCCCACTCAAGACAACCACAAATGAAACTCTCACTCCATCTACAAGTCCAATCGCCCCTACGCCAACTAATCCTAAACCTAAACAATCTACAACCCATTTTGATCTCATCAAGTGTAACACCCCAAATCCCCTTCCATCTTTAATACCCACATCTACAACACCGTCCACATCACTCGGTCCTACCCCTAGGGACCCCCCAGTTGAAATCCTTGTTATTTATGCCAAAGGAAAATCCTCGTAACCAAAGTCTAAAAACCTTAACATTCCTACTCAAAATATCTTACGCACTCACACAAGAAGTTGGAGCTCCTCACTCCTAAGGCTAACCCTCATAAGAAATCTAATGTCATATCACCACTCTTAGGAGCATCTCCATCCATCTTAGGGCCATGCCCTTCATCTAGGACACCCATCATTAATCAATCCAAATCAAAGCAATCTAATCCTCCCCCCAAATCTAAAGCACCTTTAAAACCATTCATTATCCCAATTACCAAATTAGAATCCAAACCATCCAAATCCCAAATCATTAAAACCAAATCTAAGACACCCAATCCACCTCTCAAAACTATACCCAAATCATTGATATCCACTTCCACTTCCAAATCCAAATCCGAGTCAAACGTTCCCATCAAACCTCATAAGATTAAAGCACCCCTCTTATCTAATTCGTCAACAACCCCACCATTTGTTCCTATGCAGAGGTCCTTTAACATTTAATTGAGGCATCAACAACCATCCTTCTTTTGATCAAGTCTTTTGACCCATGCGAAAAAAAACTCACGTGGTTTGATTCTAACATTGTTTGTGCTTACCATTGCACCCTAGGACATGGTACCAAACACTATAAGGCACTCTAAGATCTCATCCATAATCTCATTGAATAATATGATCTTCTCATCAAAGGGGATCACCCTCCTCCATTTATTAGTTCATCTATAACTAATCCCATTTCCACATCCCAATCCTCATCTATTGAGATCTCTAAGTCTCCTCATTCGTCCTAGACCTTTGTTGCTATTCCTCGTCCAAATGTTACTTCTTCTAAGGACATTCCTCATTTTTCTATCAATGGTGCTCATATTACCAACCATTCTCACCCTTATGATCCACAATAATCTATCTAATCAAAACCCAGAGTCATCATTGCTTTTCCTTCCAACAATCCTACCCCATCTCCCTCGACATTTGCTAGCTCATCCATATTTGCATCCAATATGTCTAATGCAATACAACATCTCTCACCGGGGAGTATCCACTCCCCGCTCTTAATCTTATCATGTTTCCTTCTTCATCTACATCTCCCATAAACACTGATCCATCTCCTTCTCCATTCAACCATCCCATGGAAACTGACGATGTTGCGTCCTTTCCCCCTAACTTATTTTAATCAAGAATGACATTAGTCTAGAAAGGAGTCAATGTGGTAATATTTCTCCCAACTAGATTGGACCTTTCATCATCACACATAAATACGGGTCTAGAGTATATCATTTAGTGTCTCTGGATGATAAACTAGAAACAAAACCTCTCAACGGCTTGCACTTGCAACCCTTCTATTGTTAACATACCTACTAACACAAAATTAGTCATATCAATGATCTTACTTCCATCATCAACCCCTTCCATCTTTCATCGTAATGATTTGGAATTATGTGGTCTACCATCACAATCCTATCTATGACCTTAAATATGGGCACCATGGCTATGCCCATAGCATATTCATCATGGAAAAGTTCCTCCTTCTAGGTGGGAACCCCATAATCATTACATCCATCTCCTCCTTATTTACCTACTAGAACCACACTAAGGGTCCATAGGTGTCAATTGTATGTTTTCTCATCTCCTCCCCAAGTGGTCTCCTTGGCTATCCCTAGCTCTATCCTAAAGTCAAAAGTATTGGATGCTCATATAAAAAAAAATATCTTATCCAAAAAAACAGACCACTCCCTTGAAGAACAACTGTTCATGTAAAATTAAAAATGTCAAAAGTATAGACTGATCCCTTGAAGGACAACTATCATCTATATCTTATCCTGCTCTCTAAAAAATTCAAAAATCTAAAATCCAAAAGCACAAATCTAAATGTAGACCACTCCCTCGAATGATGGATACCCTCTTATATCATAACAGAGAAGGCTTCCCGCATTGATCAACCTTCTAATCTCTAAAAATAAAAATCAAAGAAAAGTATCAAAAGTAAAACATCCTTGGAAAGTTTCCCGCATCGATCAAATTTCTCATCCATCAAAAACTTTCTGCATTGATTAGTTTGCACCATATTGCTTAGAGTTGGGGCATAGCCCTATGAACAACCACCTTAGGAGAACCTATTTTCCCGTGTACAAGCTCTATCTTTAAACCTTTTTCGTGTCTACAGTAGGTATATAAGCACACCCTCCATCTTTTCGCTCATGATCTTAAGCGTGACTAACTATCGTTAGTTATGTGTTAACACTTTTCATTGGTCGCAAGTGCATTGATTTGTCTCGTTCCCTTTCACACTTTACCCCCAATCCAGTCCAAGAGTGTCTATTCCATGCACACTCCTTACTACGATGAAGTGTACACTTATGCATTTTGGGTTACCCTATCGAAGTAGCATTTTATCTTTCACATCCAATCCAACTCTATCTCATCTTACCCATCTTATAACCAGTCATCTTATCTCATCATGTTCATCTTTATCCTCTTATCCACCTTATCTCTTTTTTTACCAGTTTATCCCATCTTATACATCTTATCTCATATTTATCTCATTTTATCCATCTATCTCATTTGATCTTTTGTCTATTTCTCTCATCCAATCTGTCATCTTTTTACTCACCTTATCAATCTTCTCTCATCCCATCTTTATCAATTTGTCTTATCTCATCCAATCTTTTTATCTCGTTGTATCTTTATCCCATCCAATAATAGCTTGTCTTATTCATCTTACATCCATCTTTTCCTATCCTTTTCCCCTTATTATCACTCCTTTTTAGCCCACCAATTCTTATATCATCTCATCCAATATATATTATCCAATATTTTTTATCTCATCTTATCCAATATATTATCTCATCTTTTCCAATCACTTGTCTTATCTCAATCCCACCTTTTGGCCATCCCTTATCGGGGCACCATACCTCATCTAATTCTCCTCACCAATCCTGGCCATCTTTCCATTTTCCTCCCCACCCACAACACATATTTGATATTTTCTCATGTATGTGGATATCTTGCATACTTTTTGCCTATGACATCTTATCAAGACCATTGTCTTGACCATCCTCAAGCATTTATTTTCACATATTTTGATGTTTTGACCCATTGGTCCCACGACTTATACATCCATCTCATCCGGAATTCCCTTTAGATTCCCTCCATATTTGTGACCTTTTTACGACTCACAGGGGCAGGCCATTAATGTCGTCCCTTCATCGCAGGTCATGTTATGTCCCTACTTATGTGTTTCCAAGATCACCACCATATTTTATTTTCTCAATTTTCATCTTATCAAGGGTCCTTCCCATAGTTTACCCCTTTTCATCTTGTCCCATCTTTTACTCTTCTTGACCATCTTTTTTCTTTCTCCATCCATCTCTTTCAAACTACCTTTGATCCATTCTTCTTCCCATCATCACATCCCTAGTTTGAGGGGGAGTTTCGTCATCATTTGGATTCCCTCCATCATTTTCATTACTAGTTTTTTTCTCACAGGTCTTAGGACATCAATGCAAACCACTCAACAAAAAGGGGAAAATGTAGACACCAATTTTTGGTATCACTATCCCTATCCCCCCGTTCATTTTTTATTTTGTCTTTATCTTATCACATGCATATTCCCATGCCTATTCAAATTCCCCTTTTCCTCCCTAAATCCCATTTATTCTTTCCCACCATTCCTATCAAACCCATGATTTATTTTATCTTCATCATCGATCCTTAATTCCATTAGGCGGAGTAATCATCCTAATTTATTTATCCTCCTATCATCCTTTGTCACCTCAAGTTCATGTCTCATGATTTTCCCAATGCAAACCACTTAACAGAAAGGGGAAAATGTAGACACCAATTTTTGGTATCCTACCCCTCATCCCTTCACTCATTCAATATTTTCCTTCATTTCATCCTCACCTAAATATCTCCTATTTCAAATCCCCATTTTCCTCCTAAAATCTATTAATCCCATTTATTCGAATTTCACTTCCCTTTTACCCCATATTTAATATTTAATCCTACCTCTCAATCTACCATTTAATTAATCCCTAATAATATTTATTATCTTTAATCACATCTAGTTTGTCTTCCCTAGGCCTTCAAGCATAATTTCATCTCCCCTTGGCCTTCAATTTAATATTTTTTCCTCTCAACCACCTTTCTCCATCTCTAGGTTACATCCAACTTGGATCTTAATAATTTCAGCTTCCCTTTTCATCATTTGGATATTTTCCTACATCTCACCTACCATTTATCCCCCCAAAGCAACCCTAACTCATCCTATAGATATACCCATACCCCCTCCTTGTAGGTTCGGGTAGTCATTTAGATGATGCATTACCCCATCCTTTACTGAGAGCTTAGGTCTTCTTCCTTTGTTGTGTTTATCTTCTCATCTCCATCCTAGTCATCATGACCTAGTCCCTATCACCGACAACCCATCTCAGTCATCGTCGACCATGTCTGTATTTGTCAAATCACATTAAAAAAATTTTCTTGCATCCTTTCTCTTTCCATAACTTTCCCATATCAGATAGAAGACCTTCTCAGTATTTAAGAGTCTTTTGCAAACGTATTTTTTGTATTTTCTGATCCACTCTTCTGTGGTCACCATCAACTGTATCTGTCAGTCTTGGGTCAGTGTTGAACAGATCAGGTTTTGTTTAATATCATTTATTTTTATCAAATCTACATTTTATCTTATCTAGCACATTTCAAATTTTCTGTTTTACCTCAGATTTTGCTGCATCATATCTATTATTTATCACTTACTTTATTCATCTTTTATCAAAAAGTGGGTTGACATACATCCTAGGAAGTTTTCACTTCTCGAGACTGACTTTGTCATGAAACCCACCCATCAATCAACTAATCCATCTTCTATTGATTTTCTCTTGATTTTTAGGTCGTCTAGCTCATTGCGAAGAAGGATCCCTTATTTACACCCATACACATTGTCATCCCATCTTTATGTCCCTTATATCCTTGCATATTTGGAGTTGATTATTTTATTTAGTACAAGTTCACTAATATGAAACATGAATGAGGTAATTTGGTCAATAAGAGGAGCTTGAGATTAGTAGGCTAAGTCAATTCTCAAACTAATATGATCCCTTAAGACCTTTATGACACATTTTGTATTAATTACTACATTAAGAAACTCAAATTCTCAGCTAGAACCTAAAGGATCTTAAGAAATAACAATTATTATAACTTCTAGTCCTTAAGATGACCCTTTTCATTCTTGAAAAACTTGAAATCCTCTAAAAAGTACATTAAAAGTCTTAAAATAAGCCAAAATTCTCTTAAAAATTCAAATTTGCTTTTTGGAGGGAAAAACTAGATTTCAAATTTTGAAAGGGCTAAACACCAACCAACAACAACAAATGAAACTATGGATTCCCTAATGACTCTTAGACCACCTATAATGAATATCAAGCCAAAATTTTGATGACAAGAAAAAATTTTCACTTTTGGAGGAGATGCTCCTGCATCAAACCCTAACCTTAGGATAGTTATAAGTGTCCAAGGCCTACAACTAAGATAAAGATATTTATTCTACTGGGATTCAGAAATAAGAGTAATAAGAGTAATAGAATCACACAAGCATATATCTAATCCAATCTACAACAATAAATGACCAATATACAATATGCACATGCAAAATAAGAGACTAAAGATAGTTAAAAATACTTACTTGTAGTGTGTGTGTGTGTGTGTGTGTGTGTGTGTGTGTGTGTGTGAGAGAGAGAGAGAGAGAGAGAGAGAGAGAGAGAGAGAGAGAGAGAGAGAGAGAGAGAGAGAGAGAGAGAGAGAGAGCATTGATGCATAATCCTCCTTAGAGATAACAACATAGAGATAATTACTATGGGTGGAGAAGGGGAAATCTCAACAAGAAGATCTCCAGTCCTAACTCACTCTGGCGACCCAAATGAAAAATATGTAACCTCAAATACTCCAAGTCAACAAATTAGTGTGAAATAGTGCAAGCAATAACAAGTATAGGTGTGAGAAAATATTATAAATTAGGTGTATTTGATGGTAGTTTTGTCAAGTATATATAACCTCAATCATCTTCAAGGAAAAATTTAAGGAACCTGTGAAAAAATGCTTGTAGAAATGGTGGTGAATATTGGTTTAGGTAGATTCGCAGGATAGACATCGATTTAGTGGAAAAAATGGAAAAAACATAAAAAATAGTTACAAAAGAAATGGAGAATATATCCTTATTTATCTAATTCTTAAAAATGTTTAGGCGAATGACATTTTTCAAAATTCCTCTCGCAAGAAATTGTCTTTTTTTTTCTCACTTGACATTTTAATAGACTATATCCTTGTTTATCCATTTCTTCTATCCCATCAAAATAAATACAGTAAGAAATATATATGGAAGGCTTAAAATTGGCCAATTTATTCCTCATGTAACTCATTAGATCTACGTGTTATTAATAGTTTGGCATAAAGAACATGATTAAAGGAAAATCACATTGAGTGGTAACATTGATGATGACCACCTATGATTCATTGGAACTTCGTCATCTATGAGGGTTTAAAAGAAAGAAAATACCTATAAGAGATGGAAGAGAAATATTATGATGATCTAAGAACTATAAGAGATTGTGGACTCCATGAGATTGTAGCCAAACCTAAATAGCTTGGACTAATTTTTAAGATGATTAAAAACTCTAATATTGTCTTTGTAGATGAACCCTTGGTTATTTTCAAAATAATCAACAAGAAAACAAAGTAATCATTCATGAACTAACATCTGCCATATTTCATTCAAAATTTCTAAACTCATCCACAATATTCATATTAACATTGTTAGTTTAGGGGTAAGATAGTTTTTAAATTTACATAGATAGTTTCATGATTGATAAACATTCTTGTGTAAGAAAATGAGGGATGTATTGGAGCCCTCACCCTTGTACCTTACATATATCTTGTTATGAAATAAATGGAGCATTACATTATTGACTAAAACTTGTAAAATATAAGGAAAATAGTATTTAAACAATGATATATGACCCTAAAATATAAAAACATTAGGAAATATGGATCTTTAAATATGAGCGAGATGACCATAGACAGGTTGACTAGATGGACTCACCTCCTCATTTACACTAAATACCTCATGTAGAACAAAGGACACAATTGTATAATTTAAGGTGAAAATTAATTTATTCTCTCTCATGGAACTCCTGATAATCATCCATGGCCCCAAAAACATACAGGATTTGAAAAATGTAAGATGGAGACATTCCCATCTCGATCAAAATTCTACGAGAGGGACAAGGGCCACTTAAAACCTTCAAAATTTGATTCTTTCCTTTATCAGTGGCTATCGAATCTCTCATCAATCTTCTACCATGAAAGAAGGATCATTTTCCTTTTACTCCTTCCACACATGAATATGGGCTCTTCTTGGCTAGGGCCACATTAATAGTCTTACATTTGAATTTTTTATCCAACCTTCTTTGTCAAATGATGAACAAATTATTTTAGAGAATCTTGATGAGGACTTTTGCTTCCCTCTTGTTGATTGTCAAATTAGGACTTTGATGAAAGAAACAATCAGGGGACAGAAATCCCCTCCTCTTTAATGGGTGAGGTGCCCTTATTGAAAGAAAGCAGCAAAACTATTTACAAATGTACAACTATCTACTCTGATATCATGAAAGTGTTTTATGTAAAGATTGATGATCAATACAAAAGAACATACGAACTAAGGGAGGAAAAAAGGTAGAACATAACAGCATCCCAGGAAATATAGATAGCAAAATAGTTCCTTATAAATGCTGAGCAAATGTGATATATAGAACAAAATCATTCATATTTAAACAATCAGATATTATTTCATAGACACAAAGTTCCAAAAATGACATCCATAAGAATACAAAGCTTCTTAATGCAATAGATAATGATTCACAAACTTTCAGACATGCCAGAGAGATTGAAACGATGTAGATGGAAACAAGAAGGGAAATATTCTATATTGATAGCTTTAAGTTATTTTACATTTTCAAAAATGATTAGAGTTCCAGCCCTTTGGAATGGCATGGAGAGTCCAATATATAGCTTACAAAGTGGTTACATTTGGTAACCATTTCTTTTAACTAAAAGATTAATTAAGGAAATTACACAATATAAAGTCCTTAATTAATTTACAAGGAGACCCAAACTAACAAATAGAGATAAGAGAGTTAAGAGCCGGAAGTAGGGACATCTAGTTGTGGCTAAAAAGGTCCCACTGTTTTGAGAATCCGGTGCCTGAATCTCTTCTATGCTTCCGCTATCTCCATGCCTCTTAGAATCGTTGTGTTAGAAGTGGCGTGAGTCCACGTGCCTAAGCATTTCTCCATGTCTTTGTCAAACTCAGTATGCTCCAGATATTATTTATTAGCCTCGGCAATAGCTGAATGGAGAGAACAAACATCCTTCATTTTCTCTTTGGTGATTGATTCTTCCTTGAACAGATCATCCTTGACAAAGGCTTTAAATTGAGCCTTGATTTATTGGAGAGAGAAGGGGACACATGTGACTTCATCTTGAAAATGGAAGTGGATATCTTTGAAGGCAGATACAACACGAGTTTTAAAAGACTCCCCTTTTTGCCATACATTCCTCAATCCTCCTAGTGCTTCTTCCAGAACCTTTATATTCCATTCAATACTAAAGATCCACGTCCTTGACAGGTTATTCTTGACATCATCAAATACATTGTTGGCCAATCGGATCCTCTCATTGGTTTGACCCATTAGACGGAGATCTACAATACACCCACTCCAGAATTCCAACTCCTTGTCCATAGTTTTGATTGAGGAAGTGAGTTTTTGCTGCAGCTTGAGCACCTTCTCATTGGTTTTGAAGGCTTCCTCAATGAAATTTAAACCTGCTATAGTAATATCATCTACCATGGCCTCAACAATCTTCCCATAAGTAGAATACTTATGTATGTCTTTGATGCTTTGAACCTCATCTTGGCTAAGAACTATGGGAGGTGGGAGAGAAGCCAATGGAGTTGGATCTAAAACTTTATATTTTGCCAATAATGATCTGATAAAGTTGAAAATAACTTGGTTCTGTTCTTCTAACTGCTCCATGGTTTGATTTCCTTTCTCAACCCATTCAATAACCTTAGTGACGGTTTCCTGAAGGTTATGAACTTCACACTCAGTTGTGAATTCTCCCATTGGAATCTTGGAAAGCTCCAAGTCAGAGATCAAAAGATATTTCTCTTCTTTATCCACTTTGGGTCTGGCAACCTCTAGGAATTGCTGGCCTTGAGCATCAGATACCAACCTCGAAGTAGTCTTTGCTTTCTTTTCTGGAGGAGGAGGGGTAGTACCAAGCAGAGATGCTACAACATAAAAATTAGAACCTATTAATAGGGAAGAAGATTTCCTTTTCCTGTTGTCTACATGGGGCTGCACCCAGGCAAAGAAAGAAGACAAAACATAAGAACCAATGGATCCGAGTGCGAGTGAACTCATGGAACTCAGAGTATGAACCATTGTTGTTACCAGTGGGAAAATGAATGGAACCTCAAGAATTTCCTTTGCAAAAGAGTTTGTTAAACTTGGAGGTTCAGTTCTTGATTCTTCCTTCTCCACCTCAGCAGTGGTTTCAGGGGTTTCTTCTAGTTCTTTCATGTCATCATCATCATTCTCACTTAGAACAATAATGTTTTCCGACCCAATAGGAAATTATGAGTACCCCAGAAGAGTCTCTTCCTTGATCGGTTCTTGTTTGACATCTTTGAGCTTCTTCTGATACACTTTGGTGGAAGAGGAAGGAGTAGACAACTCAGGCTCTTTCATCGTAGAAGAAGGAGTTTTCTCAAGTAACTCGGTGCTAGGCATATGTACTTCCTTCCTAGGTGTGGAAGTTTCTCTTTAAGAAGATCTACCTTTTCTCATCATGAGTTCACGTACCTTTTTTTCAAACCAAATCTTGGTTCTGACGATGACAGGGGTGATTATCTCACTCAAGTCATCTCTTTCCTTAACATACCAATTGAGTGTTTCCGGAGGAGTGTGCTTGATTGATATTTCATACTCAAAGGATTGAAAATCTTCATCATCATCCTTAAGACCCTCAGGTACTTGGTAGAGGTTGAGGTCTATGATCTGTTGTAGAGACATTCTGCCAAAATGCCTCCTCCTAGCTTCAAAATCATCAACACAATCATCCCGGTAATCCTCAGTGTCAGGACGTTGATGATAAGTTATTTTGAGATTTTGATCAATGAATTTCTTTATATCAAAGAAATTCCTGGTCTTGAAGAAATGAACTATAAGAGGAGTAATAGCCCATTCTATATTTTGCACATCTAGAGCTTTCTTACATGTATAATTCCCCAAGGTGATAGGGAAATGAAGACCTGTAATCTTCTTATCTCTACAGGTTCTATGGAGTTTATCCAGCTGCCTGCACACCTCAACGAAATCCATTTTTTCATTACAGAATATGGGAAGCTTGAGAGGTGTGCTTTCAAAACAAGCCAGTCTGATGTATGAGAACCTTCGGAACTGAATGAAGAAAGCCCCATACTTGGTCATCAAAGCCTTGGCCTCATCAAAGAATCTTCTGGAAGTGTCACACTCTAAGAGTCTCATAATGTACATGATGAAGGCATCATTTACCCTTCTAAAATCATGATTATTATCCTTGAGGTAAATTGAGGGAAATATGCATAGATGGGCTCATCCTTCTTGCCTTCAATGAAAGTGAAGCCGAACCACTCGCGAGATGCTGCCAAGGTCTACATGAGATAGGAGGTCATGTAGAATTTTTTGGTATGCATTACATTTGACAATTGTTTAGTCAGGTTCCCACAGATAATCTCGGCCCAATTTATGTTTTTCTTACCCTCACAGATGATGCTTATGAAAGGGCACATCCAAAAATGGAAGTCATTGGTAGAGGGCATTCCCATAATCCAGGCGAGCAGAGTGATGAAATCTGATAGTTCCTCATTGAAATCAACCCTAAACAATGCCTTAGAGAGTCAGGATGCTCCCTTCTTAGGGCACTTTAGCCATGACTTTGCTACTCGAGCCTTATATTTCTCACTGTCTTGATCAAACAGAGCCTTAGCTTGAGTGAGAGTGAGAAAAATGGAGTCTTCTATTTCGGGGATGTGTAGAGCAACAAAATCTAACCTTGCAATCAATTCTCCATGTACATTAACAACCTCCTTGGTATCTGGATTGAAATGAGCCCCTCAAGCGATCGCGGTGTCAATACACTACACAGAGATAAGAAAACCAACGGCGTATGCAATTCCACTGTCATTTATCATTTGGGCCATGGGAGCAGGATTGTCGCATCCTAATCTGCCCCAGAAATCATCTAAATCTAAATGTTGAACTTCATTATCTCCGATATTAGGTACAGAAGTCTCCAAAGGTGACAGATGCTCGTGCCCTTGAAATTTGATCTTTATTTTGATAGTGAACAGAGGACTGCCTTCAACGACGGATTCACAACAAAAATGCAAAGGGAAATACAGGAAGACAAACAAATGATTCAATTGCGAGAATGTGGGCAAGAGATAGCGAGCAAGCAATGTGACAAATGTATAGATGGTTGTCCCTTTAAATAGCCGTTCAAGAGAGAGAAGGTCATAAATGCACATTAAATACACCTTGTGTCGACTCAAAAAGGTGAAATGTGGGAAAAGTGGAAAAAACTGGCCCAAACGGTCCATAGGGCATTGGGACATGAGGGACACAAAAATCTGATTCGGCTGATGCAGGCGATGCGGGGAATCGGTGACCAATAAGCCCGCTGGTACTTGGGACATGAGGGACAAAAATGTCCGACAGACCCACAAGTCACTAAAATGACCCCAATAAATAGAATTTTCACCATCTCTTCGAATCTCCAACTTTACTAAAACACTTCTAAAGGGTTCCAACTCAAAATTTCAAAATTTTCAACTTTCAAAAGAGGGGAATTTTGAGGGGACAACACCTCTCCTAAAATTTTAGGTTTATTATTATCCCAAATAGGTTTTAGTCCAACGACAGAGGTGACATACTCTATAAATAAAATCTTCTAGGTAACAAATTGATGCCCATAAAAAATGGGAGAAATACTAGCTAACCTAACTAGAAAACCAAAGTTGGATACTATCAATAGCTAATAAGTCCTCAACCAAATCCATAGGATTGGAAAAATATATAACATGATGGACCAATTGCAATCTAGACTCACTGGCATAGAAAATATTACACAATAAACTTTATGGGATATTGGCCATAGTGAGTGATCAAAAACAACAAACCTCGGAAAGAATTTTTTGGGAATACCAAAAAATTATAAAATAAAGCGAGAACTCAAATTCACATATATTTAAAACTTATACCTTCAACCAACTATCCACATACATACAATTTTCCATGACTCCACGATCGAAGTAGTTAGTGAACATGATAACTCATGCGAGATACTAATAGAGGGTATTCATGTGAACTTAAGGATTATCTTGCTTTTTGAACAATAAATGTTTCTTAAAATAGAATTCAAAGGATCATTAGTTAAACATAGGAAACATTTATTAAAAAACACTAATCAACAAGTATCAAATGTGTGAAAGGAATCTAGAAAGGATCACAAATCAACTAAGTCCTACAATGCGGTGAATAAAAATATGAATTCAAAATGTAAAATGAATATATGGCTTAATAAGATGGAGCAATGTTGAAGCAAAATAAAATTAAATTCAACATTGCTCCAACCTTCTTTAGGATTATAAATTCATAGTTTTGATTCACCTAATTGCAATACTTTGTTGATTTGTGATATTTCTAGATCCCCTATTAGACCAATTCTTCTTATATATAGTTTTCCCTGACTCAAAGACCATAACACTTGTGCATTTAATTGTGCTAATTGTGAAAAAATAGAAAAGTGTAATTAAATTTGGTCGTAGGTGTTACTTTTTGAGAAATAAATATTTCTGAAATTAGGCTTTGAGCTCTCATGATAAAACATTTATATTTGAGCCAATATTTACATCCACATTATCCCCCTTAATACCATTTCAAACACAATGTGATTTTACATTCATGGCAAGCTACATCAATGTGTGACACTACCTTCCATTTATTAACCCACTCTTCCATGAATTGAAAAGAAAAGAAAAGATTTGATTTCCCACGCACATCATAAACGAATGAGTAATAACTATAAATTAAGACACATGACAAGTATATACAAAAAGTTTGCAAGACATGAGACTTAGATGGAATGATTAAAATGTTGACACGTGAAATGATTTCAGGTGCTATTGGATGAAATGGTTTCAAAGTATGAGAGTTTTTTAGAATTGCTAGGTTGTTCATAAATCATAATCATGGTTTTAGGGTAATATATTATATGAAAAGTACTGGAGAATACAAAATAATAATAAAACATTAATTTTTAAAATTAATTTAATTAACTTGATTACATGTCACTTTTACAAAATTTCTATTTTAGAAATAGCTAATAAAAGTAGTCACAGACTCACATAAAGTCCCTTCACATCAATAAATTAGGCACTTAAGAATCCAAAATTGAAATAATTTCCATGTGTGACATAATTTATAGGCTAAAAATAAAATTGGTTTATTAAGAAATTCATAATAAGGATTTTTTAATAGCCATATCAAATTATCAATATGGGGTTTAAGTTACTCTATGCACCCCTTAAATCAGGATTCAAATTACATAATAATTTTTCAATATATGATTCCAATGGGGTTTGGGTGGAGTGGTTAAGTCGGATGGCTGTATCCGGCTCCAACCAGGTTCAAATCTTACTAAGGCACGATCCTCATTTGGGGTGGTAATGTCTGAGGTGGCGCGACTGGAAGACTTATTTAATAGTTTTGGTTTCTAGTTTGAGAATACCTGCGCTAGAAATGGGTTTACCTTGGTTGAATGTATTCCAGTTCATAGCTCCGGTCAAAAGATTTTATCTATAAAAAAATCCAATATACGATTTACATGTCAATTAATGGTTCTATCTTTTTTTATTTTTCGTGGTTTGGCTGTCCTGCTTGTGTTATTAAGGGTGACCCATTCATGTCTAGGGAGTCCTGATTGTGTTATTTTAGGTGACCCATTAGTGTTTAGGTAGTCGTATGAGTTTTTAGTGTCTAAAATTTAGTATAAACATAGTTTAATGTTAGGATTTCATCGTATAAAGACACTAATGTAACACCATAAACACTCATACAACATCGTAAGTAATACTATTTGGACACCCTAAATACTAACGAGACATCTTAAACAGTTATGCAATTCCCTAAGCACTATTGTGATACCCTAAACACTAATCAGTCACAAAAAAACATAAACTCTTATACGACACTATTAACCTTAAACCCTAAGGACTAAAATCTAAGCACATACCTTAAATCGTAGTCACTAAAGTGTCTCCCTAAAAACTAACAGATCACCATAAATAAAAACAATCTCTCTTGTGACTCCACTACTTATCTCTCTTGTGAATCTATGATGTAGTTGTAAATATCATTATGAATTTCATTTTGAGTGACTATTTAAGGTCATGTCAGGAGTCCAACTCATACTAAAACTTTAAATCAGAACCATAATTATTAATCTATTACCAATAAAAATAAATACCGTTAGTTGTTTAAACTAATTGCCTCATATTAGTTTTGTGAGTTCTGGATTAATTTAGTTGTTAATTCATGCGTTGGTCCTACACAACAAATATATTTCTGTTATTAACTAGAGTTTGCAGTTTTAATTTAAATTGAATCTTATAGGGTAAAGAGTTTGAGCTATGTTGATATTAGTATCATTAGTTAGTATCTCTTATGCTTAGATTTGTAGATGTGCTATTCAATCTTGTAGGTTTAGGTGATTTAGATACATTGGTAAGTAAAGATTACTTATATGGAATATGATTAGCTTGGACAATTACTATGATTATTACTCTTTGATATATACTTTATGAATGAATTGTGCTTATTTTCTTAGATGATGCATAGTGGTTATTACTTTTATGTGGTTTAATTTAGATAAAAGGTAGTAATTATGCTTAGTGATAAATAGAGAGTGTTTGGTTTCTTTTCTTCCCTATCATTCTATTGTGAACAACACATCCCCATGCTTTCATCATAAAGTATGGGGCCCCTTGAAATATTTTTGAAAAAGACTCAAGAACCATTTTACTTTATGATAAATAATTGTGTTATTTGGTTATTATTTTTCCATTGTTTTGTTAAAAATGCGTCTTTTGAATGAAAATGCTTTAACAAATTTTTGGTGTTAAGGATGACGTCTTTTAATTTGCAAAGGAAACATGCACATTTGGTCTATGACATTTTGTAGATAGTAACCACATTGTTCATCAAGCCATAAATTTTATCCATACTTATCTTACAAATTATGATATTCCTGAAGTGATGTGGTGGATGTTTGTTCGTTTGTTATGGTCTTTAACACTTTCTCTTCGAGCATGACAAGTTTTGAAAAATTTGAAGCTATGAGGAACTTATTTATTTATTCACTATTCACAAATTAACTGGAAAAGTATTCATTCTTGAGATTTTTTCATCACTACATCTTAAAGGCTTAACAAAGAATGACATTAAAAATTACAAAGCGTCGTAGAGCTTTCTTATTATTCAGTAATTGGAAAGGTTTTACGAGGACTCACATTGCGAATTTTAAAGCAACATGGGGATATTTAATTGGCTAGTGACTGATAGAGGCTTAGTAAACACTGACATTGCAAATTTCCAAACAAGATGGGGCTATATTATTGGCTAGCCACTAACAATAAGTGACGGGATCTACATAAAGACTTACATTATGATGCATGAGGCATAGAAATTAGAGATGAAAAGAAGAAATATTACAAATTTTGAAAAACCTTGGCATTTCCAAAGCAACGTAGTGGCCTTTTGTTCATTCATTATATCCCTTAGCAGTTAATTCTTGGGCTTGAAAAGTTTTTCCAATTACAACGAAACATGGAGCTTGTTTATTTATTCATTATTCACAAAATAACAAGGTAAGTATCTCAAAAATATAACAAGTACAAAATGTTATGAATAAAAGGTGTTATTCATTCATGTGACCTTCACATAACTACATCCCCAAATGTCACTAAAAACTAGCAACACAATTTGTGACACACACAAATATTTCTCATTGGCTTGTGACTGACAAGACCTACCTAAAGAATAATAATACAAATTGTGAGGCAACGTGTAGCTTCCTTATTAGCTTGCATTCACACTTAAGCATACTTGACAAAAATATCTATGCAATATTAAGGATTTAGGAAACTATACACATATGGATTTTTCTCAGTGGATCACTCTTAAATTTTTGACACTGATCTTACAGGGAATGTTAGTTGTGAGATTGTTAGAATTCACCATGTGGCTTATTTATTCACTGTTAAAAAACAACATAGTAAGTATCTCGCAGACCTAAAAAGAACTAACTTTTATTATGAAAATGCACTACATGAAAGTTGTTCATTCATGTTCCCTTCACATCACTACATGCCCAAAATATCACTAACAACTATAAATGTGAATTGCAATACACGCAAATCTTTCTCATTGGCTCGTGAGTGAAAAGACTCACCTAAAGACTAACAATGCAAATTTTGAGACAACGTGTAGCTTCCTTATTAGCTCAAATGTCACACTTGGAAATACTTGATAGAGATGTCTATACGGTATTAAGGATCCCAAAAACCATACACACATGGATTTTTCTCATTGGTTCACTCTTGGCATTCTAACACTACTCTTAGAGGGAAAGTTATATGTGAGTATGTTAGAATTCATCACATGGCCTCAAAAGGACTTAGAGGTGAAGAGATAGACATAATATGTGGGAATACATGGAGAATTGTGAAAAGAGGTGAAAAAGAGCACATCGGCTATAAATGCCATGATGAGTAGCTCATAATCAATAAAAAATACATAGATATCTGAGTAGACTTCAATGTTTCAATGGTATACCACAATTTTATCATAAGTTAACAATATTTAAATGAGTGCAACGATTTCACAATGGATACCTTGTATTTGAACTAAGACAGAGCACTTAGAATTAAAAAAATCAAACAATTGTGAGAGAAAATAGAACATTCTATTTTCAGAGATTTAAATCTTACATTCATTCAAATGTTTTACAAGCTTGTAAAAAATGGAGGCTCATTTTCACATTTTTAGATCTGACAAAATATTTGGAGATATGGTCTTCAATAAATAGGTCAATTGTGCAGATCATTACACTAGTTTGCAAATTAAGGTTGAATAATCTTGATTGCTAGATAATGATGAAGAAGCTGACCACGATAAAGTGCAATACAAGGTTGACTTAGTAGCTATTCATAAAATTGAATTATACATTGTTGCAGGTAAACCAAATGTAATGCCCTGCATTGATTTAATTAGACAAATCATAGGCCCAGATGTAAATTACAGAGATGGAATATTAGTGTATACATTTGGTAATATTCATGAAGATGCATTCTTTAGCTACTATCACCTATATGTATCTAATGTTTTTTATCAATAAACAATAGAGGAATAGAGTCAGATGAATAAAATTAGGGTTGTTCTCAAAGAATGGGAAGAGGACAAAGTTAATTTCAAGTCTAAGGTCTCTATTGACAAAATGTCCATTAGATAGTTTAGACAAGGAGTGATAATTGGAATGGATCTAATGAACCAAAAATTTGGTGTAGCAAATAGAGTCCATGCGAATAAGACTTAGGTGCCCTTGTTAATAATTTTCATAAATGATAACATGATTCTATCTCTATCTATATTTTTATCCTACAACATTTACAATAATTTATTGCTCCCCTGAATTTCCATTTCAGGTTTCCAATCCATTGTTGTATTCACTCGTGCTTGTAATTTCACATTTTTATTTTATCACTATCACAAGATTGATTTTTGACTTTTACAAGCTCACCATGTTCACAACTATACTTGTTCTATCCAAAAAGTAATTTCTCTTTACTTATCATGTTCCTCATGACTGCTATTTATGTAGAAATGTTCTTGGTAGATATTTTTAAATTTTTAACAGCATCACATACCCCTTGTTTATTTATTTTCATTAGATGTTCCATATGTTTATCTTTCCCACAAACTGACTCATTATTAACCTCCATATCATTCTCTGCGATGGAGGTACTATCCTCATGAATGAAGACATCCATAAGAGATTCAAGAATATCCTTTTCCTTCCATTCAACATGAATTTAATCTTCACAAAACTTAAAATATAAGGACTCATCTTCACTTTCATACTCATCAACAAATGTTTCAAAAGGGTCATCGATATCTTCCATTTTTTCTATTTCATTATTGAACATTTTTGCATTAGATGGAGAATCAAAATCATACTCATACTTATCTTGGATAGTCATAACATAGGTCAGGATTTCAAGACTGAGTTGAGGGTCTTCAGTTCCTTATGTAACCTTTAAAATCCCTTACACAAATTTCTTCTTCAAAGCTACCACATACTCACCTTCACATTGGGTCTCAGGAAGATGATGGGAAACCTAGAAATAATATGGCCATAAATCATTTGAAACATTCTCTTTCTCATGATCCACATTTCTTATCATTTGGGGGTTGCCTTCTTGCAAGTTAAGGCATACCCGATCTTCATAATTTTCAAATATGGAAATAATATCCATTTTTAATGGGAAGGGTAAACCTTCAAGTTCAGGACCTACCAAATCATCCTCGTGTTCCTTGATTAGTTCCATCACCTTCAAGAACTCTTCCATCAATGAAATAGTTACAACCACTTGAATCCTGATACACAATGTCTTCCCTTGAGTCGTTTTACCTCTAAACATTACATTTCACATTTCTTATCCTAAGAAAATTCTTTGTGGTACCTTTGACTGGTGTGGTGGTGTATGACCAATCCATATTTATATCTCCACCAATGTATTTGTAAAATCTTCGGCTCGACAAAATTTTGTATGTAGCTGGAATGTCTGCCACAAGTATGTTGACATTGAAATTCTTATTAGGAAAGTGTTGGAAATTATTCTTGTCATTGATGTCTATAGGTGTCATTGATTTCAAAAGGAGTAAGGAACATGAAGGTTTATTGGTAGTTTCTTTCATTGTTGTGTTGATGTCATGTTGATTTTCTTGGTATAATTATCATTGATGGGATGTCTTGAGTAAATGTGATGGCTTGTAGGAGTGTTACAGTGATAAGTGGATGTTATAGTGATGTAATGAATATTATTTAATGGTCTTTTAGGTTGGAAAGAGTGATAAATTCATGAGGCATGGTCATCATGGAAGGTGCAAGCATTATCAAGGAACCTATTTAGGAGGCCTAGTCAACTGACATGAAGGAGGATGGTATATTATGATGGATTATATGTGTTTAGAAGCTAGTTGAGTATGGTGTTTAGAAAGTGTCTCAGATTGTGGCCATACTTTCTAGGTCTACACTAGACCTTGTCTTAAGCCTTAGGTGGCCTAATGAGAATGTGGTTAGAATGCATGGGAAAAGGTATGGATTATTAATTTAGGTATGTTGATTAAGTTTGTAAGTGTTAGTTTGAAGTATTTTCCAAGATGTATCATATGCAGCAAATTGAGATGGAAGGCCAAAGGACACTAGTCAATGACGAATATTTGAAGGGACGACTCATAAGAAGTGAAGACTCATAATATATCCTATTTTCTCAGAAGTTAGCTCATCAACCTTCACCTTTAACTCTTTCACCACCACATCTAGGTTTGCGGTCACACCCTATGCAGTATCCATTTCGTGCATCACTTCAGGGTGGATCTCCTTGAGCCTCCCCTCAAGTGATTCCTTTATGGCCTTAATCATCTCTCTTTTCTCCGCAACCTCTTCCATGACCTTCTTGCACTTAGCCTTATTAGTTTTCATCATGGCTTGCATATTCTTTAGTTCCTCCTCTTCGAATGTTGTGAGTGTGCTAAGTATTGGAGAGAAATGTTTAATGTTTTCAAAACTATACTCTTCCTTCCACATGACCTCCTTTACTTATGGGGCTAATGCATAATATTCCTCAATATTCTTTTCAATCCTCTTTATTCTTATTCTTTTCTTTGACCAATTATTCAACCATCGACCCTAGCCCACTCTTTATCCTTATCAATATCACTCTCACCAGATTTTCCATATATTCTAACTTTTTTGTATACTCTAGTTGAGTTTGATCTACCAAGTCTGGGCACACACACATGATACAAGAAACTATATCTGCCACTTTGTTATATGATTTGGTCATCCTCTTCTTTTCATCCCTCAACTCCTCTATGATTTTTTGAGTTTCCTTGTTTTTCTTCTCAACATTATTTTGCATATTTATTATTGTGGCCCCTTTTTCAATGTTTCTCCTTCAAAAATCAAAGGCCATCTTGTTGAGTGAGTAGTAGGCTTGTTCATAAAAAATATTAGTGGGTTCAATGACCGAGAATATATCCCTATATCCTTCTTTAGCCTCATCTTAGAGTATACGTCCTTACTTACCTCAAACTCAGGATTTTCCATGTGCGCCTCCATATTCCAAGAGAGTATATTCCTTGTACACGCAAGTGCCTCATTTTTGTTCAACATCTCCCAACCAAATAGGTCCTCCGATGGTACTAAGTTTTTTAACCTAGCCCTTAAGACTTTGGATGGGTCGCCTATGTATGACATTGGGGGTGTTTCTGAAATTTTTCTTCATTTTCTCCCTCTCATTTGCTTCCTCTTAGGGGTATCCTTAGCAATATTAAATTGATCCTCACTCGCTTCTCCTCCATCGCCTATTTCTTCCCCAATTATCTATTCTCCATCACCATCTTCTTCCACTCCATCTCCTTTGTGCTCCTTCTCTTATGTGTCATGATTATCCTCTTCATGCTATCCTTCTTCCAAAGTCTCTTCATCATGAGCACCCTTATCATGTTCTTTCTCCTTTTCCTCCTACACTTGAGCTTCTTCTTCTACCTACAATGTATCTTCCTCATACACCATCTCCTCTTAAATCACCTTTTCCTCTAAGTCCCCTTCTTCTTCCTCAACATCAAAAACTACTTGAGGTTTCTTCTTAACTGTGCTAGGATTGGGTGTCGTTACTGATGGGGAATTCTATTCAATGTGTGGGGTACTTACACCCTATATCTCTTCCCTCTATTTTTTTGCACATTCTTTCTTCTGCTTTGATTAAGTGCATTTTCTTTGTATCCTTCATATTATTCTTCATGAGGATGAGTCTCTTCACACATTAGCTTGGTGAAACTTACTATTTACTTCTTTTTTGGAGGCTCTAGAAGCTAAAGGTCACACACATTGATATACTTTATGTATAATTCATAAAATCTTGCACTTTAAACACGTATTTATCTCGGTTTTATACTACTATTTAGAGGGTTCTTGAGTGAAGAAAGTACTAATTAACCGCCGTCTTTTGGCCATCTTGATTTATTTTATTTCTTCATTACCAACCCTTTTCATCCACATGCTTAGTGTATTTCTATCATTTATTGTCATTTTATCCTCAATTCGGGCACCCGGGCTAGTATTGGGGTTCCCTGGTCCCACCAGAGGTGCCCCAGTTCATTTTGCACTTTCTTACCTCTTTTTGGGATCTTTCTAGCTATTTGGCATCTTTATCTTTATTTTGGTCATCCTTTTCGGGGTTAATTACAAAATTAGATCAAGAGTACCCTATAAATATTAAGTTATGATACCATAATGAGGGACCTAGTATCACTTACTACTATCACTCCATCTAGAGTTGCATCCATCTATTGCATTGGAGATCACTTGCATCCACATAGCTCCATCATCAAGGCATGAGGCTAGGACATTTGCATCACACTTCATAGGGGAGGGATTATATACTATTCCATTCACACATTCTATTACATTTTCTAAACATATTTATTGCTCACTACCTCACAAAGTGCGACTGACACAAGAGAAACCTAGGACATGTTCATACACACTTGCACATAGAACTACATTGGGTTAGAGATGTAGTGCAACACTCAGTTAGTAAGTACACCATTGAGGTAGATGAGGTCAATCTAACCCCTTCATATGTATTCCTTTTTTTAGGGTTTGATGCTTGTTTTGGGGTCTTACAGGTCTTTCTTCCATGTTGAGTTATTGACGACGTCTGGCATAGGACATTGAATTTCATGCGATAGGAAGCAAGGGTTTCAGATCACCTTTCGGCCCTATGAATATAAGATTAAGAGATTTTTCATATACCAGGGAACCCAGATTACATACCTGAGGGCATGCAGGTGCCCCATTCCTTCTCTAGGTGCTCTAGTTCAGATACATACTCCAGATCCATCCTTTTCAGAGCTTTTACACAATCATTCTTGCTTCTGATTTTTCCAGTCATCACTGTGACACTGTCCCACAAACATATTCTATTTGGCTGAGTTCTTTCCTCTTCCTTCTTGCACATTAGGGTTACCATTTCATTTTTCATAGTTTCTTAAATCATTTACATACTGATTTACTGCATTTATTTGTTGTATTTATATGTCCTCCTAGATTAGATTAATTATCCCTTACTACACTAGTTTGTCATATTTTAGTTAATCACTTTCCTTCCTTAAGATTCGACATAAGATAGATGTATATTCTATAAAAATGCTTACTCACTATTATAGTCATGGGGTTCAAGTCCATGTTATTTATCTCCACTATCTCTACGTATGCTATCCTTTCCAAATATACATAAGTTTGACGTAGAGTGTGGTAGTCATCATCTACCTTGTTTGTGTTGTATGTCAACCTCCACGCATCTTTTATGCGGTTCACGGTGTCCTAAAAGTATTTTTTTGTGAATATAAATAGTAGTTTTCACCATGGCCCCATCTCCCCATTACTTATAATAAAATGACCATGTCAGGAATGTGGCAATACCACAAACTCTTCTTGTTTTTCCAAAAGTGCCAAAAACTCTTTTGGCACGCGTCACTCATTTTCAAACACATTATGCAGTCTCATGTACCATTTTTCCATTCACGTCTTGTATGGTCCTATGATTGTTCCATCACAAGTAAACTTATTAAATCATTTCCGTAGAGACGTTTTCTCGATTGGGTAGACCCACATCTTGTTTGTCAGGCCATTGGGTACCCCAATTTCCCAATACATAATGAAAATAAGAATGACGCCCCAAGTGATCTTCTTGCATTTTATTACCTAGTTATTTTCCTCCACAACAATGCCCTCAACAATATACAAGCCAACTTTGTACATTATCTTCTGTGCCATCTTGTGTGTGACATGTAAAAACCTCTTGTTGGCTTCTATCTAATGCTTATAAGCTCCTAAATCTTAAATCACTAGGTGCACGGCCACCCTAGCACATGGATCAATTATACTTACAATGGTGAATGTGTAATTACCTCGTTGGTATTTAAATTTGGTTGTTGTATCCTTAACTGCAATTTTATCCTATAAATCCAGTGTGATATCTGCACCGTTGTCATGTAAACATGTCACCTTCCCAATCAACTGTGGAGTTAGATGCATTCTTCTTCCTGCAAAATATAATAAATCCTTGTGTACCCTATACAAGATCCACTAATAAAGTTTCATAGGCTTCCTAAACTATGACAATGCATAGATTTGTAAGACCCATGCATTCTCCAATTCATTCCTAACCTTATCATTTAGAACAATTTTCCCCTCCATCGTTATCTTATCCATTTCCTTAAACACATTGTTCATGATAGCAGTTTTGTGGGATTATGTTTTATGGTTATAGTAGTTGATCTTGCACTTGGTTAGCTATGAATCCCATGGTTTCCCTACTATCAGTTCTGGTGGGCATTGCATTTCTAAACACTAGTCTTGAAGTGACTCCTCAACAACCTTCTTGTTTTTGATCTTAGGTGACCTTTTTGGTGCCATTATTTTCCTCAACTGTTAAAACTTTGAAATCCATAGAATATGTTCCCTATGTGCTGAAAATTACTTATGTGTTCTAATTTTTCCTTTAATGTTAAACTTTCAATATTCTTAGTCAATCCTTTCACTTGATTTCTCTTATCTTCTTCAACTTTGTACCCTAGTTGTTCTCTACAAATAATCCCTTGCCAGAGCTTTGCGAACCATAACTCTATGTTTTCACCCACAAATCCTAGCTTTCTCTTGCTTCCACACCTACTAGTCTCCTAGCTTCCACTTCCACTAAAAGAGCTCTGTAAACTCAAGTTCATGTGTACGTTTCTCTGATTCACGCTTTGTTCACATATTGTCTGGTTCATTTCATGCTTTTCACTTAACTCTTTATGGTAATTAGTATTTATTTTACACATGTTCTATAAATAGAAAGGTAAACATGACTTCACTCACACCCCTTTCATATATTTTCCAATTTTATCTGCATTAATTTCTATTCACCTATCACTGCATTTTTATGTTAAGTATCTTTTAGTTTTTCTCCCACTCGTGGTATTTTGTAACCTTTAGGTGTGCCACTACTTCCCAAGATGCAGACCCTCTTACATGCATTTCCTTGTTACATACACATTCATCCTATGTGCCACTTGCCAAGTAGTATTTATTTTCATTGCGTCACTCACGTTACCCTATGCAGTTATCTCTTCACATGGTTTCCAATCTAAGCACTTCTTATACCTTCACATCGTATCTAGCCAATTATGATACTTCCTTTCATGCACCCCTATATTATTCCACCGTGCACCTTTTTCTCACACCATTGCATAACTAGGTACCTACTTCCATTCATGCATCCTAATTTTATTTTATGCACCTTAACCTGTTCATACCAATCTTGTGCTTTTTAACCAATCTCCTACCAAGTGTGTGTTGTATGTCCTGCACACCTACACCTGCTTTACCCAACACTAAAAGTATGTGTGGTCCTCTGCCCATTATTCTAACATAAAGTAATCAGCTCCTGTGCAAAAATATGCTTATTGCAACAAAATAAAGAAAAAATAAAACAGAAAAGGAAAATCTAATCTAAGTGGCAATACTGCCTTAATAAAAACACATAAGAAGCTTATTTATAGTAGGGATTTAACCTACTACCAACAAATTAAAAAGGTAGCATAGTTTCATCCATCACTTGTAACTGACATGCGCTTGATTCCAATATCTTGGTTACTAAAAATGGTCCCAACCAATGCACTTTAAGTTTCCCAGGATGGCGTATAAACTTAAAGTCATATAACAGAAGCATCTTTCCCACTGCAAAATAATTATTCTTAATATGTTGATCATTCCAAGACTTTTGTCTATATTTCTTGTCTTCTGAATCCATCATGCAATGACATGCCTCTCATCTAATTACATTAGTTTATCAATGCACTCCTCTATTGCTTTTTCATCATCCAATCCTCCTGTGTGCATAATATGCAGGGAGGGTAACATAAACTCTACTAGAAAAATGGCATCTATATCAAACACCAATTGAAAGGGTGTGGCCTTATTCAACCTCTTAAATGTAGTTATATATGCCCATAACACATATGATACATTTTCATCCCAAGATCTGCTGCCTACATCAAATATCTTTGTCAAAGTTTTTCCCAAAATCTTATTGAAATCCTCTACAGTATCATTAGCTCATGGGTGATAGGGTGTAGTCTTATGTTTTTCTACCATAAACTATGTTAATAGGATTCTAATAGTCTCATTCAAAAATTGAGTTCCTCTATCTCTTTTAAGGCTCAATGGACAACCATACATACTAATGATGTTTTCACATAGAAATCTAGTTGTTGGTTCTACAGTGCAATCCTTTGTAGGCTTAGTCTTTACCCACCTTATCAAGTAATATGTGTATGTAATGATGTAATGCACAAATGTCCTCCACATAGCTTGTATGATTGGTCCAAAATAGTTGATTTCCCACTTCTAAAATGGCTCTGCTCTTGCTATAGGGTGCATCGACATCTCATCCTAATTTCTTGAATTACCTATTATTTAACGATGGTCACAAGCCTTGACAAATGCCTTAGTATCCTTATACAACATTTCCCACCATAAACCAACAAGTAATATATTATGTGTCATTACTTCTCCTGCACAGTGTCCTCTAAATAATCTTCCATATGTTTCTTTAATTATATCTTTTCGCTCATGCTCTAGCACACACCTGTGAAAGATCTCATCTCTACCCATCTTGTACATGTCTCCTCCAATGAGCTGATATGGCACTATGTGAATTGTGAGATGATTTTTCTATAATGTCTTCATACCTTCAAGCATAACTCCAATGTGAAAGAGTATTACAATATCTTCTAAGTTTTTTGGTGCATGGTTTAGTCTAAATAACTGAGCATTTGACATAGTATCTTCCATGCTTTGCACTTCCTCCCTAGAGTTAATTTGTGACTAGTGGTTCAGTCCCAAATTTCTCTTGTCAGGATTTACTATAACTAAGAAATCAAACCCCTGGAAGAGAAGATTCCAATGACAAATGCACCCCTAAAAATTTGGCTTATTGACCAAGTACTTCAATTCCATATGATCATTATAGAATATAAATGGTGTGGAAAACAAGTACTACCTAAACTTATGGAGCACATATATCATAGGAAACTCTTCACGTTACGTAGTTGTATAATTTTTCTTGATCGGTGTGAGATTCATGCTCACAAAACAGATGGGATAATCAACATTACCTTCACTTGGATGTGCCAATATTACTCCAATAGTTGTACCATAAGCATATACATGCACATGTAATGGCTTGTTCTAATAAGGGAAGCATAAAATAGGCGTGGTGGTTAGATTATCTTTTAAAGTCTCAAAATCTTTTTGTTACGCATCACCCTAATAGAATTTTCCCTTTGCTTTTAAAAATTCTTCCAATGGAACAGAAATATTTGCATACCCCTTGATAAAATTCCGGTAATTACCAATGTGTCTAAGGAATCCGCACACTTCTCTCTAATTAGTTGGCTCCTCTAGCCCCAAAATAACAACAAATTTAATTGGGTCTACTAATAAACCTTCTTTACAAATTATGTGTCCAAGAAAAGTGTCAAACGATGTCACGAAGATAGACTTCTTAATATTCAAAGAGATGATAAGCTACCTACATCTTTCAAACATCAATATCAAGAAATTACAATGGTCTTTAACCAGGCCATACACCATCCAATCATCCAAGTAAACCTGAAGAAATTTATGAATAAAGTCTTGAAATACCTGCACCACAATGTGCGAGAACATTGTTGTCGCATTCTTTAGGCCAAAGGGCATGAATATGTAGGCAAAACATCCCCATTTAGTTGAGAAGGTTTCCTTCTCATGGTCTTTGCTAGTGATCTTACTTGGTGATAACTTGAAAATCCATCTACAAATGACTAGATCTCATGCATTGCAACACCTTCCAGGATTTCTTCAGTGAATAGAGTGGGAAAAGGATCAATAACACATGAAGCATTCAGAACTCTGTAGTCAACACAAATCCTTATCCTTCCATCCTTTTTAATGTTGATCACCATGGGGCTTATCCATTCAAACTCCTCAATAGGCTCAATAATGCATGACTTGGTCATTTTATCAATATCATCTTTCACCTTGACATGCAAATTAGGATTCATATAGTAAGTCCTCTTCCGAACCGGTCATGTGCCATCCTTTAGTTTGATATTCATTTATATTAGTGATGGATGTATGCCATTTAACATGTGATACCCTCTAATAAATAGATCATGAAAGTTCAAACCAGTTATCACCAATTATCACTTCTTTGGGCGCATCCTCAGTTCAAATGTTTACCTTCTTGGGCTTCAATGGCACATGATATGTATGTGATTGCTCATCTATGGAGTAAAAAACCTTGTGTGAACCTTTTGTGTGTTTATTATATAGATCCTCTACTTATTCATCATCTATAATGTAGATACGCTTTCCTTTCTCTTTTTATCTCCATGCACACCCCAACAATGTCTCTTCCATTTCTACCATGTCTTCGCGTGCTTTAATATCAACCTCACCAAACAACTGAATCACAATATACTTAGCCTTTACACAATCTCCCAATGTAAGGTGGCTCATTATCTATAGAGCTTCATGAATTGGTGGCTTAATAGAAAAATAATCAAAAGTATGAATAATACCTTTAGTCAGGTCGCATCAAATTGTTGTCTCCTACTTCAGCTTAACATGTACATAACCAAAAAATTAGAGTAGAACTTATGTACCCATAGAGATGGTGGTAAATAATCTTACCATGTCATCTAATTCCTTTTGCAATTGTGTACATGCACCATGGGAGAATTCTTCCCAGCATAATCCTATACTAGTGAAGGGTGTTTTTTCAAGAAAACCTTGTCAAGAAGGTTACTCTGATCTCATGCCAACCAAGTAAATTGTCTGTGCATAACCCATCAATGTGTTGTTGTTACTTGCAAGGAGTATACCATATTTTTTGGCCTATCTCCCTCATTGTGCCAATGTTCTTCCATTGCGCACAAAAATAATTCAGAATTCTCTTCTCCAATATACTTCATCAAGATGACCTCACCCAACCACCTTATGGGTCACAGCCTAATGACCCTCACCACTCTTCCTCAAACTTCGTGACCAACCATTTCATAAGCACTATGATCCCAATTGTCACAAGTTTAGTCACTAAATCACACACTTTGAGTCAATATTTAGTCTCGGTCTCATACTACTATTCATATGGTTTTTGAGTGAAGAAAGTACTAATCAACCCATGTCTTTTGGTCATTTCACTTTTTTTTCTATCATTACCATCAACCTTTTGCATGTAATTGCCTAGTTTGCTTTTTCATTCCTCATTATTCCTATTCTTGAATGGGGCACTATACGATGGAAAAGTGACATGCGAGCATGGGAATCTACAAGTAACTCTTCCTCGTATCCGACCTCCGGAGGTCGTGCCAAGATGGCCGGTGAATGTGGAATATGTATGGATACAGGTAAACTAGTTGGGAAATCTTATATCCTCAACATGCAATAGTGGAATCTGCGAATCTAAGGCATAGAAGGCCCTCCTAACTTGGATTAGTGTAATGGATTGCTAAGATATAATAGCTGCTCAGAGGCTCTAATCAATGTCGACCTCTGCCAAGATCCTATTTATTGGCTGTTAGATACATGGGAAGCGACCTGTAGGTGTTTCGTGTATATTTTCAGACAAGGTCATGAAAATGGTGATGGGAGGTGTAGTGGATCCTCTGGGGTTTTATGGACGATTCTCTGGTCTAGTCTAGAAATCCTTAGCTTGATTGGCTGCTATGTTTAATAAGGAGAATTGTGTAATGATGTCTGGTGGGAGTGGTGAGGACCTGAATATTAGTGTTTGAAAACCAACATCAATGTCTGATTGATCAATAGGCCCATTGGGTTATGGGACCTATGAATCACAACCATAAGTTTGTGGCTGTGGCGGACCTCCTATGGTCATACGAGGAGTTAATCTCTCCTTCCGACTATTCTATAATCATACACCTTTTCAGCCTCTATGTTTAGAACTAGGAGTTGTGTAATTTTCTAAGAGTACCTTACAGGTGTTCTGGAAACTTGAATGCAAAAGCCAGTGTCTATGTCGATGAGGAGGTCTCCTGCATTGGGTTGTGGAACTAGAGGATCGCAACCAAATATTTGTTCTCTTTCAAGTCCTTGTACAGTCATACAGATACCCTATCAAGGCAGTCTATAGTTAGGATGATTTGACCAAAATGTGTATGCCTTATCGTATTCAATATTTAACTCTCTCAATTATTCATTAATTTCTCATAGGTTTAATGTTGTTCGAAAGACCTAGATCCTAAGGTCTTGTTCTATATCAGTTAGTGTTGTGGGGAGATTTGGTTGAGGCACTATCAGTTCAAATATGTATTCTCTGGGATCTCTAGGTCCCATGATTGTCATGCAAAAATGATTCAACTTTAACTAAAATTTAATAAACTAATTATGAAAGATGTATCTACACTATGCATGTATTATTTTATTTTTGTATTTTTGATGAAGTATTTTAACGAAATTAAAAGAGTAGCTATTCTAATATATTTTTTAAAAAGGACAATTAATCTAATGACAGAATCAAAACAAGCAAAGTAGCATGATGTAGCTATTTACCTATGCAGTTGTGAGTTTATCCTAAATATCTAAACAATCAACTAGTTTAATTGAAAAACTCTCAATCCTACCTCGGAAGTGAGGAATGAATCATAGATTCTCAGAAACTATCATTCCCCATAGCTTCCCTGGAAATATTGAAAGTGAAATTTAACCAAAACAAAATAATTTAGTACTCTATTTGATACTTTGTAACTAGAACTTTGATAGCTCAAACCTGGATTTTACAGAACAGTGGTAAATCCAGTTGTGTGTGACTTTGTCCACTTAGTATGATCTCCTCGTTCCTTGGTGCTCTCGTGAATCCAGAAAAGCGTGTATATGATAGCATAAGAAAAAGAAGGTACTCGAACGATGGTAACTTTGGATATAGACTGAATACAATGCGAGTAAGAGAGGGATGGTGTAAGTGAACAGAGCTTGACTATGCAATTCCTAGCGGGATTTATTGCAGGAATACAAAAAAAATACGCTGAGAGTTCTAGAAACTATCTTTTGTGACCAAACAAAACCTGCAACTCTAAATGGATTCCAATCTAAGAATGAAACTACCTTATTCTAAACTAGTTTGCATGGAACAACAATGAAGCAAGATTGAAACAAGAAGATCAAATGACCTCTAAACAGCAAAGGAAGAGTAACAATGGATGCAAAACATGAAACTATTGGAATTCTAAGCAAAAACTCAAAAGAATGAATGATTAAATAGATAAGGAGAGGGGCCATTTGTTTGAAAACAAGATGGCTATTTATAGCAAATGAATTCACTAGAAGGTAGCTTGGAATGGAACTCTTTTACCATTAAACAAAGAGAAAACACTATTCACAGGGTGGCCAAAACATAAATGCAAAGCAAAGTAGCTGAAGAATGTAGATAGAAATTTGATTTTTACATTTGACGAGATTGTCGGAACATTCTAGAAAATGTGCATAGGACTGCCGCCATGTGCAGGGCAGCGGTTATAGGACTGCCGCCCTGTCCTGGGTGGCGGTTGCGGGACCGCCGCCCAGGCAGGGCGGCGATCACGTCACTTAAGACCAAAATGCAAGGAAAAGGAGGGGCAGAGGTAGAACAAAGTACGCAGGGGTTGGATGAGGCATACGGGATACAAACGTATACTTGGCAAGCTTTTCTGGATCCTGAACACCTTGCGAGGAGACCTGTATCATCATTGGGGTATGTGTAACTTCTTTTCAACAGTGCAGTACCCTACAATTTTGGGTACGTACATATTGCCCCCTTGGAGAAGTGTTTTAGCCACGAAGAGGTGTAAAATGGTGGATCCGAGAATGGCGGTCCCAAAGTGGGGAGTTAGGAGTTATACCTGACACGCCTGTGTGTCGAACAGTCGCCATCCAAAATCCCGCTATCTACAAAATGAAAAAGGGGACTCAAGTGTAGATAGATAAAATAAATTGAGAAATAAAACTAAATTGATATGAAATGAGGACTTACCATCTGCGCGGAGTTTAGAACTTACCTCCGTCGATGCTCCAACCTTGCAAAAGACATTCAAAATCAATTTTTGAAACCTATATATATAACAAACTCATTTTACTATTCATTTGCACGTGTCGATTTGGTGGTTTTTGAGCTCTGGGACCCACGGTGACCATTTTCGATGAGAGTACGGTCAAAACATCTGTTACGAGAACGTGATCATGCCTCCAAGAGTAGAACATTGGCCTGCGAAGTCTCAGGTCAATTCTTCTCAATTTATCGTTTTTAAATCCAAAACATAGAAATGTTAAAATCTTTGTCATGGGGGGATCATTTTCAAAAATGCTAGTTTTAAATGAGTCTCTAGGGGGGGTGCCCATAGGGTAGGTCTTTATTTTTTTTTTAAATGGTGTTTTCTTGCATTTTTAATGCATTTTTAGGGATTTTGATCCATTCACCAATTCGGGACAAGACCGCCACTCTGCACAGGGTGGCGGTTCATAACAGAATGCAAAAAAGATGTTTTATTTAATTGTTTTTTCATTTTTAGCATTTTTACATGTTCTTGATAATTTTTCTAGTCAGATTTTGTTACTTACTCTTTTTCTGTGTTTTTGGGTGGATGCAGAAGGAGGAGTATATTAGATGGAGTAGAGAGAGGGAGTGTGATTAGCTCCTGGTAGTGTTATATGCACTATCTCAGGTGGAGAGAGACATTCTACAGAGGGCTGACATTTGGAGGATTGCATAGGTCCCTCATGTCGCACCTGCCAATCACATATTATGTGACTTATTCTCATATTAGGACGCAGATCAGAACATTTTCTGATTACCAGGTGTGAGGGGTGAGTGGTCCATCACCCTGGAGGATGTCTACCATATACTGGGGGTTCTGATCCTTGGGAGGCGGATGTCTCTTAAGACAACAGTGTCGAGATCTCAGTTGGTTCAGTGGGCCACTTATATGGGGGATGATGTTGTTTCCATGGGTTCGAAGAAGGGGGTGAAGGTCCACTCCATTGTTAAGTCAAATATTCATGTGCTCTATAGACTATGAGGCTATCATGGGCATCCTTGCTTTGAGATTGATTGGGGACAAGGAAGGGGACACTCTCTTATATTGTTGGGCTCCCATCATTGCACAAATTGAGGGCCATGGCTGCATTTATACTTGGGGAGCAGACATCCTCGAGACCACCTACCATGATTTGTACAGGGTGGTGAGACTACAAGGACAGTCATTGAGCCACCCTACTCTTGTCATGAGTTGGGTATATGAGCACATCATTCCGTATGGGAGAGGTGTACATGCAGAGGATCCTGGGGCCATCAGGGTAGCGAGGTGGACAAGGATGATTGTTCTTAGAGCACCTCACTAGCCAGTGGCTTCTTTGACTATTGCAGACATGGATGCTACTCCTTATCAGGCCATGGCAGGGTTATGGGGGAGGAGACACTTACATTGATCACTTGCCACATTACCAGTCAGTTGGTAGACAGGATGAGAAAGTTGGAGATCCACCCCTTTGAAAAAGTACCGCATCAATTTAGTCTCCCATATATTGACATGTTTCCTTTGGTGGGGCCAGTGTATAGATCTGTTCATGAGGCTCGGGGAGGTCCTAGAGGTCGGGGTTGGAGTACGCTCACTCCTGGTGTTCCCATTACAGCTAGGAGGGTGGTTCGTGCTCGAGGGGTAGCCAATGCTCCTCAAGCACCTTTACTTTAAATTGGAATCAGTCCTGCTCATAGCAGATATGAGCTTATTGACATGGACTCTGAGTGTGAGGAGTTCACTATGGGGAGATAGAGGAGGTGGATACTGGCGCCGGTGGGACAAGTGAGGAGGATGATAGTGATTCTGAGTGGCATGACACTCAAGATATCTTGTGGGCCGAGAGGGCGGAGCAGAGCGCAGAGAAGGTGACTCTGATTTTGGAGGAGTTTCCTTCTTAGGATTTAGGGGGAGATGGTGAGTCCATGGTAGGCCGTCATATTGCTCCAGATGTGGGAGAGGGACGACAGTCAGTGGAAGCGTCAGCGGTAGGCACGGACCCTAGAGATCCCACCTAGAGGCCTAAAGATCTGAGTGAGTTACCAATTTTTTCTCAACTTTGTTTTAGTTAGAATTTTTTAGTTGTTATTTACCCCTTTCATTTTTTTGTTTCGTTTGTCCTTAGTCTTATTTTGGACAACTAACTTTTGTGTTTCTCCTTTTTATTTGCAGCGATTGTTGAGGGATGGCAATAATTGATTCGCCAAGTGTGTGCCGACACTCTATTACTCCCTTCTGATGGTACTCGATCTGGGCTTACTGAGGACATTGGGGAGCCCTCAGCAGCTGGTCGACATACAGATGTCTTTTCCCTTGTCTGGAAGGAGGCAAAGATCATTACCTCCCTCCGCAATGAGCTGGATGGATATAGGATTGCTGAGCATTTTATGAGGAGTCACTCTCATAGTGAAACCACAGCTACTGGCCATGATCGTAAGCCCTTTGTCCATTCAGAGCATCGTCACAACAGGAGTACTATGCACGGCCATACACCTTCTGAGGGATCTCACAGAGATTGAGAGATCACAATGTCTTTCTTTTGTAGTGACTTTTGGTTTTATATTTGTATGATTGTTTTTGTATTTTCCGGGCTCATTGAGCGTTTTGACCATGCCTTAGTGCATGATGGCATTGTACATGAAACACCATATATATATATATATATATATTATATATATATATTTGGATCTAGACTATCTGGTATCTAGAATTTTGTAACTCATTTCCCATGTGTATACTAGATGTTTTTAGAGTATTTGTTTTCATGCTTTTCAGAATGTATGCAATGGATGACAAATGATAGCAAATAATAAACAAAATGTTTTACTTTATTTGCTTTTGCAATGCTGATATGTGCTAACAAACATGTTGTAGTATTGAACTTTTGGCCTCTTTGGGAAATGTCTGTGATTTCTTCTTATGTTGGAAAAACGTGATGAATGTATAGTGATAAAGAGATGAACTTGTCCCATTCCCAACTCCAGGAAACCAGTAAGATGTGAGGGCTCAACACCAAGAGTTAAAAAGGGCACAAATTATACGAGTTTGACTGAATGGGATGATGAGAGATAGAAAAACTAGTGACAGAAACAAAACTTAGACCTACACACTTACCCTACTTAGAACTACCACCAAGCTTAGAAGGCCACTTACTTTCTAGTTTATCTAGACTTAGATCTATAAATGGCAACCTGGTTGACAAAATATGGTTTTGAGGATTTGATCTCTTTGGAATTTGGACATTTGTTTTCACTTAATATAATTTGATTTGTATTTCTAGAATACCAAGTTTTGTTAATGTGTGTGAATGGACCCCCCACACCCTGCCTCATGCCACTAGTAAGAAGCATGGGTTTGTCACCAAAGGCAAGAAATAGGCGAGTAAGGGCACTTATTTCCTTTCCCAACCTCGCACCACTAGTAGGAGATGCAGGCTTATCACCGAAGGTTGGTGGGGCAAAGAAGTGTGTAAAATAAAATATTCTGTTTGCTTGACATTTTTGGTTCTATTTGATTTTGACATTTCTGATCTGTGACTTTGGGATATCCTTTCTTTAAAAGAGACATAAGAGGGATAGATGTGACACCAAGAAGCTTCTAAAATAGACTGTAGGTAAGGACAACTTCACCTAGTAGAAAGAAAGAGCAAAACCAAGTATGCAGGCCTTGGTATGGTTTTTGTCAATACTTGTCTGTCAAACTTGATGAGAAGATTTGAAATTACTTGATGATGTTTGAAGAGATGTGATTTGAATGCTTTTTCCAATATTTTTAGAAATTTGTAATAGATTGCTTAAGAGTAAGTTCCTTGACTACAATTTTTACGAAATGAGTGGAAAAAATGAAATAACTAAATGACTAATGCAATGTAGGTAGCTATAATGTACAAGTGGTGATTCTGATGTCTTATGCGTAAAACCGTTTAAGATGCAAGGAATTGACAGTTTCATTGAATTCCTCACCTTCTAGTGTGCACAAGAGATACACACCATTTCTATAGTCTTTCATGACTCGGTATGGGCCCAACCACTTGGGCCGGAACTTCCTTCCTTCGCCTGTTTTCTTATCAATCCGGCTGTCTAGTCTTAGAACTAGATCTCCCTCATATATTTCTCGCTCATAGAATTTTTTGTTATATTGCCGGCACATCCGGTCAACATAGGCTTTGTGTTGTTGTTTAGTGTTTAGCCTAGCCTCATCAAGACTTTCTAGTTTAGAGAGGCATGCCTCCCTGTAAGCTTCTTCATCCAAAATCTCTTGTAATGAGATGCAAAGACTGGGTATTTCAACCTCAAGTGGGAGAAATGCTTCTGCCCCGAATACCAACAATAAAGGGGTTACTCCTGGTTGTGTTCTTATTGAGATTCGATGGGCCCACAAGGCCAAATATAGTTTTAGATGCCAATCTCACTTGTTCTCCTTAACTGTTTTGAGGAGAATAGCCTTTAATGTTTTGTTTGTTGCTTCGGCTTGTCCATTGGCTTGAGGGTAGTAAAGAGAGGCCGTGCGATGGTTTATTTTGAATTTTTTGCATAACTCACGGATCTCATCATTTTTAAAGGATGTTCCATTATCTGAGATAATGACTTGTGGGCCACCATACCTACAAATGATTTGGTTTAGAATGAACTTGGAAATTACCGAACCTGGTATGGTGGTGAGAGGCATGACCTCTACCCATTTGGTAAAATATTTCTTAGCTGTAATTATAAAAGTATGGCCATCAGTTGATGAGGGAGAGAATTTCCCTATAAAATCTAGACCCCACGTGGAGAAGGGCCACGGAGTTGCTATTGGTTGCAGGGATTATGCTAGCATGTGAATCTCGTGAGAGAATTCTTGGCATTTTTAGCATTTACGTACAAAATCTACTGCATCGTGTTTGAGAGTGGGCCAAAAATAGCCCATCTAATTTATTTTGCGAGCAGTGGCATGACCACCGAAGTGGCCTCCACATATCCCACTATGGGATTCATAAAGAATCTTCTTGGATTCTTCTGTGTCGACGCATCTTAGAAGCATGCCGTCGAAGGCTTTATGATAGAGTTCTTATTCTAAAATAATGTTTTTAGCAGTGATAATGCATAACCGCCTTCTTTGTTGTGATGTGGCACTTTTCGGGTATGTGTGGTCCATGATAAAATTGATGATATCAGTGTGCCTGGGACATGTGGTGATCGGGGGCCTGGTTTCGACAAAGTATATACACTCATCAGGAAAGTCCAGATTTACCAAACTGCCTCCATCTAATGGATTGTCAGCTAACCAGTCTGTGATGATTTGTCCCTTAATGGATTTATAGTTTACAAATGTTAACTCAAATTCACCCATGAAGGTTATGAAATGCACAACCTTTTTAGATAAAGACCCTTGCGTGAGGAATGTTCGTAAATGATCTATCTTCACAATGACCCTTGTTTCTTGGTTTAACATGTAATGTCTTAAATGTTTTGTTGCAAAGTCTATGGAAAGGCATTCTCTCTCTGCCTGTGTATAACATGTTTCATAATCGAGCAACGTTCGGCTAATGAAATAGAGTGCACGTTCTCATTTATTATTGTCTTCTTGAGCCAACATGCAGGCTAGCAAGACATTAGTGACCCGTGAGAATAGGATCAAAGGGTGGTCTGGTCTGGGAGGCATTAGTGTGGGTGGAGACAACAAGAAGCGTTTGACTGCTTCGAAGGTATCGTTGCATTCTTCAGTCCAATCAATGTTATAATCTTATTTTAATAGATTTTTGATTGGATGAATGGAAAAACTTTAATCTGGGATGAACCTTCAGATTGCACCGAGTTTCCCAAGAAATGACCTAAGTCTAGACTCATCTAATGGTGGAATCATTTTGAGAACAGCCCATATTTTGGCTGGATCAACATCAATCCCTCGTGAAGATATAATGTAACCCAAAAGTTTGCCTCCTGTCACACCAAACACACACTTCTTTGGGTTTAATGTGACACCATATTCAAACAATCGTGAGAGGATGATATGAAGTACTTCTGGATGGTCATAGTGCTTCTTGGCATTGGCCAATAATTTATCCACATAGGATTCCACAATTTTATGGATATGATCATGGAATATGTATGTCAGTGCCCGCTGATATGTAGCACCGGTGTTCTTAAGACCGAATGGAATGACAACGTAACAATAAGTTCCCCAGGGAGTTATAAACGTAGTTGTGGCTTGATCCTGTTAAGATATTTTAATCTGATTATACCTTGAGAACCCATACATGAGGGACAACAGTTCAAATCCAGCTGTTACATCAACAATAACGTTAATGGATGGTAACGGGAAGTCAAATTTGGGACAAGCTTTGTTAATATCCCGAAAGTCTATGCAAATGTGTATCTTCCCATTCTTTTTAAGAACATGGACAATATTAGATACCCATTGTGAATAGTCAACAAGTTTGATGAATCCCACTTGGAGAAGTTTTATTACTTCCTCTTTTACCATGAGAGCCACTTTTGGATTCATTGGTCTTGACTTTTGTTTAATTGGTTTTGCATCTGGTTTAGTGACAAGGTTATGTACCGCGATGTGTGGTGCAATGCCCGTCATTTCTTTATAGTAAAATGTGAAAGCCTTTTGATGTTCTTTGAGGAATTGGGTGTTTATTTCTATCTCCTTTGGAGTTAACGAGGACCCAAACTTCAAAATTTTTGGTTCTTTCTCTGTCCCGATGTTTATGTCAATGGTTTCTTCTATTAAAGAAGTGTTACCTTCTTCAAATTCAGGTGGGGCTGGAGTTAGTTCCAAGATTTCTTCGTCTTCTACCTCATAGATATCAAGATCCTTTTGTGGAGGAGACTCTACCATGGGATTTCCAAAATAAGAAGAGGAATGTGTTATTAGGGAAAGATCCACTATGCGGTGAGCAAGGTGTAGCTCTGCATAGACATTTAGATATTCGAGAGTGACTCTATCACCATCAAAGTGATCTAGGATAGGAAAATCATTCTCATCTTCTCCATGAGTGAGGAGTGGGCTTGTTGGTATTTTACGTATTAACGGTACAATATGAAGTGATACTGTGAAATTTGTATCTTCCAACTCACTGTTTGGAGTGAAACGGGAAGCTGAGGTTGCTATTGAATCTACGAGAAGGTTCTGCTCTCGTGGGATTGCTTCAATTGATATGAATTTGAATCCCTTGCTTAGATCTAACACCGTTATTTTGAAGAGTTGTAAATGTTCAGCCCTAGTTTCATATACCTCAGAGACTTGGTTTGCGACTAGTTGCGAGTCTCCTAGCACTCTAATGTTATCGATACCCATTCTTTTAGCTAGGATGAGGCCAAGGAGCAGAGCTTCATACTCAGCTCCGTTGTTTGTACATTCAAAGTTTAATCTAAAGGTGAATGGTAGGATCTTTCCCTCAGGTGGAGTAAAGATCACTCTTGCCCCAACTCCAAAGTGACATCTAGCTCCATCGAAGTGGAGAGTCCAATATTTTCTTGGAAAATTGGATATTGGGATATTTGTCGTATCTATTTCTTCTACTTCGGTTACTTTTACGATACAAACTTCGTCTGATGGAAGAGAAGTAATTCCCAGGGTATATCCTATACCCATAGAATCAAATGGTAGGAGAATAGGTAAATCTTTCTCCAAAAACTCGAATAATTTTGCGGTAGTCACTAATGACATTGTTTCTATGACATTGGCCTCATTTTTGGGTGTTGGGATGCCCTCGACCAGATTTGGAATTTCCAATTCTGTGGTGGATATCAACTTCTCTTTTGGTTTTGAATTAAATAGTTTGTTAAGTTGATTTTTTGGGAGTTCAAACTTGGAATGAACAGTTGGTATCTTCTTCAAATCAGCTAGGTGTATATCGAATGGTTTTGGGTTACCTTGTGCCACAAATATTTTCCCTAAGTGTAGAAATCTTATTTCTTGGAATAACGTGGAAGGGATTTCCTTCATGCGGTGTATCCATGGCCGACCGAGGATCATATTATAGTTGGTTTCCCGATCTATAATATAAATTTTGGTGAGGATCGTCTTGGGTCCTAAAGTGACTGGTAAAAATATGGTTCCAATTGAACAGTTTGTCTCTTCATATCCTAACTTTTGAAGAAAAGCGAAGGGGACTATGTTAACTGTTGCCCCATTGTCAATCATTGTGTGTTTAATATAATTATTGTAAACCCATACTTGTAAATGTAAAGTTGGGTCGCCTCTTCACACAATTTCAGCCTCTGTTGGCATTTTGTTATATCAAATATAAACTCAGTATCCCTATTTGGCTGCTCTGGAGGGTAGACATCAAAGTCTACATGGTTTACTTGCATTTCTAGAGGAGGAGTGATTTTGATTAAATGACCAAGGCCTAACGCTTCTAAGAGGGCAGCCCTATGGGCAGGAGAGTTCTTTAACAAATCCAAAAAGGAGATGTGAGAGAAGGTTTTAGTTAAGTCATTAATTAAATCGTAACCACCTATGGGTTTTAATAATGTTTGTTGAATGTTGTCTAGTTCCAATGGATAACTTGGAGTTGGTTGATAAGAATAATCCTGTGTTCTTGTTATGGTTTCTATGGGTAGCTCGGTGTCTAACTCTACCAGATCAACTATCTTGATTTGCGGTCGAGTTCCTAATTGGGGTGCAACCGGTGGATTTAATGAATTTGAATCTCAATGATTATTGTTTCTTGTTACAACACCTTTATTTATTCTGCTTGGATCTAACCTGTTATTGTTAGAATGGTTTGGGAGAAGATCATTAAAGATCTTGAGAGGTGCATTTTGAGGGGAAACTACCCCTGTGTAAGTGTTTGGAGCGGGTACTACAGAATTTGCTAAGAACATATCTATAAAGAGTTGTTTTTGATCTTTTGGCAAATGCCGCATGAATTTATTGTAGTCGTGGCAAGTCCTAGTATCGTGGCCTTGAATTTTGTGGAAACCACAATATAAGTTGGGATTATAATTTCGAGGCTGCTGATTTGAAACCTGTTGTGGCCCAAAATTATGATAAGGTTGTTGGTTGGTAGAGTTAAAATTTTGAGGCTGTTGCCTTTGGTTTTGACTCTAATATCCAGTTGGGTTTCGGTTTGGACCCTGTGTTTGGATTTTTCATCGTTGTTGTTGTTGTTGTTGCAGTCATGGTGGATGATTAAAATCCACCGTGTTGATTGTTGGAGTAAAATTGTTATTTCACTAATTGTTAATGGGTGGTGAAATGTTCACAACATTTTCTCTTTTAGTTTGGTCAAT
This sequence comes from Taxus chinensis, assembly GCA_019776745.2. NCBI lineage: Eukaryota > Viridiplantae > Streptophyta > Pinopsida > Cupressales > Taxaceae > Taxus > Taxus chinensis. The sequence goes on along the minus strand of CM034156.1, from coordinate 57,909,718 downwards.
TACTCCATCTGTTGTAACTCCGCAGTTCTTGTTAAGGATCTTAGGTCCTTGATTAGAATTCCCAGTATTAGGATAAGACATAATGTTTTGATTAGGAGTGATTAATTTCCCGTTTGTTCCATATGTCTTATGACCACTATCTATCGCTTCTTGGTCGATTCGGAGAGCACTCTCGAGTACTTCATCGTAAGTTTTTAATGGGAACTTGTGGACTTCTTCCTTTATCTCTCTATTGAGAGAATGAAGGAATAAATCACATAGTTCTATTTGAGGCATGTTTGGAGAACTTGCTGATGAGTAAAGAACCGTACACATCTTTGAATAAAATGAGCAGTGGATTCATTATGTTCTTGTTTAATATGGAAGAATTCCTTGATTCCTGTTCTTAACAATTTGTTCATATCAAAAGCTTTGATGAACTCTGACATGAGTTGTTTAAATGAGTGTATCGAGGCTTCAGGTATTCTGTAATACCAATCAAGGGTAATACCCTCTAAGGTTTTAGGGAATATCTTAGCAACAACCCCATCCCAAGGGATTAATTCCTATATGGCTGTGGCATAGGCCTTAATGTGTGCATTTGGATCTCCTTCCCCTTTGTATTTGGGTGAATTGGGAAGAGGTCTTGGAAGTATAACAATTCGTTGAGGGAGTGGGGGTTGGCATGGTTTTTTGATATGGCATAGCATATGTATTTGCAAGGATATAAGGGAATCCCTGTGGTTGAACGAACATCCCGGGAGAAGAGAACATGTCTCCTTGTGGTGATTTTGAATAAATGTTTAAGTAGCGAGGAGCATTGTTCTGGTATGGGTTGTTTGGTGCCAAGTCGGGAGGCATCATATTTTCAACTGGAGTGGCGTTTGAAAACGCGGTCCTAGTTGGTGTTTGTTGTGGGTAATTATACGGATGTTGAGGAGGCATGCCTAACATGCTTGTTCCTGTAAGGAGGTCAAATTGACTGGGGTGATGCGGAGGGTTGGGGATTCTTGCTTGCCAAAAATATGAATTTTGATTTGCTTGAGCAAGTTCCAATCCTCTAACCTTATCAACTAAGGCTGAAATGACCTCTATTGGTGAAGACACAGTGTTTTGCCTTAATGGAGTTTTTTTTATACCTTGAGGTTGTAAATGGGTATGATACCCTACTATGAATTGATCATTACCCTACCAAGCTTCACCAAGAGCATTTCCCATAGGTGGAGGAATGGGGGTGTTTTCTTGGAGTAGGGTATTGGATTGTATTTCCAAACTCCCTATAGGTGGATACATGTTTTGGAAGCGTTGTTTGATTCTAGCATAGCGTGATAAGTACTCCTCATCCAAAAATGGGAGTGGATCTGACTGTCTACTGATATGTGGTCTGAACAAGACCTGAGGAGATGAAGTGGATTCTCCAATAAACTTCATATTGTTAGAGCCTAAGGGCTCTAGTTGTTGTGTTTGTGCAAGCTGATCTAACTCCTCAATTTGGAACAAAGAACTAGAACTAGTTCTTTGAGGGGGAGTTTGAGATGATAAGTAATTACTTGAATAGTTATAATCCCTTGCAGAAAGTGAGGGTGACGGTTGTCTATTTGTTTGACCATAATTTGCTTCGACACCTAAGAGAGGTCTGCCATATGTGTCATATCCCGACATATTCGGGGGGTATATGAATACCCACAGAATAATGGGAAAGAGTGAAGGTGGATGAAGGAAATGAAAATGAAAGGGGAACAATTGTTTGATTCATGTCGGGTTCACCAATTTTGTACTATGGAAAAGTGACACGTGAGCATGGGAATCTATAAGTAACTCTTCCTCGTACCCGACCTCCCGAGTTCGTGCTAAGAAGGTCGGTGAATGTGGAATATGTATGGATACAAGAAAACTAGTTGGGCAATCTTATATCCTCAACACGCAATAGTGGAATCTACAAATCTAAGGCGTAGAAGGACCTCCTAACCTGGATTGGTGTAATGTATTGCTAAGATATAATAGTTGTTCGGAGGCTCCAATCAATGTTGAGCTCTGTCGAGATCCTATTTATTGGCTGTTGGATACGTGGGAAGTGACATGTAGGTGTTTCGTGTATATTTTCAGACAAGGTCATGAAAATGGTGATGGGAGGTGTAGTGGATCCTCCGGGGTTTTATGGATGATTCTCTAGTCTAGTCCAGAAATCCTTAGCTTGATAGGATGCTATGTTTAATAAGGAGAATTGTGTACTGATGTCTGGTGGGAGTGGTGAGGACCTGAATATTAGTGTTCATAAACCAACATTAATGTCTGATTGATCAATAAGCCCGTTCGGTTGTGGGACCTGTGAATCACAACCGTAAGTTCATGGTTGTGGTGGACCTCCTATGGTCATACGAGGAGTTAATCTCTCCTTCCAACTATCCAATAAACATACGCCTTTTCAGCCTCTATGTTTAGAACTAGGAGTTGTGTAATTTTGTCAGAATACCTTACAGGTGTTCTGGTAAAATGAATGCGTAAGCTAGTGTCTATGTCGATGAGGAGGTCTCTTGCATTGGGTTGTGGAACTAGAGGGTTGTTCTCTTTCGAGTCCTTGTACAGTCATATAGCTACCCTATCAAGGCAGTCTTTAGTTAGGATGATTTGACCAAAATGTGTATGCCTTGCCGTATTCAATATTTAACTCTCTCTATTATTCACTAATTTCTCGTAGGTGTATTGTTGTTCGAAAGACCTAGATCTTAAGGTCTTGTTCTATATCAGCTAGTGTTGTGGGGAGATTTGGTTGAGGCACTATCGGTTCAAATATGTATTCTTTGGGATCTCTAGGTCCCATGATTGTCATGCAAAAATGATTCAACTTTAACTAAAATTTAATAAACTAATTATGAAAGATGTATCTACACTATGCATGTATTCTTTTATTTTTGTATTTTTGATGAATTATTTTAATGAAATTAAAAGAGTAGCTATTCTAATATATTTTTAAAAAAGGACAATTAATCTAATGACAGAATCGAAACAAGCAAAGTATCCTGATGTAGCTATTTACCTATGCAGTTGTGAGTTTATCCTAAATATCTAAACAATCAACTAGTTTAATTGAAAAACTCTCGATCCTACCTCGGAAGTGAGGAATCAATCATAGCTTCTCAGAAACTATCATTCCCACAGCTTCCCTGGCAATACTGAAAGTGAAATTTAACCAAAACGAAATAATTTACTACTCTATTTGATACATTGTAACTAGAACTTTGATAGCTCAAACCTGGATTTTACATAACAGTGGTAAATCTAGTTGTGTGTGACTTTGTTGCCTTAGTATGATCTCCTCGTTCCTTCGTGCTCTCGTGAATCCAGATAAGCGTGTATATGATAGCATCAGTAGAAGAAGGTACTCGAACAATGGCAACTTTGGATATAGACTGAATACAATGCGAGTAAGAGAGGGATAGTGCAAGTGAACAGAGCTTGACTATGCAATTCCTAGCGGGATTTATTGCGGGAATACAACAAAATTATGCCGAGAGTTCTAGAAACTATCTTTTGTGACCAAACAAAACCTACAAATCTAAATTGATTCCAATCTAAGAATGAAACTACCTTATTCTAAACTAGTTTGCATGGAACAACAATGAAGCAAGATTAAAACAAGAAGATCAAATGACCTCTAAACAACAAAGGAAGACTAACAATGGATGCAAAACATGAAACCGTTGGAATTCTAAGTAAGAAACTCAAAAGACTGAATGATTAAATAGAGAAGGAAAGGTGCCATTTGTTTGAAAACAAGTTGGCTATTTATAGAAAATGAATTCACTAGAAGGTAGCTTGGAATGGAACTCTTTTACGAGTAAACAAAGAGAAAACACTATTCACACGGTAGCCAAAACATAAATGCAAAGAAAAGTAGCTGAAGAATGCAAATAGGAATTTGGTTTTTACGTTTGACGAGATCATCAGAACATTCTAGAAAATGCACACAGGACCTGTCGACACTAAAATTTTCCTCCATAATTTCTATTTCATTAATGTATGTATTAGGAATAGGATGTTGTTAAGTGTAATTAGTAGTAGCGTCCGATAGAAGATAACGGCGCCGTCAGTACGGTGCCGCCAATAATGTGGAGTACGGTAACAGTCAAAGTACAATAGGAATGTTGTAAAAAGTAAATATTTGTCGTAAGTGGTCCGATAATGTTAAAATGTCAAAGTTTGGGTAATTAGAGAAGTAGGGTCTACACGATTAGGAATTAGAAATATTATATTGGTAATAAAGACAAGGAGTGAGGTCATAAATATTTTATGTATTTTATTTGTAAAAAGTATAAAAATGTGGAACCCATGTAAAATGATAAGGTTTATCTTATCTTAACAGATAAGCCTACATGTACAGATAAGAGTTAAGGTATGGAATATGACTTGTCAGAGTGGATTTCTTATCCTATCTTAGAGATAAGATGGATAAGCCTGGAAGTTCTATAAATAGAGAGGCTACCCCCCTCATTTAGCATAGAAAGAAGTAGTGAGAAATATTGTAGGAAGTGTGCAAAGGAAGCCATCAGTTAAAGGTGTGTTGAAGAAGCCATCGAGAGGTGTAATTGTAAATTTTCTCCCATAGTCTTGTTGAAGTACCTCATGGGTGAGATTGTAACAATTTCATGTTAATATTATAATTTACTTTGATATTTCAGATTTGTCATCATTCCGTCTTATCATAGTCGATGGTATTCTTGTGTTCGGTTGTTGTTTTGTTTCCAGATTACGTCCACCAAACTAAAGGCTGTGTATTAGTAAATAATCATAGCACGAGGAGTTCCCGGTGAAGAATTATCATAGTGCCGGATTGGTGATGACATTTTGGTTCCGTTGCCAGGACCATTCCTCGTTGGTGGATTTTATGGAGAGATATTCCCACTTAGGCAAAAATTAATTGGAGGGTAACCTTGTTTTTACTGTGCATAGTAGTTACCATGGTAAAGTCATTTTTACCATGAATAGTAGTTACCATGTTAAAGTCATTTTTGCCATGAATAGTAGTTACCCTGGTAAAGTCCTTTTTGCTGGGAATAGTAATTACTGCAGTAAAGTCACTTTTTACCATGAATAGTGTTTACCACAGTAAAGTCAGTTTTTACCGTAGTAAGTCAAGTTTTACCATAGTTTACCGTGGTCATTTCTATTTTACTGTAGAAAGGTGTAAAGTCACTTTCTAGTATAGTGATTCCAATTATTTGTGCACATAAGTCTTGTTAATTGTACTTGTGGGTTGGTATTTCACGATGGTTACTTTTGAAAATAGGAAAGATTCCTTTTTTTTCAGCTCAATCTAATGAAGATGCTTCTTCTTTCATTCAAGAGTTTAAATGATCTTGTATTTGTAATGGCCTTATAAGAAGGGAACAATGGACTGAATTTTTTCCTACCTTTTTGGATGGTTCAGCACTTAGGTGGTTTGAAACACTAGGTGATAATGTGAAAAATTCATGGGATTTATTAACCGAAAGTTTTCTTGAAGAATTTGGTGAACAACAGAAATATGCAGATCTCATGATTGAGATCACAAAGCTATCCCAAGGAGAGAAGGAGAAGATAAGGGATTATCATGCTCGTGTTCTAGAGCTAAGGAGGAAGCTCGATGCCCAGATCCAGAAGGAAGGACTAGCGGATGGGTTGATGAATGGCGTGGATAATCTCCTCTGTAAGCACTTCATTCTTAGGATGAAGCCAGAGATCAGAAAACGAGTGAAGTATGACCACCCAGCTACCATTGAAAAAGCAAAGGAGATTACAAGAAGGCAAGAAGAAAGCATGGAAGAGGAGCCCAAAGAAATTGTTGTTAAAGTAGAGCCTACACCAGCACCTTTGGTCCAGAATCCACAACCACTCCCGGTGAGCACAAATATTTCTCCTAGTACATCTACTGAGTATGAAGATCTGCTTAGGAAGATGGGCTAGTTAACTATTAATCTTCTTCAAGGAAAGGAATTTAGTTCTCAGGGAGGAGATAGAGGTCCAAAAAGAAATATTTCTGAAGTTGTTTGTTATGGTTGTTATAAAAAGGGTCATTATAAGTATAATTGTCCAGATAGAGCTTCTACATCTGGTACAAGAGATAGTGATAAAGGAAAAGCACCTGTGAATTCTCTTGATGTAGTAGATAAGAGTAGAAATAATGAAGTAGATGTGTTTGTAACAAAAAGAAAGAAAGAAAAATATAATCAAGATGGAAATGATCCGAATAAGATGAAAGAAGAAACTAGTAAGAAACATAGGAGAAGAAAGTTGGGTGTGCAGGATTTTCTGATTTCACAAAGGCAAGGACCATACTCCATCTTGGAAGATCTGTCCAAAAGGCCTGTAAATATTACATATGGTCAACTCTTGGCTATGTCTTCTGAGAAGAGGCGGGAGTTGCGAGGTGGACTCAATGCTCGAAGAAGGAAGGAGGTTAAGGTCCCTGTTTTGGAGGCAGAGGCAGATCCCTATGCTCCACAAGCTGAGGTATTATGTAATGGTATTTCAATTCATGATGTCTTAGTTGATGGAGGTACTGCAGTTAATGTAATGACCGAGTCTGTAATGAATATGTTGGGTTTAAAAATTGATCGCCCTTCAACACTTATGTTAAGGTCATTAAATAAAGGAAAAACTAAACCAGAAGGTGTAGTTTCAAATGTGGCAATATCTGTTATGGGTGTGGTATGTGTGGTAGACTTTCAGGTGATGAAAAATGGTACTGTTGCATACCCAATGCTGCTGGGAAGACCATGGCTAAGGAGAGTTCATGCAAGAAACTACTGGAATGAAGGTTTCATGACACTTGGACGTGGTAGAGAGAGGGTGAAGATAAATGTGATCCCTTGACATCATAAGGCAGAACCTGTGGATTCAAGTGATGAAACTGATGATTGGACATCCTCTGATTACTCTAGTACCAGTGAAGTGGACACTGAAGATGAAGAAAGTGAGGTGGATGTTTCAGTCATGGATATCCTTCCAGTCACACCAACTCATGACCCCATAAAATTATCTAAAGAAGAAGTTGATGATCGTCTCCAACAAATAAAGATTGGTGATGCTGTGATGGAGAGTGAGAAGGAATCCTACCTCCAGCTCTTTCGAAGGTACATACACCTATTCACTTTTGGTTACAATGAACTCCGTCAAGTAAGTTGGGTAGAACATTGTATTGAGCTGGTAGATGGTGCTAAGCCCATAAAGCAAATGCCATATAGAATGAATCCTAATTTTTCCAAGACCGTAAAAGAAGAAATAGATAAGTTGCTTGATGCAGGATTCATATTTGCTGTGGAGAATTCAGAATGGGTTTCTCCCATTGTGATCTCAATAAAAAAGAATGGGAAGCTACGCATTTATGTTGATTACAGGAAGCTTAATAAGGCAACAAAGAAGGATCATTACCCTCTTCCATTTTCAGATCAGATCTTGGACGAAGTAGCTGGCCAGGAGTGCTATAGTTTTGCTGATGGATATAGCGGCTACAACCAAGTTCGTATAACAGAGAAAGATCAGCTGAATACAACATTCACCACTCCTTGGGGAACGTTTTCTTATAGAGTTATGCCTTTTGGGTTGTGTAATGCTCCAACAACATTCCAGCGTTTGATGAATAGGGTGTTCGAACCCTACATTGGGACCTTCATCAGAGTATTTCTGGATGATTTTTGCATCTATAGGAGCAAGTTGGACCACCTGCACCAGATGGAGATAGCATTTCAAAGGTTAGATAAAGCACAAGCCTCACTAAACCCTACAAAGTGTGTCTTTGGATGTTCTAAAGGCATTTTGTTAGGGCATGTTGTATCCAGAGATGGTATTGGTACTGATCCTGATAAAGTTTCAAAAATCAAAGATTTACCATTTCCTATGAATAGAAGTAAGTTGAGATCATTTTTAGGCCATGTGGGTTACTATAGAAGGTTCATCAAGAATTTCTCAAAGATTGCACAGCCACTAACCCAGTTCTTGAAGAAGGATGTTGCTTATGAACCAGGAAACAAGGCGCATGAAGCTTTTGGACAACTGAAGGAAGCCCTGGTGTCTTCACCTGTTTTGAAGAATCCAGATTGGAGCAAGCCATTCATTGTGTACACTGATGCCTCAGATGCAGCACTAGGTAGTACTTTGAGCCAAAAGGATGAAAATGGGAATGAACATCCAATTTACTTTGGGAGCAGACAAATGAGCAGTGCTGAGATAAACTATACTGTAACTGAAAAAGAGGCTCTGGCTATCATTTTTGCTGTAAAGAAGTTTAGAAATTACTTGCTAGGGCAGAAATTTATAGTTGTAACGGATCATCAGGCTCTGAAATATATTGTCAATAAGCCTAACCCATCAGGGAGGATAGCAAGATGGATAATTTTGCTACAAGAATTTGAATTTGATATTATAGATAGGCCAGGAAAGAAGCATGTCAATGCAGATGCACTCTCTCGAGCCTATGATGGTTTAGGATCATCTTGTGATGATGATGATTTTCCCGATGCAGCATTGTTCTCCCTTGACACAATCCCTAGTGAATACATAGATATTTGGAATTATCTGAATGAATTCAAGTTTCCTGATGGTGCCAATGCAAAGACTAAGAGAAAGATTACTCAAGACAGTCGTCCATATTCTATTCTGCATGGAGCATTATTTCAAATAGGACCTGATGGACAGTACAAGAGGGTAGTTGGACGTGATCAAGGAAAGGAGCTGCTAGAAGAATTCCACAATGGTACATGTGGAGGGCACTTCTCTGGACAACTTACAGCAAGAAGGATCTTGGATGCAGGTTATCACTGGCCCACTCTTTTTAAAGATTGTTATAATTATTGTAAGACATGTGATATTTGTCAAACACATGGTAACCGTAAGACTTCATCAGCTCCATTATGTCCTATTCTTCCCCTTGGTCCCTTTGAAAAATGGGGAATAGACATTGTAGGTCCACTTCCAACTACATCACGTCAAAATAAGTATATTGTAGTTGCCACAGATTATTTAACCAAGTGGGTTGAAGCTAGGCCATTGAAAACAGCTTCCATGGATGAAGTGGCAAGGTTCATATATGAACGCATTGTCACCAGATTTGGTTGTCCATTAGAAATTGTAACAGATCAAGGAAGCCACTTCATTAATGAGGTGGTAGAAGCCCTAGTCAATAAGTTTTCTATTAAGCACAGGAAGGCAACAACATACAAGCCAAGCACAAATGGACAGGTGGAACGAACAAATTTTGTGTTGTGTCAAATTCTAGCAAAAGATGCAGCCTTGCAGGTACATAAATGGGATAAAAGGATTCATGCAGCATTGTGGGCATATAGGGCAACATCAAAGTCAGCAACAGGATACTCCCCATTTCAGTTGGCCTATGGCATTGATCCAGTTCTTCCTATTGAGTTTGATATTCCCACTGTGAGAGTTATGAAAAATGAAAGGATGGATGAAAGTGATTAAGTAAAAGAAAGGTTGGTACATCTTCATTTGCTAGAGGAAATGAGGGAAATAGCAAAGGATACAAGCCATAAGAAGAAAATGAAGCAGAAGGAATACTTTGATCAAAAGATCCGATGGTCTCCATTTCATGTGAATGACTTGGTCCTAGTATATGATTCCAGATACAAAAAAAGAAGACAGAGAAAATTTCTTCCAAAATGGATGGGGCCCTACAAAATAGAAGCTGTGCATGAAAATGGTACGTACCAACTGGAGGAATTGGATGGCACTCCCATTACGAAATGGGTCAACCACGACAAGTTGAAGATTTTCCAAGCACCAGAATAGTCTACTCCGAGGACGGAGTAGAAGCTAGGAAGGGGGAAGATGTCAACACTAAAATTTTCCTCCATAATTTCTATTTCATTAATGTATGTATTAGGAATAGGATGTTGTTAAGTGTAATTAGTAGTAGCGTCCGATAGAAGATAACGACGCCGTCAGTACGGTGCCGCCAATAATGTGGAGTACGGTAACAGTCAAAGTACAATAGGAATGTTGTAAAAAGTAAATATTTGTCGTAAGTGGTCCGGTAATGTTAAAATGTCAAATTTTGGGTAATTAGAGAAGTAGGGTCTACATGATTAGGAATTAGAAATATTATATTGGTAATAAAGACAAGGAGTGAGGTCATAAATATTTTGTGTATTTTATTTGTAAAAAGTCTAAAAATGTGGAACCCATGTAAAATGATAAGGTTTATCTTATCTTAACAGATAAGCCTATATGTACAGATAAGAGTTAAGGTATGGAATATGATTCGTTAGAGTGGATTTCTTATCCTATCTTAGAGATAAGATGGATAAGCCTGGAATTTCTATAAATAGAGAGGCTACCCCCCTCATTTAGCATAGAAAGAAGTAGTGAGAAATATTGTAGGAAGTGTGCAAAGGAAGCCATCAGTTAAAGGTGTGTTGAAGAAGCCATCGAGAGGTGTAATTGTAAAGTTTCTCCCATAGTCTTGTTGAAGTACCTCATGGGTGAGATTGTAACAATTTCATGTTAATATTATAATTTACTTTGATATTTCAGATTTGTCATCATTCCGTCTTATCATAGTCGATGGTATTCTTGTGTTCGGTTGTTGTTTTGTTTCCAGATTACGTCCACCAAACTAAAGGTTGTGCATTAGTAAATAATCATAGCACGAGGAGTTCCCGGTGAAGAATTATCATAGTGCCAGATTGGTGATGACAGACCGCCTCCCTGTGTTAGGCAGCTGTTACAGGACCACCGCCCTATCCTAGGTGGCACTCATGGGACCGCCGCCCAGGCAGGGAGGTGGTCATGTCACCTATGACCAAAATGCAAGGAAAAAGGGGGCAGAGGGCAGAACAAAGTACATGAATGCCGGATGAGGCATACGAGATACAAACATATACTTGGCGAGCTTTTATGGATCCCGAACACCTTGCGAGGAGACCTGTATCGTTATTGGGGTATGTGTAACTTATTTCCGATGGTGCAATACCCTACAATTTTGGGTACATACAGGCACCCCAGGGGCCTTGGTCCCTTCTAGGTTCCCTGATCCTCTTTGTACTTTGCTTCCATATTTTGGGCACTTTCTAGTTGTTTGAGATTTCCATATTTTTAGTGGTCAACGTTTTCAAGGTTAATTATAAAATTAGAACAAGAGAACCATATAAATAGAAAGTTATGAGACCATAATGAGGGAGCAAGCACTAAGCACTTACTATCAACATCTAGAGTTACATCCATAAAAGGCACCTAAAGTAACAATTGCATCCATCTATCTCCATCACAAGGCACACAAGGTTGGCTCATCCGTGTCACACTTCATAGGAGGGGAGTCTATTGTTTCCATGCACACATTTATTACATTCTACATATAGTTATTTCTTGCTACTTCACAAAGTGCGATGAGAAAAAGAGCAACCTAGGACATTATTTTCACACAAACACACATAGAACTACATCGGGTATGAGATGTAGTGCACCACTCAGTTAGTAGTTCCACCATTGTAGTCATTTAGGACACTGCAACCCCTTCATATGCATAATTCTTTTTTTAGAGATTTGATTCTTGTCTTAGGGTTTTCCAGGTGCTTCCTTCATCATTGATTTCTAGCAACATACTGAGTAGTCCAGTGAAGCTTGTGCAACAAGAAATAACTATAGGCAAATATCCAATGACACCTCAAAGGAGGGTTTTAGACTATTTATGTAGACCACGATGCCCAAATCTCATACTAGGGTTCCCACAGGCACCCTTGTCCCTCTCCAAGCAACCGAGTCTAACCAGGGAGCTCAGATATGTGCTTTATGAGGCTTCTGTGTGGTCATTTCCTCCTCCTAATTTCCTTGCTCACACTACAACATAATATCACACCTTCGTCGAATCAACTAAGAAATTCTTAACCCCTCTTGCACATTAGGTTTTTACATTTATACTTACTTAGTTACTTGGGTCATTTCCTTTATTTTATTTAGTTGTTATTTACTACTTTGCATAACATTATATTAGGATAGGATTTCCCATTTTATCATAATCATTTTGGTGAACCCCACACTCAACACCACAATTCACTTAGGTCTCTTTTTTTATTATTCACTATGGCTCAATCTTCTGAAGAATTTACTTAAGACCATCTTAAGGCCATCAATGATCATATCGTTGAGCATCCTCAAGATCTAGATTTGCTTATATTTTTTACTTGTGAAGAAGCCACAAACATTATGGAGCTTAATGTTTTTTTCGTTGTTCCCACCAAAGTTACTACACAACCGATTGATTATACTCTTCCACCCATCTCCATTTTTCCCATTTCCATTACTACTCCTACTAATCATTATACCCCACCCCTTGTTTCACATATAAGGAAGCATCTTTCCACTGGCACTTAGGATCTAGCCTCTCTCTATCAAGACCTTCAAGAAAAAATTCATCAACTACACCAGGCTACTTGTTGTGTGTCTCCATCTTTGGATAATACTTTGTTACTACATACTCCATTCAAACCCGCTATATCCACTTTTTCATTTCCACCAAACATTGTCACCCCTAAGAAACCCCTAAGATACCTATTTTCAATGGCAATAGTGACCCCCAAGAGCATCTCTGATATTTCAATGTGGAGTGTCTAGATTTTACGGATGATCATATCCTTTTAGCTAAGCCTTTTCCTCATAGTTTGTAAGATTATGTGATGCGTTGGTTTTACAACCTACCTGTCCACTCGATAACCTCCTTCACACATCTAGCCGATGATTTTCTCACTCACTTATCTATAAACATAGGCTCTAAGATATCATATGCCCAACTCACACAGCTATTCTTGCAGACACTGAGCTCCATGACTTGTTTATCTAAAGTATCCTACCGTCTCTCTAAAAGATTTTTCTCTTTGAGACCTCTCCTTATTTTGATCATATTTTACATACTCTTAAACTTCATGAAACAAATCTCTTAGCTATAGGAAAGCTTAAATACCAAGGGAAAACATCTTCATCTATGCATTTTCCAAGTAGGAAAACATTTAAACCACCTACAACCAAACCTACTAATGTAAAATTCATTATCAATGTGGTAGGTACTAAATAATTTCAGTCATAACCACCTCAACGAACATTCATCAAATTTCCTATTGCCCCACAAATTATCTTACAACAGCTTCTTGAAAGAAACCTTATTACACTTCCTCCACCACTTGAATTGGATCCATCATGACCAAAAGTAAGGAATTAAAATGAGCATTTCCATTGTGATTATCACCGCTATGTAGGGCACTCTACCAAGATTTGTTTCAAGCTCCGCACCATCATCTAAGACATCATTGACAACAATAAGCTTAATTTTCATGAGGCTACAGAGTCTCCACCAGTTAATGAAAATTACAAGCTCAAATTATTTGGTAACCGTTGTCTGCAACATGACAATAAAGTGGTTGATTCGTCGGCTAATCATACTTATCACATAGTGCCTCCACCTGAATCGAGGGATCTTGATTTCTTAGTAGCTAACACTGACACTTATCCCTTGGTTATTACTTTATCTGATTATGATTATCATGCCACCTTATCTTCAAATCACTTACACATTCACACATCTATCAGAACGGTCCCCATTAATAATACTAAGGTTGATCCTATCCACTTCTTGATGCTATCGATTATCCACGTTCACAAATCTCTTATCCGATGAACAATTCATATGGTGTTATTAAGCTACACATTACAGTTGGTCCCTTACTATGTTGGTACCATTTCTCATGGGTCATTCATTCTATGGTTGTGACATGATTCTAGGACTCAACTGGATTCGCCGATCTCAATCCATCCTCTCTATGAATAATTTGTGACTCAAATTCATTCATAACAATCAAGTTGTTTCTATCAATAGTGTACCTCCATCTACTCCATGGTCATCACCTTCTCAAGCACCACTTGAGCCATCCCCTACTCCATATACCACATCACAACCTATGTTAGTTAAAGTGTAATATACTCCTAGTTCACCTACTCACACACCATCTACGTAGCCATACCATTCTGCTAGTCCTCCACATCGATATACGCCTACTCCACGCATAGTTACAATGTCTCAACATAGATCTTCACCTCATTTTGTTCCATGCATATCTCCATCACTCACACATTTTTTTGCACCTACACGTTTGTCATATACTCATAGTCACATGCATATAGCCTTCACTCACTTACATACTAACTATCTACTATTCCATGACTAATAGAGCATGATCGTAAAATTTCACCATAACTAGCATCAGATGAGAGACCTTCATCCTTCACTTTCATTGGTTATTTCATTCACTCACACACACTTGGGGGCATAACATTCACACATTACCCCTCACAATCTTATCATCGACATATGTCCCACACTCTCATTTATTCATTTTCTAACATTCACATAGTCATCTACACCACATACATCATCATTACCCAATGACACACTCTAGTCTCACGATCCATACTATAATGTTAGGGTATTAAAAAAATGGACCACATCACACTCACACATTCATCATTTGATGTTCTCATGTGACATTCCTATGATTAGTTATATACGCCTTAGGCTATAGGGTCATTTCTTCTAGCACCATCTTGTGATAGGCTACCTCATCACATTCGCTTACATTATTTAGTGGTCTACACTTTAGGCTACATCACCACCTCATTTCTATTCATCTAGTCGTGACATATGCTTAAGCTATAGAGTCATGCACACATCATTGCTATGTCGCATCTCATCACTACACACTTATCACAACGCTCTACATACATCATATAGTTTGACCATTTCCTGATGACGCACTCTCGTTTGTGGTTCATTCTTGACTGCTAAAGGGACATACCAAATGAACCTCACTGTATACAAATCCATTCACTTGGGGGCATACAACTCCTATCATACACACTGCATTTCATTCCATCCATCTATAACATACTGCATTTACTCTTGTTTGCACTTGTCTTTACTTGTTCACTTTACTACACATGTTATATAAATATCTTGTATGTCATTATCTTTACCATATACACATGCATGTTCACATCCTTTTCTAGTTGTGATCATAGATATAGAGCTTCTACACGCAGCACTGATGCTTCACACACTACCTACTGGGGCATCCACATTCGTACAATATAGGTGTTATTGTTTCATTTTTTACTTAGCACTTTCCATTATCAGGTTATACATGTTTTGACATACTTGTTATTTTTCTAACATGTTAATGGGTGCTTCATGTGAAAAATTTGTTATGCATGGACATTTTCTTCCATACTTGTTTGTTGTCTACTATTTTTTGTCTTGTCTATGGGCCTTACCCTTTGTTATGTGTACACACTTGTTTATTTGTGGCCATGATGCCTTGAGTGTCTTGCGACATCGTGAGTGGTGTCCCATGTTTTTCACCCTCTTTGCATGGTCTATGATTGTCTCTTTGAGTGTTTACATTGTCTGCTCACGTTTTATCTTATACATTGTTTGTTTAGCTTATATTCGTCTTCTACATGCATGCTTATTTATACTAACACTTTTTTTCTAGCCACTTGTTTGCATGTGCCTTGGTATTTACCAAACACATTCCCTTCCCCCTACAAGGAAAAATTCAATTCATGCGGTCAGTCCTCTTTTGGGGCTACATTATCCTATTCGCGACGTCAAATGCGCCCCCAAAGAGGGGGGCATCATTTGGGGTTTACACATGGTACCAGTACAGTCCAATCTACAGTTCAATCTATAGTTCAGTCTATAGTTGTCATCCATGACATAGTTCAATTTAAAGAGAGTCGATTTAGACCAGTCTATGAACCCCATACAGAGCAGTTTTTACATGGAAGATCATCCTTAGCATTCAAGGGAGTAGTTACAGGTTGGAGGATATAGAGGACTTTCCTCTCTACACTACTTCGGTCAGTGGCATTGGATCGTCCAAAAAACCAGACAATACATAGATCTATTCACCAATCTCAGAGAAGCAGTTACAAGTTGGAGAATAACATAGCTTTCTCCCTATACTACTTCGACCACAGTGGCGTGACATCGACCAAAAAACTCGCACTACACCGATAGTTACATGATATTATTTCTACACCCTTTGTCTCATTATGAATCAGGTGCACATGTTCCTTTTTCATAGTCGTTTTTATACAATTTTCACATGTTTCTTTACATACATACATGCGTATTTGACTACTTGATCATCTTCTCTTTTGCAGGTCCGTCCATATGGGAAGCAAGTAGTCAACAACAATAGTACACACATGATACTAACCATGTAGGTACACTACATACATTGACATCTACACACACGCTTCCACCCTAGGTTCACTCTCATCACTCTTTTTACACTTTTGCATCTTTAGTCTCCACGCTCCATCTTTTTTGTCACTCCATGCTTTCTTTATTCCTTCGGTGCATTTCTACATCACTCTACATGGATTATTAGGTACGCATCTATATCTACTTTATGTTACCAAGATTTTTTCTCACCAACATAAAGTGGGGGAAAATGTAGTCACTAAATCACCCATTTTGAGTCAATATTTAGTCTCGGTCTCATACTACTATTCATATAGTTTTTGAGTGAAGAAAGTACTAAACCATGTCCTTTGGCCATTTCACTTTGTTTTCAATCGTCATTTCCAACCTTCCACATGTACTTGCCCAATATGTTTTGTCATTATGTATTATTACTATTCCTAACTAGGGTCCCCAACTACAACTGGGGTGCCCTAGGTGCCTTGGTCCCTTCTGGACACCCTGATCCTCTTTGTACTTTGATGGTATCTTTTTGGAACTTTTTATCCATTTGAGCTTTACATATATTTAGTGGTCGGTCTTTTCGGGGTTAATTACAAGAATTAGAACAAGAGAACCATATAAATATAAATTTATGAGACGATAATGAGAGACAAAACACTAAGCACTTACTATCACCATCTAGATTTGCATCCATCAAAGGCACCTAAAGCTATTATTGTATCCATCTAGATCCATCACAAGGCACACAAGGTTGGTTCATCTGCATCACAATTCACAAGAGGGGACTTTATTGTTTCCATGCACACATTTATTACATTCTACATACAATTAATGCTCGTTACTTCACAAATTGTAACTGGAACACGAGAAACCTAGGGCAAAATTTACACACACACACATAGAAATACATTGGGTCTAAGATGTAGTGCAACAATCAATTAGTATGTCCACCATTGGGGCCGCTGAGGATACTCTGACCCCTTCATATGCATCTTTCTTTTCTTAGGGTTTTGATGTTTATCTTAGGGTTTTATAGGTCCCTCCTTCATCACTGATTTCTAGTGACATAATTTTCAATCCAATGAATCTAGTGTGATATGAAGAAACTGCAGGTGAACATCCAATGACACCTTAGAGGAGGGTTTCAGACTATTTCTGCAGACCATGGTGCCCATATCTCAAACCAGGGTGCCCACCTGCGCCCTTGTCCCTCTCCAAGCACCCCAGTCTAGCCAGGGATCTCATATTTGTGCTTTCTGAGGATTTATTGTAGTCATTTCCTCCTCCAGTTTACCCAATTCACACTGTGATACAATCTCACACCTTCATCAAATTAGCTAAGAAATTACTAACCCCTCTTGCACATTAGGGTTTTATATTTATTTGTATTTGTCTAGGTCACTTTATTTATTTTATTTAGCTATTATTTACTACTTAGAAAAACATTATATTAGGTTAGGATTTACCATTTTATCATAATCAAAAATCCATGCTAGTAGTATCACTGATATATTTCACACCTTCACAATGAAGCAAACCCTCCTTTGATGGCCCCACATTCTCTAGGTTGTGCACCGTATGCACATAGATTCAATTGAGATATTATTCATTGATTGGTTCTATATAAGGCAAAATATTTGAATCATTTATTGGTATCACAATGTGCTCATCTGTGTTCTCAAATATCACATATCACTTGTTAAAGTGCAGGTCTACATTGTTGGCATAACACAAAGGTCGGCCTAGCAGCGTGAAGTTGTTTGCATCCGAAATCTCTAAAACCTCAAATTCACCCCTAAACTTGGATTCTTTTATGGTTATAGAAGCATCCTTCAATACCCTAATGGGCTTGACCCTTGTCTTGTTAAGAATATACAACACATTTGAGGAGGGTTGCAATGATGTCCTTCCCATATGGTTCCAAATATCAACTGTGAGAACATTTACTTCCACGCCAATATCAATGATGATATTACATACTAACCATCCATTAATCACTACATCCAATGTGATTTATTTGGCATATTCATGATCTTGTGGTGGTAAATTGGCACGAAGAATCTGGCACTCCCTTTCTACACCTGCATATGGTATCTTATCCCACAACCATTCATCTAACAACAGTATAATTTTTTCTTGCCTAAGCATTACACATAACTTCTAAGATAATCAACATCCTTATGTGGTAATTTAGTATTCCTCATGTGCTCCCTCTCGCATGCTTGCTCTTTCAGATACTATATTTGTCCCCAGATTTCCCTGATGATGCCCATAGTCTCTTGATAAACTTCCTTCTATTAGGCTATGTCTAGATACGTCCCATGCACAACCTCTTCTCATTTGATGAGATACCTCACCTTCTCATACTCATGCGTATGTGTTTCCTTTGCACGTGTGGTGACCAGTAATGGTTGAGGTTTGGCTACAGACAACTTCTTAGGCACCCATTACTCTTGCTTAGTGCATTTTACCTGAATCATAGTTGCACCCTTATGCTTCTTGGTATTTTTACACATGTGGGTATACAAGTCTAAAGAATATTCAACCTTATGTGTCTTTCCACAATACGTGTAAACCTAAGTTTTTAAATACTCGCGCTAATAGTGATGAGGAGACCCACAAGTATAACATGTTCCCCATGTAAACTATCAGTGGCCACCATGGCCTATGCTTATATATCCACCTCTAAAGCATCCATTATTATTGTTGTGCCCTTCATTATTTTGTCCTTCTTTCACCTACGAGATACTCTCTACACTTGTATACCACAACCCTATTTCGTAAGCCTCATGAATCTGATCAATCAGATGACAATTGGCCATGCCATGAGTATGTGTATCACAGATTTTGTAATATACAAAAATATTCTTCTACGTAGCACATTGCATTAGTGGAAAGTCACGAACATCATGATTCTTATGAAAAATCTCATAAGATTTTAGTAGCACTCACACATTCCTATGCAAAAAACTATCCTTGGAATTTCCTTCTACCTTGCAATTAGTACACTAGAGTCCACTACGCATCTCATGAAATGAATTAGTAGATAATTTCTCTAATTGAGTAGCCATTGTTACAATCTGGGCATCAAGAAATAGGCTCGCTCCAATGTCTACACTTCTAACTTCTTTTGCACGCAGTGTTGCTTCCAAGGCCTCACACAGATTAGTAAATGTCTTATGTGATAGCACTCTTTGGAAAGGTATCAAAAAGCCTTCTATAAACCACTGTGCATGTTGGCTCTAATGAAAATCATAGGAAATATTGGACAAAAAGGTCTTGAAATATGTTTCATACTCTCTAACGCTCTAAAAAAACTTTCTTAATGTCCTTCAGTGTGATAATGTTGTGTTGATCAAACTCTGGTATGTGTAACTCAACTAAGAATGTGGCACACAATGCAACATAGTCCATCGATGTTTGATGTGGATCATACTTCTTATACCAACTATGTGTGTGGCCTTGAAGTTTTGTTACAAACTTACTAGTATTCTGATCTAGGGATATTATACACTTGGCCCTCCATAAAATCTCATACCTTTGCATGTGCTCAGCTGTATCTTCCACACCTTTATATTCTGTAAAATGAAGGGTCGTCTCAAAGAAAATATGAGGGGTCTACTTTTGTGGTGTTTGGGGTTGGTGTGCCAACTATTGTGGTCCTTTTCCTAAAGTGTTGCTAGATCTTGAACCTGAACCTCCATTAAGAATTCCTCTGCATGGTGGAGGACATGAGCATCCCGATCCTCTTGTTGTGACCTACAGGCCTATAGAAGTACTACCTACATCCCCATGGTAGTGTTAAGTTTCACCCCAAATGTTTATCCTACTACTCCACCTATAGGATTACTTCCAACGAGTTGCGTGGAACTAATCTGTACTGAAGATGCACCTACCAAATTTCTTCTAAAAAATATGTCCAAACATGGGATCATGTTACACTTCCATAAGTGCAACCTTAATCTATTGTTCCTCTTCTTTTTATACCAATATGTGCCTACTTGTATCTACAACCCAACGTGGTGATCCTTGATTACCTTCATGCTTACCTTCACTATGGTGATCTTTTACAACAACTTCTGGATTCCAAGCACCATGACACAAGGGGCTAGGTTTTTAGGATGGGTCAAATGCATCCCAATGGTTCTCATTCTCTCTTCAAATTTAGTCTCATTTGATGTCGAAGGGGTCCTTCTATTTCATTTCCACAATACTGGAAAGACATGATCCTACAGTTCCTCGCCTTCAGCAGGGTTCTCATCACTTCCTCCCGACATTATTCCTCTTCGTATCATTGATACTTCAACTTCCCACTCTTACACATCATTATACCTCAACAATATTTCTTCTCTCTCTTTATTCCAATTTGACCAGTTCCATCCTTCCCAAACCTACTTCTTTCCCTTACACACAGTGGATTTTTATCCTTCTATTGGTAAGGTCTCCATTCCTATCTCAATCATCAAGATCTTCATTGCTAAAGGTAATTCGTGTAAGTATGATCCCCTGGGTTCACACAAAAACAAGAAATCTACTTATTCCAAGCATGAGTATGTCAAAATCACGTACTCGAAAGTATAATTGCACAACACACCTTCCCACCAACGATCTACAACTCTTGTCAACGACACATCCAAATCAGAAAGTTCTTGATACTTATCATGGCTCCACACTTTCTTCTTTCCCAGTTGGGTACCCTTTTTTGCATGTAAGCTACTAACCACTCGTATAACTCTACTGGAAATAAACTAAACAATTTATCATACAAACAATCATATAAGTTCTCTTGCACCCACTTTTGAACATTAAAATATTGTCCAGCCATGTATCTTTGAGAAAATTCATCTTGATTTTCATCCACTCAATTGTCAATAGTCTCCAATGATAGTTGGAACGCGATATGAACACCAAATCTTGATGAGTAGAATGAAAAGAGGTCTCAGAAACGAAACCAAAATGTTGGAGTCTAGTATCCAACACTTCACAAGGTTATGAATGTTGGCACTTCACCTAGACAAATTCCTAGGATCTCACCCGAAACACACACAACCCTCTGAGTTCCTCATTTTTTCACTTATAAGGATGTGGGTTAATGCATACATAACCATTATAACATGAAGATAAGAATACAATATAACATAAATAATGAAAACACATATAATAAGGAAACTAATTATCATAGAAAACCATCAATAATATTTCAATTCCCATAGCACCATACTCAGATCTACTAACTCTTGCAATCCATACAGAATTTTCCATCTTAAACACATGTTATTACATAACATAGTCATTGATTACATCCATACAAGCATACAAAATAATTCCACACATGTTCACACACACTTACATGATCAGATCTCTTTATTACATGGAGTGCCACACCTATTTATACATGTTGGGGACTTTCCCTTCATCGATTACATGTATTTTTTTCCAAATAATAGATGTCCTAAATATAAGTTACATGTTCTGCTTTATCTTTAGATTGAGCTATAAATAGCTCAGCCTCATCCATGCTTTAAACCTATAAATATCTCTTTTCCATGTGTCATCCTTATCTTAACTTGCATGTTCTTTTCTTTTCCTTGCCTATTTTTGGACCATGCTTATATAACATGTCATCTACGATTTTTCCTATTTTTAGCCTCAGTTCTGAAATTGGCTAAGTCTCGGATCTTCTTGTGTATATGTGCGAGCCTTCACACACTGACCTCCTTCTCTATATTGCATGCACCTTCACAAATTGACCTGTCTCTGTTTCTTATTCATGTGTAGATGCTTCTGTGCATCCTTTTGTTCCTTAGTTGTTTCCTTCAGTTCCTTATGCGCACGTTTGTGTGTGGTCTCTAACTTCCACACATGGATAATACTGATTAAGAAAATATTGAAATAAATAGATGCCAAAATATGATTGTAATGTAGCAGTAAATGAATAAAAATGAAGTACATAAATTAACCCAAGTAAATAAGCAATTAAGATTTAAAATGCTAAGTGAAAAGAAGAGATAAAATGACTTAACTATTTTACAATTAAATTTGAACTGTGTTGCAGTGACATACTAATGAACAGAGAGGCATAAGTTTCACATAAGAGCCTAGAAAAATATGTGACCGTATGATCTGCCTAGATTGGGGTGCCCAAGATAGTTTAGGGGAGCCTACGGGTATTGTAGACTAGTTATGGGAGCTTATGTCTGCCCAAAAAATCAGAAAGCATCCTTTGGAGTTTCACGAGATGTTCACTTTCCTTCCATTTTTGTCGCTAGTATGTCACACTAAGGTCGCCGATATTGCTGATAACTTGCAATAAATATTTCACTTATAAAACCCTCAAAAGTGCATCAAATCCCAAAAAAAAAGAATGCAAATGAAGGTTTAGACTATCCTCTATTGTCAAACAAGAGATCTTATGACTGAGCCTTGCACTACATTTTAGACCCAATGTATTTCTAGATGTTTGTGTGCAGAATCATGCCCTAAGTGGCTCGTTTTCACGTTGCACTTGATAGGAAGAAATGACTAGATGTAGAAGATGTAAGTAGATGTGTGCATGGAATAGAATGAACTTCCCCTCCTATGAAGTGTATGAAGAATAATGCAATACATTTCCCTTATATGGATGCTAGATGGATGCTTGAATGTTCTTGATAATGAATTTGGATGCAACCTTAGGTGGTGATAGTTAATTCTTAGTGCTTGATCCTTTATTATTGCCACATCAATTTATATTTATATGATTCCCTTGCTTGAATTTTGTAATTAACCCTGAAAAGGATGACTACCAAAAAGATAAGATTCCCAAATGGCTAGAAAGGACCCAAAATATGTGAGCAAAGTACAAAGAGGTTAGGGGCGCCCAGACGGGGTGGGGGTGCATGGCATTGGCATCTTGACTGGGCACTGGTGTCTAGGTTTAGAGAAAATACAGGGCCGGAGGTCAGACTAGGCAAGAAGGTGTGTAAGACCAAAAGTGACAATAGAAAGAAAGTAAATATGGCCAAAAACATGGGTTAACTAGTACTCTTCTTACTTAGGAATCGTATGAATAGTCGTATGTATTTAGGACTAAATAAATACCCCAAGTGCGTGATTTTTTGTCTACATTTTTCCCCACTTTATGTTGTTGAGAAAAATCTCGATAACATAAAGTAGATAGAAGATGTGTACCTGATAACCATGTAGATCGATGGCGAAAAAACGTGCCAAGAGAAAAGAAAAAGTGTGGAGTTATAAAAATGTGATACATGGATGCTAGAGAAGAAGAAGTGTAAAAAGTGATGATGATGAACCTAGGACAAGAGTGTATGTTTTGATGTCGCATTTTTACATATTGTTGATGTCGATTATTTTTGAAGATGTGCTATTGATTTCTTGATGTTGTGACTATCACTTCCCATAAGGTTGGACCTACAAACGAGAAGAATGAACAAGTAGTAAAATATGTGTGTATATGATCAAAATGTGTAAAAAGTATGTTAAATGTGAAAATGTGAAAAAAGGAACATGTACACCTAATCCTTGATGAGTAAAAGGGTGTAGAAAGGATCCCGAAGATGATGTAGAAGAATGAGTTTTTTGGGCAATCTCACATCGGTTGCGCCGATTGTGAGTTTTTTGGGAAATCTCATGCAAAGAACGAAAGAAGTGTAGGGAGAAAAGTCTGGTGTCATCCTCCAACCTTTAACTAATTCCCGTAATGTAAAAATCCAATCTGGTTTGAACAGTTTCGATCCAACATGAAAGTAGAAAAATGTTGTGTAGTGCATAAATGTCGAGTGCTAAGGACTGGGTGCCCTGTAAAATCTGATGTTGTGTAACTACACCCTGGTCGTGTTCATAAAGGGATAGGGGTACCCAAGTGCTATTGTTTGGGTCTGGGCACTGGTGTCTGTGCTGTGATAAGGACCCAAGTCTGATTTTGAGCCTTGTTTGAGACTGATGACTATGTTATACCGATATTGTGCGGTGCTGAACTGTGACTGTAAATTGTTGTATGGGGTGAATGATTCACCCAAATGAATCCCCCCTCATTTGGGGAACACGCGGAATCGCTAAGTAGTATACAACACAAAGGAGGACCACCTGTTGTGTTGAAATTGATTCCCTGTAAGGGGGAGGGAGTGTGTTTGGTATATACTAAGGCACACACAAACAAAATGACTAAGAGACAATTTTTAGTACAAACAATGGACAAACATGCATGTAGAAGACAATATGTAAGCTAAGCAGAAAATGTGTAATCTAAGACACAAGAAGACAATGTAGAGAGAGAAAATAGGGTTGTAAATATGGGACACCACTCATGATGTCACAAGAAAATCAAGGTCTAGATGGCCAAAAGTAGACAATGTGCACACAAGACAAAGGGAAAATCATTGCGTACAATAGTAGACAAAAGAAAATAATGTCGAGCAATGTAAAAGAAAACCATGTAAAATTATTAGATGGTCAATGTTGATTTTTCTAGGTTTTTTATTTTAAATAGAGAATCCATATGGTGGTCAAAACAAAGCAAAATGTCAATCTTGAGTGTAGAAATAGGCTATTATTATTGTTCCATACTAACAAATGTTATTTTGTATATTCTAATTATCACTGAATGTTATATTAGAATTTAAATTGGTCCTTATTAGATATTGTGTTTTTGTGATTCTTATCTAAAGTTGAGTACAACTATTATAGTTATTGCAAGGTTCTTCTAATTCCATTTGGGTATAGAGAGTCAAAGTGTGAAAAAAATTGCTTCACAAATGTATTTTTAGTTGAACCCAATGTTTATTGAGTAAGTTAGTCTTATGGGGGAGTATTCTCTTCTAGAAAAAATTGTAAATTAACCTAATGATCACATTAAGATGAGTATGCAGAAACAAAACAGAGGATGGAGGCAATGGAGGAAGGAGGTCAAACATCAACCTCTCATCAATCACTAGTGATGGGTCCGCGCAATGCATTAATGACAACCAACTACACTAAATAATTAAATATGAGACTAGTAGCTAGTGGCAGTGGATTCTAGATGTGTCATTTGAGATAAGAGTGATAGTGATCCAAAATGGTGGCTACAAATAAAGAAAATGAGGATTGAGTCCTCTTCATTTCCTTTTTTTGTATTTTCGTTTTTTAATATATTCTGGTGTGCAAAATAAAATTTGTAATGTGATTATGGAGTTTCTATATTTTCCCATGATGTAAAATTAATAGAGAGCTTGATTAATTTTTTATAGCATCATGATACTTGTATGTGTAGGTTGTTGGTTTTCCTATAAAATTATCTATGTAGGTCACAGTTTTTCCTATAAATTCATTTGTGTAGGAAGTTGGTTGTCTTGTAAAACCATCTAAATGTGTAGGTTGTTGGATATCTTATAAAACCATCTGTATGGTGAGATGAGAGGTTGATTTTCCAATAATTAGTTGATAGTGTTACCTATTCATGGTTGATTTATGGTTGGTGTTTCCATGGATTAGTCAAAGGTCCCAATTCTAATATTGATGTGTTCCTTCTCTTCTTTGGTGCAAGCCCGATGTTGAACATATGTTTGATAAGTATATATACAAGTCGATGTGGCACGTGTGGATCAAGATCACGAGCAATATCTATAGTGGCATGCTATAATTCAAAGTCTGATGGTATCTCCCATGTTCACATTAAGGGGGGAATGTTATGAAGATATAATTAGTGTTCACATGTTAGTGTGTATGGTGTGAAGAGTTGTAATAACAACTCATATAAGTCTTATATGTAATAATTGTTTGTGTGTAAATAATGAGGTGTGAGAGAGATTTTTAAGTATGTTACTCTCTCTACTTAGAATGTAATGTATCGTGTTATTCTTAGACATGAGTGGTTTCATTGACAAGTGTTGATTTCTACTTTGTAGGAGATCATGACATTCTATATGTTATCTCTTTCTTTATAAATAATGAATCAACCTCTCAAGTTTTTTTTTTGAAAGAAAGTGTTATTTTGAATATATATTTTTCATCTTGTGTTGAATTTGAACCAAATTCATCACCATACCCTATTCATATACTCTCACACATCACATAAGTGGGAGAACTACATGAGTCTGAGACCTTTTAGATTAGTGCTATGTAGAAATTTCTCAAGCATTACAAGGGTGTCTAGAGGTCAATCTGACTAAATTTTTTTACTAACCCTCTTTTAGGTTGCAAACATGCATGATAGAGTTTTGAGAAAGGATGAGCCATATCCCAACACAATGTAGTGATCACATTATAAATAAGACCTCTAGAGATATGTGAACAAGATCTCATAAGCAATATCTAACGTGAAGGTATTGAGAATATGGTAATAACTCTAAAGATAGGCTCAATCATGAAGGCGTCAAAGCACCCATGAATTTTTCCCAACCAAAATTTTAAATACTAAAATTTATAAAGCAACTTAACAACACCTTGATCCACCTCTATGCACCTTCTAAGATATTTGTCACACTTTCCCAACTTGGTATAATGGCTCATTGCTCTAACCCTAAACCCTAATATGTACTTTAATTAGTTATCATTGGAAAATATGTTGGAAAATGTAAGATTAAGATGATGTAGGATTGTTTAAATTATTAATTCTAGTTCTGAATTATCATTATTACATAATATATTAAATTAGGAGAATGATTTTATATTACAAATGCTTATATCACAACTGGATTTTGATTTTTTTAATCTAACTTCCACTCGTTTTATAATAAAAACATTTCATATAATCTTTGTCATATTTCAAAGAAATATTTTCATGATACTGATAAAAAAAATTTAACAGTGTTTGACAATGTCATAATTGATATCATATACACCAAGATTGCTCGGAGAATATTTTATATTAGCTATATTCTACATGCCTAAGATAATAATTTCCCTTCCAAGAATTCAATCTTCAACTCTTTCTTAGCATTGATTCAAAGAATGGGAACACTAGATATTTTTCAAGAAAAGAGCTAGCAAAGAAGCCTAAAATCCTTGCAAAATGAGTTTGACTCTAAATTGGAGTATCAAGGGAACAATATCATATTTTTTAAATTTTATACTTTTCATTGATGTTGATTGGTCAAAATTGAGAATCATTCAAAAGATCTTAGCATTAGAAATTTGTTAAAATCGACAATCCTTCTAAAAATAGCAACATTAGAATTTTTAACCTAAATGGATAACATCATATCATCTACAAAATAACCATGAAAAAAGGAATTCCTTTCCCAATATTCACACCTTTGATTTCCCTAGTTCTTTTTCTTGACATATGGCTCTTCCCAATATGTTAGCCACGATGATGGAAAACTAAAAAGATAATGGGTCTCTTTGTGCAATGCATCTAAAAGCCTTAAAAAAACTTGTTGTCATTACATTTAATAGAATTGAAAAGAACTACAAAAACTATTGGAGAAGGCCTTTTTAAGAGAGTTTTTTATTATAAAACCCCAATTTTTCCTATCATAAGTTGAGCTAGTATCCAACTTAATAACCACATTGGGTTCTCTTTTAGCTTGACTAAATTAGTCAATTTATGTATAACCACTATACCATATACAATATGTCTACCTTCCACTTGTTCAAGTGAAATAATTTGAGAAAGTAGTGATTCCATTCTAAGAGCCATGGATATTTGTTACTATTTTGTAGATGGTGATACATAAAGCTATCAGTGTAAATAATCCATTGCGTCAGCATTGATTTTATTTGGAATAAGCCCTAATAAATAGAATTGAAATCTTGTCAAACTTTTTTCCCTTTATAACAATCGATGATTAGGGACACATTTTTCTATGGTTTTACTTTGGAAGTGAGTTTCATACTCTTAATAGGAGAGGTAAGGCACATGAAGTAAATAAGGCATGTGATTTCATACAGTATGGTAAGATAAATTACGACGAAAATTCTAGTAGTGGTATTTGTCCCCCTTTAGTGAATTTCCTCACCTTATTTTAGCAAAAAATTTCAAGTGGAATGATAAAGATGATAATCAAGATAGTTGGGAAGGCATCCCACGTCAGGAGTCATCTGGTGTTAGTGAGAGGGGTGGTAAGTTGGAGAGCCCTCTTTGCCTTTTCCACTGGCCTCCATATTTATCTTACCGCTTAACAACTTGTCCAATGTATTATTTGTTTATTAGTGGACATTCTCTATTAAACTGATATAAATATTAACAACATAACCTATATAACAACCTATTTTCTTTTGAAAAAAAATTCAATTTAAATTTTAAAATATATTACCATACCACCTATCTTTTTATATGTTTAACAATGTACTTTTTTTTTAAAAATGGAGAATATCTTTTCAATGAAAAACTAGGTACTTGTTAAAGAATGACCCATCAAACACTTGTTTAGATTCGAAAACCATTGTTTCTCTCTAAAGCTTGAATATATGAATGGGGCATTGAATGTTTCATGGGGTATAAATATATACTTTTAATACTAACATTGAACAAAGATTCTCTTATCTTTATTAAGAAAAATCCAAGAAAAGCACCAAAGAATAACTCCACGGTATGGTAAATTGTACCCCAGCTGGATTTACAAATGTCAAAATAGACAAGAGAGATTAGAAACGGAGTAATGAATCTTCAAAGGTCAATATTTCTACATATATAAATGTAGAAATACGCATTAAAGATTTAGCTCATGAGACTTACGCGCTTTACATTTCCCAATTTCGAAGTTATAGTGTTATATATATATATCATTATTCACTTATTTAAGGGAGGATTAAGTAAGGGAGGATTAAGCAATAGGCAAATTAGACAATAATCTAAGGCGCTAGTATTTAGAGGGTGTCTAAATCTAAAGATTTATTTTATTGTTATTTTTTTTAGAATTTAGTATTAAAAAAGTTATTTGAATATTCAATATTATTTTACCCAGTTATTAATATTATTATTTAGCGATATATAAATTTCACTCATATACATAAAAATATGTTATAATATTTTTTGCAAGCAAATATGACATATTTATGAGCTAGTATAAGTTTTTTGATATTTTTACCAATTCTTTGATGTAATTCTAGATTATGTAGGTGTGTAATTCTTTCTAAGAAAATGTTCATGTATTTTTTATAATGTCACTCGGGTAGTCATTAGAAGTGAGTATAATTGAAATGTACAAGTATTTAATTCTCTATTCTTATTTTTTTTAGAGAAACGTATATTACTTTTTATGAAGGAATTGGTCCAAATACCACTCTTCAAAACAACGTGGAAGCTACATAAGCATTTTTATTGCTTTGTGAAATAATGGTGTTTTGTTCAGGTTTGAGTCTCATCGCCTACTTCATATTGCAAAATCGGACTTGTAAGCAACTATGTATAAAAACTTGTATTTGTTGCATTTTGAGCACCTCGTGTGATTAATTCTCTCCATCCATAGAATATTTCTTGTCCTTTTGTGATAATTTTATAGGATATTTTTATTCTTTTTGTGTAGCAATTTTTATAAATTTGTTTTTTATTATGATCCTGATGTAAATTTTAAAATACAAGAATGCAAGCAACTTTTATATATTTACTTGATGGAAAAAAATATTAACAAAATTTGTGAGAAGGGTGTCTACTCCAATTATTGCCTAGGGCGCTAGTAACATCTAATCTTGCTCCGCACCTATTAATATCACACTTAAGATGTTATGAACTAGTACTTAGTTGAGCTATCAACATTTTCACCTTCTATTTGATTGCTACTCCAATGAATATTTTTTGTTCATGATCATAAAGGACGTTTGAATTATTTGATATAGTACTCTCTATTTCTCATGCTCCTTTGTCCACATGATTTCCTAACTTTTTTTATCATATATATTTTTATTTCATCATTAGTGTTTGGATACTCTTGTAGGTTAATGTCTTGTTTATTCCTTTACTTGCTTTATTTCATCAATGTGTTTCTCATTTTTCCATGAAACTTCCATAGTAGCACTTTAGGTGAACAATGAGTTTCCATGTTCTCTATCTTATTTAGGTAACTCAACATTCAAATCATGGATGATGCTTCCAACTGGAAAGTACACACTTCAATTAATAATAGCTAACATAAAATCGATTCATTTTGACATTGCTTGCAATTATCTTTTTTCATTCTCTTCATCTGTTTCAATTTCAATTATGATGCATTACTATCACAAATTTCATAGTTGTAAAACACCAATGATGTGACACTATGTTGTACAACAAACATACTTTTAGGTTTGTGTAATATAGATACTAATATGTCTTATACTTTAAAGTGGCATGTTGACAAATACCATGCACACGAAGTTGGGGGCCCAAAAAGCGGACAAGAATTAAAAAAAACAAAATGCGCTCGTTTTGCTAAAAAGCACATTTTTAATTTTTTTGGCTTGGGAATCACCGAACCTATAATGCATACGCATTCCAAACAAGTCAAAACACGTACGCGTTTTGTGTAGTATGGACCATGCATATGTGTTTTGGTGTTTTATACTTACAAAAATAAATGTTTAAGTTTCTTTTATTATTTCTTATACTTTTATTATTATTATTTCTTATACTTTAAATTTATTTTAGTAAATATAAGAAATTAGGGTCACTCTGCACCTTATGGAAGTGGTCTCGTAGCTCCAACAGTTATAATCTAGAAGATAGTTTTTCAAAATCTAATCTGGTCAGTACTTACTCATTTTCAGGATTTCAGCAAATGACCTAAAACTTTCAGGGCATATATATTGTAGTCAGTCTTTGTTTTGGGAAAGCATATAGTCATTTTTTAGGTTTTTTGACCTTCTAAAATGGATTTTGGCCCTACCACTGCTTGAATTGGTACTAATTTTTAAATTTGGTCCATAATTCACTTTAGTGACCATGAATTAACTCTATGATGTTTGTCTACTTCTTACTAAAAAGAGATCCTCACTTTGTAGATAGAGGATTGTTCCCTGAATGGGATTCCTGTCCTATGGCCAAAATGAGGTGATTGTAATGTGCCTCCTCCTTAAGGTGTGATAACACTACTAGGTGTTGAATGAGTTGTTACGAATAGTACCAAGTGAATTACATCAAGTGAACTCAGATGATTGCTCATTCTTAGAAACATGGTGCTCCATATAAAGATCATCCCCTCACCTTTCCTAGCTCTAAAAGCATCCTTTCATGGAATCAAATTCATGATTCTCATACATGCTTTTTCTCATATGTCTCTTATGGAGACAAACGATGCCTTAATACTTCACAAATAATGGTCCTTGATAACTCAGTGACATGACTAGCTCATTTTAGCTTGTTCTGAAGGGTGTTCAATTAACTACAAAATGGCCAAAAATGCCTTTTTAGGCCTTCAAAGGAAGTAGTCTCTCATAAAAACTAAATGAGTCGATCGATCACCTTAAACACTATTCCTTACACACTGAAACACGTTGAATGATCTTTTTAGGACTTTCCTTTGGGTGAGGGTTTATGATTTAGGGTTTAGGGTTTAGGGCTCGGGGTTTAGGGTTTAGGGCTAAGGGTTTAGAGTTTAGGGTTTAAGGATTAGTGTTTAAGGCTCATAGTTCAAATTTTAGGGTTTAAGGCTTAGAGCTTAGGGTTTATGGTTTAGGGTTTATGGTTTAGGGTTTTGAGTTTAGGGTTTATGGTTTAGGGTTTAGGGCTCAAGGTTCAAGGTTTAGGGTTTAGGGCTCAAGGTTGAGGGTTTAGGGTTTATGGCTCAAGGTTCAGGGTTTAGGGTTTAGGGATCAGGGTTGAGGGTTTAGGGTTTAGGGTTGAGAGTTCAGGGTTTAGGGTTTAGGGTTTAGGGTTTAGGGTTTAGGGTTGAGGGTTTATGTTTGAGGGTTCAAGGTTTAGGGTTTTGTCTTAGGGCTTATGGCTTAGGGCCTAGGGTTCAGGGCTTAGGGTTTAGGGTTTAGGGCTCAAGGTTTAGGGTTTAGGGGTCAGGGTTTAGGTTTTAGGGTTTAGGGTTTAGGATTTAGGGCTTAGAGTTTAGGGTTTAGGGCTTAGGGTTTATGGTATAGGGTTTAGGGTTTAGGGCTCAGGGTTTAAGGTTTAGGGTTGAGGATTTAGGGTTTACGGTTTAGGGTTTAGGAGTTAGGGTTTAAGGTTTAGGGTTGAGGATTTAGGGTTTACGGTTCAGGGTTTAGGAGTTAGGGTTTAAGGTTTAAAGGTCAGGGTTTAGGGTTTAGGGCAAAGGGTTTAGGGTTTAGGGTTTAGGGATCAGGGTTTAGGGTTTAGGGGTTAGGTTTAGGGCTCAG
Organism: Taxus chinensis; assembly: GCA_019776745.2. Lineage (NCBI taxonomy): Eukaryota > Viridiplantae > Streptophyta > Pinopsida > Cupressales > Taxaceae > Taxus > Taxus chinensis. The sequence goes on along the minus strand of CM034156.1, from coordinate 57,877,272 downwards.
GGTTTAGTTTTTAGGGTTTAGGATTGAGGGTTTATGTTTAAGGGTTCAAGGTTTAGGGTTTTGGCTTAGGGCTTATGGCTTAGGGCCTAGGGTTCAGGGCTTAGGGTTTAGGGTTTAGGGCTCAAGGTTTAGGGTTTAGGGGTCAAGGTTTAGGTTTTAGGGTTTAGGGGATTTAGGGCTTAGAGTTTAGGGTTTAGGGCTTAGGGTTTATGGTATAGGGTTTAGGGTTTAGGGCTTAGGGTTTAAGGTTTAGGGTTGAGGATTTAGGGTTTACGGTTTAGGGTTTAGGAGTTAGGGTTTAAGGTTTAAAGGTTAGGGTTCAGGGTTTAGGGCAAAGGGTTCATGGTTTAGGGTTTAAGGCTCGAGGTTTAGGGTTTAGGTTTTAGGGTTAACGATTTAGGTCACAGAGTTTAGGGTTTAGGGTTTAGGGCTTAGGGTTTAGGGTTTAGGGTTTAGGGTTTAGGGTTTAGGCTTGGGGTTTTAGGGGTTTTAGGGTTTAGGGTTTAGGGCTTAGGGTTTAGAGTTTAGGGTTTAGGGTTTATGGTTTAGGGTTTAGGGTTTAGGGCTTTTAGGTTTTGAGGATTTAGGGTTTAGGGTTTAGGGTTAGGGTTTAAGGTTTAAAGGTCAGTTTTCAGGGTTTAGGGCAAAGGGTTCAGGGTTTAGGGTTTAAGGCTTAGGGGTTTAGGTTTTAGGGTTAAGGGTTTAGGTTTCAGGGTTTAGGGTTTAGTGTTTAGGGCTTAAGGTTTAGGGTTTAGTGGCTTAGGGTTTAGGGTTTAGAGGGGTTTATTTAGGGGTCAGGGTTTAAGGTTTAGGGTTTAGGACTCAGAGTTTAGGGTTCAGGGTTTAGGGTTTAGGGGTTATGGTGCATGGTTTAAGGTTTACGACTCAGGGTTTGGGGTTCAGAGTTACGGGTTTAAGGTTTAGGGGTTAGAGATCAGGGCTCTAGATTTAGGGTTTAGGGCTCAGGGTTTAAGGTTTAGGGTTTAGGGCTCAAGGATTAGGGTGTAGGGTTCAAGGCTTAAGGTTTAGGGTTTATGGTTTAGGGATTAGGGTTTAGGGTTCATGGTTCATGGTTTATGGCTTAAGGTTCGGGGTTCAGAGTTACTGGTTTAAGGTTTGGGGGTTAGAGCTCGGGGCTCTGGATTTAGTATTTAGGGTTTAGGGCTTAGGGCTTAGGGTTTAGGGTCTAGGGTCAAGGGTTTAGGGTTATGGGTTTAGGGTTTAGGTTTTAGGTTTTAGTATTTAGTGTTTAGGGTTTAGGATTTATTATTTTGGTTTTAGGGTTTAGGGTTTATAGTTTAGGGTTTAGGTCTCATGGTTGAGGGTTAAGGGTTTAGGTCACAGAGTTCAGGGTTCATCGAATTTGTAGGCAGAACATTCAAAGAGAGTCATAAAAATTTGATGTTTTTCATCTGTTGATATTTTGAAGGAGGGAAATGTCATATTCCTGATTGTCCAATCCTTCCAAAGACCCCAGTAGTCCTCAATCCTTGGATGTACAGGGAGACACTGTTACTTGGCTTCCATTTATAATGATAGAGATATTTGAAAATTCATGTTATGACCTCTAAATCTATATGAATTTCAAGTTGCTTGGAAATCACATCACACCCTTCACTAGGATTGATGACTACCCCTATCTTTTTGTTCAGGGGATTTTGAAAACATCCATGGGTTTATCATATAAGGAATTATCAATGAATGGAAGGTCACTAAGTCGTAGGCCAGGTAACTCCCATTTAGAACTAAACAAGAAAGATTTACTAGGTGATTGATAACCCCTTAGTGTTCTTAGCCATTCCCCTATTTCTATGCTTATTTTGAACACTTTAGGAAGTTCTGTCAAATTTACTATCCATTCCAGTAGAACACTTGAACTTTATCTTTCTCCAGAGGAGAGGATACTACAGGAAATTCAATTATGATCCTACACCTCTGCATTGATATATTCTCTATGTTTCTTTTGTTTCCTTTAAGATTAATTTTTTTGTTGTGATGGTTATTTTTTCCAGCTTCCAATGGGTCATCCTGGCTTGCATAATACCATACATGGAAATATGAGAAATGTGAAATTTGTTTCAGAGTGTGAATAAATTTACATTCAAGAGCACAAGTATATGTGGGGAGAAACAAGTTTGGAAGAGATGTGTAATATATGCATTACAAGGCACAAGGTAGATGTCATATCCATTTAGTTACTTGTCCCACCTCTCATAAACAAGGTAGTTCTATAAGCAGACTCAATGATGGTTCTAGGCACGAGACTAGGAAATATTGATGAAATATGGTTTGGGGTTTAGGGTTTAGGGTTTAGGGCTCATGGTTCAGGGTTTAAGGTTTAGGGTTCAGGGTTCAGGGTTCAAGGTTTAGGGTTATGGTTTAGGATTTAGGTTTTAGGTTTAGGGTTTAGGGTTTAGTGTTTATGGTTAGGGTTTATGGATCGAGGTTAAGGATTTAGGGTTTAAGGTTTAGGGTTTAGGGTTTAGGGTTTCGGGTTAAGGATTTAGTGTTTAGGGATAAGGGTTTATGGTTTACGGTTCAGGTTTTAGGGTTTATGGTTCAGGGTTCAGGGTTTAGGATTTAATGTTTAGGGATTAAGGTTTAGGGTTTATGGTTTAGGGCTCGGGGTTTAGTTTAGGGTTTAGGGTTTAGGTTTTAGGGCTTAGGGCTTAGGGTATATGGTCTAGGGTTTAGGGTTTAGATTTTAGGGCTCAGGGATAAGGGTGTAGGGTTCAAGGCTTAGGGTTTAGGGTTTAGGATTCAGTGTTTAAGGTTTAGTTTAGGGGTCAGGTTTAGGGTTTAGGATTTAGTTTTTACGGTTCAGGGTTTAGGGTTTAGCATTTAGGGCTCATGGTTCATGGTTTAGGGTTTAGGGTTTAGGGCTTATGGCTTAGGGTTTAGGGCTTAAGGCTCAGGGTTTAGGGATCACGGGGTAAGGGCTGAATGTTTAAGGTTTAGGGTTTAGGGTTTAGGTTTTAGGGTCTAGGGATCATGGTTGAAGGTTTATGGTTTAGGGTGTAGGGCTCAAGGTTTACAGTTTAGTGTTTAGGTTTATGGCTTATGGTTTAGGGTTTTGATTGTAGAAGTTAAATGCTAAAATATTTAGGCTGAATGCTAAAATCATGAAAAAATTACCTATGTACTGACCAGATTATACTTTAAAAAACTATCTCCTAAACCATGACTCATAGAGATGTGAGACTAATTCCATAAGGTGGAGAGTGACCCTAATTTCTTATATTTACATAAATAAATTTAAAGTATAAGAAATAATAAAATATAAATAATAATAAATGAAAAACTTATACTTAAACATTTATTTATGTGAATAGAAGCATGTCAAAAGCATACATAATGTTTATACTACACAGAACGTGTACGCATTATGTATACTACACAGAACGCATACGCATTATAACGCGTACGCGTTTTGTGTTTTCTCTTTTCCCAAGCCATGCCTCAAGGCTTGGGATCCGGTTTGGATCCCCAAGCCTGAGGCATGGACCTGCACAAACACAACAAACAACATGTTTTTACAAGAAAATGTAAAAATGCCACTTCCTCTATGATAAATCAAAATAAAACAATCGATCCATTTTTAAAAAATTATACCACGACGTAGAGCAGAGTCTCTTCTTTCTAAAAATATAATTTTTCAAATTTTCTGACTAATATAAGGTTTCCATATTATTTATTTTCTAACTATGCCTTTTTATAGCTATTTTTTGAAGTGTAAATATGTCTATCTTTCATGGTGTATCTTTTTTTTTGGTGATTGAAATTTTAAAAAATTATACTAGCCCAAACTAGGCATAATTCTATACATATTCAAAAAAAAAAAATCTAATTTTCGATATTTTTTGAGGTAGTTAGGGGGGGCACGGTCGGAGCTCCGTTATTTTTCAAAACATAAAATTTTTGTACTAGAAAAATCATAAATAAAAAAATATTCGCTAAAAAAATCTAAAAAAAATGGAGCCCAAACTAGATGCTCCTAGCTATCTTTCTACCAAAGGGTTTTCAAAAATACTAAATGGTGCTCAAAAAATGGTGGGGGGCACGAAAGTCACTCTATTATGTTTTTTAACAAAAACAGGAGCATCTGTTGGTATTTTAGTTGTTTGACCCACTTAAACTTATCCGTTTTCAATAAAATTTAGTAGCTTAGAAACTAGACTCAAAATTCTACGATTCATATTTCTACAACATCTTCCAATTTTGAGTGTAACTATTTCAAAAAACTCATACAAGTTGAAGTTTTTTTTTTCAGAAAAATGCGTCTACTTAAGACCCCCTTTTGACCCCCCAACTTGGTGCACTTACCCATGTCAAAACGAAAGTAAATGTGAAAAAATTCTATCTATACCATTAAAGGGATGCCATTTCAATGTCTAAATGTTGAACCATTAACAAAAGCATAAAATCATTAGACATTTATATAGTATCAACTTTTTGATGTCATGACATTAAGTAGCAAAATCCTTTTAAATTTGAAATTTGAACTCAAGAGAACTTTATTTTCAAATGTTGAAATCGTAAAAAAGATCAAACACATAAGATCTATACAATGCCAACTTTCGATCCCAAGACATTAATGTTTCAACATCCCTTTAAAGTTAGAATTTGTATTTTAAAGAGTTTTATTTTTTCCTCTGAATTGTGTGGTTTAACATTTGATTATTGAAAGATGGGTGGTAAAATTGGTCTAATCTTCTAGAGGTTGGTGATGCGAGTCTAGACTTATGGGATTTAGGTTAATAAACGTAGAAGGTTCTCAACATCAAACTTAGAAGAAAAAGCATGACCCATGTTATGTGAGGGAGTGGATGAAGATAAAATAAAAGCTATAGATGGAGGAAGATATCTTCCATCACAACAATATAGAAACATGCAATATCTAAAATTGACACATCACTTCTCTAGTGCTAAATATACTAAAAGATGATAATTTGATATAGATTACACAAAATAAACCTCTTTGTTCTATCTATTCGATAAAAAACTATTACATATATAGTTTTGACATCTCCTTATCTTAAGGATTCAAATCTTGTCAATACAACAATCAATCCCTACAGACACTCTCTAGAGCCTATCTATATAATGAGATGTTTATAACAACTCATTATACACTCTCACTTTATATTCCATTTACACGAGTTGTTTTAAAATCTCACTCACAAACATAATATTATCTAATAATTCACCGAACTAATAGCTCACTGTTGTGTGATTGCTAACATTATATTCCCACGAAAAGAAAGAGATAACTAGGGTTTATATTTGACGTCCACCCATCCCTATCAAATAAATTTTCAGTGATGTCACTTTTTCAATATTATTTTTCAAATTGTACACAATAATAGTTTTGTATAAAAAATTAAAAAGGTCACACATGCACACACATGCACACACACACACACACCATACACACATGCACACACCATACACATATGTGCAAGTGCAAACACATGCACACACACACAATGACTGTCGTATTTCAAATTTGCAAGTTGGAAGAGAGGGTGATCTAAAAAAATTGGAAGTATTTCAAAGCTAAAATCACAGAAAATGTAGAAACAATTGTCAAATTTAAAGCCCAAAGATAACCCTTACAAAGCCCAACATTCAAAAGTATCATCTTGATGAAAAAGGGATATAAAACTGGCGCTAAGTAGACTAAATGAAAGAGATAACCCCAACAAAGCTTGGCATTCAGAAGTACCAAAAAGGGATTTAAAACTAGTTGTGTTGGTTAGGATTATCAAAATAATATTTTTAAAAATAGTCATTTTCTAGAGCACATTGTCCAACCTTGAATCAAAGATATTTCCCACAGCACTTTAATAACCAACCTTAGTGTGTGTACGCACGCGCTGTATATATATATATATATATATATATAATTTTCTAGAGCACATTGTCCAACCTTGAATCAAAGATATTTCCCACAGCACTTTAATAACCAAACTCAGTGTGTGTGTACGCACGTGCCGCATATATATATATATGTGTGTGTGTGTGTGTGTGTGTGTGTGTGTGTGTGTGTGTGTGTGTGTGTGTGTGTGTATTATATATATATAGTCATAGTCATAGTCAAATGTATACATACATACATACACACACACACAATCATAGTCAAATTAAAATTTTATCAATAATACAATAGTGACAATGCAAGGAGTCTTTGTCATAACTTATGAAAAAAAAACCTAAACATCAATCAAATAAGTTGGCAAAAATATTGAGTGTATGATGTAATAATAATATTAAATTGTTGAGTAACATTACAACTAATAATATAAACTAAGACATCATTTGTTTTTTTTAAATATAGATTATATTTCATATACTAAATTATTTAGTAGTTCAAAATTGTATTTATATCATAATTATATAATATAAGTTAGGTGTCATTTGGTAGTAACTTTTTTTGTAAATATGGGTTAATATATCATGTTGTAATACACTCTTTAATAAATAGTATATTGTATGTCTCATTATAATTATTAGTAAATGTTAAAACATATTTTAATAATATTAAATAGTGAATGAAAATATATTTAAAACTACATTTAAAAATAATGAATTATTATATTTAATTAAAATAATTTTTTTTAAGGTAAAATATATAATCCAAATTTCAACACATAAAAAAACTCAACAAAATTAATAATAAACAAAACTAACCTGTAAAATACAAGTTGATAATACAAACGAGTTAAAAATAGGAAATAATGACTAGTTTAAACTAGATTAAAATTGAAACCGGAGTTGGGTTTTACAATTTTTGGCATAATCAGGGATCCACCGACTTTCGGTTTCAGGGTAAATTGGAATAATAATAATAATAATAAATTGTATAATACATAGACCTAAATACGAGGTCGAACATTTGATAACCATTTTCTTGGAACAAGCAATCTATAATACTCATATTGCAGGAAATTGACAACGAAAGGGAAAGCCGCTGACCTGTTATAGAAACTAGCAACCCTGTTTGGATAAAAAATCCAAGACTTGAGGATCTGGGAGTAATAGCGGGAGAGGGACATTTGGACCTGTCATAGAAACCAACGACCTTGTTTGGATAAAAAAATCCCAAGTGTAGAGGATTTGGGAGTAGTAGTCGTAGAGGGACATTTGGATAAAGCTTCACAACTCCTCCGAAGTAGTTGCATGCAGAAAACAGCCGGTGAGGGACATTTGGACATGTTACAGAAACCAGTGACCTTGTTTGGATAAAAAATCCAAGAGCAGAGGATCTGGGAGTAATAGTCGGAGAGGGACATTTGGATAAAGTTTCACAGCTCTTCCAAAACGCTTGCATGCAGAAAACAATTAGTCTTGTAAGTACATGACAAATTGTAAGAGGCTTATAAAACAATTAGTCTTGTAAGTACATGACAAATTGTAAGAGGCTTATAAAACTTAGTCCCATACACATTAATAGCAGGTTATCGAAAACAAAAGTATCCTACGTGGCAGGTACTAAAAACACATTTAAAACTAAATAACTAAGATTGCGAAAATTGCAATCCAAAAAGCAGTGGGTTTCGAATCCTTATCTAAATCCTAAGCCAACATTATCTAAAACTATAAAATTGTTATTTCGGATATTATTATCCGCATGTGGTCAAATCGAAGTCAATATGGATCAGGATGGTCCAAGCAATTTTAAAAAGAGGCAGAGAATTATATTTTTCATCTACCAATTATACTTCAAATTTGTCCTAAAGTTTAATCGTATTACGTCATCATGATGCTTAAACCCAAACAACTATCAATATCAAAAAGTTGAATTGTAAGCGCAAATGAATGAAACATATACGGCCGCCGGTAAAAAATTCCCGACCATGAATCACAGGAAAATACTCCCGCCGGCCGCCGACAAATTGAAGCGCCTTTGGAAACCCTACCGACACAGGTGAGCCGCCATTAAACCCTAAAGTTTTTCCCGGCTATCTTTAACAAAGTAACGCGCACAGATTTAGGTAGATAATATTTCTTGGAACAATTTTGGAAAAATAAACCGGAAATTTGTTAACAATCTTTCAAAAAAAACCTGAAAATTTTCCGGAACAATCGTTAGCAAGTAATCTCGCTTTTAATGTTAAATGCTGCAATATTATCTCCTCGAAGAACTGTCAGTATCATGAAGCAGCGGAAATGATACATATACGGTAGCCGGTAAAGAATTCCCGATCATAAATAACAATAAAATCTTCTCGCCGACAAATTGAAGCGTCTTTGGAAACCTTGACCGACACAGGTGATCCGGCGTTAAACCCTAAAGCTCTTTCCGGCTATCTTTAACACTGTCACGCGCACAGATTTATGAACAATTTCGGAAAAATAAGTCTTTGACTTTTTTTGAACAATCTTCCAAAAATAAAACTGAAATTTTCCGGCACAATCATTAGCAAGTAATCTCGCTTTTAAGGTTAAATGCTGCAATATTATCTCCTTTAATTTGGCCCCTGGTTTTTCCCTTTTTCTATGTGAAATATTTGTTCCGGTGTTTCTGCCGGCCGTATTCGCCTATTCACAGGCGGATTTTTTTTTAAATTTTCTCGGAATCGCCACGGGTGAGGTCAAATTGAACAAAATTTGCAAAAGATTTCATGTTCTCAGCCACTGATACACGTCCGTAACTCTGGCCGGGAAATCAACGATAAAAACTCAAAACAACGCTGCGATTTAGGCATTTTCTGCCTGCTTTTAACGAAATAGCTGCCGTGAGCAAATCACGATCAGGACTGCAGCAAATTGAAGCGAAATCCGACAAAATAAGCAGGGAAAATACTATCCGTCGAAATTTGAACAGGAAAAATCTTACGCTGAACCTTATTTTACCGCAGTATAGCCGTTCCGATCAAAATATCTCGCACTGATTACGAAAATTGTTCAGCAATGTGTGAAATCGAAGGAATCGGCCCGTAAATTTGCAGCCAAACTGAAGCAAGGGGAGACAGAAAGAAAGAAAGATCGAAAAAGTCCAGAGGGTACTGCAAACAAATCTAGAGCCGACGTCATCATCTGGATCGGACGGATCAGATTGGTCTAGCCGCCTTCCACATTGACTGAATGAATCAAAGATATTAATAAGATGTATGACAAATTCTAAGGGTATGTGACAAGATTGTTGTATGTTTAAATAGTCTTTCCTATAAAGGTTTATCTTATTAGGTAGTTTGGTAAAATCATTTTTTCCTACATGTTAGATTTTCTATTATAAATTTTAATCTTCATCTCATTAAATATGGTGGTAGATTGTTTCGTCTAATAAGTTATCGCATGATGTGATGTCATTATGTCTCCACCACCTTTTTTATTATTAAAAATTATATTTTTTTCTCGCTAATTTTTAATGATTGCTTATTTTTGTTATAAATTGTGCTTGTTTTTTTTTCTCACTTTTCTAGAAGTCTTTTAATTGAATAGTATTTTCACTTTCTACTTGATTTATCTTCTTGTTAGCCTTTTCATCATGGTCTCATGTGAAACTAAATTCTTTTGATAAAATATGCTTTCTACCCTAGATTATCTTATTATACAATTATTCTAATTTTTTCTTACATCTTACTTTTTATGACTCTACATGTTAATTATGTCTTTTTTACTCATGTTTTATCTGTATGTCCTTTCCTTATTTAATGTATCTTTTGTAGTGATTGTGAATTAACCTTCATACATTAGATCTTCTTTAAATTACTTAAATTGAAGCTCAAACTTGTAAGAGAAAAGATACTTATTTCACATTTTTTCATCTTAATGTCCCATTCACTCATCTATTTATTATTTTATTTCATCAATATATTATGCCCCTCCTACGTATCCACCAATCTTTGTGGCCGATGCTACGACACTTTCATCACTGAGCAACACAGGTTTGATCTCGAATGTTCGGAGAAATGCCCCGTTCATATATTCACCAATCGACGTAACTCCTGCGTAACTTATCCTCTACAATAATGTTGAATCACCAATTAGCCTCTATATAAATATAGAAATTGACGGTATATAAGTTGTTTTTCATGTTTTTACCTGTAAACTACTATCAACACAGTTTCCATGTTTTTAACTATAAATTACAATCGACACATATTTTAATATAGAATAAAATAAATAGGAAAATACATATCACGTACAGGGGTTAAATTTGATGGCAGCCTATGCATGTAGAACAATTTTTAGGTGACTGTAAATTTTAAATCTTGCCTTTCAAATATACAAAATAGTGTTATTTTTATAATGTTAATAAAATATATAAAATATTATTCTATATATTTAACTATTTTAAATACTTAATTGTATAATTTGCTTATAAATCAATAAAAAAATGACGGTCATTCTTAAAATTTGCAAGTCACATGTGACAGTTTTTGCAAATATTTATAAGTATTTTACAACTAAAATCACAAAAAACATCTACACGGTCTTCAAATTTATATAACAGAAAGAATTCAAAAATAAGTTTATTAAATTTATAAACTATGTGGGTAAAGTTCGCCTAGGGGAGAGACACCAATAGTTGAGCGGGGTCTAATTGTGGATATAGTGTCTTGAATACACAACACACAATAGTTGTAATGAAAGTACCTGGTGATTAGTCATTTTTGACATGACAACACCCAATCATATCATGCCATATAAGATTTGCCTTTTTAAAATTTTAAAAGTTCAACTATTATCACCCATGATCAAATATGGGTCCCAATCAAAATGTAGTGTAACTAAAATTTACTATTTTAAATAAATTCAAAATATATCTTTCCCTCCAATTCAACACTCAAAAAAAAATATATGTAATTTAAAAAAATCTTGAACTCCCTACTATTATAGAATTTATTTTATGGGCCCCCTAACTTAAGGTGCACCACTATTGGTGTCTCTCCCCTATATTCAAACCTCAGTCCATACCTCATAGACTCTTTTAGATAACTCTAATAAAATTTAGAGAATACTTGATTAAACTAATAAAATAAAATCTTTTACAAAACTCAAAAAACATTCATATTGACTTTTATTGTACCCATCACGGAAAGAATTTGACGTTAGAAAATTTCAAACGGCTAGAGTCGCTCGAACATTCGTACTAATCCCATTCGAGTAACCGCGCTATATATAGGTTACAATAGGCCTGACTTAATTTCTGAATTCTCCACTTTTTACAGCGGTTAAAAAAATAAAAAAATGTTTAACCTTCAATATTGGACACGTGTCGAAGTACAATAGTTTAATATTGTACACCCCCTGATGGGGACCCAACGATAAAATAATTATAAAGCGAGAAATGGAATATTTGTTTATTATGACATGGAATCACGATTCTTGGATGGGACTCACAAGTTAAATGAAGGAGGTGGAAGAGAATCGAAATGAAAGGGAGTTGCCATGTGAAAAGATCTAAGTTTCTCATGGCCGAAAAGGAGACCGTACGAACATTAAATGTTGGATAGGGACTCACATTATAATTCTTCAAAGGATATTGAATAGATGTGTATTTTTTAATAGTAATAATAGGAGTGTACCAATCGTACTTGATTGGTTTTGTACCAATAGTAGTAATAATAGGCCTTTTATTTTTTGGTATATGATTATGACTTAGAGTATATGATGTGTATATATCGTATCTCGGTCCCAACAAGATTAGAATTTGTGACCTCTCTTTCAAGAGCACAAGTTCTTCACCATTGGGCCAACTCAAGTGCAATTAGGTTTTCAAATAATGTTAACGAGATAAGAGATCTAATTGTAGGAATATGCGTCATTTGTAGAACATATATAAATACGAAAAATTCTTTGAATTATTAAAATGTTTGAAATGGTAAAGCTTTTATAAGATAATGTTTAATTCATCATGAATTTAGAGATAGTCTTTAGCAACAAACAACAACAAAGAAGTCCATATAGTATCCTGCAAATCTAACCTAGAAAATGTAATCGACTACTTTTGAGCTCCACAAAACTTACTAGATTTTCCTGAATTTTTTGTGGATCATTGGGAAACTCTTTCCCTTGCCCCAAGCCTTAATTCGACATCAACACCTTGTGAAACCCATAAAAATGGGTTAATGAGAGTTAACGTTATTCATCCATCATTACCAACCCTCTCACATCTTGAACGTCTTAACAATCAACACTCATTACAAGTCAACATGCAATATGATGTATGCAAGTGTTCCAACCCTTATATTCTTAAATGGATGTAACGATTAGTAAATGTTATATATATGTTTGAATTAGGAATCCTTCTATGGGTGTGCAAGATGACACACAATAAGTGGGAAAACCCAAAAAGGGAACACACCCCCTTAGGAAGCCATAATCGAACAAGGGTCAAAGGCCCTAAAAAAGGTAGGAGCCATAATCGTACAAGTACAATTCTAAATAAAATATATAGAACCAAAAAGAAACATGATGAAGAGAGAGAAACCACAATATAAAAGATAACAATGGAAAAACATGGGAAAATAGAGAAGAACGAGGAGAATTGAGAAGTAGATTAAAACGAGACAAAATTAAGATGAACAATACAACATCGATAGTGTCAAAAGATGCATGAAACATAAAGTGAACATGCATCAACAAGATCTTAACTTAGACCTAACTTAGACCAATAATCAATAAGAACATATGAATACATTAATACCATGGTAATTAACTAGATCCATACTAATATTAGGCGTTTAGATAATGCCCCACTTTGATGTGCATGCATGCAAACATATCTATAGACACCTAAAATTGGCAAAAATGTTAATTCATAGGCCTAGGAGCATAAAAAGATCAAACAATGAAATAAGTACTTAGTGGCACACATCCTAGTCTCTCTTGGTGTCGTATGACTTGATGTGAATGTTTGATGTCTGGTTACATGGACTTTTTCATCTTAACTTATTGAGTCACAAATATCTCTAAAGTTATTTGTGGCTATTTCATAATGTTATTGACCTCAAGACAAAATTAACCACTATAGGATTAGGATTGGTTGTCGATCTTGTCCATAACATGTGCGCGCGCACGCACACACACACACACACATTATATCACATTAATTATTATACTGGCAAAAACATGTGCGCACGTGCACGCGCGTGCACACACGCACGCACACAAATAAATTTATTTTTTTTCTTTTAAAATTTTTGATGCAAACTAATCAAAAAAGTTGCAAGAACTTATACTACTAATACTAACAACCCCCATACTAAAATGGATAATATTTGATTCTTGTAAACAATGTTTTTAGAGGTTTGCTACATATATGATGCATCTCAATAATATTTAATCATCACTAATGATGTCCTCTCATTTAAAAAAAACCATTTTTACTTCTAATTTATTAAAACCATTTTTGCCACTACTCTTAAAATATGGTCCTCTCTCCCTCTGTATGCTCTATATTTAACTTTATTATCATGAAAACCATCCATGATATTTACAATTTTTGTACCATGTCAAATTTCCATCCCAACACTGATAAGAACTGTTGTGCCTCCCATTTCAACCCATATTTTCCATTCTTGGCATCACCTAATAAGGCTTAGAGATATCCACCCTAGAAGAATATTCTTCAAAAAAATTATGATTTTTTACTAACCTACGCAATCTTCAATGCCCAAAATAAGAATAACCTATTTCTTCTCTATCAATATTTATCCCAACTTTTCTAGACTCTCCTGATGAGGAGGTGGATGCAGAGAAAATTATTTTCGTCCTCTTCATTATCTATTTCTCCACAGAGGTTATGTATTCACATAATGATTGATAAGATACCACGCTAGTTAATGAATGTATTGCATCCATGATCAATAGTTTAATGATTCCTTGGTGAGCCAAGGATTTTCTATTCCCACCTTTTATCCTCAATATCATATACTCTAGAGATTTTAATAGAAAAATGAACACTTACAAGTTTCTTGTGCATTAGATGAGAAAGTAATTTAAAATTATATTAATAGATTAAGGAATAATTTCCTTGACATGTGATATATTTGAGAATATAGAGTTCTACTCCAACCAATTTTTTAGGTAATGAAGTTTGAAATTTCCTTTTCTGGTGTCCTGAACTTACTCCTATCAAAGGAGAAATTCATCTTTCCAATGCTTCCTTATTTTTTTAACTGCAAACCATTTGTCCCCTACAAAACAAGTCTCAAATAACTTCCTAATTCTTCATTTGAGACTTTTGTTTACAGATACTAGACATAAACCACCCTATTATTCAAAGATTTTACAAATTATAAAGAAATTGCTTTGTCTGCCCCTTGGAAATTTTAGAAAATATTATCTATCCCCCTTTCTCAAAAATTATCTTTAAAATAGGATCTCCTCCAATTCATAATGATTATTTTGTTCTATGTAAATTACGGAACCCCCAATATTTAGGATGTAGAAAACCCTTTTTCCATTTCCAAAGATACGAACATCCAAAAAAAACATGTCTCAAGACTACATCTACACAAAGGTAATTACTCTTTCATTATTACTTCCATATCATGTTGTGTAATGGGTTTCAATAGTTAACATTAAAAACCCTTTTATAGCTACCTTAGTTAAAGCATCCCTTAATCTCAAGCTAGGAAGGGCACTTATGAGGTATTAATAACTAGGATAAAGTAAAGGGGCATTTCCCTTTTAATGGGGGACATTAAATTCCTTCTTTCCTTGAAATTTTGGCATAAAACCCAAAGACTTTTGGTCACCCATATTCATGAGTTGATCTATAGGAATTGTTTTCCCATCAAGACTAAGTTTTCTTGTTTCCTCTCATCTATTTTATTCAAGGCCACCTTGCGGTTATTTTTTGAGTCTTTCTTAGTCATTGGAAAGAGATATGTCTTTGTTGTGTGTTTAAATCTAAAAAACGTTTTAAATCAATGACACACCTTCTTCTGAGGGAAAAATCTATCCAAGTGAGTAATATCCTTATAATTATAACATTGTATTATTATTTGGAATGAATACACAATGTCTTGAAGACACTTCTCACCATCTAGGCTTAATATCAATGAAGGAAGTAAGAGAAAATACAAATCCACCCAAATCTTTAGCCTAATAAACTTGTTGAAATTTTCATCTCATAACATATAATCTACCTAGGAGACATATCTATAAAACCCCCTATATGTCACGTTGACCTCATATTCTAGAATTTTGATGGAAGAACATATATCTGAATCCATATCTCTTTCATATGACTATGAGAATTTATTCTTAGGTTTACTTTCCACATTATTACTTCAATGTTATATTTTTAAAAATACAAAATGCTTTAATTTAATACATAGTACATTTCATTTTCAAAATTAAAGGATATCACAAAGCTTCCGCTAAGGATAAATACAGACTCCATATGTCAACCCCTTTTTAATACTTTCTAATCCATTTTTATAAAATTTATCCCCCTTCAGAGCCTTCCTTTCACCATACCTAATAATGCATACTTTGGTTCTGATATGAGGGTTTGATTTGAATACAAGTCCTCCTCCTTTGTAGGACATGAAGACTCCATAGGTTTAGCTCAATCATTATGTTTTCCCAGTGCTCCCGACATTCTGCCTCCTTGTCATTTATATCCAAAGATAATAAATATAATCATATTTTTCCTTTTCTAGTAGAATTTTCCAATCGTGACTAAAGAAGATTGAACATTTTTGAAGCTCCTCAGATATAATTTTCTTGAACTCCCTACCAACCATATCATCCAGTGAAGATACACGTGTTAAATAATCCGTACAATCCCTCCTATACTCTTGTTCTCTAGTAGAAGAAGTCACCAAATTTCCCATATAGTAAACATAATATTCTACCTAGGTTGCTATATCCTTGCAACAGTGAACCATTTTTATAGAGTTTTAGTACTAAAATTCAAGCCTTCCTCCAAGTTAACAGTGCATTCCCTCCCAGCATCTTAAAATCTATTTCATCAACTTATAAGAGTTATTCTTCTTTATTTTGTTCCCCCATAAAAATTAGAGAAGAAAACCATGACCACACATCTTTTTTGATGAATAAGATATTATATTATTTTAACAAGTAAAATGCTACAAGATAATGGACAAAAAAATTGAGCAGTATGGAAGCACGCCCCAAATCCACGAAATAAACTGGGAAAAAATCCTAAGAACAAGGGGGAACAAAAAACGTCGTACGTCAAAAACAAAGGAGATTAAGCCACCGCTATAAATTCTTATCCTATTGGGGATGGGTATTAAACGTGTTAACCAAAGCTAGGAATCTCTTTTCCCAGAGCCCGACACATCCCATCTTGATCCATGGTGGATTTCTTCTTCATTATATTCAACAGGGGACCAAGAGGGTGAGATGGAAAGTGAAATCCTTGGAACTTTGTATGGTGGTGGAGAAAGGATCCACCCATCATGAGTGCAAGGCTCGGATACATGCGGCAAGCCCCAATCGTGCCGAATGGGAAGGGGATATCCTCACCTCAGTGTTGAGATGAAGGTGGGGGAGTGAAGGTCCTATGGGGAGGTTGGCTATGCAGAGAGCGGTAAGTACAACTAAATGTGAAATGTTGGGAGTGGCTTCAAAATCAACCACCTCGTTTTTGACCATTGACACTGCTATGTGGCAGAGAGAGGCGAGAGGGGGATGGTGAAACACATGAAAAATTACAAGGGGCATATCCCTAGTGGTACAAGAGTGTCTATAGATGATCCACCTCTAGCAAAAACTTATTGGATTGAACTTGAATATGTAGTAAGACATTGGAAACAACCATAGACTTGTTATAAATAGAGAAGTGATGATCGACATCAATATTAGTAAAAAACAAGCATTCCTTTCTTTCCATAACCAGAATAAAATTTCCTCTTTGAAATCATGTCAAACTTGGTTAAATTTATGTGAAAATTGGGGATTGTATCCCAATAAAACATGATGTCAAGTGAAGAACTCGAGGTGTAAAGCTTGGAAGAAGGAATGAATCCAATCCCAAACACCCTGGGAGTTGTGAAAGTGCCAAAAGAGGTGAGGGAGAGTTTCTAGATGCCCACAAAAGGGGAATTTTTTTGCAACCACTCCCACTTGAATCAGATGAGTTCCAAGTGAGAGGCCTTGATGAAGCACACACCACAAAAAGTGTGTTATTTTGGGTTCCAAACAAGAGGACCAAACTGTAATAAATATCCTTTTTCCAAATAGACTGTGAGGACCAAATTCTCCACCAAGTGTTAAGCTTATCCAACATGGGTAAATGTGGCAAAAGCCACACATAACCTTTCTTGGATGAGTAATTTCAAAAGGGGGTGTTGACATACCACTTCCATTATGTCCACCATGGATGAGCCTAGAGAAAAATAATCATATGAATCACATGATCTAGCACAAAGGATATGATTTCTTCAATAAGATTTATGTCTAGTATGGACAATTTAAAATTTTCCTTGAGATCTTTCCAAGGCAACTAGGATTGAGTGTGCTTATAGAAAAGATCTTGCATAGTGCGTATTACATGTTTAAAAAAGTGGAAAGAAAGAATCCAAGGAATCTCTGCCAAACAATGATCTTGGTGTTGGAACATAGGGGACTACCACAAAGAGTGGATATTGAAGGAAACATTGTTACAAAAGCCATTTCCATTCCACATAAGCCAATGTTTAATCTACTCCCAAGATTTCCAGATCCTTTTAATCATGAAGGTGCCCACCATTTTGACTAGGAAAAGGGTAATTAGAAGGTTGGTAAAGCCAATAACTTTCCATGTAGAGCATCCATAGGGGGTGCCTTTTGATATACCATGTCGCAAGATCACCTTCTAAGCTTCATTGCCATCAACCCGAATTATTAATTCATCACAAAGTCCCTGTCCCTACTATAGTATGTCGATAAGGCCTAAGCCACTAGAGTCCTTAGTCAAACAACAATATTTATAGGAAAATATGTGAAACCCTTTTCCAAATGTGGGATTGGCCCAAAGGAAGTATCTAAGTATATTTTCAAGCTTGTGCACTGAATTCTTAGAGGTGACCCAAAAAGAGGAGTAATACACATGGATGGATTCTAGAAATTTAGAGAAATTATGGATTTTTCCTGCCAAAGAAAGAGGCTTGGTGATCTAGTAATCTAATTCTCGGCCTAACATTGAATGAAATATTTCCATAATTTAATGGGAGAGGATTTGAAGTCGAAAGGAATTAACATAAATTTAAACATTTCTCCATGATTAAGTTACTTCTAATCATAGGATCTCAACAAACCATGTGCCGGAAGAAACGATTGTCTGTAGAATTATGTTTTACGCCATTGAATGAAAGAGCCAAAGGCCAAACAAAAAACTTCTAGACACTGCCTATCCTAATTAACATTGTGCTTCTCTTCAATGAGAGTGAGAAAGGAGTCATCAACGAAGTGACCATTGAGAAACTAAGCACCATCACTAGAGGGTAAAGCAATACCCCTGACATGTCCCTGACACTAGGCTTGAGAAAATAAGTAACCAAATCCTTCTGTTGCCAAAACATAAAGGGTGGGTGCAAGGGGCCAGCCTTGTCAAATATAGTGAAAGATTTTGAACGAATTTGAGCTTTGTCCATTGATAGTGATATGGATAGAGGAATTTGAAAAGAGCATATTAACAACTTGAAAAATTTGTGACCAAAACCTAAAGCTTTAAGCGTGGATAAGATGAACTACCATTCAATTCCATCATAAGCCTTCTCAAAGTCAAATTTGATGAAGAGAGTTAGATGATTAGATATGTGAGCCCACTCTATGCCTTCATAGATAGTAATGATGTTTTTAAGGATATAACATCCTTGGATGAAGCCATTTTTCTCAGGTCTAATTATGGCTGGAAGGAGATGTCTAAGCCGAATGACAAGAATTTTAGCTATGATCTTGTATGAAACATTTAACAAAGTGATGGGATGTAAATTACTAATTAAATCAGGATTGCATGGTTTAGATATAAACTTTATATTCTCATTGTTGATATGGGGACCAAGTGTCTACGCATGGAATCCTTCCATGTAAACTTGGTGCATGTTCAACCCAACAGTATCCTAGAGCACCTTGTAGAATTCACGAGGAAATCCATTACATTTGACACTTTCTCATTTTCCATTTGCATGGCTACTTCCAGGAAATACTCAGCGGAGATACGAAAAATCATAAGAAATTATTTTCATCAGAGAGAATTTTCATGGCACAAAAACCAAGAATTGTTTCATGGCAAAGTTATGCTGAAGCGAGGGGGTTTAGGATTAGAAGACTTGCCTGTAATGATTAATAAACAACTTGAGCATAAGATGAGAATCAATGAGTAGTGTAGCACCATCATAGATGGCCTTGATTTTTTGGGAGGAATGTTGGAATTTGAGCATTTGAAATAATTCTTTCGAGACAAAATCCCAAACTTTAAGCCAATGAATTCAGGTGCATATTTTCACATCCCATGCATTGTATTTGTTCGAAATTTAAATTTAATATCTAATCTCGATAGCCTATAACTACAGGGGTTTAGGGAAAGGGCTTCCATCGAGCACCACCACCACTCATTTGAGTCCAGAGGAGGAGGCATAATAGGAGTGGTTCCAGATACAGGCTAGTTATCACCCATAAATTCTAAGGAAATGAGTTATCCTAGTTATTACATAGGACTACCACTGGGTCCAACTAGACTATAAATGACGATCTTTACTGTGTATCTGATGTGGTTTGGGCACCAAGTTCCACACCCATTTTTGATATGATTGAGTGTGGGCCCATGCTCCATAAAAAAGGGCCCATAATCCATAAAAAGGGACAATCTTGAGGAAGAATTGAGACTTATGGGAAAAAGGGATACTAGATTGCTAGGTGATGTGAAATCTAATGGTGAAGTGATTGGATAGGACAAATTTTGGCATCACTTCCACAAGTAGTGAATAAATGTTATTAAAAGAAAAAAAGTCTTGAGTAGAAAACATATGTTTTTCAAGTATTTTAAGAAACCGATCTAATCCACATCGAAGATTGGACGAGGTGAACTAAGCCTTAAAGCTAGGCCGACGTAAATCGTTTGGGTTAGGAAACTCAAATTTATTACACATAAAGAACCAAGCCTCTCTTTGGCCATATTTCCACTACATGGGTAGGTGCCTACATTTATACATAGGTCACTAAAACATATTGAAGTCACCACAAATGACCCAATACGTACCAGAGATCTCATTATCATTCCACTGCAATAAAATTGATGTTTCCACCGCATAATTTTAAGAATAAATGTTGATGACACTAAAAGGGCGGAATTTGATAGTAAAGAGGGCCTAGATGGCCCTGTTGGTGGGGTTTGTCCTATGATCCACAAAGAAGGGCCGCCAATTTAGGTAAATTAAATAAATTAAACGCCCATGACCCACATCATGACCGCTAGTAATAGCAAGACTATTAGGCCAAATGGTATTACAAACAAGAAAGAGTTGAAAACCTTTCACCTCTACTTCCTGTAAACACAAAATATCCAATTTTGCAATTTTTTCAAACATCTATAACGATATAATTTCGATTGGAGTCAGTAATACCCCACACATTCCTTAAGATATAATTCATGAGAGGCGTGATACAAGGGTCATACCATCAAAATCCAGGCCATCCAAGGCATTAAGATGGTTTTGCAAGAATTGAGCATTGTTATGCTTCAAGAAATCATGCAATTCCACTTCCTGTTTTCCAAAATTTTTAATATTGTCCTCCTCCTCCGTTGACTCCATACTTCGTGCAAGTTTATGCTCACGACTTGACATGGGATGTATTGTAGGGATTTAGACCTGTTTGGAAGGTCCATGTGAGCTGGATGTCAAGAGAGACTAGGATGCAGGAAGTGTCGATGGAATTCGAAATGAGTTTGAAGGGTAAATGAAGATGTTAGATGTTTTTGGCTTGCTAGAGAATTTAGGCAATGCCACCAGGGAATCATCAGAAGTAGGCTTTGGGGTATGTCAGGAAACCATAGTATGTTCCTTAACATTTGGCTCTTTGGGACCATTGTTAGGCATCACTTTGGATTCAAAGCAACCTTGTACTTGTTTTTCTGCCCCCCTCAAATTTTCCAGTCTTCCTCTTGTTGGGGCCTATAGGTCTTAGCAATCACTTTGGTGGTGGTGAAATTGTGTGGCACATACAACAGGAAATATTTGATCTTGTGATCGGTATCCTGTCAACGAAAGCAAGTATGAGGCAGGCTGATATATAGGACTCGTTGTGAGTAGCGAGTGTCACCTATTTGAATGTCTAATTTTTTTAAAACTTATGTTAGAGGTCAACCTCAACACATACCTATTTCTAGGGTTGGGAACTATAGAAATGTTGTGGCTCCATGCATACAACTCACCCAGTGAAAGAGGCGATTTGATATAAGAAATGCACACAAGGGAATGACAGGCTAAGAAATTTAACCCATACGGGAACTTTAAGGGCTGTGAATTCAGAGGCAACAAAGTCTTGTGTCCAAGGGGAGAGAACCAACAAATACTTTCGAACATACCAAGCTGCCAAATGGTTCACAATGGCCGGGGCATGAGAAGGGTCAAAAAACTGAAAAGGAAAGAACCCTTTGGTCATGTTCTGAATGCCCTCAAGCCTTATGTCATGAGCAGTCTAAACCGAGCTAATATAGGATTTGAGCATGTTTTCAGAGGGGATTTGGCCCACAAAGTAGCTGATAAGAAAAAATTGTTGAAGCCATTGACATGCAACATTGAATTTAGAAACAAGCAAAACAACATTAGGGGGAGAGATACTACCTTGTGGAACACTTTGGGTACAAAGTTCTGGGGGCATTTTTGTGGCGGCGCCATTGTTCGTGGTTACACCAACTCCAACATCGACATCAATAGCCAAGATTGAAGTGGAGGGGGGGATTATATAGGCAAGCCTAGAGGGCAGAAAAACCTAGAACCTAGCAATTACTGTACTATGTCATACATCCCAAGGTGGCCATGAGATGACATGTAAGAAAAAACAACCACACATCTTAATCCTCACATGTCTCATTTTTCAATGCATGCTTCTGAAATTGATTCAAAATTAAGATATGTAATTTTCCTTTCCTCATGCAAATCTTCACTCCTTCCCTCTTCAAGATTTCCTAACTCCATCTTCCACTCCTTCCCTAACAGTGGTTCGGATCTCAAGTCCTCTATAACCATATGTAGTCGCTCTCTATCTTGTTGTGTTAACCCTTTATTATCCACTTGGAAGTCTTGTGTGCATTCCCTCATACTCCCTACCACCACCGTAGTAGACTAGGTGATATCTTCCATCTCATTCCCTTCCTTATGATCATGCTCCTGCGATGGCCATGGTTGCATAATCCACTCAAAAAATTCTTTGGCAACAATTTCCTAGCACCCATCCTCCACTAAGCATTATCCCTAATTCCACATTTTTACAAGTTTTCTATCTCTCTCATTTTCCTTTGTTTGGATGATTTGGAGGGATAGGGATGTTTGATTCGTGAGTTGCATATGGGAATGTGAGTGTTTTGAGAGATCATATAGTTCTTCTTTCTATACATAAAGTAGTAAGCAAATAATGTTTTATATAATAGAGCTCTTATTTCTATACATAAACTAGTAAGTAAATATTCTTTTATATAATAGAGCTCTTGTTTCATTATAATATGATAAATCAGTAAATAAATTTCAAATTTATATTGTTTTATAAATTTATTTATTTTATGTGTAAATTTATAAATTATAAAAAATGACAGAGTTAAAATGCTTGATTGTCCTCATATTTCTGTTTGATGGGTGAAATAGGAAATTAGTTAATCTAGCAACTAGATGTACTTATATATACAAAGACACATCAAAATACATATGGGTATATAGTGCATTCATCTGTGTGTGTGTTTGTCAGATTTTAACTTAAATTTTTTGTAATTTACTATCGGTAAACTCTATGTCTTTACCAAAACAATTTGTGTGTTTACCATAATATAACCTACAACTTAAACCTATAATTTATATTATATTATTATAAAAATTTACTAATTATGATACATAATAACAAACGAAAATAAATCGAAACACATTTATTTATTAAAAAATATTATTTTAACTATATATATGTGTGTGTATGTGTATGTATATACATACATACATACATACATACATACATACATACATACATACATATATATATATATATATATGTATATATATATGTATGTATGTATGTATATATACTTATATATAAGTATATATGTATATATATACATACACACATAATATAGATATATATACATATACATATATACTTATACATACATATATACATATACACACATATATATATGTATGTATATGTATATATGTATGTATAAGTATATATACTTATACATACATACATACATACATATACACACATATATATAAAACTAATAGACCATCAAATTTCATCCATCCCTACTTCATTTTAGGGACAAACTAGCAGCCCTTTAAAGTTCCGAAGAATAGAACATTTTTTCTTAAATGGCCTTTGTCTAAATCAAACCACTCCATGCAACATTTCAAGCATTGTGACATTGTTTAATCCTTTAAATAACCATGTCCACATGCTCCCATTTTAAGAGACCGTCATGTATTCTTTTGCATTTTATAAGAATATGAAAACGATAAAGAAGTTATGTTTAAGTTTCCCTAGAAAAAATAGTTATTATATTATATAATATTATTTTTACACGGCCTTATATTATATCTTACTCTTTTCTCTCCCTTTTTTAAGAATTGTACCTCTATTTTATAGAAGAAAATAAAGCTGACAATGGCGTTTACATCATGAATCAGTAACATTCATTAGATATTAACAACAAACATGAAATTCTTAAATGATTGAATGTGTCCAAACGACTTAATGATTATTAGATATTTTAATGGTGGATTTATATCTTTAATAAATTAATATAAATATTTATTAAAAAAAGTTGATAGATATCAATCTTACGATTTTTATTTTAGATTTTATGAATATTATATTTTTTAATAATTTAATTACTTTTTTAAAAATATTTTTTATTTTTGATAAATAAATAAAATATTGAGTATAAAAGGGCTCTCAAACTCTACCATATAGTTGAAATATTATTATTTTTGGATTGATTTTTCAATTTTTTTTTATAAAAATGAAGTGACAATCAAATGGGCTTCAAATTAAATGCAAAAAATAAAAAATACATAATTGTGCAACAAAATGCCACCACTTGTTACTATTGTAGAATACCTGTGGGCATAATTACATCTACTTTCTATGATTAGTATAGTCTTTGATTGGAAAATATGAGGTAGATCTATTAGAAATATATGCTCATATTAAAATACTAACATTTATGGTTGACCGTAACTTGTCAGTGCGTTGGTGTTGACCATCCTCGATTTAATGCATAATTACGTGGAAAAAGTGCTAAACAACTTGTGTTTTATGCAATGACCATGGACTTAATGCTTGACATACCAACAAGATAAGACATTCCAACATTAACACATTTAATAGTGGAGTCGATGAAGGTGGTTCCCGTTGCTCCTATTGTTTCGGCCTACATAGAAGATTTGTTTGTCTTTTCCTCTATTGTGAAGGTTGCAACTTCTTAATCTAGCACTCCTAGCATGGGGGGATATTTATTGCTTCTATGACTTTGTCCCCTTTCCTAATTTCATGTCCTTCTAGCACTTTGGTCTCTACTCCTATTATACCTTAGGTACATGGACATGTTGGCTTCCAACCCACCTCTTCTTCTATCTAAGATCAAAAAGATGATTTCACATGGACATATCTTCCTATAATGTTGTGTCTTCCTTCCCTTTTGTAGCTAGATTTAACCATGCTATGCATGGAAGATATTTTTCTTCAGGGTCTTCAAATTCTCAAGGATTTGAGAGGTAGTTTCGATCATTTCTATCAAATCCATCACACAATAAGGATTTGTTACGATATGGAACTATGGCTGATTGTCTAGATGTGAGCTCTCTTAAGAAGTCTCAAAACTTGAACTCAACTTCTAACCCGGTATTCTCCTCTATTCAATAATGAGAAATATTTTATCCTTCCTCTTCTCCTTCCTTTCAAGCGTGAAACTTAACCCATGTGTTAGATTCAAATAAATATTTTTTTGGAGTAGGTATGAGAGATGGAAGACCATTACATGAGTTAGGGATCATTTGTAGGTTTTCTATGTTTTGGCCATCCTTAGCTAAACTTTGCACTTGATTTTCAAATCAATGGAAACTAATTTTGTACATGGATCTCTTCATTTACCATTATACAAGAGGATAATTTATAAATGTATACGGATCAAAGGAGGAAAAAGAGTGATTTTAAATTCGGGTCCTTGGTCTTTGGGTTTGGTTATTCTTATTTTAAATCATTGCGGTTTCCATATTTTAACCCCTTAAACCATAAATTCTTGATGGCATTGATTTGGGTGAGATTTACCATCCCGCCCCTACATTTTTTGGGTATTTACCGCCTTAATGCAATTGGAAATACATTAAGGGAATGTCTTTCTATTCCGTTGTTGACAAGGTCTTGCACCCAATCTACCTTTGCTCATATTTGTGTGTAAACAAATTTCTCCAAAGGTTTACCAAAATATATTGTGATGAAGATCAAGGGTTGTAGATGGATGCAACTGTATATTGATCTCAAATATCATTTAAATGCATATATTATAATCTGGTGGGTCATTTGGATGGGTCTTATCAAAAGAAGAAGGTTTCAACCTTTAAAAAGAAGGGTAGTCAACCAACATGGTTGTGTGGACTATATGGTTCAATATAAAATAGATTCTATGTCTAAAGAATGAAAGTTCCATTGATGTTTTGAAAAAATTCTACACTTCTTCTCTTATTTATGCTCTTTGATAATGGTGGATCATTGCTCTCTCAAGTCTTTGTATTCTCATGTTCTTCATTCAAATCCTAATATTGTTGTTGAAATCCCCAAGGCCTCTTCACATGTTTGTGGGCTTAATTAGATAATATTAATGCTTTTTAAAATGAAAATAATTTCTCCTTGGCTATATCTATTGAGTACACTCTAGTTATAAAATCAGGTCTCTTTTGAAACACATGGCTTCCTATGATATGGTGTTAACAATAAAAGGGTTGTAACTTGATGTTTGGTGGAAACAAATTCTTCTAGGCAACATTGCGAAAGATTTAGATCCATGATTACGAAAGTGTTTGAACTTTGGCTATAAAATGGCTATAGAAGATTGTTTTGTTGTAGATGATTGTTTCTACCATGGAAGATGCTTAGGACAATAAAATATTTTTGCTAAGTTGTGAGTGATTTTTTTTTTTTTTTTTTAAATATTTACTATGGCTATTAGGAAATACCGATTTTCAGGATTTGTTTTGTAAAGCTTTTAAGAAGACTAGTTTTTTATAGACTTGTTGTCCTAGTGGCAACTTTGATTTTGTAATAGTTTTTAATGATTAATATATAAGGTTCATAGCTCAAGTCAGAAGCTATACTAATACTTTTTTTTTGCTTTATCTTTTAAGTGAGTCCAAACTTTGTATCTTGTTCACCACAACTCTGTTGAATAGATCATTAATATATGGATAATTCTTGTTTATGAAATACACCATCAATTATATCTTCTTTTTGTGTGAAGAGAATGGATCGATTATAATAAACAAATCATGTTGTGTATCTTGAGTATGATGTAGTCTCTTGACAGTGGAGTAGAATCATGCTCATTGCTCCGTAGTATTCTATCAATTGATATGTTGGACTATTAGAAAATACCACCATCCTCAAAGTAATTCACACAAAACAATAGTCATTGGTAAATTTCTAAATCCTTCCCCACATTATTTGAAAATATGGTAGTGCTCTACTCGATTATAATCGAAAACATCCTTATGGTTTGGAATGACACCTTCAATGTTGGAATCACCTAGGTTTCCATATGATGCTCCATCTTTATGTAGTATAGCTTATTTTGAAACAAGTTTAATAAATAAATGACTCTCGTGTGACTTATGAAGATTTAAATTAACACTCAAGTTACCTTCAACACCTAGAGAACCATTTGTATGGACATTTTTTTTCGTGATGATCTTTCACATAATACAATAAATTATAGCTCACATCCTTTTTTATTGTTGTGTAAATGTGTGACCGTCATAAGGTTGATGATTAGCAATTCTCTAATTACACTCATGTTAGATAACTCACAAGATGAAATACAAACCTCATATACAAAAATTATTGACAAATTTTAAAGGGAAAATTATCTATAAATTCTAATTGAACTTATTTTCAATTGAAAGAGTGAAAGCCCTTCTTTTCATCACTATTCAATTTAGTCTAAACTAGAGTCCTTTATCTAGATAACATTTTTTTGGATTGTGTCAAACAAGTGATTATTATTCTCTTCACGATTAAACATTATCTATATAATTGTATGTATTATATCTTATGCCTCATGGAGGTGGATATCTCATAAACAATTAATTCCATTTTCTAGTATGTTTTTTACCTAAAAGCATAATATTAAATAGATCTCGTGATGTGTATCGTATATACTTTAATATTGAACTTAGAGAGTAGTTATTATTTTTTTAATGTCATTATAATTAAAATTGTATGTTATTATACGAGAGAATATTTACAATAATAAACTAATGGATGCATTTAAGCCAACGTTAGAAAAAACAATATATAACTTTAATGGTATGGATGGTTGACTAAGCTATACATAATTGAAAAGAACTAGAATATAATATTAAAAGGTAATAATGATGAAGACAAGTTCTAATCTCTTTACACTAAATTAATTTATAAGACTGCTCATGACAGCTAAAATTCATTATAACTTGTTTATGCGAATACATTTAAAACCATTAAAGTGCATATCATGAAAACCATTCTTATAAATTATATTATTATTATTTGTTTTATGTGTAGATGTGAAAAGTAATTATATATCAACACGACACTATCACTAATTTCTTTCATACATATAATGAAAAGTTTACACTTAATTGTATTAAAAAAATTCTTTTTTTTTTAAATTATTAATAATTGTTTTTTTTTGGTACTTATGGATCTAGTTGTACAAACAAAAGACATAATGGAGGTCTAGAAAATATGGTACAGAAGATTAGAAAAACCAATGTAAACAAAGAAATATAGTTAGAAATATACACCATTGTACAAGAACAATAGTATGTTTTCACCCTATTCACATTCTCTCGAGCTGCAAAAAACTTACTTGGTTTCCTATATTCTATATAGATCTCTAGGAAACATTTCTCCTTCTTTGAAACCTTAATGTGGTAGCAAAACCTTGCAAAACAATAAATAATGGGAGATGTTTTGAGGGGCATGTATTATCTATCCAGTAAATTGTTATCTCCTTAAAGGAAACATTTCTTTAAATTAGAAGCACGACAAGTATACTGCAGTTTTATAAGAAGTCTAGTATGTATAATGTAAATGCATGAACATCATCATTAACAATGACCTAATCAATGCAACAAGTGAACATTATATTCCTTCTCTATATATTTTTTTGTAATCACTTCTACATGAAGGGATTCTCTTGTAATAAATGAATTTCTTTCTTTCACAATTTGTTTCTCTATTAATTTCATTATTCTAAATGAAATAATATGCACTTGTGTATACTCGTAATTCTTGAATTCAAATAAGGAAACTATTAGCTGCATGCATGCTAATACTCAATGAGAAGGAAAAGAGGGAATAACAAAGCCTTTAAAACACCAAATATAGGGGTCAAAGGGCCCACACAAGACACCTCTCCAAAATTTGAGTATGGTTTTGACCAAATAAAGAACCATATAGTACAATTACAGTCACAATCAAAATCCTATGGTATAATTCTTAACCAAATCTAGAAACCCAAAGAACTAGAGGCAAGAGATATAAAACAATAAAGTAGAGATCAAAGTGAGGAGTAAGAGGGAAGAATAAGGGAGAACATGTTAGAAGAAGATAGAAAACATATAAATCACTCCAATAAGAGGTTAATATGGACCAATAATTGATAAGCACACATATGCACTAGAAAAATTTGCAAAATTATAACAAATATGTAGTCGTTATTAGAAGTAGGTGTATAAATAACACCTCACTTTGATGTTTGTATTATGTAGATATGGAATAAAAATAGAAAAAGTGGATAAATATAAGCCACCATAATAGATTAGAAACATTTTAAGAGTTCTCAAAGTCACAATCAAAATAATCAGAATCCTATGGTATAATTCTAAACAAAATCTAGAAACCCAAAGAACTAGCCAAAGAACTAGAGGAAAGAGATATAAAACAATAAAGTAGAGATCAAAGTGAGGGGTAAGAGGGGAGAATAAAGGAGAACATGTTAGAAGAATATATAAAACACATAACTCACTCCAATAAGAGCTTAACATGGACCAATAATTGATAAACATACATATTCGCTAGAAAAATTTACAAAATTATAACGAATATGTAGTCGTTATTAGAAGTAGGTGTCTAAATAAAACCCCACTTTGATGTTTGTATTACATACTTATCAAATAAAAAAAAAAAAAGTGGATGAGTAGAAGCCACCATAATAGCTTAGAAACATTTTAGAAGTTCTCAAAGTCACCATCAAAATAATCAGAACTCTATGGTATGATTCTAAACAAAATCGAGAAACCCAAAGAATTATAGGAAACAGATATAAAAAAATAAAGTATAGATAAAGGTGAAAGGTAAGATGGAAGAATAAAGGAGAAAATTTTAGAACAAGATATAAAAAAATAACTCACTCCAATAAGATCTTAAAATGGACCAATAATTTGTAAACACACATATGCACTAGAAAATTTTGCAAAATTACAACAAATATGTAGTCATTATTAGAAGTAGGTGTCTAAATAACACCCCACTTTGATGTTTTTATCACACACACACACACACACACACACACACACACACACACACACACACACACACACACACACACACACACACACACACACACACACACACACACAATAAAAACAAAAAGTGGATAAATATAAGCCACCATAATAGCTTAGAATCATTTTAATAGTTCTCATAGTCACCATCAAAATAATAATGAACATGAAGTTGAAGGGAGAGAGAGATCCCATGGTTTCTATAATGGAGGGTTGAGAAGATTATGAAATTTGCATGCATGCTCTTCAATATATATTATTATATGTGTATATATGTATGTATCAAAAAAATTTGAAGTTATAATTAATTAAGTTATGAAAGCTTTGTTAGAATTATCTCAATCCAACACTTCATCCAAACCTTCCCATTTTACCTAGACATATGCCATGACATGAAAATTTGACTAATTGAATCCTTCACTTGTTGAATGATCCATCATCTTATTTTCTTCCCTATAAAATTTTTGAGCTATCTAAGATGCAATGCATCCCAATATTGGTTAGGCTTGTTTAAGGATGTTTTCTAACTTCCAACAATACAAACTAGGGTACATAAGTGCTATGATGATTATCATTAAATCACCCTTGATGATATTATTGTTAATGCCACATAATTCAGCATTTTGAATCCCTAGTACCAATGCCTATGTTTAAGCCTCATTATTTATTACTACATAATAGGTTCATAGATGAGCAAACCTAATAAGATATAATAAGTAATCCTGGATAACACACCCATCATGTAGGCTTTGGTTTCACCCTCTAGGCTCCATGAAATTATAGTTTGAACTCTTGTCTTAGGTTTCCTCTTATTTTGAGTTTAGTAATCTAAGTTGTTTAGGAGAAATTCAACAATTTACCCTAAATTTACACTTGACCTATTAACATGCTATAGAAAATTTCATATAAATAACATCCCCATAGGATACCATAAAACAATAATGTTTAAAAACCTCAAAATTTAACATCCTCAATATGTAATATATATTATTTTAGAATTTTGTTAATATACTCTACTATTGATTGCAATCCAAGATGTAAGTATACATTGTGGATGAGGAGTTTGAAAGTATGTAGTTGTGTTATATTTGTAATAAATGGTAATAAAACAATGAAACTTTTAAGAAATAATATTATAGACTCCTAAATTTAGTAACTAATAACTTAATGATGTCAATATTTCCTTAATTCCTAAATCTTGACTTATGCACACATTTTGAGCTTAATTACTACACCATATTCCTTCCTTCTCCCTCTTAAAATATTTTACCTCCTCATCAAACTTCTCATTCAATCACAAGAATTCTTGCATCATTCCATAGAAATTTATTCATCCTAGTTTCCATGTCCAAAACTTTCCATCACTTCAATCCTTGCTCAAATGAAAACTCCAAACGTGGACCAAATTGACAAATGATTTGGTGTGAATACGGCGGACTTTACACAAGCCATCCAACAATCATTTCCTTAGTTTGATATATTTTATGGGTTGGTAATTTACTAATGGTTTAACCTTAATACGAAATTATAAATATACAACCTTATATAAGCAAGTCAGATGTACTCGTTTACTCATCTCACATTTACTTGGAAATTACATAGAACTCTCAAGTTCAAACCACTCAAAAAGGCACTCAAATATCTCCTAAAGTTTTCTAAATAAGTAGCACACATTAGGAAAAACCATTACATAGGTCAAAATTAATCCAAATCAAGTTTTAGAGTCAATCTTTCCAAGCCAAAGACCACAAAAGCCAAGTCAAACAAAAACAAACAAACCATTAAAGAACATTATCAAGATTTTTTTTTTTTCTAAATATAATTGCATCCATATAGTTATTGCATCTCTAGGTGGAGAAATATATTTAGTTTGAGGCCTCTTAAAAGTTGTGCTAATTGAGATGGTGTACAAATTAGAATTTGACCCAAAACCTAAATTTTTGCAGGGGTTTAACCCATGGTTAGGGTTTGAGGTCATTTTGAATTATTACTTAGGGTTTTACACATATTTGAGACCTAATATCTTACATATAATTATATTCCTATCGACCAAACATGCACAATAAATTACATAACACTAGAACCTTCTTATATGAAACTGAAAAATAAGTATATAATTGCAAAATAGTCTCACACCTACATAAAACTTTCATCTCAATCCCAATATACAATTTAAAAATAGGAAACAAAGCATCTCTAAGACACTTATACCCATTTAATCATTTTGTCACTCCCATATCAACGTTTAGTCTAGTGAAATATTTGATTGCATCTATCTTCTTATGTCTTATTTCATTTAGTACATGTTTCTACTGTCTATCTTGCACATTACTATATATGTATATCCTAATATGAATATATCTTATTTCTAACCCTAATATGAAATTGATTAGGTTTGAAATGAATTAAACCTCTTTCCTACATACTTAAATATTTTTGAGTTAAATCATTTGGTGAGCCTATTTGTTGATTGAATCCTTCTTCTATTTTTCCTAGGCTACCCTATCACATATTAAACCTTCTATTACAAACACACAAGGTTTCATTTTATCCTTATGAATTTTTTTCTCATATTTCCTTCCGCCACATTAACTTCATTAATCATACATCTATTAAGCTTATCCAACTCCTTAATACATTTAGAAAACAAGGCCTACTATAGTTTCCTCTACTCTCCATGTTCAAGACATCCCTTCTATTTCTTAGAATATCTATAATGATGAGCATGATTTGAATTTTAACTTGGATAACCTTCCAAATCAAGATGCACTTACTCCTCCCATATGATCTAATGAAGTCAATGAAAATTATGCGTTTATTGATGTTGACCATGATCAAGTTAAAATATTATCTTGTTTGTTTCAATATCTTTGCACCCTCCCAAATAATCTTGAGATTATTCTTGTTGTGCTTCTTTCCTCCAAGGTTTCTCGTGATGCTCAATCTCAGTAATCCAATGAAGAGTCTATTTTTCAGGTACTTAATCATGCAATTGTTATTGACATATCTAATATGCCTATATCTATGGGTGCATTGTGTTGATTATGTATAGTTAGTTGTGAATTAATTAGATAAAAAATATATCATGTAATTAACTCTTACATCCTATATATTATCATATGATTTTCATAACATAAATTAAACAACATATGATAAAATAAACATTATAACATTAGTAACGATAAAAATGAAATCATAGCTCAAATACACAAGAGGAGATGAATAATTAGTTGTCTAGTTTGGAATAACATAGATCTAGGCATGTAGATATGTGGAAAATGATGATTAGAGATTGATTAAGAAAGTATTGAACTCATAGATGCCTAAATATAATGTAATGTAGCAGTAAATGAATAATTAATGAAGTACAAAATAAACCCAAGTAAATACACAATTAAGATTTAACACCCTAAGTGCAAATGAAGATATAGAATGATTTAGTTGATTCACAATTAATCCTAGACCGTACCTAAGTGAGGAACTGATAAAAAGAGAAGGAAGAATCTCGCACTAAGCCTAAAAAATATAGAGATGCTAGAATATGCTAGAATGGGGTGCCTATCGAGGGTCAAGGGTGCCCCAGACTTGTTTTGGGTGCCTCTGATTGCTCAAGACCTCTAAAAACTAGTTTTGTTGGGTTTTAAGATGTTCCCCTTCCTTTTCTTATTATCACTAGTAGGTCACACGATGATCGCCAATGTCGCTAATGACCTGCAATAAAGATTTCACCTAAAAAACCCTCAAAAGTGCATTAAATCCCAAAAATAAAAAAATGAAAATGAGGAGTCAGACTATCCTTGTCAAACAAGTGAGCTTACGACTGAGTATTGCACTACATTTCAGAACCAATGTAGCTCTATGTGTATGTGTGAAGAATCGTGCCCTAGGTGGTGTTGTCCACTCAAAATTCCCCGGCTTAAGAAAGTGAACTTTCAAAATATTTGAGTTTAAGTGTCTTCTCTGTTGTGCTGAAATTGTTAAAGGTCATGAAATTAAAAAAAATCTGCAGTTTTGGTCATTTTGTATGTTTTTCGGGCCTGTCGGACATTTTTGTCCCGCATGTCCCAGGTTCAAAAGTGTGCTCTGTTCCCCGATCGGCTGATTTCCCCAAAGTTGTTCCATTTTCAGGCCCGTCGGAACTTTTCATCCCAAATGTCCCAAAGTTAATCAGGCAAGTTGTTCCATTTTCGGCCGATTCACCCGAACCGCGTACCTCGCGCATTTTCATCCCAAATGTCCCAAGTCAAATTGTGCAAGTTGTTCCATTTTCGGCCGATTCGCCCGAACCGCGTACTTCGCGTATTTTCGTCCCAAATGTCCCAAAATTTTCCAGACCCATTGTAACCTTTTCGCCCGATCCACCCGAATCGCGTACTTCACGCACTCATGTCCCACGTGTCCCAAAAGGCATTTGTGCGTCTTTTCCCCGCTTCGCCCGAATCGACCGAGCCGCGTGTTTCACGCATTCGCATCTCACATGTCCTTAATGAACCAAGTGCCGTTCGTGCTAGTTTTTGCCGCTCTACCTGAATATCCGGCTTATTTAAATTGGTGGGTATGTATTAAATGCGCATTCATGGCCTTTCTCTCTCCTAAATGGTTATATAACGAGCAAACCCCCTTTGCATTTTTCACATTGTTTCCATGCTATCCTTGCTCGAACCCTTGCAACCTAATTCCCTGCGCGTGTATCCCTTTTCTCTGTAATTCCTTCTCGAGTTTAGGTTGCGGCTCTGTTACTATCAATATGAAGATCAAATTCCAGAGACAAGAAGATTTCCAATTTGCACTTTCCCATCTCTTTGGGAAATTACACTTGTAAAACAACCCTGGACGCACAGAACATAGAGAGAGCCCTGGTCCCTATCACCGTTCATTTCTTCAAGCCAAGAACCTGCTTCGACTTGAAGAAGTTCATTGAACAGAACATCAAGATAATCTACCATCATAGGGAAAATACAAAAGACTACTGGGCTAACTGTGCAGATGATTTTGAGGCCAGGAGAAGGCATTGTGGTAGGTTCTCCCTGCAATTGATCCAAGAACTCGGCTTGTACCAAGTTCCCGAAGGACTCCAGGATGACAATTCTGATCTATACTCATATGAGTATGACAGTGTGATTAAGCACACCCCCTTGGAGGACTTGGATTGGAGTAGGAAAGAAAAAGATGATCTGGCTGAGATCCTTGCTCCAGTCTTAGTCAGGACTAAGGTCTGGTTTGACAGGAAAGTTCGAGAGCTCAAAAGGCACTCAGGAGAATCCTCTTCCAAGGATGTTTTAACACCAAAGAGAGAGGCATCAATTCCTAGGTCAGAAACACCAGTACAAACCCCACCTGCCTCATCAACATAAGGACCTGCAGCTTCCACTCCTTCTTCATCCACTCAAGTGTACCAGAAGAAACTCAAGGAGGTTAAGAAGGAGCCTGTGGAAAATGACCCTCAAAGAAAGCAGGTAGAAGTGCCTATGGGACTAGAGAACATCATTGTTCTCAGTGAAAGTGAAGAAAGTGAAATGCCAACCCCTGCAAATGCTCCTGAAGACCCAACTGATAAGGACAAAGAGGTCCAGAGCACTGAACTTCCAAGTGCTATTGATTCTTCTGCAACAATTGTCTCCAGCGCCCCACTCACATCTCAACTTGAGACCACAGTCGTGCAAACCTTGAGCGTCATGAGCTCTATGTCTCTTGGTACTCTTACCCCTCCTGCTACTTCCTCTTCTTCTTTTGCATGGGTTTAGCCTCTTGTTGACAGTAAAAAGAGGAAATCTTCCTCTCGGAGCTCAGGTCCAAACTTTGATGCTGTCGTAGCCTTGTTAGGCACCACTCCTTCTCGTGCCAAGAAAGCCAGAAACCACCTCCAGAATAGTGTCTGATGCTCAAGGTCAGCAATTCCTGGAGATTGCTAAGCCTACAGTGGACAAATCAGAGTAGGACTTACAGTCATGTGACTTAGAGCTCTCAAGAATTCCAATGGGAGAGTCTACTCCTGAAGGTGAGATCCACAACCTCCAGGAAACGGTCACACGAGTCATTGGGAGGGTAGAGAAAGGGCAATAAACTATTGAACAGTTGGAAGAACAGGCCCAAATTCTCACAGGCTTCATCAAGTCTCTTTTGTCTAAGGACAAAGTTTTGGACCCTACTCCGTTGACCACTCTTCCACCACCTGTAATTTTGAGCCAAGATGAAGTACATAGTATCAAAGACATGCACAAGTATTCCGTCTATGACAGAGCTATGGAAGCCATGGTGGATGATATGCTTGTTGCAGGGTTGAACTTCATCGATGAAGCTTTTAAACTCCATGGGAAAGTGAACAATTTGCAACAGAAGCTGTCCTCTACTATCAGGATCATGGATAAAGAGCTCAAACTCTGGAGCAGTTGCATAGTAGACCTCCGCCTTATGGGACAGACAGATGAGAACATCTTACTAGCGAATAAGGTTTTTGATGATGCAAAGGATAATCTATCAAAATCCTGGGTTTACAGCGTGGAGTGGAAGATCAAAGTCTTGGAGGAGGCTTTGGGAGAACTGAAGAACAACCGGCAGAATGGTGAAGCTTTCAAGACACTGGAGGTCTCTGCTTTCAAGGACATACACTGTCATCTTCAAGATGAAACTTCTGGTATGCCCCTTTCCTTGCAAGAAATCAAAGCTCAATTCAGAGCTTTTGTCAAAGATAACTTATTCAAGGAAAGTTCCATCTCCAAGGAGAAAATGAAGGATATTTGCTGTCTTCAATCTGCCATCGAAGAAGCAAATAAAGATTATCATACTCATGTCGAGTTTGATAAAGAGATGGAGAAGTGTCTTGGATTTTGGACTCAGTCTGCGGCCAACACGTCAGTCCCTCGTGGCAGAGACATAGCTGAGGCATTGAAGAAATTCAGGCAGCAGATTTTGAAGTTAGTAGGTCCCTCCCAGTAACCGGCCACCTATCTTCTTCTCCTTATTCTTTTCTCTTCTTCCTTTTCTTTTTTCCATTTTCTTTGTAAGAAGTTGAGGTATTGCGGTTGGCAGTCCTTAACTATTCTTGGTTAAAAGAAGTAGTTACGAAGAGTAACTGATTTGTAAGTTATATAATGGCCTCTCTACGCCATTCTGAGAAAAGGAGGAAGAACTTGGTTTATTTTCCAAAAGTGTAAATAGATCATAAAGAAATCAATACAAAAGGACTTTCCATTCTTTGTCTATCTGATCTCTGTTATCTCTAGGCTTTCATTTAAATTTTGTGAAGATCATTTGTCTCCAGTTTGTTAGTCTTACCGATTGCATACTCTTCAACTTTGCAAGCACGGTGATCTTGTATAACCAAGAAGGAACTTTGTGTCCTTGATTAACAAATCTGTGTTGCGTTAAGAAACTTTGTGTTCTGGCAGATGTTATTTACAGAACTTTGTGTCTTTAAATTCCATCTTATTTATACGATACAAATGATCTTGTTTTCAATTCACTGTAACTTCGCATACATAAATAATTACTCTGTTATCTATAATTCTGCATGTTGCCTTTCTGCTCATTCTCGCACTCTCATTCCTCAGTCCTTTTGTAATTGATGATCCTTATAAAAGACACTTTCGTAATATCCAAGTTTAACCAGAAAATCATATTTTGTATACTTGTAAATAAGTTTGTTTCTGAATAAGGGAACCTCTCCCATCAAAGAGGAGGGACTTTTTGTCCCCTGACTGTTGCTCTTCATAAAGTCCTATTTGACGACCAACAGGTGGATCTAGTGTGTGTTGCATTTGATAGCGAGTAAATAACTAGATGTAAAAGATGTGTACATGGATAAAATGAACTTCCCATCCTATGAAGTGTATGTAAAATAATACATCCCCTTTCCTTTGAATGGATGCTTGAATGATCTTAAATACCCTTTGGATCTAACCTTAGGTGGTGATAGCTAATGCTTAGTGCTTGGTCTTTTATTATGGTCACATAACTTTATATTTATATGATTCCCTTTCTTGAACTTTGTAACTAACCTTGAAATGACAAACTACCAAAATGATAAGATGCCCAAAAGACTAGAAAGGGTCCAAAAGATGTGAGTAAAGTACAAAGAGGTTAAGGGTACCCAAAGGGGACAGGGGCACCTAATGCTGGCATCTTGGCTGGGAGATGGTGTCCAGACTAAGAGAAAATAATGGGTCAAAGTTCAAAATGGGAAAGAAGGTGTGTAAGACCAAAATTCGCAAAAAAAAGCAAGGAAAGATGGAAAAATACATGAGTTAATTAGTAATTTTATTACTTAGGAATCATATGAATAGTAATATGTGATCAGGAGTAGAAAAATACCCAACGTGTGTGATTTTGTGTCTA
This sequence comes from Taxus chinensis, assembly GCA_019776745.2. NCBI lineage: Eukaryota > Viridiplantae > Streptophyta > Pinopsida > Cupressales > Taxaceae > Taxus > Taxus chinensis. The sequence goes on along the minus strand of CM034156.1, from coordinate 57,839,005 downwards.
TAGTTTCCCCCACTTTATGTTGTCGAGAAAATGCTCGATAACATAAATTAGATAAGATATGCGTACCTGATAACCATGTAGATCGATGGTGAAAAGAGTGCCAAGAGATAAGAAAAAGTGTGGAGTGATAAAAACTTTAAGCGTGGAAACTAAAGAAGAGGAAGTGCAAAAATTGATGAAGATAATGACCCTACTATGAGGGCATCTGTGTTTATGTCAGGATTTTACTTTTTGTTGATGTTAAGTATTGATTGTAATTGATGTTGTGTTGATGATGTGACTACCACTTCCCATAAGGATGAACCTACAAAAGAGAAGAATGAACAACTAGTCAAATACGTGTGTATATGATCAAAATGTGTAAAAAGTATGTAAAATGAGAAAATATGAAAAAAATGAACATGTGCACCTGATCTGTGATGAGTGAAAAGTGTAGAAAGGATCTTGATGATGATGTAGAAGAACAATTTTTTTGGGTGATCTCATGCTGATTGTGCTGAGTGTGATTTTTTTTGGGCGATCTCACACAAAAAATGGAAGAAGTGTAGGGAGAAAATTCTAGTGTCATCCTCCAACCTTTAACTGCTTCCTAAAATGTATAACACTACTATAGATGGTGTGTAAAAATCCAATCAGATTCAAACAATTCCGATCCAACTTGAAAGTAGAAAATATTGTGTAGTGCATGCGTGTCGAGTGCTAAGGGTTGTGTGCCATTTAAAAGCTATTGTGTGAAGTGATGAAGAATGTTCTAAACTAAAAATTGTTGTGTAACTACCCCCTAGCCACAGGAATCCAGGAAGGGTCAGGGGCGCCCAGGCACTACTGTCGTGGTCTGGGTGATAGTGTTTGTGCTTTGATGAGGACCCAAGTATGATTTTGAGCCCTGTTTGTGACTAAAGGCTATTTTGTACCAGTATTGAATTGTGTTGTGTGATGACTATGAACTATTGTGTGGGGTGACTAGTTCACCCAATAGATGACCCCCATCATTTGGGGTGCATGTGACGTCGCTGAGGAGTATGTGTCCCAAAGGAGGACAGGCCGTTCTACTAAAACTGATGCACTACAAGCAAAGGGAGTGTGCATGGTAAAAACCAAGGCACACACAAACAAAGTGGATAGGAAACAAGTGTTAGTGCAAGCAAATACAAACATGCATGTATAAGACAAAAATTAAACTAATAAGAAAGCAAACAATGTATAAGCTAAGACATAGGAAGACACTGTAGACCGCGAAAAGATTCAAACATGGGACATCACTCATGATTTTGCAAGATAATCAAGGCCATAGTGGTTGCAAGCATAAAATAAAGCAGAGAATAAGCAAGACATAGGGAAAATACCACAAACAATGACAGACTAGAGAAAACAATGTAACAGACAACCATTTTAATAAATAGACCTGTAAAGTAAATGTTGTAGTGTACAAATGTGGATGCCCCCAGGAGCCATTGTGGAATCCGTAATAGGTACCATGCCAGACATTCATGCTGCGTGTGTGGATCTATAGAATCTAAAATTACAACTAGAAAGTAAGTGAACACGCATGTGTATATGATAAATATAATGACATACGAAATATCTGACTAGCATGTGTAATAAAGTGTACATGTAATTAGTAAATGCAAGAAAGACTAATTGTGACCATGATATGTAGTATGCTATGGAAATGTGATATGGAATGGAATGTAGTATGTGATTGATAGGGGAAGCATGCCCCCTGAGTGAATGTGAATGAGTATGCATGAGATGAGGTTCATTTATACATGTCCCCCCTCATTAGTCAAGAATGAAATGTAAAACAAGAGTGTGTCATCGAGAAATGGTTTGAACTTGTGTGCGCTAGAAAGATGTGATCGATATAACATGGAGCATAGTGAGTGAATGAATGCATGAGTGTGGAGATGTCCACTTGAGATGTAGACCCTCAATAGTCAAGTATGGACTGTGGAACTAAAGTGCATCATAGGGTAATGAGTGTAACGAGTAAAAGTATATGTAAGAAAGAGAGAATGAATGTGTAAAATGAATAATGCGCATAGTGTGTGGTAGAAGTTACGATAAGAGGATGTCGAGTATGTTTGAAGTATGTAACATGTAGTGTATTATGTTTTGTGTGAGGTTCACGTATATAGTATGCCCTCAATAGTCAAGTGTGAACTGTAGCACAAGAGTGTGTCATCGGGTAATGACGATACAAATGTATCGAGAAGTGTATGCTGACTGTGGAAGACTAGACGTGGAGGGATGTGAGTGTGTTATACTTATTAGTGCTAGGGGGGAGAAATAAGTATGATGCTCCCCCAAGTATATTTTGATGAGTGTAATATCCAATGAATGGTGTTTGAGGTAGATAGATAGGTGATATATAACGATGATGAAGGATAATAGGTAGTATATAATTGATTGAGTAATGTGATATATGAGTGATGAAAAGTGATATTGTATGTGTGAATAGAGATAGATGGTAATATATGTATGCATGTCTGAATGATTATGTAATAGAGTGATATGTCAATGAAGCATGTAATGTGAAGATGAAATGGGGCTCTTATTGGAATAGACCCTTCAACAATCATGTAAGAACTGTAAGAACATGAGTGTGTCATCATGGAGATGAGGTGAGAAAAATCACCTACCAAAGACCAAGCGGGCGTGGAGCAGTGGAAGTATGTGAAGTGGAAGAAACAAAAGTATATGAACCAAATTGAATGTCCAATGAGATGATGTCAATGATATGAGATGCATTGGTGGGAAGCACAAATATTGTCGGCTTAGGAAGCCAATGTGTAGTAGAAGCATTATGTGGAGGATGAGATGATGCAGTGGTGGATGAATGAGATGGAGAGAATGCATGAATAATGAACTGTGGTGATGAACGAATAGTGACCTTAGAAGCAGGTGAAGGAGATAAGTGAACTTAAGTAACAACACGCTTGCATGGAACTAGAGACATAGACCACTCATGAGAGTGAGAGCCAAAGGTAATGATACCCTTGTATTCTAATTGAACTGTAATGTGCCATAAAGGATGCAACAGTCATTATCACAATGGCCATTGATGTGATGATATTTTCAATAAGGATGATCACATTAGCATTGCAAGCGATGGGGAAGATGATGTTGATTAGAAGGAAAGAGAATTAAACACTTATCAAGAAAAGAATACAACACATCATGAGGCTTAGTAGCATGAGGAAAGTGTAATGGCTCCTAAGTAGGAGATGCATAAGTTTTAGGAAGAGAGCAACATGGTGGAGGAGATGGAGACCTTGGAGGATGCTTAATAGATGGAAGAGGAGAAGAACTAGATGATGCAACGGTAGCAGAAGTAGGAGTATTTATAGCATGTGTAACAATGATATCTTGTTATAAATCAATGACCTTATAGCATAATAGTGTGAATGACACACATGTTTCATATTTCAAATGTCTCTTTAAAGAAGTAATCAAGCCATGATAAAAGATGAATTGCTTCTCTAAATCAATGGGATGAAAGACTAGCTGATGCATGTAAGCATTGAAACATAGAATATAATCAATAATAGGTTCTGGCTTGGCTTGATGTACGCTAGGTAAGTGATCATGTGTGACTCTAGGAACATTGTTAAGTATAAAATGTCAAAGAAATACTTCTTCCATCTCACAATAGGTACTAGTAGATTTAAAAGGTAGATGCATGTACCATTGTAGAGAATCATCACTAATACTATGATGAAAAAATTTAAGTAATAGTTGATCATTCGAGTAAGAAGCCATAGCTAGATGATAATTCTTGAGATACAAATATGGATTTCCAGTACCTTCAAAACATAAAAAATGTAGGCATGATAAAATCCTTATGGAATGCTGAATTATGAATCTTTTTAGGAATGAGATTGCCATGTAAAGAACTGTTATCAATAGAAGCATAATAGGATTTTCTTTCAAGAGTGAGAGATTGGACCTGTGATTGTAATTACCCAACAACATATATGAGTGAAAAGATATCATGTGAAGGAAATGTATAAGATTTGGATTTTACATTGAGTGGTTGAAGCTTGCCATTATGAGTGATCATAGGAATGTCATGAGAGGTAGAGGAGGACATCGATTCAATAGGAACACTAGATGTAGGTGCGGAAGAAGTAATATGTGGTCAAGAACATGGAATGTCAATAGAAGCATTAAGAATAACATCAGAAGAGTCGGTAGGAGATGAAACAATAGAAGGAGGAGAATCAACATGCATGTTACTAGATACAATCTCAGATGAAGATGAAAACAGAGGAGAGAATTCACATTCAGCATTATGCAAAGAAGTAGAATCGTTACTAACATGTGTATTATCAGTATTACACAAAGACTTGCATACATGGATTTCATCAAGTGTATCATATACATATAATGAAGTAGGAGAATAAATATCATGGGCTGTATCTTTACAATCATGAGAGGCATTTTCATAAATTAAAGGAGCATGATATGTGGCTATATAATCATCCTAGATAGTATTAGAAACAAAATCATGCACATGTACATTTTCATCATGATTTTATCTACAGTATCATGATCAAGACCAAACATATAATCGATAATAGCATCATCTATAGTTTCAGTAGAAATTAAATAAGGTGGAGTGACCCTTGTGCTAAATGAGTAGCAAAAACAAGAAGCACATCCAGAAAATTTTCTCTTTAGAAACAATGCTAAGATTAGAGTGTTTGAAACTAGTAGGATTCATGTGTTTATTAGCATCAAGTTGTCATTGAACATTATCATTAAATTTAGCATAACGGTAAAGATAAAACAATTCATCCTCAACCCCATCATCAAGGATAGGATTAACACTCTCATGATGCATAGCTTTTTTAGGAGAATAAGAGCTACTTTTAGTCATTTAGGGTTTCAGTGGATCCTAAGGCAAGGAGTTCTAAGCTGCAGGTTCACCAAAATGATTACAAAAATATAATATTTATAGATGCCTAAATCAAATGTCGTGTATGAGTAAATGAAGAACAAAATAGACCCAAGAAAATAAGTAATTAATATTTAAAACCCCAAGTACAAATGAAGAGATAAAATGACTTATATAATTTGTAATTAGTCCTAGACTATGCCAAAGTGATGAAATTATCAATAGAGAAGGGAGAATGTTGCAGCAAGCCTCATAAAAATGTAGAGATGCTGGAATAGGATAGATTGGGGTGCCTATAGAAGGTCAGGTGTTCCTGGGGTGTTCTAGACCTATTCTGGGCACCTATTACTTCCCAAGACCTCTGAAAACTAGTTTCACTAGGTCACAAAATGTTCACCTTCCTTTGCTACTTGTCACTAGTAGGTAACATGATGATCGTCGATATCACTGATAACCTACAATAAATATTTCACATGCAAAACCCTCAAAAGTTCATCAAATCCCAAAAACAAAATAATGCAAATGAGGGGTCAAACTGTCCTCAACTGTCAAATAAGTGATCTTACGATTGAGAACTGCACTACATTTCAGACCCAATATAGTTATCTGTGTGTGTGTGTGTGTGTGTGTGTGTGTGTGTGTGTGTGTGTGTGTGTGTGTGTGTGTGTGTGTGTGTGTGTGTGTGTGTGTGTGTGTGTGTGTGTAAATAATCATTCCCTAGGGGGCTCTTGTGTGTGTCGTACTTGATAGTGAGTAAATAGCTAGATGTAGAAGATGTAAGTAGATGTGTGCATGGAATAGAATTAAGTTCCCATCCTATGAAGTGTATGCAGAAGAATGCAAACCATTTCCCTTGAATGGATGCTTTAATGCTCTTGAATAAAATTTGGATGTAACCTTAGGTGGTGATAGCTAATGCTTGATGTTTGGTATTTTATTATGGTCACATAACTTTATATTTATATGATTTCCTTGCTTAAATTTTATAATTAACCCCAAAAAGGCCGACTACCAAAAATATAAGATGTCCAAATGGCTAGAAAGGACCCAAAATATATTAGTAAAGTACAAAGACGTCAAAGGTGCCCATAAGAGACAGGGGTGCCTGATGCTGGCATCCTAGCTGGGCGGTGGTGTCTAGACTCAGAGAAACTAAAGGGTCGGAGGTCAGAATGGGTAAGAAGGTGTGTAAGACCAAAAGTGGAAATAGAAATAAAGAAAATATGGCCAAAGACATGGGTTAATTAGTAATTTTCTTATTTAGGAATCATATGAATAGTAGTAAGTGATCATGACATATATAGATACCCAAAGTTCATGATTTTGTGTCTACAAATACTATAGATGCTTTGTTATTAATATTGGAACCAGAAACTAATATGGTGAGGACTATATAATGATTTTATAGTATTGACCTAGATTTTTATAGTATTTAATTGATATATAAAGTCATGTACCCTTAAGCAGTCAGGTTTTAAAAATTCTTGTGTGCTTCACTTCCCTAGAAATGTGCTTCATTGTATGCCACTCTTATTAGCAAAACATATAATCATGTGAAACAAAGTGGAAACCCTAGATACCTATAGTACCCTTCATCAAAGAATTATATAAAAAAGGAGAAATCATATATGTAGTGAGGATGGACTACCCTTGACAATCAATCCTTTCCAAACTAATACAAGTGTTGCACTACATTCCCTCATGTAGTTATCCTAAGTGCATGTGCAAGAGTGAGTGTGATCATCAAAAACCCCCTACAAGTATCGTCATGTATCTTGCTACAAATGTAGTGGGCTAACTATAGAATAGAGAGAGTAACCATTACGGTAATAGTGAGATGTTAGAATAAACCCTCTAACCATTAAAAAACCTCGACAATGCTTGGAGTAACTTTTCTATTACTAAGAAAATGCTCTATGACCTTTATATGCTTAAAAATGGAGGACCTAGTTGAATGCTTCATAATTCTAGTATTGGCTACTCTAAATGATGTGAAAGTGATTTAGGGAGATCTAGGAGATTCTTGAGTGCTTTTGGAGTTTTATTTGCAATTGTATCTTGTAAAAGTGTCAGGTGAGTTATAAATTGATATTGAATTACTTATATAACCTTATATGGATGAAATATTATGATAAATCCAACCCTAAGAAGATGAAACAATACAATAAAGAAATCCAAATTGAAATAAGAATCTGAAGATAGGAAGGGAAAAGATTGTAAAAGTAAGCTATGGCCATACAACATATCCTCATCAAAATGTATGGTCTTGGACAAGAAACATGTGGTGTAAAACAAAAAGTTCTAGAATGATGCTCATGGACTCTTTACTAATTTTTTTAGTATTATTTCTTGAGTTTGTGATAGTGTAGACATTAGAGGTGAGAAAGTCAAGAAATAAATAGAAAGATGCGTTGTTTGGACATAGAATGTGAGCTTTTATCTTAAAGTAAGGAAACATAACCAAAAATTTAATTTTCAAAAGATAATTTACCAAATTTGAGTGTCTACATTTCCCCCTTTAAGTGTGTAGTTGAAAATTATGTGATTAAAAGAACAATGTACACGAGTTTATACACACACTTTGTAAATGCTTGATAGTTGTCTTCTAATGTGTTGGTGGTTGCATGCTCCAGGGTGAAACCTACAACATAGATTGTAATCAACGTCTATGCTATAAATTGAATTGTAACTCAAATTATAAAAAGCATTTGTAACTTTTTTAGATTTAAACTTGCATGAAATAAAGATAAGGATATGCAAAACATGGATGGAATACACATGTTCATTATACGGAGCGAGGAGATCATGTTTTTTCCGTACTTTAGAGATTCATAATTGTTGTTGAGATACCAAAGGATTGGGGTGATCAATCCCAATTTGTTCCAATAGATAAATTAGAGTTTTTAGTGCATGCAACCCAATACTAAATGAGGGAGAGATAGAGGAAGCAAAGAACCTTGTTAAAATAGAATACCATGTATTAAAATGTTTAGTAACCCTAATATATCCCGCTTTAAAATTAGATGAAATGACACAGTAAAAATATTCAAATTGAACTCAAAATTAGAACATAAGAAGGGACATTAAATTGTACGGTCTTAGACAGGAAACATGTGATGTAATTTTTTTTTCTATAATGATTCTAAGGTATTATTTACTACTTCGGTTAATTAATATTTATTGAGTTTGGGATAGTGTAGATTATAGAGATGAACAAGTTAAGAAAGAGCTAGAGATATGCACTAATTAGACTGAAAATATGAGAATTTTCCTTGTAAAGGAAGCATAACCAAACTTGTGGGTAGATGCAATATAATAGGGGTCAAAAGGTGGGATAAGTGGCCACCTTTTTTGAAAAATACCAATATGTAACTAGCTTGGAGAGACTTTTAGAGACACATAGTCAAATAATTTTATGACCACGTAAGAAGATAAATTGTGACACTTTGAATATAGTTTCTAAATATGCAATTTTTTGCAATACCCAAATGAGATAAATATGAAAAAATTGCTTATTTTTAATAGTGACAGTAATTTTTTATGAAAACATAAGAAACGTGCATGTGTACAAACACTCATTTTTGGAGAAAATGAATATTTTTTAAAAATAAAATTTCGTACAAACTTTTAGAAAATTATGAAGATTGTTGAAAATATTTTTTCATATTTTTAAAATTAATATAATAATTTTAAATGATTTTACAAGTCAAGAAAATGGGAAAATTGAAACTGCAAGTGTATGGACACAACATTTGGAGCTTAAATTCACATATTTGAATTTGAATTTTTTAAACAATACCCAAAAATGAGTATATTGTTGAGATATAACTTTTTAAATATATTGATTCACTGTAAAAAAATTATTAATTATTGGTAACGTTAATCAATCAATCACATTGAGCTGTGTTAAGTAGAAATTAAGTAATAATTCAAAATAATATTTCAATATTTTAAAAAATTATATTTTTGAAAACTAGATTCTCCCCTCTACAAACTCATATAATTATGTTTTAAAAATACATAAAGATGAAAAATATTTTGTGCCTATGAAGGCGAATAATTTTTCAAAATTCTCCAAAATCCCTTTTGCGTAATTTAATGCAAGTCAAAATTTGAGGTTCGGTTCCCTAAGCCTAATTGATTAATTAAACCTCCTCTAACTCCCATGAATCATTAATCCCAATTAATCACCTCTAAGCATGCTTATCCACTCCTAATTCTACATCTCCATTATCCCTCATTCATTAGAAGTTGTGCTTTTCTCAAAAAGGTAAGCTATAAAAACAACCCAGTACCTCCTTAGCAAAACACACCATGTCCTTGTAAGACATACATACTCATTTCTCATAAGAAAATTTCTATTTTTGGAAGGCTTGCCAAAATTGAGAAAACTCCCTACTTGTTGAATTAGTAAGAGAAGAATCAAACATGGGTCTTGGGCCATTTTGAGGAGATATCTTCCTTTACCAAGTTCCTTAATTGTCTGTGGCTTACGTTTAGCTTGTAAGGAACACACACATATTGAAATCACATCCACACAATGAAGGGATATTTGCATTAATGTTTTTCATATTTATGTAAGTTATTAAGCTTCCTTTCAAATTATTTATTTTGATGTATTTGCTTAATGGAATAGATATAGGGTTTACTTGGTGTTAGATCCTTAGCTTAATTTTTCCTATTTATTTACCATGCATATATATGGCATGCCCAGTGGAGCACCTCTTTGTCTCATGCACATTTATTATTTAGTTTTACATGCATTTTTCCTTCAAATTATTTGATTTTGTTGTAAATTTCCATGTTTTTGTTGATATTTGTTGGTATTTTATAGTTTTAAGTGTAAAGAGGCAAAGTGATGCCGAAATTTGATCTTGCTAAGTGAAATCCTTCATTTTTGGCATTTTAGCTTGTGTTTTGAGTTTTGAATATTTCAACGGACTTTCCCTAAATAAATTACCTCTCTTATGCTTGTGGTGGCCTCACGTTGTGTACCTTTTGCTTTGCTTTTCCCTTTTTGGTAGCCTCAATGTATCTGGTGGCGGTTTTGACTTATAATGGTAGTTTTGCAGTATAATGTGGTGGCTCTAGTTTTACTGGTGGTTTCACGCATCTCTTTGGTGACCTCGACCTGCAACAACAAATTTGAGCCAACTTCTAGCGGCCTCACTTTGCTAAAGGGAACCTCCAATTTTTCTTATATTTCTTTTTATTCTACCATTTTTCTTAAATTTTATTATTGTTTACCATTATTATTTTTCACTCTGCCAAAGGGAATCTTGTACTTACAAGATTTGATACACATATTTTGATAAAATAATTGATATTATTTTGTTTCTGTATTGAAAGTACTATTGATAAGCACTTGGTGACATGGAAATAAATTTCAGCTTAGCGGAAAAAACATATTTTCATGAAAAAATGATATTCAGGAGTGAAAAATAAAGGAAAGTTTATAAACAACAACATCTTTGTTTTGGTTGGCATTTTTTGTTATCTATTAGTGGTCTCGCAAAAAAATTAGTAGCCCCACACTGTATGGTAGTGGCCTTAGTTTTGACAGATTCGTCCTACCTAGTAACAACCTCACCAAAATTTTAGCATCCTCGTGATATCTAGTAGAGGCCTCATTATTTAGTGGATTCACTCTGGTAAAAAGTGACCTCACTCTTTGTGTCAATGGTATTGCGATAGAGAAACTTAGTTTTTTACTTTATATCACTTTTTGTCAATTAGTTTTCACTTGGAGCTATTTTTTATTGTGAAACTACTAATTTTTGTGTGTAGGTCTCCATATCCACTTGCCAAAGCCTATTGCTAAGTAGAAACAAACAAATTAAACAAAAGACCAAGTTGTGTTCTCATCATTTTACCTTATTTTACTTCACACTTTGACTACTTTTGCTTAAAAAATTGCACGTTTGTATATTCTATGGGATCAATCATCTTTCTAAACACTTAGGTTGCTTGTTAAAGGTTAGAAATACAAGGTTAATTTTTTCCTTAACCATCTAGGATTCTTGTAAAAATGTTATATATTAGATTAACATTTTCCTTAAACATTTTACAAGGGTCTTTGTTTCTCTTCCGGATCTCTTAGTTGCATGTTTGTACCTTGTATTAACTACGTATTCTCTGTTCATGTACCATAAGGTGATATTGGAAATCAGAAACAATCAGGAAAATTTTCTTTATAAGGTTTTTTTGGTTAGGAAATCATTACCTAATCATTTGGAAAAATCCCATGTGTCGATGGGCTATATAATGGGAAGATTAATCATTTTTTTCCAAGTAGGACTTCACTTTTATGTGGCTCCTATGAAGTGAGGGGTGCATTTTCCTCTAATACCCAGGGCCTAGAATGGATCCCACAGGAAACAACTGTCATTTTTGGCCAAGCTCCACTGCAAAAAATGGAGAGAAGGGGATGGGTGTTTGCTCCTTTGAATAGAACTTATAGACTTGTGCATTTCCCTCAAAACTTCCCTAGCTTTTCTTAGAAAATTCACAAATTCAAAAAAGGAAAAATGACAATTTACAACTGTTACACTTTCAAAATTTACCTATATTTCCTTGACAAAAGTCACCAAACATCCTAAAATTAGAAAATCCCCATTTTGCAGCCATTACATTGTCCATTATGTTATCCAAATCAACCTATAAGTTCCCTAAATTCAAACATGTTAAAACACAATATCATTTAAAGTTCACACATCACCATAACATCTATCACTTGGTTAGGATATAAATGAAGTAAACCTTATGCTTTCCTTTGGGATTCGTTAGAACAATCCTTTGATGATAAGCTTGATCTTATTGATCATAGTGATGGAGAAAAAGAAACACCACATGACATATTAAAAAATAATCCACCAGGGGGAAAATTGGATAACAATTTGGTGAATTACTAGGTAATTTTCTTGATAGATTGAAAATATCAGTGGCCTGGAAGCATCCATTTGGCATGGAGTTAACCTAATAATCTAAAACTGATCTAAAACTCACACCCCTGACTCCACTTGAAGCACTGTCTGAACATGAAGCTTGAATTGACCATCTCATTATAAAAATTTCTGAATTAGTTTTTATGAGAGTGTAAAGTTGTTTTGAATCTAAAATTTTACCCTGTTTCCTTTGTAACTATTTTTTTGAGATTAAATGAACACTTACTAAAAATTGTACTAAAATATGATATTGCTAAGTTTGAAGAAATTAAAGAACTTGGTCCCTAACGAGAGTTGCAAAATCTTCAAAGATGGACCCAAATGCTGATTTATTGACAAGTAGGAAGCATTTTAAAGTTCCAGCTTTCATGTTGTTCCGATACATGCATTTGGAAATGTCCCAAACATTCTACTTTTACATTGAACATTGCTTCCTAAAATGAACTATGTAACAACAATGAGACCACAAAAACTATGTAAAAAATGAAAATCATACATGTTCCAAGTGGAAACATGTAGAGTGTGCACAAGAACTTCTTATACTGAAATAAAACCTAGTCTACCCTACTCTAACCAGAGGTAAAGGAAACTCAAAAAAATCTCGCAACAAGCTGAGAGAAGTAGCTTCCTTTCCTTATAAATTGAGACCATGTGAGTTATTTTGAAATGGTCATGGTCTTTAATGAGGATAGAAAACTATCTTGAAGATGGATTTCTACCTCATTTCACAAAGTATCAACTAGAAACAAAAGAAATGCCTCTTTTAGTTGCTCTCTATTTGGATTTGAGAGGAATTATAGCTGACCCTTAACACATTGTAGCTCTTCCTCATGCTTTGAAAAAAACATGACTAGTTGTAAATCCTTTATTGGCTATAGAATAGCCAAATATTTGATTGGGCACATACTGATCCTTTTGGTTTTCCCATTAATTTGAAGCTAAATCTCGAAAATGGGATCATCATGCATAATTTATTGAAGATGGAGACTGTTTACAAGTTGATCTAAACTATTATTTTCCTCTTCAAACAATTCTTCCACTTGTGGATCCTCTTCCTTGTTATTGAGCATGTCTAAAAGCTGATTTGAACCTTGTTATGCTTCCACAAACAACTCTACAAATGACCCTGCCTCCTCCATGATGATCTTTGATTTGACGATGGTGTTATCATGACTCCCCACATTCTCAAACATAAGGTTAGAAAGATCAAACTCATCCATAAAATTACATTCTTGTAAGGATGAAGAGGAAGAAGGATCTAAAACTTATTTTATGATCGGTTCTTCACTCACAACCTCTGAATTTGATTTTTTCTTCTCCATGGTATGAAGCTCCTCATAAGTGGTTGCAACATATAAATATATTCTTGGTGGATCACCGCAATCTTAAAAAAGTACACCAAGTTATAAACATGCATGATAATGGGGGTCATTGCATTTAATTGAAACATCTTTCTCACTTAGAAGCTTTTCTTCCTTTACTTTCAGCCTTTTAATTTCATTTTCCTTGAGTTTTAATTTTTCAATTAGAATTGGAGAAAATTTTGTGATGGGATGGGCCACTTATTCATACACTATGCTCTCAGAATAAGTCCATTCCTCAACAATAATTTCGTGATCTTCAAGAATAAGACTTGTTGGTTGTGGAGCTTGATAGTGATAGGGGTTTAGGGGCAGTGCCCCTGTAAGCCACATTTTACATGTATTTATGCATTGTGAAATCTGGACCGTTCCTTACTAGGTCACAGATCTAATGGGTGGTTTTCTATGTTTTCCTGAAATGATAAAAACCCTAATATGTTTAAAGGGTCGTAATGTAAGAGGCTCATTGTATCAGTGGTGACACTATGTGAGAGAGTTTTAGGTAGATGAAATAAAAGGATTGGCTGTTTTTGGTGGACGTAGCCCATTTTGGGTGAACCACATTAAATCTGTGTCTCTTCTTTATTGCATTCTTTTTTGTTTTATGTTTTTATGCGTTATTCATTGCATGCTTGTTTATCTGTACAACTGGTATAATCCTAACAACTAGTATTAGAGCACGTCTGAGATTTATTTGTTGGTAGTATACTTGTAGAGGGATTTCTGTTTGAGTGGGAGAAGCAGCAATGATAGAGGATAATAAGTTTAGAGTTGAGAAGTTTGACGGCTGAAGTTACTAGCTATGAAAAATGCATGTGGAAGATTACATGTATCAAAAGGATCTATACCTACCATTGGGAGGTGAAGGAGTGAAGCCCCCATTCATGTCTGATGAGGAGTGTAAGGTTCTGGATAGGAAGGCTATCGGTGCGATTCTATTGAGTCTATCATCATCCGTAGCTTCAAATATATCACAAGTGAAGAGTACGGTAGAGTTGATGAAAACCCTAGCTAATTTATATGAAACACCTAGTGCATCCAATAAATTTTATTTGATGAAAAGATTGTCTAATCTACAAATGTAAGAAGGTGGATCTGTATCTAACCATGTTAATGATTTCCACACTATTGTAAATTAGTTAGATTCAGTTAATATCCCATTTGATGAGGAGGTTAGAGCATTATTATTCCTATGTTCTTTGCTAGAAAGTTGGGACAACTTAGTAATGGCAGTTAGTAATACATCATCTACTTATCTTAAATTTGAAGATGTAGTAAGTGTCATTTTAAATGAGGAAATGCACAAGAAAAGTACATGGGAAAATTCTTATTTTGGATATGCATTGAATATGGAGAATAGAGGAAGGAGTAAGGAAAAATCAAAGAGTAAGGCTCGTGGGAGATCTAAATCGAATATGGGTAGATTCTAATCTAGGAGTAGAGGCATTACTTGTTAGAACTATGGAAAGAGAGGACATGCTAAAAGGGATTGTTGGTTCAAAGGAAACAAAGAAAACTGGCTTGAAGGTATTAAAGAGGAAAATCTGACAGGTAATATTATTCAGGATGCTCTTATACTTTCTCTTGATACTAGAGTAGAATCTTAGATAATAGATTCAGGTGCCTCTTTCCATGCAACCCCTAATAAGTGCTATTTTAAAGAGTATGTCTAGGGAAGTTTTGGATAGGTTTATTTAGGTGATGATGATCCATGCAACATTATCGAGAAGGGAAATGTACACCTGAAATTACATAATGAAACTACATGGATATTGAGAGACGTGAGGCATGTACCTAGTCTCAGGAGAAATATCATCTCTGCAAGACAATTGGGTGGTGAAGGTTGCACAATCACATTCACTTAAGATGCTTAGAAGGTTTCCAAGGGTGCCCTGGTAGTGGCACGGGGTAAGAAAGTAGGCACTCTTTATTTTTCTACTTGTATATCTAATTCTTATACAATATTGTCTACTTCAGATGAGGATGCCAGCATGTGGCACAATAGATTGGGACATATGAGTGATAAGGGCATGAAAATTCTTCAGGAAAAAGGTAAGATTTCAAGTTTGAAGCATTTGAACTTAGATTTTTGTGAGCATTGCATTTTTGGGAAATAGAAAAGCATCAGATTTCTCAAGGTAGAGAATACCAAGAAAGAGCAAAAGTTGGAGCTAGTTCATACAGATGTGTGGGGGTCAGCCCATGTTGCATCTCATGGTGGTTCTTTGTACTATGTCACATTCATAGATGATGCCACAAAGAAGGTATTGATATATTGCATTAAGCGTAAGTCTGATGTCTTTGATACATTTAAGAATGAATGTGGTTTTAAATTGAAATGTTTGAGATCTGATAATGGCGATGAGTATTGCAGTAAGAAATTTGATGATTATTGTTCCTTGAATGAGATTCGTAGAGAGAAAATAGTTCCCAAGACTCCACAACAAAATGGTGTTAGTGAGAGGATGAATAGAACAATAATAGAGCATGCACGGTCAATGAGATTGCATGTGGGGCTGCCTCTTCAATTATGGGTAGAGGCTGTAGATACTTCTGTGTACTTAATCAACCACGGCCCTTCGAGTGCATGAGATGGAGGAATTCTTGAAGAATATTGGACCGAGAAAGAGGCAAACCTTTCATTTTTAAGAGTATTTAGTTCAAAGGCATTTGTGCATGTTAATAAAGAAAATAGAAAAAAATTGGATTTGAAATCCAAACATTGTACATTCATAGGCTATGGCTCTAATGGTGATTATGGATTTCAGTTCTGGGATCTAGATGAATCTAAGATAATTAGGAGTCGTGATGTTGTTTGGTGTGAAAATAGAATGTACAGGGATCAGGTACATGATGACAAAAATCCCAAGGAAGATTTGGTTGAGGATATAGTTCCTAAAAATGAACTCTCGGATGGAAAATATCCACCTACAAGTACCGAGGTTGACAATTTTGTAGGCCGAGCACGACAGCCAGTGTCAGCATCGGCACCTCTGTCATAAATTCAAGAAAATGAGTAGAAAGAAAATAATGATCTCGAGACACCCCCATATTTGGTAAGAAGGTCACAACGTATTAGTAGACCTCTAGAAAGATTTTCCCTTGCTTTGTATTATTTGTTACTAATAGATAGTGGCGAGCCAGAGAGCTTTGATGAGGCAATGCAGGTGGAGTCCACTAAGGAGTGGGAGCATGGCATGAATGAGGAAACAGACCCCCTGGAGAAGAACCAAACATGGGATTTAGTCAAATTTCTGGCTGGGAAGAGAGTACTACAAAACAAATGTCTCTACTGTGTGAAAGAAGAAGAAGGTGGACAGAAAAGGTACAAAGAAAGGCTTGTAGTGAAGGGGTATGAACAAAATAAAGGTATCAATTTTGATGAAATTTTCTCACCTGTTGTAAAGATGTCTTCCATTAGTACTATATTAAGTTTAGTTGTTGTTGAAGATTTACACTTAGATCAACTTGATGTCAAAATAGAATTTCTCCATGGTGACTTAGAGGATGAGATTTATATGTAGCAACCACTTAGATATGAGGTGAAGGGTAAGGAGAAATTGGTTTGCAGGTTAAAGAAGAACCTATATGGGCTCAAGCAAGCTCCCCGGATATGGTATCTAAAGTTTGATAGTTTTATGCATGAGCATGGTTTTACTAGATGTCAATTAGATCATTGTGTATACTTTAAATGACTGGATAGTGGGAGCTACATTATTCTTCTGTTATATGTAGACGATATGCTTGTAGCAGGGTCTAATATGCATGAAATTGAAAAGCTTAAGGAAAATCTTGCACAAAAAATTTCAATCAAGGATTTGGGTACAGTAAAGAAAATCCTTGGTATGTAAATCAAGAGGGACTAAAAAAATAATAAATTGGTGTTGTCTCAGGAGGACTATGTAGAAAAGGTGTTAGAGAGGTTTCAGATGCAGAATGTGAAACCAGTTAGTACACCATTGGATGGGCATTTTAGATTAAGTAAAGAGCAATGCCCAAAAACACAAGAGGAAAAATATTATATGGCATGGGTTCTCTATTCTTCAACAGTTGGGAGCCTTATGTATGCCATGGTTTGTACCAGGCTAGATATTTCCCAAGTAGTGGGAGTTGTTAGCAGGTATATAGAAAATCTGGGTAAAGCACACTGGAAGGCAGTCCAGTGGATTCTCAGGCATTTGAGAGGGACCACTATTAGGCACTTGTGCTTCAGAGGGTCAGATTATAATTCACAAGGATTTGTGGATTCAAATATGGTAGGAGATATGGATAGAAGGAGGAGCACTACTGGATACATGTTTATAGTTGGTGGTGCGGCTTTGAGTTGGATCTCAAAGTTGTAGAAGGTAGTTGCCTTATCTACTACAGAGGTGGAATATGTTGCAGTGACTGAGGCAAGTAAGGAAATGTTATGGATGAGCAGGTTCATGGAGGAGTTGGGTAAGGAGTAAGGGGATTGTAAGTTACATAGTGATAGTCAAAGTGCAATTCACCTGGTAAAGAACTCAGCCTTCCATTCAAGAACAAAACACATTTAGCTAAGATATCACTTCATACGAAAATTGTTGGAGGATGGGAAGCTTTAGTTAGTAAAGATTCATATAGATGATAATCCTGCTGATATGTTTACTAAGCCAATGAAAAAGGAGAAGTTGGATTTGCATTCAAATTTTGTGGGTCTTCAAGATTAATCTTGAAGTGGAAGAAACAAGCCAAGAATAAAAGTCCAAGCAGGAGCTGTAGTGGTGGAGTTACAACAATCAATCTCCAAGTGGGATATTGTTGGTTGTGGAGCCTGATAATGACGGGGGTTTGGGGGTAGCGCCCCCGTAAGCCACATTTTATATGTATTTATGCATTATGAAATTTGGACCATTCCTTATTAGGTCACAGATCTAACGGGTGGTTTTCTATGTTTTCCCGAATTGATAAAAACCCTAATATGTTTAAAGGGTCGTAATGTAAGAGGCTCATTATATCAGTGGTGACACTGTGTGAGAGATTTTTAGCTGGACAAAATAAAAGGATTGGCTGTTTTTGGTGGACGTAGCCCATTTTGGGTGAACCATGTTAAATCTGTGTCTCTGCTTTATTGCATTCTTTTCTGTTTTCTATTTTTCTGTGTTATTCATTACATGCTTGTTTATATGTACAACTGGTATAATCCTAACAAGACTCACCTTAGCTGATTTTATAGAAATTGGAGAAGGCTGACTATCAGGTTCTTGGTGATGAACCCCTTTGGATTCAAATTCATTACTCCAATCCTTGAAGTTCTTAATTTGAGTTGCCCTCTTTAGCTCCTTCCCAATCCAATCGTCATGGCCTGCATGTGCATCCTACTATCCAGAAGAATGAAACTCAATCCTTGTTTCCATGAAAGATTCAAGATATTTTTAGTGAGTAATGAATCCTTAGGAAACCAAGAAACTCTAGTCTGTTGGTTAACCTACAGTAATTCATGATTTTCAACTAATTTTTCATAAATTTTAGGCACATATAGATATGATTTTATAAAGTGGGGGAAGGGTTTAGCCCTTTGCTGAGTTTGTAAAGGTTCAAATGGTGAAGGAGGTGAAATGTTTTCTTGTGAAGGAGATGGAGATTTGGGAGGGATGATAGCAGAAATATGAAGGTGATATATGAAGGAAGAAGATGGAGAAGGGGAAACCTCAATGGGAGCAGTGAGAAATCTAGGGACATGATATCCAAGCTGAGATAGTGCAGGTTGGGAAGGATAAAAGGTAGGGCTATCAGATGGTAGTGTAGGATTTCCCCATTGACAGGGTTTCCTAACACTATATTGGTAAGCCTCCATTTCTTCAAACCGCTTTGATATTTGAGGCATCTTTTCAACCATAAACTGCAGCTTTTGTTAAGGACTTAACTAGTTTGGAATATGGCGAACCCCTAGACAATGCTACCTAAAACCAATCCTAGCTGCCTTTATTACACATGTAGCTCTAACCTGCAACATGCTTGCCTCCATTCCTTGAATCTATCTTTGAGAATCATCATCTTCCTTGATATTTCCACCATCACCTACATAAACTTGTTCTTGATAAATATTTTGGTTAGAAAATAACCATATGGGTTAGTGGGCGGTGGGTTATATGCATATTATTCATGATAGGGATCATAAAAATGATTTGTGGAAGGATTCTCACAATATATAGGTGGAGGGTAATGATATTGCTCTTGTAAATGAGGGTTTCACTGAGAAAATGAAGTCATGATTGAATAACTTCATGAATGAAAGGAAATTGAAAGAAAGGAAGGGAAATAATGAATGAAAATGAATGGAAGGAAATGGAAAGGTCTAAAACTCAGAAAATGGGTTACTTGAATCAATGGAGTCTCCAAATGCGTTGAAAATTATTCCAAAGGCTGAATACCATCAAGAACACATCAATCTTGCTAGTATGAAGTTGTAAATTTCTTCAAACTTGTCCCACCGAGCATTCCAAAACTGTTGGATGAGTTTATCCTAACATCTAATCCCATTCTAACAATCCACAGGACCAAGGGATGAGAGAGGTGCATGATAATGGAAATCCTTGGCTAAAAGATTTGTGAGGGTGTCATCAGTGGAGGTACTTTAAAATAAGTCATTAAGAAAGATAGGTTAATTGAAAAATCCTTATTAGCTTAAGGTGTTTTAAAGCGTTTCCAAATGGACTATGACCCTAAACCTATCAAAAAATCCACATTTTTCAACAAAAATAAAAAAATTCATAGGTGACAAAATCAAATTTTCTAAACACATCCAAGGGGTCCAAAACAAACCACTTTAAAAAATTTCTTAGGGACCACCTAAATTCGATAGAAAACATTGGAATTACACCCCACTTTGTGAGTCCATGTCATTGATCCTTAGAAAACTTGATTCAAACAATATGATCACATTCTCTAATAACACAAATTTTGAAGATGATGCACCTAAACCATCATGGTATAAAAACCATGAATATTGTGAATATCATCATGTCAAATGTCATGGTATAAATTGATGTATGAAACTATAAAACTATAGTCAAGATATTTTAGATCGAGGGGATATAGAAATTGACACACAAGAACCCAATAAATCATCAAATAATAAGTTGGGTACATACACGAAACCTTTTCCAAAGAAAAAACAACAACTAGAACCGCAGCTAGATCAAGGTCAATCCTCATAAGGAAAAAGTACTAATCATATTGTCGCCAAGACATCAAATCCATTCCATTCTCTGTTAGGAATATTTATATTGTAGTGTGAACACACAATATTATGTGAGTGATTATATTATCTAGGATAATATAATATGTGTTGTAATAGTTAATTACATTATGATAAATGCAATTATGAGTGGGTGAGTAAACATTGTTATGAGTTGTTAAGTGAAAAACTCATTAACAATATTAGTTTTGTCAGAAAAAAAATCTCACGTAAAATAACATGGAGTTGTTTTAGGAGTTATGTGTGGAGATATTTATGGAGACTATCTTTCCTCAAATCTAGGAACAACCTTTCCTATATAAATGGGTGTAATACTTCCAATGAAATAATAAGAATGAAGAGTAAGTTTTTAAATTTAATTTATGTAATTCTGATATTATATTTTCATTTGGTACCAGAGTAGGTTTGATGTAGGAAATTTCAGTATTTTCTTGATCAAATCTGTATCAAAGAATAACTTGGGGTTTTCTATACATTTTTATGTTGAACAATGCATTTTTCAGGAAACTATAGTAGAAATTTCAGCAGAACCTAGTGCATATTTTTAAAGATATATGGATGTCACTATGCAACTATCAAATTGAGTGCATTAATACTTCTACTAAAAGTTTTCTCCAATTTCCAATAATGTTGAATTATTAATAGAAAGTCTTGGCTTGCTTGGAGGTTCCAAGGTATTCTATATAAAATTTTAAAGTACCTAATTTAATTATATATATTTTTATGAGTATTGTACAAAATAATGTAGAAATTAAATCTGATTGACAATTTTAAAGGACAAGATTTTCATACATGACAACTACATATGCAATTGCATTAAACAGAAAAGGACTTATGGGATGTAGTTAAAGCTAATGCAATTCCACCAACAACTACAAATGAATTATGAAATGTAGCCTTAAACTGTAAAAATAGGGAAAAAAATCTACTTGATGACAAAATAGATCAAAAATCTCTTTTGGTTGAAGAAGAAACTGATTAGGATGAATACTCTAAAGATGAAGAAATTTCTTTTCCTAGTGATGAGGAATTCTTATGGTAAATAGTTCACTTTTTGGAGGAAGGAGGAATCGGAGGAAGGAGGAATTTTAGGGCCTCTCGTTAGTCACCAATGATTGGGACACAAATTGATCTGGTGGAAATTTACATTTAGCATGTGTGGTTAATTGTTCTGATGTGTTTCTATGTGATTCTAACAAACATTCCTGAGATATCTATATGATGTGGAAGAAGCAAGACTACAATACTTTGTTTATAGGAGGGAAGCTTCTACGTATGATCCTATGACTTTCATACGGTCCTCTGACTTCCATACTTCATTGGAAGATGATCAACCTGTGAATAGATTCACGTAGAGAGGTGATCATGATCAACTAGTGAGAAAGAGAGGTGATCATGTGCAGAAAGATCTAGCTAATAAGATCCTGTAGCAATTGCGAAACTCTATCATACTCATGTCTTCAGGTGTTCTTTCCCCATGTTCACACTAAGGGGGTGAATTTTAGGAATATTTATATTGGAGTGTGAACATAGAATATTATGTGAGTGATTATACTATCTAGGATAATATAATATGTGTTGTAATAGTCAATTACATTATGGTTAATATAATTATGAGTGGGTGAGTAAATATTGTTATGAGTTATTGAGTAAAAAACTCATTAACAATATTAGCTTTGTGAGAAAACAAAATCTCATGTAAAATAACATGGAGTTGTTTTAGGAGTTGTGTGTGGAGATATTTATGGAGATTATCTCTCCTTAAATATATGAACAACCTCTCCTATATAAATGGGTGTAATACTTCCTATGAAATAATAAGAATGAAGATTAAGTTTTCAAATTTAATTTATGCAATTCTTATATTATATTTTCATTCTCTAATTAGATATATCCACCCCATCACCAATAATATTACCACTAACAAAATCAAGTCTTAATTTTGTACCATTACAACTTGATGCACATACATTGTTATCACATGAACCCCTCTATCGAATCCCCTTTATATGGTCAGTATGATCTCTTAGAGAATCTTGAGAAGATAACTGCACTAAGATTTCTATCTTGGATCTCCTCAAAATTTATATTATTCAAAAATACATACTCTATAAGACCCTTGACGAGTCAATATTTTCAACGGAAATCGACCATTTTTTCTTACAAGCCTTGGTTGTGAAAATCACTGCATCTGAATAGATCATTTTTAGCCAAAATGAGATCCCATTAGTTAACTAAACACATAGTTTAACCTTTGTAAATTGAAGTAATCATAACGCATAATAAATTCAATTGGGTGCTTGTGAAAAATGGATCTAGTTTAAACATTTACACTCTGAAGCTTGTTAGATAGTTGGGGTATAATGATACAGAGCTTGAGCCAAAATTAAGGCCTATGATAATGTTGAGTGACAACCGATGAGAACCAATAATTTACCTATGGATGTTGGGCATGTCATATAATAAACTAGCTTCCATGTTATTGATTTGGACCTTCCTTATAACATCCTCCTTGGCCACCCATAGATTCATACCATGCAGGATGTCACCTCCACATTCCATTAGTACATTAAATTGCATTATCAAGGTCAGGAGCTCACAATTCCTGGTGACCCGTAACCCTTTACCCATTACAAAGTGTTCGATGGCCATTACAAAAATATTATGACTTCTCTAGCATAGAACCTATTGTTGAACTTGAATTATAGGCTCTCACCTCTCGTATCTATCCTAATATGCTTTAACCTAATGCCGTTGATGCATCCACTTGCGAATCCCCATTTCTAACATGGATATCTAATTTTAAAATACTCAACACTGGTTGTAGAGAATATGACCTCCAATAGGTCCTCCTCATTTCTAAAATCTAGTTATCACTGAAAATATGTGGTACGACCAAATTTCAACCACAAAGAACACATGAGCACAACAACCTTGACAATTTTATACTAGGCGGGCTCTTAGTAGATGAGAATCTGGATAATACTTACACATCCCAATCATTTGATGAGAATATTTCTATCAATCCCTAGACTATGTCATCCCTAAAAATATTATGTATGCCATGGGATATCAAGGTTATGAATGTGGAATACATGAACAAGGTGTGTGGGAACCTCTCCTTACACATGAAAAAAATGAACAAATATAATATTGGTATAGAGGAATATAGTGCACCATCGATACAAGTTTACACTACCTCTTATGACCAAAAAGATAGCTCTTTTGAATATGACACCGAACCAGGGTCTCCTTGTGGCCTCTACGAAGACCTTGCCACTAAAAATATCATTTTCAATACCGTCATTTTTACTTCGTCCCCTTCCATCACTAAAATTGATCTTGTATACCCATTTCAAATCAATTGGCACCAAAAAAATCACATGCTGATTGATTTATTTTAGAATGAGGAAGCAATAATAGAGTTAATGAGCCTAGGTGATGATATCCTTGTTAGGGATCATAATAAGGGATTCTCCATCAACTTTTATACATTTGTGTACTTTAGGGAGGAGAATGAGTTATACGGTTAGAAAAAGTGAAAAATGTAAAAATATCTTCACAAAATAAAAGAATAAAAAATAAAAAATCCCATAGTGAAAACCTCTTTGAGGCACTTGTAGAAAAAAATGTCAAAAATAAAAAATAGATTATATAAGTGACCATTTTGTTGGTGAAAATATTATTGAAATGCTAATAGAGGAAGAACTCAACTTTCCTCATGATCCTACACATATGGAAGATAGTTCTAATGTATTGGTCAAATAAACTATTGACGTCAACATTGAAACAAATGAGAAACATAGGATTGTCAAGTTGGGAGCTTCCCTTAATCCGGAAGAACAATTTTTTTACTATATTCCTAAGAGAATTTTTGTATGTTTTTGCTAGGTCTTATGTAGACATGTCAGGCTTAGATCCTTCCTTGGTTGTGTACAATTTATTTATTCATGAATCAAATAATCCAATCAAATAAAATATCTATAAAATGTATCCACATGTCGCTCTCTTATTCAAAGAATACATTGAGAAATTGTTGGCAATAGGTTTTATTAGGCCTACTGACTATTCAATGTGGATTTTGAACATAGTTATTGTTTATAAAAATCCATTTGGAATCAATATTTGTACATATTTTAGGGATATCAATAAGGCGTGTCTTAAACATAATTTTCCTCTTCCCAATATCAATATGATAATCAGTTCTACCATAGGTCATGAATTTTTATCCCTCACAGATGGATTTTCTAGCTACAATCAAATCAAGATAACTAACTATGACCAACATAAATCTACCTTTGCAACTCCTTGGGGAACTTTAAGTTATCAGGTCATGAATTTTGACCTTAATAATGTAGGGTCTACATATCAATGTGTCTTGACCATTATATTTCATGATATGTTGAACATTGTAGAAGATTGCATGGATGAAATTCTAGGCAAGTCCAAAACACGATTTTATCACCGAACAATCCTTCGTTGTATTTTTGAGTGTCTTTGAGAGTATGATGTATAATTAAACCCAAATAAATGTGTGTTCAGTGTTATATCAAGAAAATTATTAGGATTCATTATTTCTATAAGTTGAATTAAAGTGGATCCGGAAAAAGTTAGAACTATCACTGAAATGCCTCCTAAAAACTTCAATGCAACTTTGCAAATTCCAGGGTAAAATCTAGGATATTCACAGATTCATTTCCAAACTTGTTGATAAATGTCATTCATTCAACAAATTTCTTAAAAAGGATGTTGATTTCTAATTGGAAAACGAATGCCAACATGCCTTTGCATAGTTGATGCAATACTTAGCCAATCCACATGTTTTAATCCTTCCTATACCGGGTGATCCCCTTTTGCTCTATATTTTAGCTTCCCAATTTTCATTAGTCACACTCTTAGCACTATATGATGCAAAACATAAAAATAGAATTATCTATTATCTTAGTTGTACATTAATATCTTATGAGTTAAATTTCCCACAGATTGAAAATGCATGTTTAGCCATCATATTTTTTTTACAAAATCGTCCTCATTACCTACTAAATAATAAGACTAAGCTCATATCAAAATTTGAATTTCTCAAATATCTCCTATTTAAACCTTCCTCTTGTCAAGAGGATGACCAATTTGATCATTTTACTTAGTGAATTTTACATTGAATATGTCTATCAAAAAGTAGTTAAAGGTCAAGTGCTCGCCAACCAACTGACAAAAGCACAATTGTCAGGAAAAAATCCATTGATTCTTGAATTAAATGTTGCATATTTCTTATTTATCGAAGAGTCCACTACTTAGAAGATCCAGTTTGATGGGTCATTCACCTTTCATGGCTCAAGTGTAATAGTTATTCTTGTTATCCATACTGGTGATCTTAGTGTAAGATATTTTTGAACTAGTTTTCCTTGCACCAATAATATTGTTGAATATGAATCAGTTATTTATGGTTTGAAAGTGACCATTATGTGTAATATTAAACAATTTCAAGTTCTAGGTGAGTCACACTTGAATATCAAATAGGTTACTGATGAGTACAATGTCAACCTGGATGTAAATCTTATCCCCTATAAACATATGGTAGATAGTTTGAAATAATAAATTGTTCATTCACTTTCCAACAGTTCCCACATATGTAAAATAAGGTTACAAATGTTATGAATAATATTGGATATCTCTTATACGTACCTCAAGATAATAATTAACTACAATTCCTTATTGAACATCTCATGCTACCTATTTACAACATATTGGAATTTTGTTTGGTATGTCAGGTTGTTGGTACTTTCTCCCCTTGGTAAGAAGACATTTAAAATTACTTAAACTATGGTACCTTCTCACCTGACATTTCCCATTCCCAAAATGAATCCTTATCCAATGAATATCTTGTTATACATGACTTGGGGGAAATAGCTATCATTTAGGCTATGATGGGACCTTGTTACGGTGTTTAAATTAAGAAGAGTTTATATAAGCTACCAAAGAGGTACATGAAGGCATTTGTGGTGTTCATACTAGTGGCATGGTTATGGACAAGAATAATTTTTTTGTGGGTTATTATTAGCCTACTATGGAAACAAATTGTTGTTAATATATGCACAAATATAACTTGTACACAAAAAATGGAAACTTGCTTCATGTGTGTTGTCAATGCTTGCAGCCTATCAATACACCTTGGCCATTTTCCGATTAGGGGCTCGATCTCATAGGTAATCTCACACCTACTTCATCTAATGACCATAAGCATATCATCACTGCAACCAAATACTTCACTAAATGGGTGGAGGTTGTCTCTCTCACTTATGTAACATGTGCTTAGATATCCAAGTTCATTATTAACCACATCATTTTTCATTATAGAATTCCTTCTGCTATTGTCTTTGACAATGGTAAATATTTTAAGAACAAGATAGCGAAGACCCTTTTTGAATGATTTAAAATATGTCCAAATTTTTATAATCCATATTACTTTCAAGATAATAGGCAAGTTGAGGCCACAAATAAAATGCTTCTTCAGATAATGGAGAAACTGGTTAGTACAACATGTTATAATTGGCACCTCCAATTTCATCTTCCTTATGGGCTTATGATACTTCAATATGAACATATAAAAGATCCACACCACACTCCCTTGTCTTTGGTACTGAATCCATTATACCCTTCGAGATCGAACTTCCCTCTTTACGTATATCTATTATCCAAACAACTATCCTAGCGATTTGGATAACTTGCATACACATCCTTCTTCCATTCGCATTATTCTAACTCCTTCCATTTTCCCTTGTGCGCCTTCCTCCAGTGCACCCTCTTTCTCTCCTATCCTATCATGCACTCCTTGCATGCACATCCCCAGACTTACCTCCCAATCAGCTAAGTCCCTGACATTCCTCTTACGTGCATAGTGTGTGCCCCTCTTCGCCTCTTTCTTCCTTTTCACCCACACTCCATGCGTTCACCTTCTTTCTAGTCAGCATGGTGCACCTCCAAAGTTAAATCCAAAGGGGTAGACTCAAACTTGCACCAGCCCTCCACATAGCAAGTGGTCAACAGAGGTCAAATCCAAAAGCAAAAGCGTGCCAAAAAAAGGACTAAGTATAGAGTACAAGTGGAAGCCTCCAAGCGTCTCAACGACGCAATGTCAGAAGGAAAGTCTGGAGGCAGTCCCCAAAGAAGCGCGGGCCTTCCACATGTCCCAAAGTCCAAAAAGGGGACAGATTCAGGTTGAATAGTCATGTAAAGGTAGGCCAATGGAGAGAGCCAAGTGTTGACACAACGCTATTTCAAGGATCAAATTTGAGGTGGGCTTTCAAACAAGTGCCTAGCCTCCACGTGTCTTGGGTCGGATACAGTGCCTCCGCTCGTGGAAAAGACTCAGTAAGAATACAAAGGAAACAAGGAAACTTGTGGATACTGCCATGTGTCACATGGGTGTTATTCAAAGAGAAAAGGAAGGAGTCAAATCTCAAATAAGTGCAGAGTTGCCACGTGGACCTGGTACGGAAAAATCTTTAAAATATTACACACTCACAATTCAAATTTAAAATGGGCATATCTTTCGACTTGGGGCTTGAAATACGACAAATCTGGCACCGTTGGAAAGATCTTTGCCTCTTAAATGCCTTGGAGATCTGAATATTTATTTTTAGAGAAGTTAGGTGTGGAGGAAATGAGGAAACATCTATCAGGCCATTAAAGCAGAATCAAATTCTTCAACCTCTAGATCTGATTCAATTCGATCTACCATTCCTCCTCCTTCACGACGTCGAACAAGTAATCGATGCAGACATGACAGATTTGGGGTGGATTTGCTGGGGCCATTAACAAATGGTAGTTGAGCTTTGAATTATTTTTTCCTGCTTCTCTCTCTCTCTCTTTCTTCCCTCTGTGCTGAATCTATAAATGACAGGGTCAGGGATCATTGTAAAAGGTTGGACACTCTGGATCCTTACACATATTGCTAAGGACTCCACATTTCCTGTATTTTGAGTTAATGACCTCCATGTTTGGCTCTTGCATGTGGATATCAGCCTCCTTATCATTGTAACAGTTCTGTGCATTTTTGGAAGTAATAGAAGCATTGTTTTGTGACTATTCTCTATCCTAACGTGTTTGCATTCCTTCTTCTTGCCTCTTCTCTTGCATTGTGTATTGTTGTGCCACTTCAGGTCCCTTGCAATTCCATATTTGGTTGTGTTCCATGAGAACGATTTGGCGTGTTTTGCTGTGCTACTCATGCCTATCCTCCTTTCACACATTCCCTGTCATTCTTGCTAAGAACAAATAATGTTCATCCCTCTTTTTTGGTGCTATCACCTTTTAGTGTAGTTTACTTCATGTTATCCTTCTTTCCCTGGTTCCTTGGAATTCTTAGCTTAGTTTCCCCTTTCAGTAGTAGCAGTAGCAGTAACAGTAGCAGTAGAAATAGATAGAGGAACCGTCCTTCTCCGGAGATGTGTCCCAAGCGCGTAAGTTCCCACAAATTGGGGATGGTTTAATTATGGTCTGAGACATCTCGTCCCTTTCGAGATTTGAGACGAGGGTGCACGTCTGAGAAACCAACAATTTCTGGCACATCTGCTAGGACCAGCATTGAAATCTCAAATATAATATCTCTAAGTTATGGTGTGTGAACTTAGTGTTTCAGCCTTTGAAGGTTCATTTCAAACACATCTGATTACTCCTAATATTTAAGATCTCTTTTTTGGCAGTCCTGAGTGCCTTTCATGAGAATAGTGCACACAAGAAGAAGTGCAGCAGCTGAATATTCTTTTGAATACCTCCAGCTATTGTCGAGAAGAGTTCGTTCTAGAGATCCCGCACACACATCTCTATTTCTAGTACGCAGTGCCCACTCAAATATTGAAAATAGAAAAACTGTGTCCCCTATAATGATGCATAAGCCCCCCCTCCATTGATAAGCTTTGCAAACTTTGATGGAAGGAGTCCCTTACTCCTGGCCATGCAACATGATATCCCAAATGGCACCTTCAAGAGTATTCCTTACTTTACTAGTGAGAATCAAGTCACCCCTTAGGAGCATATCTAGGATGTAGAAAATGTGTGTTCACTCTATCTGATCACACATAATGATGTAGCAGTCAGGTTTCTTGTAGCCTCTTTTAAAGGAAAAGCACTTTAATGGTACTGAGGCTTAAGACTTGGATCTATTAGCACCTGGGATGAGCGTGGAACATCTCTATGTAGTTATTTTGAAGACAAGTCAAATCACCTATCTTTGGTGGAGCAACTAACAACAACAAGGAGGGCACCCAATGAGCAAATGAATGATTTCAACATTATATTTTAGAAGACTTGGGATATAATCCCTCTTATGGTAAGACCTATAACCCAGCATGCTTTCCTTTACTATCCAAAGGTGCTCAACAACGATATTTCAGTTATGATGTAATATATGGGAGGTAGGACTCTTCCAACTTCTTATAACATTGTAGTAAGGGAAGAAAATAGTATCATTCATGTGGGAAAGTTGGCTCCTAGACTACCCATGACCTTTTTCCTAGAGATGTCACAAGCGCCCCAGCCTTCCATGGCCCCTGTTCCTACTCCTGAGAAGAGTGTGCAAGCAGTTGCCTCAACATCTTATTATCCATCAAGGAAAAAGGAGGATGAAGAAGTAAAGGCCTTGATTAGAAACTTATCAAACAAGGTCATATCATTAGAAAAGTAGCAAGCACAAGCGTATAGAGGAATTTCCAATTAAGAGCATGGCCATGGCAATCGGCTTTGGCAGAATCAATACGGAAATCAAAGATACGCACCCAACTAATAGAATGATATGTGGTAGCCTAATGCACATCTACCCTTGCAAGTTGTCCCTCTTGGGCCTTCTCTCCCAGCACCCAGTGTAAGCCGAGCACTTGTTCTGGTTTAGAATAACTTGGCACAAGAGTCAAAATGGTGCTTCCCTTGCAAAATGCCTCATAGTCAGTACCATTGTGCTAATGTTGCTTGCGCATAAACCGTCATGATCTAGAATGCTTCATCATGTGAGCCCTCAACAAGCACCCATGAAGCAGATAATCCAGAAGGAGCAGAAGCTCCTTCGGAAACCAATTTGATGTTCTTTGGTGCGGAGGACTTATGTGTAATCAACCAAGCTGCAGAAGATACAAACAGACCGCATGCCTAGGTGGCAGACAACTCAAGATATAAGAAAATAATATTAGATTCAAGCATGTAGGTCATAGTCCCAGCAATACAAGCATATCTTTATAAGAAAAAAGAATCAGAAAAGACCTTTGCAGTAAAAGCATTCAAATCCTTGTGTAGGAGGTCCCACATAAAGCTCCTTTTGAAGCAACACCCGCCCATACTTTGGTAGGCCAAGCCTTTGTTCTAGCTAAAATTTAGGCTTCTGCGCCTGAACAGTCAAGAAAGGATGTTGTTCCCCAAATGCATAAGGTGGGGGGGCTTCCATTCAACATTATTGACTAGATGAAGAAAACAAACACAAACGTCACAATGTAGGATGTCCTGACCATTCCATCTCAGTGGGATCTATTACATGAAGCTCTAGTGCAACTTCTCTACACTGACCTGGTTATGTAGAATCCACACGCTTCTATCAAAATATGTCAAGAAGAAGAGAAAAAAGTAAGTAAAGTTGATAAAACCCCACCCTTCTATATGTCCTTGATTATGGACAAACACCTAGTGCATAAGTGCTTGATTGACTCGGGCACTAGTACTTCTATTATGCCTAAGAAGATAGCTGATGTCTTAGGTCTAAAATATAACCCTTTGTCTAAAGGAGTCCTGCAACTTGATGGCTCAATTGTAACCACCTTAGGAGTCATCAAGGATCTTAAGGTAACCCTCCATACATGTCCAAGCCTGACAATTACTTAAGATGTGTCAATTATTGACCTGCCTCCTTTGTTTGTCATATGTATATCAAGTGAATTCACTGCTAAAGTGGGTGGTTACTTGTCTTCTAATTGGTTTCATATGTTACTCAAGATAAGGTATGGTACCCAGTTTACCATACAAGCTGAGCCCATATTTTCTTATCATGTAGAGACATATGTCCCATCCCCTCTCCAAGCCACTTGTCTTATCCAGGAAGAACAAGTTTTAGTTCCTGAAGAGAAGTCTCTTCCACCCTTTGTTCTAGACCTAGTACTTGATGAATGGGCGGAAAGACATAAAAAATTTGATCCCTATGCTGAAGAACTAGAAGCCTATGAAAATGTGCTCACAGGAGACAAAGTTCAAACTGGTCTATGGAAGTTATACTTTGATGGATCCAGAAGAAGAAACAATGCAGGAGTAGGAGTGGTTCTCATTTCCCATAGGGATGAGAAATTTTTCTTTGCGCATAAGTTATATTTTGCATGTTCTAACAATGTGGCAGAATATGAAGCACTCATGTATGGCTTGCTTATTGCTGAAAAGAAGAAAATTAAAGTGCTGCAGATCTTTGGGGACATAGAATTGGTCATCCACCAGGTCACCAACATATGCTAGACAAAGAATAAGCTTCTTAAATATTATAAACATAGAGTTTGGGACCTGCTTGAGAGCTTTGATGCCCTTAATTTGTAGGTAGTCCCGCGTAAAATGAACAAAGAAGCTAACCAAATGGCCGCGCTCAGTTCACAATTTTATCTTGCTGAGGACTTTATCAAAGGCAACACTCATCACATTAAGATGGTAATAAGACCATCCATTCCATATAATAACACCAACTGACAAGTTTTTGAAAGTGACACGCAGATTGTCTAGTTTATCCAGAATGAAGCTGAATTTTCATCAAGTATGTAAGCTGACTTGTATGACAGCTATGGTGACCAAGTAATACAGATGAAGACAAATAAGTTTCCTAAAGGGCTGGTCACCTTAGAGAAAATGTTCAGCCTTTATGATGAGTTAAAGGGTGAGGAGAAATTCATGAGCACCACGCAAGTGGATTGCTCTCCCATTACTATTGCGCATGGAAAGGAGTTGCTTCTTAGCAAGACTTGTGCACATGAAGAAAAACATGCCTTCATCTCTCTCTGTCAAAAATACACTAACATTTTATCATGGGAATATGAAGACCTCAAAGGCTTTGATCCAAGTATTGCTCAACACTCCATTGAACTTGATCCTGACATAAATCCTGTTAGATAGAAACAACACCCGGTAAATTCAAAGATAGAGCCCCTTATGAGAAAGGAACTATCAAAAATCTTTGAGGAAAAAATTATCTTTCATATGATCAAATACTCTACCTGGGTTGCAAATCTGATTCCAGTATGCAAGAAAAATGGTGAAATCAGACTTTGTGTTGATTTTAGAGATTTGAATAAGGTGTCTCTAAAAGATCACTATCCTTTTCCTTTAATGGAGCAGATTCTTCTGACTGTGGATGGTGCGCAAAGGTTCTCCATGTTAGATGGGTATTTGGGTTTCAACCAGATCCTGGTCAAGGAAGAGGATCAATTAAAAACAACATTTGCAACCAAGTGGGGAACATATCCATACTAGAAAATGCACTTTGGTCTGTCAGATGCAGGTGCAACATTTAAGCGCGCTATGGATATTGCCTTCAAAGGTTACATCAATGAGTTCGTCTTGGTTTATCTTGATGATAGAACTATCTTCTCAAAGTAGAGCATGTATCACATGACACACCTAGAAAATGTCTTTGAGAGATGCAGAGAATTCGGGGTATCTCTTAACCCCAAGAAGTGCAATTTTGCGGTGGCTCAGGGAAGGCTCTTGGGCCCTGTGGTTTCAAAGGATGACATCGCGATTGATCCTGAATGCGTTTCATCCATCCTAGGCCTTTCCCTACTGACATAGAAAAAGGCCTTATAGTCCTTCCTCGGTAAGATTAAATTTTTTAGGCATTTTATCCCTAACTTTGTGGGACTGGTTTGGCCCATCACCCTTATGCTCAAGAAGAACATAGCCTTCAGATGGACAACATAAGGAAGAGAAAGCTTCAACAAGATAAAAAAAGAGATTACTTGTGCGCCAACACTCATCAATCTAGATTACTCAAAGGATTTCATCGTTTATGCTTATGGTGCTGATGCAAGCATTGTTGTTGTCCTAACACAGGAAAATGAACAAGGGCTGGAATAGCTAGTGGCCTTCTTTAGCTAGATGCTGAAGGATTATGAATTGAAATACAGTCACCGGAGAAGCAGGTCTTCACCATTATGCACGCGCTCAAGAAATTCAAGAGCATGCTCACCACAAATCATATCAAGGTGTTAGTCTCCCACTCATTTATTAGAGACTTCATCATGGGAGTAGAAATCAGCGAGAAGAGAGTGTGATGGGTGAATAAAATCATGGAATATGATGTGACTATTAAGGCCACAAAGCTGGTAAGAGGCAGTGCACTCCACGAGCAGATTATTGAGGATGCAGAGAGTGAACTTGAGGCTTCATTATTTTTAGATGAAGACCTCCCACATGTAGAACATGAAGAAACTATAGACCATGTCATGCGTGACTGGATGGAGGACATTATCACATTCCTTTCCAAAGGTGCATACCCTCCCGGTTTGAACAAAGAAAAGAGAAGGCATATGAGGTTGTAATCTATTCCTTATGTTCTGATTGTTGGAATTATCTTCAAAAGAAATCTAGATGGTGTGTTGTTAAGATGCATTAATGGTGTGTAGACTGAAAAAGTGTTAGCAAAATTTCACGATGAATTCTCTGGTGGACACTTCTCTGCCAAAACTACAACAATGCAGATCATAATGCTAGGTATCTTTTGGCCTACCTTGTTTACAGACGCACATAGGTGGGTCACAAAATGTAAAGAATGTGCTTTCTTTACATGAAAGAAAAGATTGGCAGTACTTCCCCTTCGACCAATCCAAGCGGATCAGCCTTTTGCGCAATGGGGTCTCGACTTCATAAGCATGATCAATCTACCTTCAAGCGTTGGACATAAATGGGTGCTGACAGTTACAGATTACTTCACTAGATGGAAAAAAGCTATCGTGCTTAAGGAATCAACTGAAGCAATCATCCTTGACTTTCTCAAAGGTTTAGTCACAAGGTTTGGCATTCCTCAAACCATTTTCTCTGATAATGCAAAGGCCTTCCTTGGTGCTAAAATCACTAATTGGGCTCTAAATCTAGGCATTTACCTAAAAACATCTTCCAACTATTACCCTCAGGGAAATGGTCTAGTAGAATCAATAAATAAGAACCTGATCAGAACCATGAAGCACTCAATGAACATCAGCCAAAGACAGTGGCATACGAAGGTCCTGCACGCGCTCAGGGTAGATAGAATCAGAGTAAAAAAGGCACTAGGAACTTCACCTTACAAGCTTGTCTATGGTAAGGAGGCTGCCCTTCCTTTGATGCTAGAACTAAATTCATTAGCACTTGCCTAGCAACTAGAATTTGAGGTCACATATAAGAGAGAAATCAGAATGGTAGAGCTTGTTCATTTTGAAGAGCTCAAAAACTCTGCTATGATCAAGTTAGAACAGCGTTAGTAAGTAATAAAGAAATGGTTTGACAGAAATCCTAGGCCTCAAGCTTTCACATTTGGGGACCTGGTTCTAAAATAGGATGTTGAAAAAGCTAAACTAGGGCACCATTCAAAATTTGATACACTTTGGAGTGGCCCATACATCATCAAGTCCTGCAAAGAAGCTAACTCTTTTGAGTTAACTCATCTAGATGGAAGCGCGTGGCAAATCACAGTAAATGGGATCTATCTCAAACCCTTCCATTAGGTTTCCTACATCATGTTGTATATATTAAAGTAGTTTCAGTTCTGCCAAGTGTGGTTTGTGCACATTGTTTGTTTGTAAATAGTTCTTTCCCCTCACGTGCTTCCTGCATGCGCCCTTTTGTAACTTTCAAAATGTAGGGCTTCTCTTAGAAATTGTGAGATTCAGAACAGAGTGCAGATATGATTTCCATGTGATTACAGGGGAATTTTCAAGATTGAAAAAGTTGACTCCATGCCCAATGGACTTCTAAGGCTACTGATCTCTTTCATCTAGCAGGAAGATGGCCTCGAAAGTCACCAAAACTGTTATCCAAATAGCTCTCCTAGCGATTTGGATAAATTGCATACAAATACTGCTTCCCTTCGCATTCTTCTATCTCCTTCCATTTTCCCTCACGTGCCTTCCTCCAGTGTGCTTGCTTTCTCTCCTATCCTGTCGTGTAATCCTTGTGCACACCTCCCTATCAGCCAAGTCCTTGGCATTCCTATTTTGTGCATAGCGTGTGCCCCTCTTCGCCTCTTTCTTCCATTTCTCCCTTGCGTCCACACTCCGTGCGTTCAACTTCTTTCTATTCAGCATGGCACACCTCCAAACTTAAATCTAAAGGGGCAAACTCAAACTTGCACCAACCCTCCACATAGCAAGTGGTCAACAAAGGTCAAATCCAAAAGCAAAATCCGGCCAAAAAAATGACCAAGTATAGAGTACAAGCGGAAGCCTCTAAGTGTCTCAACGATGCAATGTCAAAAGGAAAGTCTGGAGGTAGTCCCCAAAGAAGCGCGGGCCTTCCACGTGTCCCAAAGTCCAAAAAGGGGACAACGTTGGGTTGAATAGTCATACAGAGGCAGGCCAGTGGAGGGCTCCAAGTGTCGGCTTGACGTTATTTTAAGGAACAAATTTGGGATGGGATTCCAAAAAAGTGCCTAGCCTCCACGCATCTTAGGTTGGATATAGTGCCTCCGCCCATGGAAAAGACTCAGAAAGAATATAAAGGAAATAGGGAAACATGCGGATACCGCCATGTGTCATATGGGTGCTATTCCAAGAGTGAAAAAAGGGGTCAAATCTCAAACGAGAACATAGCTGTTATGTGGACCTGGTACAGAAAACTCTTTAAAATATTACACGCCCGTGATTCAATTTAAAATAGGCATATCTTTCGACTCGGGGATCGAAATATGAAAAATATGGCACCATTGGAAAGATCTCGGCCTCATCTATGCCTTGGAGATCTGAATCTTTGGTTGAAGAAGTTAGGTAGGGAGGAAATGAGGAAACGTCTATCAGGCCATTAAAGTAGAATCAAATTTCTTCAACCACCAAATCTGATTCAATTCGATCTGTCGTTCCTCCTTCGAGGTGCCGAACAAGTAATTGATGCAGACATGACAAATTTGGGGCAGATTTCCTGGGGGAATTAACAATGGTAGTTGATCTTTGAATTAGTTTTTCCTGCTTCTCTCTCTCTTTCTTCCCTCTGTGCTGAATCTATAAAAGATAGGGTCAGGGCTCATTGTAAAATTTTGGACACTCTGGATCCTTACGCATGTTGCTAGGGACTCCACATTTTCTATATTTTGAGTTGTAGACCTCCATGTTTGGTTCTAACATGTGGATATCGACCTCCTTATCATTGTAACAGTTCTATGTATTTTTGGAAGTAATAAAAGCATCGTTTTATGACTATTCTCTATCCTAACGTGTTTTCATTCTTTCTTCTTTCCTCTTCTCTTGCATTGTGTATTGTTGTGCCACTTCAGGTCCCCTGTTGTTCCATATTTGGTTGTGTTCCATGAGAATGATTTGGTGAATGTGTGTTTTTCTTTGCTACTCATGCCTAGCCTCCTTTCACACATTCCCTTTCATTCTGGCCCATAAAAGATAGTGTTTATCCCTCTTTTTTGGTGCTATCTCCTTTTAGTGTAGTTTACTTCATGTTATCCTTCTTTCCCTGGTCCCTTAGCATTCTTAGCTTAGTTTCCCCTTTCAGTAGTAGTAGTAGTAGTAGAAATAGATAGAGGAACTGGCCTTCTCCGGAGGTCCATCCCAAGCGCGCAAGGTCCAAAACTTGGGGATGGTTCCATTATGG
Organism: Taxus chinensis; assembly: GCA_019776745.2. Lineage (NCBI taxonomy): Eukaryota > Viridiplantae > Streptophyta > Pinopsida > Cupressales > Taxaceae > Taxus > Taxus chinensis. The sequence continues at coordinate 57,801,778 of CM034156.1, read as the reverse complement.
TCTCAGACACCTCAGCCCTTTCGAGATCTGAGACACGGGTGCACGTATGAGAAATCAACAATATCCTTGAAGGATTATCTAGACAATGAAGAAGATTGTAGAGTGGCTAGGCTTGCAAAGCTCAAGCTTCTCAATGAAAAACACCTCCATACCTTGGATCACCTCATGGTGTATCATAATCTAACCCACACTAGATACAAAAAATGCATTATCTCTCGAGAAATTGAAGTCAGATATCTTATCCTTATAGAAAATAAGTTCAATACTACCGTGGAATGAGAGAAGAAGGGAAAGTTTGAACCTAACTAGTTAGGACCATATATTGTGGTGGATAAATTTAGTTTAGGAGATTATAAGATAGCTCACCATGATGTTACAGAGATTAGGTATCCCATGAACTTCATGTACCTCAAACACTTCTATACCTAAGCTTAGTTGCTCAAAAATAGTAAAGAAAAATTCATCAAATGGTGAAAACCATGCAATTGTTGTGCCTTGGGCATGTCCTTTTGTGAAAACCAGTTTATGTCGACATGGAAGGATTTTTATGTTAAAAAAACATCATACTTGGGGGCATGATCACTCCTTCCTATATTTTCCATGGCTTGAGTTCGTATGCGTGTTGAGCTTGTTCCTCTTGGTCTTGATCGGAGTTGGCTTATTCTTGTACATTTATGTTGGAATTTATCCTTGTATATTATCATATTTCACTAGGGGCATCTTAGTGCTCTATTCTTTTGTACATAGTTTCATTAACCTAAAAAATCACAAAACATTGGTAAAACATAGAAAATACAAAAACATTTGTAAAACCTAGAAAATTAAAAAATATTCACAAAACCTAGAAAATCCAAAAAAATTGATAAAACTTATAAAATCCCAAAAATATTCATAAAACCTAGAAAAATACAAAAACACTCGTAAAATCCAAAAACCCAAAAGGATTATCTAAACATAATCAAAGTACACATTTTCTTCTATCTGAACTTCTACATCCTTCATTCATTCTATTACTTTTATCCTCAGTTGGGGTATCATCTTAACCCTTGTTCCATAACTACGACATTTGGGTACTATAGTAGGATAACAAAAAACATTGGTACATATTCTTAAAAATTGATTATGTGAGTGTATTTTCTTGTACAATTTTACTTGTTTGGTTACTTTTTTGTTAATTTTCTCATATTTCATTTCTTTGATATTTTGCTTTGAGTTAGTCCTGTAGCATCTTACAAATATTGGTATTACGGCTTCTCATGTTATTCTAAATTTTTATTGTATTCTTACATCAAATAAGAGGTATTTCAATTTGTATCAATGATCAAGCTATAACAGGGTCTACCTATCCTACATCATCATCTATCTATCTTGCCATCCTTTCTAACATTCCCTCTAGCTAACCTTTTCCATTTCTCTTACCTATTGCGACATAGTGGTAGAAATGACTTGTTGTTACCCCTCCCTTCGTCTATATATCCCTCTTCGTGGTGGTTTCGAATACCACAATGTCCTTCTGACCATTTCGATTATATTTTATTCCACCTCAATCATTTTCCTCTTCTTTTCAAGTGTCCATTGCCTACTTTTATCATCCCATTGACGCTGAAGGAGGAATCATCCACCCTCTGAATTTTTATTCTATCCATGAAAAATTAAATTGTTTACTATATTTGAAATAACATCAATCGTGTAACACCACATCAAAGAGGGGAAAATGTAGACACCAATTTCCTCTACACAATTTTAATATTAAAAATGCACTAATTAATCTTCTTCCTATCATCACACTATAATTAGCGACCTTCCGCTAATTATCTAATTCCCCCATCTTGGATACCAATTAATATTATTCATTATTTATAATCCCCTTTTTATTAATTATTTCCTCTTTTAATTACTATGTTCCCTTTTCGTAATCCTGTGTTTAATTGATAAACTATTTGGTTAATTAAATGCCTCTCTCAAACCCCTCAAATCCACTAATTTTCCTCTACATCTCCTCTAAATAGCTTATATAAGATAATATTGGCCTATTAATTACACCCAATTGATTAATTAAACCTCCTCTAACTCTCATGAATCATTAATCCCAATTTATAACCTCTAATCATGTTTATCCACTCCTAATTCTATATCTCCATTGTCCCACATTCACTAGCATTTATTCTTTTCTTAAAAAGGAAAGCTATAAAGCATCCTAGCACCTCCTTACAGAAAACACACCATATCCTTGTAAGACATACATACTCATTTCTCATAAGATCATTTTTTATTTTTGGAAGGGTTTCCAAAATTGAGAAAACTTCTACTTGTTGAAGTAGTAAGAGAAGAGTCAAACATGTCTTGGGCCATTTTGACAAGATCTCTTCCTTTACCAAGTTCCTTGATTTTTTGTGGCTTATGTTTTACTTGCAAGGAATACCCACATATCAAAATACCATCCACAGAACAAAGGGAGGTTGGAATAAATGTTTTTAATGTTTGTGGAAGTTAGCTTCCTTTCATATTCTTTATCTTGATGTATTTGCTTGATGGAATATACATACAGTTTACTTGGTGTTATATCCTTAGCTTAAATTTTTCTATTTATTTAGCATGCATACACATTGTCCACTACTATTGGTACATCTATTATGCACATCCACGGGGATTCACACTCTTCTTCTACTTTAAAATATCTTGAGCATATAATACATTATTTGAAAACTAAGGTTTTAGAATTCAAGAAAGGTGTTCCTAGATCATTTAATACTATGGATTATACTCAATATATTCATACTCCACTTGTACCTAAAGTGGTATCATATCTTTTACCTCTAGGTTATATGTCCACTAAGTTTCCTATGTATGAGGCTAAAAGTGATCCAAGCAACATCTTCACTCTTTTCACATTGATTGGTTATAATATGATTTTAATGATCCAATTATTACTAATATTTCTTTTCGAGGACTAAGGATAATTTTAGTGGCGAATATTCGTAATATGGTGAATATTCCATTTTTGAAAAATTTGAAAAGGTGAATTTTCTAGCGTGGGTCAGTGACCTGTTCGCCTAAAAATTACAGTTTAATTTTTTTAGAGGTCAACTTCGCCTACCCTTGAAACTATCCCCTATATAATCCTAGATTATTCGCCAGGCAGAACACTACTAGATCACTCATACCACTTGGGGGCATATGTATTATCAAGTACAATAAATGTGTGACAGGAGGGCAAAAGCTATAGACACATGACAAGAGGGTGTAGGTTGCAGACGAGCGACATAGAGTTTGTTAATGCGCAACATGGAGAGTTTTTTGACGCGTGACATGGAGAGTTTTTGATGTCCAATAAGAGTGTGCAGGAAGTAGAATTGCGACAGAGAGTTTGTTGATGTGCAACACAAAGATTTTGTTGTCGTGTGACCAAAGGGCAGAGGCTGTAGACGAGCGACAAAAGATTTAATATCACGTGCCAACAAGGTGGTTGACGTGCATCAATGAACCTCACTGACATGCGTCAACGACCTTGTTGACATGTGTCAATGAGGTTCATTGATGTGCGTTAACCACCTTGTTGACGCGCGATAGCAAATATCCTGTCGCATGTCTACAACCTTTTGTCACACCTATTAAAAGTCAGAATTTTTTTTTGTTGCCAGACCCCTAAAAAATTCTCCTTCCCTTGAAACTGGTTTCGAGGATATTTGCCAAGTATTTTCCACCTCTGATTTCTAAGAGGTCTCTTAAAATGAACCTTGTCGAGGACCCTTAAAGATTATGCTTTGCAATATTTATATGATCTACATATTCATATTTCAAAGGATTTAGATCCATTTTCTAAACCATTTCTTTCTTGAATGGTTAAATGTTATAAGGCTCTAATGAACAAATCAATTAATATGTATTGTGCTACAAGATTGTGCTTACTTATTATACCTAAAAAATGATTTAATTTTGGGAAAAGGGGGGTTAATTCATTTTACTTAATTAAATTTTATGTTAGGATTAGATCCAAGATGTATATGAAGTGTTTTAACTAATCACAAATAATTGAATATACATATATAAAAATTTGCAAGATAGATTAATAAGAACAAATTCTAAATGAAACAATACACACGAGGATAGAGGCATTTATGTATTTCATTGGTATAAAAGGTGATTTGGATATGAAAGAAGGATGAAATTATTGTAAATTCTCTAAAGATGTTTCGTCTCTAATTCTAAGAGTGCATAATGACTAGGGAGGAAGTTGTTACTTAGGTATAGAATAGTTTGAAAGTCCCATACTTAATTGGTAATTACCTATCAGGAAATATTGGGACTTTGTGATTTTTTTGGCCATGTTGGTGATTGGAATATTCCTTTTGGTGAAACCTTAGGTCTCACAAATGTGTGAAACCCTAGATACATCCTTAAATAAATTAAAACCCTCACCATGGGTAAAACCCTTCCAAAAAGGTTAGTGTTTGAGTCGAACAACACTCCATACACTACCTACATTGGTATTACTCTAAAGAGGCATACAATTCCACACAGTTATCCACATTAAAAAGTGATATCTACATGGATGTGACTACCTTTGTCAACTTATTCACTTGATAATGTTTCGTAGTGGCTTGTTCACTTGTGCTTGACTATGATTGGTGATCTAAATATGTTTTGTTTTAAATTCTGGGAGTGCACAATGATCGGGGAGGAAGCTGTTACTTAGGTATGGAATAGTTTGAAAGTCCCATACTTGTTTGGAAAATCCCTATCGGGAAATATTGGAACTTTGTGATCTTTTTCCTCTTTAGGTGATTGGAATATGCCATTTGCTGAAACATATGGTCTCACGAATGTATGAAACCCTACATATATTCTGAAATAAATTCAAACCCTAACCATAGATAAAACCCTTCAAAAAATTCTAGTGTTTGGGTTGAAAAAAATTCATACACTACCTAAAATGTATTGATCCAGAGAGGCATAAAAATAAATGTAGTTCTCCAGATAGAGAAGTGATATCTATATGGCTATAACTACCTTTGAAAAATAATTCACTTGATAATGTTTCCTAGTGACATGTTCCCTTGTGCTTGACTATGATTTTTCATCTTTCACCACATCATTTTGACTGAAATAAGTCACAATTTAAGTCACTAAACAAGACATTTTTAATTGCAAGTTATAGGACTGAAGATGCATTTAAGTAATGACTGCGAATTAAGGCTAACTAAAAGTGTGATGATATATTACATTATGTGTAGTCTTTTATTTTACCAAACTAAGATAGGCACATTGGCACTTCATCTAGATAAGTCTGGAAGCTCACCCTAAATGTGTGTACCCACCAAGTCCCTCCTTTGTTTACTTATGAATTTGTTAGACATGCATATACATAACAATACATGCAAGCAAACACAACATAACATAAAAAATTGGCAGCACATATAATAAGGAAATCATTCATAGATAATGACTAATAAGATTTGAATACCCATCAAGCCATGTTCAGACATAGTCACCTTAGCCATCCAGACACAATTATCCATTGTAAAACACAATTGATTACATAATAAGTATGTTGATTACATCACAACTGCTTACAACCAGGTGTTGAACCATGCGCGCATATCGGACTTAGCTACAAACTCCAAAAGCTACATACTACTCAATCAAAACTCAGAACCAACCAATACAAGGGTGCATCACCTATATATATACACGGTGGGGACTTGCCTTTCACTGCCTACATGCACATTTCCTAATAATAGGCGTGCTCTAATAATAACCCACATGCTTTTTCAACTTGTCTTAACAATAGATTGAGCCATAAATAGCTCCACACTTTATCCTGCTTTAATCCTATTAATGGCCTGCTTTCATGCATCATCTCCATCCTTGTTTGCACGTGTTTTATTATTTATAACCTTTGCGTGCGTGCCAAGCTATATTCCATTTTTGTCTATTTTTAGCACTTTCTCCAAAATTGGCTAAGTCCTAGATGTTCTGCATGCATACGCGCAAGCCTTTCGCGCTGATTTGTTACCCTGTATTGCGTGCACCTCCTCGTGCGCGCCCGCCCCCATGCGCAACTTCCAACTCTTGCGCATGGCTACTACTTAGCCATTTTCTCCAACCAACATTACCCCACACTAGGAGTATTGTCCGTCCTTGACAATATTTCAACCAAAGAATCCTCTCCAAAAGAACTATTGAAGAATGAAAGAATAAAGAACGGGAGTGCATTTACCCAATGAATTAAAGAATAAGACTCTGTCAAATGCGCGCGCATCCCAACTTATGCCTGAGGTGGCTGGAGTAGCTCTAAAAACTCCATGTTCAAAATATTTTCTAGCCCCTTCCACCCTGCGACTCAGCGAGCTCCTTAACAGCTTTGTTTGGCTCTGATTCAACAATATTTGGTACTTGTTTAGGGGCTTGCTCTTCAACCTTCTCCTTCAGCTCCTTGACTACTACATCAAGGTCTGACGCCACTCCTAAGGTATCCATCTTGCGCATGACCAAGGGATAGAGCTCCTTGAGTCTTACCTCAAGTGTGTCCTTCACGACCTTTATTAAATCTCTCTTCTCTGTGACTTCGGCCATGACCTTCTTGCGCCTAGCCTTATTGTCCTTCATAGTGGCTTTTATCCTTTTCAGCTTTGCCTATTCCTTGGTAGTATGCGCTCTAAGGATGGGGTCAAAATCCTTATAATTGTCAAACGCGCACTCTGCCTTCTTTATGGCCTCCTTGATCTCTGCGATCAATGCCTCATACTCTGCTACCTTTTGCTCCACTGCTTCCTTATTCTTTTTCTTCAACGCTAATTCCTCCGTTGTTGGCGCTTGTCCACTCTTCCTCTCCATCATCATCATGCGCACTAAGTCTTCCGACTGCTTCAATTATGTGGAATATACATCCTGTGCCTGTTCCACTAGTTGAGGGCATGTGCTCCTGATACTTTTTATTATATCACCTGTTTAATCATACGCATCCGTTGTGAGCTTCTTTTGATCCCTTATTTTTTCCTTGAGCTTCTGTATCCGCTCATCTTTTCGCTCCCTGTCTCCCCGCATTATCTGTATTGCAGTGCCCTTGTCCAGATTTCTCCGTGCAACTTTTGTAGCCATCTTATTTAGCTCCGTTCAAGGTAAGCTCGGTGGGATTGATGGTAGTGAGGATCATATTTGGATCCTTTTTCATCTTCCTTTTGGAATATGCTTCGTTTTTTACTTCAAACTTCAGCTCCTCCATGTGCGTCTGCATACTCCAAGACAACATCTTTGTGCACATCTCTGCTGCTTCTTGATCAATCAATTCCCAACCAAACAATTCTTCTTTCGACACAGTGCTATGGAATCTGGCCCTCAATACCTTTGTTTGGTCATCAATATAATTCATCTATGGGGCCCGCAGAGGCTCGTTCTTCTCCCTTTTGCCACTCCGCTTCCCCTTGGGCATCTCTTGTGCAATATTGAGTTGGGCACTGCTCCCATCTTCTCCTGCAACGACCGTGTCTTTCCCAGATGGTTGTTCTCCATCACCTTTTTTATTCCTTTTCTTTCCCCTTAGGGCCTTCCCTATGCGCATTGCGCATTTCTTCATTTTCTTGCTTGATCTCATCTTTGGGTTCTTCTTCTTCATGGGTTGGCTCTTCATCGTGTGTGACCTCCTCTGCTGAAGGTCACACACGAACCTCCAAGTCTTCCAAGTCATCCTCGCTCTCCTCAATATGAACCACCCGTGGCTTCTTCTTCATCGGGGTTGTCTTTTTCTTTGCCGGACTTGGTTTTGTTGGCATGACTACAGGCGACTCCTTGGGTGTCTTTGAAGTACTCGTACCTTTGCTCTTTTCTCTGTGCTGTCACTGTATCTTCTGTCTTCGGCTCTGGTCAAGCGCGGTCTCTACTTCTTCCTCTTCTTCTTCTTCCTCCCCTTCATCCTTTACTTCTTCTTCTCGGGGAGGGGTCTCCTCTCGCCTTCGCTTGGTCATTCCCATTGTTTGTTTCTTTTTTGGAGGCTTCGGAAGATGAAGATATCACGCGTCGAGGCACCTACCATCCTTCAACTTGGGCCTGAGGTAGATATACACCCTGTATGCGCTCTTTCCCACTACAATAGTTGTGGGGCTTAGGTCGAAACTGTCTGACTCTATTGTCTCCACATATGCATATTTGGAAGGATATACATATGTTTGGCACGAGGTGTGGCAATCCGAATCAACCTTTTTTGCATCGAAAGTTAACTTGCACGCATCTTTTATTCTGTTCACCGAAGCTTGGAAGTACTTGACAATGAAGGCAAAAGGCAATTTGCACTAAGGGCCCATCTCTCCATTGCTGAGTATGAACCTACCAAGGCAGAAGTGCTGGTGTACCGCGAATTCTGCCTTTCCATCAAGTAGTGAGGGCGATTCCCTGGGCACGCGCCTCTCGTTCTTGAATGCCTTGCATATTCGTTTGTGCCATTTTTCCACCCGTAATTTATAAGGGCTTGTTATTGCCCCATCACATGTGAATGCTGCAAACCTTTCTGTGGGTGACTTGTGATCCACCAGATAGATCCACATTTTGTTCTCCGGGCCATCTAGTACTTTATCTCCCAAGAGACAATCAACAATAGGATCGCACGCCAAGTTATCTTCTCTCCTTAGTTTCTCCAACTATCCTCTCAATAATGTAAAACACAATGTTATAAAGGGTCTTTTGCGCCATCTTATGCACAACATGCAACCATTTCCTGTTTACCTGCGACCATCTCTCAGACGCGCCCAATTTACACCTCACTAGGTGCGCTGCAACTCTTGTGCCAGGATCAGTGATACTTGTGGTGACGAACACGCGATTTCCCTGTTGATAGTTAAATTTTGTGGCAGTGGTCTCTACTGCCTCATCATACTCCAAGTCTTACCCAATTTCAACTCCTGAGCTACGCATATCAGTTACTCTTCTGATCAACTGCACAATGATGCACATCCGCCTTCGTGTGAAGTAGAAGAAGTCTTCATGAACCCGCGACATGAGCCATTGGTAGAGGTGCTCTGGTTTTCCAAAGTAAGGCAACTCGTATAGCTGCAGAACTCTTGCGCTCTCTAGGTCCTTCTTCATCATATCATCAATCACCAATTGTCCCTCAGCTGTCCTTTGGGCCAACACTTTCATAACGTCCTTCCGTATCTCTCCTTCGTGGGCCTCTGTGTGATGGTTATATTCGCTGATTTTGCACTTTGTCAAATGTGAAACCCACGGTTGCCCTACTACAACCTCCGGTGGGTACTGCATCTCGGAGAACCAATCCTTTGGTGCGACATCAACAATAGTCTTCTTACCCTTATTCTTGCCCTTGGGTGATTGTTTGACTGTAGAAGCCTTCTTAGGTGCCATCATTTCACTTTTCAATGACTCAATAAACTCAACTTCAACTTCAACAAATTACGTGCCTTAGACGCTTAGATTGACTTACCCAAGTCCTGTGCTTTAGTGCCGAGCGTCCAACTCTCCAATCTACCCAAATCCTTGCTCTTGTCTACTTCGATTTTGTGCCTTAGCTTCAATCTTCAAAGTACCGTGCCCTAGCTTGTCAAATTCAAACTCTGTGAACGTATGCCTTTCAAACCCTTGCTCAAATCCTAGTCCTTGATCGTTCTCGTTTCCACGCCTTTTTCTCGAGCTTCTACTTCCACCGAAGGAGCTCTCCCACTCAAGGCTGTATACACTATGCTCTGGTTCGTTCTACTCTTCTCACTTTGCTTTTCGCACTTAGTCGCTCTTCAATCGCACAAGTTCTCAAAGGCAAGGTAAGAATGGACTTTGCCCGTGCACTATTTATAGTTTTTCCCAGATTTTCCACATTTATTGCTCCTTACCTACCACCTCTTTTTTCTTTAAAATCAATTTTTTTATTTTTCATGCAAATTTTTCCCTTTTCCACATGTCAGTTGTAACCTTCTAGCATGCCATTACTTCCTAGGCTACAATCATCCTTGCACACACACCTTCTTGCACCACACCCCATCTTCCTTAGAACCATCTTCTAAGTAGTTTATCTTGTTGTTTCCCCCTTCATGTTACACTATGCTACCATTTCTCTTGCGTGGTCTCCAAATATGAGAAATGTCTTCATACTAAGATACCATCTATACTTTCAAGCACCCTAACATCCATAAGCTACCTATTTCATCACCATCTATAATCCGCTCACCACCATATAATCCTATCATTCATCATTCTTTCACATCTTTGCGATTACAAAAATTCTTATTTAACTCGCACCTATCTCATACCAAAGCTTCTCAAGGAGTACCATAGTCCAAATTTATCTTCTTGCGTGCACTTGTACTTTCTTCACCTTATACTAAAAGTATGCATGGTTATCTGTGCGTGAACTTATTAGATGGTAATCAGTTCCTACACATGAATGTGCTTATAAAATCAAAACAAACCAAAAAAAACATGAAAGGGAAATATAATCTAAGATGGACAATACTGACCTTATTACAAACACAGAAGAAGCTTGTTTATAGTCAGGGATTCAACCTAATTGCATTGAAGTAACTGGGAAATCATAGTGCCATTCAATGCTTGTAATTGACATGTGCATCTGATTTCCAATATCTTAGATTACTATAAATGGTCCCAACCAAATGCACTTTGAGTTTCTCTAGGATGGAACACAAATCTGGACTTATAGAATAGATCACCATATTCCCTACTAAAAAGGACTTGTTCTTAATGTGAATGTTGTGTCAAGCCTTCTATCTAGATCTTTCTCTATCTTCTGACTCCATGTCTTGCATTGGCACACCACTCATCTAGTTGCATTAGTCTTATCAATGCATGCTCCTCTATTTCTTTATAATCATCTAATTTTCACATGTGCACACAATACACAAGGAGGGTAATATGAACTACAACAGGTAAAAACTGCCTCTGTGTCTAAATACCAAATGAAATGGTGCATGGCCTTATTCAACCGACTTGTAAGTTGTTCTATATTCCCACAATACTGTTGATACCTTATCATCCCAATATTTTCTTCCAACATCACAAATTTTTGTCAAAGTTTATCCCAAAATATTGTTAAAAGCTTTTACAGTTCCATTTTCCTAAGGGTGATAGGGTGTATTCTTATGGTGTTACACCATAAACTCTGTCCAATAGATATCCTTATTATCTCATTCAAGAAAGGGAGCCCCTCTATCAACTTGTAAGGCTAAAAGGACATTCTATACCTATGCTTATGATGTTTTCCCAAAGAAACCTCGCTACTATTGTTTTAGTGTAATCATTTATAGGTGTATAGCCTCTACCCACCTTATCAACTAATTTGTACATGTAATGATGTAGCATGCACCTTTCCTGCATGAAGGTGGTGTAATGGGGCCCACAAAGTTAATTTTCCCACTTTCTGAAATGGCTATGTGCACTTTTTATAGGGTGTAATTGACATTTCATCTCTTATACCTAGGCTTGCTTATCCTTTGAAAATGGTCACAAAACCTTGACATGAATGCCTTAGTGTCTTTATATAACATTTCCCATCATATAGCCAACCAATAAGATCTTGCGCATCATGTTACTTCTCCTGCTTAGTATCCTCCAGATATTCATCCACGATGCTTCCTCCATAATAATGCTACAAGCTCATACTCATAGTACACATCTATGTGCAAGACCTCATCATCTACCCATCTTATACATGTCTCCTCCAATAAGTTGGTCAGAGTGCCACACCTGAATAGCAAGTTATCTTCTTTTCTATAGGTCTTTACTCCTTCAGGCGCAAGTCCAATGCGTAAGAACACAACAATATCTTCCAAGTATGCCAGTGCATAATGGTTCAATCATAAATAATTGTGCATCTGAGCATAGTATCCTCTATGCTCTATGTGTCACATCCTTCCCAGAAGTTAATCCTTGACAAGTGATCAAGTCCCAATTTTCTCTTACCAGGCTTGACAATGAATGCAGAAATCAAAATCTTAGGAAGAGAAGGATCAAATGACATATGTGCCCTTGTATAACCAAATTATTTACGAAGTAATGTTAATGCCATATGATCTTGTATAGAATAATAAAAGAAGGTGGCCAATAAGTACTAACCTAAAATTGTGAAGCACATATATCATTGAAAATGCCTGGCACGCTCCGTAGTTTGTATAGTTTTTCTTAGCCAATGGTGTCAACTTCCTACTTGCAAAAAACATATTGGATGATCAAAACTTCACCTTCTCCTAGATATGCTAACATGGTGCCAATGGCCATGTACCAGATGTAGCGACATGTACATGAAATTGACTTGTTCTAGGAAGAGAAGCGTAATATATGCACGGTGGTTAGCTTCTCCTTTAAGGTCTTAAACACCTAATACTGTACGTGGCACCCTAATAAAAATTTCCTTTGGCCTTTAACAACTCTTCAAGGGGCATGGAAATCTTGGCATATCCTTTAAAAAACTTCATTTAGTAATATCCAGTATAACCCAAGAACCCATGCACAATTCACTCTGGTTGGTAGGTTCCTCCAGATCCCTAAAATAATTGATAATATTAGTTAGAGTCCACCAACAAGACTTCCTTGCAAATATATATGCACAAGAAGTGTACCAAAAGGAGTTGAAAAAATGCACTTCTTGATGTTCAGAGAGATGTTAAGTTTTTTGCATCTTTCAAACATGGATCTCAGGTTGTCACAATGATCTTTTAACAACCTATAAATGGTCTAACCATCCATGTATGCTAAAAAAAAATTGTGAATAAAATCTTAGAAATCTTGAACAACTATGCACGAGAACACTGTTGGCGCATTATTCAATCCAAAATGCATTATGGTGTATACAAAACTTCCCCATTTAGTTGTAAAGGTGGTCTTCTGTTTATCCTCGAGTGTAATCCTCACCTGATGGTATCTCAAGAACCCATATGTGAATAATATATTTTTTTCCCTACGACACCTTCCAAGATCTCTTCGGTGAATGGCTTAGGAAAAGGATTTATGACACATGAAGAATTAAGAACCCTATAGTCCACACAGATTATTATCTAAATATATTTATTGATGTTGATCACCATGGGGCTTATCCATTCATATTTCTTGATAGGCTCAATAATGTTTGACTTGAGCATATTGTCAATCTACTTTTTTACATTCACACGCAAGTTAGGATTCATCCTATAAGGCATCTTATGAACTAGATGTGCACCCTCCTTAAGCATGATCCTCATTTCTGCCAATGACAGATGCACACCCTTTAACTCATGATAACCATTGGTAAACATATCTTGAAAATTGTGTAAAAACTCAATAATCTTTGCAACTTTATGTTCATACCACTAATATCTAATAATTGCTTATTTAGACATATCTTCAGTCCCAATTTTCACCTTGTTGGTCTTTAAGGGCACATGGTATACGCGCCCCTTCTTATATGCAGAATCGATAACCTTGTGGGCATCGTATATGTGATTTATATATAATTCCTCAACGTCCTCATCATATATGAGGTAAATAACTTTACCCTTCTCTTTTTCTTTTCACACACACCTAAACTATGTCTCTTCCATTTCTACTAGGTCCTCATGCACCTCAATATCAAATTAACCAAATAACTAGATAAGGATCCCCAAAACCTTCGCACTATCCCCCAATGTGATGTACCTCATAATATGCAAAGCTTCATGAAATGGAGGCTTAGTAGAAAAATAATCAAAAGTGTGAACCAAAACTTCAGTCAGGTTGCGCCAACTTACTGTCTCCTCCTTTAACTCAACATGCAAACACCAAGCTCATGCACAACCACACAACATAGAGTAAAAATTGTGTACCCATAGAGATGGCGGTAAGGCATATTACTCTTGCATCTGATTCCTTTCACAATTGTGAACATGTACCAGAGGAGGTGTATTTCCATCATAATATATTATTAAAGAAGGGAGATTACTCTTTAAATTTTTTGTTAAGAATGATACCTCGATCTCACGCCATCCCAATAAACTGTCTCTGTGTGTTTCCCACGAACAATCTACAGTCCTGTGTAAGGTATATACCATCATATTTCTCTTATCACCTTCATTATACATTACTCTTCCATTGCGCATAAAAATGACTAAGGCTTCCCCTTTGCCATATAGTTTTGAAAACTGACATTTCCCATCCACTTGACTATTTGTGGCCTTATAATCCTTGTAAATCATCCTTATACTTCGTGATCCACCATTTCATATGTTCCATGGGCCTGACTGTCACAAGAAATGTTGGTAGTATCATTAATATGTTTTTTATCTTCCTAATGAATTATGCCATCCTTTGATGGATCTACATTCTTAGGGTCGTTCACCGTATACACATAGATTCGATTGAGCTCCTATTCACTAATGAGCTCAATATATGGATTTTTTTTTCTCATCTAGGGGAATTATGACACAATCATCTTTGTTCTATAAAATGATATACCTCTTTTAGAAGTGCAATTCTGCATTATTAGCACAACACCAAGGTCATACATGCAACATTGGGAAGTTATCTTCTTCTACCAGCTCTAACATTTTGAAATCTCCTATAAATTTATCTCCATGAATAGTGATTAAGTCATCCTTTAACACCCCAATGGGCATGACCCTTGTCTTATTAGCCATATACAACACATTTGAGGATAGCTGCAATGATGGCCTACCCATTTGGTTCCATGCATCCAGGGTGAGAATATTCACTTCTACAATAATGCTAATCAAGATATTACTCATCAACCACCCATTAATCACTACATTAAGTAAAATCTCTTTGTCATATTCATGGTCCTATGGTGGAAAATTTTCATGAAGGATCTAGCACTCTCTCTCTACGCTGACATGTGGTACCTTACCTCACAACCATTCTCCTAATAAAGGGATGATGTTATCTTACCTCAACATCCTACATACTTGCTTATGGTCATCAATATCCTTCTGAAGGAATTCAGTACCCTTCACACGTTCCCTCTCACATGATTTTTCTTTTAGGTGCTAAATTTCACCTTGTAATTCTATGACAATGTTCATAGTTTCCTAATACACTTCCTTCTACTCAACCTCATCCAGATACTTTACATGTACCACTTTTACCCACCTAATGAGAGGTATTTCCTTACCATTCTTTATCATGTGTATAGCCTCTATGTGCGTAGTTACTAATACATACTGGACTTTAAGCTCAAACATCTTCTAAGGTGCCTAATGTTCATACTTTACATGCTCCACCTTAATCATAGCCATGTCTTTTTCCTTGTTTTTTTATTACACATATTGGCATATAGATCTAGACAATCCTCCACGTTTTGCACCTTTCCACAATACACACATGTTTGATTCTTTAGACACTTGCAATGATAGTGATAAGCTGATCCATACGTATAACATCTCCCTCGCGCGAACCTTCCATGACCACCACAACCTCTGCTTTTGAATCCACGAGCTGAAACATTCATTACTATTTTTATGCCCTTAGTTTTTCTAGCCTTGTTTCTCCTGTAAGCCTCTCACCATAGTGGTATGGCACAACCCAGTCTTGCATGCCTCATGAATATGATCAATCAAACAGTAGTCAGATGTGTCATGGGTATGGACATCACAAATTTTTTAATACGTGGAGATATTCTTTTGCATCACGTGCTATAAAAGTGGCCAATTATGGACATCATGATTCTTATAAAACATCTCACAAGATGTCAACAACACATGCACATTCCTACACAAGAAGATATCCTTTGCATGTACTTTAACCTCATATTCTATGCACCAAATTCTAATGTGTTTCTGATACACCGAATTGGTAGATAAATTCTCCAACTGAGCATCCATTTCTACTAGATGGGGTTCAAAGAAGGGAATTAACCATTTGTTAACACTTCCAACTGCTTCAGCATGTATAATTGATTCCAAGGATTTACATGGATAACTGAATGTCTTGTGTGACAATACTCTCCAGAATGGTGTCAACAAGCCTCTTATGAACCACTGCGCATGCTGGATTTGATGAATGTCATAGGATAACTTAGACACTAAGGTATTATAATGCGTATCATATTCCTATAAACTATGAGATAGGCCTTGCTTGATATCCTTTAGCATGCTGATGCTTTGCTGATCTAACTCAGGGATATATAATTCAGTTAGAAAGGTGACATGCATTGCATCATAGTCAACTGTAGTTTGATGTGGGTCATACCTTTGGTACCAAATATATATGTGCCCTTATACTGTGGTGGAAAATTGACTTTCCTTTCTTCTTGGGATTTGTTATTCCCATATCTCTCCATAATAACTCAAACTTATGCACATGTTCAGCTACATCTTCCACACCCCTATAATCTAGCAAATGAAGAGACATCTCAAAGAATATCTAAGGTGTTTGTTCTTTTGGTTTTTATAATTACCATTATGGCCCTTGTACTGGAGTGGAGCTAAATCATGAACATGATCCTCCACCAGGATTACCTCAGCACAATGGATGCCATGAACCTCTTGATCCTCCTACTGTGACCTAAGGGCTTGTTAAAGAACTACCTTACATCCCTGTGGTCATGCTAAACTACACACCAGTCATATGTCCTATAATGGTACAAAGAGTACTACTCCCGATTGGTAGCATGCCACTACTTTGTCCTGATGATGCACTTACTAAATGGGTTACAAAGAAACTTTGTCCAAACATGGGCATCTATTTCGCTACCATTTTTGTGTCCTTAATCTAATACAATTTATGAGATGCTACCAATACATGCCTACCTATATCTCATACCCAAAATGGTGATACCTTATTTCCTTCTTGTTCACCTTCACTATAATGATCTTCTACAACAATTTCCAGATTCCAAGCACCTTACATAAGGGTTAGGGGTTCAAGCGGGGTCAAATGTGTGCCATTAGTTATCAATATCTCATCAGACTCACTCTCATTAGATATTGAAGGTGATATCTTACTACGCTTTCTAAATGTAGAGGTGACATGATCCTATGGTCCCTCACCTTCTGTAGGGTTCTCATCACTTCCCCCAGTCATCATTCTTCTTGATCTTGGTGCCTCATCGATTTCCCTTTGTCGTACATCATTATACCTAAGTCATCTATTTTCCATCTCTATTTCTTCTACTTGGATAGATGTCATGCTCCCCAAAGCTCTCTTTTGCACCTGTGCTTGGTGGGGTTTTAGCCTTCCATCGATAAGTTCTCAATTCTAAGTTCTATCATCAAGATCTTTGTTGTTAAAGGTAGCGCATGTGTATATATATATGATCTCTTAGACTCATGAAGAAACCGAAAAATTTCTTCCCCAGGGTAAAAATATACCAAAATCATGTACACCAACGTATAATTACATATCACACCTTCCCACCAATGATCTATAGCTCTTGTCCACGATTCATCCAAATTAGTGAGTGCTTGATAGTTGTCTTGGTTCCATAATTAATTTTTTCCTAAATGGACACCCCTATTTTGTGCATACATTGCAAACCACTGGTACAATTATATTGGAAAGAAGCCGAAGAATGTCTCATACAAGATGTCATAGAGATTGTCTTCCACACACTTGTGCACATTAAAAACAGGTCTCGTGTTGTATTTATGAGAAATGCATCATGGTCATCATACTCCCAAAGCTCAATATTCTCCAATGATAGCCAAAGTTCCATGTACATGCAACATCTTGATGAATAGATTGAAAAGAGGTCCTATAAACAGAACGAAAATGTAGTCTTTTATTTTACCAATCTAAGCTAGGCATACTGGCACTTTATTGAGACAAGTCTGGAAGCTCACCCAAAGCATGCATAACCACCAGGTCACTCCTTTTTCTACTTATCAATATGTTAGACATGCATATCCATAACAATATATGCAAGGAAATACGACATATCATAACAATAATACAGAAATCATTCATAGATAATAACTAATAAGATTTGAATACCCATCAAGCCATATTCAAACATAGTAATGTTTACAATGTAAACACATTTTTCCATCATAGAACAGTCTATACATTACTATACTTGCTGATTATATCCATTACATAATTGCACTGGGCCATGCGTGCATACAAAACTTAACTATAAGCTACAACATTACCTCCCATCACTGAACCTCTAACCGACTACTGAAAACTAGAAAATAAAAGAGTGTATCACCTATATATACATGGTGGGGACTTTCCTTTCACCATTTACACATAATTCCAAATAATAGGCATGTTATTCTTATCATGCATGCTTTATACAACTTGTCTTAACAATAGATTGAGCTATAAATAACTCCAGGTTTTATCCTATTTTATCTTATTAATAGTTTTCTTTCATGTGTCATCTTCATCCTTGTCTGCATGTGCTTTCTTTATTTATAACCTTTGTACATGGGGCAAGATATATTCTGCTTTTGTCTATTTTTAGCACTTCTTCCAAAATTAGCTATCCCAGATTCCTGCATGCATGCACGCAAGCCTTTGCACATTGACCTATTCTTTGCTAATGCATAAACCTCTGTGCATTGTCATGTCTCTTCTTCCTCCTCACAAATAGATGCCCTTGCATGTAACTTCCAAATCCAGCACATGGATAGTACTTAGCCATTTTATCTGACAAACATGATGTCAAACAAACATCGACAGAGATGGCAAGCCAATGTCCAACGATGACGTCAAACCTATTAAATGTAAGGGAAATGTTAATAAAAAATTGTTGATTATAGTTGGGACTATAACTTTAAATTAATAAGCAACATAGAGTTTGATTAAAATTTGACTTAAATGTTGACTATAATTGTGACTATAGGTCTGACTTAAATTGTGACATTAGATGTGTTTTTAAACTTGGGCTTAAATGACAACGTAGATTCTATTATCAAACAAGATGTAAAACACGACTTAAATTGTGACTTAGTAGGAAATATAAATGTGATATGTGTAGACACTCATTTTGGTAAGTCATGTCTTGCAACAACAAAATATTGTAAAACACTCTTACACTAGCCCACACTTGCTCAATTTGACCAATTATGCTAGCTCTAGCCATATTTCATTCATTCTCGCTTGCACACACAACATATTTGTTTGTATAATGGTTATAATAATATCTATAATCAAGCTATACCTTCACATATTACAATTCCAACTTTCAAATTATTCACATATGCATCTAGGACCATAGCATCTTGAAAGGGCCAAAATGCCCATATATTATGGGCCAACTTGGCCACTGTGGCCCCTCTCCCCCCAACAATACTTTTTCTAATTCAAACCTTTTTGGTACACTTCTAGTTGGCCTTATCCGAGTTTTCCTTATGCAAAACAAATATATAAGGAAGGAAATTATTCCTCCCTCATTAAGGAGGGCATTCTATCTATTTGAAATCTAGCATTCTAATGAGAAAATGCTAAGCGCAATCACAAGAAAATATATTCCAAGACTCCCTTGAGATCCACATACTCTACATACTCATTCTAGTTAAGTCATCCTCTTAGATATGAAAATACAAAGAGCACATTATCAAAGTCAAGTCAAGCTAGGGAAAAGGTTCAAGTACAATTACATTGTTTCAAAGTCATAGCTATTAATTTGGTTGCATACATTCTAGATATCACATGTTAGGTGAGAATAACTTGTGATTTGACCCCCCTACGAAGTACTGATGATGTCGGTGGTATACAAGGGTTACCATAACCCAAATAATGTTTTTTCAGGACACCTTCACCCTATAGGGTTCTTTAAGATTCAATTAGCTGCACAATGAGCATTGCATAATGTCAAAGTTCCAAATTGTAGATAGGAGTAGATAAAAAAGAAGTGCACAAATCCAGGAAGTTTTAGAAGATGAAATAAAAAATGGACAAGGGCGTATAGAAAGGGCCATAATGGGTTATGTTATGAGCCGTAGCCCCAAGCATTTCAGAACAATTTTTCAGGACAAAATTTCAGTAGTGAAGCTATGCCATATCATTTCCATCCTTCTTCAATCATTAAGTATGCCCAACTTAGCACAAAAGTTAGAATATTAGTGAAGTCTTCTTATCCCTATCATTGCTAGTGCTTTATTGCATTGTCTATTGTTATTTATCTTTGTTATATGATTATTCTTGATATTGTTGTAATTAGCTTTGGAAACTAATTGATTAGGATAATCTACCATTGGTTACTACCCCCATACAATTAACCATTTAGGTTAAATCGGGATAAAAAATAAAGGTAGAAGCAAATTTCGACTAATTTTTGCCTAAAAATTTTCTTTGAACTCTTAAGTAAACATTGACTTAAGGTTTACATAAATATAGATTGTTATCATAACTATGAAATTCACTTAAAATATGACTTAAACCTTGACGTTAAAATTACATTTGAACTTCAACTTAAAAAATGATTTCAATGGTGACTTCAAGGGTGACTATAATTATGACAGTAGTTCATTTTTAATCATTATAATGATATTTATTTACTTTACTAAGTTTAATTAGTTAATATTGCCGATAATATATTTTAAGCTATACAACCATGATGACAATATTAATTGTAACATTATATTAAACAAATGACATTATGATGAGTTAAAATATGACTACACATGTTATTGATAAGAAAAATTTAATAAACACAAAAAATTGATTACTGTAAAGTACCCTCGAAACATGGAACCTAAAATAAAAAACTAAGAAAATTTTAGCTATACTTAAAGACCACAAAACCCAAAACTTGAAAGTCCATAATCGAAACACCCAAAAATATGAGAATATCCTAAATGCATATATTTAAATTTTTGTATAAATACCAATCTTAAGGAACCTATCATGGGATTTTCACATACAAGATTGATTTATTCAATCATGTACATATATGTCATAGACTTGTGACATATAACCTCAATCTAGCTAGTTCCACCACTATATCAGACTTGATTTTTTTGGGGGGAAAGGGGCCTCCAAAATCCATTGTATTCAAGGTCAATTTAAGGGTTATGAGTGCTCTAGGAAATAATAGAGCTAACGCCTTCTATAAATAAGTAAAATAGATAGTAGAAAAAATAATTAATCATGACCAAATATTATATTACTTGATATGTTATGCCTCTACTATCTGAGAAACAATTCCTAATAGATTTTTTGTAGCTACTAATACCTAATATTGTTAGTGTAGGTTATTAATTATCCTTTTATTTATTTATTAGGATAATTCTTACACTTGTGTTAGCCTTACACTTGTTGGGTTAGCTTTCTTAGGTGTACTAGCTGTGTGGAGTTAGCTTACTAGTTGTGTTGAGTTAGCTTTTCAGTTATGTGAAGTTAGCTTACTAGTCTTTTGGAGTTATCTTAACTAAAAATATCAGTTAGTGGGAGTTCTTCACCACTGATTTAGGTAGTAGTTGCACTTCCCTCCTCCTATATGTACATCTTTCTTATTGAATAATTCAAGTCATTCTATTGTAATGTATTGAGCATTATGAATTATGATGGATTTCCATATATGGTATTTTAGCTCTTCTGCTTTGCAAATCTAATGTGGTGTGCTATTATCATCTGAGATCACGGCTTGCAACAATATTATTTTCATTCCTTTCATGGTATCAGAGTGATAGATGATGTAGACATCCAGTAAGTTTTTCTTTGCAAGCAAGGGTTTATTTTTTTCATGTATATGGAATTTTTAGCAATTTTTTGCAACATGCATTTTTATGCAAAACAGAGTGTGGAATTGGATTTAGAAGGTGCCAAAACCCTAGAATCGACTATAAACTCGACCATGTTTTGAGACAGTCAAATCTAGGTGCATTCTTTTATCCATTGGATATAAGCATATAACTTCTGGATGCATTATTTTACCCTCTGGGTATTTCGGTTTTGGATGTAGTATTTTATCCACTGGATGTAGATCTGTACCTTCTGGATGCATTCTTTTATCTATTGGATATAAGCGTGTACCTTCCAGATGCATTCTTTTACCCTCTAGGTATTTTAGTTTTGGATGCAGTCTTTTATCCACTGGACACAGATCTGTACCCTATGGATGCATTCTTTTATCCACTAGATATAAGTGTGTACCTTTTGGATGCATTCTTTTACCCTCTGGGTGTTTCAGTTTTGGATGCAGTCTTTTATCCACTGGACGCAGATCTGTACCTTATGGGTGCATTCTTTTATCCATTGGATATAAACATGTACCTTCCGGATGCATTATTTTACCCTTTGGGTATTTTGGTTTTAGATGCAGTATTTTATCCACTGGACGTAGATATGTACCCTCTGGGTGCATTCTTTTATCCATTGAATATAAGTGTGTACCATCTGGACGCAATGATTTACCCTCTGGACATTTTAGGTTTTGGGTGTAGGCTTTTATCCTTTAGTCACAAGCATGTATTGTGTGGATGCACTCCTTTACCCTTTGGACATTTGGGTGTCACATGTACCTTTTAAAAAGATCAGCATTAAAATATTATTTTAATAGCAAAACCTTGTACAGCTCATAACTTTTGATCAGTAGCTCAGATTAAGGTGATCTTTTTTCTTGAAATTGTGTATTTTTTCAAGATCCACGCATTGGTGACATTTTTATACACATATTTCAAATGTAAAAAGTACTGTTACTCATTGTAATATTTACATGCACTCAATTATAAAGTGCCAAATTCGAAAGGGTGTTGTGATCACTTGTGGATGCATTTTCGGTTGAGCCTGATGTCCTAAAATTTTGAGTATTGCATTCTTATATCTATGGGTGTATACATTTATATCTCTCTTGTTTGTTGAGATATTTTGGATCTGTATTTTCGACACTTTTTTTGGCATGTTGAAAGTCTCTCTTGTGGGGGAGCTATTGTGGTGGAGCCCAGTGTTAGTTTGTCAGTGTTCGAGTAGTTGATTTTGACAACTCATACAGATCTGTGGTGTCACTCTACCCATTCTACAGTATGGGAGGGTGTGGTGTTGATACTGATTCTTTGGGTTTTGAGCCCTTGCCTTGATACCTTGGCTTTTTCTTGGATCGCGGCTCTCCTATTTATTTGGATCTCATCTCCTTGCCTTGTTGCCTTAGTTTTTCTTGGATCATGGCACACCTATTTGTAGCAGTTGATCAAATTATGTTTGGTGTTTGTTTTTCACTTTTTGACGTCACTCCATTGATAGTCTCCTTACATGGAGCTATTCTGATGAAGCCCAGTGTTAGTTGTTTTTGAGTTATATGATCGAGCAGTGGATTTAGACCATAGTGTGCACCACACTTCTTCAACATTGTACAAGTTTTTCGAGTCGAGCTTATGAGGATATCTTGCAACAGGATTTTTCTCTCTACTTTGTTATTACTGGTTTTGGGTACCTTGCAGTGTCTATTTTTCCTAGTTGTTGTACGTGGGTACCTCATCAGGCCTTGTTGCCAGAACCCACCTTCTTTTCCACCCACCTAAGCTATGCTTACGGGAGGGTACAGTTAGTGTAGGTTATTATTTATCCTTTTATTTATTTATTAGGATAATTCTTACACTTGTGTTAGCCCTACACTTGTTGGGTTAGCTTGCTTAGGTGTACTAGTTGTGTGGAGTTAGCTTACTAGTTGTGTTGAGTTAGCTTTTCAGTTATGTGAAGTTAGCTTAGCTTAACTACCAAGATCAGTTAGTGGGAGTTCTTCACCACTGATTTAGGTAGTAGTTTCACTTCCCTCCTCCTATATGTACATCTTTCTTATTGAATAATTCAAGTCATTCTATTGTAATGTATTGAGCATTATGGATTATGATGGATTTCCATATATGGTATTTTAGCTCTTGTGCTTTGTAAATCTAATGTGGTGTGCTATTATCATCTAAGATCGTGGCTTGGAACAATATTCTTTTCATTCCTTTCAAATATCCATATTAATTCTCTTACATATAGTCTATTATATCCCTATTTTTCTCATATATTTCCCAACTTTTTTTTCCCATGTTTTTTACATATTCAGCTTTCTTCAATCTCTCCTCCAAAAAACATCCAAGACTTCAAAACAATACAAAGTAGGAAAAATAAATGAGTATGAATTAAATTTAAGAATCCTACAACAAAGGCACTTGCATAAATATTTGATTCCTCCTAAATATCATATTCTTAATAAAATTACATAATTTTTTTTTATGAAGTGAATTGAATTGATATGTAAGGTTGGACACTAACTAATGCTAGCATATATAGAACTAATAAATTAATCTACTCTTAATAAAAACCATAGTAAAATAAAATAAATTAATGCCCCCTAAATGTTAGCACCTTAGGCAATTGCCTAGTTTGCATGAGCCTTAATCCACCTTTGATTGTATGACCAAGATATTACAATTTTTGTTCATTGTTCAAAGAAAGAGAACAAAACTTTTAAATAATAGTCAAATAGACATCAAATTCAACATCTCAAAACAACACTTTTAAAAAATGAAAATATATTTAAAACACGTCATTTTTCCATTAGATGTATAGACCAAAGATTAACACAAATGATATAATATTATCCAATCTATAGACCAAATGATAATTCAATTAGCATAAACTTAATAATATAATTATCAAATTAGACATGAATATATAATTCCCACAAGGAAAACCAATTATCTCTAATAAGAGAAAACTAATATCAACCTAGACTTATGATGAGCTTTAATACCTGCCCATTTAAAATATTTTAAGCATAATTTAAATTTAAATTTATTGTTATGGGAATGGATGAGAGATATGATATTTATAAATCCAAAGGAATTTTTATAATGGGGTCAAGCCCTCCTCTCTTTGACATAGAAAAGATATGGGTGGCTAGGATATCAATGTACATCATCACATAATCATATTTTAATTCAAATGGACAAATATTTTGCATGTCCAAGAAGTCTACAGGGATGATGTCTTCTCAGTGCATCGCTAACTAGACTGTCAGACTACCGTGGGAATGGTGTTGCAAAGGTTACAATGCATGTAACGTAGGTGCTTAGAAAATAAAAATCAATATTGGTAAACATTATGCCCGAGTGAAATGCCTCCTAATTGTAAATGTTTTTCTTCTTCTACATACAACAAACAAAACAGTGGTAGGTAGTAGTTTCCTCTTAGAGACTTGATCCCGCTTTAGATACAAGTGAATAAAATATCTCTTACTGGAGAAAGCATGTTTGTGAATAAAATCAATCACAAAGTGGATAGTGAGGATGTAGATTTGCAAGGAAAAGAATGCATGGTTTTTGCAGGGACAAATGTTGTGAATGGTAACTGCATCTACCTTGTAAAAGAGACTGACATGCATATTGAGATAGGAAATGTTTTTTCTCAGATCCATGAGGCATCTCAACATGACGAGGATACACCATTGAATAAAAAGTTGAATGAGTTTGGAGAGGAACTCACTGCCATTATTGGAGTTGTTTGTGCACTACTTATGTTTATTAATGTCAAGTATTTCCTTTCATGGGAAATTGTGGATGGATGGCCACATAATTTTAAGTTTTCTTTTGAAAAATGTATATATTAATTTGAGGTTGTAGTGGAATTGGATTTTATTGCCATACTGGAAGGCTTTCCTATAGCTATTACTACATGTTTGGCACTTGGTACAAGAAAAATAGCATAGAAAAATGCAATTATACACAAGTTGCCTAGCGTGGAGACTTTAGGTTGCAACTACGGATTTTTGGTGTTCCAAATGTACACACGTTTGAGACAGTTGGGAATTTATCCTGTAATGTAGAGCTCATGGTGGATGACACTCTTGCTCACAGGTACGCAGTTGCTGGACAATTGAACCCTCATATTGGTCATATATTATATATGTTGTTCTTGCCCCACAGTGCAAGGGTATATGTGTTATTACTTCACTTTAATTCTTATTGATTTTAAGTATACTTGTAGAGACCTATAATTTAGCTTGAGCAATTTAAATACTTCAATTGCGCTAATTATATCCTTTCCCACAAATTGACGACATATCATCAATAAATGCTCATTTTCTCTTCTATCATTGTTAATTAGTTACATTATGTTAATTAATTAACTCTTCTAATGAGAAAATATGACAATTAACGAACTACCGTTAATTAATCACCCTTTCTATATATACTAATTAATTATTATTAATTAATTAGCTTCCTTTTCCATTAAATCAATAAATCATCATTTATTTGATTGAATTCCTCTCATAGTCTAAATCATGCTAATTATTCATCTAAATAGCTTTTATAAGCTTGCTCACCTATTAATTAATCACTTTGGTTAATTAATAAATCCTCTCAAACCCCATGAGTTACTAAAGGACAAAATAAACTCTCCTAAGGTTGACTCAACCCCCTTTCAACCATCCTTATCCACAACTAGCTCAACCTAGCTATTATCCAACATGTAAATGGATGTAGAGATTCTTTTATCCATTGGGCTATATAAGGAGCCCTCCTCCTACCATTCTATTTACACCTAAACACCTAAATGAGCATAGAGCCTATACTATAGCCATTTTTATCATCTTAGAGAATTCTTCCATTATAGGAGCTAGTTATCTTCATTTCTTGCATTCATCCATCCAAGTTTTGAAGTCATAGGAAGATATGTCTAATGGTCTTGTAGTCATGGATTGACAAGACTTAATTCGTGAAAACCTTTGGATTCAAGAAAACAATCAACCCTTTTGATTAATAAGGATTTAAATAGGTTCATTTCATTATCATTTTGTTAGAGATAGAGGTTAATTTGTTTAGCATGTTATTTTGAATCTTCATTTCATGTTCTAATGCAAATATGTTAATAGATTAGTTTTTCTTAAGCTCTAAGCATGATGGTATATTGATCTAGTTATCATTGTATTGAAGCTATTAGGTATTATCTTTGATTTACTTTACATTGTTAATTAATTCATATACATATTTGGCACACCCAGTGGGAGTTAATCCATTGTCCTTTACACTTAATTTCATGTTTTTGTAGTTATGTAATTATGTTTCAATTTTGGTTACTAACCCTCTTTTGCACATGTTGATCTAATTTGTTTTGTTGAGTTTGCATGTGTTGAGTCTTCCTTGTAGGTATAAAGGAGGCGAAGTGGTGTCAAAATTGGATCTTGATGGGAAAATTTCAAGATTTCTCCATGTTTTCATAATTAAAGCTTTATTTTTCAACATTCTACATGCTTGTTTTGTCAATTTCTTAAAAATCTTAAATTTTTGAGTATGTAGGTTAGTGTTTGATAGTGTTGAGTCTTCTATTTACATACTAATGTGTTGGGATGCTATCAAAATTGAATCTTGGTAAGAAAATTCCAAGATTTCACCATGTTTTCATTTTTGGAGCTTACTTTTCATCATTCTACATGCTAGTTTTGTCAATTTCTTAAAAATGTTAAGTTTTTTTTATCATGAATGTTAATGTTTGATAGCATTTTGAGTATTCTATTCATATATTAATGTGATGGGTTGTTGTCAAAATTGAAACTTGGTTGGAAGAATTTGACCTTTTTGTAGATTAAGGGACGTTTTTCTCACATTTCTTGAGTACATGTGAAGTGCATACATGTGAGCATAAGAACATATGTGTAACCCATCTTCCGAAGGCCATAACATTTTCTCCCGAACTCAAAATGAATCCATTTTTTTGCGTTGGAAAGTTATTGAAGTGAAATATGCAATGAAAACATAAATTTTGGATTTATAATTATAGGGTTTCCCTTTATTGTAAAACTGGTCATTTTCTAACATGTCTAATGTTTTGATGAATGTTGTATTTCCATACTTTACTTGATATAGACAAAATATTTTGTATGCTCTTCTCTTGCACCTTTTGGTGATATTGAGAATTAAAAACAACTTTTATCTCTATCTTTTTAACATTTGGATTAACTTGGAAATTTAATTATTCATTTTGCTTAAAGGAATGAACCTTTTACAAAGCATTTTTTATGGTCCTTTGATTTGCATTTTTCCATTTCTATCTAGTTGGGATAAATTTTGTGTATGCTCTTCTGTTACGCCTTAGGGTGATCCTGAGAATAAAAAGTAAATTTAGTCTTCATTTTGTAATATTTGGTTAATTGGAAACTTCATCTTTCATTTTTGGTTTAAGGGAATAAATATTTATAAATATTTTTGTATGGTTCTTTAATTGCAAAGATTTCCTTTCCTTTTTAGTTGGATTATTTGTTGTGTATGCTCTTCTCTTGCATCCTTGGATGATCTTGAGAATCAAAAACAAATATTAATCCTCTTTTAAATAATGTGAGTTGCTTGGAGAATTACTAACGCTTGAGTGCAAGACCTAAAAATGTTTGTCAAAGAAAGGATTTCTATTTTTTTTTCTAACTACATGTGTGTTGTAGGTTGCCTCATGGAGAATGAATAAACCATATTAAGTATAATTAAAAACACACCATATTCAAAACACTTGATTTTCAGGTTTGGATAAGGGTACACTCCGTCCGATTAAAACTAGGACATAACCCCTTTGGCATAAGTCTTAAGCTAGAACAATGGGGGTGGTGTTAGGAACCTGAAAGTAGTCCACGCAAGAGGGGACCTTGTGGACGAAATGGGAAGTTATCCTCACACCTACTTGACTAGTATACACATGATATTTAGCATCAAATTTATCCATATTGTGACCCCAGTGAGAGTACACGATGGACACATTTATTGCCCACTATGCTTTAAGGGGGTAAAGCAAAGTCAGGATAATCCTTGGGAAACCTTGGCAAACCGAGCTCGCTCTTAGATAAATTTTAACACCTAGTTGAGTGAACCACCTAGGAAGTTATCTTTGAGAAAAATTTGATCATTTCAAAACCAATTTGAGTTGAGAGCCATTATTCATCAAGAAACGTATGAAGCGTTACTTTTTATTAGTTTTTCACTCACCTTAAGGTGAGGCAAAACTCTGCTAAAGTGAGGCCAACATTTTTACCTCTAATTGATCTACTTCCTTCACTTTCTTTTGACACTTTGATGATTAGAAGAAGAGTGAATACCCTTGTGTTGATAATTGATTACATTTTCCACTTTTGTGTCCGTTTATGCTCATCCATATTTGCGGTTGACTTGTTAAACATCTAAAGTGTGTGGAAACATTTGCATATCATTAACAACCATTTTGATGTTGATACCCACGTCAAGATCATCATCATAGTTAGGCTTGGTTCATCATTTGAATCTTGCTTGTATCATACCACAAAAATTTTGATACTTACGTCTTGTTTCTTTCAAACTTGACCCAAGTGTTTATATTGTAATGTTACACTACGCGCATCGTAACAATTCCTTGGTATACTCTAGCCTTGGTTTTCTTTCAAATACTACCTTGATTTTGAAAGTTTGTATTGTTACCTTTGTGCACGTAGTATTAATATTATTTTGATACTAATGCCTTACTTTTTCGTAAATTTTGGTTAAAGTATATTAGTGGTATTCTTGCGTTGTTCATATTCGTAACTTCCCCTTTTTTTTAGATTTAGGTCTTGGTTGGACTTAAACTTTCTTTTAGTATACCTTTTTTGGAAATCGTATCAACCTTTTGTTAATTCTTACGTCTTGTTTGTTTTTAAACTTGGCATAAGTGGTGATATTATCTTGATCATTTTTTTGTGAACCTACCTTTGACACACATTTTGGATAAGGAGTATTTCCTTATAGATTGGCTTTGTGTTTTGAACTTGCATGATTGTTCCTCATGTTTATCTAGATTATAAACTCATTTCTAGGATAATCCTTTAAGACTTTTGATCCTCTTGATCTTCTTTTTTCCCCTTCAATTCATGGTCATTTTTGAACATATCTTTCAAACCATAGCAAAAAAAATTCCTATCAAGCAAATTTTGCATCAATCGAACATTTGAAATCTTTCCTTTGTATGCTTTATGTTGCTAAAATTTTGGTCAATCCTTTGACATTCATGCCTCCAAAATTGTTGTCCAAACCTTGTTGGATTATCAATATTACGTCAACACGATGTATGTTCTCCTTAGCTTCCCTTTGGAAAATCACACAAGAATCCCCTATCTGTTTGAAAAATGTCTACTTAGTTGTCGTTATGATACCCAAATTGACATGGAACTTCCTTCTATTTGAAGGATTTCAATGACACTATCTAGGTATAGGCATTTGAACTTAGTGAATGCTAAACATGAATTATTATTGTGGGGTTCCTTATACACATGACCATAAAGAATCAAAATTTAGGCATTCACATTAAAATATGCCCATCACGACTAAACCATTTTTGGTTCTTCGTGCTAGAGAACCCATTCAGGTAACCCATTCCCCACCTTCATATCATAGTCGATGGTATGGTTTGGAAACTTCCGATCCAAATTATTATTCAAGTTCCTCCTACTCTGATTCTGATTCTAATCAAAACATATCCTATTCTTGTGAGGATTCCAATCAAAATATTTCCTCTGATGATTCAAATCCAAACTACTATTCAGATTCATCTAATTAAGATCCTAAGTCGTGGTCCTCCCCTTATTCCTAGGACCTCCTTAATCATACTTCTACTGTGATTCTTGAGTCCCCCCTTTCGACATAGGACCTCCTTTATCATTCATCCAATTCAACTCCTAAGTCACGATCCTCCCCTTGTTTTGCAGGACCCTTCTTTATAAAACATCTAATGCGATTCATCAATCGTGGTCCTTATTTTCTTCACAAGACCTCTTTTATCAGTCACCTCAATGAGCCCTTCCTCCTTTTAAGATTCACGCAACTCAAATTCCTTCTAGTCAATCATCTAATTGGACTCCTACATCAAAATCTACAGAATTTTGGATATGAAATTCTCCTATTCTTCCTCCACGACATCGTCCTATACAGAAACCTATACCAACCAATTCTAAATCCACCTCTTCTTCTACTCATGAGACACCTAGCCCTAAGTCTACTTCTTCTCTTGAGTCATCTTCTTCTATCAACCATCATAAAATATATTCTAAGTCTTCCACACCAGTTGGACCTTTTTCTTCCAATCAAACACCTATGGTCGATCAACAACCCATACCGATTGATTTATTTCAGAACGAAGGCACGATATGCCATTTATAGGGGCACACAAAGATATACCTCTAACAAATTACGAGTAAGGATTCTCTTTAAACTTCGATGTGTTCATGTATTGTAGGGAAAAGGTTGATTCCTTTTATCAAGAAATAGAGGAAGAGCCTAAGAGCATGCAACTTGATCCTCCTCTTATTCTTCCATCCTCACATTCTTCATTCTTTGATGAAATGCTTGGGTCTAGTATTGAGCCATGACACATCTTCTCATCACCCAATTCTTCTTTACATATCACAATTCCTCAATCCCAATCACACTTTGGGTCATAGAAAAGTATCCCATCACCTTCTTCTATATATGGGCCACCTCCTAGTATCCCTTCATCATGTACTTATGGGTCTCCTCTGGGTAGTCCATTACCTTCTATTCTGGGGCCTCTTCTAACTAGCCCATTGTCTTCTATATATGGGACACCTACGGGTAGGCCCTTATATTCTATTCTTGGGCCACCTCCTAATAGGCCTTCTTTCTCTATATTGGGGCCACTTCCAGGTAGCCTTCCATATTCTGTTTGTGGTTCGCCTCCTGGTATCCCATCTTCTTCAATTATTGGACTGTATCTTTTTCATCCATCACATTATGCTAACAATGATTGTGGAAAGCCCACTGTCATTCCTCTCATCAATTCTAATCATCCACGTTGTTTTCCAACTTCTCAGGAACAGAAAAGTCAAGCATTAGCTTATAAGAAACCCAAACAAGTTATTTATCAAGCTAAGATCAAAATTAGTAAGAGCTCTAAAGCTCCTAACAACTCAAATGATTATAAAATTCAAAATCAAACGTGATTTCAGAATGCACAAAAACATACCCATTAAGTATGGTGCAAAGTGACAAAAAAAATGGCTATGGAACTCAAGCTCCCACATACGAAACCCATGTTTCAAAACAAATCACAGTCATTTGTTGAGTGTGAACTGACCATGATCATTGAGATTGGGGATAATATCACTCTTGATAAATAAATGTGCTTAGTCTACCTTATCAAGGAAATCACAAACATCATTGTTAGATACTATCATGTAGAGTGACATGGTTGGTCCCAATCACCCAAACAACTAAAAAATTCTATAAAAAACACAAAAATTCAAAAATAAAAAAATGAGAAAAACATTAAAAATAAACGATACAAAGATCAAACATTGCAATTAGGTAATGGATACGCATGGATGTTCTTTATTCCCTTTATTTCATATTCCTCTACAAGTCATCCACCATTTTCATCCCTTCGATGATATTTTGGCTAGCTTATTTCATACACATTTTGTGACATTTATCTATATGGTATCCATTTGACCTTGGTCTTTCATCACCTTGGTAAATTAAAGAATGATTGACCTCTTACAGATCCTATCACTATCTACATATAATAAACTTGTTGGGAAGAATTTTTGGGCGTATTTGTGGACATTAGCCAATGTTGTGATCAAAATTACTTCCACATTCTTCCATTAAGCCATTAGTGGTTCTTAACTTGTCAAAAAAGAGAGCTGAAATAATTTTTCAGAAAGTAAAAGAATCAAAATCAATCAATCATAAAGAAAAATCTTAAAGCAAAATAAAATTGATATATAACTCTTTCTTGGGGTATTTCCAATAATTTCTACTAGGGCTATGGACACGTTACTGACAGTAGAGAAATGTTGTGATTAGAATTAAATGCATCTTTGTTAGGGCTATGAACGCCTGGATGACAGCGGAGCAATGTATGACTCTCCTTCCATAATACATTCACATATCACCTTTCAAACTAAATCATTCCTACACATTGGCAAGTGTCTTCACTTACTATCTATCAAATCTTTCCTTCAAGAGGTAATTCATTTCCATGTGCACACACGAGATTTAGATGAGTAAACATGAATAGTATGTTACCAAGTGTTGCTTTTTGGACTATGTTCAAATTATTTATTTAACACATCTCTTGTCTCATGATTTGTGCCTTGGGATAATCATTTTATCATTAGCCACCTTTTAAATATTTTCATAGAATCCTCTGTTCTTTGAAAATCATTTAAAACATCCACATGTATAAGATGACCTCTTTTCCATGTTTGTAGACACTTTTGTCCCCTTTTAATAAGATAATTTTCTACTTACTTTCTATCATGTATTTCTTGGTCAGCTTATGCTGGGGGCATCCTTACTCCCTCATGATTGAACTTATTTTATATTGGCCTTGATCCCCGTTCAACGCGTGAAGTATTTGACTTTGAATGTTCCCACCTAATTTTTGGGGCATTTTTGCATCTTCATTTTCTTGCACATACGTGTGGAATTTCACACTTTTACATCCCATCTATCATTGGGGGAATCCATGCTTCTTTGTCTTCCTGTACATAATTTCAGAAAATTTTCAAAATAAAAAACATTCAAATATTTTTCTAAAAAATAAAAAACAATAAAAAGCATCCTATAAAATGTCACTCTTTGGTTCTCACATGTTCTTGTGCACGACTCACAGATCATCTTGATCTACCTCCATTAACAAAGTTGGTTTTCTTACTATGTTTGTACTCCAGGGAACAATGAGTTGCTTAGTACTGTTTCATAGTGCACTACTTTTCATAGGAGCCAAGTGTCATCCGTTATTTCCCTTGCATGTATCTTTCTTGGGGCACCATATTTTAACTCTTGTCATTAATTCACACAGGTTGGAATCAAATCTTGATAAAAAAACATTGCATTATGTTTCTCTATTAGGTTAGCTTGTTTGCTTTCTCGTATTGCATTGCATTATGCATGTTGCCAGGATTTATGCATCTTTTAATTTCTCATATTCCATTGCATTTTGTATGTTACATGGAGTTGGTGTTTTCAGCAATGGACAATTGTTCGTAGTATGGATTTTCATTCCACTCTACTTTTGTCGTATGCTTATATTTTTAATAAGGACTGATGATGTAGATCCTTAGCAATATGATGACATGGAAGTTATTTTTAATACACTGGGTGAAAGCTCATTCCTTTCTCACCATCTTCATTTTTCCTCTATATCATTCTCCAGTCAACTTTATTCTTCAAATTCACTCAAGGCCCCATGCCCCTACCCATTCTTCTATCCATTTATCTCACCTTTTTCGATCGTCGATTGCCTTCTTTCATCACCCCATCGACACACTTGTACTAATTTTTCTTCTACCCCTTCAAAATTTTGCCAGTCTACTATATTTGAAGTGGTGTCACTTATACCACTCCAAGGAGGGGAAAATGTAGAAGCATATAAGTTAGCTCAAGCAATTTAAATACTTCAATTGTGCTAATTATATCCTTTTCCACAAATTGATGACATATTGTCGATAAATTCTCATTTTCTCTTCTATCACCGTTAATTAGTTACATTATGTTAATTAATTAACTCTTCCATCCAACAAATATGCCAATTAATGACCTTCCATTAATTAACCCCCCTTTCTGTCTAGACTAATTAATTATTATTAATTAATTAACTTCCTCTTCCATTAAATCAATAAATAATCATTTATTTGATTAAATTCCTCCCATAGTCTAAATCATGCTAATTATTCCTCTAAAAAGCTTCTATAAGCTTGCTCACATATTAATTAATTACTTGGGTTAATTAATAAATCCCCTCAAACCCCATGAGTCACTAAAGGAAAAAAAAAACTCTCCTAAGGTTGAATCAACCCTCTTTCAACCATCATTATCCACAACTAACTCAACCTAGCTATTATCCCACATGTAAAGGGATGTCAAGATTCTTTTATCCATCAGGCTATATAAGGAGTCCTCCTACCTTTCTATTTACACCTAGACACCTAAATGAGCATAGAGCCTATACTATAGCTATTTTATCATCTTAGAGAATTATTCCATTAGAGGAGCAAGCTATCTTCATTTCTTGCATTCATCCATCCAAGTTTTGAATTCTTATAGAGATATGTCAAATGGTCTTGTAGTCGTGGATTGACAAGATTCCATTATTGAAAACCTTGGGATTCAAGCATACAATCAACCCTTTTGATTGCTAAGGATCTAAATAGGTTAATTTCATGAGAATTCAATTAGAGATAGAGGTTAATTTGTTTAGCATGTTAGTTTGAATCTTCATTTCATGTTCTAATGCAAATATGTTAATATATTAGTTTTGCTTAAGCTCTAAGCATGATGGTATATTGATCTAGTTGGCATTGTATTGAAGCTATTAGGTGTTAGCTTTGATTTACTTTGTATTGTTAACTAATTCATATACACATTTGGCACGCCTGGTGGGAGTTACTCCATTGTCCTTTACACTTAATTTTAAGTTTTTCTAGTTATGTTTCAGTTTTGGTTACTAACCCTCTTTTGCACATGTTGATCTAACTTGTTTTTCTTAACTTGTTTTGTTGAGTTTGCATGTGTTGAGTCTTCCTTGTCGGTATAAAGGAGGCAAAGTGCTATCACAATTGGATCTTGATGGGAAAATTTAAATATTTCTCCATGTTTTCATATTAGTGCTTCATTTTTCAACATTCTACACGCAATTTTTGTCAATTTCTTTAAAATATTAAATGCTTGAGCATGTAGGTTAGTGTTGGATAGTGCTGAGTAATTTATTTACATATTAATGTGGTGGGTTGGTGTAAAAATTGAATCTTGGTGAGAAAATTTCAATATTTCTCCATGTTTTCATTTTTAAAGCTTACTTTTCATCATTCTACATGCTAGTTTTTTCAATTTCTTAAAAATGTTAAGTTTTTGATCATGAATGTTAATTTTTGATAGCAATGAGTCTTCTGTTCATATATTAATATGATGGGTTGTTGTCAAAATTGGATGTTGGTTGGAAGAATTTTACCTTTTTACATATTAAAGGATGTTTTTTTTTCATAGTTTTTGAGTGCATACCCGTGAACATATGCATAACCCATCTTCCAAAGGCCATAAATTTTTCTTCCAAAGGCCATATGTGTAACTGTTTTATAAAATTAACAATTGATGTACCGAGGAATTAAGAAACATATTCCCATTCATTATTCATAAGATAATAAATATTAAGTATAAATATTTACACAACACAATGGTCACAATACTTTGATTTCTTGACTTGCTCGCCAATGCATTGAGGAATGTGAACTCGCCAAAATATTTAATCTCCAACTTGATCCACGATTCTTTTCAAACACAACAAGGCAACTTGCCTTCATTAACCAATTTGTTGGTAGCTCAATGTGAACTTGCCAGAAATAGTTTTCTACCCCTTCAAGATCTCGACCAATGCAAAGGTTAATGTTAATTCAATTTCAAATAAATAATTCGGTCCACAACTCTTTGCAGGCTTGGTGATGCACAAGGCTTGATCAAAATGGCTTCATTTCAAGTAAGGCTAATTTCCTGTGATAGATCAAAATGGTGTTCGACGACAACCAGATACATGCTCTTTTTTCCGGTGATAGCTTGATGCTTTGGTTTATCATTTGAAAACCTCCCACTTTCAATGCTCCCAAAAATGACCTTTTTAAACAAGTTGATATTCAAATAATTGAAAGATTGCAAAGCAAAGAGGAAGAGGATGTGAAAACATGGCTAAGTGGGAGGTTGAGTGAAAACAAGGTTGCTTTGTTTTTATATGATGTTTGGTAAAGTGGTGTAAACTCCGTGTTGTTTGAGTTATATGTACCTACGATCTCTCCACACCATAACTCAAACCTCATCATTTCCACTTCTAGAAGTAACAACATGCTCAAATAGTTACTATTTCCATATGCATCCAATGTCTAATTTGAACAGTTGTGGGAGGATGATAGCTGGCAGTTGTTTTATTTCAATGCTTTTGCACATAATTATCATGGAATTTCACCCATGAGCATCGACCATGATGCAGGGATGCGTTATATTTTACATATAAATCTATTAGTATATTTTACATATAAATATATTTGTCAGATGTTGTTGCAAATTCTCTGGTTTGCACAATTGTGAACCTTACACACAACATGTGAAATTTTTTATCGATCGCTGACATCTTCAGTTGTTTCACTAATCGCTGAAATCTTGTGCTTAAAAACAATTCCAGAGGATTGGCGACGGAGAAATAAACAAACAAGGGATTCCATATTAGTTTGTTTTAGACATGATCCTAAATCCTTGCATATTTACTTTTTTCCTTTTCCTTATTTATTATGACAACATTATTAGCCACAAATTGAGAAAATCTAGTGCAGGAATATATCGCTTAAAACTTGCTTCACAAAATGGCTAGGAAGTCATTTAATAATTATTATGATTAGGATTTTACTAGATGGACATTACTTTATAAGTGTTGGTTCTTTCCATATGACATCTGCCCACATTTCATGAATTTAAAGTATCATTTTTAAGATGTTTTACATAACATAATTTTTATTGTCGGTTAAACTTCTTGTTTGGAAACGTGTATGGTTTCTGCAATATCTTGATTTTCACACTATAGTTTAATTTATTTAAAATCTTTTGGCATTCGCTGTGTTTGTTTTTCCACAGTTTTCGCAACATGTCAAAGTCTCATAAAACCCTACTTCCGCTTAATGGTTCCACCCAATAATATCCTCTCCTAATTGTTTCTCCTCCCTCTAACCCCCTCTTCTACAACCCTCTTCCTCTTTTATATTTTTGATCCTTCAAAATCGACCCCATCTTGGACTTCCCCTTCGGCGTTTACATCACACGTTTTTCATTCGATTGCTAGTATATTAGTTAAATGTGATATAACATGGTGGAAAGGTGTTTAATACATTTGTGTTTTAATGCGACATGAAAGTTTGAATAGTTTACCTTCTTTTCTTTTTAAATGTGATAAATAAAGTGTTTAATTTTAGAAAATAGTGTGATAATGTACTTCAACTAATACAAAAATACGAAATCAAATAAATAATATAATTTTAATTTTTGTTTCTACTAAAATAATATTTATATACATCAAAACTTAAGAAATAAGTTTCATTTTTTCTTTCACAGATTCTAATACGAATTAATTGGAAGAATTAAAAAAAAGCCGTTTTGATAATAATTTTTTTTTTCAATTTTTTGTTGATAAATATTGTGTTTACTAGAATATCACTTACAATTTAATGTTATAACATATTAAATTATTATTAAAATTTATTAATTTATATAAGAATTAATAAAACACATTAATTAATTAATTAATTAATTATATATATATATATCCCTCCTTCATTCCACTAAAGTATTTAGGGGACATAGAACCCCTTTAAATACATGTTCCATAAAACATTAATTTCTTTAATGGTCTTTGTCTTAATTTCAATAGCTGTTCAATCCTTCAAATAACCATGTCCACATGCTTCCATCTTCAATTAATGTAATAAAAAAGTTTGTAAGAACCGTTTTTTAAATATATAATGAATTTATGTTTAAGTTTCAATCTACGGATCCAATTAAATCCCTCGAAATAATCTTTCAAATTAATATGATTGTGCAAATAAGTGGAATATCATTATAAAAGAAAACACATTACGAACAATCGTCCCTTTTTAACCATAAAAAATTGTTTTTGACTTTATGAATATGCACGAATGTTTTCAATTCATCAATGTTCTTTTGAGATAACAAACAATATAACAATAAGATATATTTCTTATAAATTCTTTTATTATAGCACATTCTCTTGTTTCTTAATTGTAACAAACAATATAACAATAAGATATTAACATAGTTCATTCGGATTTTTATCTACAATACATTAGTATAAATACGTTTAAAATATTTATTTGAAAAATATGGATAGATATCAACTTTAAGATTCTTATTTTAAATTGTATTTATATTATATTTATTAATAATTTCATTACATTATCTTAATATTTTCATTTATAAGTAACAAAAAAAACTTTGTAAAAAAGGGACCCCTAAGCTTTACCATACGATCAAGTATTATTGTTTTCAATTAACTTCTCAAAAATTTCTAAAATAAATTAAGTGACAGTCAAATGGAAATTTAATGTAGAGAATGAAAATTTAGATGGTCACGCCATTAAATGCCGTCACTTGTAACTTATTGGTAGTATCCGAGTCGGCCATCCCCTGGTTTAAGACACAAAATGTTAAAAAGTGTTAAACAACTTGTGTTTTATATAGCGAGGTTGTGAAATTAATGCTTGATGTACTAACCTTCCAACATTTACACATGTCTAATTATGACATCCGTGGGAGTCATTCTCATTGCTCCTGATGTTTTGTCCTATGTAAGAGATGTACTTGTCTCCTACCAGATCGCCATGATTGATCTCTTTTACTAAACCCTAATTTATCGATTATATACAGACCGTCCCAAAGATCAAATATAAATGGGATTCCCTCGATTGAAATTATGGTCGGGTTGATATCAAAGAAAGGGGATGAAAAAGATAATGTTGGCCTCGAACCCGCCTCTTATAATATTTTTAACTAAGATTGAAAAGATAATTTCACATTCATCTAAAGTCATGTGGTTTTGTGCTTGCCTTTTTGATCTTCTGCAACTAGATCTAAACACGCTTTGTAAGGAAGATCTTTTTCTAAAATGTCTTTAGCTTCCGAAGGGTCTGAGAGGTTTAGATCCTTTCTGTCAAACCCATCTCATAGTAACAATTTATTAGGATATGGAATTATGGTTGACTCTCCAAATGTTGAGCTCTATTAAAAATTCTAAAAACCCAAACTCACCTTGTAACCTCCTCTAACTTGCTCCTACATTTTTAGGGTATTTCTTGACTTAATGCAATTGGAAATACATTAGCATAATTCCTTTCTATCCTCTTGTTAACAAGGTATTACACCCAATATACCTTTTCTCATATTTGTGTGGAAATGGATTTTTTAATATGGTTAGCAAAAGATATTGTGCTATAGATCAGGGTCATAGATGGTTATAAAAACTCTATATATATATATATATATATATATATCTTAGATGGCATTTAAATGTAGATATTATTATGTGGTGGGTCATTTGCATCAACAGAAAAGGGTTTCAACCTCTGAAAAGAAGAGGAGCCAGAAAACACGGTAGAAAGAGGTATATTTTGTTCAATATGAACATATTTGTGTGGACTCTAGATGGTTCAAGATAGGGTACATTCTATGTCTAAAGAATGAAAATTACAAGGATGTTTCAAATAAATTGTACACTTCTCCTACTTATGCTCTCCAATAGTGGTGGATCAAAACTCTCTCACAGTTTCATCTTCTTAATTTCTTGATTTGGATCCTAATACTATTGTTGGAATCCTCTAGGCATCCTTACATTCCATAAAAAAAACCTCCTATTGGGCTTAATTAGATAGCCTTCGGGCTCCTTTGAATGGTAATTCTTCCTCCTTAGCTAGATCTAATGAATAGACTCTGGTTAAAGAATGAAATCTTCTTTGACATAGAGGGATTCCAATAATATGGTGTTAAGATATCATAGTAAGAGGGTTGGAGCTTAATTTTGGTGGAAATAGGTGTTTTTGGGTAGCATTACGAGTCTTGGAGATCACTATGGAAATGGTTTAACTTTGGCTATAAAATGGCTATATAAGTTATTGAAGTTTTGTTGCTGATCATTTTTGATGCTATGGACTTAGGGAAGTAAAATATTTACGCTAACTCGAAAGTGGGATTTTTTGAATTTTTAGTATTGAAAAAGGATTCTTGGATATCCTAACTTTTAGGGTTTGTTTTAAAAATATTTTGATAAGATCAATTTTTTGTACACTTATTACCCTAGTGGTAACTCTAATTTTGTAATAATTATTGTTTCTGATTAATAAATATGGTTCATAGCACTAGTCCAAAAATTTACCGATAAAGAACTTGTTTTATAGGTTTGTCTTTTAAGTGATACTAAATTATGTAACTTGTTCATAACTCGGCTCAATAGATAATTGATATAGAGAATAATTAATTATGAAATCCACCATCAAATGATATCTTTTTTTCATGTGAAGAAAATGGATCAATTAAAAAATGCATATCATGTTGTGTTTCTTGTGTATGATGCAATCACTTGATGGTGGAGTGGAATCATGATCATTTCTCCTTAGTATTTAAAAGGAATGATAAAAAAAATTGTACCAAACCACAAAGAACTTAGATGTTAATAAAACACCACACTGAATAAGATGAAAGAAATGCACCAGAATAACTTTACATAAACCTTTACAAACAAATGAGTAGCAATATCATATATTATTATGGAACCCTATGAAGTACAATAAGAAAGGGCCTTGCTTATATAGGAAAGGAAGATCAATCTAAGAACCAATCAAGGTCATATATCAAGCCATAAAAAGGAAAGAACTATACCTAATAACTAGATAGTATCTTCCTAATATGTAAATAAGATAAAATAAATATTTACACACATAAGTGGGTGAGGATAAATAAAAGAAAAGGTAAATAATGTACCTAGGTGAACATGAGCTAAGGTACATACCTTCTCTAACATCCACCTTAAGTGAAGCTAGGGGCCCACAATATGAGTCCCGAAAACTAAGCCTAATCAAGTAATCTTTTACAATATATCCATGAA
This sequence comes from Taxus chinensis, assembly GCA_019776745.2. Lineage (NCBI taxonomy): Eukaryota > Viridiplantae > Streptophyta > Pinopsida > Cupressales > Taxaceae > Taxus > Taxus chinensis. The sequence goes on along the minus strand of CM034156.1, from coordinate 57,760,264 downwards.
GAAATCACTAATTAAAAGTAGCAAAGAATCCTGCTAGAAGTAAAGAGAAAGAAGAAGAAGAAGAATAAGGAAGATTTTCTCACGAAAACACCCTAAGAACAACTTCTGAAACCCCAAGCATGTCATGCTACTCAAGGTAGCGAGGTGATGCAAAAGGCTTCGTAAATATTTCAGTAACCTAATGCTGAGTCAGAATGTACTCCAAGAAAAGAGCTCCATCTTGAATGTGTTGACGAATGAAGTGTATGTGAATATCAATATGCTTGGTCTGTTGGTGCTCAACAAGGTTACAAGAAATGTGAATTGCACTTTGGTTATCACACCAAAGTACAGTCGGTGAATCCTATGGGAATCCAAACTCTGTCAATAACTGTCGAAGCCAAAGAATCTACTGACTCGTTATAACTATTGCCTTGTACTCTGCCTCTAAAGATGAAAGTGCAATAGCTTGTTACGTTTTACACGTCAACATAACTAGAGAAGAACCAAGACAAAAAGGGTAGCTAGAATTAGAATGAATGGCTTAAATAGAACCTTCCCAATCTAAATTTTTATATCTAACCAAATAAGTAAAACCCCTAATGTAGTGTAGTCCAAAGTGCCCTACAAATAGAGCAAAATATTTTTAGCAGCCTTCTAGTGACTACTATGAGGAAAATGTGAAAATTGAGATACAACTTGTCCTACTGCAAATGAAATATCAGGGTGAGTATGGGTCAAGTAGATGAGACTTCCAACTAAATGCCTATACAATGTAGGATCACAAAGTGGAGTGGTACATGTAGAAGTAAGAGTAACCCCAAGCTAAAAAGGAGATGGACTTAGCTTGCAATTAGCTATATAAAAACACTAAAGAAGATCATGGGTGTAATTTTTTTTAACTCAAATGAATCCTTGAATCTACATGAGAAACTCCAAACGAAGGAAATAATGCAATAACCCAAGATTTCTCATGTCAAAATGTTTGTAAACAACCCTCTGAATAGTCTCAATTTGGGAATATGAGCTTCCAGTAAGTAAAAAATCATCAACATATAAGATAAGTATCACAATGTCCTCACCAACATGTTGAAGAATGACTGTATGATCGAAGTGACAACAAACAAAAATAGTAGATAGAAGAAAAGAATCGATCTTCTCATACCAAGATCGACGGTCCTATTTGAGACCGTAGAGAGACCTTTGGAGTCTACAAATAAGAGAAGAGTCATGAAAAAATCCAAAATGATTCTCCATGCATATTTCCTTTTGTAAATATCCATGTAAGAAAGCACTCTTCACGTTTATCTGGTATATGTACCATCCATATGATGCACCAATAGTAAGTACAAGAAACACATAAACCATCTTGGAAACGCATGTAAAAGTATCAGAGTAATCAATACCTTCAACTTGTGAAAAACCATTTACAACAAGATGAGCCTTATACTTGTCAATGGGCCTATCAGTTGTGTATTTGGTTTGGTACACCCACTTACACCTAACCATCTTTCTTACTTTAGGAAGAGATACCAAATCCCAAGTATTATTATTCATCATGTAGAAGAATACTTAGTTGTCATTGCATCATCCCACTCTTGTATCCCATGAGCCTATGAGAAAGAATGCGTATCCTTAGAAACTTCCTGACACAAAAGTCTAGAACCTGTAGAATGTGCATGATGATGCCTAGTGGTTGGAAGATCCTCTATGAAAGGTTCTTCCTCATAAACTATAGTACGATCCCACTTATGCATAGTGATAACTATAGTGGGAATAGGATCCTCTTCTATATCTATAACCTCCTCAGAAGCCTCCTTGAAGAAGGGATCCTCAAGATGACATGAATAAGAAGTAGGCATGGAAGAAGATGAAGAATCTTGAGGAGAGAAGCACTCATCAAATTGAACATGCGTTCAAAAAAGAACCTCATGAGTATCATGATCTAAAAGTTGATAAGCTCTCATGTCCTTACTATCCAATTTTTCCCCTAAGGAGAAATTGGACAAACATGACCCCACAGAGAAAAAATGATGGATTGATTCGGATGAATAGGTTATGCAGGGCGAACACATTATAGAAGAGTTCGAGAAATGAAGAAGCTGTAAAATCAAAAATTCAAAATTCAGAGGTGAGGGCGTATGGAGGTTAGCCGAAGTGAAATTCAGGGACTCAGTGAAAAAAAGTGCAAAAAGGAGTGGAAATTCAGAAACTCAAATTCCTAAATTTAGACTTCAGGGTTTTAGAGTTTCAGAGGTTTTACGAGCTCACATTAAACAGTGCCACATGGGGAGAAGAAATTCTGACACCTAAAGTTCGAATCTCAGACTTCAGGATTTTTGGATTTCAAAGGTTTCATGTGCCAAGAGGATAATCTAAACCTGAAACCCGAAAGTCCTGAACCCCTGAAACCTGAAGTCCTGAATCTTGGAAACCCGAAGTCCCGAAACCTCGAAACCTGAAGTCCCGAATCCCTGAAACACAAACCCCCCAAAAGATTAAGGTCTAAAACCCAATGTCTAAATTTTGGACTTCGAGGTTTCAAAATTTCAGAACATTATGGGGCTTGGGCAGATGAACAGTGTTGCGTACAATATGAGGTCGGAGTCCAAACTCTAAAGTCTAAATTTCAGCATTTCAGAACTGTCAAACCATCTTGAGTGATGAATAGTGCATGCAAGTCACCGTTTAAAGCCCAAAACATGAAGTCTGAATTTCATATTTCGGGGTTTCGACATTTTAGAGGTTTCATTGACCCAGTTGGATGAATAGTAATGTCAACCTTTGAAGTGGAAATACCTGAAGTTCCGAATCTTGAAATTCCAAATTTATGGATTTTAGAGGGTGCGATGCAATTTCGTAGTCCAAAAAGGGTAGATTAACCACTGACATTTTTTGTAGTATGGCACCCTCATCTTCAGATGGCCATAACTTTTGACTGGAAGTTCAGATTTGCACAAAATCAAACTTTTTGGAAAGCACTCCATTTCCTATACAGTCTGCCATTTTAGAGGGTGTTTCTAGATTTTCCACCTACCAAAATGATGAGGTACGGGATTTATTTCTTCCCCAACAAGGAAAAGTACATGGACGTATGGGTTTTGTTGTGGCACACATCATTGTTGCAGGTGATTTTAATGCGATTTTGGGTGGCTGAAGCAAGATTTTGGATCCTTTTCTCTCCTTTTCTCTTATTCTTCCTATATACTGTAAGGAGGGGCTCATTTTAAAAGGGGGGATAATCTTGCTTTGCACCCTCCCTTCTTCTCGTCTGTAAGCGATCTTGTGGAGTTCAAACATCCCATTGAAACTGTAAATGCAATTTGTGCCTCTTAGCCATGTTGTAATGCATTGTATCAAATATGTGGAGCAATAATATAAGTATGTGGATGAATTTAGACGCTCTTTTTTGTTCATTGTATCTCTTGATCTCTCATTACAATTTTGGTTAACTGTGCATGTTAAATTTGTTGCATGTTTAATGGTCTGTGTTTAATGGTGATTGAATTCATAGAAAATTGGTTGAATTATGGTGTGTATCAATCCCCTTCAAACTTATTAGATTTAATTTCCATGCAAAGCAGGTGTTCAACATTCCTTTTGGTGCATCACCTCCTATAGCTTAGGTTAAATTTGTTGTAATTGTTTTAACCCTATCTCTTTGGCAAGTTTGATTAGATTTTAGGATAGATCCTCTACAATTTGAGTGTGTGTATTAGAATAGAGGAATAGGAACCAAAATTCATCCAGAGAGATTTCCCGATTGCAAAGTCCCACACTTTGTGAAAATCTCCATGTTATGCAATCACACTGACAGTTTCAATTTATAGAGTTGTAAATAATTAGGGGTGTTGTGATTACACATCAACAGTCCTCACAATACCCAACAAAGATCAAGGTTTTTGTCTTGTTATCCAAGGAATTCCTTTTCTTCTTTGTCACAAAGGCCCAAACACGGATCCTATAGACCCCAAAATATGAGACATCGGGCTTAGTTTTGGATCAAGCTTCATTTGGAGTCAAATTGTCAAGTGCTCTATGTGGTGTGTGATTCTGAATGTAGTTAGCACAATTAAATAATTTTCCCTAGTATATAAAAGGTAAATCTCTAGAATGCATCATGCAGTAAGCCATTTCCTTCGAAGTTCAGTTCTTTCGTTCTGCTAAGTCATTATGTTATGGAGTATGAGGAACATAATTCTGGTGAATAATTCCACGAGTTACCAAAAAATTAGAAAAATATTTGCTGAAATACTCCCCCCATTGTCAGTGAGAAGGTTCTTTAAGTAACTAGAATATTGTTTCTCAACCAAAGCCTTGAAGACTTGGAAGTGTGAAAAAACATCACTTTTTTACTTGAGAAAATAAACCCAAGTACACCCCAAAAAATTATCAGTAAAAGTAAATGCATACTTAGCTCCATTGAAAGAGGGGGTAAGAAAAACCATCAAGTCACTATGCTCAAGCTCAAGTGGTGAAGAATAACTCTTGGAAACATTCTTAGGGAATGGATCTTGATGTTGTTTCCTTAATGCAAAACAAGAGAAAAATCCCTCAAGACAAGAAAATCTAGGAAGACCATCAACCATATTATGAATGCTCAACTCCTTCAAATATCTATAATTGAGATGACAAAATCTCTCGTGCTATAGATTACTCTCTGAATCTGAATGAGAAACCAATAGAGGAAGTGTAATCAAAATTCTCAAAGTATGATAGTCTAGAGCCATGATCAATTATACCTTGAGAAACAAGTGAATGAGGATCCAAAAAAGTTCATACTTTGACCCCATGTGGTGTAAAAGTCACTGTGTTACATTGACCAGACTGAAAAATTCAATTAACAAAAAGAAAATTTGTAGTGATGGTAGGAACATACAGTGCATCTTTGATACTACTACCATCAAGGTGTATATTACCTTTTCCCTTAACAGAAAGAAACGAAGAATCTCCAACCTCAATTTTGGAAGTAGAACTCTAACCTATAGATACAAAAGACTCATTGGAAGAAGTCATGTGATGAGAAGCACTAGAATCTAAAACCCAATTATATGCAAATGGTGATAGAGATCTCCTAACAACACTAAGTGCTTTTCCATGCTGATTAGAAGGAGGTAGAATGGAGATAGAGTTTTTTTAATTTCTTGATTGCATCCTATAAGGATTTCATTTTCTTGTAACACCTATGTTCTTCATGACCAATACCCCCATAGAAAAAGCATGAGAGGTTAGACTTATTCTTGGATTTAGAAGACTCCATGGGTTTAGGAGCACTTTGAGATGGAGAAGGGGTTAATTTGGTTTTACCTTTTGGTTTTCCTTTTCCCTTAGGATTAGATGCTACAAATGCCTTTTGAGAGGTGGAAGACTCAAGGTTAGACAATTTGGATTCTTCCCTAGTAAGTTTTTCACAAAATGTTTCTAAGTTAGGCGTTTGGAATGTGTCACCTGATGGGTGTTGTTATTCCCTTCATTTAATCAGCTTCTTATTGATGTCATATTCAAACTAGGGGTGTGTCTAAAGCTATATGCAACAAGAGTAATCTTATTGATCTAGTAGTTGACTGTAGTTATTTTTGTATTTTCTGGGGGATATTTTCATTGTCTTAAGGAATTCTTGGTAAAAACCTTATTTAAATCATACTAAAAAAACGTTGTGAAAGGAAACACACTTTACAGAATGGAAATAAACACGCTTGCTTCTAGAAATAAACACACTTGCTTTTGGAAGTAAACACACTTGCTTTGAGTGCTTAAAAACTGGTTGCAAGAAGAATAATAATCTATCTAGACACCTGCACGAACAAGTATACAACAGAGTCTAACTAGAAGAATTAAAAGTGATACAAAATTAACAGATCTAAACTTATTTGCTTAGGAAATATAAATACCAAATAGATGAATATCCTGGTCCTTGGGGGAGTGGGCCCTTGCTCCTCCTTGAATCAAGATTTAACAACTTAGAATTATCTCAAACACAAATGGCTATTTATTGATAAAACATTTGGTATTACAAAACATACTAGATCTATGTTCTTATTCTCTATATATATATCTATCTTCTCCGTTCTATCTCTATATCTTTATCTACTGCAGGTCTGCTTATACACACACACACACACACACACACACACACACACACACACACACACACACACACACACACAACACACAATCATAGCCGCCTCTACGATTTTGATGAAATCAAATCGTGACCATAATAGATGCTGACTCGGATTGTGGCTGATCAGACAACTGTAAGATAACCATCCCTAGATCTGCGATCAGAAATCTTCTCATCCTTTCATGATTAAAAGGGTCGTTGGTGCTAAATCACTGGATGTGGTTAGAATAGATAAAATGCCATCGGTTCTTGAACTTCAGAGAAGTTCTAGAACCATAGGAAATCGTTAAGGATCAAAACTGTGAGATTTCCGAAGCTATACCCAGGAATTACGTAACTAATAATGAGAACTCCGAAACTAAATACTAGAGTTCCAGAACTAAGTCTGAAAGTTCCGGAACTAGGTGATGACTGTGTAATGGAGTTCTGGAACTAGCTTGGAAGTTCTAGAACTAAGTTGTATTAAAATAGATATGCTACCAAAAACATGTTGAACGCTACATACTTCATTTCTTCGACTAATTAGACCTTCTTTATTACAAAACTGAATTTCAAACACACTTCGTTAGGATTTTCATAGCTTTTAAACGTTAGAATCAAAATCAATCAAAATATGGACAATCACATCCTAACTCATATCAGATCAAATAAAAGTCGCAAAATGCAATGAAACTTAATAAAAGGAGAATAAGACGAGATCATTTTTTATACATTTAACGTGCATATTCTGGCCTCATCATCACCTAAAAATCCATGCTAGAGAAAAACGTAGAAGCAAAGATTTGGAATGGACCTCTCAACTTGGATAAAATTAAGTAGACACACTCTTCATATTTCTTATCTCTTCCACTCCCCTTCAATTGTGTTAAAAAATACTTGAACTTAGTAAGATAGTCTATAATTGATGGAAAATATTTAGGATTAGAAGAGGTGATCTCAATTTCAAGTTGTATGGCTCTCATGTGATCCACCTTACCGAATAAACCCTCTTATTTCTCCCATATTTTGAATGGAGAGTCACATTTCTCCAAATGAAACGAAATGCTATCACTTACATAAGTTTATATCAAACCCATACACTCATCAAACTTGCATTGAAACTGAAATTTCTCATATTCTCTAGTGAAAACTGGTTGTTCTGAAGAAGTTACAACCCATAATCCTTTCCATTTAATGATTGTTTCCATTACTGGTTTCCATGTGTGGTAATTATGTGTTATTAAAGGATCAACTTGCTCTAGTGAAGAAGTAGATAAAGACATACTTATAAAAAATCACCAAAAATGCAAGAATCGTGAATGCAACACAACCCTCCTAGATGTGGCACTTTATAATTGAGTGCGTGCTACAGTATAAAACTTTATTATTTAGTGTATTTCTCAAAATAAATAGTTCCAATGGAACAATCATGAAAAACAATAAATTTTGTAAAAAATGACACTCAAATCAAAGTTACCGATCAAAAGATACAAGATTTTCAAGTTTATCCTCTACTATTTATTTCATTTTGAATTTGTAAAAATTAAACTGCTCTTTCCTTCACCACACAAATTAAATCAAAGGGGGCTGGAGTTAAGCACATGCTGGTAGGAATCACAAGTTTAATCCCTCATATGACCATACCATATGACAAAGGGTTGAGGATTTTAATAGGAGGAATGCTAAACAAATTGTACCAAGGGACAAAAAAATCAGATGCTAATAAAACATCACACTCAATAAGATAAAAGTAATTCGCCAGAATAACTTTACATAAACCTTTGCAAACAAATAAGTAATAATATCATATATTATTATGGAACTCGAGGAAAAAAAATACCTAACAACTAGATAATATCTTTCTAGTATCTAAACAAGATAAAACAAATATCCACACACATAAGCGCGTAAGGATAAATAAAAGAAAAAGTAAATAAAGTACCTAGGTGAACATGAGCTAATGTAAATACCTACTCTAACAATATTATGTCAAGTATTATGTTGGATTATAAGAATGCAACGCCATTCTCAAAGAGATTCATAAAAAATAATAGTCCTAGGTGAATTTCTACATCCTTCACCACATATCATTTAAAAATATGGTAGTGCTATATACTCTATAACAACCAAACAACCTTCTTATGATTTTGAATGATACCTCTAATGTTTGAATGACGTAGGTTTCCATTTGATGCTCCATTTTTATGTAGTATAGCTTGTTTTGAAACAACTTGAGTACATAAATGTTTGTCTTATGATTTGTAAGGATTTAACTTAACACGCAAGTTGCCTCCAACACCTTGAAAACCATTTGTACAAACATTTTCCTCATGATTATATGTAAATTACATTTCACATAATATAATAAATTATAGCTCATTTTTTTTTATTGTCACGTAATGACATGAGGTTAATGATTAACCGTTTTCTTGAAATATTCTCTAATCATATTCATGTTAGTTATCCCACAAAAATAAATACAAACCTCATATATAAAGATCATTAAAAAGTGTTGAAAAAAGGGATATTGACAGATTCTAATAGAAATTGAAATCCCTTGTTTTCATCACAACTAATAACTGATCATAAGTGTTCAATTTACTCTAAACTAGAGTCCATAAAAGATTAAAACTTTTAGGTTGTGTCAAGTGGGGATGTACCACATGATATCAAACTTGAGGTTCATGCCTTTTTTTAAAATGTCAAACATGTTATTACCATTCTCTTTAAGATCGAATACTATATGAAATGTCTATCAATTTTTTAATTTTTATTTAAATAAAATGACATGAAATGTAAATACACAATTTATAAAAGATAATATATTAATTATGTTAAGAGGTGTTTCTATAATGACAATCAAGGTTGTAATATAGTGAGTTGTTCACTTTTATTTTCAATGTTAAATTTGACATTCATTTGAATGTCACGTAACATTCATCTATAAATTTGACTTTTATTGGAGTGTCACGCACACACTTTTTTCTTGAAGGAGTCAATCGAAAAATAGTAATCTTGGCCATATAGTAATTTTGGGTCTTTTTGAAAAAAATATTTTCTTTAGACCGACACAATGGCACAACTACATTGATTCTATTTGCCACAATTCAATGAATTTAATGAAATGATTGAGCAATGTGATTTGTGAAAAATGTAAGCTAAGAACCTTGAAATTGATATGTATTGATGTATTTCATATAGATATACTTATTATAACATATTTACTATATTATTTTTAAATAATTATTTTAATATACTTATACTTAACTAACATAATTATATAGGCGCCTCAAGATTGACATCTCTTAATGTATTTTAGATAGATGTATTTAATATATCTACGTTAGTATTGGCCTTTCATGGATATTTGGGGTTATAATGGAATGAGTTGTACATTTTTATTCTCGACATTAAGTTTAATGTCCATTTAACTGTCACGTGACAATTCATCCATAATTTTAACATCCATTGGATTGTCACTACCATTTTTTCCCTTTTTCCTCAAAGAAGTCAATCAAAAAATAATAATATCTAGCAAAGTTAGATAGGTTCCTTGAGATTGATATCTCTCGACATATTTTACATAGATGTATTTAAGATATCTATATTAGTTATGTTATGTCGATAGGTGTTTCACAATGTCAGTTGGGTGGAGTGCAATAGAGTGAGTTGTTAACTTTTATGTGTGAGTTTAAATTTGACACCCGTTTAATCGTCACTTATAATTAAATTTTCATTGAAATTAGAATTCAGAGTATGTTTATTTTTCAACTACGATAATATATTATGTGACAAATCTAAAATAGGAATTTTAAGATTAATATTTTTCCACTTATTTTACATAAATGTATTTAAGATATCTATACTAATATATATTATACCCTGTCTCATAAAAATAGATCCATTTTATAGAAACCAAAAACCTTGAAAACAATTAATTCTATTTTCTAATATGTTTTATTAATAAAAAAAATGTAAAATAGATTTCATAATGCGTATAGTATATATTTTATATCAATATATAGTAGTTTTTTTTATTTTAATGGCATTGTCATTAGAATTATATATTTAATAATATATAAAGTTAAGCCAACATTGGAAAGATAATATATACATTGTATTGATGGTTGACTAAAATATTTGTAAAGAACTTGAATATATTATTAAAAAGTAATAATGATGATGACAAACTTTAATCTTTTCACACTTAATTAATTTATATGACTACTCATGACAGTTATAATAAAAAATACAACTCATCATAACTTTTTTAATGCAAATACATTTAAAACTATTAGTGTCTGTCATGAAAGATGAAAACAAATGGACCGTATCTAATCTTTAAATAACAAATGGACCGAATCTAATCATTAAATATTATTTGTTGTACGTGTAGATGTGGGAAGTGATTTTATATTAATAATACATTATTTTTTATATATAAAATCTATTAATCTTTCCCTTTTTTTCCTATATTAATGAAAATTGCATGTAATTAATAAGAGTAGGTCTATGAATGATATATAGTTTATTATAATTATGGAGATAGTTGTTAGAAAGATGATATAATAGAGCTCCAAGGTGTAAAGATACAATGAGGATGAGGAGTTCGAAAGTATATACTTGTGTTATAATTGTTATGGCATGAAAACAATGAAATTTGAAAACAACAAAATTGTAGACTCCTAAATTTTGCAACTAATTACTTGATGACATTAGTATGGGCTTAATCCCTAAATCTTGACTTGTGTGCCTATTCTAAGCTCAATTGTACCCTACTTTATCCTTAACCCTATTGCAAAACTTTCTCTCCTCATTATATATTGCTCAACCTCTCACATGAATTCTTGCATCAGTACACATCAATCTATTACTCCAAGTTGTCATGTACAAAACTTTATAAAATTTTACTCTCTTCTCAGATGAAAATGCCAAATAAAGACAAAACACCGAATGGCTTCGTCTAAAACTGGCAGTTTCATCCCAAGCTATCTAATGGTAATTTTCTTAGTTTGATATCTTTTATGGGTTGGTAATTTCCTCATGTGTCATCCTAAATTTAAAATGATAAAGTTATGAAACATTATATAAACAAGTTAGATGCAATTTAATACTCACTTCACATTTACCTAGAAATTACTTAGCACTCTTAAGTTCAAATTAATGAAAAAGGTACTCAAATCTCTCCTAAAATTTTCTAATCTAGTAGCACACATGAAAAGCAACCCCTACACAAGTTAAAACATTCCAAACCATATTCTAGGTTAAAACTTCTTAAGTTGAAAACAACAAAAAAAAAGTTAAAAATTATAATACTATTGATGCTAACAATCCCTCATACCAGAAGGATGAGATTTGATGCTTGTCAACCATGTTTTTAGGGATTTCATGACGTCCTTTGATTTTCAAAAACCTTCAATTTTAATATTTTTATACTTCCATATCACTAATATTGTTTTATATAGTAGGATTCAAGTAGAAAACATTATAATATGACAATTGAGTGTATAAATTTCATATTTATACTGTGTAAAGTTAGTTTGTTTTGGTGTTTGAATTTGTATTTATAAATTATAAAAAATGATAGATTTAAAATGTTTGGTCATCCTCATATTTTCTTTTGACAGTTGAAGTAAGGAAACAACTAATCTGGCGACTAGATGTACTTATATATGTATAGAGACATCGAAATACATATGGATATATAGCCCATTCATATGCATGTATGCTTACTAAAATTTAATCTTAGATTTAATTTGCAATTTTTTATTGGTCAACATAAACAATTCATGTATTTATGAAAACATGACTTACAACTCAAACCCTGTAACATATATTGTATTATTGTGAAAATTTACTGATTCTAATACATGATACCAAATGAAATTAAACAAAAACATATTTTATTTATTAAGAAAAAAACATTATTTTAACTTTTTGAATGGAATAACATGGATATAAAACTACAACTCAATGGTTACATTAATAAATCTAATTATTAAATCAACATAAAATAGACCATCCAATCTTATTCCTCCATCCTTCATTCCATTAAAGCTTTTGGAGGCAAAGATGTCCTTTAAATACATATTCCATAAAATTACAAGGAACAAAATATTGTTTTTCTTAAATGGCCTTTGTCTAAATTACCTTTAAAATTCCAAGGAACAAAACATTGTTTTTTTAAAACGGCCTTTGTTTAAATCCTGACTTATCTCCCTACCAATCAATACAACATTTCAAGCATTGTGACATTATTCAATCCTTTAAATAACCATGTCCACATGCTCCCATCTTCATGTTTTTCTAAGAGACTGGTCATACAATATTCTTTGGCATTTTAAAATCATATAAAAGGATAAAGAAGTTGTATTAAAGTTTCAATCTTCGCATCCAATTGAATCCTTGGAAATAATCTTTCCACTTGATATGATTATCCAAATAAATGGAATATTATTATAAAATGAAACACGTTAAGAGCAATTGTCTATTTTTTCCAATAACAAATTTGTTTTTGACTCTAAGGATATGCACTAATGTTTTCAATTGATCAATGTTCTTTTTTAATAATTATTATATAATATAATATTATCCTTACAAATCCTTATATTATATCAAACTTTTTCTTTTTTAAAGTGTAATTATATTTTATAGAAGAAACTAAAGCTTGCAATGGCGTTTACATGATGAATAATATTAAAACATTCATTAGATATGGATAACAAACATATGAATCTCGAATGTCTCCAGAATTTTTAAAAAATTAACCATCAAATTTTTATAGTGTATTTTTCTATATGGATTTCCCTCTTCTAAAATCAGATGAATATCTTAAAATATCTATTTGAGAAATGTTGATAGATTCTTATTTTAGATTTTATGTATAAATAATTTCATTATATTTTTATATATGTAATATTTGTTAGTGACTTTTACAAAAAATAAAAAATAGATCACACATCACGAAGGGTTTATTTAGTAAAAGTATGGTATAACATGCGTGTTCAAAGGATATTAAATAATACCCTTAATTCTAGTTTCTACCTCTAATTATTCAATTGATAATACCCCTCTTGTTATATTATTAGAAAGAAAATACTCCCTATTTTTCCATGTACATTACTTACGCAATTTTCAATTACAATTTTATTTATCCCTTTTTATTTTTACCTTAATATATTAAATAGAAAATATATTAAATTTCTCACTCATTTTTTTAAAAAAATATGTATTTCCTCTCGAAAGATAATTTGAAGCCATTTAAGACCTATTACAAATCACCTTATAAATGTCAAGTTTTAATCATTTATCAATAGTTTTTCAAATAATTAAGATGGTGAAATAATATCACTTGTGTTCAAAAGCATACTCAATCCTAGTTTTCTACCATCTTATTGATTATTGGTTAAGACTCCGTTAATTGATATGTCTTTATTAAAAAAGATATTATAATTTAATTTATGACCACACTCTTTTTGCAATTTAAAGGTATTTACTTTTAAAAACTAGGGTTCAAATGTTTTAGTTTTATATTAAAATAAAACATCACTTTCCTTTGGCACACCTCTCTAACCTACCCCCAATACCCGATTCAAAAAATTAATAAATTAAACTCTTTCACCCCCCTCATGTCTACCAGTATATTGACTTTAATTTTATTAATTATAATTACCTCAATATGAACCCACGTGCTAGGATATTGCCTAGCAATGAACACCCTGTGTCACACACTCTAGCATACGGTCAAGATATTACTATTTTTGATTGACTTCTCAAAGTTCTTTGCAAACACTAAAACAACAATCAAATATATATTAATTTTAAAGGTAGATGCACAAATTTAGGGGTCAATTTTGTGACCGTTTTAGTTGATTTCCACAAAGGGAGTATGTTCTTCTATAAAGTATGTACACCATTTATAAACCCCCTTCCGAACCTATTTGGAATAGGTTTAGGAAAAAATAAAACAATTAAAAATTGATTCAAATAGGGTGTACACCCTTTGTAGTGCTATAAATTGATAAAAAATAGTGTTTCAAAGGGCGTACACCCTTTACTTTTTAAAAAAATAAATAAAAAAATTATACATCCCTCCTAAACAACCTTAGAGATTAGCTAGGGGATCCAAACCTCAACTTTGGACCTATAGTAAATTAGCCAAGAAGGATTTTGGAGGATTTTGAACATTTATTTTTTCTCACAGGCGTAAAATATTCACAATCTTTATGTATTTTAAAAAAATAATTATATGGTTTGTAGAGAGCGATAATCTAGTTTTTAATTTTTTAATAGATTAAATTTACATTTTTAATTACTTAATATTTACCTAACATAGCTCATTATGATTGATTCATTAGCATTACTAATAGTTTAATATTTTTTTGTTGATCAATCAATGGATTCCATAACTTATATTTCAACAATCTAATCATTATTTTCTACTATTAGAAAAAAGAAAGATTTAAGATCAAAACATTGTGTCCGTACACATGCATTTTCATTTCGCCCACTTTCTTGATTTGTAAACTAATTTAAAATTATTATATTAATTCAAAAAATATGAAAAAAATATTCTCAACAATTTTTGAATGCTAGTATGAAAATTAATTCAAAATTTCATTTGTTTTCTTCAAAAATGCGTTTCCACACACATGCACTTTTCTTATGTTTTCACAAAGAACTTACTATGTCAATTCGTTAGGAATGAGTAAATTTCACATAATTATCTCATTTGAGTATTGCAAAAAATTACAGATTTAGAAACTAATTTCAAAGTGTCACATTTTTTCTTCTTACGTTGTCATATAATTATTTGACTAAGTGCCTCTAAAAGTCTCTTCAAGTTAACAAGTTACTATTTTTCAGAAAAATGTGGCCACTTATCCCCTCTAACCCCACATTATCCTGCATCTACCCTTAATGCAGAGAATAATAATTCACATAGTCACACCATTAAGTGTCACCCCTTGCTAATATTAGATAATTCCTATCAACATAATTACATCTGCCTTCTATGATTAATATAGTATTGGATTGTAAATTATGAGTTAGATCTATAAGAACTATTTTCTCATATAAAAATACTAAAATTTGTTATCGAATGTAGCTTGTCAGTGTATAGGCATTGAACATCCCCAATTTAACACATAAATATGTGTAAAAAGTGTTGAACAACCAATAGTTTACGGAATAATAATGGAATTAACACTCGATGTGCTAGAAAGATAAGACTTTCCAAATTTTACATGTTTTATAATGGAATCGATGGAGGTTGTTCTCATTGCTCAAATTGTTTCAGTATGTGTAGTATTAATAGATTCAATTGTTTTTTCCTCAACTATGAAGGGTGTAACTTATTAATCAAAAACTCCTAGCTTGGTGGGTATCTCCTACTACATCTCCATATCTCAAGTCTTTTAGAAAACCCTAATTTATGGGTTACACTAAGATTGTCCCAAAGGTTAGCTATAGATGAGATTCTCCCACTTGAAAATCTAGTCAAGATGGTTTCAAAGAAAGGGGGTGGAAAAGATAATGCTTTCGGTGTGGACATGTTGGCTTCTAACCCACCTCTTCATCTATCTAAGATTTAAATAATGCTTCCACATCCATATCTTCTTGTAATTTTGTTCATTCTTTCCACTATACAACTAGATCATTTTCTTCAAGGTCTTGAACTTCCAAAGGATATGAGAGGTTTAGATCAAGATTCTTTCTATCAAATCCATTTTAGATAAATGAATTTTTAGGATCCAAAACTATGGCCTTTTGTCTATATGTGAGATCTCTTGAGAAGTATCAAAACCTGAACTTAACTTGTAACCTAGTATTCTCCTTTATCTAAGATTGAGAAAATGCTTTCTCCTTCCTCTTGTACTTTTATTAAAGTGTGCAACTTGAACCATGTGTTAGATTCATATAAATATTTTGTGGAATAGGTGTGGGGGATGGATGAGTGTTATTGTGTGTTGGGGATTATTTGTAGGTTTCAAAATTTTTGGCCTGTAGTGCCCACATTTTTATAGCTCCAGTTATCTGTTGGTTCCTTTATTCCTAGACATGTTTTGATTTAGACTCTGATAGACTTTGGACATTTTACTATGATATTTTATCCTCATGGACATTATGGCATTTTAGGCGCGTAGCGCCAATTGGACTAGATTCGTATACTGATATATTTCTTATGATGTTGATGACACTAACAGGGTTATATGATAGACTTATTGGTTAGATGTTAGTCTCTTGTGGTGGATTTGATTAATGATATAGTGTTTTGGATTTAATGATGGTAATTTTCATGCTAACCTAAGTGTACGTCGTTGCAATTTTATTTGTGGATGATTCATGGCAAACTATGTGGATAATTGTATGCATTGCACTATAAATTGTAAATTATGTTCGAACGTTATAAGTTTGATTGATATTGTGATGTATAGATGATGTTTATTATATTGGACAGATGCGGTTAATGTGTGCAATGTGTGTGCAGGTGACAGGTATAGGAGAGCATGGGTTTCAGGGCAGCTACGCAATTGTGCACAAGCGGCCCACGGGCTGAGTCCTAACCATGCTAAATGTTTGAGGCCTTAGATTAGATGTATTTAATTGGGCACCATGGGTGAACCCCTCAATTGTAATGTAATATTGTTTTGTAAAATTAATTAGGTTTAGGGTGTGTTTTATTAAGTAAACTAGCTTAGGGGTTTAATGATCTTATCTTAAGTTAAGTGTTGGTAGAAGGGATTGGGGACCACATGTGAACCTTGGGTGGACCCCACACCCTCTACCCTTGTGCCCAAGCATGCCAAACCCGAAATTGGGTTATTTTGGGCAATTTTAGGGACCCCTTTTGAGTTTAGGGGTTCCCTTAGCATGAAAATGGGCCCTTGGACCCTACCTAATAGGTAGGGGGGCCTATTTCCAAGGTATGGAGGGAGTTTCCCTCCCATTTTTCCCCCTTTAGTCACCATCCATGTAAGATGGTTGGGTTGTGTGAAATTGTTAAAAGTTGCTCCACTTTGTTTTATTTTAGTTTTTAGTTTTTGGGATCTTTGACTCTTGAGAGGAGAGGGAGTGACACTTGTCACTCTGCCATTGGTGAGGAAACTTTTGGGTTCCTCTTCTTATTCTTCCTCATGTGGAAGGAATGGGTCTTCTTGGTTCATTTTTTTTTTTGGAGCACTTGGAGAATTTTGGGAGCTTGGAGGTGAGCTTGGACAAAGGGGAAAAGCTTAGAGTATTGGAAAGCATTATAGAGGTAGGATACTTAACCTTCTTCTTCTTAGTTGTGCTTATCTTGTTAGCTATGCTTAATCAATAGAATGGTGTGTGTGAAATGATGTGTTGTGAGTTGAATGGTTAATGTAGTTGTTTGTTTGTTCTTGTTGTTTCCTTGTTTTCTCTCCACCATCATTTGGATTGATGGTTTTTGGAGAATGTAGGGGAAGAGAGAGGGATTTCCCTCTCAAACCTCATGGTTGTTGGTCAAGCCATGAAGGTCCCTTCTCATCCCCTCATATGGTTTGAGGTGGGAGAAAGGTTCATATGGCTTGAACCTTTCCCCATTCTTGGTGAGGAAACCCTTTTGGGTTTGAAAATCCTCCCAAGAAGGATTTCTATAGCATAAAGGAGGAATAAGGAGGATGAATGATTAGGAGGTATAAGGAGTTTTGTATATATGTATTTGTTGGTGCTCCTATGGTTGGACACCTTGATTTGGGCATCCTACTTCCTCTCTTCCCCCTTGTGAGGTTGACCTTGTTCTCCTCATATTGTTGTTTTCATTGTATAGTAGGTCTAAGTGGTTGATTGGTCTTATGTTTTTCTTGTTGTGTGTTTAAACCCCATTATACTTGTGCACATTGTGGAAGCTAGTTCCTCTCTCCCATGGGCTTGGGGGAGGCTAGCATGACTTCCAACCATGGAAAGGCATGTGATGATGCCTATTGGTTGGGTGGTAAACAAGCCATGTCTCTTGTTGCAGCATTCTTAGGAGCACATTTAAGGTTGGAGTCTCAAGGATGAAGTTTTGTTGAAGTGGTGACTTGTTCTTTTATCCTCAAAAAAAAAATTCATTGTAAAGATTACACCTTATTGTAACTATGTTATATGGTAGATTGTGGATAGCCTCTTCTTGTAAACTCATCCTATTGTGATTTGAAAGTCTTGTTATAATATGCATCTTTTGTCTTGTAACCTACCTCTATATAGAAAAAAAAAGGAGATTACCACATATGATCATGAGTTCTTTATTTTACTTCTCTTCATTTGTAATGATTGTTTGGTTTGAAATCTGTAAAATATAGCTATGAAATGTACATGCATTACATATTGAATCTTAAATTTTAGTGTGCTTGCATTAGAAAAAAATATGGTATTACATGGCCATCCTTAACTGACCCTCGCACTTGAATTTTTGATAAGCCACCAAGGTTGAATGGTTAACCAAATGATGAAAAATCACCCCAAAGAGTGGTAAACCATCGATTGGTTAGTTCACCATTTAACTTTGTAAACATATGTCATGGGTTTGATCTTCCCTTGATTTTATAATCAATAGAATCTGATTTTTTCCACACATCTCTCCATTTATGCTTATCCAAGAGGATAATTTATTGCAATATATGGATCAAAGGAGGAAACATACACAATTTTATACTCAGACCTGGTCTTAAGGTTCAAGTATTCTTTTCTTGATTCCTCACAGTTTCCATATTTCCACCCCTTAATCGATAATTTTTTTGATGGCTTTAATTTGAGTGAGATTTCATAGATACCCTTGCATTTTTGGGATATTTCTTCCCTTAATGAAATTGGAAATAAATCAAGATAATTCCTTTCGATCCCCTTGTTAACAAGGTATGACACCTGATCTACCTTTTCTTGTGTTGGTGTTGAATTGTATTTTCCCATATGGTTACTAAAATATATAATGCTAAAGATCAAAGGCCATAGTTGGGTACAATATCTAGAATTGATCTCAAATAGTATTTAGATACAAATATTGTTATGTGTTGGGTCACTTGGATGGATCTTATCAAAATAATAAGGTTTTAACCTTCGAAAATAAGGGTATACAACCAACATGGTAGAAAGATGCATATTTTGTTCAATATCTGCATAATTGTGTTGTCTCTATGGTTCAAGATAAGGTAGATTCTATGTCTAAATAATGAAAAATACAAGGATAACACATTTTGAATAAATACTACACTTCGCCTCCTATTTATGCTCTCTGATAGTAGTGGATCATAACTTTCTTAAGGCTTTATCTTCTCATATTATTGATTCATCTCCTAATTTTGTTGTTGGAATCTCCAAGGGTACCTCACAGGTAAAAAAATATATCTCTTGTTGAAATTTTTCAGATAATCATCAGGCTCCTTTGAATGACAATTCTTCCTCCTTAGCTAGATCTAATTATAGAATCTGTTTAAAAAATGAAATATTCTTTAAAATATGGAGCTTCCTATAATATGGTGTTAAGATATCATAGTAAGAGGTTTGGAACTTGATGTTGGGTGGAAAAAATGCTTTTGAGCAACACTGCGAGTTTGCGAAAGATTTGTTAAGACATATAACTGTGTCCCATTTGGTGGCCAAAATATTTTAAAAATTGACTAGTAAATAACTATGTAAAAATACTTTACAAACTTAATGTTTGTTGGTAAATTACAAATTCATTGCACATTGGTACTTTTAAGCTCTTAAAAATGTGTTTTTTTCATTTTATACGTGTTTGGTCAAGTTTTGGTCATGAAACATATAATTCTATAGGAGTTGTTGAAATTTGTGTTGTAGATGATTGTTACTACAATGGATGATAATTAGGAAATAAAAATACTTTTTCTAAATTGCATGTGGCATTGTTTCTATTGGAAAAGGCTACTAGGAAATCTTTACTTGTTGGATTGGTTTGTTAAGCTTTTAATAAGCTTGGTTTTTCGTATGCTTTATACCCTACTAGTAATCTGATCTTTGTAATGATTATTTTTTATGATTAATATACTCAATGCATAGCTCTAGTCAAAATATTTATCGATAATTTTTTTTTAATTTTGTCTTTTAAGCAAGACCAAATTTTGTACCTTGTTCACAACTTGGTTCGATAAATCATTGATATAGAGAACACTTAATTATGAAATCGACCATTAAATTTTATCTTTTTTTCTTGTGAAGAAAATGGATCTATAAAAAAAATACAAATCATGTTGTGTATCTTCAGTAAGATACAATCGTTTGGTGGTGAAGTAGAATCATGGTCATTACTCAATATTTTGTCAACTGTTTTGTTTGATTATGAGAAAACAACATTGATTCTCATAGTGATTGAAACAAAACCATAGTGCTTGGTAAATTTCTATATCTCTCACTACATTATCTTAAAATATGGTAGTGTTCTACTCTATAACAATCGAACAACCTCTTTCTGGTTTAGAATGACACCTCTAATGTTGGAATCACATACATTTCATATGATGCTCCATATTTATGTAGTATAACTTGTTTTAAAACAGGTTGAATAAAGATTTTTTCCCTCTTCCGATTCATGAAGATGCAATTTAACATTTAGTTTGCCTATAACACCTTAAGAACCATTTGTATGGACATTTTTCTTACAATTAGATGTAAATTTCCTTTTGCATAATACAATAAGTTATCTAATTAGTATCCTTTTCTATTGTTACATAAATGTGTGGCCATCATAATATTGATGATTGAACATTCTCATAAAGTATTCTCTAAATATACTCATAAGATTATTGACA
Source organism: Taxus chinensis (assembly GCA_019776745.2). Taxonomy (NCBI): domain Eukaryota; kingdom Viridiplantae; phylum Streptophyta; class Pinopsida; order Cupressales; family Taxaceae; genus Taxus; species Taxus chinensis. The sequence continues at coordinate 57,739,414 of CM034156.1, read as the reverse complement.
AATGTTGAAAAATTGGATATTTATATATATTAATGGAAAGGCATTTTCAATTGAAAGAGCAATGAAAGCCCTTCTTTTCATTACAATAAATAATTGATACAAAGTATTCAAGTTACTCTAAACTCGAGTCCATAAAAAGGAAACACTTTTATAGTGTCAAAGTGGGGTACCAACCATGAGGTCCATGTCTTTTATTAAATGCCGAACAAGTGGTTATGATTCCCTCCGAGTTTAAACAATGTATAAAATGTTCATGATTTAAAAGAAATGACCATCGAACCTCGACAAGCAAGGCCAAACATTATTATAAGAATAAATGAGATGCAAACACATGTTAAAAAAAGACAAATACATTAATTATCTGATTGTATATATTATATATTAATCGAGAACCTTAGAAACAAATAATTTTCCATTTTCTAGTTTTTATACATAAAATCATAATATCAAATTTGTATATATTATTATATCAATATATAATTGTTAGTATTTTAATGTCATTGTCATTCAAACTATATATTATTGAAATGAGGAATACTGACAATAATAAACTAATATAATACTAGATAAATTTAAGCCAACGTTTGAAAAATAATATATAGCTTTAATGGTAAGGATGGTTGACTAAGATATACATAATACAAAAGAACTTGAATATAAAATAAAAAAGTAATAATGATGAAGACAAATTTTAATCTTTGTACACTAAATTTATTATAACTTAGTTTACTGCAAATACATTTAAAACGCTAAAAGTGTGTGTCATAAAAAGATTCTTTTTACTTATATAAGCATCCCAATGATAAAAAATGAATACAAATGAACCGTCTCTAACCTTCTACTACTATTATTATTGTTATTATTCGTTTTATGGGTAGATGTGTGTTGATTTGATTTGATACCAATAACTAATATATATATATATATATATATATATATATATATATATATATATATAAACTATCCTTATAATTTTTTAATAGTAGTTGAAAATTGTAAGTAATTAATAAGAGTATGTTTATAAATAATATAAAATTTGTTATTAATATGGAAATGTAAAAAAAACAATATAATGGAGGTCTAGAGTACTTGGCAAAAAGATTATAGTAAAACCAACATAAAAAAATGTACACCATTATATAAGAATTATATAATATTTTTAGTACAAGTGACAAAATATGAAATTTGAATTGAGGACCTTATAAGCATGTTCTTGAGCTCCGAAAAAATCTCACTTATTTTCCTGGTTTCTATAAATATCTCTAGCACACATTTCTCCTTTGAAACCCTAATGCACTAGAAACACCTCATAAACTAATTAAAAAAATGGAAGATGTTTTGAGGGACATAAGTTATCCATCCATTATATTATGTGGCTCCTTAAAGGAAACATTTCCTTTAAATTAAACATGCCAAGTATAATGCAGTTCTACAAGAAGTCTATTATGTGTAATGCAAGTGCCTAGCCATTATCACTTGCAATGACCTAATCATTGCAACAAATGAACATATATGCCCTTCTCTAAATGTTTGTAATCACTTTTGTATGTAGGGATTCTCTTATAATAAATGAATTCCGTTCTTTCACAATTTGTTTCTATATTAATTTCATTTTCTTAAATGCAATAATGCTCTTATGCATAAATTTACAATTTTTGAATTCAAATAAGAAACCTATTAGTATGCATGCCATTACTCTACGAGTAGGGAAAGAAGAAACAACATAGCCAAAAACGTAAAAATAACAAATATAAAGGTCAATGGGCCTAGAAAAGAAACCTTTCCAAAACTGCAGTATGGTTTTGATCAATATAGTAAAATTTTAGTCAATCCAAAATCCTATGGTTCGATTATAGAAAAAATCATGATATCCAGAGAACTAGAGGAAACAAAAATAAAACAATAAAGTAGAGATAAGAGGGAATAATAAATGAGAACATGTTAGAATAAGACTAAAAACGTTAAACACACTCCAACAAGATCTTAATATGAACCAATAATTGACAAACACACAAATACACTATAATAATGCAAAATTCTAACAAATAACTACTGCCAATTAGATGTAGGTGTCTAAAGAGAAGACACAATAATCACTTGGAAACATTTTGAGAGTTCTCAAAGTAATTATTGAAATAATAGTGAACATGAAGTCCAAAGGAGAGAGCGATCATTTTGCTTCCATACTGGACACTCAGGAATATTTTGGAAGATATAGCCATCCTCATCTGTGTGTGTGTGTGTGTGTGTGTGTGTGTGTGTGTGTGTGTGTGTGCGTGCGTGCGCGCGCGTGCGCGCGCGCGCGCATGCATGCGTGCGTGTGTGTGCTTGTACATGTGTGTGTGCATGCGTGTGCGCGCATGAAAATAAAATTTTATGCTGTAATTAATTACGTTATGGAAGCTAGGTAAGAATTACTAAATCTAACACTTTATTAAACCTTCTCATATTTCTTGAACATATGCCATGACAAGGGTGCTTGATTGATCGAATCTTCCTTCACTAGCTAAATGATCGACCATATTTTTTTTCCTTATAAAATTGTTTAGCTAGCCAAGATGAAATTATATCCAATATTCAATAATCTTGGTTAAGGATGTTTAACAAATTCCAATGCTATGAACCATGGTTCTTAAGTGTTTTGATGATTATCATTGAATTACCCTTAATAATAATATTATTAATGCCACATACTTTAGCCATCTGGATTCCCAATACCAATGCATGTGTTTAAGCATCATTATTTATTCTTGGATTAATAGGTTTCATATATACCCTAATAAGAGATATTGAGGAATAGATGATGACACACCCATTCTAAAGGATTTGGTGTGTACATGTTAGGTTTAGACTTCAAACAAGGAGATAACAAAAATTAAATCCTAATCTAAACTAAACATAGGCTCTATAGATTGATTTCAGAAGAGAAACAAATAACTAAGCATAAAAGAATGCAAATCTCTCATTGATGCAAGGATTTTCTCATGAATTGTGAATGCTCAAACTATTTCCGTGCAATAATTCTAGTATTATGGACCTATGAGGATTATTAAGAGGTTTTATTTCTCAGACATATTGATGAATTGATCCTTGAATGATAATCCTACAAAGTAATGTTATGTTTGATGATTGATTAGATCAATCCCATGTGAAGTTTTTGAGTGATATATTTATAGATATTTTGGGATGAATTAGTGGGATTTGAGGTGGTTTATTAAATTATTTTTAAAAAAATAGTGGAGAATACATTACTATCAATAGTGGTCGTAGGTGTTGAATTTGAGATAATGCATGGTGTTAGTGTAGGTTAGTGTTGAATTTGAAGTAAGTGGAGGATTATTATATTTTTTTGGTCGAGGAGGGAGTCAAATTTGAGATAGAGGAGGATGATAGTGGTGGTTGGCATTGAATTTGAGATAAGTGGATGACTATTTTATAGTATTTGGAGGAGGTTAATGAACAATTTGTGATAAGTGGTGATTTGGTGGAGATAGTGGAGGATTGTATAATTTATGATAGTGGAGGTTGGTGAAGAATTTAGGATATATGAGTGTTTGGTGAAGATAACGAGGAATCTTGGAAAATGGGAGGAGAAAGTGGAATTTGAGGTGGATGAGATAGTGTAATTTAAGGTGGATTAATAAATTATTATGTGAATAGTTGGTATGGAATTTGATTAAATTGGTGAGGATTTATTAGCTAATTAATATTGATTACTAGTTAATTAATTAGTCATCAGATTTTGTGGAATTAAAATGGGATGATGGATTGAATTAGCTGATGTGGTGGTTATAGGATTTGTTTGGACAAAGTAGTTTTGGATTTGAGGGTGTCCACATTTCCCCTATTTGAAAATTGTGTTACGATTGTAACATAATTTCAAAGAAATGTAAACAAAATATGCCCCTAATGGCATGCATGATATGAATACATATAAACCTATAATGTTGACCAATCTACCATTCCAACAAATTCTATGTAGGGAATGATAGGTCTATTTTGCAATGTAGATGATACTTGGAATGATAAGCGATGGTACACTTTAACTGATTCCGTGAAGGGGTTGATAGGTTTATTTTTCAAGGTAGATGAAACTTGGACATTTTAATTGATATGCCACTTAAATGGATTCTATGAAGGGATCGATAGGCTAATTTTTAAAAGTAGATGACTAGTTAATCAATAAGGTTTATTTATTGATGATTGTTTGGTAGGATGATTCCCCCTTGAGAGGGAATGTATGGATTAAAAAAATAGATTATTTATCAAAATGTAGGGAAAGGTGAAAAATGGGAGGTTATGCCCTTGTTTGCATTAATTATGCTTAGTAGATATGATGATTGGTGATGTTGTGATCATGTTTTGGGGGATATAAAATAGATGCTAGAATATGCAATGAAATATATTATTGATATGGTTAAGTCATTTCCCTAGTATGGTGCAAGGTGAAAAGTGGAAATTTATAAATGGTAGAGAAATGGCCTTGATGCCAAGGAATGAGGTTTGATGGAATGAGTAGGAGGTCTCCCCAACAAAGTGGTGGATGGAAGGGTGAAACGAAAACTATTTTGCATTCTTGGATGAAAACATTTAAAAATGGAAAGGAGAAGAGATCCCCATGCATAATATATACTAAGTAACCAATAAGGTGGAAACATGGAGATTTAAGTAGAGGAAGGTGTCAATCGACACAATATACATTGGAGCATGGAATATATAGTATGGAGATGCATGTAGGGGTTCTATAATTAGGTGAATACAACCTTATTATTTATGATATGATTTCCGTTGGGTGAACCTTTTGTATAACCATAAAGTTATTAGAAATTTTTGGTGTTGGATTGTTGAAAAATGACAAGGGAAATGAATCAGGTGATCTGTAATATGATATGGGACAATGAGGTAGAAAAAATAAACAAGGTGGTGGTGCTATGAGGTAAGATGGTGATGAAGAAGATGTAAAAGTGTCGCATAAGGTGATTAATGGTAAGTATAAAGAACAAAATCAAGTATGTAAGATGAAGCTATATATAGAAAATGTTTCCTTTAATGTAATAAACTGAGTGAAGACACTCTAACTAGTGGAATGTGAATAAATTATAAATGGATAATGTGGTATGGAATGAAGAATTCTAATGAAATGTGAACCACAGTGAAAAATCTGAAATTCAATAAGGTAAAGGATAATTTGGGAGATGGGGTTTATAATAGAAAATTGTTTGATAATGCTAGAAACACGTGAAACAAAGATGAATTTTTTTGAATTAGATAATGACAATGAGTGGCGAAGGTTATTACACATACAAATTGCAAGAAAGTAATGTTAGGTTATCAAGGGATATAGAATGAGTCCTTGTATGGAGAGAGGGTGTGATGGATCATTATGAAGGTGAAAAAATTAGGTTAGTGAGGTGTTGAGATTTTTTTTATGTTATAAAGAAGTAATAGAAGAAACGTAGTGGATGTGTGAAGAAGAATAATTAAGAAAGGGTGAAAGTGCATAAAGTATGCATGAAGTGTAAGATAAAGTTTATGTGGGTGAATGTGGGGAATGAAAGGTTTAAGAAAATTAATTATTAGAATAATGTGTGATAGAAAGTGTATATCATAGGAAATAAATATTTTTGAATAAGAGATAAATGGGGTATAGATATGTGCAATGTGGAAGTGGTTATGAGTGAGAAAACGTGGTAAGTGGCATGGTTGTGAGTTCTTGACTTAAAAATCATCTTAAGTCCATAATTATTATTAGATTTAAGAAGTTTGAGAAATATTTAGAGTAAGGATATATGGGCGTAAATTGTTATAATATAAGCCCAAGGGTGAAAATTTTTGGTAAAGAATGATACTCTGTTGATGAAGAGTGTCATGGGTGAGTATGAAAAGATATTGATATATGGAAGAAGACATAACATATGATAATTTGTTTAAAATGTAAGTTTTTTCTGTCATTTTAGGAATTTTTTGGGGACGTAAAAATGAGAAACATGTTAGAATGACTAAAACGTTAACACCTCCAACAAGATCTTAATATGAACCAATAATTGACAAACACACAAATACACTATAATAATGCAAAATTCTAACAAATAACTACTCCCATTAGATGTAGGTGTCTAAGAGAAGACACAATAATCACTTGGAAACATTTTGAGAGTTCTCCAAGTATTATTGAATAATAGTGAACATGAAGTCCAAAGGAGAGCAGCGATCATTTTGCTTCCAACTGGACACTCAGGATATGTTTGAATATACTACCATCCCATCTGTGGTGTGTGGTGTGTGTGTGTGGGTGTGTGTGTGTTGTGTGTGCGTGCGTGCGCGCGCTGTGCGCGCGCGCGCCATCATTCGTGCTGTGTGTGCTTGTACCTGTGTGTGTGCATGCGTGTCGCGCTGAAATAAAATTTTATGCTTAATAATTACGTTATGGAAGCTAGGTAAGAATTACTAAATCCTAACACTTTATTAAACCCTTCTCATATTTCTTGAACATATGCCAATGACACGGGTGCTGGATTGATCGAATCTTCCTTCACTAGCTAAATGATCGACCATATTTTTTTTCCTTATAAAATTGTTTAGCTAGCCAAGATGAAATTATATCCAATATTCAATAATCTTGGTTAAGGATGTTTAACAAATTCCAATGCTATGAACCATGGTTCTTAAGTGTTTTTGATGATTATCATTGAATTACCCTTAATAATAATATTATTAATGCACATACTTTAGCCATCTGGATTCCCATACCAATGCATGTGTTTAAGCATTCATTATTTATTCTTGGATTAATAGGTTTCATATATACCCTAATACGAGATATTGAGGAATAGATGATGACACACCCATTCTCAAGGATTTGGTGTGTACATGTTAGGTTTAGACTTCAAACAGGAGATAACAAAAATTAAATCCTAATCTAAACTAAACATAGGCTCTATAGATTGATTTCAGAAGAGAAACAAATAACTAAGCATAAAAGAATGCAAATCTCTCATTGATGCAAGGATTTCTCTATGAATTGTGAATGCTCAAACTATTTCCGTTGCAATAATTCTAGTATTATGGACCTATGAGGATTATTAAGAGGTTTTTTATTTCTCAGACATATTGATGAATTGATCCTTGAATGATAATCCTACAAAGTAATGTTCTGTTTGATGATTGATTAGATCAATCCCATGTGAAGTTTTTGAGGTGATATATTTATAGATATTTTGGGATGAATTAGTGGGATTTTGAGGTGGTTATTAAATTATTTTAAAAAAATAGTGAGAATACATTACTATCAATAGTGGTCGTAGGTGTTGAATTTGAGATAATGCATGGTGTTAGTGTAGGTTAGTGTTGAATTTGAAGTAAAGTGGAGGATTATTCTATTTTTTTGGTCGAGGAGGGAGTCAAATTTGAGATAGAGGAGGATGATAGTGGTGGTTGGCATTGAATTTGAGATAAGTGGATGACTATTTTATAGTATTTGGAGGAGGTTAATGAACAATTTGTGATAAGTGGTGATTTGGTGGAGATAGTGGAGGATTGTATAATTTATGATAGTGGAGGTTGGTGAAGAATTTAGGATATATGAGTGTTTGGTGAAGATAACGAGGAATCTTGGAAAATGGAGGAGAAAGTGGAATTTGAGGTGGATGAGATAGTGTAATTTAAGGTGGATTAATAAATTATTATGTGAATAGTTGGTATGGAATTTGATTAAATTGGTGAGGATTTTATTAGCTAATTAATATTGATTACTAAGTTAATTAATTAGTCATCAGATTTTGTGGAATTAAAATGGATGAATGGATTGAATTAGCTGATGTGGTGGTTATAGGATTTGTTTGGACAAAGTAGTTTTGGATTTGAGGTGTCCACATTTCCCCTATTTGAAAATGTGTTACGATTAGTAACATAATTTCAAAGAATGTAAACAAAAATATGCCCCTAATGGCATGCATGATATGAATACATATAAACCTATAATGTTGACCAATCTACCATTCCAACAAATTCTATGTAGGGAATGATAGGTCTATTTTGCAATGTAGATGATACTTGGAAATGATAAGCGATGGTACACTTTAACTGATTCCGTGAAGGGGTTGATAGGTTTATTTTTCAAGGTAGATGAAACTTGGACATTTTAATTGATATGCCACTTAAATGGATTCTATGAAGGGATCGATAGGCTAATTTTTAAAAGTAGATGACTAGTTAATCAATAAGGTTTATTTATTGATGATTGTTTGGTAGGATGATTCCCCCTTGAGAGGGAATGTATGGATTAAAAAAATAGATTATTTATCAAAATGTAGGGAAAGGTGAAAAATGGGAGGTTATGCCCTTGTTTGCATTAATTATGCTTAGTAGATATGATGATTGGTGATGTTGTGATCATGTTTTGGGGGATATAAAATAGATGCTAGAATATGCAATGAAATATATTATTGATATGGTTAAGTCATTTCCCTAGTATGGTGCAAGGTGAAAAGTGGAAATTTATAAATGGTAGAGAAATGGCCTTGATGCCAAGGAATGAGGTTTGATGGAATGAGTAGGAGGTCTCCCCAACAAAGTGGTGGATGGAAGGGTGAAACGAAAAACTATTTTGCATTCTTGGATGAAAACATTTAAAAATGGAAAGGAGAAGAGATCCCCCATGCATAATATATACTAAGTAACCAATAAGGTGGAAACATGGAGATTTAAGTAGAGGAAGGTGTCAATCGACACAATATACATTGGAGCATGGAATATATAGTATGGAGATGCATGTAGGGGTTCTATAATTAGGTGAATACAACCTTATTATTTATGATATGATTTCCGTTGGGTGAACCTTTTGTATAACCATAAAGTTATTAGAAATTTTTGGTGTTGGATTGTTGAAAAATGACAAGGGAAATGAATCAGGTGATCTGTAATATGATATGGGACAATGAGGTAGAAAAATAAACAAGGTGTGTGCTATGAGGTAAGATGGTGATGAAGAAGATGTAAAAGTGTCGCATAAGGTGATTAATGGTAAGTATAAAGAACAAAATCAAGTATGTAAGATGAAGCTATATATAGAAAATGTTTCCTTTAATGTAATAAACTGAGTGAAGACACTCTAACTAGTGGAATGTGAATAAATTATAAATGGATAATGTGGTATGGAATGAAGAATTCTAATGAAATGTGAACCACAGTGAAAATCTGAAATTCAATAAGGTAAAGGATAATTTGGGAGATGGGGTTTATAATAGAAAATTGTTTGATAATGCTAGAAACACGTGAAACAAAGATGAATTTTTTTGAATTAGATAATGACAATGAGTGGCGAAGGTTATTACACATACAAATTACAAGAAAGTAATGTTAGGTTATCAAGGGATATAGAATGAGTCCTTGTATGGAGAGAGGGTGTGATGGATCATTATGAAGGTTAAAAAATTAGGTTGGTGAGGTGTTGAGATTTTTTTTATGTTATAAAGAAGTAATAGAAGAAACGTAGTGGATGTGTGAAGAAGAATAATTAAGAAAGGGTGAAAGTGCATAAAGTATGCATGAAGTGTAAGATAAAGTTTATGTGGGTGAATGTGGGGAATGAAAGGTTTTAAGAAAAATTAATTATTAGAATAATGTGTGATAGAAAGTGTATATCATAGGAAATAAATATTTTTGAATAAGAGATAAATGGGGTATAGATATGTGCAATGTGGAAGTGGTTATGAGTGAGAAAACGTGGTAAGTGGCATGGTTGTGAGTTCTTGACTTAAAAATCATCTTAAGTCCATAATTATTATTAGATTTAAGAAGTTTGAGAAATATTTAGAGTAAGGATAATATGGGAGAATTGTGATAATAATAAGCTCCAAGGTGTGAAAATTTTGGGTAAAGAATGAGACTGGTGAATGAGAGGTGGTCATGGAGTGAGTATGAAAAAGATATTGAATATATGGAAGAAGAAATAAAAATATGATAAGTTGTGTGAAAAGGTAAGTTTTTCTGGTCATGTTTAGGAAATTTTTTCTCACCCTTCTATCCTATTTGCATCAATCGTCTCCACATTTATGATTACATGCATTTCCCAGTGAGGGAATTTTATTTACATGATCTACCTTCTATATCAGATTCTATGTGCTATGAGCATCATATATTTTCATCCACGAGGGAAAATATGTGGATGCATGAAGTTTCGCTCAGGATTCCTCACGTACGAAGTGAAAAAATCTTACAATGATGAAATCACATTTAGTTGCGCATGATTTTGATGTTTTCCTATGACCGACGATTGGTCATCACATTCTTACATCCATACTACAGTGGTCTACACCCACTGGACTAAGGTCCATAGAAAATTTTCACCTGTCTGGTGTTATAGACCACAATTATCCTCTTCTGACGTGATTACAAGAAGGACCATATATAGGATTTTCATTTTTATTGTGATCCTTTTTCGGACTGGGGCATCTTGCCTTTGGTACATGAATACTTCATCCAATAAAGTCATAACTACATGATTTCATCCAACCCTTGATTGGGTTTGTCAAGATGAATGCTGTAGTCAAGTGATTGACTAAACCACTTAACAAAAAAAATTGTGCAAAAGTAGACACCAAATTTTGGTATCAAGAAAGCATTCTCTCTCTCTCTCTCTCTCTCTCTCAGTAGACTTATAAGCCATTGTCCCACCAAATGATACAGAGGTATTTTAATGGGCGATATGATGAATTTTGATGTGGATTATGCATCTAGTAGACCTCATTGATGGATGTAAAAATGAATACCCAGAGATATTCCACTTAAATACACAGTATACCCCACTCAATCAAATCGTGTCCCCCACCATCCAAATCATGAACCCCACTCAATCAAGATCAAAGTCTATTATCTCAAACTACCTAGTCAAATCATGTCCCCCCCACTCACCTAACCAGGGTTAATTTATCAAACCGAAGGTTACTCCTTGAACCCCAATCTAACCTCACCTCTAAGTCTTCCCCTTCTTTTAAAAGGGGAGGACACAAAGGAGGAAGAATCAATATGAAACTCTCTGCATATTGAAGTTTGTTAGGAGAGGAGAAGATAAGTGTTGAAAATTAAGTTCTACAAGTTTGATTTCAAGAAAACCTTTTCCATTCTTAGAAGTTATAGGTGAGGAGTTCAAGATACAGAATACTATGTATGATATTGCTCAATGGATCTTACCATACTGATGCCCATTGTCATCTCCATACTAGGAGCCACTGAGCTTTGGAAAATTCACCTCATCTAATTCTAGTTACTTGGCATTTTGGTATTTCAAAATGTTTCTGCATCCATATCTATGTGATTTTATCATTTATTGCTAAAACAACTCTAGAATGATGGAAGGGTTAGACACCCTCCAAGGGAGTTAACATCTCTCTTGGAATCGAGATTGTCTAGGCAACCCCCAACACTATTGATTTCATCTAATCCACATCATGTTTTAGGGAATACGTAGATATTAATTAGAGATCTATCTACTTTTAGACACAGGGATCCATTATTCAAAGGAATCTGCACACCGTAGATTCCTAACTCTACATAATATAGGAAAATCCTTATAGCCCATCCACTCATATTGAAGTTGCAAAGGTGGATTCAAGTATCATACATTCACCTGCGTGAGAATGAGGTATTCTTGTACAAGAAAATCAAGTAACCTTCCATGTTCATTCAATATCTAGGTATGTGAAGGAGCACTGAATTGGATCTGAAGGTTACAAAACGACATCTAAGGAAATAACTGCAAAAAACATCAACTCATGACTTTGAGACCAAATATGCTCAATATGTTACCCTACAAATTCAAATAAAATCATAAGTACATAATTTACTTAATAATTAAAAGAGATTTATTGTCTAGACATCAATACATAAATAAACAATTGAAAATAACTAAGAAACTCATAACAACCATGTGTTGAGTTCACTATGTCAAGATGTTTTTACAATAAGGTTTTAAGGTATATATAGATATATGGGACACAACCACATCTTCTCCATGCTTTATATATTCTTATAAAAGTAATCTATTCTGAGAACTAAAGAAGGAAAAAAATATTTAAACTAAATCTAAACGTAGAAAATATATTATGGGAAAAAGATCCTATAATTTACATTAATTAGTATAAAAATAGACCATTTTAATTTTCACCAAATATTCAATACACAATATGAATGATCATGATTAGTGATCTTAAAAAAATTCCCAAAAAAATATTAGATAATGGTCACTTTGACTCTGTATGATTGAATTAAACTCGTATAATTATTTTCTTTCCTCTATGCCATGATAGATTACAAATTGGATGACTTTGATATATAATTTGGCAATGTTTATGATTAAGGGCTTTCATGGCTCCTTGATTCTATTTATAGGCTAGAAAATCTAGCAATATCCCTCCTAAAAATAGCTTGATGTTCTTAGCCTTTTCAATCTTTAATGAAGTGTCAAGAATGAAGTCATGCATTTGTGATTTTTGTGGCTTGCTTATATTTTCATATTTCTAGTCAAATGAATTTATGAACTGAAGTAAGAAAAAATTAAAAAATTAATATTGAATACACCTATCCTACTCGATAAGTTGACTTACCCCAAATGTTGCAAGAAAGGAAATAATATTATAATTAAATAAGTCCAAGTGTCTTCCCATGACTACAAGGGAGGAAGAAGCCTCTGAAAATTGAATTATATCCTTAGCTAACTTATTTTCAATAGTTATGACATCATCAATTCTTGTGATTCATGCATTGGGAAGAAAATTGTTCTTGAAAATATTATCTATTAACTCAATCATCACTTTCACATCATTAAACTTCTATTCCAGACCATATAGCTTCCCAAATGATTTAATTTGATTTGAATTAATTTTATCTAATTGCAAAGTAATTGATGTATAAATGATAAAATACAAAAATGACACAAACAACCTAGTATGTAAAGTATTAAACCTTAAACAAAGAAGAACGAGAGAAGACTTAGCTGATATCCACATAATATGGAACTGATTTGGGTAGGGAGAAGTGAGGAATAGGATGCAAACAACATCGTAATTGATATAGGTAAATTCTAAAAATCACAAACAATAATGGGCAGGGGAACCCACAGTAGGACAAGGGTTCCTGGGTGCTGATGACTAGATCTGGGCACTCGTGACCATGCAGAAGCTCTGGATCTAATTTATGTTGTGTTTTAAAGGTGTCACAATTGCTATTTTTTGATTTTTTGATGTTCTCAATATGATCACCAATGATACCTATAACTTGAAAAAAGAAGTTCACCTATACAAGCCCACAAACCACATCAAACCTAAAAAGGAATTGTAGAATAAGGACTTAGACTGACCCCAATGGTCACCCCAAGAGTTAAATTATGACTGAGTGCTGCAATAAATCTTAGAAGCCATGTAGTTATAGTGAGGGTGTGTTGAAATTATTCCATAGGATGCCCTTGTGCAAGTTGCACTTGATATCGGGTTGTAGCTAGAATGTAGGAATGTAGTTAAATGTGTGGATAAAATAGAATAAACTTCCCCTTTCCATGTTGTGTATGCAGAGTATGCAACCATTATCCCTTTGAATGGATGCTAGATGAATTCCTTAGAGTGCTTTAGGTGCCTTTTGAATGCAAGCTCAGGTGATGATAATAATGTGTAGTGCTTGGTCCTTTATTTTGAGCACATAAACATGTATTTATATGATTTCGTTATTTGAATTTCGTAGTTGACAACTGGGAGGTCGACCGATAAGTGAAAAATATTCCCAAAATAAAAAATATACCCAAAGAGAGAAAGTAAGATAAGAAAGGTTTAGGGGTGCTCATATGGGACATGAGGATCGGAGCACATCTGTCCTAGCTAGGCGTTGGTGTTTAAAGTCATGAAAGATAAATAAGTGAAATTATGACTAGGTTGTAGGGTGTGTAAGACCTGTTAGAGTAGGTATTTACCTTAGCTCATGTTCACCTAGGTACGTTATTTATCTTTATTGTATTTATCCTCACCCACTTATGTGTGTGGATATTTATTTTTATTTATTTAGATATTAGGAGATATTATCTAGTTGTTAGGTATAGTTCTTTCCTTGATCTATGGTATTGAGTTCCATAATAATATATGATATTGGTGCTCATTTGTTTGCAAAGGTTTATGTAAAGTTATTCTGGAAAATTACTTTCATCTTATTGATTGTGATGTTTTATTAGCATCTGTATTCTTGGCTTGGCACGATCTGGTTATCATTCCTTTTATGGTATCAGAGCAGGAGATTGCTATTGACATTCATCTGTAAGTTTTATTTTGCAAATAAATTCTTTATGTATTCATATATTCAGGATTTACTTGTATTTTGTTGTTGCGTGCATTTTTATGCAAAACAGAGGCTTCCATTGGGTCCAGAAGGTAGCAAAACCCTAAGATCGGCTGTAAACTAGACCATTTTGAGAGGCAATCGGTTTTTTTAGTTTTTTTGTTGTGCAGAGAATCATACTAGATTTGCCTCATGATTCGTGTCATACGGAAAAGGAAATCAATAATTTTTTTTCTTGGTTTTGTTGGGTTTTTTGGCAGGGGTCCACGGATGCTGTGCACAACCATTACTATTTCAGGAAAATCCGCAGACTACTATATTGGGCGGCGAAGGTCACTTTCAGCACAGTCCAAAAATAGCATTTTTTACCAGAAGAAGTAGTTGGATGTGAATTTCTCGAAAACCAACGACACACCACAAAATAGTAAGTTGCACACACCCAGTGAAATTCTTAGCCCCTAGTCATATGGTATGGTCATATGAAGGCTTAAAGCTTGTGATTCCTACTAGTAGGTGCTTATTTCCAACCCCCTTTCATTTTATTTGTGCAGTGAAGGCAAGAGTACTTTATTCTGTATTAGTGGCAACTAAAATAAATAGTAGAGCATAATATTGAAAAGCTTGTAACTTTTGATTGGTAACTCAGTTTTGAGTGCCATTTTTTGCAAAAGTGCTTGTTTTTCTGTGCTTTTTCCATTGGAAATATTTATTTTGAGAATTGCACTATAATTATAAAGTTCCATATTGTAACACGCACTCATTATAAAGTGCCAAAATCTAGGGGGGACTCTTGTTGCATTGCTTAGGGGTCTTGTTGCATTACTTGGTTCTTCCATTTCTTTTGATTTTTATAGGATGGCATCTACTTCTACATTAACTCATGTTGAGCCATTAACAACACATAATTACCACACATGGAAACCAAGAATGGAAACAATAATTAAGCAGAAAGAATTATGGGCTTTAACTTCTAAAGAACAACCAGTGTTCACTAGAGAATATGAGAAATTTCAGTACCAGTGCAAATTTGATGAGTGCATGGGTTTGATAGGAACTTATGTAAGTGATAGTCTTTTATTTCATTTGGAAAAGTGTGACTCTCCTTTCAAAATATGGGAGAAATTGAAGGATTTATTTGGTAAGGTGGATCATATGAGAGCTATGCAACTTGAAATTGAGATCACCTCTCTTAATCCTAAAGATTTTCCAACAATTATAGACTATCTTACCAAGTTCAAGAATTTGTTGACACAGTTGAAGGGGAGTGGAAGAGATAAGAAAGATGAAAAGTGTGTTTACTTGATTCTATCCAAGTTGAGAGGACCATTCAAATTTTTTTCTTCTACCTTTTTCTCTAGCATGGATGCCTTAGGTGACAGCTTCAAAATGCCTAACTTAGAAACATTTTTTGAAAGACTTACTAGGGAAGAATCCAAATTATCTCACCTTGAGTCTTCCACCTCTCAAAAGGAATTAGTTGCATCTAATCCTAAGGGTAAGGGAAAACCAAACAGTAAAACTAAATCCACACCTTCTCCATCTCAAAAACCCAAAGAAAACAACTCAAAACCCAAGGAGTCTTCTAAATCCAAGAATAAGTCTAGCCGTTCATGCTCTTTTTGTGGGGGTAGTAATCATAAAGAAAATAGGTGTTATAAGTGAATGCAAACCTTAGAGGATGCAGTTAAGAAACACAAAATTTCTATATCCACTCCACCTCCTTATAATCAACATGGAAAAGCACTTAATGTTGCTGGAAGATCTTAGTCACCACTTGCAAACAATTGGGTTATAGATTCTGGTGCTTCTCATCACATGATTTCTTCCAAGGAGTCTTTTGTTTCTCTAGGTTTGAGTTTTACTTCCAAAATTGAGTTTGAAGATTCTTCCTTTCTTTCTGTTGAGGGAAAAGGTGATATAAAACTTGATGGTGGCAATATCCAAGATGGGCTATATGTTCCTAACATCACTACAAATTTACATTCTATATATCAAATTTGTCATTCTGGTCAAGGGAAAACAGTGACTTTTACACCACATGGAGTAGAAGTAAGAACTTTGTTGGAACCTTTTTCACTTGTTTCTCAGGGTATTGTTGATCATAGTTCAAGACTATATCACTTTGAGGGTTTTGATGACACTCCTTTTATAGGGACAGGATTGGTTTCTCATTCAGATTCAGAGAGTGAGCTTTGGCATGAAAGATTTGGACATCTCAATTACAGATATTTGAAGGAGTTTAGCACTCATGGTATGGTAGATGGTCTTCCTAGATTTTCTTGTCTTGAGGGATTTTTTCATGGTTGTGCATTAGGGAAACAACACCAAGATCCTTTTCCTAAGAATTTGTCTAAGAGAGCTTCTTCACCACTTGAGCTTGTGCATAGTGACTTAATGGTTTTTCCTACCCCCTCTTTCAATGGAACTAAGTATGCACTTACATTTATTAATAATTTCTCGAGGCGTACTTGGGTTTATTTTCTCAAGTACAAAAGTGAAGTTTTTTCACACTTCAAAGTCTTCAAGGCTTTGGTCGAGAAATAATCTTCTAGTAGCATAAAGAACCTTTACACTGATAATGGGGGGAGTACTTCAGCAATGAGTTTTCTAAATTTTTGGCAACTCAAGGCATTATTCACTAGCATTTTGTTCCTCATACTCCACAACAAAATGGATTAGCAGAAAGGAAGAATAGAAATTTGAAGGAAATGGCTAACTGTATGATGCATTCTAGAGATATACCTCCTATCTATTGGGTAGAAGCAGTTAATTGTGCTAACTATATTCAAAATAGCACACCACATAGGGAACTTAAGCATTTGACTCTAGAGGAAGCTTGGTACAACACTAAGCTAGATGTCTCATTTTTTCGAGTCTTTGGGAGCCATTCTTGGGCCTTTGTGCCAAAGAAGAAAAGGAAATATTTGGATAAGAAGAGTAAACCCTTGATCTTTGTAGGGTATTATGAGGACATGAGAGCTTATCATCTTTTAGATCCTGATACACATGATGTTATTTTTCAAACACATGTTCAGTTTGATGAACATTTCACTCCTCATGATTCTTCATCTTCTTCCATTCCTTCTTCTTCTTCATCTCATCTTGAGGATCCTTTCTTTGAGGACATTGATGAGGAGGTTATAGATGCCATTAAGGATCCTATTCCCACTGATGTTTTCACTGTGCCTAAGTGGGCTCGTACTACAGTTTCTGAGGCAACACCTTTCATAGAGGATCTTCCACCCACTAGGCAACATCACACACATTCTACAAGTTCTGTACTTTTGTGTCAGGTAGTTTCTGAGGATCCACAGTCTTTTTCAAAGGTTCATGGGATACCGGAGTGGGATGATGCGATGGTAGCTGAGTATTCTTCTTTGATGAAGAATCATACTTGGGATTTGGTATCTCTTCCTAAAGGAAGAAATATGGTTAGGTGTAAGTGGGTATACTGAACCAAATACGCAGCTGATGGGTCCATTGACAAGTATAAGGCTCGTCTTGTTGTAAAGGGTTTTTCACAAGTTGAAGGTATTGATTACTCTGGGACATTTGCATCCGTTGCCAAGATGAATTCTGTATGCCTTGTACTTGCTATTGCTGCATCACAGGGATGGCCCGTAGACCAGATGGACATGAAGAGTGCCTTCTTACATGGAGATCTACAAGAGGAAATATATATGGAGCAACCGGATGGATTTGTTGAGGATTATTCTCTTATTTGTTGGCTCCGAAGGTCTCTCTACGGTCTCAAACAAGCCCCTCGGGCTTGGTATGAGAAGATGGATTCTTTTCTTCTATCTACTAGTTTTGTTCGTGGCCACTCCAATCATACAATGTATCTCTAACATGTCGATGAGGATATTGTGATACTTGTCTTGTATGTTGATGATTTGTTACTTATTGGCAGCTCTTCTTCCCACATTTAGAGTATTCAGAGGGATCTTTCTACACATTTTGACATGACAGATCTTGGGCTATTGCATTATTTCCTTGGTTTTCAGATTTCTCAGATAGATTTAGGGATTCATTTGAGTCAACAAAATTACACCCATGATCTTCTTAGGTGCTTTGATATGGCTGATTGCAAGCCAAGTCCATCTCCTTTTCAGTCTGGAGTTACTCTTACATCCACATGTACCACACCACTTTGTGATCCTACATTATATAGGCAATTGGTTGGGAGTCTCATGTACTTGACCCATACTCACCCTGATATTTTATTTACAGTAGGGCTTGTATCTCGGTTTACACATTATCCTCATAGTAGTCATTAGTAGGCTGTTAAAAGGATCTTGCACTATTTACTGGGCACTTCCCACTTTGGCCTACACTACACTAGGGGTTCTACTTAGTAGGTTGGGTATATAGATTCAGATTGGGTAGGTTCTATTGATTACAGGCGTTCTACTTCTGGCTATCTTTTCTGTCTTGGTTCTTCTCTAGTTGCTTGGGCGTGTAAAAAACAATAGGCTATTGCACTTTCATCTTCAGAGGTAGAGTACAAGGCAACAGTTATAGCGAGTCAGCAGATTCTTTGGCTTCACCAATTATTGACAGAGTTTGGACTCCCATAGGATTCACCGACTATAATTTGGTATGACAACCAAAGTGTAATTCACATTTCTCACAACCCAGTTTAGCACTAGCAGACCAAGCATATCAAGATACACATCCACTTCATTCAGCAGCACATCCAGGATGGAGTTCTTTTCTTGGAGTACCTTCCGAATCAACAGCAGGTTGCAAACATCTTTACAAAGCCTTTTGCATCACCTCTCTACCTTGAGTTGCGTGGAATGCTTAGGGTTTCGGAATTTTTTCTTGGGGGGTGTTCGTGAGAACATCTTCCTTCTTCTTCTTTCTCTTTCCTTATAGAAGGATTCTTTCCTTCTTTTGGTTTGAGATTTCTTCATGGATATATTTTACATGAGTACCTCATTAGACCTAGTTGCTGGGACTCATACTATGGACATGCCACTTCTATTTTGGCCCGTAACTTCACTTGAGGGGGGTGTTAGAGTAGGTATTTACCTTATCTCATGTTCACCTAGGTACATTGTTTACATTTATTGTATTTATCCTCACCCACTTATGTGTGTGGATATTTCTTTTTATTTATTTAGATATTAGGAGATATTATCTAGTTGTTAGGTATAGTTCTTTCCTTGATCTATGGTATTGAGTTCCATAATAATATATGATATTGGTGTTCATTTGTTTGCAAAGGTTTATGTAAAGTTATTCTAGTGAATTACTTTCATCTTATTGATCGTGATGTTTGATTAACATTTGTGTTCTTGGCTAGGCACGATCTGGTTATCATTCCTTTTATGTTAGAGTAGGTATTTACCTTAGCTCATGTTCAACTAGGTACATTATTTACCTTTATTGTATTTATCCTCACCCACTTATGTGTGTGGATATATATATTAGATTATATCTCCAAATAAATAAGTGAAATAAGTGAAATTATGACTGGGTTGTAGGGTGCGTAAGACCAAATAGAAAATAAGAGACAAATAAAAGAGGCCAAATATAGTCATCAATTACTAGTTTTTTTCTTACGAATTATGTAAATGCTAGTATGCTTTTAGGACCTAGAAATGTACCCAAGTGCATGATTTTGTGTCTATACCACCAACAATGTTTTATTAATTCTTAGAAAATGAGATACCCTTGAAATTACCAAACATATATCCTTTAGGGCATGATGCTCCTTTGTGTGAAGAGATGAGGGTGTAGAAAGTTGGACTCTTTCTGAAATATCCTCTTCCTTAGATTCTTGTATATATCCTTTGCCCATTTTGAGAGAGGCCTCCATAATATTGAATTAGTCAATCGTAGAGTTCACCTCCTCTCACTCTCTTTCTAGGTAGGCCCATGATGTACTGCTCTATTATTATTAACATTTCTCTTCCCTCTTGAGTCACTTTGTTAGTGGATACCTTTTGTTACATCTCTCCTTCTTGTTATAGTGTAAAGTTACCTCAAGTGATTGGTATATGGGGTTTGGGATGTTTTCAACATATGTTGTTGTTTCTACTACTATTTGGACTATTTAACTTGTTCTTTAGGAGCATCCAATGTTTATTAATTAATGGAAGAGATCATAGTGGTAGTAGTGGAAGGAGATAACATAGGAATAGTAATAGGAGTATCCTAGGTAGCTTGAGCATGAATAGAAATGGGTTAACCCAATTGAATCTTTAGTGGCACATGAGGAGGGGGAAATTTGGAATGAAAGGAAGAGAGGTCCTACAAATTTGAAGGAATAAACAAAGGGCCATATATATGTTTGATCCTTTAGAAGTCATCATATCCATGAAAGGGATAAAATGTTGAGGGATATTATTATATACAAGCCAAGTAATGGCTGAAGAGATCACACAAAATGATGGCGACAGTGGTAAGTTGATAGAGGTGGAAGAGGGTACGGTGGAAAAATTGGTGGCGTGAAGATGGTATATGAAGTAGGATGCATGAAAATAATTAGATAAATGTGTGAATTTAAAAGAGGAGAATAAACAACCATAATAGAAGTACCTTCACTAATCATAACATGAGTAGGAGAAGAAATTCTTACTAGATAAACTGCAGAAGCAATTGAAATATGACATTACATGACTATGGGTGGGGAGGAATGAATTCACTAACTGATTAAAATATTATCAAACTCCAACTATTTTCCTTTCCCTTTATCACTCACTATATCAATATTAGTTATACTTACCTCTCTAATCATAGGAATCTACAATGGAAGAGTTGAACCTGAGGGAATTGAGGCCATTAAAGACACTTGGCGTATATGTTTTTTTTAAGTAGAGGAAAAATCATCTCCTATTTTTTTCTATTGGAGAAGGAGGTGGAGGAATTTTTCTAAATATTCTTCTATGAAAATCATCTCGTATATTCTCTGGAAAACCATGAGGTGATGATGATGGATCTTTAAATAACCCTACAACTTGAAGCTGTCTCAACACTTCATACACACTAGCTAGATTCATGTGACCATGATCATCTATTCAATGAGATTGTGCATATGATTTTGGATATCTGTATCTTAGTGTCTTTAGATGTTTGACCACCTTTCCCTATGGTTACAATCTTGAAAAGACTAATATCAAGATATTTATATTGCCTATGTTGCCTAAACATTTCTTGCAAGGTAGGCTATTTTGTGAACTTAAAATCTCCCATAAAAAATAGGAGATGAGGGTAAGACCTCTAAGAAACCTTCTTACACCAACCCCCAATACCATTTTCAAATTCCCAAGTTATTTCTATTACTATAAATCTTTCGGGTACTTGTATTAGTAATTTGAAGGGAACTCATAAACACCCCTCAATTCTAACAATGGTGTAGTCCTTGTAGTGCATATATCCTCTAATTAGTCTAATTGATTCTTGTAAAATTGTGATCATTCTTATACTTTTGACTTCATGAATGGTTAAATACACAATGGGGTGAAAATACTCACATATCTCTCTAATTGCAGGCCTATGATTATGATTTTACAATCTAGAAAATATAATATGGATTAGTGTAGTAGATGTAGGGAATGAGTTAGAGAATGGATTATTGAATGTGAGAGGATCACATAATAGGTCCACCAAGTAGGAAAATGTATTAAATTTTTTCCTTGGATTGTATGATCCCAAAGCACTTTAAAATTAAATTCCAATATATCTCTAATATTAGGTTTCTAATATTTAAGGATCATCCGTAACAAAGGAACCCCTACTTGATTGATGTTTTCATCCTTATTAAATCCACACAATCTATTAAACAATATCCTGACCACCCTGAACCCTATTCTAAAAAATTCAATAGGTAACAACAATTTTTTTCTATGTTTGAATCTAGTGGGATCTATTTTCTAGTCCTTTAGATCTTCAAACACATCGCACTTATTTTTTTGTTCTTTAATAGTATCATAATTGTAAGAAAGAGTAGGAGGGTACATTTCATATACATTGATTAAGGTTTCACCAGATTTCAGAGAGATGACTGCTTGAGTAGATATAGAGGTGATTTTATCATCTTGAAGAGTGCATGAATTGAAAACATGTTTAAACAGGTCTCCATAGGTATACAATTCTAGTTTGGAAATAATTTTGTGAATATTAGATTCTTAGATTTGACTGGATATCCTCATATTATTTTTTTTCTTCTTCAAAGAGATCCTTCCCTTTGTAGATTTAATCATAGTGAATATTCTTCGAAAATAAATCACTATAGTTCTTAATTCAATTTGGTAAACCTTTTATGCACTAAATATCTCTAAATTCCTACTCTAACTTGATGTAAATTCTATTGGTACTCATTCCGAGCTCCTGTTTGGAACCAAGTTGAGTTTTCTAGAATTTCCCCTTACCCTTAAAAACTATGATTTATATGTTTTAAGTAAACACCTAAGGTTCTTGATGATCCAAAATCACTCATGATTTTGAACAAATTAAAAAATGGGCTTTACCATTCTGCTCCAAGAAGACTGCAGTGCACTAAGTTAGTTATCCATGGAGTGCAAAACTTAATGTTCCACAGCTTGCTCCATTATGTGAAAAAACAAAAATATAATTGAGACCCAGGCAAAATTTTGGCATAGTTGGCTACAATTAAAATTACTCAATCTCACTAGCTAAGGTACAAAATGATACCACAGGGTGACTGTTTGCAAGAAATGGAGGAATGTGGCTATATATAAAAGCCGGGGAACACTAGTTTAAAACTTAGTGGGTATATAAAAAGGCCAACACTCCGAGGGATTCAAAATCCGCAACACACTAGTACAAAAATTAGCACGTATATCAAAAGGTCAACACTTCATAGAATTAAAAAGCCACGAGACACTCAAGAATCCACTAAATGTCGTAGAACATGAAAAAAACAAAGAGACTTGCGAGGAAAAGATAAATGCAAGGAAAATCAATATAATGAGTAAACAAAGTATTTTCACCAACAACTCTCATTGCAGGTACCTAAGTCATGAAAAATTGATCAAAAGACAATTACTCTACTGGCCAGAGGTATGTTCATTCACAAAATAAGATTAATCAAATTAACATGACTATGGGTGGGGAGGAATGAATTCACTAACTGATTAAAATATTATCAACCTCCAACTATTTTCCTTTCCCTTTATCACTCACTATATCAATATTAAGTATACTTACCTCTCTAATCATAGGACTCTACAATGGAAGAGTTGAACCTGAGGGCATTGAAGCCATTAAAGACACCTGACGTATATGTTTTCTTTAAGTAGAGGAAAAATCATCTCCTATTTTTTTCTATTGCAGAAGGAGGTGGAGGAATTTTTCTAAATATTCTTCTATGAAAATCATCTCGTATATTCTCTGGAAAACCATGAGGTGATGATGATGGATCTTTAAATAACCCTACAACTTGAAGATTTCTCAACACTTCATACACACTAGCTAGATTCATGTGAACATGATCATCTATTCAATGATATTGTGCATATGATTTTGGATATCTGTATCTTAGTGTCTTTAGATGTTTGACCACCTTTCCCTATGGTTACCATCTTGGAAAGACTAATATCAAGATATTTATATTGCCTATGCTGCCTAAAAATTTCTTGCAAGGTAGGATATTTTGTGAACTTAAAATCTCCCATAAAAAATAGGAGATGAGGGTAAGACCTCTAAGAAACCTTCTTACACCAACCCCCACTACCATTTTCAAATTCCCAAGTTATTTCTATTACTATAAATCTTTCGGGTACTTGTATTAGCAATTTGAAGGGAACTCATAAACATCCCTCAATTCTAACAATGGTGCAGTCCCTGTAGTGCCAATATCCTCCAATTTGTCTAATTGATTCTTGTAAAATTGTGATCATTCTTATACTTTTGACTTCATGAATGGTTAAATACACAATGGGGTGAAAATACTCACATATCTCTCTAATTGCAGGCCTATGATTATGATTTTACAATCTAGAAAATATAATATGGATTAGTGCAGTACATGTAGGAAATGAGTTAGAGAATGGAGTATTGAACGTGAGAGGATCACATAATAGGTCCACCAAGTAGGAAAATGTATTAAATTTTTTCCTTGGATTGTATGATCCCAAAGCACTTTAAAATTAAATTCCAATATATCTCTAATATTAGGTTTCTAATATTTAAGGATCATCCGTAACAAAGGAATCCCTACTTGATTGATGTTTTCATCCTTATTAAATCTACACAATCTATTAAACAATATCCTGACCAACCTGAACCCTATTCTAAAAAATTCAATAGGTAACAACAATTTTTTTTTATGTTTGAATCTAATGGGATCTATTTTCTAGTCCTTTAGATCTTCAAACACATCGCACTTATTTTTTTGTTCTTTAATAGTATCATAATTGTAAGAACGAGTAGGATGGTACATTTCATATAAATTGATTAAGGTTTCACCAGCTTTCAGAGAGATGATTGCTTGAGTAGATATAGAGGTGATTTTATCATCTTGAATAGTGCATGAATTGAAAACATGTTTAAACAGGTCTCCATAGGTATACAATTCTAGTTTGGAAATAATTTTGTGAATATTAGATTCTTAGATTTGACTGGATATCCTCATATTATTTTTTTCTTCTTCAAAGAGATCCTTCCCTCTGTAGATTTAATCATAGTGAATATTCTTTAAAAATAAATCACTACAGTTCTTAATTCAATCTAGTAAACATTTTATGCACTAAGTATCTCTAAATTCCTACGCTAACTTGATGTAAATTCTATTGGTACTCATTCTGAGCTCCTGTTTGGAACCAAGTTGAGTTATCTAGAATTTCCCCTTACCCTTAAAAGCAATGATTTACATGTTTTAAGTAAACACCTAAGGTTCTTGATGATCCAAAATCACTCATGATTTTTAACAAATTAAAAAATGGGCTTCACCATTCTGCTCCAAGAAGGCTACGGTGCACTAAGTTAGCTATCCATGGAGTGCAAAACTTAATGTTCCACAGCTTGCTCCATTATGTGAAAAAACAAAAATATAATTGAGACCCAGGCAGGATTTTGGCATAGTTGGCTATAATTAAAATTACTCAATCTCACTAGCTAAGGTACAAAACGATACCGCAAGGTGACTGTTTGCAAGAAATGGAGGAATGTGGCTATATATAAAAGCCAGGGAACACTAGTTTAAAACTTAGTGGGTATATAAAAAGGTCAGCACTCCGAGGGATTCAGAATCCGTAACACACTAGTACAAAAATTAGCACGTATATCAGAAGGTCAACACTTCATAGAATTAAAAAACCACGAGACACTCAAGAATCCACTAAATGTCGCAGAACATGAAAAAAACAAAGAGACTTGCGAGGAAAAGATAAATGCAAGGAAAATCCATATAATGAGTAAATAGAGTATTTTCACCAACAACTCTCATTGCAGGTACCTAAGTCATGAAAAATTGATCAAAAGACAATTACTCTACTGGCCAGAGGTATGTTCATTCACAAAATAATATTAATCAAATTAAAAAAGAATATGAAAAGAGAATATATATATATATTAGAAATAAAATGTGGTTTCTATAGGGGTCCCAACCCTTAAATTTCACACAAATTTTGGTATACATATACAAAAGGGATGTGTTTGTAACTTGATATATTGTCAATTTATGATTACAAAATCCTTCGCAAAGGAGGGGATCCGATATAACATAATTTTCATCCTAAATTCAAATTATTTGTGATCTTAAGCCCCATAAACATATTGGACATCCCCTTATAAAATTAGAGACACACCCTTGTCCATAAGTTCCTAGATACTTTCCTTAGGGGCTTCTAAAATCTTGATTAATTCCAATTTTTTTCTGTAACAAGAGCCCCATTGAAGGAGGTTAGACCCACATGTGAGGTAAGCCTTTGTACCCTGTCGAGTAATACTTTTGGAGGTTAAAGATGGCATAGGTACATCAACTGAAACAACACGAACATGATCAGGTACACCAATTCGATATGTAGAAACAAGCATGTATGCATTTTCTAGGTTAACTGAACCCCTTTTGTGTTTTTCAATGGAGGTAGCAACACTTCAGAATCCCTCTCAGCAGAATATTTAATCGGGGATTGTTTCCAAATTACTGAGCCTTTGCTCTATTATGGATATTCTACAGGAAATTGAGGATATATCCTTTGCAACCTTGTCATTAGACACTACATGGACATCAACTGGGATCTCTTTCTCTTTTAATTCTTCAGTAAAAAATGTATGGGATATATGAATAGTGTTCTTGTTAATAATTGGCCTCAAGTGAAGCTAAAATTTATTTAACTGATTAGGAGCTATATGGTCATCTGGGTGAAACAAGTAATGAAAAAAAAATTGAAACAAAGAGAAGAAGGGAGTCATCTTAACAAACTTTTGCATCAACACTATTCAAACTATGTGGGATGTTAATGGTCCTCCAAGATTTTCTTGGTCTTCAATTGAGAATAAAATCCTAACAAAATATTCATTTGGGCCAGAAAGATTTAAAATTACATGCAATGTTTCTAAATAAATCTCATTCAGACTATTTCTTAATTCCACATCCGCCAGTTATTAAGAAGGATTGACACTAGTTATTTTTCAAGATAATTTTATTATAACATTCAAAGGAAGTTGCAAATTCAAGATAAATTAGCGAGGATTTCTATAAGAATGGATCTTGAAAAGGACTGTGTGAATTATCATATCGGCATTGAAAGCAAGACTAGTTCTAGATATTCACACATATTTGAAAAGGGGAAAATAAATTGTTTTATGTAAAAAAGTGTTTCTTTTGTCTTGGTTTGAGTTTTTGTGCAAGGGAAGCATAAAATTAAAGAGAATATCTAGGATTATCCATTTACCAAAATATATCCTCTAAAAGTCAGGTGTAAAATCATTTATAATAATGGCATGAAAGAACAAGCGGTTTATGACTGGGTGCATGAGTGATTTTGATGGAGTAAATAGGAAAAAAAGAGATTAAGAAACAAAATAAAAATATCTTACATGCATCCGTGTCAGAAACCTAAAAAAAAATCAAGTTAAGTAATAAAAAAGGAATCTCTACAGTTATAAAATATTTTCCAAAAATGGAGTTCATTTGTTGAAACTTTTGGGATGGTTATTTGATGTTTTGGGGGGAAGAACAACGAAAATTCGTATCCATTTTTTTTTATAAATATGATGGTTTTTACTCGTATGTAAATGGGGCCTTAGTATTTATATTTTAGAAGTTGGGAGAAGAGACAATAAATTTACATATTTCCATTTTCTTTATAGGGATTACATACGAATTTTGAGTTTTCAACATTTTGTGTTAAGGTGGTTGCATTGTACAACCATTGACAAACACTAAGGGAATTTGATTTATGTCACCCTACCAGGAAGGTGAAAGTTCGAATGACATATGATTGTTGATGATTCTAGTATTGTGTTTTGGGTCTTGTATGTTGGACTTTAATTAATGAGTTATGATTTCTGCTATAATTTTGTGTTTATTGCTTCTATGTGTAATACATTGGATCAGTCCTTGATAGTGGTAGTTTGGTTATTAAGTCAATATTGTAATGTGAGAACTCACTCTTCATTATTGGATCTAATTTTAAAATGCTTACTGCAACCATCTTATTGAGTGATTTTTTTCATCCTTTGAGTGTATCTTGAATGTGAGAATAAGAGAAACAAATACTTCATTAGGATGCTTGAATACGATTTTAAGCTAAGTGTTTTAGAGATTGCGTTGATCATTTCCATCTATTGAGCATCAATGGATGTAAATATTTACTTTTGGAGAATTTTTCACTACCTAGTCATTGTTGTTTACTTTCCAGAATAACATGTTGTCATGATAGTTGTTGATTATTTGTTATAAGAATTCTATCACCATTTAATCCCCCTAATTTACAAATCACACCTAGTATCCAAATATCCATTCACTACTGTGTTGTTCTACCTTTAAGAATCACTGAAGATACCTCCTCTATCTTATCCTCTCGTCAAAAGGTGATGTATGAACATCTGAAATTTGTTGTCTATAGTAAAATGTGTCTAAAGAATTAAGAATATATGACATTATTATGACAACTTTTTCGAGTGAGTGTTATATTCATGGCCATGTTTATCTCAGATTCATCCACAATTTGAAAAATAACGAGGAAAAAAGAGATGATTACTCACTCTCCATTAAGGTTATCCAATGGGTTCTCTCACTTTGGTTTAAGGAAAGACTAGAAGTAGCAAGAAAAGGTCATCCCCTTTGTACGCACCTCCCAATACACCTAAGAACTCAGTCCCAAAAAGAGTGTTAGACATCTCCTTTGCTATAAATGACATACACCATATAGTTTATCATTCTTCGAGTATTCCCACTATTTGAAAATGTTGCCAGTCCCCAGGGGATGCAGAATTGGGAACTAACACACTTCTGGTGCCGTTTTTGGGGATTCTTTACTCTAGGAATGGTTATGAATATGTTCCTTTGTAGAGATTTGCTAAATATAGACTAATATGCTAGTATTATCCATAAATTTCTAGTTATAAGTAGGATTTTCATAAAACTTATGTTTCTATGAGTATACTAAGGGTTCAATAGCAAGAATATTGTGAAAAAACCATAAAGATATGGAAAGTATTTTGCATACCAGGTTTTGAAGCAATATTTTCTAAATATTTTGAGTTAATCTATGTATTTAGGATACAAGACCCTAGTGGCAGCTCCATCTTTCAAAAAAAATTTGGGTTAGATGAGTGCACATCTTTCAACTTACCCACCTTAGTGATTAACTCTCCCCTTTGAAAAAATGGAAGAACAAGCATCCTTTTTCAGATCTGATCCTACCAAGAGATTAATCCTAGAATAGGAAAATGTACATTTTAGAAGAATTTTTTTTTGGAAATCTATGTGTGGTCAAAGTTTAGGAGAAAAGTGTGTTGAACCTTCTGAATTCGATCCACCTTTGGTAGAACACTTGATAGTTATAATGTAGGTAGTCCTCAAGCATATTTGCATTCCTTGTTTCAAGAAGGTTCGACTCCTACTAATAATAAAGGTATTCATTATCTACCCTATTTTTTGACTCATAATAATAGATTATTTTGTGAGAATGAGTCCTCCAAAATTTTCCATTGTGTGGATCATACCCCTCTACCCAAGAGACCTCCAATTCCCCATCATTTTAACCCTCCTTTTGAAAATCTTTCACCAATAATATGGAACAACCTCAGCCAAGGGATCCTTTTATAGTTACCACCTATAATCCAATAAGGCTCCATGGAATGGTGGGCTATCCTAATGAAGTGCCAAATGAGATTAGAAGCAGGTTGAATCAGTTTCAAGGGAATAATGTTGTGACTGGGGATCAACATATTAAATTCTTCCAAAATTTCACGAATGATTATGAAGTTGAATTTGAGGATGTTTATGTTAAATTGTTTATACATACATTAGATGAAGATTTCAAGGAATGGTATAATCTACTGCCTACAAAATCAATTGATTCTTGGGATGAAATGAAGAATGATTTCAAATTACAATATGGTGATAGAACTGACCCCAGGTTTCTTATGTCAGAGTTTAAAAACATTAAAAAAGAATCCTAATGAATTTTGACATGATTTTAACACCAAGTTCAATAAGACCTTGACTAGATTACCAAATAATATAAGGCATAGTGATGATTATTTTTTAATTAAATACTCTGATGCTTTTGATAAAAAGGAAACTTATTACTTAAGAGTCAAGGCTCTGCAGACTCTAAGACATGCTTTTTCTATGGAAATATAGATAGAGAATAACATCAAGGCCACTAGGAAGCATCCTAAAATGGAAGATGTCAAGTTAGTAAATACTGTTGAAATTGCAAGTGAGTAAATCCGCGTGTATAGAAGAAGCGGTTAAAACTTTGGCTGGAGCAGTTCAAAGAAATTTCATATAAGATTTCTAGAGTAGAGAAGGGATTGGATTCGAATCCTTAAAACTTGACACCAGGTCCATGGAAATAATAGATTAGGAAATAATCCCAAAGGAGATCACATAGATGAGGACAAAGGAAAAGGGCCTATGGGTTTATAAAATAAGCAATGAGCCTTCAGAGATAACAAAGTAGTCCCAAAACCATTGAAAATAAGAGTATCACTGGTGGAGGAGGAGCACATCATTGATTGGTGTGATAAATGTTTGTTTCCACACGCTCCTTGTGAGAATCCTACTGAAGATGATGATAATAATGATGAAGATGATTTTTTTGATTGATGTAGCCTAGAATTCACTGCAAATAGCCTAAGGCACACTGAAACATCACTCAACAAGAACTGAATGCTCACCTGAAGCATGAAAGGGTACAAGGTCCCTATTAGTGAAGCTTGTTCAAGATGTTAGCATGATTACAAGTATATTTCAGATCCATAACAAATAATCGAGTAAACCACAGTGCGTAAACAAGATCTATATCTAAACCATATGCAGGAATAGCTAAAAAATTACTATAATCAATTTTACCATACAAGATCCATGTTCAGTTACATCTAACACCAATATCCATCCAATGAGATGCATTATATTAAATATTGTAAAATTTAGAAGCTTCATACATCATAATAACATCACCATGAGTCATGCACATGTACAAACCAACAACATAACTCTACAAAACATGGGATATCTAAACCATGCAAATCAATACATTATATAGGGGTGGAGACTTTCCCTTCACCACCCATGCACCTTCCAAAAATATGCTACATGCTAATAGTAGCCATGCACCCTTACATAAATATACAAAATCATGCAAGTGTAAATAATAGATCTCCTAAAGTTAACTCCTAGTACAGATCCTATTAATAGCTCAAAACTTTTATGGTGCTCAATCTTCAACTTCTCTAAAATAGACTTGGTGTAACCTAAAAGTCTTCATACTTTTGAGTGCTATACACTCCATGTTCTAAAAATATCCTTAGTTTGCAAAAGTGGATAAGTCTTTTTTTAACCTATTCCTGGGTGCGCCCCTATTTTTCCATACTTATGTGCGCTCCTACGCACCCTACGTCTGTGTGCCCATACCTTATGCACTTTCAACCTTGAGCTGTATTTACTGAGCTAAACATTACCCCAAACTAATATCATTTTCACCCCCGATAATGGGTATTCACAACTTATATCTCTAATAATAAAGAATAATGAATGAAATAATAGGTAAGTACTTAAACAAAAATAATAGAGGATCACTCGATGCCTTGCTCGTCTATAGGCAGAATTAACTCTGGATATTTAGTTTTGATATTTTATTCTAATGTTTACCAATCACTCAGTGCTTCACCTATTTTATTTAGGACATCTGTAACCACGAATTCCATCTCATCATGAGTCGTGTTTTCTTTTTCATTTTGCAAAATTATAACGATGTTATCTATGATGGAAACCATGACCTCCATGTAATCAATTTTCTACGCAATAAGTTTCCCAATCTCTTGCATTCTTTCCTTGTATGGACCATAGGATTTTGCAAGTTCCTTGTGCTTTTCCTCCACTAGAGAAAGTCTATCCATGCACCAGAGCATCTCATTCTTCATTGCCTTTAGTACCTCAGTATCTTCTTCAATTTTCCTTGTCATAATAATTACATCTGGTGCCACGCACATATTCAGAGCTTGGTATTCCTTCTTCAATTCATCCTTCAATGCCTACAATAATGACTCATAGCTTGCAAATTTCCTTGCAATCGTGGCCTTAGTTCATGCTTCCTCCTCTGAAGGATCCCTTGGTTTTAGCATATGCATAGTGACCTTCCTCTAGTAGCAACCTAACTATTGCATGTAAATAATGCAAAGCAGAATTAAAATCTGGTTCCATCTTTTCATGAAAATGTTGACATCTTCTCTATTATTTCATCCTTGATCTATTCTAACCGTTTTGAGGACGTCTTGTGTTTCTTCATCATCCTTCTCCTTTTATTCTATAAGAAGTTCTAGATATCTATATATTTTTCCTTCTTTTCCTATAACAACATTGTAATGGTTTTCACCTTATCGATGTTCCTATGTGCACAACCTTTCTAGATGCCTTCACCAAAGCATTTCATTACCTATTCATCTAACATGATAGTGGGCTTAACGTTTACATGCTCTGACGTGGGGAAATATCTTTCATTCTACATGAAACACATGACTCTTCACACACTAGAAAATTAGGCTCGTCCATATGAGTCTGTCATGGACCAAGATAACTACTTGCATGTGTGTGTGCTTCTACCATTTCTTCATCCATGAGATCCCACCCATGTAATTCCTTAGGCTCCAAAGTGCTTTGGAACCGTGCACGTATGATCTTGCTCTTATCATCCACATACCCAAATGCAGGGGTCACATATGCTTCTTCCTCCTTTCTTGTGTGCTTACCCCTTGGGATCCAGGCACCTGAGTCCAGTATCAGTCCTTCACCCTCTCTTGTGTAGTATGGGGCGAGCCCAAAGGTTTGCCCTTCTCTGATTCTGGACATGTATTCTTCAGTTCCTCCTCATCCTCAAGGATTTGCAGTAGCCTCCACTGTGACTAGAATGTGAGGCACGTTGTCCTTGGATCCTTATTTTTCATCATCCTCTCGAAGGATGTACTTGTGTCTTCTCTTATTCTCAGGCTCGGGTTTCTTAGGAGAATTCCTTGGTGACCTTCTCGGGGGATGGGAAGGTCCTGCACCCTAAGTCCTTATTTGCTTGGGTACCTCTTGTACTAAGGTTCCTCATGACTCTTTTCCAAGTCTACCTACATAGTTCTTATCTCTAAAACTTCTTCTTGTTGTTGTAGGGGAGGGGTTACCTCACATGCACTTTCCTTCTCATCAGTGGGCTGTCTTCTGCCCCTATGCTCCAGGCCACCAATATCTTCATGAAGTTCATCTTCTTCTCCCTCCTCTTCTTCAATGGGCAGAACATCCTCTTCCTCTAAAGTTCCCACATTATGTTTTCCCTTGAGAATTCTAGGGAGCTTGAATTCATTTTCTAAATACTTCTTATCTTGCAATTTAGGCTTCAAGTATATGTATACCAGAGTAGCCACACCTAACTTTGCAATGGCCAAACTGATAGCCTTCATGTTAATTTCATCTGAAATCAACCTTTCAATATAAGTAATCTTACATGGATAAATGTAAGACTTCCTCAGTGTGTGGTAGTTGCAATCTACCTTGTCAGCATTGAACAAGAATTGACGTGCATTTGAGAACCTATGTACAGATTCTTGAAAGTAGCATGTAGTGAAAGCGTATGACATCTTACACCAAGGGCCCCATTTTCCATCCTTCATCCCAAATCACCCAATATATAAGTGTTGGTACACTGCAAACTATACTTGTTTATCCAATACCGAAGTTAACTCCTTAGGTATCCTCCATTCTTCTTCAAACAAAGCACACAAGTGCTTGTACCACATTTATTCCCTTTGCTTGAAGGGTCCACTCATTGATCCATCAAAAGTATAGTTGGAAAATATTTCTACCAAGGACTTCTTCTCTGCATGAAGCTGCCACATATTGTCTTTTGCCCCATTAGACACTCCAATTCCAACAAAGACTAATGACAGAATTATAGCACCAAATTTTATCTTCTCATCTTCATGTGCTTCCTCAATAATTGTCTCAGCAATGAAATTTGATAGGTTATATATAATACATTATTTCATATTCTTCGCAATATGAAGCCAAGCCTTGTTTACCTGAGACCAACACTCTTGATTGTTTGTCTTTGTCAGGAGATGGGTTGTTTCCTAGATGACTAGATACTTCTGAAATTTGGGGATGTCCATCTTGTGCCCTCCTTTAGTGTATCCAAGTTCTTTCTTTTTCTTTTCTATTGGCCTCCTTTTCAGTGAGGTCATTATTAATCTCAATGTTCATACTCCTCAGCCCTATCAAACTTGTGATAAAATGCATGGTGAACCTCATTCGACACCTATAAAAATAGAAGAAGTCCTCATGGACTCTACTCATGAGCCACTGGTATAACTTCTTATGTTTTCCAAAATATGGGAGCTCATACAACTGTAAAAATCCTACCTTGGTCAATAATTTCTCACCCGTATTGTTATAGACCACCATGTCATCTACTATTCTCTTCAAGGTCTTCACCACAAGAAATTTCTCCAATTCTTCCATGGTATCGTTGTTCCTATGGTTGTAATCATTGACCTTGCAGTGATCAATGTGTGAATCCTAATCGCAACCCATGATAACCCCTTTTGGGTACTGCATTTTAGAGAATCTGATCTTGGGAGCATCTTCAACCTCAACATCTACTTCCTTTTTCTTCTTTCCTCTTGTACCAGCATCCAGGTGCTCTTTTGGGTGCCATATCAACTAAAAAGGTGTGTTTTTTTTCCCTTCCTGGAGCTCTATTACTCCAACTCCACGTGCCCTAGATCAAAATTACATTCCCTAGCTCGAAACCAAACCCTATATGTCAATCCTCTTCCCTACATACATTTGTTTCTCTCAAACACATCACCAATGGAGCGCAAGACTATCCCGTGCACAAATTTGACAAGATATAAATAGTTCACAACTCTTTGCACTACACAACTATTTTGATAGCTCGCTTGCCTTAAATCAATCGAAATATCTTGTATGAAAAGGTAAAAATGACATTGCATCACATCATTTTATAGATTTTCAAAAAGTTATCGCATTTATTTCTCTCCACCTATCACCATCCCCAACAGTAATTCATATTTTTAGAAAAAAATTTGTGCTGCTCATTTTCGTGCCACAATCATAACCTTTTGGCATGCCTTCTACTTTTTGTCTATAGACCTCCTTCTGTGTGCCCTCATGCACCAAATTACCTAGCCATTGTGCCTTCTTCTAAGTAGTTTCCACTGTTGTAACCAACCTCGCGTTACATTGTACATCCATCCATAAGTGGTCTTTAATCATGAGAAATCTTTTTCTATCTACACCTTTCCCTAAAACACCCATACAAAATTTTCTTTATGCATACCCATCTTCAGATGAAAATCAAACTTGGTAATGAACCCTGTATATAAACCACCCACACTAAGGGTATGCACGGTATTCTACACATGAAAACACTTACATAGTAATCATCTTCTGGCACGTAAACGCACTTATTACAAAACACTGAACTAAATTGACAAATCATAACAACAATGAAAGGAAACACATATAAAGAGAATGCATTAAGGAAATATAACCTAAGTGGAAATAATCCCTTATTACAAACACCAAGAAGACTTATTTATAGTAGGGCTTCATCCTACTCCCATTGAAGTAACCGGAGAACCGTGTTCCATCCACCGCCTCTAACTGGAAAGTGCATGAATCAAGTATATAAGTGATAACATTACGGTCCCAACCAATGCACCTTAATGCTTTCCAGGGTGGAGTAAAAACTTTGAATCATATAGAAGTACCATCTATCCAACCTCAAGTTTCTTATCCTTGATGTGCCTATCATGCCATGCTTTTTGCCTAGATTTTTCTTTCTTTTGACTCCAACAAGCTATGAGGTGTCTCTCATCTAGCTACATGAGTTTGTCAATATGTTCTTCAAGTGCTTTCTCATCAGCTAAACCTTCTGCACATTTAATTTCTAAAGAAGGTAACATTAATTCCATAGGTATAATTGCCTCTATGCCAAACACCAACTGGAAAGATGTTTCTTTATTCAACCTCTTTTAGGTTATCTTGTACGCCCAAAGTACAGTAGAGACTTTATCATCCCAATCTCTCCTTCCAACATCACAAATTTTTGTCAAGGTATGGCTCAATATCTTGTTGAAGGCCTCGACATTTCCATTTTCCTAAGGATGATAGGGTGTTGTTCTATGGTGTGCAACCATAAATCCATCCAGTAATATCCTGATAGTCTCATTAAGGAAATGAGTACCCCTATCACTTGTTAAACTTAAAGGGCATCCATACCTGCTGATAATTTTTTCCCACAGAAACCTTTTTTCCATAGTTGTTGTGTAATCCTTTGTAGGCACCGCTTCTGACCATCTTGTAAGATAATATGTACAAGTTCTAATATAGTGTGATCCTATCTCACACACAGGTGTGGAGATAGGACCCATAAAGTCAATTACCCACTTCTCAAAATGTTATGCACTAGCAATAGGCCTCAAAGGCATCTCATCTCTTTGCATAGGATTTCCAAGGTGTTAAAAATGGTCACATGCCTTGTAATACTATTTGTAATCCTTGTATAATGTTTCCCAACATAAGCCAGCTAATAGAATATTTTACGTGGTGGCGCCTCCCGCATAGTGTCCACCTGCAATATCGTCATAAGCCAATTTAATAATTGCTTCACACTTACACTCAAGTACACACCGGTGTAAAAAATCATCATGGCCTAACTTTTATAAGTCTCCACTAATCAACATGTAAGGTGCAATGAAAATGGAAATTTTTTTCTTCTCCAGAGCCTTCATTCCTTCAGGTGCCACACCTATGCGTAAAAATATAGTAATATCCTCTAAGTTTGAGGGCACACAGTTTAACCTGAATAGTTGTGCATTTGACATTGTATCATCAATGATTTGCACATTCTCACCTGGTTGTATCCTTTATAAATGATCTAGACCATAATTTCTCTTACCTGGCTTAACCACCATAGTAAAGTTAAACTCCTGAAATAACAGAACTCAACGGCATATGTGCCCCTATAAAACGGGTTTGTTCACCAAATACTTCAGTGCCATATGGTCTGTATAAAAGATGACATTTGTTTCCAACAAGTAATATCAAAACTTATGGAGCACTTAGATCATAGACAATGCCTTGCGCTCTATAGTTTTGTAATTTTGTTCTACTGGAGTTAACTTCCTGGTAGCGAAGAAAATATGATGATCAATAATCCCTTCTCTAGGCTGGGATAATATCACACCTATGGTCATGGCAAAGGTGTCTACATGAACATGAAAAGGTTTGGACAATGAAGGAAAGCATAAAATAGATGTTGTAGTAATCTGTTCTTTCAAATTCTCAAACGCACGTTGTTGTGCCTCACCCTAATAGAACTTGCCTTTAACTTTCAATAATTCCTCTAAGGGTGCAACAATCTTGGCATAACCTTTGATAAACTTCCTGTAATATCCTGTGTGCCCCAAGAAACTATCATCACCAATCCGGCACTATGATAATTCTCTCAGCCGGGAACTCCTCAGTAACCTTATGCATTATTTACTAATGCACAGCCTTTAGTTTGGTGGATGTAATTTGGAAACAAAAAAACCAAAGGGCATAACACAAGAATAAACATCTTAACTATGATAAGACAGAATGATGACAAATACTGAACACCTATCAAACATAAACCTCATATTATTAACATGAAACTGTTACAATCTCACCCATGAGGTACTTCGAAGTGTTATTGACTTCACTTGAAACGCTTCTCACCAAGACTATGCGTGAGAAACTTTACAATTACACCTCTTAATGGCTTCTTCAACACAGGCTTTAAACTGATGGCTTCCTTCGCACACTTCCTACAATATTTCTCACTACTTCCTTCTAGTGCTGAAATGAGGGGGGTGGCCTCTCTATTTATAGAACCTCCAGGCTTATCCATCTTTATCTCTAATGATAGGATAAGAAATCCACTCAGTGACGAAGTCATAATTCCATACCTTACACTCTTATCTGTACATGTAAGCTTATCCTCAGTTAATGATAAGATAAAGAGATTAATCATTTTACATGGGTTCCACATTTTTAGACTTCCTTACAAATAAAATACACACAAATCCATTTATGACCTCAAATCCTTGTCTTTATTACCAATATAATATTTCTAATTCCTAATCATGGCTAGACCCTACTTCTCTAATTACCCAAACTTTGAACATTTTAACATTACCGGACCACTTACGATAAATATTTACTTTTTACAACATTCCTATTGTACTTTGACTGTTACAAGTACTCGGATTCATCCTATTGGCAGCACTCGTACTGAACTGGTGCCGTGCATCTTGCTATCAGACGCTGACTAATAATTATCACTTAACAACATCCTATTCCTAATACATACATTCAATGAAATAGAAATCCTACGAAGGAAAATTTTAGTGTCGACAGAAGTCACACATGTACCTCACTTATGGCTTAGCAGGTTTAGAGTCTAAGCCCAGTAATATCCAATAATGGCAACCTTAGGTTAGGCATCCATTCAGCAATGCCCTCCTTAAGATGATGTTTCCCACTAAAATTGCAAATGGTATGTGCGCGCCTTCTCATCTGCACTGTCTTAATACCTTGAAAGAGTATGCTCGATGTGCTCAGAATCTAGGTCTACAAACATCAGCCTCATTAATTATCTAGGGATCGATCCTTCACAAGCCCATAGACTATCCAATCAGGTGCAAATCATACTTGTTCAGACACTTGTGAATAAAATCCTAAAACAATTGTAACACTATGCACGAAAAGACTGCAAGAACATTCTTTAGTCCAAAGGGAATAACTGTGTATGAAAAACTTCCCCATTCGGTTCTGAAAGTTGTCTTCTCTTGGTCCTCTAATTCCTCATCCTTACCTGGATGATTACCTTGGAAATCCATCAGTCAAAGGAGTGATATTTCACGCCCTACAATAAGCCCTTGCCAAGATTTCCTCAGTAAACGGTGTGGGAATTCTGCATCAGATATACACATGCATGCATTTAACCTCCCTATAGGTCCACAATAAATTCTAATGTCTACCCATCTTTCTTGATTTTTATCACCATAGGTGCTTACCCAGGTTCCTAACTCCTCGATGGGCACATTGATCCCATAAACTGCTGAACATGGTGTTGAACATGATCATTATTCTTAACATTGCACAGATGCTGAGTTCGGCATTCATCTGTCTAAGGCCTATTCCAAATCTAGGCATGCTCATTCCTTCAGATTGACTTCTCATTTGACTCCAAATATTCATGTACTCCTTGTCAATTCCTGATATCACCAATAGGGCAGCCATTATGTGAAGAGTCTCACAACAGCATCAATTCTTCTTACCAACTTGGTACCTGAGTAACTGACCAATAATGCTCTAATGACTACGCGGCCTCCTTAGGTTCAACATTTGTTCCAATGTTTACATTTCTTGGTACTTCATAGGCTAACCATGGTCATCAAATGTGCCTTCTCATCTTCAGCTATCCAAATATCCTCGCACGTGAGTTCATCTGTGTGCTCAATATCCAGAATTAATCAACCTCTTCATCATCAACTATATCGGTAGACATGAGGGGGTGCCCAAGTTGTTCAGCATGTATTTCTATCCTCTTCAATCATGTGCCTTCGGGGTAGGTCCGAGAGGTCCTAAAAACTCCTAAAGGAAGCTCCTCGGTAATTTTCACTACAAAACTATAATTAAGCACTTCATAACCCTAGTTTTGCCTCAAAACTAAATACCTTAAAAATGCAGTTTAAGGAGTTTGGAATCATTCCTGCAGTAATTTTTTGCAAATTATCCAATCTCTCTATTCAACTTTGGATAGATATACCATGCATTACGAGATAGCCTCACCAAGGTGATAATAAGATGGTTATGCACCCACAGTAAGAGGTGAGTAAAGCTTCCTTCAACACAAGTGTTCATTAGTCTCTACACACTGTTGAATGTGGTGTTGAATAAGATCGTTGACCATGAAATGCAAACTATGATCCGAGTAGGCACATTGCTCCTTAAAAAAAATGAGTGAAATAACATGCATATCCTTACTTCTCTCCACTCCAAAATATTATCCCTGTAGATCCATCCACCAATGAGTTGTCAATCCCATTGACATGAGTATAAACTAGCATATTCCTTCTCTCCACCTGGACAAATCCCACTGGGTACTTCCATAGCAAGCAAGATACACTTAGAGGGGGTATTCTCAATTCACCAGTGTACCTTGGTACCTGGCTAGCTATCCAAATGCCTCATACTTTAATGGCCCTACGAATGAACAAGGTATGCGCATGCACTTCCTACTTCATGCCCAACCATTTCGTAAGTGTCATGTGCTCAATTGTGACATGCAACACTTGTAGTATCACTCACATACTATGCATCATCCCATTCGAGATTTCCTTCCTTTGACGGCTCAAGAAATTCTAGATCTCAAATGGTGTGCACATAAATTATGTTCAAATATTCTTCACTTAAGGGCTCTACATAATGTGTAGATTTCCCACCTGTCAAGAAGATAATGACATGTTATTAATTTTTCAAAACTTATATACCCCTTGTTGAAACGCAGATCAACATTGTTTGCATAACACCACGGGTGCCCCAGTAATGCTGGAAAACTATCTGCCTCTACAAGTGCCAAGACCTCAAAGTCCCTAGTAAACTTGGCCCCTTGTATATAGTAATTGATGCATCTTTCAAAACCCCAATTGGAATGGCCTTTTTCTGGTTCACCATAAATAACACATTAGAATATGGTTGTAATGGTGGTCTTCCCATCTGAACCCATGCATCCAAAGTGAGCACATTCACTTCCGCGCCTATGGTAATAAAGATATTACTCAAAATCAAACCATCCACAATGGCATTCAGAGTGATCTCCTTGTCATAATCCAGGCTATGAGGAGGAAGATTAACATGTAAAATATTCCTTTCATGCTCAATAATCATGCGTGGAGTGTTTCCCTTTAACCAATTCCCCAATAAAGGAATAATATTTTCCTGGCGCAACATCTTACAACCTCCTTTAAATCATCAACATTTTTCTGATGGAGCTAAGTTGCTTTCTTTTGTTCCAATTTCTGTGACTGTTCTTTCAAACATTTTATATCACCCTGTAAATTCCAAATTACCTCCATGGTTTCTTGATAAACCTCCTTCTGATGCATAGGCTCTAGATACTTTGCATGAATAACCTCCTCTTTAGTAATAGCAGGTTTTGGTTTCAAAACTTCTATAGCATACAAAACCTCAGTGCGTATAGTAATCTTCATAGGTACCAACTCAAGATCTAACACTAACTTCGGCATCCATTGATCTTCCATGGCACATTGAACTCTAACCATTCATGTGCCCTTATTCTCCTATTTATGCTTCTTACTCAAATGTTCATACAAGTCTGAGCACTCTTTATAACTATGATTATTTGTAAAAGAGAACAATAAACATTCTCCTGAGGACACTCGTGCCTATAATGATTAGGATATCCATATGTATAACAAGTTCCATGAGGGAAATCACCTCTTCCACTACAACAATCTCAGCTTCTGAATCCTCCTTGGTAACCTTGACCTCTACCATGACCTCTATCAAAGCACCCTTCATTATGATCATGGTCATGATGTTGACCTTTCTCCTTAGAATTATTTGCAACATTAGTCTATTATACACCAATATCAATAACATCATGAATCTAGTCAATCAACCTGCAATCTTCAGTATCATGAGTGGAAGACCTACAAATCTTGCAGTAACAAGACACATTCTTTCTTATCACGCACTGCAACAATGGGCACTGAATTGAACTATGGTCCAAGTGATAGATCTCGCAATCCAGCAACAAGGAGCATGCTGATTTATGAGGGAAAATATCCATATTATGCCCCTTTACTTCACAATTTGTACACTAAATTCCACTGCACATCTCATGTGCTGAATTATCAAAGAATTTATCTAACTATTTATCCATTGCTATAATCTGAGCTTCCAAAAATGGAATCACTCTTGTTTCTACACTTCCTACTGCCTTAGCATGCAAAGATGCTTCAAGTGCCTCGCGCGTATCTGTATAAGTCTTATGCGAAAGTGCCCTCCTAAAAGGCATGATCAGACCTCCAATGAACCACTGTGCATAATGGCTTGTGTGGATGTCATAAGATAATTTAGACAAAAGGGTTTTGAACTAAGCATCATACTCCCAAACACTCTTAGTAGTGCTCTACTTAATATCCTTTAATGCACTGATGATCTTCTACTCAAACTTAGGGATATAAAATTCTTTCAAGAAATAATCCCGCAGCGTGGTATAATCTACACAATTTTGTTCAGGGTCGAAATTTATGTACCAACTATGCGTGCGCCCCTATAATATAGTTGCAAACTGACTCACCTTGCACTCTGGAGTAGTGATCCCCTTCACGCGCCATAATATCTCACACATATGCATGTGATCAATTGTATCTTCAATGCCTCTATATTCTGGAAGATGGAGAGACATCTCCACACAAATCTGCTAGAGTTGATGCGGACCTTGCCCACCAAATCCAGTACCTTTGTTTCCTCTTATGTTTCCTCCACCTCCATAGTCACCAGATATGCCAGTGAGCAAGCCACCTAACCCTCCTGTTACTCCTCCTGAAGTAGGCAACGGTCCAAAAAATGCACTACCTTTTGTTCCAATGGTCTTCCTAAACTGGACTCCCACAGTCTATGAAGTTGTGCTACTTCCAAACATTATACCAACGTTCTACACACCTGCGTTATATGCCGATGATGCACTAGAAAAGATACCTCCAGTTGGTCCTCTAAATAAAATAGATGACAATTGAACCATAGATGAATAATTTCCCTGATAAACTCATGAACTTAACTGCAAATTGACTCTATCTACTGCAACTCTACTACTTACACTAGTTTTCTTATTGTTAACTGTTGTAAAATTTGTAAAACCAAGTGCAAAGGTTAGGTGGCTAGGTAGGTTCAGATGCATGCCCGTGGTCCACAATCTCTCTTCCAACACGCCTTCATCTAAAGCCGAAGAGGGTTCTCTGTCATGCTTTCCCAAATGGGGGAGTTCTAGATGTGTTGGCTCCATGTCCCCTGCATGAACTCCAAATCCTTCAGGAGCCATCTCCCTCCACGACACCATTCTTTCCATGATCTCTCGTGGCTTCATTATATCCCTCTCACGTGCTTCATTAAACTTAAGCAGTCTTTCTTCTCTTTGTCTCTCTATCACTAAGTCTGCCATCTTCACCAAACCTACTCCTGCCCGCGCGTGGTGGGGTTTAGCTATCCATAGGCTTCTTTTCCAAATCCATGGTTACGATCAAGATCTTGATTTCCAACAAAATATCACGTAAGAAATATCCTCTGGGCTCGTGAAAGAACTGGAACTCAACAACTTCTGAGAAGGAGTAAGTGGAAACTGCATACTCAAGAATATAGTTGTTCAAACCACCATGGAACCAAACATCTACAGAGCGTGTCCAAATCAGATCTTCATCATACAAGGCATGGAATTCTTCCTGCATCCAAACAAGCGTGGGAAACCTCCCATTCCTATTAGATGTGTAAGCAACCAGCCACTTGTACAACTCTATAGAAAATATGGCAAAGAAAATATCGTAAAGCTCATCATTCAGATTTTGTTCAAACCACACGAGTGCATTAAATTCAGGTCCAGTGCTAAATCTGTGAGCATACTCTTCTTCTAGATCATCTAACCACTCTTCAATACTGGCCAAGGTCAACCGGTACGTCTTCATCATGCAACATCCTGAAAAACAGAGCTGAGAAAGAGGTCCTGGCAACGGAACCAATGATGTAGCTTAGAATTCACTGCAAATAGCCCAAGGTACATTGGCACATCACTCAACCTGAACTGAGCGCTCACCCATAGTGCACAAGGGTACCAGGTCCTTCTTAATGAAGCTTGTTCAATATGTTAGCATGATTATAAGTATATTTCAGATCCATAGCAGATAATCCATTAAACCACAGTGCGTAAACTAGATCTATATCTAAACCATATGTAGGAATAACTAAATAATTACTATAATCATTTTTACCATACAAGATCCATGTTCAGTTACATCTAACACCAATATCTAGCCAATCAGATCCATTATATTAAATATTGTAAAAGGCATAAGCTCCATACATCATAATAATGTCATGAGTCATGCGCGCGTACAAACTAGCAGCATAACTCTACAAAACATCGGATATATCTAAACTATGCAAATCAATACATATTTATAGAGGTGGGGACTTTCCCTTCACCGCCCATGCACCTTCCAAAAATAGACTACATGTTAATAGAAGTCATGTGCCCTTACATAAATATACAAAAACATACAATTGCTAATAATAGATCTCCTAAAGTTAATTCCTAGTACAAATACTAGTAATACGTCAAAACACTGTATGGAGGTCAATCTTCCACTTCTCTAAAATAGAATTGGCATAACCTATAAGTCTCCATACTTTTGCGTGTTTTGCATTCCATATCCCAAAAATATCCTTAGTCTACAAAAGTGGCCAAGTCTTGTTTTAACCTGTTCCTGGGCATGCCCCTATTTTGCCATACTTTTGCATGCTCCTACATGCCCTACATCTACATGCCCATACCTTCTATGCTTTCAACCTTGAGATGTACTCCT
Organism: Taxus chinensis; assembly: GCA_019776745.2. NCBI lineage: Eukaryota > Viridiplantae > Streptophyta > Pinopsida > Cupressales > Taxaceae > Taxus > Taxus chinensis. Next base: position 57,694,756 of record CM034156.1, on the reverse strand, counting down.
TCAACTCAATAGTGATTAATGCATGATGGAATGCCAAAAGGATTCAATACAAGGGGCCACCTCTAATGATCTCCTATGTGCTAAAACTGTGGAAGAATTTTAGGCTTGCACAAATCAGGTATACTCCCTCCCTTCTAAAGTTAATTTTGATATTGATATGGATCAATCATTTGAGCTCCAAAATCATGACTTTGAATATCTAAGAACATTAATGATTAAAAAATATGATGGTGGAATCCCTTTAGAAGAGGATATGAAATTATTAATGAATTATGTAGTTGTCCAATAGAAGGAATATAACCTTTGTAGTAGACAAATTAAAGGAAATGTTCCTTCCCCTAAGCCAAAGATGCCTCTAGTAACTAATATCTTCAAATATACCCCCAAGAGGAACTTACTAGATGAATGTCCCATTAATACATAGAGACCAAAAACTTCTGCCTCCGCTCAAGAAATGAGGCATAATATCCCATCATAAAAGACAATCACCCTTGTCCTTAATACAACTTTGCTCAAGTATGCAACATGTGATATGGCCCAGATTTTGAGTCAAATCAAAATCAGTGTCCCTATTGTGGAATTACTTATAATTCTTGAATATAGAAAGAGGCCATTTGAATATTTAGGATTGAAGGAGGAAGCATTTGTTAAAGAAAGAAATGCAAGTAATATGGTGATTCCACCCACTATAGCTGAAATTGAAATAACAAAATATTAAGAGAATATAGAAGAAACCCTGGAAGTATATTTGGGTACTTCCTTGGTAGAATCAGAACTACATGTTGATCCTTTAATTATTACTCTAATTGTGAATGAATGACTTCTTCATAATTGCATGTTTGATTCGAGGGCCTCATGTAATGTCATGCCTTTAGAGTTCATGAATGAATTAAACTTCAAAATAACATTAGATTTTGGGATATGTTTTTCCATGGATTCAAGAGAAGTACCTATTGTTGGGTATGTCAAAGTTTTGGTGGTACAACTTGCTCCTTATCCCAGTAAATACATGACTATGAATTTTGTTATGGTTGACTTTCCTTCTAAATGAGGTATGATATTATCAAGAAAGTGGGATGTCACTATAGGCGGTAGTGTTCAAATGGACATGCATTTTATTTCTATACCGTCGGAAGGAAAGATAGTGAAGTTACATAGAGAAGATAAAATTCGACACCTTATTGAAGACCCTTGGAATGCTTCTTATGAAGTATTATTTGTTGATATGGATTTGGGTAACTTTATAAGTTTTTTTGATTTTGAAGATCATAGTATGGATATCAATAAACACCTTGAAGATGTCAATGTCCCATGGACCATAAATTTTGATGAAGCACACTTGAATGTTGGAAATGGGGCTGAAGTGGTTTTTAATTCTCCAAATCATGGTTATTTTACTTCTCTTTTCAATTTAAGTTTGAATGTACCAATAATATAGGTGAATATGAAGCATTGCTACTTGGTTTAAGAGTTACATGGAGGCATGTGATTAAATATCTCATTTTCAAAGGGTATTCAAAATTAGTTGTAAAGAAAGTTATAATATTATACACAACTAAAAACCAGAGGTTGAAATAATATAAACATGTAGTCTGGGATCTCATAGAATTGTTTGATTCCTTTAATATAATTTATCATGAGAGAACTCAGAATGAAACATCCAAAAACTTGGTTTTCCTAGCCTCTGAATATGATAATGAAACAATGTATCCTTATTGTAATTATTAAGTAGAAGTGCTTATCAGACCCTCAGTCCCTGCAACATTCAACATTGACAGGTTTTTGAAGATGATGATCAAATAAAATGGTTTTTAAAATGCAGAGGTGATTTTACATATCAATTCATTGATCTTGAGCCTATGGTGGTACTATGTGAAGGAAAGGAAACCCTCTTTGGGAGGTATGTAATAAATTTGAAAACAAATAATATCCCTGGAGGAATGGCTAATCTTGAATCAAATTTTGACAGTACTGATAATATTATAAAATACATATCTATGTATCTAGGGATGTTGAGTAATGTAGCTTAGGATCGTCTCAAAATTCAAGAGAAGTATGCTTGGGGGTTATCCTGACTAAAGAGGAAAACAAGCTTATATTAAGCTCTTGAGGAAGTAACAGGATTGTTTTGCATGGTCTTATTTTGAGTTAAAGGCTTATAGAGATGATTTGTTTACACATGAGATCCCATTGCAGCCTAATACTAAATCCTTCAGGAAAAATCAAAGGCCTATCAACCCTATCCTTGCAACCAAGATGTAAGAGGAGTTGACAAAGTTAAAATATGGTGGGATAATCCAACCCACTAGGTACTCTTCATGCGTGGAAAATTTGATACCGGTTAGAAAAAATAATGGGGAAATTAGGATTTGTGTGGATTTCAGGAATTTGAACTTGAGGCATCACTTAAATATAATTACCCATTAACTAACAAAGACAATATACTATAGAAGGTAAAAATATTTGAGCTACTTTCTACATTGGATGGCTTCTCTAGATATAACTAGGTAGCAGTGAAACAATCATAACAGTTCAAATCCACTTTCGCTACCCTGTGGGGAACATATGTATATGTTAGGATGCCTTTTGGATTAATAAATTCTAGAGAAATTTTCAGAGAGCCATGGATGTGGCCTTCTCTAGTTTTATTAATGATTTCATGATGGTTTATCAAGATGATATAATTGTATTCTCTAGGAAAAGGGGTGACCATTTGGGCCACATTGAAAAGATATTGATTAGATGTAGAGAGTATGGGATTTCATTGACTCCAAAAAAATGTCATTTGAGGGTACAAAAGGCAGAACTGTTGGGACATATAGTGTCACAAGAAGAAGTTATGATAGACCCTAAGAGGGTGGAAGAAATTGGTAAGGTCCCCATCCCTATGTATAAGAAAGGCATCATATCCTTCTTTGGACAAATAAATTTTGTAAGAAGGTTTATCTCTAACTTTTCTGAATTCAATCTCCCTATCACAAGCATGTTAAAAAAGGATAGAGTCATTAAGTGGGGAGAAGGGGTTGTCCAATCATTTGAAGGAATCAAAGAGGCACTCAAGACTTCCTCCATGTTAACCATCCCTAATTGGAGTTTCAGATGTTTTCTTTTTCTTCAGAAAATCCAATTACTTCTGTGTTATTGCAGAAGGATGAAGAGGGGCATGAAAAACCCATTTCCTTTTTCCCCAAATACTCACAGGGATCTGAGTTGAAATTATCCATTATGGAGAAACAATATTTTTCCTTATTGAAATATACAAAAAAAAATTAGATCTTATATTCTAAGTTCCAAAATCGTAGCCTATGTGCCTCATATAATGGTGAAGGACATCCTGTCACAAATGGAGATGTCAAGCAAATGATGTAGATGGGTGAATAAGCTTCAAGCATACGATATGGAGATTCAGAACTAGAACACAAAGCCAGTTGCAGGTTTGGGATTAGCAAGGATGATGGTGGAAAATAATCTATAGGTAGTTGACATACACAATGGTAAATAGGATCTGCCACACTCTCATGAAAAGGTGAGAAAATCAACTTGTTATAAAGATATAGTGTATTAATTGAGAAATTTGAATTTTATTGTGCACTTAGACAAGAATCAAAGGAGGAAAATCAATTTGTTATCCAAAAAATATATCTTAACTAATCATGGAATGGATTGGAAAAACCCAAAAGGAGTTCTGTTAAGATGTATCACAGAGGAGGAGGCCCCTAAATAATTGCAGAATTTAATGGCGGGTTATGTGGTGGTAATTCTTATGGGAGAGTTATTGCCCACAAAATATTGAGGGTAGGTTATTGGTGGCCTTCTCTTTTCAAAGATGTAGCCGTATTTGTCTGTAAATGTTATATTTTCTAGTGTTTCTCATGAAGGATGAAATATTATAGAGCTCTTCCACTACAATCTGTCTCGGTGGATGATCCATTCAAATAACGAAGATTGGATTTTATAGGTGAAATATCAGATTCTTCAAGTGTTGGCCATAAGTGGATATTTCTAGCTATTGATTATTTTACCAAATGGGTTAAAGGTATCTGTACACCGGAAAAGTGACAAGCGAGCGTGGGAATCTACAGGTAACTCTTCCGCGTACCCAACCTCCCGAGGTCGTGCCGAGACAGCCGGTGGGGATGGAATATGCATGGGATGCAGACAAACTAGTTAGGCAATCTAATGTCTTCAATACGCACTAGTGGAATTTGTGAATCTAAGGCAAAGAAGGCCCTTCTAACCTAAACTGGTGTGATAGATTGATCGGCAAGGATGACTACTCGAAGGCTCCAATCAATATCGAGCTCTGGCATGATTCGATCTATGGGTTGTGGAATACGTGGAAAATGACCTGGGATAGTTTCGTGTATGTCTCCAGATAAGGTCATATGGTGGGTAATGAATATAATCAACTCTACAGATGATTCATCTGGCCTAGTCCAGAATTCTCTAGCTTTGTTAGCCGCTATATCTAGTAAGGATAACTGTTCGACGATGGTGGGTGGAAGTGGGGTAGATCTGAATACTAATATGCGTAAGCTAGTGTCTATGTCTGAATGACTTATGGATTCGTTAGGTTGCGGGATTTGTGGATCACAACCGTAGACTCTTGGTTGTTGCGGTCCTGCTATGGTCATGTACGAAATCAAGTCCTAATCCCTAGTATCCAATAATCATATGCTTTCTCAGCTTCTATATTTAGGATCAATAACTGCGTGATCTTCTTAGAGTACCTCACAGATGTTCTTGCAACCTGGATTCTTAGGCTGGTATCTATATCTAGAAGAGTGTCTCCTGCATCTGGCTGTGGGACCAAAGGATCACAACCAAAGGTTTGTTCTCTTTTGAACCCTTCTACAGTCATGTGTATGTTTGCCTAGGGTAATCTGTAGTTTGGTTGATTTGACCAAAACATGTGTGCTTGGTCGTCTTCTATATTTAATCCCCTCAACTAAGAGCTGATCTGTCGTAAATCTGTTGCTTTTTGGAAGATTTGATTCTAAGGTTCTGGTCTATGTCAACTATTGCCGTGACGAGATTGGGTTGAGGCATAATTGGCTCAAATACGTATTCCCTGGGCTCCCTGGGTCCCGTGATTGTCATACAAAACAATAATGTAAATCTAACTGCAACAAAGCAAATTTTAACTACGTGGAATAAATCTAGAACATATATATAATTTCTATTTTTGTATTTTCTGAGAAACTTTAAGAATTTAAGAAAGCAGCTATTTAAACGTATCTAGAATTTGACAACTAAGATAAAACTTAAAACAAACAAAATAACCGAGTGTAGTTATTTGTCTATGCAATTTGTAGATCTATTCTAAATAATGAAATAACTTGCTTAATCTATTTGCCAGACTCTCGATCCTACCTCAGAAGTGAGGAATGAATCATAGTTTCTCAGAAACTATTAATCCCCACAGCTTCCCTGGCAATATCGAAAGTAAACTTAACTGAAAAGAAGTGATTATCTACTCTATTTGATATATTTCTAACTTTAGAACTTTGAAAGCTAGAACCTGGATTCTACAGAACAGTGGCGAATCCAATGGTGTGTGTGATCTTGTCCCCTCAGTGTGATCTCCTTGTTCCTTTGTGTTCACGTGAATCCAGAAAAGCATGTAATGCTAGCATCAACAGAAGTAGATATTGGGACAAAGGTAGCTCAAAATGCAGACTGAATATAATGTGAGTAGGAGAGGGATAGCGCAAGAGTACAGAGCTTGGCTTATGCAATTCCTAGCGGGATTTATTGCGAGTCATGCAACATAAAGCGTCTAGAACCTGAAACTATCCTTTTTTGAGGAGAAAAACCTACAAATTTAATGGCTTCCTAAGCTATTCCACTCCAATGGACTGGGTGAAATAACAGCACTGCCTGCACAAGATGGATATGTGGCTTACCAACAGCTGAACAATGCTAACTAAACATGCAAAGAATTGAAACTATGGCTTCTAAGCAAAATAATAGACTGAAATATTGAAAATGAGAGCATGAAAAGTGAATGAGGGGCCAGACCATTTGTTTGAGCACAAGCCATTTATTTATAGCTTTTCATTCACCCAAAGATCAAAACCAAACTGAACTCTAAAACTATAAACAATGGCCAAACACTATTCCAGGGGACCAAAAACATAAATGCAAGCCCAAGTCAGCAAAAAAAGCTGGTGAATCATTGATTTTTACATGAGTCACGTTAAAACACTTTCTAGAAAATGCATAAAGGACCGCCGCCCTGAGCAGGGCGGTGGTTACAGGACCGCCACCCTGATCAGGGCGTCGGTCATGAGACCCGCCGCCCATTCAGTGCGGCGGTTTCATCACTGAAGAGAAAAAGGCCAAGAAAAGAGGGGAAAAGGGAAAAACAAAGCACGCGGGGGCTAAGCGGGGTATGCGGGATGTTAACGTACACCTGGAGATATTTTCCGGATTCCGAACACCTTGCGAGGAGACATGTATCATCATTGGGGCACTTGTCACGTTGTTCCGGTAGTACAGTACCTTATAATTTTGGGTACGTACATATTGCCCCCTCGGAGAAGCGTTTTAGCCGTGGAGAGGCGTAAAACGGTGGGTCCGAGTATAGCAGTCCCGAAATGGGAAGTTAGAAGTTATACCTAACACGTCCGTGTGTTGAAATGACGCCATCCAAAATTCCCGCTACCTGCAAAATGAAAAGAGAACTCAAGTGCAGATAGATACAATAGTTTGAAAAATAAACACTAAGATAACAGGGAATGAGAACGTACCATTTGTGTGAGGATAGGAACTTACCTCCATCAACGCTCCAAACCTGTGAAAAAGTCATTTTAAAACGAAACAGAGTGCTATATATATGAAAGTGGGCCCATTTTCCTATTCATTTGTGCGAGTTGATTTGATTGATTTTGAGCTCTGGGACCCACGGTGAGGGTTTCTTGCGTGAGTAGAGTCAAAACGTCCGCGACGAGATAGCGATCATCCCTCCACGTGCGGAACATCGACCCGCGAGATCACATGTTAGTTTTCTTCAGTTTTTACTTTTTCCCCCCTTAATTTTGAAATGTTAAAATCTTTGTCATGGGGGGGGGTAATTTTCGAAACTGTTAGTGTTAAAAGGTTCATCTAGGGGGGGGTGCCTACTAGGTAGGCTTTGTTTTTACATAAAATGGTCCTTTTTAACGTTTTTTAGGCTTTTTGGGTTTAAAAACCAGCGTGGACTTTCAGACCACAACCGCCGCCCTGCCCAGGACGGCGGTTACATGACTGCCATCCTGATCAGGGCAGCGGTTACACGACCGCCACCCTTAAGGCGGCAGTTACAAAACCGCCCCCCTGCTCAGGGCGGCGGTTTTGCACATAATGCAAAAGGAACCTCTTTTTGAGATTATGTTTGTATTTTTAGCATTTCTACGTGTTTTTATGACTTTATCAGTATTAATTGGATGCTAACTTGCTTTGTTTTGTGTGTTTTTGGGTGTATGCATGCGAGAGAGGAGTATATCCGTTGGAGTAGAGAGAGGGAGTGTGATTGGCTCCTAGGATTATTAGATACGCTCTCACAGGATGAGGAGAATACACTTCAGCGGGCCAAGATACTACGCATCTCACGCGTGCCCCATGTTACACCATCTAGTCACATTCTTTATGACCTATTCTCATACTGGGATGCAGATCAGAACACCTTCCAATTTCCAGGGGTCCGCGGTGAGTGGACCATCACATTGGAGGATGTCTATCGTATTCTGGGGGTCCCGATCATTGGGAGACAACTCACCCTAGAGACAGCAGGCTCATAGGCACAGATTGCATAGTGGGCCACATATATGGGAGATGCAGTCATCTCCATGGGGTCGAAGAAGGGGGGTGAGAGTTTGATCTATTCCCTCTTTGCCCATCCCCTTACTTTGCCAGGCCATCATGGGGATCCTTGCCTCGAAATTGATCGGGGACAAGGGAGGGGACACATTATTATACTGCTGGGCCCCCATTATTGCATAGATAGAGGGGCATGGTCGGATATATGCCTGGGGGTAGACATTCTTGGGACTACCTACCATGACTTATACAGGGTAGTATTTACAGGGGCAGTCATCGAGCCACCCGACTCTAGTCATGAGTTGGGTCTATGAGCATTTCACCCCCTATGGCAGGGGTGTGGAGGTGGCAGATCTTGGAGCTGTGAGGGCAGCCAGATGGAAAGACATGTTGGTGCTTAGAGCACCTCATCAGCCAGTTGCCTCCTTGACCACTGCCGACATGGAGGCCACACCATATCAGACTATAACGGGCATATGGGGTGAGGAGACTCTTACCTTGATCTCCTGCTCCATGACAAGGCAGCTTATTGATAGAGTGGGATGTGTGGAGATGCACCCCTTTGGCCAAGTTCCTCAGCAGTTTTGCTTACCATACACGGATATGCTTCCCCCAGTGGCGCCAGTGTACAGATCAATTCGTGAGGCCAGAGGGGGGCCTAGAGGCCGAGGTTAGACAGTGGTTACTCCTGGCGTTCCCATTATAGCCAGGAGGATAATACATGCTAGAGGGAGAGCCGGTGCGCCTCAGGCACCTTTGCTTCAGATTGTTGCGGGTCCTGCTCATAGCAGCGATGACCCTATTGATATTGACTCTGAGTCTTAGGAGTTCATAGAGGGAGGAACAGAGGAGGAGACCGATGACAGCGATCCTGAGTGGCATGACACTCAGGATATTATGCAGGCAGAGAGGGCCGAATAGAGCACAGAGAGGGTGACTCTGGTTTTAGAGGAGCCACTCTCCCAGGGCCGTGGTAAAGAGGATGAGTCTGTTGCGGGGTGATACATTGCTCCCGCCACAGGAGCAGCCCCTCAGTTGGCAGCGGCATCCGCGGCAGGTGCCGGCCCTAGCGAACCATCCTGGAGGCCTAGTGATCCGAGTAAGTTACCCTTTCTCCCTTTTAATGTTTGCTTGTAGGCTCTCCTTAGTTACAATCTTGTATTCCTAATTTCTTGTTTGGTTTCTAACTTTTTTTCTCCTTTGTTTGCAGAGAATGTTGATGAGTGGCGGGATTTGATCCGCAGGGTATGTACTAATTCCCTGATGATCCCCATGGATAGGACCCGTGCAGAGCTATCCGTAGACGCTGGGGAGCCTTCAGCAGCTGGTAGGCATACCAACATCTTTGCTCGAGTTTGGCATGTGGCCAGGATGGTATCGACCCTTCGCACCGAGCTAGCGGGGTACAGGACAGCTGAGCGTCTTATGAGGAGCCGTTCTCGTGGTGAGACTACGGCTGCTCCTCGGGACCCTGAGCCCTCTGTACATTTAGAGTGCTAGCGTAGCCGGAGTCCTAGGCGTGGGCGTGTACCTTCGGAGGGGTCGCGTAGGGATTGAGAGGCCACTTGGCTCTCGTAGATTTTGTACTATATATTCTTTGTATATCCCGGGCTCTTTGAGCATTTTGACCATGCTTAGTGTATGATGGCATTATATATAAACATTGATCATTTATATATACATATTTATTTTGGATCAAAATCTTGGCACTCATGGTTTCCTTTCTATTTCCAGTTTCCCTATGTATACTACGATGTATTTTTATATGCTTTCTAGAATATCTGCAATGGTGAACAAATGATGTAAATGTTTTTATTTCCTTTTGTGTTTCATGATGCTGATATATGGTGATGTAGATATACTGTGATTTTGAATCTTAGCTTCTATAAGCAATTTTGGATACCTCATGTTTGTTTTACAAAGTGATGAATACAAACTAGTACGATGAACAGATAAACTTGCCCCACTCCTAACTCCACGCAACTAGTAAGATGCGAGGGCTTATCACCAAGAGTCAAGAGGGGCACAAGTTATGAAATGTGCTAAAATGATAGTGATGAAAGACAAACAAAGCTCTGGTGGAACCAAATTGGAAGCTACAAGCTTACTCTACTCGAGTGACTTCATAGTTTAGAATGCAACTTACTTTGCGGTTTATCTAGACTTAGATCCGTAGATGGCCACATAGTAGACAAAATCTGGGTTTTTAGGATTTTAACTCTCTTGGAATTTTGAACATCTGATTCATTTATTTTTGACTCAAAGTTTCAAAGTTTGAATTGTTTGTGTATGACCATTTACATTTATTTGTCAAGAGGACCCCCTACACTTTGCCCCATGCTACTAGTAAGAAGCGTGGGTTTAACACTGTGGGCAAAGCATAGGCGAGTAAGGGCATTTCCATCCTTTCCCAACCCTACGTCACTAGTAAGAGACGCAAGCTCATCACCAAAGGTTGGTGGGGCAAGGAAATGTGTAAAATTAAAATTTTCTGTTTGATCAACGTTTGACTTGTTTTCTTGAGTAAAACGTTAGTATGTGCCTATTTCCAAAGAGAAATATATATGGGATATATGTGACACCATGAAGCTTCTAGAATAGACCATAGGCAAGACACCTATCCTAAGAAGAAACTAAAAGTGAGAACAAGCCCGCAGATCTTAGTATGGTTACCGTTTAAGACTTTGTCATATCTAGCTTTATTTGATAAAATGATTTCGAGATAATTTGATGACATCATGAAAATGGAGAGGTACGATTAAAGATTTTATGCCAACAACATCATAAGTTTGTAATGAATTGCTTTGAGAATAGATTCCTTGATCACAATTTTTGTACAAAACAAATGGACAACATGATCCTAATCTGTATGAAAATGCAATGTAGATAATTATATAAGTAGTGCTAGTTGCTTATGCGTAGAACCGCTTGAGGTGTAGGGAATTGATTGTTTCACCAAATTCCTCACCTTCTAGCGTACATAAGAGGCATGCACCGTTTCCATAGTCCTTCATGACTCGGTATGGGCCCAACCATTTGGGCCGGAATTTCCTTCCTTCGCCGGTCTTCTTGTCGATCCGGCTGTCTAGCCTTAGAACTAGATCACCTTCGTATATGTCACATTCATAGACCTTCTTGTTGTACTGCCAGCACATCCGGTCAGCATAAACTCTATGTCACTGTTCAGCATCTAACCTAGTTTCATCTACACTTTCTAGTTGGGAAAGACGTGCTTCTCTATAAGCGTCTTCATCCAGAATCCCTTGTAATGAAATGCGGAGACTGGGTATTTCAACCTCGAGTGGGAGAACTGCCTCTGCCCCGAACACTAGTGGGAAAGGAGTTTCTCCCGTTGGTGTTCTTATTGAGGTTTGGTGGGCCCACAAGGCCGGATATAACTTCAAATGCCAATCTCATTTGTTTTCTTTCATAGTTTTAAGGAGAATGGCTTTCAGTGTCTTGTTTGTCGCTTCAGCCTGTCCGTTGGCTTGAGGGTAATACAAGGAAGCCGTATGATGGATTATCTTAAATTTATTGCATAGTTCACGAACCTCTTCATTCTTAAAAGAAGTTCCATTATCGGAGATAATGATTTGTGGGATACCGTATTTACAAATGATTTGGTTCAAAATGAACTTGGCGATTACAGAACCTAGTACAGTAGTAAGAGGCATAGCCTCTACCCATTTGGTAAAATATTCAATGGCTGTGATTATAAAATTATGGCCGTCTGTGGATGAGGGAGAGAATTTCCCTATTAATTCTAGGCCCCATGTAGAGAAGGGCCATGGAGTAGCGATTGGTTGTAGAGCTTGTGCTGGCATATGAATTTCATGGGAGAATTCTTGACACTTATGACACCTGCGTATAAACTCCACTGCGTCGTGTTCTAGAGTAGGCCAGAAATAGCCCATTTGATGTATTTTGCGAGCAGTGGCATGGCCACTGAAGTGGCCTCCACACATTCCACTGTGAGATTCGTGGAGAATCTTCTTGGATTCTTCTGTGTCGACACATCTTAGGAGCATTCCATCGAATGCTTTTCGGTAGAGCACTTGCTCTATGATGACGTATTTGGCTGTAAGAATACGTAACCGCTTTCTTTGTTGTGGTGTAGCTCCTTCTGGGTGAGTATGGTCCATGTTATAATTAATGATATCAGTGTACCAGGGACACTCAGAGATAGAGGGTTGGGTTTCGATGTAGTATATGCACTCATCTGGAAAATCTAAATCTACTAAATCACCTCTATCTAATGGGTTATCAGCTAACCAATCCGCAATGATTTGTCCCTTAACTGACTTCTGATTTACAAATGTTAATTCGAATTCCCCCATTAAGGTTATAAAACGTCCAGCCTTTTTAGACAAGGATCCTTGTGTGAGGAAAGTTCGTAAATGGTCCATTTTTACCATGACCCTCGTTTCTTGATTCAACATATAGTGTCTTAAGCGTTTAGTAGCAAAGACTATGGCGAGACATTCTTGTTTTGCTTGTGTATAGTGTGTTTCATAGTCGAGTAGTGTTCGGCTAATGAAATAAATCGCATGTTCTCTCTTGTCATCGTCCTCTTGAGCCAACATACAAGCTAACGAGACATTGGTAGCTTGTGAGTATAAAATTAACGGGCGATCTAGCTTAGGTGGCATTAGTGTAGGTGGTGATAACAAGAAACGCTTAACTACATCAAAGGCTTCATTGCAGTCTTCGGTCCAATCAATGCTATAATCCTTCTTGAGTAAATTGTTGATTGGATGAATGGCGAAGCTTAAGTCTGGGATGAATCTCTGGATTGCACCTATTTTTCCGAGAAATGACCTGATTCCAGATTCATTCGAAGGTGGGACCATTTCAAGGATAGCCCAAATTTTGGTTGGATCAACATCTATCCCTCGTGACGATATGATGTAACCTAGGAGCTTTCCTCCTGTTACACCAAAGACGCATTTCTTTGGATTTAGTGTGACTCCATATTCTATTAAGTGTGAAAGAATGACGTGGAGTACTTCTGGATGGTCACAACGCTTCTTGGCCTTAGCCAACAAGTCATCTACGTAGGATTCCATGATTTTATGAATTAAATCGTGGAATATATATGTCATAGATTGTTGGTACGTAGCACCAGCGTTCTTGAGGCAAAATGGCATAACAACATAACAATAGGTTCCCCAAGGGGTTATAAACGTGGTTTTGGCTTGGTCTTGTTCAGATATTCTGATTTGATTGTATCCTGAGAATCCATACATGAGAGACAAGAGTTCAAATCCATTTGTTGCATCAACAATGACATCTATGGATGGTAATGGGAAGTTGTCCTTAGGACATGCTTTGTTAATGTCTTGGAAATCTATGCAGATGCGTATCTTCCCATTCTTTTTGAGAACGGGAACAATATTAGATACCCATTGAGAGTAATCGAATGGTTTGATGAACCCTACTTGTAGGATTTTTATTATTTCGTCTTTCACCATGAGAGCCACCTTAGGCTTCATGAGTCTTGATTTTTGTTTAACCGGTTTTGCATCAGATTTAGTGATGAGGTTATGTACCGCAATGTGTGGTGCAACGACTGTCATTTCCTTATAATTAAATGCAAAAGCTTTCTGATGTTCTTTGAGGATCTGAGTGTATATTTCTACTTCTTCTGGGGTTAATGAGGACCCTAATTTTAAGATTTTTGGTTCATCCTCCATTCCGATGTTAACATCAATTGTTTCTTCGATTAAAGAGGCATTACCTTCTTCAAACTCAGGTGGGGCTGGAGGTAAATCCAAATCGTCCCCACTTTCTACCGTGTATACACTAGGTTCCATTATGGGATTTCCACAGTAAGAAGATGAATGTGGGATTAAGGACAAATCTATCATATGATAGGAGAGATGTAGTGCCGCATAGGCGTTTAAGTAATCCAAAGTGGCCATATCACTATCAACATGGTCTAGGATAGTAGATTCATTTTTGTTTAAAAGAGAATTTGTTGTTGTCTTTATCAATGATTCATCACGAAGGGATACTATGAAACAGGTATCCTCTAACTTATTGCTTGGAGTAAAACGTGATGCGGAAGTTGCTATTGAATCAGTGAGAAGATTTTCTTCTCGCGGGATTGTTTCAATTGATATGAAGTCAAATTCCTTGCTTAAATCTAATACAGCTTTTTTGTAAAGATGTAAATGCTCGGCTTTGGTTTCATATATCTCAGAGACTTGGTTTGCTACCAATTGTGAGTCTCCTAATACTCTGATGTTATTAATACCGATCCTCCTAGCTAAAATGAGGCCAAGGAGGGGGGCTTCATATTCAACACCGTTGTTTGTACATTCGAAATTGAGTTTGAAGGCGAATGGTAGGACCTTTCCTTCAGGGGAAGTAAAGATTACACTAGCCCCTGCTCCATAACGGCATTTAGCTCCATCAAAATGGAGAGTCCAATATTTAGCTGGGAATACGGACACTGGGATATTTGTTGTATTTGCGCATTCTACTTCCACCATACAGAGATCCTCTACTGGAAGAGAACCAACACCTAGGGAAAATCCCATGCCTACAGAATCAAATGGTAGGAACATTGGTAGATCCTGTTCTAGTAATTCAATGATTTTTGCAGTAGTTCCTAATGATACCATTTCTACAATGTTAGCTTCATCTTTTAAGGCTGGGATTGTCTTGACTAGATTCATAGTCTCAAGATCCGTTGTAGGTACCAACTTCTCCTTTGGTTTTGCGTCAGTGGGTTTATTAAGTTGGTTTGTTGGAAGTTCAAATTATGAGTGCACACCTGGTCTTTTCTTTAAGTCAGCTAGGTGTATATCGAAAGGTTTTGGATCACCTTTGGCTACAAACACCTTTCCTAGATGCAAGAATATTACTTCTTGGAATAACGTAGAAGGGATTGCCTTCATTCGGTGTATCCATGGTCGGCCGAGGATCATATTATAATTAGTTTCCCGATCTATAATATAAAACTCAGTCAAGATTGTTTTGGGTCCTAAGGTGACCGGTAGTATTATAGTTCCAATCGAAGTGGCTTTAAGGCTATCATAGCCTCTCAATGTATTTCGAGTGGTGGAACAGTTTGTTTCCCCATATCCTAATTTTTTAAGGAAAGAGAAGGGGACTATGTTAACTACGGTCCCATCGTCAACCATTGCTCGTTTTACGTAGTTATTATAAACCCATACTTGTAAGTGTAAGGCTGGATTGCCTTGGCATGCAATCTCAGCATCTGTAGGCATTTTACTTATTTCGAATATGAATTCGACATCCTTGTCCGGCTGCCCTGGAGGATGAACATCAAAGTCTACATGATTTACCTATGTTTCAGGAGGTGGATTAATGTTAATTAAATGACCTAAACCTAATGCTTGTAAAAGAGCAGCCCTGTGAGAAGGAGAGTTTTTTAGTAAGTCTAAAAATGAAATGTGCGAGAAGGTTTTTGTTAGGTCTTTAATTAAATCATAGGCACCCACGGGTTTTTCTACTATTTGTTGACTCTTATCTGTTTCTGGCAGGTGACTTGGGCTTGGTTGAGAGAAATATTCTCGTGTTCTTGTTATTGCTTCAATAGGTAGTTCAGTGTCTAGTTCTACTAAACTGACTATCTTGGGTCTCGGCTGATTTCCTAATTGTGGCGCAACTGATGGATTTAGTGAAGTCGAGGCTTCATGATCATTGTTTCCCGTCATTACACCCTTTTTCATCCCAGTTGGATTTAGTCTGTTATTATCATGATTTGGGAGTGGATCGTTAAAGATCTTGAGGGGAGCATTCTGAGGGGAAACTGCCCCTGCGAGCGTGCTTGGTGGTGGTGACACGAGATCCACCAAAAACAAATATGTGAAGAACTGTCTTTGTTCTTCTGGAAAACGTTGCATGAATTTATTGTAGTCATGGAACGTTCTAGTGTCATGACCTTGAATTTTGTGGAAACCACAATATGAATTGGGATTGTAATTCATTTGTTGGTTTGGTGTATATTGTGGCCTAAAACTCTGATCAAACTGTTGCTTATTAGGATTAAAGTTTTGCATTTGTTGTTTCTGGCTTTGATTTTGGTTTTGATAACCAAATGAGTTTTGGCTTGGCCCTTGTATGGGATTTCACCGTTGTTGTTGTTGTTGTGGATGGTTACGATCCACTATATTGATTGTCGGGGTAAAGTTGTTTCGTTGGTTGTTTGTTTTTGATGGAGTATTGACAATATTTACCTTTTTAGGTTGGTCGGTTACTCCATCTGTTGTTACACCCCGATTTTTGTTAAGGATTTTAGGTCCTTGATTGACGTTCGTGGTAGTGGGATAAGCTGTAGTGTTCTAACTGGAGGTGATTAACCTCCCGTTTGTTCCATATGTCTTACGACCACTATCAATTGCTGCTTGATCTATTTGAAGAGCACTCTCTAGTACTTCATCGTAAGTTCGTAATGGGAACTTCTGGACTTCTTCCTTCACTTCTCTACTAAGCGAATGAAGGAATAAATCACATAGTTCCATTTGATCCATGTTTGGAGCACTTGCCGAGGAATAAAGGACTATACACCACCTTTGGATGAAATGGGCGACAGATTCGTTGTGTTCTTGTTTGATGTGTAAGAACTCCCTGATTCTTGTTCTTAATAGTTTGTTCATGTCGAAGGCCTTGATGAACTCTAAAACGAGTTGTTTGAACGAATGGATGGAAGCCTCAGGTATTCTATAATACCAATCGAGAGCGATGCCTTCCAAGGTTTTGGGGAATATTTTAGCAACAACCCCATCCCATGGGAGTAGTTCTCAAATGGCTATAGCGTAAGCTTTGATATGCGAGTTTGGATCTCCCTCTCCTTTGTATTTGGGTAAATCGGGAAGAGGTCTTGGAAGCATGATGCTTCATATGGTGAAATCCAAGGGTTCTTTCAAATATTCTGAGTAAGTCCCTATCGCATATGTTTTGACCATTGACGGTGCCTGCTGAGGGAGCGGTGGTGGGATGGGTTGTTGATATGGCGCAGTGTATGCATTGGCAGGGGCATAAGGAAGCCCCTGTGTTTGAGCAAAAATGCCGAGAGAGGAGAACATATTCCCTTGTGGTGATTTGGAGTATATGTTTAAGTATGATGGGGTACTATCCAAGAATGGATTGTTCTGTACTAGATCGAGAGGAACAGTGCTAGAGATGGTGGGTCTAGTTGGCATTTGTTGTGAATACTAAGGAGTCATGCCTAACATGCCTACTCTTGTGAGGAGATCCACTTGGCTAGGATGGTGTGGAGGATTGGAACTCCCTGCTTGCATGAATTGTAAATTTTGACTTGCTTGGGAAACTTCTAACCCTCTAACCTTTTCTATTATAGTTGAAATGACTTCATTCGGTGAAGTTATGATATTCTGCTTTGGTGGCATTTTTTGTATACCATGACTTTGTATAGGCATGTGATATCCTACTATGAACTGATCGATATCTTGCCAAGTTTCTCTGAGAGTATTTTCTATATGCAGTGGCATAGAGGTACTTTCTTGAAAAGAGACCGCGGGTTATGGTTGTAAAACTCCTACAGGTGGATACATACCTTGAGAACGTTGGTCGTTCCTGGCATAACGTACCGAATATTCATCGTCCAAACCTTGGTATGAGTCTGATTGTCTACTAATTTTTTGTCTAAGCAGCATCTGAGGAGATGAACCAGATTCTCCGGTGAATGTCATGTTATTCGAGCCTGAAGGCTCTGTTTGTTGCGTTTGAGTGAGCTGATCTAACTCCTCAGTTTGAAATGATGAGTTATATTCTGAATCTCAGAGTTTGTGTTAACAACTGGTTAGTTGAGTAGTTGTCACCCCATACTGAGAGTGAGGGTGATGATTGCCTATTTTGCTGGGCATAGTATGCCTCAAGACCCAAGAGGGGTCTGCCATATGCACCGAATCTCGACATATTCGGGGGGTATATGAATACCCGCAGAATAATGGGAAGGAGTGAAGGTGATGGTGAAAGCCAATGAGGTGGAAAAGATGAAAGTATACTAACTTGGAAGAACACGTAATAATATGACTCCGAACAAGAAAGTAGGAAGTTCACGTCAGCTTCACTAATTTTGTTTGTTTCACGTTAGGTTCACCAATTTTGTATGTCAGAAAAGTGACTCTACAAGTGACTCTTCCTCACACCCGACCTCCTGAGGTCGTGCCGAGACAGCCGGTGGGGATGGAATATGTGTGAGATATAGACAAACTAGTTAGGAAATCTAATGTCTTCAATGCGTACTAATGGAACTTGCGAATCTAAAGCAAAGAAAGCCCTCCTAACTTGAGCTAGTGTGATAGATCGGTCAGTAAGGATGACTGCTCGAAGGCTCTAATCAATATCGAGCTCTAGCGTGATTCGATCTATGGATTGTGGAATATGTGGAAAATAACCCGGGATAGTTTCGTGTATTTCTCCGGACAGGGTCATATGGTGGATGGTAAATGTAGTCAATTCTATGGACAGTTCTCTGGCCTAGTCCAGAACTCTCTAGCTTTGTTAGTTGTTGTGTCTAGCAAGGATAATTGTTCAATGATAATAGGTGGAAGTGGAGTAGACTGGAATACTAGTGTGCGTAGGCCAGTTTCTATGTCTAATTCTCCTGTGGATTCGTTGGGCTGCGGGATTTGTGGGTCACAACTGTGGACTCTTAGTCGTTGTGGACATGTTATGGTCATGCGTAAAATCAAGTCCTAATCCCTAATATCCAGTAATCGTATGCTTTCTCAGCTTATATGTTTAGGATCAATAACTGTGTGATTTTCTCATAATACCCTACAAGTGTTTGTGCAACCTGGATTCTTAGGCTGGTATCTATATCTAGAAGAGTGTCTCTTGCATCTGGTTGTGGGACCAAAGGATCACAACCAAAGGTTTGTTCTGTCGACACTAAAATTTTCCTCCGTAATTTCTATTTCATTAATGTATGTATTAGGAATATGATGTTGTTAAGTATAATTAGTAGTAGCGTCTGATAGAAGATAACGGCACCGTCAGTACGGTGCCGCCAATAATGTGGAGTACGGTAACAGTCAAAGTACAATAGGAATGTTGTAAAAAGTAAATATTTGTCGTAAGTGGTCCGGTAATGTTAAAATGTCAAAGTTTGGGTAATTAGAGAAGTAGGGTCTACATGATTAGGAATTAGAAATATTATATTGGTAATAAGGACAAGGAGTGAGGTCATAAATATTTTGTGTATTTTATTTGTAAAAAGTCTAAAAATGTGGAACCCATGTAAAATGATAAGGTTTATCTTATCTTAAAAGATAAGCTTACATGTACAGATAAGAGTTAAGGTATGGAATATGATTCGTCAGAGTGGATTTCTTATCCTATCTTAGAGATAAGATGGATAAGCCTGGAAGTTCTATAAATAGAGAGGCCACCCCCCTCATTTAGCATAGAAGGAAGTAGTGAGAAATATTGTAGGAAGTGTGCGAAGGAAGCCATCAGTTTAAAGGTGTGTTGAAGAAGCCATTAAGAGGTGTAATTGTAAAGTTTCTCCCATAGTCTTGGTGAAAGTCAAGTGAAGTCAATAACACTTGAAGTACCTCATGGGTGAGATTGTAACAATTTCATGTTAATATTATAATTTACTTTGATATTTCAGATTTGTCATCATTCCGTCTTATCATAGTCGATGGTATTTTTGTGTTATGTTGTTGTTTTGTTTCCAGATTACATCCACCAAACTAAAGGCTGTGCATTAGTAAATAATCATAGCACGAGGAGTTCCCGGTGAAGAATTATCATAGTGCCGGATTGGTGATGACATTTTGGTTCCGTTGCCGGGACCATTCCTCGTTGGTGGATTTTCTGGAGAGATATTCCCACTTAGTCAAAAATCAATTGGAGGGTAACCTTGTTTTTACTGTGCATAGTAGTTACCATGGTAAAGTCATTTTTACCATGAATAGTAGTTACCATGATAAAGTCATTTTTGCTGTGAATAGTATTTATCACAGTAAAGTCACTTTTTACCGTGAATAGTATTTACCACAGTAACTTCACTTTTTACCGTGAATAGTGTTTACCACAGTAAAGTCAGTTTTTACCGCAGTAAGTCAAGTTTTACCATAGTTTACCGTGGTCATTTCTATTTTACTGTAGAAAGGTGTAAAGTCACTTTCTAGTATAGTGATTCCAATTATTTGTGCACATAAGTCTTGTTAATTGTACTTGTGGGTTGGTATTTCACGGTGGTTACTTTTGAAAATGGGAAAGATTCTTGTTTTTTCAGCTCAATCTAATGAAGATGCTTCTTCTTTCATTCAAGAGTTTAAACGATCTTGTATTTGTAATGGCCTTATAAGAAGGGAATAATGGACTAAATTTTTTCCTACCTTTTTGGATGGTTCAGCACTTAGGTGGTTTGAAACACTAGGTGATAATGTGAAAAATTCATGGGATTTATTAACTGAAAGTTTTCTTGAAGAATTTGGTGAACAACAGAAATATGTAGATCTCATGATCGAGATCACAAAGCTATCCCAAGGAGAGAAGGAGAAGATAAGGGATTATCATGCTCGTGTTCTAGAGCTAAGGAGGAAGCTCGATGCCCAGATCCGGAAGGAAGGATTAGCGGATGGGTTGATGAATGGCATGGATAATCTCCTCTGTAAGCACTTCATTCTTGGGATGAAGCCAGAGATCAGACAACGAGTGAAGTATGACCGCCCAGCTACCATTGAACAAGCAAAGGAGATTGCAAGAAGGCAAGAAGAAAGCATGGAAGAGGAGCCCAAAGAAATTGTGGCTAAAGTAGAGCCTACACCAGCGCCTTTGGTCCAGAATCCACAACCACTCTCGGTGAGCACAAATATTTCTCCTAGTACATCTACTGAGTATGAAGATCTACTCAAAAAGATGGGTCAGTTAACTATTAATCTTCTTCAAGGAAAAGAATTTAGTTCTCAGGGAGGAGATAGAGGTCCAAAAAGAAATATTTCTGAAGTCGTATGTTATGGTTGTTATAAAAAGGGTCATTATAAGTATAATTGTCCAGATAGAGCTTCTACATCTGGTAAAGGAGATAATGATAAAGGAAAAGCACCTGTGAATTCTTTTGATGTAGTAGATAAGAGCAGAAATAATGAAGTAGATGTGTTTGTAACAAAAAGAAAGAAAGAAAAAGATAATCAAGATGGAAATGATCCTAAGAAGATGAAAGAAGAAACTAGTAAGAAACATAGGAGAAGAAAGTTGGGTGTGCAGGATTTTCTGATTTCACAGGGGTAAGGACCATACTCCATCTTGGAAGATCTGTCCAAAAGGCCTGCAAATATTACATATGGTCAACTCTTGGCTATGTCTTCTGAGAAGAGGCGGGAGTTGCGAAGTGGACTCAATGCTCGACGAAGGAAGGAGGTAAAGGTCCCTATTTTGGAGGCAGAGGCGGATCCCTATGCTCCACAAGCTGAGGTATTATGTAATGGTATTTCAATTCATGATGTCTTAGTTGATGGAGGTGCTGCAGTTAATGTAATGACCGAGTCTGTAATGAATATGTTGGGTTTAAAAATTGATCGCCCTTCAACACTTATGTTAAGGTCATTAAATAAGGGAAAAACTAAACCAGAAGGTGTAGTTTCAAATGTGGCAATATCTGTTATGGGTGTTGTATGTGTGGTAGACTTTCAGGTGATGAAAAATGGTACTGTTGCGTACCCAATGCTGCTGGGAAGACCATGGCTAAGGAGAGTTCATGCAAGAAACTACTGGAATGAAGGTTTCATGACACTTGGACGTGGTAGAGAGAGGGTGAAGATAAACGTGATCCCTCGACATCATAAAGTAGAACCTGTGGATTCAAGTGATGAAACTGATGATTGGACATCCTCTGATTACTCTAGTACCAGTGAAGTGGACACTGAAGATGAAGAAAGTGAGGTGGATGTTTCAGTCATGGATATCCTTCCAGTCACACCAACTCATGACCCCATAAAATTATCTGAAGAAGAAGTTGATGATCGTCTCCAACAAATAAAGATTGGTGATGTTGTGATGGAGAGTGAGAAGGAATCCTACCTCCAGCTCTTTCGAAGGTACATACACCTATTCACTTTTGATTACAAGGAACTCCGTCAAGTAAGTTGGGTAGAACATTGTATTGAGCTGGTAGATGGTGCTAAGCCCATAAAGCAAATGCCATATAGAATGAATCCTAATTTTTCCAAGACTGTAAAAGAAGAAATAGATAAGTTGCTTGATGCAGGATTCATATTTGCTGTGGAGAATTCAGAATGGGTTTCTCCCATTGTGATCTCAATAAAAAAGAATGGGAAGCTACGCATTTGTGTTGATTACAGGAAGCTCAATAAGGCAACAAAGAAGGATCATTACCCTCTTCCATTTTCAGATCAGATCTTGGACGAAGTAGCTGGCCAGGAGTGCTATAGTTTTGCTGATGGATATAGCGGCTACAACCAAGTTCGTATAGCAGAGAAAGATCAGCTGAAGACCACGTTCACCACTCCTTGGGGAACGTTTGCTTATAGAGTTATGCCTTTTGGGTTGTGTAATGCTCCAGCAACATTCCAGCGTTTGATGAATAGGGTGTTCGAACCCTACATTGGGACCTTCATCAGAGTATTTCTGGATGATTTTTGCATCTATGGGAGCAAGTTGGACCACCTGCACCAGATGGAGACAGCATTTCAAAGGTTAGATGAAGCACAAGCCTCACTAAACCCTACAAAGTGTGTCTTTGGATGTTCTAAAGGCATTTTGTTAGGGCATGTTGTATCCAGAGATGGTATTGGTACTGATCCTGATAAAGTTTCAAAAATCAAAGATTTACCATTTCCTATTAATAGAAGTAAGTTGAGATCATTTTTAGGCCATGTGGGTTACTATAGAAGGTTCATCAAGAATTTCTCAAAGATTGCACAGCCACTAACCCAGTTCTTGAAGAAGGATGTTACTTATGAACCAGGAAATAAGGCACATGAAGCTTTTGGACAACTGAAGGAAGCCCTGGTGTCTTCACCTGTTTTGAAGAATCCAGATTGGAGCAAGCCATTCATTGTGTACACTGATGCCTCAGATGCAGCACTAGGAAGTACTTTGAGCCAAAAGGATGAAAATGGGAATGAACATCCAATTTACTTTGGGAGCAGACAAATGAGCAGTGCTGAGGTAAATTATACTGTAACTGAAAAAGAGGCTCTGGCTATCATTTTTGCTGTAAAGAAGTTTAGAAATTACTTGCTAGGGAAAAAATTTCTAGTTGTAACAGATCATCAGGCTCTAAAATATATTGTAAATAAGCCTAACCCATCAGGGAGGATAGCAAGATGGATAATTTTGCTACAAGAATTTGAATTTGATATTATAGATAGGCCAGGAAAGAAGCATGTCAATGCAGATGCACTCTCTCGAGCCTATGATGGTTTAGGATCATCTTGTGATGATGATGATTTCCCCGATGCAGCATTGTTATCCCTTGACACAATCCCTAGTGAATACATAGATATTTGGAATTATCTGAATGAATTCAAGTTTCCTGATGGTGCCAATGCAAAGACTAAGAGAAAGATTACTCAAGCCAGTCGTCCATATTCTATTCTGCATGGAGTATTATTTCGAATAGGACCTGATGGACAGTACAAGAGGGCAGTTGGACGTGATCAAGGGAAGGAACTGCTAGAAGAATTCCACAATGGTACATGTGGAGGGCACTTCTCTGGACAACTTACAGCAAGAAGGATCTTGGATGTAGGTTATCACTGGCCCACTCTTTTTAAAGATTGTTATAATTATTGTAAGACATGTGATATTTGTCAAACACATGGTAACCGTAAGACTTCATCAGCTCCATTATGTCCTATTCTTCCCCTTGGTCCCTTTGAAAAGTGGGGAATAGACATTGTAGGTCCACTTCCAACTACATCACGCCAAAATAAGTATATTGTAGTTGCCACAGATTATTTAACCAAGTGGGTTGAAGCTAGGCCATTGAAAACAGCTTCCATGGATGAAGTGGCAAGGTTCATGTATGAACGCATTGTCACCAGATTTGGTTGCCCATTAGAAATTGTAACAGATCAAGGAAGCCACTTCATTAATGAGGTGGTAGAAGCCCTAGTCAATAAGTTTTCTATTAAGCACAGGAAGGCAACAACATACAAGCCAAGCACAAATGGACAGGTGGAACGAACAAATTTTGTGTTGTGTCAAATTCTAGCAAAAGATGCAGCCTTGCAGGTACATAAATGGGATAAAAGGATTCATGCAGCATTGTGGGCATATAGGGCAACATCAAAGTCAGCAACAGGATACTCCCCATTTCAGTTGGCCTATGGCATTGATCCAGTTCTTCCTATTGAGTTTGATATTCCCACTGTGAGAGTTATGAAAAATGAAAGGATGGATGAAAGTGATTCAGTAAAAGAAAGGTTGGTACATCTTCATTTGCTGGAGGAAATGAGAGAAATAGCAAAGGATACAAGCCATAAGAAGAAAATGAAGCAGAAGGAATACTTTGATCAAAAGATCTGGTGGTCTCCATTTCATGTGAATGACTTGGTTCTAGTATATGATTCCAGATACAAAAAAAAGAAGACAGAGAAAATTTCTTCCAAAATGGATGGGGCCCTACAAAATAGCAGCTGTGCATGAAAATGGTACATACCGACTGGAGGAATTGGATGGCACTCCCATTACGAAATGGGTCAACCACGACAAGTTGAATATTTTCCAAGCACCAGAATAGTCTACTCCGAGGACGGAGTAGAAGCTAGGAAGGGGGAAGATGTCGACACTAAAATTTTCCTCCATAATTTCTATTTCATTAATGTATGTATTAGGAATATGATGTTGTTAAGTATAATTAGTAGTAGCGTCTGATAGAAGATAACGGCACCGTCAGTACGGTGCCACCAATAATGTGGAGTACGGTAACAGTCAAAGTACAATAGGAATGTTGTAAAAAGTAAATATTTGTCGTAAGTGGTCCGGTAATGTTAAAATGTCAAAGTTTGGGTAATTAGAGAAGTAGGGTCTACATGATTAGGAATTAGAAATATTATATTGGTAATAAGGACAAGGAGTGAGGTCATAAATATTTTGTGTATTTTATTTGTAAAAAGTCTAAAAATGTGGAACCCATGTAAAATGATAAGGTTTATCTTATCTTAAAAGATAAGCTTACATGTATAGATAAGAGTTAAGGTATGAAATATGATTCGTCAGAGTGGATTTCTTATCCTATCTTAGAGATAAGATGGATAAGCCTGGAAGTTCTATAAATAGAGAGGCCACCCCCCTCATTTAGCATAGAAGGAAGTAGTGAGAAATATTGTAGGAAGTGTGCGAAGGAAGCCATCAGTTTAAAGGTGTGTTGAAGAAGCCATTAAGAGGTGTAATTGTAAAGTTTCTCCCATAGTCTTGGTGAAAGTCAAGTGAAGTCAATAACACTTGAAGTACCTCATGGGTGAGATTGTAACAATTTCATGTTAATATTATAATTTACTTTGATATTTCAGATTTGTCATCATTCCGTCTTATCATAGTCGATGGTATTCTTGTGTTATGTTGTTGTTTTGTTTCCAGATTACATCCACCAAACTAAAGGCTATTCATTAGTAAATAATCATAGCACGAGGAGTTCCCGGTGAAGAATTATCATAGTGCCGGATTGGTGATGACATTTCTCTTTCAAACCCTTCTACAGTCATATGAATGTTTGCCTAGGTAATCTGTAGTTTAGTTGATTTGACCAAAACGTGTGTGCTTGGTCGTCTTCTATGTTTATTCCGCTCAACTGAGAATTGATTTGTTGCAAGCTTACCGTTGTTCGGAAGAATTGAATCCTAAGATTTTGATCTATATCAGTTATTGCCGTGATGAGATTGGGCTGGGGCACGATTGGCTCGAATATGTATTCCCTGGGCTCTCTAGATCCCGTGATTGTCATACAAAAGTAACAAAGTAAATTAACTGTAACAAAATGAAATTTAACTATGTGAAGTGTATCTATAGCATATATGTTTTCTCTATCTTTTTGTGTTTTTCTGATGAACTTTACGAATTTAAGAAAATAGCTATTTAAAATATCTAGAAAGACAACTAAAATAATAATTTAAAACAAACAAAATAACCGAGTGTAGCTATTTGTCTGTGCAATTTGTAGATCTATTCTAAAAAATAAAATAACTTGCCTAATCTATTTGCAAGATTCTCAATCCTACCTCAGAAGTGAGGAGTGAATCATAGTTTCTCATAAACTATCAATCCCCACAGCTTCCCTGGCAATATCGAGAATAGAATTTACTAAAATAAAGCAATTAACTACTCTATTTGATATGATTCTAACTAGAACTTTGAAAGCTAGAACCTGGATTCTGCAGAACAGTGGCGAATCCGATGGTGTGTGTGATCTTGTCCCCTCAGTATGATCTTCTCATTCTTTCGTGTTCACGTGGATCCAGAAAAGCATATAATGCTAGCATCAACAGAAGTAGGTATTGGGATAAAGGCAGCTCAGAATACACACTGAATACAATGCGAGTAGGAGAGGGATAGCGCAAGAGTATAGAGCTTGGCTTATGCAATTCCTAGCGGGATCTATTGCGAGTCATGCAACATAAATCATCCAAAACCTGAAACTATCCTATTTGAAGAGAAAAACTTGTAACTTTAATGGCTTCCTAAGCTATTCTACTCCAATGGATTGGATGAAATAACATCACTGCTTGCACAAGATGGATATGTGGCTTACCAACAGTAAAACAATGCTAACTAAGCATGTAACGAACTAAACTATGAATCCTAAGCAAAATAAAAGACTGGATTACTAAAAATGAGAAGATGAGAAGTGAATGAGGGGGCCAGACCATTTGTTTTTGCACAAACCATTTATTTATAGCTTTTCATTCACCCAAAGATCAAAACCAAACTGAACTCTAAAACTATAAACAATGGCCAAACACTATTCCAGGGGACCAAAAACATAAATGCAAGCCTAAGTCGGCAAAAAAAGCTGGTGAATCGTTGATTTTTACATGAGTCGCGTTAAAAACACTTTCTGGAAAACACGTAAAGGACCACCGCTTTGAGCAGGGTAGTGGTTACAGGACCACCCGCCCTGATCAGGGCGGCGGTCACAAGACTGCCACCCATGCAGGGTGGAGGTTTCATCACTGAAGAGCAAAAGGCCAAGAAAAGAGGGGAAAAGGGAAAAACAAAGGACACAAGGACTAAACGGGGCATGTGGGATGTTAACGCACACTTGGAGATCTTTTCCGGATTTCGAACACCTTGCGAGGAGACCTGTATCATCATTGGGGCACTTGTTACGTTGTTCCGGCAGTACAGTACCTTACAATTTTGGGTACGTACAGTATCCCTACCAAGAAGGCCACTCATCAAGTGGTTATGGAACTCATCCTCAGCCACATCATTTACAAGTTTGGGGTCCCCCACCAAGTTAGTTGCTATGGATAATGTCCATGAGTTTCAGAAGTAAAACCATTGTTGCAATAATGTGCCATAAATATGGCATAACCTTATCATATGCATCAAATTACAATCCCCAAGGAAATAGCCAAGTACAATAAAGCAATAAGAATTTAATAAAAATCCTCAAAAGAACATTAAAAACAAACAAAAGGAAGTGGGGTGAGCATAGATCAAGTTTTCATTATGAGCAGACAGGGTTACCTCCAAGAGAGATACTGGTAAGATCCCCTTTTGAATTGTTTTATGGAGTTCAAGCTCTTTTAACCCTCCACTTGTAATTATCTCCTTATCAATTCATGTCATAGTTAGAAGATTGGGGAGGAGCTGGTCCTTTTGATACTATAATAAACAAAATTATAGAATTGGATGAAGAAAGAGGAAAATCCCATCAAATACCTTTCAAGTTTAGGAAGAAGCTCAAGAAAATATTTGACAAAAGGTTACTCCAATAAATTTCATTATGGGGGACTTGGTTCTATTATGGGATAGCAATCATGAAGACAAGGGTAAATATAGAAAATTTTATGCCCTATGGATAGGAACTTACTCTATATACATTAGGATTTGAGAGCACACTTTCTTCTTAAAAGACTTCGAGGGAAACTTTCTCGAGATGTCTTGTCAATGGTAGGTATCTCAAACACTTCCCAGAACTAAATCATACATTCAGATATGTTTCTTATATAGTGTATAATTTTATTTTTACATTATTTCCTTTTTGTGATCTGATCTAAAATGATCAAGGTTTTATTATTTTCCATCATCTCAGTGGCATGTTATGTATCTATTCAAAGGACTGATGTTTGTTTATTATCCCCATGACTCAATGTTGCCCAATGGACTACGCACTTTGGTTCTGTACCTTCTAAAATGTTATTTTTTGTCCTTATGGCACCCATAGGGGGTGCCCATTCCTTGAGTCTGGAGCCAATGTTGGTAATCATTTTAAGCCCTTATTTGGAACCAAATTGATTTTTCCAAAAATTTCCCCTTACCCTTCAAGAACTCTTATTTACATATGTTCAGTAAAGACCTCAAGGTTCCTCATTATCCCAAATACACTCCTTATCATGATTTTGAATAAGTTGAAAAATGGGATTAGACCATTCTGCTCTAAGAATTTCATGGTGCACTAAGTTATTTATCCATGGAGTGCAGAACGTAATGTTCTACGTGGTTTGCTCCATTCTATGAAAAAAAAAGAATCTAATTGAGACCCAAGATGAATTCTGTCATAGTTGGCTATCATTCAAATGGACTCAATCTCATCAACTAAGGTACAAAATAAGAGCACTGCGTGGTGACTATTTGCATGAGATGGAGGAATGTGGCGATATATAGCAAATTTGTGACATGCTAGTTTAAAACTCAGTGGGTATATCAGAAGGTCGGCAGTCTGCTATGGAATTCAAAAGCCATGACACACTAGTTCAAAACTCAACAGGTATATCAGAAGGTTAGAACTCCATGCAGACTTCATAAGCCGCAGGACACTCAGGGATCCACCGAATGTTCGTGGAACATGTGCAATACAAATAAGAGACCTATGAAGAAAATAAAAATGTAAGGAAAATTTGTGGAATGAGTAAGTAGAGTATTTTCACTGATAACTCTCATTGCGGGTACCCAAGTCATGCAAAAATTGGTCAAATGAAAATTACTCTACTATCTAGAATTATATTCATTTAAGAAAGAATAGTAATTTTATAATTAACAAAGAATATGGAAAGAGGCATATATATATACTCGGAAACAAAATGGGGATTCTAATAGGGGCCCCAGCCCTGAAAATTCACATAAATTTTGTTATACATTTACAAAAAGGGATGTTTTTGTAACTTAAATACATTGTCAATTTATGATTACAAAAATCCTCCACAAAGGTGAGGATGTGATACTAACAGCATTCTTCATCCTAAATTCATAACTCTTTATAGTATCCTGAGGCCCTATAAACATATTGGATGTCCCCTACTAAACTGTGGAGACATGCACCTTTGTCCATGAGTTCCTTAATGCCAACTTTTGGGCTCTTCGAAAATCTTGATTAAATCGAATTTTTTCCTATACAAGAGGATACCCATTCAAGGAGATTAGACCCCGCCTTGTGAGATAATCCTTGGTACCCCCACCATGAGTAACAGTTTTGGAGGTTGAATGATGGCCTAGGTATATCAGACTGGCACATTGGGAATAGGCTCAGGTACACCACTTTGATCAGTAGGAATTGGCTTGGATACACTAGCTAGGCTGAACCGAACCCCTTCTACATCTTGGTAATTAGTAGGTTGTGGAAACTTTAGCAACCCTCTAAGAATAATATTTCATGTAGGATGATTTTTCAAGATTCGTAAGCCTTTTCTCTATTACGGCTATTTTGTGCAGGAAATTAAGGATATATCCTCTACAAGCTTGTCATCAGACACTCTATGGACATCAACTGGAATATCTTTCTCTGTTAATTCCTCAGTAAAAAATATATGGGATATATTAATAGTCTTCTTATTAATAGTTGGCCGATAGTGGACCAAAGTTTTTGTAACTAATTAGGAGCTATGTGGTCATCTAGGTGAAACAAGTTATGAAACAAAATCTAAAACACAAAGGATTCATCTTAACAAGCTTCTACATCAGCACCATTCAAACTGTGTGGGATGCTAATAGTCCTGTAGGCTCTTCCTAGCCTTTAATCACTAATAAAATCCTTACAAAAGATTCATTCGGGCTAGAAAGGTTGAAAATTATGTGCAAGGTTTCTGAATAAAAAGCTCCTTTAGACTATTTCCTAATTCCACATCCACCATTACTCTAAGAAGGATTAACTTGAGTTATTTCACAATAAAATTCACTTATAACACTCAAAGGAAGTTGTGAATTCATGAGAAATCAGTAAGGATTCATATAAGAATGGATCTTGAAAAGAACTATGTGAATTATCATATCAGGAATGAATGCAAGATCAGTTCTAGATATTTGCATAGATTTGATAAGGGGAAAACATATTGATGTCTATAAAAAATTATTTATTTTGGCCTTGTTCAAGGTTTTACGCAAGGGAAGCATAAAATACAAGATAATATCTATGATTATAAATTTCCCAAAACATATCCTCCAAAATGTAGGTGTCAAATTAGTTAGAATAACGGCATGAAAGAACAAGTGGTTTGTGATTGGATGCATGAGTTATTGTGAAAGAGTAAATAGGACAAAAAAAGATTAAGCAACAAAAGAAAAATATCTTACACACATCCGTGTCGGTAACCACGAATAAAATGAAGTTAAGGAATAAAAAAAGAATCTTTGTAGTTACAAGATATTTTCCAAAAATGGAGTTCATTTTCTGTGCCTTTTGGGATGGTTTGTTGATGTTTTTGGGTGAAAAATCAAGGAAAATTTGTAGGCATTTTTTTTTTAATAAATATGATTATTTGTCCTGATATGTAAAGTGGGATTATTTTTTCTATTTTAGAAGTTGAGAGAAGAGATGGTAACTCTGCATATTTCCATTTTCTTTGTAGGGAATACATATGCATTTCAAATTTTCAATCTTTTGTGTCAGGGTGGTTGCACTGTAAAACCATTGAAAAATAGTGAGGGCATGTTATTTATGTCCCCCTGTCAGGAAATTAAAATTTTGAATGGCATATGACTGTTGATGATTCTAGTATTGTGTTATGGGTCTTGTATGTCGGAATTTGATTAATGAGTTATAATTTCTAATGCTACAATTTTGTGTTTATTACTTTCTATGTATAATACATTAGACCAGTCCTTGAAAATTGCATTTTGGTAAGTGAGTCAATATTGTGTTGTGAGACATTTACTCTGCAATATTGGATCTAATTCTAAAATCCTTACTACAACCATCTAGTTAAGCGATTTTTGTTAGCCTTTGAGTGTATATGGGGCATGCGATGAAGTTAGAGGTACAAAAATACTTCATAAGGATGCTTGCATAAGATTTTATGTTGAGTATTTTAAATATTGTGTTAAATATTTGCAGCTAATTTGAGCATCAATGGATGCAGTAATATCTTTCATTTCGAGAAATTACCACTACCTAATCACATGTTCCTTACTTTCTAGAATAGCATGTTGCCATGATAATGTTTTTGATCACTTTGTTACAGGAAGTCTATCACCATTTAATCCCCCTCTTTTAAAAATAAAACCTACTATCAAAATATCTGTTCACTACTCTATTGTTCCACCTTTAAGCATCACTCAAAATACCTCTTTTAGCCTATTCTCCCATCAAAAGGTGATGTATGAACACCTAAACTTTGATGTCTATAGTAACATGTGTATAAAGTATTAAATATATATGAAAATCTTGTGAAAAATATTGAAAGTGAGTGTTGTATTCATGGCCATACTTCTCTCACATTGATCCACCATTTCAAAAATTAGGAGGAACAAAGAGCTGATTATCCCCTCTCCAATTAGGTTACCCAATAGGTTCTCTCACTCTATTTCAAGGAAGGACCAAAAGTAGTAGGACAAGCCCATCCCCTTTGTACATTCCTCCCAACCATCCGAAGAGCTTAGCCCCAAAAAGAGTTTTAGACATCTCATTTATAAATGACATACACCATATAGTCTATCATTCTCCAAGAATTCCCACTCTCTGAATATGCTTCCAAGCCCCCAGAAGGTGTAGAATTGGGAACCAATATATTCATATTTCTTGAGTTGCATGCATGATATTATTTGTCATTTATATGGTATACATATTCATCTCTCATATGAAGTGTAATCTCTCTAACAGATCTTAACAAATTAATTGAGAAATGGTTCATATCTGTTTAACCAAAAGTTTGTAGAGAAAGGAATATTTTTGAGTCATTTTGAGTTTAATGTGACCCTTTTCAATATTTTATCATTTTTGGCATGTTTGAATGATCACATTAAACAAAGTATGAGAAAATAGTGGAATTTGAATTTGGTGACTCAATTATACCATAAATTTTTTGTCATTATGTTTCTCTCATGAAAGCCTTCAATTATTACAGATTGTCGAAACTTGGTAGCTATCAGTAATACCATCTTAGAAAGCTTCATAACCTATGGATTTACTTTCCTCATTATAGTGTTAGAGTTTTGATCATGGAAACTTGGTAACTATCAATGTTATCTCGTTTGGTGAATAATTTACTCTCATTTCATTTATTTTAATATTGTAGATGGAACATCAACAAGTAGCAACCATTGACGCTATGATTACCATAGGGAATTCATGTTATCATAATAGATATTTTAAACATCATCTTGATTAGTGAATTTAAATATTTTTAAGACTTTCTAATATGGTTGTCATGAATTATCAATATATGGCCCCCATTGGTATCCTACATATCCAAAGGCTTCAATCAAAAGTCTTTATCAATATTTGGCTACTCTTTTCTACATATTGTCAATTATGAACACATGGAGACAATAAATGCTATAAACTATTTCGAAACTTTAAACTTTTGAGTATTGATTCCATGATATCAATAATGAGGGAACACCTATCACTAAAATATGGAGATAAAGGTGCATTTCAAGCATTCTACAAAGTCTCGTTCTGGACCTTAAATTGATGGTTTCAAAGCAACAAAGAAAAAAAGAATTTGAACTTCAATTAAATGAAATAGAGGAAAAATCCATTAAAATAACTTAAATCTTTTGAGTTCTCTCCAGAGTTGACCTTCACAGATGATTAACATGACAACATATATGTGAAATCCTCTTTTATAGATAAAAATGACGAATCATTCAAAAGTATTCTAAATTATTAGAAAAGGTAATTTTTAATTCCATTCACATGTTGATGCATCACATAGTTTTCTTTGAAGGGAAGATCAAAGAATTTAAAATTTCTCTTTGAAGTTCAAAAATAGTATTAAAAATCATAAAAAAGGGCTCCAATTTCTTACTAAAATGGGGAGTGTTGGCTAGAAAACACACATGAATTAAAATAAATTTTTTTTTTTTCCTTACTGGTACCCAAATGGTTAAAAATTGTGTTGACTTTAATAATGAATTTTCCTATGTAATAGTGCATGCAAAGGGGATTGAATGGGAATGATATATCTTAGATTGGATAATGATGATAGCCATGGTTTTCCCCCAACATTGATACATGCCAAGAGGTTTGATTGGGAATGATATATCCAAAAAAATGATGATGATTTTCTAAAATTTTCAAGAACGAATTTAGGGTATACCTAATTACAAGACAAGGGATTATTGACTGTTTGTTTTTTGGATTTTTAAATTTTCTATATGAAGTTGGTTTTTTGCTGTTTTTTTCTATTTACAAAACAAGAGCAGTGAGAAGATTGCACAACTGTTGGTTCTAAATATAGAAGCTGAGAAAGCATACGATTATTGGATACTAGGGATTAGAACTTGATCTCGCGTATGACCATAATAGGACCGCAACAACCGAGAGTTTATGGTTGTGATCCACAGATCCCACAGCCTAACGAATCCATAAGAGAATTGGATATAGACACCGGTCTACGCACACTAGTATTTCAGTCTACTCCAATTCCACCTATCATCATCCAACAGTTATCCCTACTGGACATAACAGCTAACGAAGCTAGAGAATTCTGGACTAGGCCAGAGAATCGTCCATAGAGTTGACTATATCCACCATATGACCCTATCAGGAGAAATACACGAAACCATCCCGGGTCATTTCCCATGCATTCCACAACCCATAGATCGAATCACGCCAGAGCTCGATATTGATTGGAGCCTTCGAGTAGTTATCCTTGCTGATCGATCTATCAAGTAGGACAAAGAAGTCATTCCCACAAGTATAAAGTACTTGTAGGAAACAAGAACTATGTATTATGCAAAAAAAAGCTAGTTTTTATCGTGGTACTTATCCAAGGTGTCATAAGCATGGTTTTCATCGTGGAATGCATTTATTTCTCTTTCTCTATTCAAAATTTATTTATTTATTTATTAGAATTTTTTATTTTTGGGCATCCTAAAGCACCTCAGAGAGGTTTCCACTAGAGGATAATGATTTGAGATGCATGAATTCAACAAGCTGTTGTAAATCTAGGGTAATTAGTGCACACAATTCTAGAATTAAAAATTCCTTTATGATCTACAAATGCATTTGGAAGGTTTATATGTCTTAGTTATCCATTATAATTATTAAGGTGCCATTTTTTGAATCTAAAAAAGGTACCATCAAAGCCCCCCTAGAAGATGGTTTTACCAAGGTGGGTAGAGTGACAGGTATGTTGGATCAAGGATTTATGTTGTGAATGTTTTGTAGGAATATTATGGCAATGGAGGTGTGGAGGGATAATGTGTTGATGAAGGGAAGTGTTAGGGGATAAAGGACTGAAATTTTGACTTACCATTGTAGATATTGAAGCCTTTCATGAAAGGATTTTTTTCACTCTTTTTAATAAGATGCGACACGTTAGGATGAATTTTTTGATTGATTTTCTAAGGCTAATAATATATTTGAGAAATGTTCATTTCCCTACGAGATGGGTGGTTGTAATGGGAATATTGATTTCCTCATCCATTGGTGTCTCATAGTTTTTTTTAACAATATATTATTATAGTTGATTTTCTATACTTTGATACTTTTGATTGTGATTTGTATTATTTGGTAGTTCCCTAAAGAAGTTCTCTGTAATGGATGCTGATTTTTTTCTTTGTTTATTTTTTGATTCTTGGATTTATTAGGTGTAGGGAAATCCTTTTCCTCCCCAAAATGGACATCTTCATCTAAGTTGATATCGAAGAACTTTATGTTATTCTATGGAGGGGTACCATCAATAACTCCCATGCATTTGGTGATAGTTACATCATTTTAGAAGAAGTTAATAGGTACGTGATATTTTTGTTCCTATTTGATGGGGTTAGGGTATGCATAGTTGAGGTCGATGATTAACATGAAATTTTAATGGAAAATATTGGTGGTGGAAATATCCTCATAGAGGCTACAAGTGAAGCTTGTTTCAATGTCAAAAGGGAAGTCTTCATTAATTTAAGTGGTGCCACTGACATCTTCGTATATATCACCAAATGGTTTAAGATCTATATGGTAGTGATCCGGATTTGATTAAATTGGAATGGGTTCATGAATGCCCTTTTAATTGATGCCTATTCCAGCTCATTTTTTTATTTTATGACTTAAAACATCCTATATGGTATGGGATATTTAGGTGATCATAAATAGGGAGAGAACTATCATCATATGACTAGGAACTAGAGGAGTTGCCAATGTTTTCATCTTTAAGAAAGACTCATTTTACAAAGGCTACAAAAATGTGAAAGTATGACTTCTTTCTCTAGTTTTTGTTAATCCTACCATGGATTTCAGGTGCGAGGGGAAATTTGACAATATGAAAGGTGTTGTGAAGATCATACTTTCCACATCTTTAGTCAATGATATTATATCTAGATTTTAATTGAAGGATATTTGATGAATATGGAATATGATTATGGTTGAAATGGAATGATGAGTATTTGGATTCTTTTTTAGGAACTTAATTTATATGTTTGGGAAGATGTAGGATTAGTGGTAGTTCCCCTCCAATATTTTACAATATTGGAAAGGTTGGGGATCTCTAGGGATTATAAGTTACTGTACTTGAATTTAGAACTTGATGCAATAATGGTAGATGGATGGTATGGATTGCATGGTATTTAAAGGAGGACACTATAATGGATATCAAGATCAATGATGTGAAACCTAGTTTGGTGTATGACAATATGGACTTCAAGAGGAAGGGTGATTGTGCCCAAAAAATGTGAGAGGATCGAATATTACATAAATATGGATAAATCAAATTATGTAAACCTAATAATATAACATAAATAATACAAAATAAATAATCCACATAATATTCTATTGTGGAAAAACCTCAAAGAGGTAACAAACCCACCAATAACCTAAATTTCCATTAGAGAAACATTATTCACATTTACAGTCCAATAACTCTCTTTTTCACCTCACTTCTCCTCTCTCACACATTCACCGTCTTCCTGGGCACCACATGACGTATTTAATATAGGGTCATTAGGTGTAAATCCTGATACACCTATTCACTTAATTGATTTTATAAATCAATTAATATATAAACCTTAGTTTATATTTAAAAAACTAAAAAAATATTCATATTTTTATTTATTATCTATAATCTAAATTTTATAGTTATACTATTATCAAATATAATATTTTTAGGAACATAGTAATGGTTAATAACCCACTTGTGATTATTGTTCCAAGACTCCCCCTTAATATTAAGTGGGGTTATATGCCAACATTACTTGTTTTATACAACAATATTTATGATCCTTAAACCATGATGAGAGTTTTAGGCTAGCATATAACTTTTGAAGAATTTATACACCTTCATCATGTGCTAATCTGACCCTTTTGTACAAAAGGATTTGGAATCCTCAAATAAGAAGTGATGATTTAGGCTAAACATGATTTGTGAGACTACACCTCACCATTTCTCACAGAAAATATATTAACACCTTAGGATCCTTTTATAAAGTAAGGACCTCCTTTACAAAATGATTCTTTGTTACTGGACTACAAGATATACTTAGATAAAAAAAATTTACTTAAATCATAAAAGATCATTAAAATGCTTTTATGGATAACAAGTATAGAGGTGAGAAAGAAAACACATGGCTTCCCATTAGGAGGTGGCATTTTCACACACACTCCCCCTCAATGAAAACTTTGAAAGGCCAAAGATTGCATGAAACTTGCAGAACTTCACCTCACGTAATGGCTTCGTGAATATATCTGCAACTTGATCTTTAGTACGACAAAACTGGAGATCTATATCACTACAAAGAACCTTTTCTCATATGAAATGCATATGAATTTATATATGATTTGTTATTTGATGTTGAACTGGGTTTTTTGCGAGAGCAATACAACTTTGGCTATCACACAAAAAAGGAGTACTTCCTTTAACTTTCAGGTGAATTTATTCCAATAGTCACTTTAGCCACATGGATTCTTTTGATGCTTCCATTGCACTTCTATATTATGCCTCAGTAGAAGAGATGGAGAGTGTTGGTTTCTTCTTGCTACTCTAAGTAATGGAACCTATACCAAACTTGAAAACATATCTATTCGTATATTTTTAATCTATTACATCACCAACATGGTACAAATAAAAATATCCATATAAAAAATATTATCAGAAGAAGCATAATGTAAACAAAATTTAATTGTTCTCTTAATAATATTTTTTAACTTCCAATGATCCTGATATAGTTCCTGCATGAATCTAGAGGAAATACCTACTGCATATGCAATATCAGGCGTAGTTATTGTAAGATAAATCAAGTTATCTATAAGTTTCATATAAGGAGTAGAATTTACTTTCTTGCATGCAAGTTTAGGAGCTAGTTAAAAACTGAATTCAATTGGTTTATAATTGACCACATTAAACCTTTTTTCAAGTAACTTAGCAATATATTATGATTGAGAAACAACTATAAACAATTTTTTTATCTTGAAATATTGTTTTAACCTATAAATGATATTGATATATTTGAATGAAGATTATCAATATGTAAAACAATATTAAACTGATTATAGTTGCTTTTAACAAATAATTTATAGGGAAAAATAGTGAACACGAGTTTTTCCAATAATTTTTAAATTTTAGAAATGTAATGTTTCTTACTAAGCTCTTCACATCCTTCGAAGACAAATAGTTTCACTTGAGATTATATACTATTCCCAATTTTAGTTACAATCAATATTATAAGAAAAATATTGAATATAATCAGTATTGGATGTCTCTATTACAGACAATATGTGCATCCCCAAGGTGTCATGTGATGTACATGCAATTTTTTTTCTTATTTATCACATATTAAGTTATTCAAACTTAATGTCTAGATAATAAAACCATAATGATATAGGTTGCATTACACTTATACATAATGTAAATGTTGACATTTTGATCACATGAAGTATTGAATATTGGACTGGGGAGTGGGATTCTAAGAATGAAAGCCCTCATCAAAGCGAGGGCTAGTGCCCCTCGACGCTAAACATAATTTATAACTTTCTCGTTATTTGAAATGGATGAAAAATTGCTAGTATTCAAGCACTCCCAAGTACTCAACGAGTTTTCCAACTATGTCTTAGACCTTGTTAATGAAAATCCACGAGGATCAAAATCCCATTTACTTTTGGTAAAAGTGTATAGATCATATCCCATAAAATAATCAAAATTACATTGGTCATATGTTTACCTTTAAAGTACTCAATTATTTTTTACACTTTATTGACACTTTATGAGTCTGTTACGTACTAGTTACAATCTGTATTTTTAGATCACGGCTTCATCACTCATATTTAATAAATTATTTTACATTCTTCATGTGACTTCCTCAAAGTTCCACTGCATCCTCAATTTTTCGACTAGATGTAGAAATGTAGTACCCTTAAAGGCCATTACAAGATTTTCCCAATAATCTGGTAGAGAACATAACAAAGTAGTAAACTTTTCCTCTTCATCCATTTTCACTTTGACTTGTAACTCACACTATAATAAAAGCATTAAGATGTTCTACCATGGAAGAGCTTATTTACATAGGAAGAGCTTATTTACTAGAGAATTTTTCTGATACAAATCCCCTATCTCATCTGGTAGTTTCTTAGCACTAGCTTCTCTTGATACATTCACCAAAAATGAATCTAACATAAATATTTGTCTAAGTTTTTATGGATGATGAAGAATGATAGAAATTCTATGTTTAATAGAAATGGATATATAATTACATATATTATTAAGATTTTATTTGTTGCTAATGTGTGTCAAGAAATTGGTTGAATATTCCTGTTGACTATAATAAGAACACACTACACTTCTTTCACTTTGAACTGATAAGATTTAAATCACTCACAAGCACACTCTTCTAATAAGAAACAAGAAAGGAATTCATTCAGATTGTTTGTAGTTTGAGACAAACAATTGTAGGATTCTATTGATCTTGTTTTGAATTAATTGGGCAATTACTCCTAGGTTGGAAAGGTGATAAAATATCACTATCCACCAACACAATCACTCCATGCTCCATCTTCCCATATAATTCTTGACAGGATGCTCAACTCTTGAATATTATAGAAGGATCCAAAAATGGAACAATAGAAATGCAGATACAACTTGTAGAGACACTGTAGAAGTAACAACTTGCAGAGGCGCCATAGAAGTATGCATCATACGATAAAAACTTTCCCTCTACCCTCCATGAATCCAGTATAACACAAAAATCAAGCATACATGGAAAATAAATCACACATGGAAAAGAAGTAAAATCTTCATACATACTGAATAAAGGAGTTCATTTTACAGATATTTCTACAATTTTTCTTGGCACTCTTTTCTTCCCACTATTTTTGGTAGCACATTTAACATTTTCCTACCACCGATTAAAAAATGGTGTACCTTGTGGCTTAGGTATATCCCATTCAATAGTGATATTCCCCACAAGCCATTTCCATTTAGAGATAATAATAGTCAACATGATATGCACCCACTAACAAGTTCAAGGAGTTCACTTAGCATCATTTTTGAACCACTCAACAATGATGCATGTGGATTTCATGATATCCCTCAGCGACGCACAGGGAGTTATGAGCAATATACATTTTTCTAATTTATAAATTATATATAATACAAATAATCAATTTATTTTTATTATATATTATTATGCTTTCATTTGTGTTCGATATTCTCTTCACTTATTTGTAGTTATTCATCTTCCTTTAAAATTATGAAAGAACGTTCACTTCCTATTTCTAAATTCCGCATTAGTTTGCTTCCATATTTTACAACATATTAACATTCTAGAAATTTAGAGTGTTTTCCACATGCTATATTTTACAAAACTATGGCTCTTTTCACCCTCACACTTCCTATTCTATAATGTACTTTCTAGTTCCTTTAAACACTTGTGGTAAGGTCTAGTGTAACTCAAGCTTTGTTATGAGGTACACACACACACACACACACACACACACACACACACACACACACACACACACACACACACACACGTGGAAATATCCCCTTGTTCTCACAAGGAAGGTCTCATATTCTCTGGATGTGTGTTTCCTGGGATCTGAACGAAAAATAGGAAATTTTCCTTTACCTTTACTTTGCAACAGTAACACAGTTTGTTTCTTTCTTCATTTTTTTCTATTTTCATTATGGATTTCCCTCTCTCTCATTGTATACTATATACATGTATACGGTGTCACAAATTCATTGGCTATTATTTCACATCCAACGACTTGCCATTAAAGTTTTTAAAGCAAAATACAATGCTTTTGCACTAATATTAACAAAATATTATTTGCCATAATTAAACTTTACCCAATAGATGTTTCCATAAAAGACAATTTCTAAGCATCTACAATGCTTTTTCCCTAATTATAATAAAGGATTAGATACCATAATTAAACATTTACCCAATAGATGTTTCCACAAAAGAAAATTTCTAAACATCTACAATGATGTTACACTAGTTATAATAAAGGATTATATACCATAATTAAATATTTAACCATAGATGTTTCCACAAAAGACAATTTATAAACATCCTTTAGCAATATTTCTCCTCCTTTCAAAGTATGCAACATTATTCATCTCTATTAAAATACAAACATGGATCAATGACAATAACCACTTACATTCATAACCACATGTCTTGCTCTTAAGTCATGAAAATGACCTTTAAAACTTGCACAACTAGAAAATGCAATAATAATGGAAATGAGTATGACCTGTGGAACCATCATTGAGGTGCAAAACATTATCATCCATAACCTAATCATTAAAGAAAAATGAAGTCTTTATTATTTGGTATGTTTTTCACTTCTTCATATAATGAAGCCACAACAAAAGAAGAGAACCACTAAATTAGCAATGAATGCTAAGATAAGGATTATATGAAAATATTCGAAATAATTAACCAACATACCTTCATTTTACTGATACTCTCACCAAAAAATATATTGGGACTCATCTTAGGCTTATTATAATGTAGGAAAATATCTTAACAACCAAGACTGAGATACTTTCAAGGTAGCTCGTATTTGCAAGTAGGGAACTTGTTATTTACACTTGACTTAGAATTGGAGCAAAGCGTTTTCCTATTAGGACACATGTGAATTGGTCAATACAAATAATTTGTGCAAAAAGTATATTATTAAAGCTCATATACATTCCCATTTATTAATCTGGTTATATTTACCTCCACGCATTGTATATCTTTAATGTACCTCAGCGGCTCAAATAGGTAAACTTTTATGATGACAACTATTTGGTAGATATAATAATATGTGACAGAGAACTAGCAAGAGCTTCATATAAGTAAAGAGTAAATCTACAATACTAGGTGTTTCACAATATATATTTGCTATGTGGATTACAATATTGAAACTTATAATTCTAGGGATGGTGGAAACAAAAAAAACTATTCATTTATGCTTGCACACAAATAAAGACTTCCGGTGGGCCCACTCCAAAGAAAAATAGAACCTTTGAACATATATTTTTCTTTAGAGAGAGAGAGATTTGTGAGAAACATGGAGAGGGCTAACCACCTCAACAACCTTTAACCATTTAGAAAATATAATGAATGAAATTTAACTTTGTCAAATTAATTTAACATCAATACCCCGCTCTGGTACCACGTGATAGGATCGAATCTTACATAAATATGGATAAATTAAATTATTTAAACATAAAAAAGTAAAATAAATAAAATAAAGTAAATACTCCACATAATATTTGTTAGGATAATTAATTATGCATTGTATAATTAATTATTTTACGATCGTTATTAATTAATTATTGTTGTAGAATGTTATTTGGTTTTATTAACCATATTTGGCTTATTATATTCACGGGTATAATTGTTATGTTGTTATAACAATTATGTCATTATTCATTTGTGTTTCTTGGATGTATTTTGGAAGCTATTGTGTTTTAGTTTGTTGTTGCATAGTTGCAACTCCGTATTTGTTTGTATCAGGGCTCTCCAATATGTATAAATATTGTAGTATGCACTATTGTATTGGACTCTATTGATTAATATAATTCTACATGCTTTCGTCCCTATTCTACAATTGGTACCAAAGTGAAAATATGAACCTATGAAGTAGAGAAGGTTGGAGAGAGGAAGCAAAAATTTATGGAGAAGATTCTACACTCCAAGAGAGCTTGTGTTGCCTCCAGCAACTTCTCAGAACACCCTGCATCCCCACATCCTCTTGACATTCTCCAGGTGTTTGTAAGGAATTTTTTTTTCCTTGGTGCCCCCAACATCAGGAAAAATTTGCTCCCTGGGAGTTAATTTTAAAATAAATCATTTTTCCCCAACAGGGGTTTTGCCTCTAAATCTAGAGGATTGCTTAGCTAAATATTATATTATCGATTTTGCCACATTTGGATGACTCCTTACTATCCCTCATCGACTTCCATTAGTGAGTCAAGATTTTTATTTAGATAAATATCCATTCAAGAGTGAGATGGTTGTCTGATTTGCATTGGCGGCAGAGTTGTACGTACTAAGGCTAAATCTGCCTTCATTTTCCATGTCCAAGAAAAGACATCATTCTTCCATCGAACGCGGAGACCCACAAACCCATATCAACAGTGATCGAGCTCCTCTCCTCTCCATTCACCATTTCCATAGCTCCCATTGAGCTCCTTGTCACCTGCAATAGCCGAACCTGTACACAAAGACTCCACGTCCAAACAAAATAGTGAGCAACGTCCCTCCTAGACAGCCAAAACCACAACTTGTAACACAAACAAAGCAATGAATAAAAGGTGGTTTATCAAATAGTAGGTAAAGGAAAATAAAAAAAGGGTGAGGAGCTAATAAGGAAAAGATCCGTTTTCTTCACAGAAGAAAACACTAAACTTCCTCCATGCATGCACGCCATGTGGACTCTAACTCAGCCAAGTCACATTTTTAAAAGGTTAGACATTTTTGTTTTTATCTAAATTTCAATTGCTTCATTTTAATACACAAGCGCTCATAGAGCCGAGTTGGTTAGTGTGAACGATTTGGGGATAGAAGGTTTGGAGTTCAAACCCAACCCCCAAAATGATTTTTAAACCGATTTGAATTCAGCAGAACATTTAGAGAAACTGCCAAGTTTGTAGGAGAACTTAGTGGAAAAAACAACTTAGTTACAACTAAAATAGCTTCTAAATTTTTTAGCGAGAAAAACCGTAATATAGGGCAAAAACATTTTCTCCTAATAGGCTTGTTTTTTTATTCTAGGTAATATTTTCCAAAGGGGGATAGATAAAAATTGCATTTTCAGCTGGTTTTTTGCACTTCTTTGCATTTTGGGTTGTTTTGGGCTCCTGAGGCCACCAAGGCCTGAATTTTTTTTCTTGCCATTCAATTTTTTCTAAAATTTTGAATGTAAATACATGCTTCAATATATTGTACTAATTTGCATGTTGCAATAGTCAACTACAAATATTGTAACTGCTAAGAAATTGGCAAAGAATTATAATCAAAAATAGTAAAAATTGGTTCTAAAACACTCACGAGATCCTAGATCTCATTCGCAGTGTTCGGTATATACAATGCCTTTGGGAAGCGCTTACGGGTAAAACCATCATGAGTACTACTACACTTAACACCTAATATAGCTACAACAACGTCATCTAGGCATTGACCCTTTAAATCGATGGGGAGTAATAAGGTCACAATGCATACATTATGAGCCATCCCATTCGTCTGTGAATGATTGCATGACATAAATCTAGACTGAGAAATTATCCAAGTATATTGAGAAATTACGCGCATGTTTGAGGATATTTCTTTGAGATGGTGTCAAGAATCACATAGAACCCTTTCAGTATTGTTTTGGTACCATGTATCAAATTCTTTCACATATGTTAATGCCTCTTTCATGTATCGTCGGGTATATAGAAAGGGCAAGCTTCTTCCACATACTGTCGGGTATATTGGAAGGGCACATATATAGAAAGGTTTGGTATATCAGACCAACGGTATATAGATTGGGAGACCTTATACCTAGAGTGATAAGATCCTAACCCTGTCAGTGATTTCTGCAATATGGGCACCAATGCCCCCAAATTCTTTCTTCCAGATTCACAACTACTTAGAGGAAACAACTATGCTACTTGGAAGACAAAAATCAAGACACAACTTTAGTTTGAAGAGATCTGGCCTATTTTTATTGGTACTCTAGCCAGATCAACGACTGATACAACACAACAATGAAAGTTTGATAAAGTAGATAAGAAGGCCAAACTCACCATCTTGTTTGAAGTGTCTAACGATGTGTAAACCCACATTCGAGATGCCAAAACAGCCAAAGAAGCGTGGGATAAGTTAGGCACAATATATGAGGCAAAAAACAAGAATGTCATACTTAATTTATAGAGTCAGTTAGATACACTGAAGTTCAAGCAGAATGAGAAAATTGAAGCTTTCTTAAGAAGAGTTACAAAATTGAGGGCTTCACTTCTAGCCTTGGGAGAAGCGGTCACATATGGTGCTCTCATTCCCATTGTTCTGAGAGCACTC
The DNA here is from genome assembly GCA_019776745.2 of Taxus chinensis. Lineage (NCBI taxonomy): Eukaryota > Viridiplantae > Streptophyta > Pinopsida > Cupressales > Taxaceae > Taxus > Taxus chinensis. The sequence goes on along the minus strand of CM034156.1, from coordinate 57,649,906 downwards.
CCCTCTTCTTCGCACATTTTTTTAACAACACTAAATGTGTCAGATACAATAGTTAGTTTTGACAAGTTGGTAAACCTACTGCAACAATAGGAAGCCATGTGTAACAAGGATGATGAAGAGGAGCATGCATTTTCTTCTCATCAAAAATAGAAAGGAAAAGTTAATGGAAAACATAATTCTTATCAAAATTCCTAACATCAGAATCAATATCAATATCAACATCAAGGGGACAAACAACAAAAGAAGCAATGTCCAATCTGTAAAAGAGGACATGAGTTGAAATATTGTTGGTATAATAAATACAAGAAAGTTTCATCAAGCAACTCTGGACCTCAACACCAAAAATCTCACAAGAGACATATGAACTACAATAAAGGGCAGAAAAAGGGGAACTAGAAAAGAAGACCCCATCATCAAGGAAATATTGTTGAAAAAGAAGAACATTCAAATAATGAAGACTTCTTATACACTGCTCGATCAAGTAAACCTTTCAAATCATCTAGTGATGTCTAGTATGTTGATTCGGGAGCCACTTGAAACATGACTTGCCATAGATTCTTGTTTACTTCAATTAGGGACACACCTTCGAAAAACCATGTTTCTTTGGGAGATGATTATGCATATACAGTTCAAGGGACTTGGAACATTTCTCTACCCCTTGGTTCATGCAACTGCATACTATCAAATGTCGTATATGTCCCTGGGTTGACAAAGAATCTACTTTTAGTCAGTCAACTCCTAGATCACAACTTAAAAATTGACTTTGATAGTCATCCCGAAAAGAAAATGTGTTTTATTCGAGACAAATCACGAGGCTCGAAAATAGTTACAAAAGCCTCCAATGTGGGACGCATGTTCCAGCTTGATTTTATCCACAAAGATGTTCATGCACTTGTGGCTAAGAACTCTACCTCAACATAGTTGTGGCATCAAAGACTTGGTCATGTTAGTTTCAAGTATCTCGAGACACTTCACCAACGTAATATGGTACATGGGCTACCATCTCTTCAGAAGGATACAGACAAGTGTCCTCACTACCTAGTAGGCAAACAACATAGAGCCTCATTCTAGAAAATTAGATACCAAGATCATGGTAAGCTTGATCTGGCTCATAACGATCTTTGTGGTTTGATGCAACCAATTCATTCTATATTTCAGTACTTTATGCTATGTGTTGATGACTATTTAAGAAAAATGTGGATTTTTTCTCTTCGCAAGAAAAGTGTAGATTTTGAAACCTCAAGAAGTTCAAAGTAGCTGTTGAGAATGAAACTAGTTATCCCATCAGAACTCTCTGTTCATATCGAGGGGGGAAATTCACCAGTAATGAGTTCAAATACTACCTACAAACTCATGAGATTCATCGACAAATTCCTCTTCGACACACTCTGCAGTAGAATGGTGTTGTTGAGAAATAAGTTGTACTATCATGGAAATGGTGTGATGCATGATTGATGACTTTGGACTTGTAAAGACAACAGTGTATTATTTGAACAGAGTTCCCACAGTTGCTCTTGACGGAGTAACACCACAAGAAACATGGTCAAAGTGGAAACCATCTATTGCACACCTTAGATTATTCGGGTGCAAAGAAAGTATGCACATACCCAAGCAGAATAGAAATAAATTGGACATGAAGTCACATAAACTCATCTTCATTGGGTACAATGAAGAGACTCTTGGGTACATATTGATGGATCCAAAGACTAGAAAAGTCTACACCAGTAGAGATGTTGATTTTTTTAGAAGAAAGAAGCAGAGTCTCCTCTTCTAGACTCACCTGATGTAGATTCTTCACCAGTTGTTAAAACTGAAGTTGATATTCCCATAGATGATGAAAGTGATGATGGTGATGATCTAATAGAACCACGACCCACGTGAACTGTTCAGTGTATGCCCAAGTGGTGTACTAGCATGTTAGGAGATGTAAGAATGGATGCTCCACTGGATACATCCACCCCTGGACCACAGAATCATAGTAAAGCAAGAGAAGAAGTTAAATTTTCTTTGATGAGTAGATTTATCGAGCCTAATGAGCCCTCTACAGTCCATGAACCCCTACAGTCAAAATCTTTGAAATATGCCATGGACTCTGAAAATTAGTTAGTAATGAAAAATAACATTTGGCAGCTTGTCAATCTTCCACCAGGGAAGAAACCCATTGGATGCATATGCATATTCAAAACGAAGTACAAAGTAGATGAGATGGTGGAAAAGTATAAAGCAAGACTTGTAGCAAAGATTTATACACAAAAATAAGGCATTGACTATGAGGACATACTTTATCCCACAGCTAAGATCAAAACGATCAGGATGATCTTTGCTCTAGTTGCACAGTTTGGTTGGAAAGTCCATCAGATGGACATAAAAATTTCCTTCCTGAGTGGAGATTTACAAGAAGAACTCTACATGATTCAACCTGAGGGATATGTAGTACCTGGTCATGAAGCAAAGGTATGCAGACTCAGGAAATATCTTTATGGCCTCAAATAGGTACCCCAGGCATAGTACATCAAAATTGATGGGCATCTCGTATAACATGGATTTGTTAGAAATCGATACGATCCTAATCTTTACCTTAAAAAGAAAGAGGGGAGATTTTGATTGTCGTTGTCTATGTGAACGATCTATTCATCACTAGAAATTCAGTGAGGATGATCGATGCAACGAAGAAATATCTTAATCAATCGTTCAACATGATAGATCTCGGGCTAATGCACTATTGTCTTGGATTGGAAGTATGGCAGAAAGAGAATCACATATTTTTTTCTTAGATCAATTATACCATGATAATGCTCAAGAAATTTAGGATGATGGATTGCACACCGATTTACACAACTCTGGAAAATAGATTGCAGTTATCTCATTCAAATCCATCTCCTGAGATAAATTCCACTCTCAATCGGCAGTTTATTGGGAGTCTCATTTACCTGACATACACTAGACCAAATATTACCTTTGCAGAAAGATATCTGTCTAGGTTCATGTAGGAACCCAAATTTTGTCATTGGAAAGAAGCAAGGTGCATCTTGAGATATCTCAAAGGACCAGTTAATCTTGGTTTATAATACAAGAAGAGCGATAACTTATTCTTGTCAGGATATTTGGATTCAGATCATACAGGCAATATTGATGACAAAAATCCACTTCAGGATTTGTATTTTTTATGGGATCTGGACCAATATCATGGGGAAGCAAGAAACAACACTTTGTTTCTTGTTCTTCCATAGAAGCCGAGTATCATTCTGTTGGAGAAGATGTCTGTGAAGTGATTAGGCTATGTCACATACTTGAAGGACTTGGAATATCCATAGGACAAACTTCCCACCATGTATGTTGACAATGAAGGTGTTCTCAAACTTTTTCACAATCCAGTTTGTCATGAAAGAACAAAACACATTGAGGTATATGTTCATTTCATACGTGAGCATGTGTTGAAGCACAATATACAACTTCAGTTCTTTCCAACAGCTAAACAAAGAGTAGATATCTTCACGAAATCACTTGCATGTGACAAGTTTGAGTTGTTCAGATATTTCCTCTCCTCATCCCTTGAGACAATGCAAAATTAAGGGAGGAATGCGAGGATAATCAATTATTCATTGCATAATTAATTTTTTTCATATAATGCTATATGGTTTTATTAACCATATTTGGCTTATTATATTCACGGGTATAATCTTTGTGTTGTTATAACAATTATGTCATTATTCATTTGTGCTTCCCAGATGTAATTTGGAAGCTACCGTGTTTTAGTTTGTTGTTGCATAGTTACAACTCCATATCTGTTTGTATCTAGGCTATCCAATATCTATAAATATTGTATCGTGTACTATTGTATTGGATTATGTTGATTAATATAATTCTACAGGCTTCCATCCATGTTCTACAATATTTTACCTTATAAAAACCTCAAAGAGGTAGAAATCCCACCAAAAACATAGCTTTCCATTAGAGAAACATTAGTCACATTTACAGTCCAGTAACTATATTTTCCACCTCACTTCTCCTCTCTCACACATTCACATTTTTCCTGGGCCTGTGTTCCCTATTTAATTTAGGGTTATCGTGTGTGACTCCCAATACACCTATTCACTTAATTGATTTTATAAATCAATTAATACATAAACCTTAGTTTATTTTTAAAAAATTAAAATATATTCAAATTTTTATTTATTAAATATAATATAAAGTTTATATTTATATTATTATTAAATATAATATTTATAGTAACCCACTTGAGATTATTATTCCAACAAAAATATCTATCAATGTTGTCATAGGACTTGATGGTTATTATTTTTTATTTCAGTTCTACTTTTGGATGTCTTAAATGTTTAAAATTTTTGAGAGTGTAGATATTTATACATGATATATTTTCTACAAGTCTTGTTTTAATTTGTGGTGGGTAACGATGAATTCGATGTATAGTGGGAGGTTATGAAATGGATTTGCATTTGGAAACACCTGTTAGCAAAAGGTAATTTTTTTGATCTGTGGACATATGCATAACTAAAACTTGGTATTGCGTGGGTTCAATTTTATTTGGGAACCTTGGCCTTTGAAGGAATTTATATAGGATATCCTTATGAATCATTTATGTTTCAAGAATTTCCAAGATGGATAGTTGGTCAGGAATTTATTTCAATTTGTTTAAGGGGATTATACTAGTAATCAAGAGTAGGCAGAGGAGACCTTTAAATAGTTATTTTAGTATGCCAAATAGTGATGACATAATATGAGGTATTGATATTTATGGTTCTCATATGATGTTTAATGGGGTGGATGTATCCAATGATGGTGTCATAATGATTGTAAGATTTATTATTGACGTGAATAGATTTTTTGGCTTAAGACAATCGACTTTGATCTTATTTTTTGATTAGTTTGGTCATGTTTGAGAAAAGGATTTTAGTTTATTTCTGTCAGGCCCCATTCTACACAAGATCAAAAACATCTAAAGGGTAGTAATAATAATGCTAATAATTTTTTAAAGTATATGCCAGAGTGAGTAAAACTAGCACCTTACGATAACTAATTTCATAATGTGACTAAGTCACAAATATAGAGAAGCGACACTAAACCACTTAAATGTTAAAGTCAAGGTGAGGTATTATCATAATTTTTGTTGTTGCGACCAAGTCAAATTTATGGCATTAATAAATGTAGAGTTAGCATAATGCCATCTATGTAATTTTAGAACAAAAGCAATTTTAAAATTTCGGTGATGATTTAATCATGACAAATTATTTTAACTACATTATAAAATCAAGAATTGTGATTACAATCATCACTTCAGAATGGATTATAATATTTAATTAATCACAACAATATATAATCATTTTTAAAATTATAAGGTGGTTACGGGAAGCCCATCAATGGCTAAAACAATCATGGGTCCAATTTAGTTCCGTAAATGAACCCATGCCTTTAAAAAGATTATTATCACAAGTTAAAAAGAGATTCCAATTAATTAAATTCAAAAAGCAAGGAAAACCTTATAACAGTTAAGTTAAAATTATATTAAATGTGAGCTCTTAGATTTGAAAATATCTCCAGCATAAGATGGAAAAAGCTAAAATTTCATAAAGTTAATCATAAAACCTAAAATTGTTTATTCTTTTCTCCCTCTCACAATTCGGTTGCAAGTTTATTTAGTTTTGTTTTCAGGTTGCATGTTAAATGATGAAGCTCACATGGATTTCAAGAAAAAATATTCAGAATGGTTTCTCTTCATTTGTGTTCTCATTTTATTTTAATACCTATCAGGGTTTGACCATATATATATTTTTGGATTAGAAATCCATTTCTTCTCCTTTGTTTATTATAACAGGATCTTCCAGTTTCTTAATTCATTTTGGTAATGGCTCTTCCACATATCAGATTTTTGAATGGTTATTTTACTTGGATAAAGTTTTCAATCCATATTCATGATTCAAATACACACACACACACACTTGTATATATATACATATATATTTAATTGTTTTTTATTAAATCAAACTTGGGCCATAATAGTGATAGGTTCAAATGGGTGGCCGATTTTTTTTTAAAAAGCCTTAGGGAATGTTTTGAATGGGAAAGGCCAAATACCATGGGCCAAGCCCGTTTTTTGGGGAAGGCCACAAAAAATTTGTTCCTGTTGGGTTTAGGGGGGGGGGATATGCCATAACTGCGACTGTGTCATATGCCACAACCAATGGATAGTGAGAGGGGAGTGGGGGTTGGGTTGAGAAAATCTTCCCAACCATCCCACTCCCAAACATATTTTTATTTTATTTTAAAACAAGACCATTGTTTCTTGATAACTTGATTAATTTAACAATAGTTTTATTTTTGAAAGTGAAGATTTTTTTTCTAAAGTTCTAACTTTTTTCTTAGTAAATTTTTGATGAGAAGAGTATAAAACAACTGAATAAGTAGATATATACAAACGTGCGCGTGCACGTGTGTGTGTGTGTGTGTGTGTGTGTGTGATGTGTGTGTGTGTGTGTGTGTGTGTGTGTGTGTGTGTGTGTGTGTGTGTGTGTGTGTGTGTGTGTGTGTGTGTGTGTGTGTGTGTGTGTGTGTGTGTAAATGCCAGTGATAGTATAAGCAAGAAAAACCAATAAGTTTAACACTATAAAAATTCAAGAACAATAATGAAAGCATGTTCCATAAGAAATTAATTAAGACATTTACGTAAGTTAAATATGAATAATCTTAGACATGATTTTACACTACCAAGTTAGAAAATTGAAGTATTACAGAGCTAGTGTGTAACAACAACATTATTCAAATTGAATCAACAAAGTGTAACTTGAACATAATTATTTTCATCTTCTAATCTTGATCATTGCAACAACAAATATTATGAGATTGAAAAACAAGTATGCAAGACATTTCTTAATTCCTTTGAAGGGAATTTTCAAATTTTAGTTATGAGAAAAGGAGAGATAATTTCATTCCAAATTTACCGTAAACATTCTAAATTTACTTTATCCCTTATACTAATTTATTTCATTTTCAAATGTAAGGTTTAAAGAGGGAAACACAGATTATAAAAATAACTCATAACCTTTGAAATCAAGGTGAAAACTAATTTTATAACAACAAATAGAATGCACGTTTTAAAAATCCAAAAAAAATCCTTTCACGAGTTTTTCAAAACACCATTTCAATAATACAACAGTTCATATTTGGAGGTCTAATTCATACATTTTTATTTAAAATGATAAGAATTAAAAACAACTTAAAATTAAAGTTTCAATCCCTCCACTAAAGTGGAGACAAAATGGAATTTTTTTCCAAATGCAAACATCTTTCCAACAACAAGAAAAGTTGTAATCTGCTCCCAAAAACAACTCCACTCCAAGCTCTGAACAAAATAAGAAAAAATCCAAAAAAACCATAGAAATAATCTTGGTTGACCACCAAACCAATTGGCTCATTACATGCCTCCAAGGAAACCAAGAAAGCATGTTAGTCTCCCTTGAATCCCATAGGAAAAGGATAAAACATAGCTCCAACTAGCAGTAAGGTGAAAGGATTTGTTCACATTAAAACAAGGTTTTAAAAATTACATTTAAAGCCAAAATACACCAAAGAAAACTAGCAAAGAGAAGCACAAATATTCATTCATGGGAAGAGGGGATGGAAGAATCCCAAATTTAAGATAACAAAAAACCTCCAAATTAAGCACCAATTATCTCCTTATATCTCCATTCAAATTTAAACCCTTATCACTCCATTATACTCCCCTTATCCCTCTATTCCCCTCTACATGAAGGCTTTTCAAACTGCAAGTTTTCTTAAATGGAGATTTGGGTTTAATTTCCAAACCAAATGGAAATCAACCCTTACCTACAAATGAAATGTAGTAGGATAAATTAAGATTCTTTCAAGCTTGACCAAAACGCATTGAAAGTGATTGAGGAATGGATTCATCCCTCTTCCCAAACAAGCTCCAAAATCCACACCCATCAAGGGTGGATGGAGTAAATTAAAACAATATTTATACATTTAAAATTTCCATTTTTTAAAATAAAAATTTTCACATGGGGTAAGTGTATGGAAATGGGGGACCAAAAGGGGTCCAAAAGTGGACACATTTTTCCTTAAATTAACAAAACCTAAACTTCATCTAATAATTTGGAATGCATATGCTCAAAATTTGACAAAGTGGTAAGAATGAGTAACGTAGATCTTGGAATATAGTCTCTAAACTACTAATTTTTTTTCGAAAATGGTGGATATTAAGAGGGTCAAATGTGGTGTACACACAAATTATGTCTATTTTTGTTTCAAAAAAATAAGAACCTATTGTATGTGCAACCCCATATTTTTTGAGTTCTATAATTTATTTTTGAAATCCTTTTAGTAAAAAGTTAGATAAAACCATGTATGTCCTACTAATTTTTCATAATTTTTTTGATGAATATATAATTTTTTAAATTAATTTTCAAAGCGCACACATCTCGAAAACGAACTATTTGTGTGTACACCCCGGTAACTTTGAGAAAACAAAGTCATATTTTTTCTTTTTTTTGAGTGCATGTAGAATATATTTTAGAAGAGCCATTTTAAAAAAAAATTGGATGAAAAAATCATAAATTGTGTACAAAAATGTATGCATGCATTTTGACAAGAAAAGAGGGCACTAGTAAAATAAATTAAGAATGAAAGCCTTAAACTAATAGGATTTTTGAAAAAAGTATATCGTCACAAAGGTAAAACTGAGCTTGATGTCGTAGTATAAGTTATTTTAGAATATTATGTTATAACATATGATAAATTGGTGTGTACACATGAGAGTTTGATGTTTTTTGTAAAACATAGATTTATTCTCAGATTACACAGTCCAAACATTAGGTTTGGATATCCAAATCAAATCCAAGCCTATGGTCTAGTAATTTCAAATCCAGATAAGATGAAATGCACTCATGTTATAATGCACTTGTGTTCCTATTTTCTATGTGGTATATGTGGTTGTGGGAGGGACATATTTACAAAAATAAATGGTTTAAGTATAAGTTTTTCATTTATTAATATTTATACTTTATTATTTTTTATAATAATAAAGAATAAAGTATAAAGATTAATAAATGAAAAACTTATCCTTTAAATTTATTTTAGTAAATATAAAAAATTATGGTCACTCTACACCTTTTGGAACTAGTCTCACAGCTCTATCAGTAAAAATTTAGAAGATGGTTTTTCATATTCTAATTTTCTCAGTACATAGGTATTTTTCAGGATTTCAACATTTATTCTAAATCATTTAGGGTTTAAATTCTACAATCGATGTCTATTTTTGGAAAGAATATAGTCATTGTCTAGGTTTTTGGGCCTTTTATATTGTTTACTGACATTTGTAGGAGTGTTATATGTGTCAAAGCTATATTTTGTAAACCTCACAACTCCCAAAAGTAGCAACAATTTCTTGAATATATGGACTCATGCAATTTTTATGATTGCACCCATTTTCCTCACGATGTTTTAGATCCTATAGAGACCTCAAGATGACCATTCCCTTGATTATTTGAATTCATAAAAAATTACATATTTATTTTGATTTATTACAACACATAATAAATCAAAACAAATATGTAAGTTTTTATGAATTCAAATAATCAAGGGAATGGTCATCTTGAGGTCTATAAAGGATTTAAAACATCACGAGGAAAATGGGTGCAATCATAAAAATCATGAGTTCTGTGAAAGATCTGAAACATTATGGGCTTCATCAATATTCAAATCATGAAAGGAATGGTCATCAAGAGTATGATAAGAGAATATCACCACGAGTGATGGTGGAAATCATCTCAGGCTCACAAAAAATACATATTTTATGAGACTGTTTCTAAACCCTTAATCAATGTTGGGTAATGAACACACACCTTACAAGTCATGGAGGTGGAATTTGTTGTGTTTCATTACAATGTGGAGGTCAAGAACATGGAATTAATTCTCAAACATTCCTCTAAGCTTCATTCAAGGATTAATCCTTCTATCAAGAGGAGGAAACCTATCTCCATGATGATTAATCAAGAAAGAGGGTATGCAGACATAATAAACATGTTTCCACTCAGGTGACATCTTGGTAAAGGGGGTGAATTATGAGATTTAGAAGATACCATCATGTTCAAATATGAAAAGTGTGGCTCAATGAGTGAATTGATGATCATCATATCCTGAATCTACCATTGTGTCTAAATATCTTTGATAAACAAATAAAAATGATCTAGTCAGGCATCCAAGATCATCATGTGTGAACGATCAAGAAGTCACCTATTCTCCTGAGAGGGATACGAGAAATAAATGTATGAGCATCCTAAATATGACTCCATTCAAGGATGATTTTGAAGAATGGATGGATAAGAGGATGATCTTCATATGGATATGATGCCATGGTGAATTGAATAACCCAAAAATGTAAAACTTAAACCATGAAAACCAAGCCACGGTGTGAAATCTTGCTCCCAAATCTTCTTGAATCCCTCTGCGGGCTTACCTACTTCCAATGTCATGATCACCTTGTCCTTAAAGGTAATCCTAATGCATTGGGTGAACATGTATAAGTTTCAAAAAAGGTATTAAAAGGTCCATTCTTATATTCATTGATGTTTAGTAAAAGACTAATTTGTTGGCAAGCCTAAAAAGGCAAATTTCAGTCATTTCAGAGCATGTGTGCATCCTTCGGGAGGGTTATGAAAAGGTCTTAAGTATTTAAAGGTTGTATTTTAAATACTTGAAGGTGTTTAAAGTTGTTTAGGAATATTTAGGAAACTTTTGATTATTCAGGGATAGTTTGTTCAACAACGATATTTCAGGTGTAAGGAATGAGTAGTCAAATTGTGAACATTGACTTCTCCATCTGATTCCGGGAGCTCCGTAAATATTTAGGAGGAAAACAAGTAGGCCCCTGAAATCTTTAATAATCCTTTACATTTTGGGAGCATCCATTTTGATCCAAGGCCACCGAAGGTGATGCTAGCAATCATCTCATACTCTCAATCAATACATACCTCTCAAGAGTGTTTCTAAACACTTAATTAGTGCTTGGTAATGAGATCAATACATTGTACAGGTCGAGAACATGTGATTAGCCTTAAAATTCTAATTACATGTGGATAAAATTGATCAAAAGGGTGTTCTCTACAATGATATAAGATTCTTCTCTACAATTTTGTGACTCAAGAAGACTCCTAAGTTCAATAACCCAATTCTAGGTAGATTTATCTTCTAGGAATCCTTATCAACTGAGATATTAATATTTTGTTGTTGAAACCCCAAAATATATTTTTCTATAGCCTGATACGGAGAAAATTAAGATTTATTATCATACACACCCTTCTTGAATCATTTACATATTGAATAACCTTTAAGAGGATTAAATTCAATTTTCTTATTTTATAATCCAGATCTTTGTACACCTAATATGCTCCCATGATTAATATTTAGGTTATTAAAACCTTGAGATTTAACAAAATAGAGTGAAGGTTGGAAGAAAATGCTAGATTTCATGAACTATTAATATCCTAAAGGTGTGAAGGAAAAAGACATGTATGAATATCCTAAAGTTGATTCCATCCGAGGAGAATTATTGAGCCAGGAGGGGTAAGAGGATGATCTTCATATAGAGCATCATGTATGTAAGAATGATAAATCATATGAGTTTCACTTGATGTAACTGACTTGGTAGTATCATTCAAACCTTATAGTGTGATCACACTTCAAAGGAGGAAAGACATTACAACCACCTCATTTTAGTCTAACAGGTGGCCACATGACAAGAATCTCATTCAATGATAAATCCTTCCATCTACATGGTGAATACCTATTTCAATAAATGATAGATAATAAAAAAAATTAGCATCATAGAGTTGATTTGTGATAACTAGGGTTAATTATGGAGGCCTTGAAAAGTAAGAGAGTGATCCTCACTCTTTCCTTGTAATTAGAAGAGAACATCATGTTCCCATCACAATGTAGTTCTCAAAACAGTGTTTCTAAACACTTAAGTCATCACTTGAGGATTTAGGAACATGCTTTCAACTCATGGTAACTCATTTTTTACCACTTTTACATGTTAGAAGTTTAATCACTCAAAAACACAACCTAGGGTGTTAGGAAGGTGTTTTCAACTCACAAAATTTGGCCCCGTCCTCATGAGATCCTCACCCATGGTAAAAAATAGTCTATTTATGATAGTAACCATTCTGAGAGGTACTTATCAACATTTACAAATATTCACCTATCACCATGTGGTGACCATCTCTCTAGATCTTATAAATTTAGGGCCATTTTTGTCTAGAATTGAAAGGGGCGACTGTACTATTTTTAAATTCTTCATGAAACCTTCAAGTCTTAGAGAAAAATAGATGTTACCATCATGTATAGGATTTAGATATCTTTCAATTTCCTATCTATTTTCCTCCTAACTCCTTAAAAATCTCCAAAAATCATTCGGAGAAGTCAAATTTCGCCATTCATGTTTGTTCCTTGCACCTAGAAAAAACATTGTTGATCAGATTTTCCTTAAATGAGAAAACCTTTCTTGAATCTTCCTAAATTTCCTTCCAAACTTCTAAAAGGCCCCAAAACCTAAAAAATGAATGTATTCTTTCCCAAAATAGACATCAATTGTAGAATTTAAACCCTAAAATCTTTAAGCTTAATGTTGAAATCCTAAAAAAATACCTATATACTAACTAGGTTAGAATATGAAAAACCATCTTTTAAATTGTGACTTGTGGAGCTATGGCACTAGTTCCATAAGGTGCAAAGTGACCCTAATTTCTTATATTTACTAAAATAAATTTAAAGTATAAGTTTGAATATACTTAAACAAATTATTTTAGTAAATATATCCCTCCCACTATTTCCCACTGTTGTGTCGAGTTTTCATTGATGTGTTTGTGTTGTCCCAGTGTCTCTTTGTCATCGAAATTGTGTGTCCTGGGATTCATAATGTGTTGTTGTAATTGTTAGTCCATGCTAAGCCAAATCAATGTACTTTAAGTGCATGGGAGTCTAGTGGGAATCTGTGGTGAAAAGTGAGGAAGTGAAATTATTGGAACATGTGTAGACTAGGTGAATGAACTCATCTTGACACTCAGGAAGTCAAGAAACAGGTCTTGTAGTAAAACACTACATCTAGCCAAAAGTAGTCTTTGAGAACTCCATTGTTTTGGCATGCAAATGAGATAGATCAGAAAATTTTAGAGCTATTAATTTCAAAATAATCATGGGGAATGATGAGGGAAGATTTCCTAGTGCTTCATGAAAATTTTTAGGTCCTTAAGAGGTCATTTGAGCAAGTTATCTGAGGTTTCGCAAAACATGTCTATTGAAAAGCTCATTTTGAGCTGCTTGGCTTCTTAGCAGTCGTGAAAAAATATTGAGATTACTTCAGATAAATCGTAGAAGGAATTTTTTGAGTAAATTTGTCTAGAAATCATATGCATAAAGTTTCAAGTCAATTGGAGGTGTCATTGAAAAGATATGAGCATTATTATGAAGTAGTTGTATATTCTCCTAGACCGTGTTTTGAGCTAAGAAGAATAAAAAGGTTTGCTTGGCCTCCAATGCCTTATTTGATCATTTTTAAAGCTTTAAGGAGTGTATTAATGATGATACCAAGTTTTTTTAGTAGTTTACATGGTTTTCACTTAAAGTTCTAGCTACAAGATTAAATCCTTCATATAGTCCTGGAAAGCAGTCAAGGAATCATGTTTCAATTCTTATGAAATCATTGTTCTAGGTTGGTTCTCTCAATTCCAATGCTCCAAATAATATTTTTCTTGATGTATAGTGATCAGAGAAGCTCTATTCTTTAATGGTGTAAACTTGTGAAGCATAAAAAAGTGTTAGTCCATCAACCTTGGCTAGGACAAAGAGCTTTGTACACTAGTTCTCAGGGCAATAATGGAAAAATCATGAAAATTTTGATTCAATGAGGCATACTTGAATTTAAAGTGGAAAAAAATAGTTTTGAATAACATTCAATTGCGTTAAAGTCACTGTCAATACATAACAGGGGGATAATTATGGTTGAAATGTTTTTAAAAGTAAGAACCTCTGTTTTTTGCTAGTCAAAATCATTGAAGACCTTCATCATTGAATGCATATGGATTAGTTTACATTAAATTCATGTTTGTAGAAGGTGTGTATCTCCCTCATCAAGCTAAAGGAAATTGATTTTTTTTTTCATTGATCAATGTGCAAGAAATAAAAATTTCTTCCCTCTCGGGCTTCTCTGTAGACCTAGGGTTTTCTAGAAATATTTTTACCTCATTATTCAAATTGCATCAACCAAATTTATCCAAATTTTAACAGAATATCTATGGGATCAATATGACTAGGTTGAAAAAATAATTTTATCATTTGGTGGAGTATTTGTGGAGATTTATTTAGCATAAGTTTTGGAGTTCGACGAAAATCACAATTTTTCACAGTTGAATGAAAGTTTGTGCTTTTTATTACAATTTGAAGGAAGTGTTTGTTTAAATCAAGTTAAAATGATTGAGAAATGGTTTGGGAACTTATTTAATCACATTTCTATGCATCCATAAGGGTTAATTTGTTTAGATCCTATAGAAATGATTGAAGATTCAAACACAGTTATTGATTTGCTCTTGTCAAGCTGTGGAAATGTTATTTGAATAAACTATGCTAAATGATGTTAAACTGTCAAGTTATCTAGTTTCTCTTTTCATCACTCCCTCAGCAAATCACTTGAGACTTTAAGTAGTGCACTTTAATGCATCAACAAAATTTCTCTTACTCATAAAGTAGGTGAAACTTATAAGATACAGGGTTTCATATGGAGACAAGAACAAGGCTTCATTGCTTTGACTGCAACATAGTGCATGTATAATTTTGACTATAATTTAGTCCATGTTTAAAGGGCAATATCAACAAGTCTTCAACCCTCAAATTTCATCAACAACCTTACACTTCGAATGGAATAGTGAAAGTTCTCTTGTGGACTATTACATGTTATTGTCTCTTCAATTCAAAGAGAATGTCAAAAGAATCAATTGATTACTTAGTTCATTCAAAAGGTTGAAGTTACTAATTTGGAGTTTGAAACAGAACAAGAAAATTTAAAAGACATGAGTTACTAAGTATGCCTTAAGGTTTAAAGATAAGGTGAAAATCCTCTTGCATATGAAGACATCAAAGTAATGATGATTCTTGAAAAGAAGGGTAGTTTGTGTGAGTCATTTTTTGATGGAAAATATCAAAGCTGGAAAAGTGTAGATAGGGTATATGATATGTGGTTTTTTTAGAGAAATAATATTGGCTGGAAAATAGAGAAAGGAATATATGCATAAAGGTGAATACACTTTGATGTTGAGACCATGAGAGGGTAGTCAACAAGTGAGTGAAATTAATAACATGTTATAATAGAACTCAGGTTGCAAGAAAGTTGAAAAACAGTGAGTAAGAGAATAATAGAGAGAAGATAAATTAATGGTACAATATATACATCAACCACATATTTTAGAGGTAAAAGTGATAGCTAAGAAGGTTGTTACAAGATAGAATTAGGACAAGTTTTTGTGGTCATATATTTCTTGACAGTTCATGAGTTAAGCAGCCAGATGTATTGCAGTTTGATGAAAGATGAGCTCTAGAAAGGTTTCCATAATTTTTTAATAAAAAACAAGTCACTAAATGGTCATTCAAACATCAGAATTTTTTGAGTTGGTAATTATACTAATAGAAGTAGGTGCTTCTCATTTTTTAAATGAGTAGGTGCTCAGTACATTATCTAGCTAGTTCTAAGTGCAATCAGATGTTGGTGATTCTTAGATCAAGTAGGTGCTTGATCATTGTAAATCAGTATTGAATCAGTGTTCAAATAAAAAGGTTGATTTCAAAGTGGTTTTTTCCCTTCTTGGGTTTTCCCACTATAAATATGTGTCTCATTCTTTGAGTTGTGTGTTTTAAATTTTTTCTTGTGCTCATAGTTTTGCTGCTACTACTAATTAAACAAGATAGAAAGTTTTAAAAATAACCTTATTTAGGATAAGAACTGATTCACCCCCCTCTCAATGCTTGTGAGTTTCAACACCCACAACACCATATAAAACATAGAAAATAGGAACATAAACGCATTATAACGTGTGTGTTATACCACAAGTGCATTATAATGCACTCATATTATAGACTTTGTAATTACCAATCATAACAATTCATAGCGTGATCGCGCTTTCCCAAAACACACTCACGTTTCACTCTAAATAAAAAATGTGTCCTCTTTTTTGTCCCCCATCTCCATGCACTTTCCCCATGCAACAATTCAATTCATAACCAAATAAGAAGAAAAATTGAGCAAGATACTACCTTGCAATCAGAAGCCCAAAATCCAATTCCAAATTTTATGTCCAAGACTCCAATTTCCTTTCCAAGCTTTTCCAAAAACTATGCTCCCCACAAATTTTGCAAGAAAAGAATCACATAACCATAAACAAGAGAGATTATTAAAGAAAATAATCCACCAATCAAGTTAATGGGATGGTGATTAGTTTCACCCTCTACCAAAACTATAATCAATTCCCATTATCCAAAATTAAATTCCAAATATACAGAGAGGATAGTAAAATTAATCCCAAACAATCATAAGAATTTCCCCAATTCCAACACATTCCCCAATTTCAAAATTTCATATTGAAAAAGTGAGTAAGAAGAGGAAAATTGAGCCAATATTCTTCATTTACCTTTAAAGGATCCCACCTACCCATAGGGATAGGGGAAAATAAGGTAATTTTCTTGCATTTTACCCTTCCTAAATGGAACATCTTTCCCAAATCCGATTTTAGAAAAGATGTGGCATTTAGGAGGGGGAAATTAGGCTCACCTAATCCAAGATTAGGTTTCCTAATCCCTCCTTAACCCAAGCACAACATCCCAAGCCAATAAAATTCCAGAAACTAAAGAGGGGTAAAATTAAGCCCTAGATAAACATTAAAGAAGAAAGAAACAGAAAGAGAGTTAAGTTTAAACCATAGAACTATAACAAGAGGTGAACATTTCACAATGTTAGAAGATAGATGATAGAATCACATAGTTATGAAATTTCAAACATATTAGAAGGTATAAATATGACGAATAAAGTGTCACAATTAACAAGAAAGGAAAAGTTTGGTTGTTTAAGGCCCATTGTGCTAGGTGGAGTATTTTTCCTAAATCTGATGTTTCTTACACGTGAAATAATTTTCATGTACACACTCAAGGAAAACCTCATACCTATCCAATACCAATAATCGAAACTATGATAATATTCGTATGCATCATAACAATCATCCATACACATTCACAACTAGGTAAGTAGTATATCATAGAAATGAGTAATCAAAGATAGCACGAAGGTTTATGACCATGCATCTAGTATGAATCCAATAGTAATAAAAGATCATGATCAAACTAAATCATGATATCATCTTAACACATATAACATATCAATGAATGTGGTCATCATATGCCTCATCGATAAACTATTAGCAAGAGTTAGTATACTAGTGCTAGAAAATAAGCATATCATGAAGAAATGTCACACCAAAATAGTAGAACATCATATTAATATCCTTGTCAATATAGATAATCATTATATAATGAGTCAGTATAACTCAAAATGAGAATAAGAAAATAGGTGGCTAGGAATTCACTTCCTTTGGGAAGTCACTAAAAGAGGTAAGGGTATCAGACTCACAATTGTATCTCATCCTCCAAAGTAGTTGCAGCCTCATCATACATGGTCCAGTTCTCATCCCCAAAAGGCCAGCCTCCTATGCTGTAGAGTACACATGGGCTCTAAAATCCACTATCCTTTAGCCTCCACTTTTAAGGCTGACAAATCTAAAACATGATATGTGTTAGGGACATACTTTAATAACACTGAGATGTGAAATATGTCATGGGAACAAGATAAGCATTGAAAAAGAGCTAATTAATAGGCCATTAGATCAATAATCTCTAAAATCTTGAAAGGCCCAGAAAAACAAGGGGATAATTTAGATCCCTTTCTATAACAAATTAGACTCTTGTGCAGATGCACTCTTAGAAAGACCTTATCAACCAAAAGGAAGTGATGCTCTATCCTCTTTGTGTCAGCATATGCCTTCTCGAATGCATGAGCCTACTCAAAATGTTGCTTGATAAGAAAAACCTACTATTCCATATCCTAAAGATAAGCAGGGCTAAGAACAATCCTATCATCTAATATGTCTCATCTCAACAGTATCCTGTAAGGTCTCACATATAAGGCCTGATATGTCGACATGCCAATAGAACTGTACAAACTATTGTTATAAGAAAACTCAACTAGAGATAGATAATTCTCCCATATTTTTTGTTGATCCATCACATACATCCAAAGCATATCCTTTAGCATCTGGGTCACCCTCTCTATCTTCCCATTTGTCTAAGGGTGGGACATTGAACTGAAATCAATCTGTTTCCCCAAGGTTGATTGAAAATTCGTCTAAAACTCAGAAGTGTAAATAGTGTCATGATCACAAATGATGATCCTAGGAATTCCATGAAGTCTCACCACATCATCCATAAAAACTTGAGCTATGGAAATTTCACTATAAGTGATATTCAATAAAGAAAAGTGGTAACCTTGGTTAACTTTTCCACTGTCACAATGATGACATCATGATGATATGATGAATTGGAAATACCAACAATAAAATCAATCAAAACCATGTCCCACTTAAACTCTGGAATATCATGTTGGTAAAGAAGGCCTACAGGGTGAGAATTGTTGGCCTTCTTCATCTAGTTCTAAAGAAAACGGGCTAGGAAATATACAATATCAAGACATAACCCAGGCCAAAAGTATAATTATCAAAAGTCTTCATACATATTCTTAGCCCTTGGATGAGCCTCATAAGAAGCTCGATGTGCCTCCAAAAGAAACAATCTGCATTAATATCCTTCTCTAGAAACATATACGTGTCTCTAGAATCAAAGAAGACCATCTGAATCTAAGGTGAAACCTACATAGTTTCCCTCTGAAAGCCCTTGAGACTTTACCATTCTCCTGATACCCTTGTAGAATCTGTCACCTAAAATATGCTGAAGTATCCTACCTCTAAGGTATGATCGTAAGGTTAAGTTATAGTTTTCATGTTGTCACCTACGCAAAGCATCGTTGACAAAATTTTACTTTCCCTTGATGTATTGAATGTCCATATCGTCCTCATAAATAAACTCCATATAAAGCCATATTCGGGCATTAAGGTTTGCCTACATAGAGATATGTTGAAGGCTCAAATGGTCTATCCTCAAAACAAATAGGCTTCCCAAAAGGAAATGCCTCTAACAAACTAATGTGTGAACTATTGTTGTAAGCTCAAGATTATTGGTGGGATAGCTAAGTTCGTAATACTTGAGCTTGCAGGACTCAAAATAAGTGACGTGATGCTCCTGCATGAGAACTACTCTAGGTACCTCTATCGATGCATCCATGCAAAACACAAAGTTGACCAAAGGATTAGAAACAAGGATGGGTGCAGTAATCAATCACTCCTTGATAAATTGAAAGCATGCTCACACTTCTCTAACCAATAGAACTTATTCCCTTTGCGATGAAGGGAAGTGATAAGATTAGAAATCTTATAAAAATATTGTAAAAACCTATAGTTATAACCATCTAACCCCATAAAACTCCTAACCTCATTCATTGAGCTGGGGGCTGGCTAATTAATGATAGTTTGGATCTTAGAGGGATCTACTGAGATACCCTTGCCTATGATGATGTGCCTTAAATATTAAATCTCAACATGAAATAAGGAATACTTCTCCAAGTTCTTTAAAATTCGATGCTCCCTCAAAACCTATAATAATTGTCTCAAGTTCTCCTGGTGCTCCTTTACTGAGCATAAAAATATCAAAATGTCATCCAGAAATACAATGAAAAATATATCTAAGAAGGTATTGAAAACCCCATTCATGAGGCTCATAAATACTACAGGTGCATTCATTAGACTAAAAGGGCCCATTATGAATTCATAATTTCCATACCAAGTCTGAAAATATGTCTTAAGAACATCTGCCTCTGCAATACATAGCTAATGGTAACCTAACTTCATATCTATCTTAGATAACACTCTGGTTCTAATCATTTGATCAAATAAATAATCTATGCGGGGAAGAGGATAATGGATCTTCATTGTTACCTTGTTCATATTTATGAAGTCAACAAACAACTAAAGGGATATATCCTTATTCTTCACAAAAGTCATCGGTGCGCCCCAAAGAGATATACTAGGTTAGATGAGGCCCTTCTCTAATATCTCTTCTAACTGAATCTTGAGCTCGTGGAGCTTGGGGGTAGTCATACTTTATGAAGCAAGGGAGATGGGTAGAGAACCTAGGACAATGTCAATGGGAAATTCCACCTCTCGACATGGTGGCATACCAGGGAGATCACTAGGAAAAACATATGCAAAATATCACAAAAATAGGGCACTTGTATGGAGGTGAACTCACTGGATTTTCATAATATGTATCATTGATTATGATAGAAAACATCTAACACCCACTACACATGCTCTACTTAAGATGCATAAAAAATATCATATGCAAGGAAATAGGTCTCTGAACCCCATAAATCACCGTAGAAATGCCCAAGTCATCCAAACACTATATAATCCATACCTAGAAAAACCTCATATGATCCCAATGAAATAATATCGAGTTCAATGGTAGTGGAGAACACACCAAGGTCAGGGATACAACTCTCCACATAAATATCAATATCGAGCTTGGCCCTAGTGGCCAACTCTACCTACCATCTATCATTCTTCCTAAAAGCCACCAAACCAAACCTATCCATGAAAGAAGGTGATATGAAGGATTGAGAAGCTCAAGGATCAAATAAAATAGTAAAAGGTATACCTCTAATCATACATGTAGTATCAATTAATGTGGCATGGTGCTCAGATTGATGGTTCACTACCACAACATAGACACGATGAGTGTGCCCTATGTCACTAGTTGTCTTCTCAAAAACAAGTTCCTTTTTTCCTTTAAAAAAATAGGGTCTCTAAGGACATAAACGAGCATAGTGATCATGGGTTTCAAAAATGTAACAAATTAGTGAATCCCTCTATGAAGGAGTCCTTCATGTACTTTGGTGTACTGATCATGTGCATCCTACCTACCTGAAGTAAAATGGAATGAGTGGGGGGGAGAATCATTCCTAATTTTTTAAAATTCATTTACCATTGTTGTAACATCCATCATATATCCATTCAATCACATACATTCCATATTAGCTTATTAAGTGTACATCATACATTCAAATGAACTTGAAATAAGAGAGAGAACACAAAAACACAAGATGTATGTGGGAAACCCTCAAGGGTAAGAAAATCCACTGAAAACTTTGTTGATATTACACACAACATAGACTCAAGTGAATATTACACATCACAAGATATTTCTTTAGTGACGTACAGACCCCACAACAAGTACCAACCCCTAAACCCTTTTTATATTGCTCACAACAAGATACCTGCATGAATATGACTCATCAAAAAATATTTTGATGAAGTATGACCACTGTAAATATGATGATAGTGATCTCAAAATTCAGCTCCAAATTCCTTCAAACCCTTTGCTCAAGCACAACTTCTTCAAAGCACTCTCTAGGTATTTCATGGAATAATTTGGATTGAAAACCTTTCACACATATTCTCCATCAATATTTTGAAATTTTCATACATCCTCATATATCTCTTTATGCCTTCAAACCTGATACACTCTCCTTATTTGGTCACACTTTTCTCCCATGCATAACTAGTCCACAAATGAACCCAAAAAAATTATTTTATAAGCTTCACTTATTTATAACCCAAGGGAGGTCAGTCATAAAACTTTTTAATGACAAATAAAACTTAATAAAATTCAAGTAAACTCATTACAAAATTCAGATATGACCCATACAGGTTGGTCATGCCCAAAACCTCCATACAAGCACAAAAATGCCTCAAAATTCCATCACTAGGATGAGAAAAATCCACTCACACAAAAACCATGATTATTAAAGATCAAAAATTAACCACACGTGTACTATAAAATATAAGCATCATAAATGGCCAGAAATTTACGTAGACCAATCAAATAAATCATGAAATGGGCCCATTGGCTCATATCCTTCACCAAACAACTATTTCCAGCACCTTGTCTTTAACTTTGGGCCTCAAGACCACCCAAGATCAACTAAACTATCACATGTGACCACTATATCAAAACGTCAAAACCTATATAAAAAATCCATTCATGTTAGAAATAATTAAACATTTATATGTTCAAGCCACAACATCTTTCCTCTTAGGCAAAACATCTTGCTTAGAAACCAATTTTGTAAATTCAACTAGTTTGCACCCTTTATGTCACTTTCAAGACCTCCAAATTCATTCAATAGGAACAAAAATCATCCCTCTTCATTCTCTATGTGGTACAAAGAATCAACTAATCAATTTCATTCCTCAACCAACTCATTCTTTCAGCCTGAGTCTAACTATCCTGATAAATGTAGTTACCTTTGTTCTTACAAAATGACCAAGAAAACCTATCAAATCAACTTACCATAAGACAATCCATACCTCATTGGAATGCTATATGAATCCTATTTCCAAATAATAAATTAATCTGAAACTATCATGGACATGTATAACAACTCTGGAGCTAACATAAATTCTAATTTAGTTTTTACCTTCTAATTTAGTCTTTACCTTCTTAACGATCGTTCATAAAAATGTGACAATAAAGCCACCTAATTATTTTTAAAAAGATTCATAAATTACCTAAGAATCTATGCCAAATATCTGAGGTCCCCATGCAATGCATATAATTCACATCGAGCATCAAAAGTTCCATATTTGTCTAAAAAACACACTATTACTTACCCAGTTTTACCCAAACAATCATATCTTGCAAAATATTCTTTAGGATGCCCTAAAAATTTTCATGATTTATCATGAAAACATCTTATAACCAATAAAACTCACCTCATATCCAAATTTTATCTCAAACTCTTCATTCATCAAGAGTTACCTGTACTTACTTGCCTGTTTCTCACTATCTACTTCCCAAAGACCTCATACATGCATAAAAGCACTGAATACTGACCTAAAAATCACTATATACCTTAGTTATAGTGCCACCATGTTGATACCACGATTTTCAAGACATATCAGCTCTAAAACACATACCTTTATCTCATTTTTCATGCTCCAGGGCTACGACATGATCAAAATGTATATGTAAGGAAGTCTAAGTTGTAACTTAGCACATTCAGGGAGTTGTAGCTTCCATGTAGGTGTGTGCCTATAGAAAGAAATCTCTTGTGATGCATAATATTCACTATTCACTTGAGTCCTTTTTTTGTGTAATATAAACATAGATGTAGGGGTTGGTGCTCCTTGTGGGATTGGTGTCTCACTAAACAAATCTTGTAAGATGTGTTCTATTCTTATGAGTCCTTGATTTGTGTAATGTACGCAACAGTTTTGGTGGGTTTTTCTTCCGAAAGGGTTTCCCATGATAAATATCTATGTTGAGTGTTTAAGTGTTTGATGAATAATTGATTGATTGTATACTGCTCATACATATAGATTGGTAAAAAATCTAAAATTGAATCAAGAGTGTAAAATTTTTAATCTGCAATGATTCACCCTCCATTTCAATGCTCTTGATCTGTAATAATTTGTATCAGAGAGAGTTCTAATTACAAAAGCTTAACATCTTCGAGGATATCCTCCTATCACAAGGATGGCATCAAATCAGGAACAAACCAGTCTATCACTATCTAGATCACCTTTGTTCACAAGAACAAATTATGCATTCTGGCGAATAAGAATGAAAATATATTTGATGTCACTTGGGTTTGACATCTAGGAATGCATTGAGAAAGGATATACAACTCCACCCACACCGATCACCTCTTCAACGGATAAGCCAGAATATGAGTGCAACTTAAGAGCTATGAATTTTATCTTATGCGGTTTGACTGAGATGGAATTCATAAAATTAATGCACTTTACAACAATAAAGGATTTATGGATAAAATTGTAGAGTATCTATAAAGGAGATGAGAAAGTTAAACTGGAAAAGTTACAAACTTATAGAGCTTAGTTTAAGAATTATAAAATGAAGGAAGATGAGAGCATTGTGACATATATGCAGAGAACAAATGAGGTCATAAACATGATCAGAGGATTGAGAGAAAATATAGAAGAATCTGTCATTGTTAAAAAGGTTTTGAGATCCCTAAAAAAAAAGTATGATGCAAAGGTTTCAGCCATAGATGAAGCAATGGGAATGAAGACTCTTACAATGGATGAACTGTAGAGCACCCTTACTGCATACGAAATGAGAACTGTCAGAACCAAGACCACCAAGAAAGAAGTGGCTTTCAGGGTTAAGAAAGAAATGAAGTCTATTCAAGAAGATGAAGAAGAATCAGGTTCCATGGATGAGCTGAATGAAGAAAATATTGAGGCATTGTTCATGAGGAAATTGAAAAGAGGCTTTGGTAAGTACAAAGGAAAACTCCCATTAAAATTCTTTTCTTGGGGACAAGTAGGAAATTTTTCTAGTAGATGTCCAAAAAAGAATAAGGACAATCTATCTAAACATGAGGAGCACATTCATAATCATAATACAATAGAAACTGAGTATAAAAACAAAGATAACAAGAAGAAATTCTTCATGAAAAAAATAAACTTCTACTATAAAGAAGAATCTAGTGAATGGGAGTTCAGAAACATAGAAAACTCTGAAAATGAAGATAATGAAGATCAATCAGAATGTATGTTTATGGCTGTGGACACGGATGAAGAAAGTATCTCCAAAGGGAAAAAATCAGTTGAATATGAAGATTTTGATGAAGAGGAAGCTGATGTAAATCTTGAATCAGAGTTGGTAAGTGCACTTGAAGAACTGTAACTATGCATAAAGAAAAATCAGAAACTAAGATACACATTAAAGGATTATGAGGAACAAATATGCATCTTTGAGAAAAGACAAGCACAAAAAGGAAGAGGAGGATAATGAGATAAAGAAACTTGAAACTCAGCTAGGGAAGATCTCTAAGTCCTAGAAATCAAAAGAGGAGGAGTGCTCAAAGTGAACACAGAATTGGATGAATTGAATTCTTAGATGGACCAAATGTTCAAAAAACTAATTATGTATGAAAATATAGAAAAGAGATCTATCGTGCTAACCGATATACTCAGCAACCAATGTGATACAACAAACAAGTTTGAAATGGGCTTCAAGGGAGAAAGAAAGGAGAAAAAGTTAGAAAAAACTGAAGAAAATAAATCCATGGCTACACCAAGTACTTCATCTGCTATAAATAGAGATTTCCACAAATCTGTGAGAAGAGTAAACAATGTTCCTAGGATCACCTATGTAATGAGGTACCCACATTGTAGTTAATTTTACTCCCACTATAAGAGGAAGGAATCCCACGTACGCAATCCTATCACCCAACAGAAGCTGAGTGCTCAACCGAGACACGCACGGGTGCCGAGTCTCTCTTTTATGTGAGTTTTTAGTGGGAAGCATTCATCAATGATTAGTATAGGAGTATTCAGGAAATAAGTTTAGACATACAAGGATTACAGGGCTCAGGACGGCCTCCAGGTCCTTGTAGTTTCTTCAAACTGTGTGTTTTAAAAGACTCCATAACATATAATATAACAGAAAGAAAGATACAACCATTCATTTATAGCATGAAAGGAAAGATAACTTCTATGAATGAAATATACATGAAACCCACAGATATTCATATCTAATTACAATAGGTAACATCATTGTATTCATAATTTCATTACAAAGAGCCATAGAGGGAAGACTGCAGTCATGCACATCACTAGGCTTGTATAACTACGCAAAAACAAAAAAGAAATTACAATGCTGAGCTCAGTACATCAGAGCCTTACTCACAATAATCCTATAGAGCTTTGCCCATGTTATCTCTCTCTGTGTGTATCTCTCCTATCTTCTCCTCTTATGTCTATCTTTTCCTTTGATCCACAGCAACTTGTATTTATCACCTTCCCGCGCTACCAACTTGCCTTGCCGCGCTCTCAGATCCGTCACCAAGTGTTGAATGTGGTCCTTCAACGAGCATGTTTCCTCAGGCTTAAGCTCTCCACTCCATCTCATGATGGTCTTATAGAAGATTCCTTTGCTGGCATGCCCTTTCCTAGGCCACCTGTTGCCAAGCTGGCATGTTATCCATGGGCAACTGATCATGCTTTTCACGTGTTCTGCCTTTGTTGCCTAAATCGGCTAAGTCCTGAATCTCCTTTCACGTGCTATGTGCGCTATATGCTTTCTTGAGCCTTTTCTCTTGAACGCTTTTACCTTTCCTACCATCCTGTAACTGGGGTCCCGCACGCCCACTGACCTTCATACTTAGTCAATATTTCAGGGGCCCAACATCACCCCACACTACACCTTTTCTCCATCATCGGAAGCATTCTAGTTGACCAATGTGCAAGTTGGTTCAATGGAACCAAGATGTTGATAAATATTACAAAAATGAATAAGGAATAAAATAATAGGGGAAAGAATGAAAAATGGGGGGGAACACTAAACCAAAATGTTGGGGAAGTCCTTCCATAAGTCTTCCTCCAACTTACTCCATGTATTGACCTCGTTCTGCACCTTCTAACAGAGGTCGTCAACCAGGAGGTTTACCTCATCAAAACTTAGGCCAGCTCACTATGCACCTAAAGTGTCCACAATTTGTTTCATAGCTTTACCCAGGTCTGCGAGCTTGTCCATTCTTCTGGCAATTTGAGGATATAGTTCCTTTAGTCGTGTATTGGTTGAGCCCCTTAGTGCCTCAATCTCCTCAGATCTTCTTTCTACTTCCACCAGGACTCTATCATGCTCTGCCCTATTTCCTTTATTCTTATCCTGGAACTCTTTCAGCTCTGCTTCGAGTGTGGCAACCAAGGAGCTCGCCACCTTATCTCTATCTGCGCATGTGTCATACACGGCCTCAACAGATGGGGAAGCAACCTTTACATCTGTGAGCACCTTGCTATACTCGGCAACAAGTGCTATCACTTTTAACTGGTCCTCCTTCAGGCGTGTGGCTACTTCCTCCACAGATTCCAATGCCAAGGGTCACCTCTCCATGGTGAGGATGTGCATTAATTCTTCTAGGAATTCCAACATCGATGCATACCTCTAGGGGATAGGCGTTAGATCTTGGTGTTTACAGATGATGGCACTTTTTATTGAGTCTACTTTCTTGTAGACCTCCTGCACCTTTGCCTTTTCCTCCTTGAGTTCACACCTTAGCTGTGCACTAATTAATTCCTCCTATTTTAAGCTTCTGGCCACCTTAGCTAACTCCTCCTCCTTCTTGTCCAGCTTTCCCTCTAAAGCCCTTATGCTGTCGTTCCGCACGAATAGCCTTGCCTCCGTTTCCACCGCGACCTTGTTTAGAGAATTACACACTTGCTCGTCTAAGAGCTCCTGGGCATTCACTAAGGGGTTGTCTCCCTTAGACTCTGGTAGCATGATAAGTGCCTTTTGGTAGACTTCAAATTATGGCTCATCGACGTGGGATTCAAATGACCAAGAAAGCATCTTCTTGGTCCTGGGGTACACACCCTCCTTCTCGAATGATCCCATGGCTATAAGTCTTTTAGTACGTACAGTGCTTTGGAATTGTATGCATAGCACCTTCCTTGAGTCATCCATGTAGCCCATTATTTTCCTTTGTTCTACATCCAGAGGTCTTCTACCCAAGCGCACACCTTTAGGGAAGCTGACTATTGAAGCGGGGCCTCCTAGGTTGTCATGTCCCTTTTCACCGCTCTCTTCCCTCCCTTCCTTTAGCACGATGTCTGCGCTCCACTCTAATTCCTAGTCTACAAGGATCTCGAGCATCTTCTTTGCTTCTCACTCTACCACTTTGGTTATTTGCTCCTTTGTAAAATTTGTGGCTCTCTGTCCCTTGGCATCCCTCTCACTTGCCCTTGTATCTTCATTGCCTTCATCCCCTTGTAAGCCTTTCCGCCATGTGAATATGAACTCTTGCTTCTCTTCTCCACTCTCCTCCTCCAAGTCATAGACACTGACTATGCGAAGTTCCAAAGGTTCCAACCTTTTTTTGGCTCTTTCTCCTCGTCGCCACCTCCTTCACTCTCATCCTTTCCTTCTCCCAGATATCTCTCCAAGCTGTCGGTCACCTTCGAGTCAGCTTATTCATCTACCTACTACTTATTTTTGAGAGGTTGCTTCTGGTCAGGAGATTATGCCTTCTCTTTTTCCTCTTGTGACTCCTTTAAGGTGGTGGGTTGTTTGGGCAATTATACTTCTGGCATCTTCTCCTTTACTGGGTACTTCTTCCTCCTAACATAGGTGATTGGCTTGGTGCTCATAGAAGGCATGCTCACTGTCTGATTAGTTGGTACACTTGGTGCTCCCCCTCTCCTTTTCACCTTTTCTTAAACAGTGGCTTCTTCATTCCCAAGGGGTCTTTAGGTATGGATATTTCATCCACCAAGTACACGTCATTTTTGAATTTCAGCATTATGCACATGTATACACCCACCATGGATCCTCCAGCAATAGGAAGTATTATTGGTCTAGTAATGTGGATCTTCGTGCAACACGTAATTCTCCGCATATAGTGTTCTTACCTATAGGATAGTTCGGTTTCTTCCTCATATCCCTATGTTCCTAGTCCAACTTCCCCTAGCTCCAGCCTTAGCTTTTTAGATTCTTTAAATCTTTTCACTCCCATTTGGAAGTACTCGGGCAGTGAACATGAAAGGGAGCTTGTACCAAGGGTTCCATGATTCATCAACAAGCTTGAACCTACCCAAGCAATAGTGTTGGTATACTATGAACTCAGATTCTCCTTGTGTAGCTGCTAGGAGTTGTTCGGGGATCCTCCACTATGCCCCAAATGCATTTCTAAAATGTGTATACCATTTTTCGAGCCGTGCTTTGTGGGGAGCCATCATTTTATCACATGCATATTTTTCGAACCTCTTCGTGGGCAAAGGGTCTTCGGCTGGGTACTCCAACACAAACTTATCTACTGTATCCAACACTCCAACTTCTATAAACACTATGGTGAGTAGGACATTTCCAAAGAGGATCATGTCCCCTTCCTTTGAACACTTTAAAATTTCCTTGGAAATGTATGTGGACAAGTTGTAAATATTCCCCTCTACAATATTCTTGCATACATGTAGACATGGCTTGTTGAATTGCATCCACCTTTCTTTGCCATTCAGTTTCATTACCAGGTGCATGACCATCTTCATAATTGGGTCCTTGATGTCTGAGAGGTCATAATACCACGACCCTTTCTTGTAGGCATACTCTGTGATGGTCTCCTAAATAGCTTCCTTGTCGCTAAGGTCATCTTCAAGGCTATCTCCTTCACATATGAGGCATATAAACTATGTAATAAAATGGGGAGTTACACGCATCTTGCACCCAAAAAAGTGGAAGTAGACCTCGTGCACCTAAGACATCAACCACTGGTACAAGCGAGCTAGCTTCCCAAAATAATGAAACTCATAGAGTTGCAACAACCCTGCCTTCACCAACTTTACCTTCATGTCATCATTGTAGATAAGAAACCCTTCAAGTGTTCTCTTTTTGGCTAGTCGTACTAATTCTAATGTCATTTATTTCTCTATAGTGTTGGTGCGGTGGTTATATTAATTAAATGGTATGTTTCTCAAATGGGATTCCCATTACTTTCCCATCATTACTTCATCGGGGTACTGCATTTCTGCATACCATTCTTCACTTTGTTTTCACCTTGGAGTTCTTGTTATTTAGCCTTAGCTTTTCCCTTCCCTTTCTTTGGTGCCATGGTCAAGGTAATTATATTTCTCCAATCCTCTCCTTGTTACTCTGATTTCCTTCTCCCAACACCTTTGATCTTAGATCTGTGATACAAATCTCCTAAACTTGTGACCTAGTTTTCTGAACCCTAACTTTGATACATTCTTCACAAGATAACATCTTTTCACTTCATTCTAATGCTCGTGTAATTCCTTTCTTCTGGTTCGCAATCTCAAACTGGCTCTTTACTTGTATTGATCACACAAATCTTCTTTCTGATCAAATCTAAAAATTTCCTAGCTTATATATTTCACTTATATCTCCAACTCTTCATTTTCGCAAATTAAAATAAGAGCGCCTCGACCCTCTACTTATAGTTTTTTCCTTTTTCTGGTCAATAAATGCTACTTTAGCTACCTCATAATTTGTTCATTTAATGTGGATTTTTAAAACAAAACCCATCTTTATTGCCTTTACTCATGTGCCCTTTCTACGTGAAAACTCTTCCAACCTTTTGGTGAGTAGCCAAACCAACCTGATAAGATACTCTTACGCGCATGCCCAGCGTGTGTTGAAGGCACTTCTTCTATCCAGATTCTTTCTTTTTCCTACCTCGTGTGGCTTTAAATGCACTTCATTTTCCTTTGTATGTGGGATCTATGAGTAGCTTTACCCTGACACCAACCATTCTATCTTTTCTCTTTATCTCTCTTCTAACCGAGCTACTCAACAAGGCTCTTCAACATAACTTCCTTAGTACTTTTTAAAACATGTGCTTCTTCACTTTTCTCCACCCCACACTTAAATGATGCATGGTCCTCTATACACTCATAAATTCTCCAAAAATAGCAATAAGGTTACCAACTCCCTGAGGTGCAAAACAAAACAACAACGTGAAAGGGAAACACAAGGAAAAGAAAATGCATAAGGGAAAATTCTAGACTAACTGGAAAAAATGCCTTATTTACAAACACCAAGAAGACTTATTTATAGTAGGGATTTAGCCTACTACCATTGAAGTGTCTAGGAAACTCCATTTCGTCCAACACTTGTAATTGGCACGCGCCTGAATCAAGGATGTACGAGATTTTGTAGGGACCTAACCAATGGACTTTCAACTTCCTAGGATGGCGTAGAAATTTAGAATCATACAGTAACACCATCTTCCCAACCTCAAACTTCTTGTTTCTAATATGGTGATCATGCTAAGCCTTTTTCTTTTCCTTTTCCACTATTTAGCTCCAACGAGCAAGTGATCGTCTCTCATCTAGTTTCATTAGTCCATCAATTCTTTTTTCCACCGCTTGTTCATTGGCTAATCCTCCTACATGTGCTATTCGTAGAGAAGGTAACATAAATTCAACTAGAAAAATAGCTTCCATGCCAAACACCAATTGAAAAGGTGTGGCTTTATTTAGTCTTTTATATCATATTCCTATAAGCCCATAAAACTACTATACCTTGTCATCCCAATCCTATCTTCGAACATCATAGATCTTGGTCAAGGTATGACTTAGTATTTTGTTGAATGCTTCCATGGTTCCATTTTCTTGTGGGTGATAGGGTGTAGTCTTATGATGAGCCACCATGAACTCAGATAGTAGGATCCTCATGATCTCATTTAGAAAATGTGTACCCCTATCACTGGTCAAACACAAAGGGCATCCATACCTTTTGATAATGATCTCCCATAGGAACCTTTCTAACTTGTACTACCGTGTAATCTTTAGTTGGGGCTGCTTTCACCCACCTTGTGAGATAATCCATGCAAGTGATGACATAACGTGACCTAGTCCTATGCGCTGCTAGTGCAATAGGTCCTATAAAGTCTATCACCCACTTTTCAAAAGGCTCTGTGCTAGGAATAGGATGTAAAGGCATTTCATCTCTCCTTCTTGGTTTTCCAATGCACTGACAGTGGTCACATGCTTTACAATAATCTCTACAATCCCTGTACAAGGTTTCCCACCATAAACCTACCATTAAAATCTTATGCGTAGTGGCATCACCTACATAATTCCCACCTGTACTTCCTCTATGTGCTTCCTCCATGATGGCCAGGAACTCATGTTCTAACACACACCTATGTAAAACTTCATCACATCCCAATTTGTATAAGTCTCCACTAATCAACATGTAGGGAATGACACGTATGGCCAACTGATTTTTCTCCAATGCCTTCATTCCATCCGATGCTACCACACCTTCTTTTAAAAATATTGCAATCTCTTCCAAATCTAAGGGTGCACCCGCAATCTAAAAAGTTACTCATCTGGCATTGTTTCCTCAATACTTTACGCATCCTCTCCTGAATCAATTCTTGACAGATGATCAGGTCCACAATTGCTTTTTTTGGGCTTCACTACAATGGTGAACTCAAACTCTTGAAACAACAACACCCATCGACATATGTGCACCCTTGAAGAATGGGATTGTTTACTAAATACTTTAATGTCATGTGGTTGGTGTAGAATACAAAAGGTGTTTCCAGCAGATACTGTCGAAATTTGAAAATCACATAGATCATTGACAATGCCTCGCACTTGGTTGTGGTATAATTTTTCTCTACTAGTGTTAACTTCCTGCTCGCAAAATAGAGAGGATGATCAACAATCCCCTCACCTAGTTGTGTAAGTACTGCTCCAATGGTGAGTTCCTGAGGCATCTACATGGACATGGAAAGGCTTGTTCCAAGAGGGAAATCATAAAATAGGCACGGTAATAAGCCTATCTTTTAATGTATCAAATTCCCTCTACTGTGCACCTTTCCCCAATGGAAGGTACTTTTGTGTCTAAGAAGCTCCTCTAAAGGCGCAGTGATCTTGGCATACCCCTTAATGAATTTTCTGTAATATCCCATATGCCCAAGGAATCCATGCACTGCACTCTTGGCTAGTAGGTTCCCTTAACCCCATAATAACTGCAACCTTAGCAGGATCTACCAGCAAGCCCTCCTTACATATGATATGCCCCAATAAAGTCCCAAAGGGTGTAGCAAACACACACTTCTTAATGTTGAGGGATATCCTCAACTACCTACACCTTTCAAACATTAATCTCAAGTTGTCACAATGGTCTTTAACTAGACCATATACTATCCAATCATCCAAGTAAACTTGAAGAAACTTATGAATGAAGTCCTGGAATGCTTGCACCACTATGCGTGAAAAGATAGTAGGCACATTTTTCAACCCAAAGGGCATGACCCTGTATGTAAAAATTCCCCACTCGGTGGCAAAAGTGGTCCTCTCCTAGTCTTCCTTTGCAATCTGGACTTGGTGGTATCCTAAAAATCCATCCGTAAAGGAATAGATTTCGTGCCTAGCGACTCCTTCCAAAATTTCATTAGTGAAGGGGGTTGGAAATGGATCAATGACACAAACTACATTCAATTCCCTATAATCCACACAAAATTCTAATCCACCCATCCTTCTTGATGCTAATTACCATCAGAATTATCCATTCTGATTCTTCTACTGCCTCAATGATCCCAGAAGCTATCATCTTATCTATCTCCTCCTTAACCTTCACGCGTAAGTTGGGATTCATCCGGTAGGGCCTTTTTCTAACTGGGCGTGCACCTTCCTTTAGTTTTATCCTCATTTCCCCCAAGGAATGGTGGAATGCCTTTTAGCTCATGGCACCCGTGTGGGAATAAATCCTCGAATTCATGCAACAGATCAATGATATTTGATACTTCCTTCTCCGTCCAATAATCCCCAATAATAGCTTCCTTAGGTTCTTCTCTTGAACTGATGTTAACCTTCTTTTTCTTTAAAGGCTCATGGTAGGCACATGCATGAGCATCTGCACTTCCCACTACTTTGCATGTCCCCATAGAATGGATAACATTTAAAATCTTCCAATTCCTCTCCATCAATCACATATATTAACTTTCCATTTTCCTTTTCCAAACACGTGTGCTCAAGCTGGTATTCTTTTGTTTCTTCAATCTCTTCAAAACACACCTCCAATCCTAGTTCACCTAGTAGTTCCAACAGCCTATCTTCCATTCTGGCACTATCCCCCATTGTAAGGAACTTGATACCTTGTAAGGCCTTATCAACCGATTGTTTGGTACTTTGATACTCAAAGGATTGAATAAGATCAGCCGCAAGATCTTGTCCAATTCCTTGTTTGGCGGCGTGTCTCCAAATGAATGTACCATGCACGCGCACAACCTTACAGTGTAGAATACAACTTGTGCACCCAGAGGGATGGTGGTAAGGCCTTCGTGCCTTCTCTCCAGACCTGTTCACACTCGTAGATATGAAAAGAGGCGGGCTCCTTCCCATGGTACTCCTTGATGATGGTGGGTATATTACTTCTAGAAAATCTAACAGAGAGAGTAATTCTTACCTCACACCATTCTAGGAGGCTCTCCTGATGCATGGCCCACCAACAAGCTGCTGTGCTGAGCAAGACGTAACTCAGCATCTCCCTTCGTTCCTTTTCATTTTTCCACTAAGCTTCTATCTCCTGTAGAAAGATCTCAGGGAAGGCTCCTCCAGAGTACTTGGGTAGTTCTTTTCCCCCAAGGCACCGAACCATGTGTGCCTTAGTTACCTTGGTCACCAATCCTCTCAACTTCCATCCCATTAATTCATAAGTCCCATGCACCCAATTATCACATGCTAGGCTAGTGGTATCACTTACTGACTGAGCATCCTCAAACTGGATAACCCCATTAATAGGGTGTACCATCTCAGGGTCTCTGATTGAGCACACATAAATCTTGTCCAAAACCTCTTCTCCCAATGGTTCAATGTAGGGCACTGACTTCCCATCAACTAGGGGTATAATGACCCACTCCTCTTTTTTCTCAAAACTGATGTACCCTTTGTTGAACTCGGAGGTCTGCATTGTTCTTGTAACACCAAGGGCACCCAAGTAGTGCTGGGAAATTGTCCACCTCGGCGAGCGCCAAGACTTCGAAGTCCCTAGTAAACTTGGCTCCCTAGATAGTAATAGCTGCATCCTTTAAGACATTGATGGGCATTGCCTTAGTCTTGTTTTCCATATACAACACATTTGAAGATGGTTGTAATGTAGGTCTCCCCATCTGATGCCATGCATCCAAAGTCAAAACATTAACCTCCGTGCCAGTTGTCAATGAGTATATTTTTGAGGAGCCATCCATCCACAATTGTATTCAATGTAATCTCCTTGTCATAGTTGAGGCTATGAGGGGGAAGGTTTGCATGCAAGACCTGCCTCTCATGCTCTTCTCTTGCACATGGTACCTTCTCTCTCAACAAGGATCCTAGCAAAGGAATGATGTTCTCCTACCTTAGCATTTTACACACCTCCTTGACCTCATCCAGGTCATCTTTCTATGCCTCGATCCTCCTTCCTTGTTCCTCCCTCCTGGATTACTCCTTTAGACACTGGATCTCCCCTTGCAAGCTTTGAATAACATCCATGGTGTCCTGATATATCTCCTTCTGATGCGCAGGGTCTGGGTACTTTCCATGAATGACCTCTTCTCTTGAAACGAGGCTCTTCTGTCTTGGTATCTCTCTTGCGTGTGCATGGCTTCTGCCCTTGTTGTTACCAAAATAGGCTCCAAACCTTCATCTCATGTTACCCGAGGCATCCATTATATGTCTTCCTTCTTGATGCTGACCATCACAGTGCCTTTGTCCTTCCGGTGCTGCTGATTCATATGCTCATATAACTCTAGGCACTCCTCATACTTATGCTTCTTTCCACACCATGAGCACTGCAATAAGTCTAGGCACTCACACTTGTAATGTTCTGTAGATCCATAGTTGAAACATGTCCCTCATGGGAACTCACTCCTTCCTCTGCAGTTACCTCATCCACAGAATCCTCCTCGAAAACCTTTTCCTCATGCACCTCCATCCACGCGCTCCTCATAACAGTGATCATCATTTTTAGAACTAATAGAAATGTTGGTTTGGCACACCCCATGATCAATGGCCTCATGTATCTGATCAATGAGCCTACAATCTTTAGTATCATGGGTCATGGAGGTGCAAATCTTGCAATAACATGATACATTCTTTTCTGATCGCATGATGTAGCAAGGGACATCTACTAGCATCATGGTCCTCATGACAAATTTCACAACCTAATGTTACAGTGTGTACCATCCTCTGGGGGAAATTATCCTTAACGTGCCCCTCTATCTCACAATCTGTGCACCATAGACCACTGCGAGTCTCATGGACTGAGTTTGCACAGATAGTTTTTCCAACTGTTTAGCCATAGCAGCAATCTGAGCCTCCAAGAATGGGCTAACACCAGTATCAATACTACCAATGGCTTCACCGCACAAGGCAACCTCGAATGCTTCGCATGGATCTGTGAAAGTCTTATGAGATAGGGCCCTTCTAAAAGGGGTGATCAATCCTCCAAAAAACCACTATGCATGCTGAGAAGGATGTATATCATATGATAATTTAGATAAGAGAGTCTTAAAGCATGCATCATACTCCCACACACTCTCTGCCATTCCTTATTGTATCTCCTTTAAAGTGCTAATGATTTTTTTCTCAAACTCAGGAATGTGGAACTCTACCAGGAATGCATTCTTTAAGGTAGTGTAATCCACCATTGTTTGATGAGGATCATACTTTCTATACCAGCTATGCACACACCCTTGCAACATGGTTACAAATTGACTAGCCTTTCGTTCTAGGGTTGTGATACCTTTCACATACCATAGCAGTTCACACTTGTGAACATGTTCCATAACATCCTCAATGCCCCTGTAATCTGGTAAGTGTAGAGACATTTCAAAGAAAACTTGAGGTGGTGGTTGGGGTCCTTGTCCTGAACCAGAGCCTTGGTTCCCTCTGGTGTTTCCTCCACCACCTGATCCACCAGGTCCACTGGGTCCTGTACCTCTAGAGCCACTAGATCCACCAAAACCACTGGGTCCAATAGGGCCTGTAGGAGCTATGCCAAGTGCCCCCACGGTCCCACTGAACTATGCGTTGATGGTCTGTGATGGTGCCCCACCACCGCTACTTTGTCCCGTGCCACTCCCTGATGTGAGACCAAAAGTTTGTACACTTTCCCCTTGTCCAAAAACTCCTCCAAATACTAGAATATGTGCAGCCATAGAAGAAGGGAATGTAAAATTGTATCTCCTAGGCATGGATCTGTTTCTTCCACTAGTTTCAACTAGATCAATACTTCTTCCTGGTTCAGGAAAACCAAGCACCAGGGCTCGGTCACTGGGTGGGTTCAGATATGTGCCAACTACTCTCCTTTCTCCATGTGAAGAACTCTCACCAAAAGCTGAAGGGGTCTCCCTCACGCACTTGCCAAGATGGGGTAGCATAGACTGCTCAGGCTCCACGTCCTCTGTGTGAACCTCAATTCCTTCCCGCAATGTCTACTTCCATAGATCCATCACACTAGCAGCTTAACGTCATCTAGTAATCTCCCTTTCATGTGCTTCACCATACTTGAGCCATCTTTCTTCCCTCTCCTTTTTTGTCATGTCATCTGCCATCTTCCTCCACCCAAGCTTCCTTACCCAGTGCTCAGAATGGTTTAGCCAGCCATTGGGAGTGCTTCTAGACTCATGGTAACCATCAATATCTTCATAGCTAGAGGGATAACACGTAGAAACGATCCCCTAGGTTCTCATAGAAACTCAAACTCAGCAACCTCTGGACAAGAATACGTGGAAATGGCATATTCCAGAGTGTAGCTAGCTAGTACTCCTCCCCACCAGTGATCTACAACATGGGTCCACATCATATCTACATCCTACAACCTTTGGTAGTCTTGTTTGGTCCATATCCATGATCCATAATGCCAACTTGATCTAGATGCATAGGCTGAAAGCCACCCAAATAACTCTACTGGGAAGCAGCAGAAAAAAGTCTCATACAGATCATGGTAGAGATTCTCCTCTACCCATCTACGTGTATCAAACTCAGGTCCAGTGCTGAATCTCTGGGCAAATTCATCCTCCGTGCTCTTGAACCATGATTCAACATTTTCCAATGTCAACCGATCCGTCATTACTCTTTACACAGATCATGATGCATGCTATATCCCACTACAACTTCGAAAAGAGGTCCCAGAAACGGAACCAAGATATAGTCAATTTTACTCCCACTATAAGAGGAAGGAATCCCATGCGTGCCATCCTATCACCCAGCAGAAGCTGAGCGCTCACCCGAGGCACGCAAGGGTGCTGAGTCTCTCTTTTATGTGAGTTTTTAGTGGGAAGCATTCATCAATGATTAGTATAGGAGTATTCAGGAAAGAAGTTTAGACATACAAGGATTACAGGGCTCAGGATAGCCTCCAGATCCTTGTAGCTTCTTCAGACTATGTGTTTTAAAAGACTCCATAACATATAATATAACAGAAAGAAAGCTACAACCATTCATTCATAGCATGAAAGGAAAGAGAACTTCTATGAATGAAATATACATGAAACCCACTGATATTCATATCTAATTGCAATAGGTAACCTCATTGTATTCATCATTTCATTACAAAGAGCCATAGAGGGAAGACTGTAGTCATGCACATCACTAGGCTTGTATAACTATGCAAAAACATAAGAGAAATTACAATGCTAAGCTTAGTACATTCCTTTCTACATCGGAGCTCCACTCATAGTAATCCTGTAGAGCTTCACCCATGTTATCTCTCTCTGTGTGTATCTCTCCTATCTTCTCCTCTTATGTCTATATTCCCATCCCTTTTTTGGTCCATAGGCACTTGTATTTATCACCTTCCCGCACTGCCAACTCACCTTGCCGTGCCCTCAGATCTGTTGCCAAGTGTCGAATGTGGTCCTTCAGTGAGCATGTTTCCTCAGGCCTGAGCTCTCCACTCCATCTCATGATGGTCTTCTAGAAGATTCCTTTACTGGCATGCTCTTTCCTGGGCCACCTGTTGCCAGGCTGACATGTTATCCACGCGTAACTGATCATGCTTTTCACGTGTTCTACCTTTGTTTGATTAAATCGCCTAAGTCCTGATTCTCCTTTCGCGTGCTGCGCGTGCTATATGCTTCCTTGAGCCTTTTCTCTTACACGATTTTTCCTTGCATGCCATCCTATAACTGGGGTCCCGCGCCCCCATGTGCCTTCATACTTAGTCAATATTTTAGGGGCCCAACATCACCCCACACTATGCTTGTTCTCCACCCTCGAAAACACTCTACTTGACCAAGATGCAACGTTGTTCAAAGGAGCCAAGATGTAGACAAATATTACAAAAATGAATAAGGAATGAAATAATAGGGGAAAGAATGAAGAATGGGGGGGAACATTAAATCAAAAGGCTAGGGAATTCCTTCTGTAAGTCTACCTCTAACTTACTCCATGTATCGACCTCATTCTGCGGCATTTGACAAAGGTCACCAACCAGGAGGTTTACCTCATCAAAACTTAGGTTAGCTCCCTAGGTGCCCAAAGTGTCCACAATTTGTTCCATATCCCTACCCAGGTCTGTGAGCTTTTCCATTCTTCTGGTAATTCGAGGATATAGTTCCTTCAGTTGTGTCTTGGTTGAGCCCCTTAGTGCCTCAATCTCCTTAGATCTTCTTTCTACTTCCGCTACGACTTTATCCCGCTCCACCCTGTTTCCTTTATTCTTTCCTAGAACTCTTCTCTCTGCTTCGAAGTGTGGTGACCAAGGAGCTCATCTCTGCCTCAATCTCTATCAGTGCATATGTCATATGTGGCCTCAGCAGATTGGGAAGAAACCTTTACATCTATGAGCACCTTGCTATACTCAACAACAAGTGTTATCACCTTTAACCGGTCCTCCTCTTTCAGACACATAGCTACTTCTCCACTAATTCCAATGCCAAGGGTTGCCTCACCATGCCAAGGATGCACATTAAGTCTTCTAGGAATTCCAGTGTCGATGCATACCTCTGGGGGATAGGTGTTAGATTTGGGTGTTTCAAAATGATGGCACTTTTTATTGAGTCTACTTTCTTGTAGACATCCTGCACCTTTGCCTTTTCTTCCTTGAGCTCACGCCTTAGTTGTGCACTGATTAATTCCTCCTGTTTTAAGCTTCTAGCCACCTTAGCTAACTCTTCCTCCTTCTTGGCTAGCTTTCCCTCTAAAGCCCTTATGTTATCACTTCGTGTGAATAGCCTGCCTCTATTTCCACTGCGACCTTGCTTAGATCATTATACAAGAATGACATGGGTAGCATGTTTAATGTTATCATTTCGAATAGCCTTGTCTGAAGCATTACCTGGATAGATTCACTAAGGGGTTGTCTCCCATTAGAATATGATAGTGTGATAAGTGCCTTTTGGTAGACTTCAAAGATTCAAATTCCCAAGAAAGCATCTTCTTGGTCTTGGGGTATGAATCCTCCTTCTCAAACGATCTCATGGCTATAAGTCTTTCAGTGGGTACTGTGCTTTGGAATCATGCTCGTAGAAGGAATGCTCACTGTCTAAGAAATTGGTACACTTTATGCTCCTTCCTCTCCTCTACCCCTCTTCTTAGACACTAGGTTCTTCTTTCCCAAGGGGTCTTCAGGTATGGAGATCTTATCCACCAAGTACGCATCATTTTTGAATTTCAGCCTTATGCGCACGTATATGCATGCCGCGGATCCTCCAGCAATAGGAAGTGTTATTGGTGCTAGTCATGTGGGATGAAGACACATCAGGTACTTCTCCACGTACGTGTGCTTACCTTCGGGATAGTTCAGTTTCCTTCCTCATAGTGGCTAGCTGTGCTCTACTGATCTACAACTTTCCTAGTTGCTTAAAAGATAGTGGAAAGCGATTCCTTAAATCTGTTCACTCCCACTTGGATGTACTGGGCATTGAACACAAAAGGGAGCTTGCACCAAGGGCTCCATGATTCATCAACAAGTTTAAACCTACCCAAGCAGTAGTGATAGTACACCATGAACTCAGGTTCTCCTTGTGTGGCTGCTAGGAGTTGTTCAGGGATCCTCCACTCCGCCTTGAATGCATTTCTTAAGTGTGTATACCATTTTTCGAGCCACGCTTTGTGGGGAGCCATCATTGTATCACATGCATACTTGCAAAGGGATGGAATTTTTGGTCTCATCTTTTAAAGACATCTTTAATCATTGTGGAGATCTTGGACACTTTAATGAGACATTTAAATCCCTACCTCAGGCCGTGAGACAAGAATCTGATTGGAACAAAGTCTCTTCAGGAATAAGTTAAATGAGAAAGGAGAATCCTTATGCAGCAACATTGGGGATACTATGTACAAAGGCTACATCCCTCACTTTTTCCTTATTATCCTTTTTGATCCATTTACATCTCATTGCTAGAATGAATACAATAAGGTCGTCTTCAACCTTTTCTGGTCAAGAAGATCAGAGTGTTCTATATGGATGTGAAATTGTCATTCCTAAATGGTTTCATCTGAATCAAGAGGTATACATTGCATCCAACCTCTTATCATCTTCTCCCTATGATCATAAATATTATGTGTCAGCTGCCAGTCACTGAAGAAAGCCTTGTCATTGATTAAATCAAGATCTAGAGCTTGAATATAACTTTAGATCTAGACTCATACCTCATTTCCTCAAGTTTCAAAAAGGAGTTATGCATGTTCTATACATAAAATGAAGAAGGAGAATCTATCTGCTATCATTGT
This sequence comes from Taxus chinensis, assembly GCA_019776745.2. Classification (NCBI taxonomy): domain Eukaryota; kingdom Viridiplantae; phylum Streptophyta; class Pinopsida; order Cupressales; family Taxaceae; genus Taxus; species Taxus chinensis. The sequence goes on along the minus strand of CM034156.1, from coordinate 57,608,456 downwards.
AATAGTATATGTGGATGACATCATTTTTAGTGGAGATCATGACAAGATGACATACGAGTTTGTAGACATGATGAAAGAAGAATTTGAGATGTCAATGTTGGGAGATTTGTCTTTGTTTTTGGGAGTATAAATAAATCAATCAGATCAAGGTATATTCATCTCCCAAAGAAGTATATAAAAGATTATGTTGAAAATATTTAGGATGGAAAATATCAAATCCTATTGGGACACAAATGGAGGTTGGAAGAAAGTTAAGTAGAGATGATAACTCACCAAAGGTAGACATTGTACAGATCTATGACAGGAAGTCTACTTTACTCCATAGCATAAAGACCTTATATCGTGCATGCAGTAGGACTTGTTGGAATATGTCAAGAAATCCAAGGGAAACACACCTCAAGGCATCATCCCAATTCTAAGATATCTCATGGGCACAGTTGAATATGGATTTTGGTACCCCAAAAGCAATGATTTCAACATCAAAGTATATAAGATGCAAATTGGGCTAGAAGTGTTGATGAAAAAAATAGTACAAGTGGCAGAGCATTCTTTTTTGAAAATTGCTTAGTATCTTGGTTGAGTAAGAAACAATAATCAATAACTCTCTCAACATGTGAAGTGGAGTATATAGTTTTCACGATGTGTTTCACACAAGTCCTATGGATGAAGCAGAAATTGGAAGATTACAAGGTGAAATATGAAAATCCAATTCCTCTACTGTGTGATAGTACAAGTCTAATTAGTGTCTCCAAGAACCCATTTTTCCATTCAAAAACCAAGCATATACCAATAAGGTATCATTTTTTGAGGGAATAAGTGATTGATAAGAAGATCAGTCTAGAATATGTGAGCACTAAAGAAGAAATTGCAAATATAATGACTAAGCTGTTACCAAAGGAAACATTTGAACACTTAAGGAATGAATTGGGGGTCATTCATGATTCTGTAAACTACTAGATGGTGTGTAGTGAAGGAAGGGATCATTCTTAGGAAATATCAGCTCCTAAAAATAGTGCCAAAGTGAGTGGAAGATAATCTATTAGCTCAAATTTATCAAAGCATACATCAACTGAGGGGGAGCATTGTCGTGGAAGCACTAGATCAGATAGATAAGAAGAATAAGCCTAGGGGGATATTCTAGAGGTAAGCACATAGTGAAACCAATTTACATGTATATTAAGTTATATGTAGCATAGATGGCCCTTTATCATTATTTTCAAAGGGGCGGAAATAAAGAAACCAGAAAACTAGCCCGCGGATATAGAAGAATAACAGAAAGGCAGATTCAGGTATACAATCATTTTTCCATCAAAAGGTTATAAGGTTTCTACAGGATGGAGTGTTACCATCAATGATAAAGGGGGAGATTGTTGAATATTTTTCATTGTTATATGTGTTGTCATTGATGTCAAGATTGATGAGTTGATATCAAGTTGCATTGATGGAAAAAGGAGTCAATTGGTAAAGTGAGCATGTGAAGTAGATGAAGGTTGATTGGTAGTGTCATCTCACAAAGGCTTTGAGATGATCAAAGATAAGTCCTAAAGGACTTAGACAACATTTGTGCAAGCTGTAGATATAAGGTGCTTTCTGCCAAGTACATAAGAGATTCGTGGAGTAAAGAAGCTCAAAGAAGGAACCACGAACTAAAGGAAAGCTCCAGAAGAAGCTGCGGAAGGCAGGTGAATGCCACAGAGTGAATAAGTTCAGAAGGTAACGCCGCGAGTATGAAGATTTGGTGAATGTCGCGTATAAAGGGAAAAATATGAAATACCACAAATAAGCATAAAATCCACTAAGTATAGAGGGTTGCCATAGATAAAATGAAAGACACAAAGAACTAGAAAAAGGATAAAATCCATGGAAGGTAGCAAACAAGGAGGAAGCCATGAGAAGTTGAAAAAGCTGCATAATGCATACAAATTGAAGATAACTAAAAAGCCACATATTGAAGGGAAAAGACGAAGGACATAAGGAGAAGCTGTGATATGAAAGAAAAGATCAAAGACGCCAAAGGAATCTGTGAAACATTCAAAGTGAACTAGAGTGGATCAAGGACAATTAGTTGGAGTTCAAATTGAAAGATTGAAATTTTGCATTCATATTTCGAAGGAGATTTGATTAAAAGAGAATTATAACTACAAGTACAAATGGAACTTGACATAGACCAATGAAATTCTTTTTTCTAGCTACCATCATTTAATACATGTTAACCACAAGGCAATTTGGTTTTAAGATCGACGGAGATTCCCCATTTCAAGGTGAATTAAAATAATGCAAAGAAGATGGGTCGGCGTTTAATTTCACGATGCAAATTCTAAACAATGCAAGTTTTCTATTTTTGGAAGTCAACTAATAAATTAGTTTGTCAGATGCATGGAAGGAGGAATGAAGATGAACAAGGAAATAATAAAATTTGGACTCATCTTGGAAAATTTAATGATTTGGATTCACAAGTGAAATATTAGGAAGAGTACACGATGCAAATCTCGAAGCAAGATTTTTGATTAAAAAGTCACAATAAAAGAAAAACTCTAAGTGATTCAATGGTTGTTACTCATGAGATAACACTAAGGCATTAGAACCAAGAGAGTGACAAACGTGAAAAGAAGAAAATATGATGAAATCAAGATAAGAAGAGCTACAACGGTGAAGAATAGAGAAGGGAAAGATCAAGCAAACGATGAAGAACATGATCAGATAAGAAGAGAACAAAGGTGGTAGTTTGAATGAGCAGAAGAGAGTGGTAAACGAAGAACACGTATCGAGCCAGGAAAGTGATCATAATCCATTGTATTAGAAATTTTAGTAACTACATGATCAAACTGTATATGTAAAGAATTGTAAGTTGTAGCTTCCTTGTAGGTGGGTGCCTGTAGAAAGAAATATCTTGTGATGCGTAATATTCACTTGAGTCCTTTGTTGTGTGTAATATCAGCATAGGTGTAGGGCTAGGTGCTCTTTATGGGATTGGTGTCTCACTAAACAAATCTTGTAATATGTGTTATATTCTTATGATTCATTGCTTTGTGTAATATAAGGACTAGTTTTGGTGGTTTTTTCTCCCAAAAGGGTTTCCCACGGTAAATATATGTGTTCAGTGTTTGATGAATACTTGATTGATTATATGTTTCTCATACATATAGATTGGTAAAAAAATATAAAATTGAATCAAGAGTGTAAATTTTTTAATCTGCACTGATTCACCCCCCCCCCCAAGTGCTTGTGATCTGCAACAATTTATCTCTCAAGGATGCAAGTAAAAACAACCATCCAAACTTAGGAGCCATGAATCAGCCCCAAAACCATCAATAATGTCTCCATATGTGGGTGGCTGAAGTAATAGAAGATGTTTATTAGCACCAAATTTTGTTTTCCCATGAGGGCATGTATCCACTACCATCTAAATATAAATTGTAGGGTTGTGAAACCTCTCTCACTACATAGGAACTTTAACATGGGTTGAAGAATGTGAGCCCTCATCTAGGTGTGCCTCATTACAACGCTAATTAGCCTCCTCAACTAGCTCAAGATGTGCTATAATTAGATCCTAAAGGAATCCCATCATCTACTGAAGTGTATCTAGGATCTATGACTAATAATCAACTCTAGGAATCTCTTGAGATGACTACTCACAACCTCGAGTCACCATTGTACCTCTCCTAGTAACGCACCCTATAATCTTGTAATAAGGTAAAATGGTACATTATAATTTTATAGAAATGATTTATATAATGTGGTTTTGTGTAACTTCAGCTACCAAAAGATAAAAATAAACCCAAGAGCATTTGGTGTTGAAACAAAGATTTGATATCAAATGTCACACCCCATTTTGTGTGAGGTCCAAAACATCCAAAGGGTAATAATAATAGATCCCAAACAATGATATGAATAGTAATAATAATGGTAATATTTTTTTAAGTATATTACAGAGGGATTAAAACTAACACCTTACAATAATGAACTTCATAATGCCCCTAAGTCACAAATACGTAGAAGCGGCACCAAGCCACTTAAGCGTAAAAGGAAAGGTTAGGTATTATTAAAATTTTCCTTGTTGTGATGACAACACATTTATGGCATTAATAAGGCATAGAATTGGTGTAATGTTGCTTACAAGATTTTAGAACAATAAGGAAATGTTTTTAATGTCGACAATGATTTAATCGTGACAAAGTATTTAAACTACATTATGAAATTGAGATTAAAATCATCGTGTTAGGAGTGATTATAATAGTTTAATTAATCACAGAAATATATAATCATATTGAAAATGATAAGGTCGTTATGGGAAGCCCATTAGTGGATATAACAGTCATGGGTCCAATTTAGTTCCTTAAATGGACCCATGCCTTTAAATAGATTAATTACACAAGTAGAAAATAGATTCCAATTAATTAAATTCAAAAATCAATAGCAACCTTATAACATTTAAAGTTAAAATTATATTAAATGTCATCCCTTAGATTTGAAAAGACCTCCACCATAGGATGAGAAAACTATAAAATTGCATAATGTTAATCAAAAAACCTGAAATCCTTTATTCTTTTCTCTTTCTCACATTTCATTCGGTTGCAAGTTTCTTTGGTTTTGTTTCCAGGTTGTAGGTTGAAGAATGAAGCTCACATGGAGTTCAAGAAGGAAGATTCATAATGGTTTCTCTTCATTTGTATTCTCATTTCAGTTTAATACTCATTACGGTTTGCTCAGAAGGTTGTTTTGTTGAATTAGAAATGCATTTCTTTTCCTTTGGTTATTATTTGATCCATAACAATATCTTCCAGTTTCTTAATTCATTTTGGTAATGGCTCTTCCACAAAGAATATTGGTGAATGGTTATTTTTCTTGGATGAAGTTTTTAATTTATATTTATAATTCAAACACACACACACACGCACGTGCGCGCACGTGCACACGCACACGCATACACATACGCACACTCACATGCACACACACACACACACACACACACACACACACACACACACACACACACACACACACACACACACACACACACACACACACACACACACACACACACACACACACACACACACACACACACACACACACACACACACACACATGCACATATTTACTTTCTTTTGATTAAATAAAACTTGGGCCGTAATATTAATAATTCCCAAATGTGTGAAGACATTTTTTTAAAGGCCTCAATGCGTGTTTTGAAGGGGAAAGGTCAAATGCTATGGGTCATGCCTATGTTATGGGAAATGCCACAACAATGTAGTGGTCATTGGATTTAAGGGAGGGGAGGACTATAGCATATGCCACAAATCGTGGATGGTGAGAGCAGAGGCGCGGTCAGGTTAGGATAGGCATCCCAACTGCCCCATTCCTAAACATATTTCATGTATTTTAAAACAATACCATTGTTTCATTGATTAAAACAAGAATAAGGAAGCAAAATTAATAATTTTAACACTATAAAAAGTTAGGAACAACAAAGAATACATTTAGCTAAGTTAGATATGAATAATATTAAACATGATTTTACACTACAAAATTAGAAAAATGAAGTATTATAGAATTAGTGTGTAACAACAACATTATTTAGATTGAATCAACACAATGTAACTTGAACATGATTATTTTCATCTTCTAAACTTGATTAATGCAACAAAAAATATTATGATATTTTAAAACATTAAAATTGTTTCTTGATTCATTTGAAGGGAAGTTTAATTCCAAAAGATTTAGATTTCAGTTATGATAAAAGTATAGATAATCTCATTCTATATTTACTAGAAACATTCTAAATTTACTTTATCCCTTATATTGATTTGTTTTATTTTCAAAAGTAAGGTTTAAAGAGGGAAACATGGATTATAAAAGAAACTCATAACCTTTCAAATCAAGGTGAAAACCAATTTTCCAATTGAAAATAGAGTGCACTTTTAAACAAACAAAAACAATTCCTTTCATGAGTTTTTCAAACACCATTTCAATATTACAACAGTTCAGATTTAGAGGTCTAATTCATACATTTTTCTTTGAAATAATAAGTAAAAATAAATAAAATGCAAGTTATCTTCCATCCGCTAAAGTGGAGACAACATGGAATTTTTGTCCAAAGTTAAATAACTTTCCAACAACAAGAAAACTTGCAATCTACTCCCAAAATCAACTCCACTCCAAGCTCAAAAGAACACAAAAACTCCAAAATAGTAATAGAAATAACATTGGTTGAGCACCCATCCAATTAGAATCATTACATTCCTCCAAGGAAACCAAGAAAGTGTGCTAGACTCTCCCCAACCACGTGGGAAAGAGGAAAACATAGTTGCAACCATCACTAAGGTGAAAGGATTTGTTCACATTTAAATAATGTTTCAAAAATTTCTTTCAAATCCAAAGTACACTAAGGGAAAAAAACAAAAAGAATCAGTAAGCTTCATTCACGGGAAGAGGGGATGGAAAAATCCCAAATAAGATAGCGAAAAACCTCCAAATTAAGCACCAATTATCTCCTTATCTCTCCATAAAAATTTCACCCCTTATCACTCCATTATACTCCCCTTATCCCTCTATTCCCCTCTCTATGAAGGCTTTTCAAACTCCAAGTTTCCTTAAATTGAGAAATGGGTTGAATTTATAAACCAAATGGAAATCAACCCCTACCTATAAACCAAATGTACTAAGGTAAATCAAGATTTTTTCAAGCTTGACCAATAAGAATTGAAAGTGAATAAGAAAGGGATTCCTCCCTCTTCCCAAACAATATCCAAAATATGCACCCCTCAAGGGTGGATCGAGTGAATTAAACCAATATTTAAAAATTAAAATTTTCCATTTCTTACAAGGAACATTTTCACATGTAACAATTTAATTACATAACTAAATAAGAAGAAAAACCAATAAAAATCCTACCTTGCAATCCAATGCCCGAAATCCAATTCCAAAATTATTGTCCAAGACAACAATTTTCTTTCCAAGATTTTTCTAAAACTATACCTCCCAAAAAAATTTCAATAAAAAAACCCCATAACCATAAAGAAGAGGGATTATGAAGGAAAAGGAACCATCACATAAGCTGATGGGAGGGTGACAAGTGTCACCCTCCACCAAAACTACAACTGATGCCCATCCTCCAAAATTGCATTCCAAATAAAAAGAGAGGAAATTAAAATTCATCTTAAACACTCATTTGAATTTCCTCAATTAGAACACATTCCCCAAACTCAAAATTTTATAATGAAGAAGTGAGTGAGAAGAGGAAAATTGAGCCAATAGGCTTCATTTACCTTGAAAAGATCCCACCAAACCATGGGGATAAGGGATAGGGCCTATTTTCTAGTAAAATGAGGTCGTTTGCTTGCATTTACCTTTCCTGAATGGCACATCTTTCCCAAATCCGAGTTTGAGAAAGATGTCGTATTTAGGAGGGAAAAATTAGGCTCATCTAATCAAATATTAGGTTTCCTAATCCCTCATTAACCAAATCACAACATCCCAAGCCAATAAAATTCCAAAATCCAAAGAAGCGTACCATTAATAACTAGTTAAACTTTAAACAAAAGAGATAGTTACTTTTAAACCACATAATTATAACAATAGGTGAACATTTCACAATTATAGAAAATGGACAATACAATCACATAGGTATGAAAGTCCAAACATATAAAAAGTTATAAACACGATGAATAAAGTGTCACGATAAAAAAGAAAGGAATTTTTTTTCGCTTTAAAGATTGTTGTGCTAGTTGGAGTATGTTTCCTAAAACCCGCGTTTCTCACATAGCTAAATACCAGTTACCTACACACTTAAGGAAAACCTTATATCTATCCAATACCAATAATGAAAAATAAGATAATATCTGAAAGCACCCTAAACTTTACAAAGAAAATTGCATAACTAAACAAGGAAGGCCAACACCATTTCCATCCATCTAGCCAAGGTTCTAAGTCTAGGAATGTAACATTAAGATAGAATCTCAAAAGAATGCTTAACTAGTATGAAAACAATACAAAATCTAACTAAACATGCCTACAAAATGCTTGAATTACCTAACATGGGCCTAAATAGACCTAAAAGGGAAATCAAATGGTTATGATTGCTACTCCAAACAAGGTAAAATGGCCTCTCCAAATGGATACTTGGTCATTTTGGATATCCATCCACTAACCCCATTGAAGGCTTTAGGAAAGGATTGAACTTGGCTATAAATCATATTTATTATATGAGATGTAAATAAAAGCATGGTGTAAAGTATAACAAAATGATGTGCACTCTTTGTATAGTTTTCCTTTTGGGAGAACCTTGTATTTTGGTGCATGTGGGACTAAAAGCCCCAAATTAGATTAGAATTTCTAATCACAAGTAGTGAATTACCAAGTGATTAAGAGGTGCAGAGCCTTAATCGGCCACTTAGGGTCAACTAGGAGGCTAGGATAAGATTTTAAAGCTTGCTAAGATGTTTTGGAGGTGAATGGGGTGATCTTGAGTGTTTAGAAGAGGGTTTTAAGCCAATACTAGGGCATATTGACCAAAAAAAGAGAAAATAGGATTAATTAGCTTATAAACGCTAATTGTCTGTTTTGAAGATGATTTTGACTTATGATTCATCATAAAGTGGCATGTTGAATCCAAAAGAGGGTTTTTTGATCAACAAAGTGCTTGTTAACTGACCAAAGTGGCAAGAAACATTAGTCAATTAGTAAAGAACACTAATTATAAATAAATTGGGAAGAATAAGAGTGATTTGCCTGCATTTTTGCAATAAGATTGTAAAATCAGAATTTAGGTGTCTACATTTTCCCCTGTTTGAGGTGAAGTTAGTGACTTCACTTTAAACATAGTAAACAAGCTTAAATAGGTAAATTTTTGAATTAAAAATAGCAGGATGAAGGATTCCCCTTCGAGTGTTGATGGGGTGATAGAATAAGTAAATCGACAATTGGAAATGTGATTTGAAATGGATAGAAGAAACTGGGTTAGAACGAGTGTGAAAACCTTAGGTATTGAGAAGGAATAAGGATAGGGATAAACATGGTTATTTATTGCCCCGAGTGAGTCTTAGGAGAAAAATTAGTAATGGTAATAAATTATAATGGAGAAGAAATGATTAATGGATAAATATAGGACAAGCCCAATCTTTGCATCCAACCTTTCCATAACCAACCGGTTTATATCATTTTTCCCCTAGGTCTACATTATCGGCCTTTATTTAAAATAAACAAAAGTGTAAGATAACATGAAAATCTAAATTACTAACAATTTTTTACTACTAAAAATATGTAACTCCATGCAACATACATTATGCAATGCAATACGAGAAAGTAAAATGACGCTTCACTCCATGCAACATACAAAATGTAATGCAATATAGAAATTAAACTAGCTAACCTAACAGAGAAAAAAGAAAAATCACATATACTCAAACAAACAATGTTAAAAATAGTTGTACCAATGTTTTTGTTATCAAGCTACAGTTCTCGAATGTTCATGTTCTAATGACAAGGGTTAAAAGTGATGCCCCAAGCAATAACACTTGAGAGGGAAAAACGAAGGACACAAGTTTTCCCATGGAAAGCATTCGTGCATTATGACACGGTACCTAGAAACTCATTGTTGCATGGGAGGATTGACATAATAAGTAGACCCAAAATTTTTAATGGAGGTATATCATGATTATCTACATGTCATTTGAGACAAGAACAAGCAAAAATGTCAGAAAGATGGTTTTGTAGGACCAATTTTGATGTTGAGGATAATGCAGGTGATACAGGCTTCAGCTATGTGCAAGCCATTTAAAAAATGAAAAACCATAAAAAATTGGTTAATTTAAAGGAAAAATTAATTTTACCATTGTGTAGCTGGCTTCAATACCTTTCCAACGCAAAAAACACGGAGTCCTTTCAAGGTCGGGAGAAAAAGTTATGGCCTGTCAAATGAAAGTACCCTAAACTTTACAAAGAAAATGGCATGACTAAACAAGGAAAACTAACACTATTTCCATCCATCTAGCCAAGGTTCTAAGTATAGGAATGTAACATTAAGATAGAATCTTAAAAGAATTCTTAGCTAATATGAAAACAATACAAAATCTAACTAAACATGCCTATTGATATGCTTGAATTACCTAATAAGGGGCTAATTAGACCTAAGAGGGAAATCAAATGGTTATGGTTGCTATTCCAAACAAGGTCAAATCACCTTTCCAAATGACTACTTTTTCATTTTGGATATCCATCTACTAACCCCATTGAAGGCTTTAGGAAAGGATTGGACTTGCCTATAAATCATATTTATTATATGAGATGCTAATCAAAGCATGGTGTAAAGTATAAAGGAATGAGGTGCACTCTTTTTATAATTTTCTTTTTGGGAGAAACTTGTATTTTGGTGCATGTGGGAATAAAATCCCTAAATTAGATTAGAATTTCTAATCATGATTAGGCATTTCTAATCACAATTAGTGCTTTACCAAGTGATTAATAGGTGTGGAGCCTTAATCAATCGCTTAGGGTCAACTAGGAGGCTAATATAATCTTTTAAAGCTTGTTGAGACATTGTGGAGGTGAATGAGGTGATTTTGAGTGGTTGGAAGACGGTTTTAATCCAATACTATGGCATATTGACAAAAACATGGGAAAAATAGGCTTAATCAGCTTATAAATGCTAATTGTCTATTTTGAAGAGGATTTTGACTTACGATTCATCGTAAAGTGGCATCCTGAATGTGAAAGAGGGTTTGGTGATCACCAAAGTGCTTGTTAACTGACCAAAGTGGCAAGAAACATTAGTTAATTAATAAAGAACACTAATTATAATGGAATTTGGAAGAATAAGAGTGATTTACGTGTGTTTTGGAAATAAGATTGTAAAAGTGTAATTTAGGTGTCTATAATATCCATATGCATCTTAACAATGATCGATATACAATCACAACTAGCTAAGTAGTGTATCATAGAAACAAATGATCAAACATTGAAAGAAGGTTTAAGATCATATATCTACTATGAATCCAATAACAATACAAGATCATGATCAAAACAAATAATGATATCATCTCAATGCATATAAGTGATCATTAAACGTGGGCATCGTATGCCCCATTGATAACATGGCAGCAAGAGTTAACATCCTAGTGCTATCAAATAAACATATCATGAGGCAATCTCACATCAAAATAGTAGAACATAGTAGCAATATCCTTGTCAATATTGAGAATCATGATATAATGAGTTGGTACAACTCAAAATGAGAATAGGAAAATAGGTGGGCACTATAATTTGAAGCTAATAATTTTTTAATTTATAAGGGCTTCATTTCTATCAATTTCAATATCCATGTGATCAATAAGGTCTTGGAAAAAAAATTAAAGTTCATGAAGTGATTAGTTAACTGTCCACTAATATGATGATATCCAAAATGATTTTTTTCCTTGTACCATGTAGGTTTGTGTTTTCTCTCATCAAGTGTATTTTTTGTTGGTAAAATGATCGTGTTAGTATTTTCTAGCAGGTGGAAGATAGGTGCCAATGTTTTAACTAGGAGTTTTTATTCTCATCATTTCATTTATGTCTAGGTTACCCCTATGAATGGTCATATGTCGTGTATTTTTCACTTATTGAATATGTTTGGATTCATTAACTCCTTCATTATTAATATTTTTTCCTATAAAATAACTTTTGTTTGTCGAGTTATTTTTTATCATGATTGTATTTTTTGAAAAGTCTAATAAATCCCTTGGTGATAAGAGCATTCTAAATTTGTTCAAATTTTTCAATAACCTCCTCAAATGTGTTAACAAAACTCAGTAGAGACAGACTATCTCATGAATAAGGCTTGGAACAAAGATGATCACTCATGATTTTTTAGGGATTGAGTATGTGAAGTGACTAACTAGGTCTCACCATTATTGCAAAAATAAAGAAATTATTTCACTATGGGGTTGTTTCGGGTTCAAAATATCTAACATTATGATTTTATTTTCCATGTTAAAGGATAATTGTTACAAATCTCTTCAATGGGTTAGAAAAGGTGGAGACAACCTTTTAGAATGCGTAAAAAATATTCTAGTACTTATACACCTAAGGTATGAGTAAGTAGTCCAGCTAAATAGTTGTCATTGTTGGAAAATTCTTTAAAATGGCATTAAAAATTATTTGATGTGGTACCTTGGATCACCCTTTCCTTTATTATTTTAAAATTTTGGAAACTCTAAGTAAGAGGGAAGGGGATGTGCACCATTTTTTGTTCAAATATATAAGGGAATAACTCCTTGAATTTTTAGTTTTTGTTTATATGTTACAATTTCCTTCTTGTATTCCTTGTAAATTTTCCTTCATGGATTTCCATTCTCAAGAAAACAATGTTCCCTAGGTTTGCATTATGGGTAAGGTGAATTTTATTTTGGTGGCCTGGTCAAGACCTTAATTGCTAGACTATTTGTGTTTTAAGGATTATATTTGATATGAGTAACTTCAGAGGCTATGTTGGCCAATTGCTAGCTTTGTTGGATTTTTCTTGCAAGTTTTGATTTTTTTTTTAAGGATTGTGTTGTGGGTTTAAGACCTTATTACTTTATTGGGGTTTTTTTTTTATTGATGGTATTTTGGATCCAATGTTTCTAAAAGTAGATTCTAGATGAGGATTTGTTGTGTCCAAGGGATCACTATATATGTGTGGTGGATTTTCATTGGAAGGATATTTCTCACCAATGATATGTTTTTTCCAAGAAATTTGTGCTCCCACAGATAATCAGTTGGGGAGTGCCTCCTAAGGTGTGGGAGCTTATATCTTTTAAGGAATTCAATTAGAGAAATGTTTCTCTTCAACTAACTATTGTAATGCCTACCAAATAAACTAATAATAAGCTAACAATATGTGAGGGGAAAAGGGAGGATGAGAAAAATAAAATGAAATACAGTGATGCACTAAAGGAATTATAGATACCCCTCCCCCCTTTTCTTTTTGTAACATATTTTATTAGAAACCCTACAAGTGGTAACCCCATATAGTATATCAAAAAGAAACAAAAGGTATCAAAATAGAAACACAATGCCAAAGGGAATATATTGGCCACATTCAACCCTATAATAATGCCTAAAACATGCATGATCTATTATAGTTATGAGAGAAGCACCGAGGCCTTAAATAGATTAGATACACATGTTGAAACACATAGAAATATTTGGTACTCAATATAACAGATCCACCTCACATTCCAAAGGGAGATGAAATGTTTATAATGAAAACACTTTACATTTTATAGAATATATAAGAGGAGAAAGATAAAACAAAGGGAAAAGTTGAATCCCAAAAGCAAAAATCCTATCCAAATTTTGGTTACAAACATTAAATGTAGCATATCCAAATCGTAATTATAAAATCCCTCCAAAAATAATTTCTGATTTTACATATTCATTAAAATGGGTGGTGTATTAATCTTAAATAGGCCTGTATGCTAAAAAATGTGTCAGGAGTAAGAAATGGCCTCCATCAACCTCTAAAAGCTCCTCTAACACACATAAAATGAGAAAAAGGATATTAGGGGGATTTTGTAGGAATGTATCTTATAGAAAAGTGACACAAAACTCAAAATATATTCCATTAAAAATCATTCTTTGATATATTTATAAGAATTTACCTTTTCCTGATTTGGTGCCTTGAATCAAAAGATATGGCCCAAAAACTAGATCCATGTAATGTATCTACCCCATTAAATCCAAAAGATAAATATCTAATATCACAATTATAAGCACATCCATTTATTGATTGGGACACATGGTAGGCTCTACTTGGTCCCCAACCTCTCAACTCTTTCCATTGCTCACGTTTATCTTGGGATCTAATTATGTGGGGCCCAAATTCATGGCACATGACACTATTTCATGTTATGGGAATTAAGATATTCTCTTTCTTGTGAACTCCCCTTCTTGGCAGCTAATTCCATGATATTATGCCATATGGTGCGATCCCATCTTGTGGCCATGATAAATTTTGGCCCAAGATCGGCACCATATATCACTCATTTAGCTACATACATTTTTGGTTGTGGATTTTGAGGCTTGAATTCATACCATATGAAATTTATTTGGGTACTTATATTTTTAGTTGATTGGAGCTCATTCTCCACTTTCCTAGTGCCTAAAAACATGGGATCAATCCCTGCATAGAAATCCTAATTGTCTACTATGACAAATTTCAACCTGAACTTGGGACCACATGTTTCTCATTAAAACACCATATTTAGCTGTTGTGGACTCACGTTCCCAAGTTTTTGTTACGTGATATTGATTTGGGTCTCCACAATTTTATCTAACTCTTCTCTATTCAACCATTTTACTCAACTCTTTCACACACCCAAAAACACTAGATTACACCACGTGGTGTAATCTTATGAAATTTCAGACACATTTTAAGCCTTAAAACCAATTATTACAAACTAACCCAAAATCATACCATGTGCCTCCTTCTCAACTGGGTAATTTTCCTTTCATTCCTTAATTTTTCTTTGTGTTCATGCCTCAACAATTAGTCAATTTCTTAAATTATTAGGTATGAAGAGCCTATTCTCTTGTTAACAAATAGTTCTTTTCTATATAAGGACTTAGGTCTTTCCTTCCCTACTAAATGTAGGATTAATATCCAAGGTGAAAAATGTACTCAATGATATCAAACATGGTTGATGTCATCGAGCCTATTGTTATAATTAAAATTATGCCCCCATAATAATTTGAGTGATTGGAATGAAATTGTTATCTTTGCTCCATTTCTCTGGACAGTATACAGGCAACAGAGAGGTTCATAATCCATCTAAGACTAAATGTAAGACAATGAAAATATGAATCCACCCCATACCTAATTACGTGAGTTATTAGAAACCTCTACAATCTATGAACATGATGACATAAAGTTGTGAAGATGTGGAGGCACCTAAAACCCAACTGTAAGAGAAAGAAAAAGATCAGATCCTTTAAAACACAATACACACATACTACCAGAAGTTTTGTAGAGTATGAAATTACCTAAAGAGGTAATGAAGGCATTTGTAGGGAAAATAGGGGAAATGTAACTCAATTGATTTAAATAAGAAGAGATCTCATTTTGGAAACCTTTTTGGTGACTCACAAGGGTTATTCTCCTTTTTTATGTGTTGTCATGTAAAAGATCGGAGAGTCTGAAACTTCATAATTCATGTCTTGTTGTGTCAAAGTCACCCATACAACAAATTTTAAATATAAACATTGCATGATTTTTAAAAAAAATAAAAAAATTATAGGTCATAATTTTGTCTGGACAAACCCTCTCACAAATCTTACCTCAAATTATCCTCTAATGGTATAAATAAGAACAATTTCATGCTACTATGAATTTTTCTCCACCTCGGTGTGTGATATTTCCTTGGGAGCTCAATATTACAAATAAAACCTCATATTTAGTTAAATAATCTCATTATCCCTGTCAAATTTTATGTTTTCTCTCATCGAAAATTGTTCAGAGTATAAATTTTAGGTTCATCGGTTAAGGAAATTCTTGTGGGAACTAACGAAACGTTCAACATGTTCTATTGTTCTCTGAATACCCGATTCACCCGAACACAAAAATTCCATGCAATCTTAGAAGGGCGAATACACTTGACCAACTAAAACCATGGAGACTAAAATGTTGATGAGTATAAGGTTGATATCTGGAAGCAAATGGTATCTTACAGCATTGGAACTCTTGGAAATATTCTAAAATTCCTTTCATTCTCTGGTAACCCGCTCAAACCGAATTAGTCAATACCATTCTCTGAGACAAATAAAAACAAGGAAGTGTTAGCGAGATCAAGAGTTTCTCCCTCCAGCACACAATTCGACCTTTTTCAGAGAAACAACTGCAGTGAAGGGAAAGATGGAATAAAAAATTCAAATGGAGATGTTTTAATATTTCTAGACATGATTGGATGCAAGGGATTGACACACTTTGATGTCAAGAAATTTGTGGAAGATGTGTTTGTCACATATACAAAATGGCTTTCAAGAAATCCTGAAATACTTAAAAAACTAACATATTTTTAAGTTCACATGCTAGTCGAGATCGAAGATGTGGTGTTTATGGACCTGCACTCAAACATGGGTTTAAATAATGTTAGAAAAAGAGTTTAATTTTTCCCCTAGAAAAACAAAAAAGTAGTTTGTTAGATAGTTCACTTTTAGATTCCTACTTTTAGGAAAAGCTAATAAAGCAAATAAATCAAAAGCTTTGTATTGCACAAAAGTATGTGTTTTTTAATTCTATTTTTAAGAGTTGAGTGTTTTATTGTTTGATGAAAGCCATTTATTTATTATACGAAATTGTAAGTGTTTTGACATAACACATTCAGAGATTGTATTGAGTCAAAGCTCTGACAAGGAAGTAAAAAATATGCACAAAAGTGCTGATCTAAGTTTGCAATAATTTGTTTTATTTGTAATTATTTATTTTATTTATGTTAGTTGTTATTTTATGTTCCTAATTTCTACAAATTGGTATCATAACATGGATTTTTTCAATAGGTTTTTAATTAACAATAGGTTATGGCTTCTATATCCGTTCTGTAGACACCACAATTTACAGGAAATAATTACGAGTATTGGTCATTAACCATAAAGGCACTATTTAGATCCCAGGGTGTGTGGGAAATCATAGAGAATGGGTACACAGAGCTCAAAAATGCATCAGCATTTAACACACTCTCACAGGTAGAGAAAGACACTTTAAAGGAATTAAGAAAGAAAGACAGAAAATATTTTTTCTTCATTCATCAAGCCATGCATGAAAGCATCCTACATAGAGTAGCAGTAGCTAGTAAAGCACAAAATTCATGGGAAACTCTCCAAGTTGCGTATTAAGGTAAAGAGAAAGTAAAAACTGCCAAGTTACAGTTATTTCGTAGAGATTTTGAAAATATGTCAATGAAATATTCAGATTCTATAGAATCATTCTTTACTTTTATAGTTGGTTTAGTCAATAAAATCAAATCTCATGGTGAAACTATAAGGATTATTAAAAAAATTGCTTAGAAGTTTGCCTGCAAAATTTGATCCTTTGGTAGTTGTTATTGAAGAAACTAAGGATCTAAGTCATTTTTCAATTGATGAGTTTCATGCATCACTAATAAATCATGAAAAGATGTTGAATAGATCACATGCAGTTGTAGATCAATATTTTTCATCACAGGTAGGTATCAGGAAATCGTGGAAGAGAAAGAAGAAATTTCAGCCCTAGAGGAAGAGGAAGAAGTTCATCTAGAGGACGCAACATCAGTCCATCAAACTCAAGTTGAAGAGGAAATAGTCAAGAGCAAAATCATAATCATTTTTCCGGTTAGAGACAGGATAAGTCGCATGTGCATTGTCACTATTGCAAAAGATATGGGCACTATGCTTATGAATGCAGGAAAAAATAGTATGATAAAAAAAAGTAGAATCAAAATCAGGCTGGGAGCTCTACTTCAAGCTCCATGTTTATTGCATGCACTAAGATTGCTGAAACATCTCCTATTGAGTGTAATCTATCACAAGAGAGTCCTAGTGATTTGTGGCCTTTGGATTCTGATTGCAGTAATCAAATGTGAGGTAACTTAGATTTATTTTCTAATTTGGATGAGTCAGTAAAGACAAAATTTACCCTCGGGAATAATAATACAGTGACTGTAAAAGGAAAAGTAACAATCAACATTATAACTAAAAAGGGGGAGAAAAACATTATGCAGAATGTTTATTATGTTGCAGGTTTGAAGCATAATCTTATGAGCATTGGTCAATTGGTACAAAAGGGATACAAAGTTTACATTGAATACAATGAATGTGTGATCGTAAATAAAGCTCCAAGTACCCAGGTGATTACTAAAGTGAAGATGACAAGCAAAAGAATGTTTCCTTTGAAGATTATACTAGCCACATCTGGAGTTCATACTACAGATCAATTTGGAGCTAAGGATATTGAATCAAGTTTTCAATCAATTGAAAAATATGAATTGTGGCTATGGCATCTCAGGTTTGGTCATTTAAACTTTGGTGGTTTGAATTTATTACAAAAAAAAAATATGGTGAAAGGTTTTCCTTTGATTCAGAAACCAGATCAAGTTTTTTAAGGTTGTATTTTTGGGAAGCAACACAGAGAATCCTTCCCAGTTGGAAAAACAAAAATAAGAAGTGCACCATTTAAAAATTTTCACTCAAATTTACGTGGACTAATGCAAAAAAATTCTATTAGAGGTTGCTCATACTTTACTACATTCATTGATAACTATACAAGGAAGATATGGGTGTACTTTATGAGACACAAATCAAATGCTTTTGATATATTTCAGCAGTTCAAGGCTTTAGTGTTCAAGTGAAGTAGGTACTACATCAAATTTCTGAGAAAAGACAAAGGAGGTGAGTATATTTCCAATGCTTTTCTGAATTTTTGCAAATATCATGGTATAAAAAAGTATTTTACTTTAAGGTATACATTGAAACATTATTGTGTGGAGATAGAGAAAGAATAGAACCATCATGGATATGGCAAGAAGTATGATTAAGGAAAATCATCTTTCAAATGAGTATTGGGAAGAAGAAGTAGCAACTATTGTTTACATCATAAATAGTTGTCCAACGAAAATTATTTGAAACATGGTTCCTCAACAAGATTGGACTAAGAGGAAACACAATGTTTCTCATTTTAAAATCTGCGATTGAAACATGGATCCTCAACAAGCTTGGACTAAGAGGAAACACAATGTTTCTCATTTTCGAATCTTTAGTTGTGTGGCATACACACATGTTCCTGATGAGATAAGGAAGAAGTTAGACAACAAAGGAGAAGATTGCATATTTTTTAGATATTCAGAGAATACAAAAGCTTACGATTTTTTTAATCCGCTTAGTAGAAAGGTCATAATCAACATAGATGTATATTTTTTTTGAAAATGAGGCATGGGATGGAATTACTGAGAAATAATAAATGTAGTAGCAACTATTCCTCATGATGATATAGAAAATGAAAACATAGAGCAATAAGGTATTGTATCTTCTGTGAATCTTCAACATGCAGCACAAGTTGTAACACAAGCTACACCTCCATCTAAATCTAGGATATCTCCAATATTTCATTCATCTTTAACCATCCAACAGAAAAAAAAAATACACTAGAAGCAACTCCTTTAGTACAAAACAATCTATCATCAAATAGCCCTTTGTAGTGGAAAACATGGACTCTTAGTGAGATTTATAGTATTGATACAACTAATGCTTTTTCATTTTTTGCATTGTTTTCTCAAGCTACAGATCTAGTATACTTTGTAGAGGCTATAGAAAATGAAGTTTGGGTTTAAGACATGGATGATGAGATATACGTTATAGAGAAGAATCAAACATGGGAACTGGTAGATCTTTGAGAAGGAAAGGGTGTGATAGGAGTGAAGCGGGTCTATAAGACCAAATATAATGTTTGTGGTAAAGTACATAAACATAAAGAAAGGTTGGTTGCCAAATGTTTTTCATAGAAATATGGACTAGATTACAACGATACATTTGCACCTGTAGCATGTTTAGACACGGTAAGAATGGTTTTAGCAATTGTAGCTAAAAAATGGCCTATTTATCATATGGATGTAAAATAAGCATTCTTGAATGGTTTTCTTAAAGAATAAGTTTATGTGAATCATCCATAAGGTTATGAGATTGAAGGTCATGAAGGAAAGGTATACAGGTTGAAAAAAGAGCTCTATGGTCTCAAACAAGTACCTAGAGCTTGGTACAATAGGATTAATTCTTATTTGATACAAAATGGTTTCAGTAAGAGCAGCAGTGAGCCTACCTTATACATCAAGATCAATGATCAAGGTAAAATTTGGATTCTTTGATTATATGTGGATGATTTAATCATCACTGGAAATCTATTTACAAATTCATGCTATGAAGAAATAATTTGAGATGATAGATCTAGGCCTCATGCACTATTTTTTGGGCATTGAAGTTTAACAATTAGAAGATGGATTTTTAATTTCAAAAGCAAGGTATGCTAATAATGTTCTGAAGAGATTTAACATGTTGAATTACAAGCCAGCGCAAACACTTATTGCAATAGGTTTTACTTTAAGAAAAGATGACAACGGATCATTTGTAGATCCAACATTGTTCAAAAGGCTAGTTGGAAGTCTTATGTATTTGACGGCCACAAGGCCAGATATTATGTATGGTGTGAGCCTCATCTCAAGGTTCATGGAATCTCCAAAAGACTCACATTGGCAAGATGGAAAAAGGATTTTGAGGTATGTATGTAGAAATAAGAATCATGGAATCTTGTATTCAACATCAGATAAGTTCAAAGTCATAGCTTATACAGATAGTGACAGTGCTAGAAGTATTGATGACAGAAAGAGCACATCCGCCTATGCTTTTCACTTTGGAATAAGTGTAGTTTCATGGGCATCAAAGAAGCATCCCATATTCACACTATCTTTAGAAAAATTAGAGTATGTAATAGCAACAGGAGCAACATGTCAGGTTGTTTTGATGAGAAGAATGTTAAAAGGTTTAAGGCAGAATCTAGAGGATGCTACATAGATTTTTTGTGACAACAATTCAGCATGAGAATTATCCAAAAATCATGTTTTTCACAAGAGGAGCAAGAAAATAGACACGATGTATCAATTCATCAGGGAGTTGGTTAACAACAAGAAAATTTGTCTTGAATTTTACAGATCTAAAGACCAGTTTGCTGGTATTTTTACAAAATATTTGGGCAATGAATTTTTGATTATTTGAGAATTTGTTTTGGAGTTTGTGATCAGGAATATATCAGATCTAGAATTGCACACTCAACTCTAGAAAAATAAAAGTTTAAAGGTCAAAATTAAGGGGGAATGTTAGAAAAAGAGTTTAATTTTTCCCCTAGAAAAGTAAAAAGCAGGTTGTTTTTTACATGCTTTTAATTTTTAGATAGTTTGATTTTAGATTCCTACTTTTAGGAAAAGCTAATAAAGCAAATAAATCAAAAACTTTGTATTGCACAAAAGCATGTGTTTCTTAGTTCTATTTTTAAGATTTGAGTATTGATTGTCAGATGAAATTCATCTATTTATTAGAGGCAATTGTAAGTGTTTTGACATAACACATTCAGATATTGTGTTGAGCTGAAGACCTAACAAAGAAGAAGAAATATATGCACATAAGTGTTGATCTAAGTTTGCAATAATCTATTTTATTTGCAATTATTTATTTTATTTCTGTTAGCTGTTGTTTTATGTGCATCATTTCTACAAATAAGAGATTGAATCTCAAGGCCTTAGATGACTTATTTCTATGATGTACCAATTCTCCTATATCAACACATTGGAAAGATGATAATGAACTTCACTTGGAGAAGGTGAGAAAATCAATGGATTGGGATGTGGAAACAAAAATGCAATAAATAGTATCTAAAATGAAGTAGTAGGTTGATACCAGGGTGGCAATGTTATAAATTATCATCAAAATTTTACACCCTACAGAATAGTTCTTTCATGCTTAATGTTCTCCATAAGCCCAATTTGTCTGACAAAGCTGTAGTTATAACTATTCATAACTTCCTTGTAAGACATGTATAGTGGTCATATATGATGAAATCCAATTCGAGAAATTTGGGAGAAAAATTAATAATTAGAGAATGTTTCTACCTGTGTTATCAAATTCATGGCTATCAGTGTAGTCGTCCTTACAAGGAAATATAAGAATGCTTCCAAGTTTTCTTATTAGCTCTGTAAATGTGGATAAGGGAAAGTAAGCATTTAATCTATGTAGACTAGGTTTCCTTTCCAGTGAAGAAGAGATAATTATATTTTTCAAGTTAAAATGGAAGCATATTATGAAAGATGCATGTTTAGCAATTACATGTGAATTGTTTGAATAATGTAAGGTAGATAAGTAGGGTATATGATGAGAAAAATGGATGTAAAGATTGGCGGGTATGAATTGTTGTCAATATGTGGAGAGAGAGAGAGAGATAGAGAGAGAGAGAGAGAGAATCAATGTATCATATTCAAAATTATATTTATATCCACGGGCATAAATTATGGCAAGAAGAATTCTTTGAAGACATTGCAAATAACATGGAGCAGGAATGTAAGGCTTATCTCAATGAATTCACATCTACTAAATTTGATGAAAATATGTTATGTTCTTACCTCAAGTCATTTTAAAGATTTATTAGTAAACATTTGAAGTTAAATGGATATGATAAATTATGATAGAAAATGTGATTAATTAATTCATTTATTGAATTAATTAAAATACCATAATTTTGAAAATTATTATGTAGATACCCAAGTTGAGTCAACTTGAGGTTAGGGTTGAGTTTAAAGTAGTTTATAACTACTTTTGGAAGCATGTGCCTATAAAAGGCCGAGATGTAATTGTAAATGGGACTCTAGTCTCTATCTGCTCCTTTGGTGGAGAATAAGAAATGTAACTTTGTGTACTTTATTTTTCTTCCTGCTCTCATGAATACAATACTTTTCTCACTACTATATTAATGTTCTACAATTATAAAATCTTCCATTTTGTTTATGATTGGATGATATCATTAGTGATGATACTCCTTCATGGTGTGTTTTATGTCTTGGTATTCATACTTTGTGATGGTTGTCAAGGTACATGGATTTGTGCCATATCCATGCATTCCAGAGGTGATAAAGAATTTTTTCTTTATGGTTTTGTAGTTATCATTGTATTCTGCCCTTTGTGCTAGATAGAGAGGTTGTATTTTTTGTATTTTCCTATTTCCAAACTACTAAAGATTTATCATTCTTCTCTTTTCCCCTTCTTTCTTTCCCTTTTAAGTTTATTTTGCCATTTTTGCTTTCTATTCAAAAGAACCAAAAATATAAAAATCCCATCATATGAGGGAACTATCCCTCTCAAACATAGAGGAAATACCACCCTATCAATAGGGAATTTTTCTATACTGTTGTAGGTTTCTATGTACTTCCATTGGGCATATTGAATGACATAAAATCCAGCCAAAAATATGAAAAATACCATTAGCCTTAGCATCCAGTGGTCATGAAGTATACACTAAAATCTAAAATTTATGAATTTGGAGCTTGTAGACCCATTAAATATTTCACTTCATATCCTATTCTTATGAAATCTAAAAATAACATAAAAAATAGTGCATGATTGTTTTTACAAAAATGAAACACACACTTCCCAAGTAGAAACTTTAGGGTATAGAACAATACTTGTTTTACAAAAAGAAGCTCCCTTTAAGTAAAATAATATGAGAAAAACATTTGAGATTGTAAATGTTTTAAAAATACCTAGAGAGTATACCAAGCTCTGAATCACACAATATGGGTTCGAAAATGAAAAAACCAACAAGGGAAAAAAACAAGAGGGAAACAAAGCAAAAGGGAAAACTAATCAAATATGATACAAATTCCCATGACATAGTAGAATCATTAACTGGTATAGGTAGAAGTTCACCATCTATCTTTTTCACTTCAAAGGGATTACATTACTTGCATTTTTTTCCTGGTATGGGATATTCCAAATCATTTAAAAAATTATGCCTCCTAGGCTTAGCCCTATCTTCATCCCAGCTCAACACAATATTTCCTTCCTTGAATTTCTAAGGATGAGCCTTCTTATCAAAAAACATTTTGAAAACCCATTGGCTATCTGGAATCCTTCTTATGTATTTTTATCTAACCTCTTCATGTTTTAAAATCTCTATAATTCAAATTATTCTAGTGTCATGATGCTCCAATTATAACCTATGAGCTAGTTCAAGTGTTGGGATTTTAAGTGAGAGAAGAAGCCTTACTTCCCCTTTGTACATTGGCATGAAAGTTTAGTTTCCAATATATATTTTAAATGCTATCCTATCATCCTAAAATGATGCTCTGAATATTCTACATGTCATTTCCTCTTGTTATCCTCCATGAATCTCTTTGTAATCCTTATAAGGTTCTTGTTTTAAGATTTAATCTTGAGTCTATTCTTGAGGTCCTTTAAAGTTTGACTAGAAAAGGTAATTGGTTTTTCTTAGACATGTTGGTTCTTTAGTGTTAGGATAAAAGTAGTGTTGTCCTCTCCCCCAAAATCATAAACAATTATTTCCATTTTAAAGTTAGGGTTGACCAGAATTGGGGATTGAGAAATATCATGATTGATCTTCTCAAAACTATCATTTTCCTCTAGATTCTATTTGAAAATGACACTATTATTTAGCATTAGAGTAATGGGTTTTACTATACTTTTGATTTATTTATAAATGTTCTTATGAAATTGACCGTACCAAGGAAGGATTGAATTGTTTTCTTATGGTCATGTAGAGAGGGTTGTGATGACTTGAATTCTTTTAGGATCAATGGAAAAAATATCATTTATCACTACTGATTAAGAAAAATGTAGAAAATATGAGTCTAATATGAATGCAATATTGTAGTAAATAAATAAATAATGAAGCATTAAAATAGATCTAAAGAATTAAGAAATAAATAATGAAATCCCTAATGTGTAAAGAAGTATAATATTCCTTAGCTAATTCATTGCATTTTGGAAAGTGCACAGTTGGAAAACAAAGAAACATGAAGCATTGAATGTCACACAGGAGCTTGCAAAATTGTAGATCTAGAGAATATGACTAGACTGGGGTGCCTATATGGGGATCGAGGCACCCATGGGCGCCCTAGGCCTTTTTCTGGATGCCCGGGTCTACAAAAAGATCATAAACCAAAATTTTTACAGTCACAAGATGTTCATTGATGTTCTTCTTTTATTGCTATGGATTCACAAAATGATCGTCGAGGTCCCTGTAAACCTGCAATAATGAATAGACCTATAAAACCCTCAAATAGGCACCAAATCCCAAAGAATAAAGATGTAAAATGAGGGTTCAAACTTTCCTTATCTTCCAAAAAGATGGACTTATGCCTAAGTGTCGCACTAAATCTTAGACCCAATGTAGTTATGTGTTCTAGGTTTCTCTTGTGCGTGTCACACTTGGAATAATGAGCAAGTAACTAGATGTAGAATGTATTAAGTTTGTGCATGGAATAGAATGACCTTCCCTCCTATGAATTATGATACAGAAAAATAGCTCTTGTGTCCCTTGTGATGGAGCTAGATGGATGCAATAGAGCTCTTAGATGCCTTGATCGATGCAACCTTATTTGGAGAATGTTAGTGTTTATTGCTTGGTTCTTATTATGATCACATAAATTTATATTTATATGATTTATTCACTTGAATTTCATAATTAACCCCAAAAAGGATGATTACCGAAATGATAAGATACTCAAACGGCTATAAAGGACCCAAAAAGTGAGAGTAAAGTATAAAGGGGACAGGAGCTCCTAGAGGGGACAAGGGTTTTCGGAGTTGGTGTCCTAGTTAGGAGCTAGTTTCGAGGATGAAAAATACCAAAGAGTAAAAATATATACTGAGAAAGTAAGGGTGCAATATTGGAAGTTGAAAGATAAAGTAAAGAAAGGTGGCCAAAGACATGGGTTGATTAGTATTTTTCTTACTTAGGAATCATATGAATAATAGTATGTGATCGAGACTAGATAATTACCCAAAGTGTGAGATATTTTTTCTACATTTTCCCCCAATTTATGATGTTGAATGGAATGCTCAGTAACATAAAGTAGATAGAGATGTGAACCTGATATCCATGTAGATCAATGGCGAAAGCATGTTGAGGGACTATATAAAATCATGGAGTGATAAAAATGTGAAGTGTGAATGTTAAGGATGAGGAAGTGTAAAAAGTGATGATGAAAGTGAACCAAAGGTGGAGACACATGTGTAGATGTCATGATGTGTTTGACATTGTTGTTTGTTGATGGTGTTTTTGATTAATGCTTCCCAAAAAGAATCTTGTAAGTAGTCAAATATGCATGTATATGATCAAAATATGTAAAAAGTATGTAAGGAAAGTATGTAAAGATGATAAAAATGAAAAAGGAACATGTGTAACTGGTCCGTGATGATAAAAGGGTGTAGAAAGGATCCTGTAGATGATTTCGACATGTGATTTTTTCATGAGATCTCACGCTAGTGTAATGGAAGAAGTGTAGGGAGAATTTTGGTGTCATCTACCAACATTTAACTTCTTCTTGCTATATAAAAAACCATTGCAGATGGTGTGTATGTGTTAAGGATTATCTTCCCTATAAAAGACATTATTTTTGAAGTTTTTTAGAATGTGCTAAGTACCCAAGTATTACTTTAATCCCTTTTCAAAACTGAAAACTATGTTGTATCGATATTGTGTTGTGTATAATGTTGTATGGGGTGATTGATTCACCCAAATGATGCCCCCCTGATTTAGGGTGCATGCAATGTTGCTAAAGTAGTATGTGGTCCAAAAGAGGACCAACTGCTGTTCTACAACTATGTTGTGCAAGGGGAAGAGAATGTGCTTGGTAGATACCAAGGCACACGCAAACAAGTAGATAGGAAAAATAAGTGTTAGTACAAGCAAAGACAAAAACTCATGTAAAAGGTGAAATGTAAGCTAAACAGACAATGTGTAAGATAAGATGCAAGAAAAAGAAAATATAGACTAGGAAAATAGGGTTACAAACATGGGACATCACTCACGATGTTGAATACAATCAAGGCCGTATTGGCCGCAAATAATCAAAAAACAAGAAAGACAAGGCAAAACCCGAAAACAATGACAAACAAAAGAAAATAGTGTATTAGATAAGCATGGAAGCAAGTAGTCTTGCAAAATAAATATTGCACATGAAGCACATGTTAGCATGTTAGAAAGATAAATAGTATGTCAAAGTGTGTATTATCTAATAATGTAAAGTGCTAAGTACAAAATGAAACAATAACACCTGTAGTGTACGAAAGTGGATGCCCCTAGGAGCTGATGTGGGACTGGTAATAAGTATTGCACCAAACATCCATGATGGACTTGTATAATCTTTGATCACAACTAGAAATCAATTGAATGTGCAAGTCCATATGATAAGATAATTACATACAAGAAACCTATCTAGCATGTCTAATAAAGTGATCATGTAACAAGTAAATGTAAGAAAGATTAAATGCAACCATGATATGCAGTATATTATGAATGATATGGAATGGAACGCAGTATTAATGATAAGATCAGTGTGCTCCCTGAGTGGCTGTGTATGTATGTAATGACTCGGAGTGGGTTAACTGTCTTCTTCGCCTATGTAATATATAGTACCACTTTTTTTTGGGGGGTCGGCTTCGCCTTCATTTGAAAACATCTCCTATAAAAACCTAGCTGATTCGCCGGGTAGTATACCTCAAGTAGCTTAACAAATTACCAATACTGTGAAATTTGAACTAGCATACCCTTAAGCACCAGAGATTCAGATTACTGTTAGCCTGTGATTGTTGACACGCGATAATAGTTGTTCTGACGCAGGACAGAGGAAGTGTTGATGCGCGACTTGGGTAGTGTTGACGCGCAACAGAGGAAGTGTTGACGCGCGACTTGGGTAGTGGTGACGCGCGACAGAGGAAGTGGTGACGCGCGACAGAGGAAGTGTTGATGCGTGACTTGGGCAGTGGTGACGCGTGACAGAGGAAGTGGTGACGTGTGACAGAGGAAGTGTTGACGTGTGACTTCGGTAGTGGTGACGCGTGACAGAGGAGGTGTTGACGCGTGACAGAGGAAATGTTGACGCGCGACTTGGGCAGTGGTGACAGAGGAAGTATGTGACAGAGGAAGTGTTGACGTGTGACAGAGGAAAGAAGTGTTGAAAGACTCGTGACTTGGGCAGTGGTGACGCGTATACAGAGGAGGTGTTGATGCGTGACAGAGGAAGTGTATGACGACTTGGGCATTGGTGACGTGTGACAGAGGAAGTGGTGATGCGTGACAGAGGAAGTGTTGACGCGCGACTTGGGCAGTGGTGACGCGCGACAGAGGAGGTGTTGACGCGCGACAGAGGAAGTGTTGACACGTGACTTGGGCAGTGGTGACGCGTGACAGAGGAAGTGGTGACGCGCGACAGAGGAAGTGTTGACGCGTGACAAGGGCAGTGTTGACGCGCGACAAAGGAGGTGTTGACGTGCAACAGAGGAAGTGTTGACGCGCGACAAGGGCAGTGTTGACGCATGACATGGAGATTTTTTGATGGGAAAGCAGAGGTCGGAGGCTGCAGACGCGCGACAGGAGATTTTTCTGTTGCACGTCAAGAAAATGCAGTGACGCGCGTCAACAGACCTTAGTGACACGTGTCAACAACCTTGTTGACGCGCGTCACTGAGGTCTGTTGACGCGTGTCACTGAGGGTGCTGTCAACAGACCTCAGTGACACGCATCAACAGACCTCAGTGATGCATGTCAACAAGGTTGTTGACGTGCGTCACTAAGGTCTGTTGACGCGCGTCACTGCATTTTCTTGACGCGTGACAGAAAAATCTCCTATCGCGCGTCTGCAGCCTTCTGTCGCACCACTTGACAATCAGGTGAAATTTTTTCATACAACCCCCAAAAAATTCACCTTCCCGTGAAACCGGTTCTGGGGATATTCGCTAGGTATTCTCCACCTCCGATTTCAAAGAGGTCTCTTAAAATGAACCCTGGTAATGAGGTTCATTTATTTATTCCCCCTTAGCAGTCAAGAATGAACCGTAAACAAGAGTGCATCATTGGGAAATGGTTTGAGTGATGTGTTACATGTAGAAAGAGGTGATGAATGAAGTGGTGATATGTAAAATGATGATGATGTGTAGATGATATCGAATACAACATAAGGATGGTGATTTGGAATGCATGATGATTTAGCATAAAGTGTATATCACAATATGGATGAGTAAAATTCTTGTACACGTGATGATGTAGTGCAAGGTGTATATCACAAAATAGATGAAAGTGATGATGGTAGAAATCATGATGATGTACCACAAAGCATATATCATGAGATGCATGGATGGAATGATAGAAAACATGATGATGTAGCACAAAGCATATATCACAAGATGAATGAGTAGGAAAAACTATAAAGGGGTGATGATATAGTTTAAAACCGTATATCAAGAAATGAAAGAAATAGGAAAGTTAGAAATGGGTGATGATTTAACCTAAAAGTGTATATCATGATATGTGTGAATAAGGGACTAGCTAGGAATGTTGCATTGTATGATAAAAGGATTGATTGATTGATTGTGAAGGTCAAAGTGTATAATGATGAAAGTGTGATGAGGTGAGGTTCAATTTTGATTTAGACCCTTAACAGTCGAGTATGAACCATTAGACTAGAGTGTGTCATTGGGTAATGAGTTTAGTGCATATAAGTATATGAGTAAGATGGAATATGTGTATTTGGTATGGTGAAGACTATGTCATAGGTGTGTAACATGTGAAATGTGTAATGTAGAATGTGCAATGTCTAATGCAAGATGTGTAGAGTGTAAAAATGAATGATAATATAATGTGTAGAATGTGTGCAATGTATGGGTGTAAAAAGTACAGAGCACGGATGATGTAGAATAGATGGAATATTTAATATGTAGATAAGTTTATGATGCATGAAGATGTGTAATGTATAGTGTATAGTGTGCAATATGTGAGGTTCATGTGTATAAGATGCCCTCAACAGTAAAGTGTGAACCATAGCACAAGATTGCGTCATAGGGTAATGATGATATAAATGTATCAAGAGATTTGTAATAATGTGTAGAGAAGAGTAATAACTAAGCACGAAGCTTCAATTCCATGAGATGATATCGGCATTTGATAGAAATGCAAGGGGGGAGGAGTTGTGATGCCCTCCCAAGTGTATAAGAGATGGAGGTCTGGTCAAAAGACACTAAGTGGATCAATGCAAGGAGTAGTTTCCTTAACAAAAGTGATGGGATGCTGAGGTGGTAACATCATAGTATTCTTAAGTGGTGGAAATCAGAAGAGGTTAGCTACATTTTGGTGGTCTTGCGTAGTGATAGGTTTTTTATTTACCATAGATGACTTGAGTGGAGGCCAAGTTGAACTAAGCTTTAGAGGAGGTTTCTTAGATTGATTCGGTAATGTCACAGATAACTTGAGTGGCAGAGTAGGACCATCTATAAGAGCAGGTTGAGTGGATTGAATAGGCGGCACTTGAGTGACCAAAGAAAGAACCTTAGAAGTGATAACATGATCCTCATTAGACGTATAAGGAGAAAATTTTGGAGCCTATTTGGATATAGAATTTGTAGATATGCATGCAAAAAAATGTTGTGCAGCAAATGAGATAAAGCCTTGATGATCAATATGCTTGATTCTTTGTTGTACAAAAATAGAAATAATTTTCATTATGTCTGTTGATTTGATGAAAATTGCAATATGGGTGACTGTGATATTTTTCAATTTCATAAGGAGGATAACCTTGTGTAAATGGTAACGTGATCAATTGATGACTAAGGAGGTTAGTAAGAATGTCATGTTGTGTAGTATTGTTATAAAAGGTGAGAGGTTATGATAATGTTAAGACTTGAGGTTCACTAATATGACCACATATATTAGTCATAGAATGAAGATGAAATGTAGAAGGAGAACAAACATGACCCGAAAAAGCATCCTTAAGAGGTTAGATTTTAGATTTGAGAAATGTAATCATGGATTCCATAGCCTGAAATTTGTTGTAAAATAGAGTACGTAAATCTTGAATTAACTCCAGTATGGGTTGATTGGATGGAGGATCATGAATGCTATGGTCATCAGATAAGTGATCAAAAATAGGAATTATTTCATGTTGTGGCATATCTTTAGGAAGATACATGGTTTCTAAGGTTTTTTGCTGAACAACTTGGCAATTGGGGTGCATCTTAAGTCAATATGATAAATAAATTTGAGGAATTTTATAATCCATGATAGAGGGAAAATGAGGATCCTAAGCATGAAAGAGTTCACGCTCACCAAAATGACTAAGCTAAATGTGGAAAATATGATCCTAATCTAAATACAAGATTGCAGTAAATAAATAAATAATGAAGCACTGAAATAGATATAAGGAATTAAGAAATAAATAATGAAAACCCTAATGTGCAAAGAATGGTAAGATTCCTTAGTTGATTCATCACATTCTGGAAATTTCTCAGAGCTGGAAAATAGAGAAACATAAAGCACTAATCGTTGTACAGGAGCTTGAAAAATTATAGATCTAGATAACGTGGCTAGACTGGGGCACCTGGAGGGGACAGAGTTGCCCGTGAATGCCCTAGGACTTTTTTATGGGCGCCTAGTTTTAAAGAAAATCTCATAAGCCCAAATTTTTAGGTTTGCAAGATGTTAGTTGATGCTTTCCTTTTGTCACTATGGATTCACACAAGGATTTCCAAGGTCACTGTTAAACCTGCAATAAAGAATAGACCTACAAAACCCTCAAGTAGTCATCAAATCCCAAAAAATAAAGATGCAAATTGAAGTGTCAGATTTTCCTCAGTTGCCACAAGGATGGACTTACGACTGAGCGTTGAATTACATACACCTAATGTATATTTTTTTTCATGTCTGCGAAATTGTGCCCTAGGCTACTCTTGTGTGTGTCACACTTAGAATAACAAGCAAGTGGTTAGATGTAGAATGTAGTAAATGTGTGAATGGAACAAAATGGACTTCTCTCCTATAAAGTGTGATGCAAGAAAACCATCCCTTGTGTTCCTTGTGACTGAGCTATATGGATGTAATGGAGCTCTTAGATGCCTTGATGGATGCAACCTTAGGTGGAGATAGGTAGTTCTTAGTGTTTGGTCCCTTATTATGATCACATAGATTTTTATATTTATACAATTACTTTACTTGAATTTTTTAATTAACCTGGAAAAGGCTTACTATCAAAAAGATAAGATGATCAAATGGGACAGGAGTTCCTAGAGGGAATGAGGGCGCTTGGCACTGACATCCTGGCTGGGAGCTAGTGTACAAGATGACAAATGTGAAAGAGTAAAAAGAAAAACTTAGCAAATAAGGGTGCAATACTGGAAGTAACTAGATAAAGAAAAGAAAGGTGGCCAAAGACATGGGTTCGTTAGTACTTTTCTTACTCAGTAATCATATTAAATAGTAGTATGTGATTGAGACTAGATAATTACCCAAAGTGCGTAGTTTTGTGTCTACATCTACATGGCATTTGATGTTACCTTGATGAAAAACAAATATGAAATTTTTCATATTTAGGAATACTCCAAAATCCATCCATGTGTTAAATATTTTCTTGAGATGATCCAGAAGTACCTCTTATCTCTTTGAAAATACAATAATATCATCAAAGTAAACTAGGATGATGTAATTTGTGAAACCTTTGAAGGGTAAGTCCATGGCTATTCAAAAGGTATCTACAAAATTTGAAAATAAAAAATGCATATTAGAATAGACATATAGGTACCTTATTTTGGGGTGAAGGTTGTCTTGTTTTTATCAAATCCTTGGATAATGATTTATTGTAACAAAAATACATCTAAAATTTAATACCTTTCAACCACAAACATGGTTCACATAATCCCATCCATGGAAAGTAGGGGTAATGGTCTTTAAGAAAGGCTTATTTAAGGTATTTAAATTCAACACACAACTTGATTTCAACATTTTTCTTCCTTACATGGGCCAAATTCTCTACCTAAGTGGAATGATTTATTGTTAAGATGATGTTAGCCTCAATTAGTTTTGATATCTCCTTTTTCATGAGGGGTTCAACATTTTGGTGTATAGGGCCTTTATTTTTTCTCACTGGTTTGGCATCAAGGGCTAATTTTATTGTATGTTGGATGATTTCAAGGTTGTAGCCTTTAATGTCATCTTAAGTCCAAGAAATTACATCATCATAGTTTTGACATGAGTGTACAAATTCTTTGTGTTATTCAAGGTTGTATATATTACCAAGCTTGAGATACTCACTTGGAGAAATTTCCTCCTCTTGATAGTCCTCTTATCTTCATGTTTCATTTCTCCCCTTTGTATAGATAATATGGGGTAAATATTTTATCCATAGAAAATAAACTTTTATGTAATCTATTCATATTTAACTGAATGATTTGGTCCCCATAAACTTCTTAAACTTGTACTATAGGTATTTGGAGAAATTTTTCCCTACTATATAAAGTTGACAATCTGCTAGTCACTCTTGAAGATCTTCAAATGGTTTTCATTGTCAAGTAAAAAAGTTTTGAGCATTAACTTCACATGTTATTTTAAACTCTTCACAAGATCTTTAGGAAGATCAAAATGTGCTTCAATGGATTCGATTTAATCAACTTCAACATTCTGATTTATAGGGAAAGTTTGGAGGTTAAATACATCAAGGTCCTGTAGAATCTACCATACCATGTTTTTGGATTGTTCGAGTAGAGAAGTTTTGTTAGAGAATAGGGATATTAAATTATGGACAACTGTCTTTGTGTCTCCAAATATTTGAAACATTTTGATACCCTTCTCTTTTACAATTTAGATCCTCTGAATCAAGGTCTTATATTCTACAACAATTTTGTTAAAATTAAATTGGATTCTATGTGTGAATAAGGTCTTCTCCTATCATGGTGGCACTAGCACTACTCTTGCACCAACACCTATTTTTGACATTGATCCTTAAAAATACAACTTCCACATTCCTTTTAAATCCTCCTTCTCTTTCACTAAAATAGGAGTTATGTTATATATTTATTGAATGCAATAATTTCTTATTCGAGTATCCTAAAAATCATCACAATGGTTAAATTTCACCTCCCATGAGAGCATTCATTTAGTTGTTTATTTGAAGAGGATTATGTTAGTGTAGGATATTTTTTTCCCTTGTATTTGTTTATTTACTTGGATCTTTCCTACACTCATGGGATATGATTTCTTAGTTGTAGCAGTTGTGTTGATTTAGCTTACTAGTTGTATCGAGGTAGCCTACTAGTTGTGTGAATTCAACTCTACTTCTAGTATCAATTAGTGAGAGTTATTCCCAACTAGTCTAGGAGGAGATATCACATTCACCTCCTCTATGTAGATGACTTGCATCAGTTTATCCCATGGAACATTGAGTTGATTTGCAGCCATTCTTATTGTTAGTTATTTCAATTTTTGAAATTTCTCATGCATTTTTTTTTCATCAAAGATCCAGAAACTCTAATATGGTATCAGATAAATTATGGCGATACATTTTCCATTACTGAGTTATTTGAAATTTTTGAATAATTCATTTGTGAAACCAACAGTTCATGTGAAAATAGATTTGAATTCATCCAAGTTCAGTACGGTTGTGATTTTTTATGTTTGCAGATTGATAAGTTAAGGGTTTACAAATTCAGGGGTTACAAAAACAAACAAATTGAGGGAATTTTTATTTTTATGGGGACTTTTCTAGGAGTTTCAAAACTAAATTTAGCTATCTATGGTTAAATATGGTAGAGGTCTAATGTTAGAGGAACTCGCTTTGGGCCAACTCGGCCAACTCGGCCTTGGAACTCAATTTTCTTCTAGTTCAACTCATGGCTCCTAGCTTTATCTGCACCACTAACTCATATCTCACCTGGCCCTCCTGTTTCCCTACTAAGCCCTCTCCACCTAATCTATTGTTTTTATTGGTTTCTTCCCTAGCATGAATTATTGGTGGTGTTTTTTTCTCAATCATCTCATGATGGATCAATTTCCTCTTTTATTCCCTACTTAGTTTAGACTCCAAGATCCACCTTGCAATATCCTTGAGATCTACCATTGATGAATTTGTGTCAGCTCGTCTCCTTGAAACACGTCTCATGTGGTGGATGAAACCCAAATCATCCTTTGGTGGTTCAATTCTTTGACCTCCATGTCTCATCTTTGGCCTTAGACTGGATCTGTTTGGGTGTCTCCTCTCGTCCCTTGGATTTATGTTAGCTTGGTACTTGGATACACCCCTGCACGACTTGAGATGGGCCCTCTACGTGGTGTTTTATTATATCTCAGTCAAACATTCTTGAATTCATTTTGTGGTCTGTTTTAGGTTAATGACTCTTTTCTCAGTCCCTTCAACCAATCCTTCAACTTGGATCTCTGCTCCATTCACCATCTTGATCCATGTTTGGCTTGGATTCCCCTTCTCACAAACTATTTAGGTTTCTTGGATGAGTCACTCAGTCTTAAGCACATCTTTGTTCACTCAACCCCACAGTCAGTACATAGAACTCGGATCTCATCGTCCCTCATTGCGGCCTTAATTGCATTCTGAGCTCCGTTCTAGTCTCAAAGTACTCTTTCCATGGCACATTCGACAAACCGGCACATGCATTGAAATATCTCTTCATCCATGCCACTTGGTTTTCCTTCCCACCCATTTCAATCAATCTTGACCATGGTATTTCTTTTGGTTTATAAATATGTTTGAAATTTAAACAAGGAGATTAAGTTATTTAGGACTTTGTTTGAATAGTGGAGGTTATGTGTTCAAACCCACCATCTCAATTTTATTTTAGTTTTGTATAAAAAAATATCATTGGCATCATAGAGTAGTTATTATTATGTTTATATACCTCCCCATTATTTGCATGTCAAAGATGGAGGGAAAAAACTGGTTTTGTAGGTGGCCAAACCCTCTTGCATAAACACTTTCTCCCTTATCTTGCACATGGACGCATTTTCGGTTGAGCCCAATGTCCCTTGATGTTCATCATCATGTCTCGGTTCCAACGAGTATATGCATGGCCCCATTTCCTCTCATTTTCTTCATTTTTAATCAATCTAGAAATTTTTAATTAAATAAGCCATTATTTACAGGAAATTGCATTTTCTATAACTTTTGATCAATGGCTTGGATTCAAGCATTATTTTGGTTTAAAGTGCATGTTTTCTCATTCTCTACATGATCACTTCATTTATTTTTGTAAACGCACTACTTTATAATGTTCTGAATTCTAGGGGGGTTCCTACAAAACTCACTTGGGACTTATATTTGTTGCGCTAAGTTATTAAGTGCCATCTGGGATATTTGGGCGCTTATATGCATTATGGAGTTTCACCATTTTTTTATGCTCAAATTTAGGAACTTTATGTCTTGTAAGGAAGGCATTATCAAACATTGCACTATGTACGATTTGTTGTCCTACCTCTATAGTCTCATTCCTGAGCTTAAGGAGCCTCTACATAAGAATGAGTGGTTTAACCATGATGATGAGGTATATGGCCTTCTTGGTCTTACTATTTCTAGGGATACATTGAATTTGTTTGAGCACATTGAGTTCCCTTTCCCTACCTGGACCATTATTCGACAGCTGTATGGCGACCTTGTTTCACCATCTGAGAGTGACGCTTCCCTAGACCAATTTTGTGCCTCCATAGATTCTCCCCCTTCTCACATACCATTCATTGTTGAGTATTTTCTCAAGTTTGAAATGTCTCATCATTTTTTATATTTTCTAACGGCTCTTTTATCACTTTGGGTTAGCCTTTTTAGTTGTTAATGACGAAAGTCAAACAAGGGATATATATATATATATATATATATATATATATATATATATATATGACTTATTATTGTTAAGGGTTGGGAAATTTGGGTTATTTCTTCCTATCTACAACTTCAGTAAATAACAAAATTCAAGCATTACATTTAGGTTGCATCATTCACTTCATAGGAATGGGTATTTTTGAATTCCGTCTCACACATTCATCTTTGAGGAAAATTAGTTGTAGTGTGATATCTTGGTGCGCTTGGAACAATGGAAACCTAGCTTCAAGGGACACACACACACACACACACACACACACACACACACACACACACACACACACACACACACACACACACACACACACACACACACAAGAACTACATAGATTCTAAAATGTAGTGCAACACTTGGTGACAATCATATTGGGGTGACTATTCAGGTTAGTCTGACTCAACCATATGGATTGTTTGTTTCATCTAATATTCTCTTAAGTCTTGTGTAGGTATGCAGGGTTTATTTTACAGGAACAAGTGAGATAGAGAAACTCTACAGTGAAGTTGAAGCAACAAAAGTTAAGTGAAGGTGAATTTGATTGATTCTAAAAGAACCAGGCCCACCCTAATGGTCAGGACAATACCGCCAAGTTCAGATAGTACCTCTTGGATGGTACTATCCAGTGCACTTTCAAATCACATTTTTCCAGACGAATCATGCACAACTCAGACTAAGCTTGTTCCACCTAGTTCCTAGTACATAATCATCTCAGATATTCAAATAAAAGCTAAGTCACTCTTATCTTACTTTTACTTCCACTTTCTTATCTTTTGCATGCTAGATCTTGGTTATTACTGCTATATTCATTTCATCTCATTCCTCTGATAAAGATTTATATTTCTTTAAATCACCTACATAAAATAATATTCTTTTCATGGAGATGTCCATTGATATTGGTGGTTTGTCAAGCACTACCCTAAGGGTGGGATGCACAAACCAATCAGTGCACTAAATGTAGATTTAATTTGGAAAAACATATCCTTCCTAGATAAATAGATGAAAGTACGACAAAGGTATAAAAATATATTTAATATTTTATTTTTATTAAAAATATATATCCATATTATGTGGTTAAATGTTCTTATTTGATTAAATTTACTAAATTTTAATATTTTTGTGTAGTCATATCCAATTATACATGGAGGAAAATATTATCATAATGGAACATACTTGAACAATGGGTAAGATCTAATGGTGTAACTATGTACACTTTTATATTTTACATTGAATTTACTCCCATTTGACTATCATTTAAGATTATTTTGAATAACTTTGAGAAGTCAACCAAAAATGCCAATATCTTTACCATATGGCAGAGTTTTGGGCCCTTTTTCCACAATTATTTTATCAC
This sequence comes from Taxus chinensis, assembly GCA_019776745.2. NCBI lineage: Eukaryota > Viridiplantae > Streptophyta > Pinopsida > Cupressales > Taxaceae > Taxus > Taxus chinensis. Next base: position 57,570,700 of record CM034156.1, on the reverse strand, counting down.
TGATCAGGAAGAAATATGAATGTAATAAATGATGAAATTATTAATAAATATGTTATACATAAAATCCAAAAGAAATATTCCTTTTAAATTTAAAAGTGTACTTTTATTAATAAGGAAAATATAGTACATTGTTAATAATACAAGAAAAAAGATGGAAAGCTTCACACCCCAAAATGTAAGTCACATCAATTCAAAAAGGCCTCAAGAAAAGGCCAAACTGCCTCTGGAGGGAATCAAAAAATAGGATATTACATAATAAAAGTGAATTTTTAAACCCCAAAAATGGTGTGAGAAGTAAATGATACTAGAGAAAATAGAAGCCCAAGAAAAATTAATCTACAATAGCAAACATGGTGGTCAAAATATTTGGAGGAAAAGGATTATCCATCTTGTCCCCCTAACCACTAGTGAGAGAGGCACAAGTCATGTTCAAGATGTGGTCCCACCCATCATTCCACTTATTCTACTCTTCATCATCAATATTTGTTAGAATTGGTGGCCGAGGGAGGTTATCAGTTCAAACCATAGAAAATTCCCTTGGATAAGGCACTCCACCAAATGTTACAACCTCTACCCTTACTACCAAGTGGGTCAAAGATGTATTCAATGAGGGTGGATGAAGGGAAATGAGATCTAGGAGAAGAGTGGGAGAATTGGGGAGAGGAGTTACATCGACTACTAGAGTATCATCTATGAAATACCTAGCCACGACCCTAAGAATGAGAATGACAATATGGTGAGCCCATGGGTACCTAGATGATGGCACACATGGCATTACCCAAATGTAAAAGTAGGGATTGCAAGTGTTCCACTTCTAGGAGGATTGTTATTCACTCTAGCCTATATGTAGAACATACCATTATAGATCAAAGTAACTTTATTATCCACAAACAAATCTTTATCCATAGAAAAATCATTAAAACAAGTAAATATTTTATCTTTCCAAAAATGAAATTGAATATCATCTCTAAATAATTTCCAATAATTTTTGAATTTTGTTGACAACATGATTGAATTCCCTAAGAGAACCATTTTCCAAGTAAATATGGATGAAAGATTGGAAGAGGGTGTAAATCCACTTCCAAGTAAATTAGGTGTGTAGGAAGAACCAGAAGAGGAACTTAATTGAATCTAGTTAATGGAAAGATGGGAATGTAGCGTTTGAAACCCCCATGTGCTTGAATCTATCTCTAACATGGAGACCTTGATATATAAAAAACAATTGAAAATTTTCTCTTTTGGGTTCAATGTGTGATTTCAAGATATTATCAAAGCTTATGGCCCAAATCCCATCTCATGACTAGATACTACAATGATCATTTAAGGAGTCACCTAGGACATGTCTTGGGTTGAGGAGATGATAGCCAATATGGGGTTTATAGAAATAAAAGGGTGTGGACATCATCTAGTGCCAATATTTCCACCAAGGCACACTAGAGGAGATCCCAGTTTTGTATAAACAACTATCATATACAAAATTCATAATTTATGAAATGGAATCAATATTTATTTTACATTCTTTTTAGATTAAGTAATCTAGATTTAGTGAGTTAAGTACATGATGTAAAGGGTGGATAAAGGGGGTTTATTTTGATTTATTAACTTATAACATTAATCATACAACATAATAACAACATAGTCAATGCTACACAACATGATACAAACTTGAAAACATAAGGGAATGAGTGCATGTATATGATTATAGGTGTTTGTGAGGAGTTTTAGATGTGAAAATAGTTTTAGTTGGGGAAGCTATACCCAATGATGCTTCATTTCTAAAAATATGATTAGAAATTGACCTGGGTCAATACCACACAACTCTGACAAGATCATCCGTACGGCCTTGAGCCTACTATATGGTTTTATCCCTACTTGGAATCTAGACCTGTAAATTTTTGGGAATGTTGCTTTCCTAGAAATGTTTGACTCTATCAAACCATAAATATCAGTGATGTTATGAATCCTTATGAACATTCTAAATAATATCTTAAACCATAACTATGGGTATGAGCCCCTAAAAAATAAATATAAGTTGGATTATGGGCACCCCTGTGCACCATTGATGTTGGCACTATGACTAAATGAATCTCTACATCAATCCCCACCTAGCATGTGATATCTAAATGAATTAGACTATGACTCATAAGATTTATATGAAAATGCTTGAGTCGAGTTTGGATATTGCTAAACTACTTAGAGAAGATATTTTTGAGTTCTTATAAATGAAATAATTTGACTCCTTCACTCGGTATTATGTTTCATACATGCAATGATTGTTATCGTATAAGAGAGTATATCAATGTAGTGTCATATGATTTTTGGGTGTGTAAATAAGAGATTTTATACTTTCTTATATATGGTTTTGAAGGTAAAAAATGAAAAAAGTTTCACCCAGAGGGAGTAAAGGACCCATCAAAAAAAGTGTAACTATAATCAAATATGGAGGATATGTTAGTTAAAAAATGTAAAGTTAGCCAAGCCTATATAATAACTCCTTACTAAACTGTATGATTTTGCACATGGATGAGAAACATAAAAAATAAAGGTTGTAATTTTTCAATTGAAGTTTTTCTATATATTTTATGCCTTCGACTTCAAGAATATGTTGACATATTAGTGTAGGTGACTAAGAAAACTAGAAAATATACCTCAAGATTTATTGAGTGTGGATATAAAGAGTGCATTTATCTTAGTAAGAGTGCATTGTCAAAGAGTAAATTGCCAAATTTGAGTGTCTGCAGTATCCTCTTCATTGAGCTGAAATTTAATTTTAAGCATATCCTATAACTTTCATTCTCAAGAGGTCTTGCAAAATGTGTCTCCAATGACTCTAAATACCTTTTTAAATATTCAAATAATCTTAATGTAGGGTACCATAGAGAATGGGACATTATGGAAATTAAGAATTAGAAACTGCCATAAGGAGAGATAGTTATTTCAAATCCCTAATCGGAAGCTATCCCCTACCTATATGAGATTGGGTTTGAGAAATTCCCAAAATTTTCATATGCTTTTAGACAAAAATTTTCCACTACAAATCTTTACTCACATGGGTGAGAGAAGAAGAATCTGGAATCTCAGACCTTTCCACACTTGGTGACCTAAAGGGGTACCTTGAGTGATATATTGTCTGATAAGGATTTTACAGACTTCATGTCCTTCAAGGATTTAAATTATCCATTTGAAACTAAGAGAAATTCGTTTGAGCTTAATGTCTAATATCCCCAAATCTCGTACTTCTTTGTGCCATCGAAAAATATCCTATGCTACTCTTTGGAACCCTTTATGTCCATCAGAGTTAGCCCCAAAGAAATCTCTAACATGTTTTCCTATTTTGGCATATGAATCTTTAGTAGGAGCCCAACAATATGAATAGTAAACATGATTGATAGACAATACTTTGAAGCAATTTGGAACTTTCTTGTGAGAGAAAGGCATTTGGTAACTCGATAAGTAATCTTTTTTTCCACTCTTTGAAAAACATAAGACCAAAACTCATATGGAGAATTTCTAAAAGCGAATGGTATGCTAAGAAATTAAAATTGCACACTAGGTTGAATCCATTTCTATTGAAATCCTTCTTACTATGCAGGTTTGGGAGTGAGCGATTTCCTATAACACTTAGTATTTCTCCATTAAATGATGGATCTATATGTGAGGCCAAGAATATTCAAATATTCCATAGCATTCTTGGCTAATTTTTCTTCCTCAACTAAAGTGAGGAAGGAGTCACCTGCAAAATTTCCAATGATAAGCTTTAGGAAGATTAATTACATTAACTAATCCTTGGGTGGAATAGCTACCTAGTAGATAGATGAAGCCTTCAGAGGAAAAAACATATAAGGATGGGGTGAGAGGACATCCTATTCTGATTGATCTAAATATTCCAAATATGGAAGATTAGGCTCTAAAGATGGAAATGCGGGATCTTACATATTGAAAAATACTATTAATAGAGCACACAAAATGAGGCCCAAAATTAAGACCTTGTAGCATGAAAATAAAGGAAGGTCACTCTATTATATCACAAGATTTCTTAAAATCAATCTTCATAAAAAGAGATTTTAGGTTAGATATATAGTCCCATTCCACACCTTCCCAAACAACTATTAACATTCTCAATAATGTGTCTTTGTTGAATAAAACTAATATTCTCATTTCAAACAATGAGGAGAAGGAGATTCTTGAATTTTTCTATGATCTTATAGGGGATTTTGAGGAGAGCGATGGGCCTCCAATTTGAGATCCATTAAGGGTCACGATCCTTAAGGATAAATTTAATGTAATCTTGATTGATTAACTCACCTAAGGAGTTATAGGTCATTGCTTCAAGGTAAACTTTATGTAAATCGGGGCCAACAATATCCCATAGGATTTGGTAAACTTCATAGGGGATGCCATCAATTCATAGGGATTTATAAAAATCCATTTGCATAGCTTATTCCTTAAGATAATTAAAGGAGAGAATTTTTTCATTAAAAAATCTTTGAACTTGGGAGAGCTTGCAGGGGGACGCCATTGGGAATTTCAGTAACACCTCTTCTCTTTCAGGGGAATAAGGTTAAACAACACAAATAGTATGTTAATTTTGAATAAAATCTTGCATGATATCTGGATATTTGGTAAGTCTAACATTGGCTTCTTGAATGACTTTAATCCTATCAACAGTGTGTCTAGAGTGGAGAAGAGCAAATAATTTTTTGGATGCTTTGTCTCCAATTTTTATCCAATGCAACCTTTCTTGGAGTTGATCCTCTCTTGCTTTGTAAGCTTCATCCACCTTGATTTTACGCCTCCAATGAGCAGCTTGTTTTTATAATGCAATGTTGAATGAACAGTTATCAAGCTCCTGTGAAATCTATTAAAATTCATGGTATGATGCCTCATGAGTTCTTTATCTATAAGTGGTATCATTTTCCCCATAGAGCCTTTGAAAGGTAGCGATTCTTTGAAGAGCATCAATCCACCATTTAATCTAGCTTATAAGCCCTTGTGGCTATGGAGACCAAGTTCCAAATCCTATGATACGTTCTAAAGTTCTCTCATGTCATAGATGGGTAATATTGAGATAAAATTGGGAATTTTTTGTTCTGAATCGGGGAGATTTTTATGTATTATAGAAAATATGGATTAATAGTTTGATGGTAAGGCAGTCTCGACCACCGAAACATGTATATTATTCTTAGAGGATAAAGAAAAAATATCGTGTTCATCAAAAAGAGCATGATCTAACCTCTTAACCACTCTGTCATGTGCTTTTCCGAAATTAGACCATGTGAACTACGTGACAATGGAGCTTTGCTCGTGTTAGGAAATCCATGGTTAGTGCTCCATTTATGTATTAGTGAATAATAATTACATGAAGCAATTATTATTATGTAAATGTTAGTTGGTAAATAAGTGTTATATAGTTGTTATAATAAAACAACATATAAAAAATATTTTTATTGAGTTTCAAACAACTCATGTAGATAGTTAGATGGAGTTATTTGAGGGAGGAGGATTTGCATCAACTTCTTAAATTATAATAAATCCATTTCCTATAAATCTGTACACTCCATATTATGATTATAAGAACAGAGCATATTATTGTTGTGTGTTTAATCATTTGTTTTCTTATCAACTTGCAATGGTGGTTTGGATCATAAATTCTCAGCTTGTGTCACATATAGAACCAGGCTTCTTACTCTCTGACACACCACCGCATTAGTAAGCACCCTTCCTTATCTATATTAGATTTAACCATATTGAAACCCCCACAAAATACTCCTGTACCAACCGGAGAAGGGCTTTCTTTATGTTTGTGAGGTGTGAAAGGTTGCCAACCTTTCACCTTGGCCAAAGGATATTTCTTGTTAAGTGCCATATGGCATTGTTTAGGACAAGCGTCGTCAAGGTGCCCAGTTTGATGACACAGCCAACATCGGAAGGCGGTGTTCTCATAGTCCAAAAGTTGCACCCACTTGAATTCTTCAAAAATCAACTCTATTTTATCAGGAAGTCCTTTTCTTAGATCCACCTTCACATAAATGTGTGCATAGGTGAACAATCCTTGCTTGGACCACAGGGCATGGTTGTTCTGACATGGAGGCTTCTCATCGAGTGTTGGCTCTCTAGCCTTGTAGTTGGACTGTTGTCTCTAGATCTAAGGGCAAGAAGGGGCACTTATGCTTTTGGAATTACAGTCCTCCCAGATCCGTTCCTGAATCCATTATCCAACGTACCATTGCCTCTAACTATCATTCCTTAGCTTTTAACCATCCCATTTCCCAATACCACCCAAAAATCAGCCATTACAAACTCCACAACCAGCCCAGAAGATCCTAGAACCCACCGGTATCGGTTATCAGTAACCGCCATCGGTTATAGGTAACCGGCATCGGTTCCTTTGATCAAAACCAGGAAAAACAGCCTTTCCCCTACCCAGTTCAGCCAAGCAATTTGATTGATATTTTACAATATTTTGTGTTAACTCATATTAGCAGGGAAACTGACCACCTTCGAAAGGAAGTTTTACATTTCCTGGGCCCAAGGCAGTTTCCTCATTTATTATCTAATCAAAATCTTGTGGTCTTGTGTTCTTATTTGCAGGTAGTCCTTCCAAGACAAAAAGGAGTTCTTCGCAGTCAGCCTGATCTTTCTCTACGGTACGCGCACATCATCTCGACATTCTACAGGTATTCCTCCTAACCCTAACCTTATCTGTTTCTATAAGGAACGAAGCATTTCCGAGTGAAACATTATAACATTAGGATTTAGGGTTTAGGTTTTAAGGTGGGTTGGGGGGGCTTGGTGGGGCGAGTTGTGTTGGGTTGGGTTGGGAGTAGGGGATTGGGTTAGGGGTTTAGGGTTTAGGGTTTAGGTTTTGAAGGTGGGTTGGGGGTCTTGGTGGGGTGGGTTGTGTTGGGTTGGGTTGAGTTGGGGTAGGGGATTGGGTTAGGGGTTTAGGGTTTAGGGTTTAGGTTTTAAGGTGGGTTGGGGGGGCTTGGTGGGGTGAGTTGTGTTGGGTTGGAGAAAGGTGAGGTGTGGGGTTAGATTTTGGGTGTTACAAAAGGGGGTTTAGATGGTAAAGTAGGTGTTATAATAAAGAGTGGGTCTAAGAATGTGGGTTGGTTTTGCAGGCACGTCAGCAGTTGACGATGCGTGATAGGATGCCTCCACTATTGAGTCGGATGAGGCCACACATATCTGCGGTGCATTGGGCCATCATGCGCGAGGTGGGGCTCGGCGGGGTCCAGAGGTACAGAGCGATCGACAGAGATCACAGCCTGATGGTCGCCCTCATCGAGAGATGGGATCCGGCGGCCAATGTGTTCCATCTGCCGACCGGGGAGATGACGGTCACATTAGAGGATGTGTATCGCATCCTGCGGCTACCGATCGAGGGAAGAGGCCGTTTTCAGGTAGATTCAGAGACTGCCATGGATAGCATACTGCAGGTTTTTGGGGATGCAGCCGCGCTTCTGACATATCATAGCGCGAGCATTGGATATGGTGACATGTACCGCGCACACAGACATGAGACACGGCTTGCCGTGTTGATGATGATAGGGATCACCTGCTTCACCCTCCCGGATTCAGAGGGAGGCCGCTTCCCACGGGCATTGATGGGGGTGCTACTGGAGATGGTGGAGGAGCACACCTGTTTCGCATGGGGCACCAGTGTATCTGGTGCAATTATACAGGGAGTTATGGGGCTATCGCCGGAGGAGGCGATTTGGTATTTGTTCTACATTTTTGTTGCACTGTTGGGCATACGAGCACATCGTATGCATCAGGCCGGTAGGGCTACCCCAGCAGCCAGGGCCACAGGTCGTGTACCAATATGGATTTCAGAGGTGGTAGGGGATCGTGGGCCAGCCACGAGCAGTTGTTGCAGGTCGAGATGTGGCCTACTATAGACATATGCTAGAGGGCCTTACAGCAGTAGACATTATATGGAGACCCTACAGAGGTCACCAGCCTGGCAGAGGAGCCCGCGTACAGCTGCGCCTGATCCAGTATACATTCTGGATAGCAGGACGTAGGCCGGGAGAGTACGAGTGGATACCCTTAGAGAGGGTACGCAGGCAGATGGGGCTGCCACAGGACGAGCCACCTCCCTTCCCTCAGTACAGGAGGGATGATGTAGAGGCCCCACTGCCAGCACCACAGCCTTGGGATCCAGACTGGGTAGCGGGGAGACCAGCAGGTGAGGGTGTGGATGATGCCGGGTGCACGACAGCATACAGGGTCTGGTGGGCTGGGTAGAGAGCAGCGAGGATAGTACCCGCCTGCGCAGCTAGACTTGGCTGCAGTTACTGCAGAGAGAGATCAGCTCCGGGGGCAGGTGCAGTTATTACAGGGACAGTTGGCTGCGGCACAGGCTCAGATAGGGGTCTTACAGGGGCAGCTAGCCCAGGCTCAGGTACAGGCACAGGCAGCACCACCACCAGCAGCACAACCACAGGTGCAGGTACAGGTACAGGCAGCCGTACCAGCCGCAGCACAGCCACAGCCCCAGATACCACCACGGCCACAGGTGCAGGTACAGGCACAGGCAGCACCTCCACCAGCACCACAGCCACAGGTGCAGGTACAGGCTCAGGGGATATTGGTGTTAGGTGCCAGGGGACCAGCCCCAGTTCCTTCAGTGGCGAGAGATCGTTATATGGAGGTTAGAGCAGAGGCCCGTTATTATCAGGATATTCTTGATAGTAGCGGAGTCGAGTATCAGGCGTATGCAGCGCATAGGGCGGAGACCTCGCACAGCCAGAGATCTCAGGGAGGGGCAGCTACAGCTGGCGTGTCCGTGACGGGCAGGAGGCGAGAGGCACCACAGGGACCAGCGGGGAGAGGTGCCGAGGGCGGTGGGGAGAGCTGATAGATCCCCGACATGGTTTTGTATAGGGACATGGGCACCGGTCTGCGAACCGGTTGTATTGATAGAGGCCTGCGTGCCTACACTTATTCATTGTTTTGATTTATTTATTTATTATATACCGGCCTGCGAGCCGAGTACGGGTTGTACATTTGATACCGGCCTGCGAGCCGAGTATATTTTTGATATGAGAGACCGGCCTGCGAGCCGAGTCGATATTTTTGGTAGGTATTGCGGCCTGCGTGCCGGCTTTGGTATATTATGAGATCACAGAGGCCCCGATGTAGGGCACATTGTATTTTTGAAAACTGGGATATATATATATAGATGATGTTTTGATCCACATGCTGTGTTTAAAATGTGTTGAAATAAATGGTTGGTAATATATAGAATGTGTGATGAGTTTAATTGACATGTTGATAGATAGATGATGCTGATGTTTTTGTTTATTTGTGCGTATATATGAATGTCAGGTTATGTGATAAATTGGTGGTTTTGTGGCAGTGTAATATATGTAACTGATGAGTTGGATCTAAATGATGTATAGATTGATAGTTTCTTGATATTCGTAGTTGATGGTTGTGTATTGGTAGAAATGATGTTTAATGAAATTATAATGCTATGTGTGGTGGATAAACAAATGTGGTAAATTCTGTTGTTTATGCAGGCAAAGAGGCGGGCGCGACAAAAATTTAGATGAGAAATGAAGAAAAGAACCCTGTTTCAAAAAGGCAGGTGCATAACCGGTATCGGTTTGGTAACCGATGTCGGTAGAGATATGACCGATATCGGTTCTATGACCGATACCGGTTATTTAGGTATGAGCTTTTCTAAAAATAGAAAAGCTAGGGTGGCAACTTAAGTTTTAATTTTAGAGCCATGCAAGAGGTTAAATACGCGAACGCGACGCTTTTTGACGACTGAGACAGGTATTTGCATGAGAGATTTGGGTGAGAAGAAGGAAAGAGACAAGGAAAGTGAATGTGATCCGAGATTTAGAAGGCAGACAGACAAAGTTAAAAAGGGTGGTGATCATGGCAGAACGAGGAGAAACATCCAGCAGGCAAGGACAGGAGGGCAGACAAGGGCCACCGCAAGCTGCTGCAACTCAAGAGGTATTGTTTTGTTTGTGATTTGATTACTGCATGTTTCGTGAGTAAGATGGGGGAGAGTAGGTGGGTAGATATGAGAGAGAAAACATGATAACAAGGGTTGCAGGTGAGCTAAGTGTTACAGGGTAGGCAATCAGGGGTTCCAGGTATGTTTATATGTATAAAAACGAAGAAACGAGCAAATTATTGTCGTAGGTGGTTGTTTTTAAGGAAGGTGTATAAAATTGACAGTGACCGGTAGCGGTTAGGGAGAACCGGTATCGGTTATTCAACCGATATCGGTTACGTGTAACCGGTACCGGTTACTGGAGAAATTTCCAGAATGTTTGAAAAAGATCCTAACGGAGTGAATGGTTGTTTGTTGTTTTGGTGTATGCAGGCAGAGACAGGGTTGAGGATGAATGATAGCGTGCCAGCGCTGTTGTCGCGAATCCGAGCGGATGTAACACCAGCGGAATGGACATTGATAAATCGTTTGGGGTTAAGTGGAATCCGTTATTATTCACGAATCGCACGTAACCATGGTATGTTACAGGCGCTGATTGAGAGATGGAATCCTGAGACAAATACCTTCTATCTGCCAACAGGGGAAATGACAGTAACATTGGAAGATGTGTTTCGGATTTTGAGACTCCCTATTACAGGAGAACCAGTTTATCAGGCACTACCTAGCGCGGGGCGGGCAGCGATAACAGAAGTGTTTGGTCCATATGCACGAGACTTAACACAGCGGGGTTTGTCATTCACATATGGGGTAATGTATGCAGCATACCCTGAGGAGACAAGGTTAGCAGTGCTATTAATGATAGCGGTAGGGTATTATGCATTACCGAGGGCGGAAGGGGGAAGATTTCCAAAGGCATTGATGTGTGTTATTTGGGAGATGATAGAAAGGAATGTGACTTTTGCATGGGCACCTGCATATTTGGCGGAGCTATACAGGGGTTTATGGGCTTGTAGGCGAAATCACAGGACAACGTTGGATTGCGCATACTTATTACACTGTTGGGCCTATGAGCACATTGTTTGTGTGCGACCAATAGGCCGATCCATCCAGGCAGGAGAGACCGGAGTACAGAGGTTGGGATTCCGACGATGGGTCCAGACAGAACAAGAGGCAAGATCTCAGGCCGTGCCGGGTGACATTGAGTATTACAGGCAGGTATGGGAGAGGTTGACGGTTGCGGATATCTGTTGGAGGCCCTACGGGAACTATATGGTAACCGAGAACATAGCTGAGGAGTTGAGAGGTGTAGAGCGATTGAGGTGGATCGCGGGGCACAGGCCAGGTGAATATGAGAGGATTCCTATAGATCGCGTGCGGCGACAATTTGGATTTGTGCAGGACATACCACAGGCTTATAGACCATATATGAGGGTCGATGCCGAGGCAGCATTCTCACCACCCCGGCCAACACCTCCAGAAGGGCCTGAGGAGATAGCAGCCGATCGCAGGGTAATGGATGCAGGAATGACAGAGGCCTATAGATTATGGTGGGTAGCAGAACTGCGAGGTGTACGTGAGCGCCCTGACACAGCGGTGATTACAGCAGAGAGGGATCGTCTGCAGCGTTTGGTTCAGCAGCTCCAAACGCAGGTGAATGAGACAAGAGGATTGTTAGTGGTTGCGGAGTCACGGGCGGCGAGACTAGAGGCTGGAGTTCTCCATGCGAGAGGGCGTATTCATATGTTACAGGAGAGATTGGCAGATCAGTGGGCGGTACCAATAGCCGCGGTACCTTTGAGGACAGAGAGGCCTGGCGAGAGGGGTCGACGATCACGATCATCACCTAGTTCGGGATGAGTTGTGATGGTCTGAGTATATGTTAGCGAGGTATAAGGATAAATAATGATGCCGACCTGCGTGTCGATGATAGAGAAGATGTATTTGTTTAACATCTAAATAAAATTGAGTATGTATGTTGATTTGAGTTATGATAATAATAAGATTGTCGGTGTTTTGATTTTCGGTGTTTCGAAAAAGGATAAAGAGAAATGTGATAAAAATAAAAATACACAAAAATATTTATATTCACCACACAAGATAGGTTATGGTAGGGGATGGTCGAGCTAACCTTGGGGGACCCCATGTCTCCGAAGTGCTGCCTACATAGCCCATTGCACAAAGCAAGGAAGGGCCTCAGACCGATGTAGTTCTCCCTTAGGAGCAGGGAGGGGTGAATTTAGGCAATTTGGTATGGTTTAGGCGATTTGTCGTTTGGTAAAAAAAAAAAATTGATGTTGGTAGGGTAATGTTGTTGGTGCTGGTAGGATAATGTTGTTGGTGTAGGTATAGGTAAAGCAAAGGTTAGCATACCCAAGTAGTAGGGAATAGTGTCCTGATTAAGATCAACACACAATTCTAGATGCGAGGCAAAGCGGAAAGAGTGCTCCGTAGGTGAAAAGAGCTAAACAAACCACACAACGTAGAACGAGCCTGAAGCCCTAAGTGTCGTGTATAGACGAGAAGTCCATAGTTGAAAAGAGTTGTATGATCACAATATATCAGGTGTACGTTACGTCCCTTGAGTTGAAACAAATGGTGAGGTGATGTGGATGATATAGCTGAGGTACAAAGAGCTTGTTACAACGAAAGAGAACCTACCCTAAATAGACAAGTCCATGACCCAAAAAGTTCTTTTGCATGAGGCTTTTATTTTATTGAAGATAGACTGATCGATGCGGGAAGTCTATAAGGGATATTGATTGTATTATTCTTGAGGTCTTCACGAAGCTGATCAATGCGAGAAGCTTCTGATAAAGGCTGACTGTGTATAGCTGTCCTTCGGGGGAACAGTATATTTATAGTAGCAGCGATGATTTTAGTGCATAGCTGTCCTTCAGGGGAGCAGTCTATTTATAGTAGCAGCAATAGTTTGGCATATAGCTGTCCTTCGAGGGAGCAGTCTATATTTAATTTTAGATAACTAGATGTTCTTTTGGCGTGAAGCATCTAGTTTAGTAGGAAGTTTGACTCAAGAAAATCCCATAAGAATACGGCTTATTTTAATACTTTGAAGTCATGGACTAGACTAAGAAGGGGAAGGCATCGTAAGGGGAGGTGAAGGGTGAGCTTGATTTTATTTCGAGATGTAAGAGACAAGTGTATGTGGTGGTATGTGAGCTCAAGGGACGAGCAGTAGGCGGATAAGAAGTGATATAACCCTAATTTCAACAGTAGAATGGTCGAAGATGCAAGGCATTAAGGGGTTCAGGCTCAGGTTTACCATTAAGCGAAGCTAAACGATAAGTGCCTGATCCATAGGTGTGAGTGATTATATAAGGCCCAATCCAATTGGGAGCAAATTTTCCGCGTTTGCTCTTTTCCAGTTTGGTTACATGTTGATTCTCTTTGAGGACGAGATCACCAACCTTAAAGGTACGCTCATGAAGTCGCTTATCATAAGCACGCTTGATGCGTTTTTGATAGATTTGAAGATGATCAAGAGCTGTAAGACGACGTTCGTCAAGAAGCTCCAATTGGGCTAACCGCTCTTGGCGGAAATCATCGTTAGTGAGAATATCCTGAAGAGATATTCTAAGGGAGGGTATTTGTATTTCGAGAGGCAAAACAGCCTCGGTACCGTATACCAAAGAAAAAGGTGTGGCATTAGTAGAAGTACGAATGCTAGTACGATAAGCCCAAAGGGCAAAGGGAATGTGATCGTGCCAATTTCTTCCAGATTCATTGACAACTTTCATGAGGATTTTGGTTAGTGTTTTATTAGAAGACTCGGCTTGCCCATTGGCTTGTGGATAGTAAGGTGACGAGAAACTAAGTTTGATACCAAAGTTGTCACAAAGGTCTCGCAACAACTTGTTTTTGAAAGATTTTCCATTATCTGTTATCAGGCGGTGAGGAACACCAAAACGACAGATAATGTGGTGGTTAATGAACTCGACAATTTTTTCTTTTTTGATTGAAATGAGTGGAATAGCCTCCACCCATTTTGTGTAATATTCGGTCGCTGTGAGTATCCAACGGTGACGTTGTGAAGAGGTTGGGTGAATCTCACCAATAAGGTCTAAACCCCATTGTGAGAAAGGCCAAAGATCTCGAGCGATCTGGAGCGGGTGGCTAGGAGTATGTTGAAGGTTGGCATGTTGCTGACACATAACACAACGCTTAACATATTCGTAGCAGTCGTTATTGAGAGTAGGCCAATAATAACCAAGGCGAAGGATTCGTTTGGCCACGGCAAGGCCGCTAAAATGTCCACCACAAATACCGTCATGGACCTGTTGGATGGTATGAGTGGCCTCCATGCTAGTTAGACAGCGAAGGAGGATACCATCAAAGCCACGTTTATAGAGGAGTCCCCCCATGACAACATAACGCGAAACACTTTTAAGAAAAGCACGTTTGCCGTTACTAGTAAGATCAGGTGGGAGGACAGAGATTGTAAGGTAGTCATGAAATTGGTGGTACCAGGTATCCTGTGAATTAGTAGACACAGTATTTATCATACAAACTACCGGGGTTGAATAGGATGGGGCAAAAAGTTGTTGGACCACGACGAATAATTCAGAGTCAGTTGGCGCGGCGGGAATTTGCGAGGCTAAGCAAGCCATAGTATCCGCAAATTTGTTAGTGGAGCGGGGAATGGTTTGTATAGAATAGTGGGTAAATAAAGCTAGAAGTGAATCCACATAGTGTTTGTATTTTTGAAGTTCCTCGTTTTTGCATTGGTAGACGCCCATAACTTGATTGACTACCAATTGAGAGTCGCCAAAAATGTTGATAGATTTGATACCTAAGTGTAACGCAACTTGGAGACCTAGAACAAGGGCCTCGTATTCCGCTGTATTATTAGTGCAAGGGAAATCAAGTCGGAATGAAAGAGGCATAGGTTCAGCGTTGAGAGGAATGAGAACAACGCCGGCTCCTCCGCCGCGCTGGCATTTAGATCCATCGAAGAAGAGGGTCATTGGGTACGACTCCTCTGTGAGGGAAAGAGTAGCGATGAGTTCGTCGGGAAATGTGAAATTGGTAAATTGTTCCCCCGGTACAGGAGCGTCCGCAAGTTGGTCTGCGATGGTTTGTCCTTTGATTGATTTCTGGTGGATAAACTCAAGATCGAGGTCGGCGAGAAGCATGAGCCATCTAGCAATGCGTTGGTTCAGATGAGGTTTGGCGTACATGTAATGGATGGGGTCTGTATTGGTGATGACGAAAGTCTTGTGATTTAGAAGGTAGTGTCGGAGTTTGGTGGCAACGAATGATAGGGCAAGGCACAATTTTTCTACATGTGTGTACCTAGTCTCATAGTCCACCAAAGTACGACTTATATAATAAACGGCTTGTTCGTGATTCTCAGAGTCACGATGTGCAAGCATGGCTCCTACAGCGTGGTCGGTGGCGGAAAGGTAAAGGTAGAAAGGGCGGTTGTCTTGGGGTGGGATAAGCACGGGTGGCTGTAAGAGATAAGATTTGAGAGCTTCGAAGGCTTGGTGACATTCTTCGCTCCATTGGAATGCAATATCCTTTTTAAGGAGGTGGTGGAAAGGTTGACACCGATCCGAGAGTTGGGAGATGAAACGTCGGATAGATTGGAGCTTACCTTGTAAACTACGCAATTGTTTGAGATTTTTGGGTGGGGGCATTTCTAGGATAGCTTTGACTTTAGATGGATCGACCTCAATGCCACGCAAAGAGACGATAAAGCCAAGAAGTTTTCCCGAAAGAACACCAAAAACACATTTCTTCGGTTGAAGGCGGACAGAATATTGTAACAGGCGATCAAAAATAATGGTTAAAACATCGAGATGTTCACTACGATGTTTAGACTTGCCGAGAAGATCGTCGACATAGTCTTCAAGGATAGTGTGCATAATGTCATGAAAAATGTAGGTCATAGCCCGCTGATAGGTAGCACCAGCATTCTTAAGGCCAAATGGCATGACACGATAACAAAAGGTTCCCCAAGGAGTTATGAAGGCAGTCTTGTGTTGATCGGCAGGGGCAACCAAAATTTGGTTGTATCCTGAAAAGCCATCCATGAGAGAAAGCATTTCATGACCCGCAGTGAGATCAACAAGTTGATCAATACTTGGGAGGGGGAAGTCATCCTTAGGGCAAGCGAGGTTAAGATCCCGGAAATCCGTGCATATCCGAAGTCCCCCCGTCGCTTTCGTGACAGGTACGATGTTGGAAATCCATTGAGGATAGTCAATAGGCAGAATGAAGGAAACAGAAAGGAGTCGTTGGAGTTCCTCTTTGACCAAGAGAGCAATGCGTGGATGCATTTTTCTCAATTTCTGTTTGACTGGTTTGGAATCGGGGTTTAGGGTGATGTTATGGACGGCAATGGTAGGATCAATTCCTGGCATGTCAGCGTAAGACCATGCGAAAGCTTGGTTGCGAGCACGGAGAAAGGTAGTAAAGGCGGCTTGTTCTGATGTGTTAAGGGATTGTCCAATCTTCACTATGTGAGGATCTTCCTCCGTGTGGATGTTGATTTCTATAGTAGATTCGTTCAGCATAGTTTGGGTTTCAGATGGTAAGGCACGTTGAATATAAGAATCATCCGCGCCCAGGTAAGTGAGGATGGAGTCGTCATCCTGGCATTCAACAACATTAATCAAAGGCGAATCCTCTTCGATCATGTCTGGATACAGAAGGGGAAGAGAAGATGGGTCCTCATTATCGCGTTGATAAGTGAGAGGACCTATGAAGATAGCATTTATGAAAAAAAAAAGTTAGGAGGGATAAATTCAGGGTCCATCGATTCTGTGGGAGATGATGGCAAAGTGGGTGATGATGTTTCGGTAGGGGCAACGTCTTCCTCTTCCAGGATACAGCTGACAGGAGGTGTCTCTTGTGTAGGTGTTTCGGAAAAACCGAGACCACTGCGATCATTATGTTTGCGTGTGGTCACGGGAATAAGTGTATGTCGGCCTTGTTCGTAAAGGCCAAAACCAAAGCCTTTCCACGCACAGCGAGTCAAGAAGGTGAGGGCGAAACGACGATTTGTCAAGTATTGAAAATCGGATTGGAAGGGAACCACACCAAGAGGAGGTTCAGGGGTAATGGAGGATGCGTCAACACCCCCATACGTTAGGTTAGTGCGACAATGGGGTGGTCCGTAAGAGATTACCTCCCCCACGCGACGGTCGTAGGTGGGATGCGCATGTAATTGTCCGTACTCCTGCGGGGTAGGGAAAGAACTAACGTTATATAGGCGGTACTCCCCCAGCGTGAGGCGATGAAAAACATCTACTAAGGGGTCGGAGGTTGGGATGTTAGCTGCGGGAAGAGAAGTGGTTTGTGCGACGGTGGTTTCATCAGTTGAAGGCGTAGGTGCAGTTGAGGTGGATGGTTGAGGTACATTTGAAGAGGATGGTTGGGTTGAATGTATGGGTGTCTTAATTGGTATAAGCACATCGTTTGGGCGGTATAACATATTGCAAGTTTTGAAGGGGGGAGGATCAGCTTTTACAGTGTAGGACTTCCCCTCGTACTCAAATTTTATACATCGATGTAATGTTGAGGGAACGCATCCCATGGCCCGGATCCAAGGACGACCCAGCAATATATTATATTGGAACTCTCCTTCAAGGACATAGAAGAGTTCGGGCAAAGTACGTGGGCCTACGCGAATGTTGAGGATCACGGTGCCTAAGGTAGAAGTAATAGCGTCATTGAATGATCGCAACATGATGGGGTTGGCACACATGCAACTAGAAGGGATGTTCATTTGTTGGAAGGCTTTTGAAGAGATGATGTTTAGGCTAGCGCCCCCGTCAATCATAACCCGACGTACTCGAATGTCTCGGACGTAAGCGGAAATGAAAAGGGCAGGGTCAGGGTCTTCTGTACCAAAGTCGATAATTTCATCTTCCGAGAAACTAACCGCAGCGGCTTGTTGTTTTGAGACAGAAGTGGTGGGGGAGATGGATTGTTTGGTGAGAGAGGCAACGTGATTGGGTGTTAGAATGGAGGTAACGGGCAGGGTTTCGTTGGGTAAAACCTCTATCCCTTGAAGGATCTCAACGAGAGCTTGTCGATGAGATTCAGAAGTCTGAATGAGATCATATAGTGTCATTTTTACGGGCGATTGATGAAGCTGTTTGATCATGGTTCGGTGGGCAACTCCATTAGAGACGGGATAGGCGGGTCCGCGAATAACCACTTTAGGTGGTGGTGTAATCGGGATGGTTGAAGGAGAAAGAGATGCCGCAGGTGTGTTTTCTTTCGCTTTCCCATTGTTTTTCTGTCCTCGAGTAGCGACACTAATCATATTAATCTCGTAGACCTGAGATGAAGAAGATGGTTGGGATAATTCATGGTCTTTAAGAGGTGGGGTTGTAATAATGATCGATCTTGGTGAGGCGGGGACAGATGGTATAGTAGAGGGAATTGACGCTAGAGGTCTCTCCCTTCGTAAGTTGTCTTTCTTAACCTTTGTATCCGGAAGAGGTGACTGGCGAAGGATGGTTTTTAGAGCTTTGCATCCTTCTACATCATGTCCAGGTGTGCGGTGATAGGCGCAGATTTTAGACTCATCATAATCCACAGGTCGGGGCTTAGACGGGTCATAAGGTCTAAGTGGAGGTAGGGAGATGGTCGCATTCTCCACCAACATAGCAAGGATTTTGGCGTAAGATCCTTTGAGTGGGTCAAAATCAGAAGAAGATGAGGGTATTGATTGTGTGGGTTGTGGTAATGTTTGGGCGTGTTTAGTTCGTATGGGTGGTGGTTTAGCCGAGGGGTGCTGACACATGTTTTTCACTAAACGTGGTTTCTTAGACACAGAAGTTACGTTCAGCTGGTTAGATGATGAGGCTACAGATGGCATGGTAGCAGGAAACAACCACGGAGAAAGGGGAGTGACAGAAAATAAATCCTTTGATGATGGGATTGGTTTAGGGTTGATAGGTGGACCGGATACGTGGGGTAACGATGTTGTGATACCCTTTGATCTCTGTATAGGTGTAAAAGGCGTAGGTCGTTTTGCAGAAAACAACGGAGGTATGATATATTGGTGTAATGTGGAGGGATGAGGTCCCAATATGGAAGGTGGGTGTGACGATGAGGGTTTTAATTGTGATAGAGGCCCGGATTGCGTTCGTCTCCTAGGTGGCGGAACGGATTTATTTTTGGATAGATCGAGTCGCTTAGGCGGGTGTGTTAGACTGGGCATTGGTGAGGTCCCAAGCGTAGGGGAAGATCTGGTTAAGTTGATAGAAGTGGACGGGGCATTTGGTAGAGGTGAGGGGGGTGAAGGCGAGAACAGGGGCATTTTAAGCTTCTGTAAGCACTTCGGGTAAATGGTGGAGACATCAGGATCAGTCATTTGCATTTGAGTAGAAACAGGAGTACTCAAACGTTCCCATAGGGCCTGTCTATCTTCTGTGGAATGACAGTCTCCAGGTGTGATTTGTAATTTTGGTACAGAGGAAAAGTGAGTTGTAATTCCAGTCCATTGCGGGTGTGACACAGGAGGCGGATGAGGCACTGTATCAATAGATGTCAGGAGGTCAACCGGTCGTTGAAAAGATTTAGGCGATGAGGGACTAATAGGTAGGAGGGCGTGTTCGAGGAGATCTGTCATGTTAAAAGAATGTGGTGATGTTAGTGTAAGAGATTTCTCGTCTAAGGATGTCAAAAGGAGTGGTGAGCCTTCCTCTTGTGTAGCAAGAGTGGTAGAAGGGGACGTTTGGGAAATAGATAAATTAGATAGCATCCGCTCACAGTCTTGTAGGGATGTGGTGTAAGAAGACTCATTGATGGGAAGGGAAGCCGGGGCAGTTAACTCTTCTATGAGTAAAGGAACGATTTCGCTTTGGCTTGATGGTGGTAAAGGAGGTTCGGGCTCCTGTGTTAGTGAAGAGGCTTGATTCAAAATTTTCTCGATAGAGGCTTTTGGCTGAGAATCGAAGACTGCATGGATCTCATGAACACTCTCCTCAGCTAAGATATCTTGGTTTACGTTGCTGCTTGGACGAGTGATTCGGGAATGGCTTGTTGAAGATTTTCAAATTTCGGTTAGCAGGGGCGTTAGGATTATCGAGTGTTATATCCCCCGCATCAACCATTTCCTACACTATGTTTTTCAACATCTTGCAGTTTTCATGACTGTGTCCCTTCACGCGGTGGAAGTTACAAAAGTCATTTTCTTTGTACCAGGAAGGTATTGCGCGGGTGGAGTCAAACCCAGAGTGAGGTTTTACAGGGGGCAAGGTGATAGCCCCAGCTTTGAGCAATTTCTCTAGGATGACGCCATAAGTTTCTCCCAAGGGAGTGTAATTGGTGGGCTCAGCTTTGTATTTATAGGTGGTTTTTGGTGGAGTATTGGACGGTGATTGGGATTTGACCATCACCGCGTGGACAGCTCCTTTTGATTTAGAAGAGGTGGACGCGTGAGGAGTGGTGGTATTTGGTTTATTGGTAGAATCAGGAGTTTGGAAAGTGGAGTTCTTGTTGCGCAACCGCAATTTCTCTTCCTCTAAGGCTCGAATTTCTAATTTTCGAGCCATAGTAAAGGCCTCGTCGAATGTACGGAAAGTTTGAATTTGGAGGGTAGGGGAGATGTGCTTAGCGCAGGCCCGCGTAAAGAGTTCGATAAGTTCGGTTTGAGGCAAGGCATACGTAAGTTGGTTGATAAGGCCCCGCCATCGTCCAACGAAATCTGCGATAGATTCGTCTTCGAATTGTCGGATGGCATAGAGGTCAGTGATAGATACTTTCTTGGCAATGTTAATGGAGAAATGATCCAAGAAAGATTGGGCTAGTTGGTTAAAAGAGAAGATTGAGTGCTGGGTTAAAGCACTGTACCACTCCAAGGCAGGCCCTGATAAGGACATGGGAAAGGTGCGGAGTAACAAGGCATCATCATGGGCAATCAAATAACAAGCATGTCTAAATGATCGCAAGTGTTGTTGAGGATCCTCTTTACTGTTAAAACGAGTAAACTTCGGCAACTCCCATTGAGGAGGATATGAATGAAGGGGGACAGAAGGGTGAATGGGCTCCCGACAAACTTGCTCGTATGTCAAGGCGCTACGACTTCCTGAAACGGAAGCCTCCAGGTTTTGCATTTTGTCCATCATTTGTTTGATGAAATCTGTGGTTGGATGAGATGATGGTGCCACAGAATAGGGATGTCCCATATAAGGTGTTGAGGTTACTGGATACGTATATGGGAATGAAAAGGTAGGCGGAGCTTGAGAAGGAAAGCTCGTTTGAATAGGTGGCAGAGAGTAAGTCATGAATGGAGTGGTCTGAAAGAGAGATGAGATAGGGGCAGTTGGTGGTGGCGATACATGGGGTCCAAGATTAACAAAAGGAAAGCTAATCGGGGTCGTATGAACCTCTGCCGCTGTCGGATTGGGAGACGGGGCTAGTGATGCGGGAAGTAAGGTATTGTTATCAGGAGGAGTAGGAGCTAAATGAGCAGCTATACTAATAGGCATGCCCATAAGGAGCTGACCATCAGGCGTACGGTCAGGGGTATGAGACAAATAGTATTGTACAGCGCTGGGATTAGCATCCAGAAATTTGGCAAAGTCCTTGTCTCCTACAGGAATTTGGGGGATCTCACTGGTGTCCGTAGGGTTTCCCTATAGAATGTGAAGGGGGTGATTCAGGCAAAGAAACAGAGCAAGCGTGTGAAACCATGGCGGCGGCTTGCTTCCGAGTGATGACAACCATAGACCAGAACACACAGGAAAGTTTCAATCTATCAAGAACAAAAACAACCTCAGAATGGTGAATTTGGCAAGTTGCTAGGTTTGTCAGGGGCTGAGAGAGACAGTAACCGATATCGGTTTACTAACCGGTGTCGGTCACAGGAAAAACGACGTCGGTCCCTTAACCGATGCCGGTGTCAAAAAAAATCTAGAATAAGAAGATACAAAGGGGCTGCTAATTGGATTTTTAGCAACGTTGAGTAGTTTTATCAACTTATTGATCACAAAAGACAGAGTATGACAGAGAAAACAGAACAGCAAAACAAGCAAGATGCACACGTAAAGGCAGAGATTAACCTTAGGGTTAATTTTAATTATTGTGGGCTTATGCCTTTAGACGTAGAATGATGTCAGAATCCTAAACAAGAGACTTAGGGGAAATGTCAAGTTGTTTTGGCTTATAAGGTTACCTCAATCGGGCGGAGGAATACCGCGGAAAAAAGGGGGGATGTTTGAGCTGTTGTGTTAATTGTGAAGTGATTCGGTATGTGTTGTGCAGTGAAACTAAGGTTAATTTCCTGTCAATACCGTGGATATCACCTCCACGTGTACGACCTGTTACTTAATCTATGTTCACTAGAATTGAAAAACAACAGGCAGGAATGTAATGCATGTGTTTTAAAACCCAAATCGAAAGTGATATTCGATGAAGCAAAAGAGATGACTTTTACTAATGCAAGATGCAAAAACAAAGCAAGTTCTTTTACCAGAATAATAAAATACCCTGTGAATATCTCTAGAAGAAGAAAACAGCAAGTATGCTCCCTATAATAAAAGCAAGCAAGAAATAAAGAAAAACCCAAAATGGGTCCCACCGGGCGTGCCAAAATGTTTCACTCGGAAATGTTTCGTTCCTTATAGAAACAGATAAGGTTAGGGTTAGGAGGAATACCTGTAGAATGTCGAGATGATGTGCGCGTACCGTAGAGAAAGATCAGGCTGACTGCGAAGAACTCCTTTTTGTCTTGGAAGGACTACCTGCAAATAAGAACACAAGACCACAAGATTTTGATTAGATAATAAATGAGGAAACTGCCTTGGGCCCAGGAAATGTAAAACTTCCTTTCGAAGGTGGTCAGTTTCCCTGCTAATATGAGTTAACACAAAATATTGTAAAATATCAATCAAATTGCTTGGCTGAACTGGGTAGGGGAAAGGCTGTTTTTCCTGGTTTTGATCAAAGGAACCGATGCCGGTTACCTATAACCGATGGCGGTTACTGATAACCGATACCGGTGGGTTCTAGGATCTTCTGGGCTGGTTGTGGAGTTTGTAATGGCTGATTTTTGGATGGTATTGGGAAATGGGATGGTTAGAAGCTAAGGAATGATAGTTAGAGGCAATGGTACGTTGGATAATGGATTCAGGAACGGATTTGGGAGGACTGTAATTCCAAAAGCATAAGAAATGTTATAATGGAGGACATGCAAGGTGTAACTTACTGGTTTTTGACGAAGATGCCAGTTGATCTCCTTGGCTGCCAACTCTTCTGGTTTCTTCACTCGTCTCTACTTGGTCCAGTGAAGTTCTGGACTCTGCTAATCGCTTTGGACTCTCCTTTGATTCAAAAAATCCTTCGAATGATCTCCAAAATGAAATTCTGATTCGTTGTTTTGGTTTGGGAAGCCCATTTACAGGGAACCGATGGCGGTTACGTAACCGACGCCGGTCGAGTAGGAACCGGCATCGGTTAGGAAAAAGTAGGCTATTTTTAGTAAAATAGCCCACCTTCCCTGCTTTTCTCCCGAGAGATCAGTTGCGGGCTTGGTCAAGTGGCTAGAAGGTCGGCTTTGGGTGCGAGTAAGGAGGCATTAGTTATGGATGTGAGTCTAGACCAAGTCATGGGTCCTAATTAGGTTAGTTTAGGGTTAGGGCTAGGTCATGGTGAGGTGGCCAAGTGAGGTGGTAGGTAAGGCGATGTGGATTTATCAATTACAAGGTAATTAATAAATAATTGTGTGAAGTTTAGGTAATGAGGTCAGCACCCACTTGAATTCTTCAAAAATCAACTCTATTTTATCAGGAAGTCCTTTTCTTAGATCCACCTCCACACAAATGTGTGCATAGGTGAACAATCCTTGCTTGGACCACAGGGCATGGTTGTTCTGACATGGAGGCTTCTCATCGAGTGTTGGCTCTCTAGCCTTGTAGTTGGACTGTTGTCTCTAGATCTAAGGGCAAGAAGGGGCACTTTGTGCCTCTTGCTACTCGACCCGTTACTCGATCTGTGATGGCTTTGGCAACTTTTGTTTCTTTTGGCTGTGAGGCTCCTTTTGTTCCGGTTTCAGCCACTCAGTTTGTATTTGGCTCTGTGGCTCCTTCTAGGTCTGGGCCTATTTAGTTCATGTTGCCCTATGACATCTTCTGTTTCCTTTGTAGTATTTTTTGTTACCCATGTGGCGTACTTTTGTTGCCCTCGTGGCGTTTTGCGGAACCGTGAGTTGTCCGGTCACCCCAATATTGAACCTTCCTTTAAATTAATATAAAGGTCTGTTCCAATAATAAATCTCCACAAAATAAAGAATTTTAAAGTTCATATGCATTAATACTTTTTTCAAATAAATTTATTTAAGATAAATATATTTATATTAGTTATAATATAATATATATGACTAAACTTCAAAATTATACTCTTATAAAAAATTAATTTAATTTATATTTATAAATTATTAAAATGTTCGATGATAAGATGTTTGACCGCCCTCACATTTCCTTTTTCCCAAATGGTCGTTGTCTTACACCATTCTCAATTTCACCTTTCACATGGTATTTTTTTAGCCCATTCGACAAACGTATAAAAGATAAAGAAATCTAAAACAGTTTTCAAAATTTTTATGTAGTTGTGAAATTTTAAATGAAATACCATTATGAAAAAACCAAATTAATAGTAATTGTTTTTTTTTCAATAAAAAACGTGTTTTTGACTTTATGGATATATTATTGTTTTTAGCTCGTGAATATTATTTCTAAATATTTATTATATTGTATAATATTCTCCTTACAAATGTTTGTATAATATCATTTTTTAAAAGTTGTAACTATATTTTATAGAAAAAAATAAGCTTGTAGTGGGGTTTATTTAATGAATAAGTGATATTAAAACATTGAATAAAAATTAAAAAACAGACAAAACAATTTTTAGTGTTGAAAGTGTCCAAACAATATAACAACTAAATAAATTAATAATATATTTTATCTAGAAAGACTTCCATTTTCAATTAATTATATTAAATTTGTATAATTAATATAGTTGTTGATTAGAATGTAATAATATTTTAAAACTTTGTCCTATAGGTAAGACCAACTCTTTTATATTATTTACCACTAAATTCACATAACATGGATTGATTTAACAATATAAATTATATTATGTATCTTAAATATATAGTCGTTCGGTGGTAGAAGAACCCCGCACATGAGTGAAAATGCGGGCCAAATGCGCGCTCGAGGGCGCCTGAGGGCAAAAAAAGCGAGCTATGGCAGCTGTACTTGCTGCTGCGAATGCTGTCGGGAGGGGCGCTGGCAAAACTGACCAAACCGTACAGTATTTCTTTTTGGTAAAATGTGTCAGTATTTCACAGGATGCCACCTCACCATAGGTTACTTATAATATTGAAAAATATTATTAAACTGTCGTGTCAGTAACAGAGGGCACTCCAGCAACATGTGCGCGAACCCCAGATTTTAGCCCGAGAGAGATCAGCTGGGGGCGCCCTTCGCAACTGTGCACTTGTCCTCATGTGCGGGGTCTAAGAGTAGAATCATGTTAGTTGCTCCTTAGTATTTTATCAATTGTTATGCTAGATTATAAAACAAGACCATTCTCAAACGATTCACAAGAACAATTTAGTTCTTTGTAAATTACTATATTCTCCATCACATTATTTTAAAATATGAATGTGCTATACTCTATAGCAATCGAAATATATTTTTTATAATGACAATGGCAAAGTTGGAATCCCAAGGGTTTGCAAAAGATGCACCATTCTTATATTCTTATATAGTGTAATTTATTTTGAAATAAGTTGAGTAAAGAAATGATTCTCCTGTATTCATGAAAACTAAATTAATATTGACGCTCCCTCCAAGACCTTAGAACTATTTAAAAGGATTTTTTCATAGGATTATATTTTGTATTAAAATAAGTTACAATTTAAAACTTCTTGAAAGTTTCGTATAAATATGTTTTTTGTGAGGTTAGTGTTTGATTAATTTTTTGAAATAATATTAAATGTCACTCATGCTAGATAGTTCACAAGATGAAATATGAATCTCATATGTAAATATCAGTTAGAATCTACACATGACAGTCTATAGCTTGCTCGGTGCTCTAATTGTTGCAATGAATACCTCTCCTTATGTTCATTCCACATGTGTTAGGTTACAACCTAGGCCCTTCTGAGGTCTATTTGTATTTTTACATTTTTATACTATATTTAATTCTAATTCATGGGGATATCAGTGGTTGACATTGATTTCAATTTAAAAGAATGTAAAGTATATTCTAAACTGTATAGTAATTTTTCCTGTTACAAATAATATGATAATAACCCTTGTGATAATGTGGAAACTGACAAGTTTCACAATGGCAACAATCTTTTAAAAGAACTCTTTTTCAAGAGCACAAAGCAGCAGAAAGAGTCTGCTCACACCAAAAAAGCTTGTCCTACCTTGACTTTGCCATTTTGCTTGTGCGCAAAACCTAAGTGATAAGTGTTGAGTGTTGAGGAGGGTATTTATGGCCAATGATAGAACACAACTTCAATCTAAGGAGTTTTCATTAAAACTAATCATTGATCATAAATTTGGTTGGAGCATAACTAGATGAACACTAGATGAATAATAGATTATTCATTTTATTGATAGAAGTTGTATGTGGATGAATACAAAGTGAATTATATTTTGAACTTAAATTCTACGACCGTTTGGTCCATTGGTAAAGTTGTTTGGACATATATCTCACAAGGGATCAATTCTTGTTAAATGCAAACATCGAGAGTCAAACGGTTGAGGTTAAGATTGTAACTTGGGTGATTTTAATGAGGTGGAGACCTTCTACCCATAATTGTTTAACTAAAAGTACTCGCTAATTTAGTTTATACACTTAATATTATAATTTATTATATATTTCCTCTTAAACATGCACAAAAATATCAACAATCTAAATAAATTAGTATCCGTTATAATACTTTAATATTCAATTAAAAAAACCAAGGTCCACCAAAAAAAGAAGAAGAAAGAAAGACAAATTTAAACTCTAAAAACTTTTGTGAATGGAAGCACGTGAGCATCATTCTCTATAAGATTACACATTAGATAAATTATTTAATTACAACATTGTATATATTATATAAGTATACGTCATGGAAGAGATCGAGAATCTTAGAAAGAATAATTCAATTTTCTAATATCTTTATATATAGAAATTTTAATATGTAATAGACATCTCATGATGCATATAACCTAATCTTATATAATTTATGTTATTACCACATTAATGTTTGTGTCATTATTATTTTTTATTGTTTTGTTTTTAATTTTGTTTTTCCTTTGTTCTATAATATCAATCAATTTTTTTTTAATTGTTTTTTAACGAAAGAAATTGATTACTTTTTAAAGTAGTATTATTATTTTATTTTTAAATAATATCGTATTTATTTTATGAAAAAAACTTTCTAAAACATTTTATAATTATTATAATTTATTTTTATTAAAATATTGTTAATATTAAAAAATATTATTAATAATAATATAATTTAATAATAAATGAATATAAACCAAATGATATTATTCTAAAACTAAAGACAATTAACATATAATTATAATGGAATAAATGGATGATTAAGTTATAAAGAATAAAAAGAAATTAAATATAATATTAAAAAGTAATGATGACGAAGAACACTAAATTAATTTATAAAACTCAAGACATTTATTATAGAGAATAAAATTCATCATAACTTATTTAATGCCTATGCATTTAAAAAGGTTAAAAGTTGTTCGCACGAAAAATATTCTTTTGTCACTATCGTATGTTTTTAAATTATTTTAGCATTGCAATGATAAAAAGATGAAAACAAATGGACCGCATTTTTAATATAGCATTAGATTATGTTTTATATGTAGAAGTGGGTGTTACATTAACATCTTGATACTGCTAACAAAATACATTGCAATTTAAATTTAAATATAAGCACCAATAGATTAAGAATTAATTGTATAAAAGAAATGTTATTCCCAAAACTTGTGCGTAGTACTCTAAATAAAATTGATGATTTTGAGGTCTTAAAATATCAAATATTTAATTAGTTGTTTGTTTTTAATAGTTTAAATATATAATTAGTTGTTTTTCTAAACTATAAATAAACAAACAACTAATTAAATATTTATTTTCGCAGTTCAAAATTATCAATTTTATTTAGAGTGCTATGTATTAATATTGGAAATAACATTTCTTTTATACAATTAATTCTTATTCTATTGTTACGTATATTATAATTTAAATTATAATGTATTTTTTAGTTTTTTTTTTTAAGAATATAGGAAAATTGTAAATAATTAATTAAGAGTAGGTTTTAGATTGATGTATGAATTAAATAATTATAAATATATAATTTGTAAAAATAATAGATAAATGCAATGTAGATCTATTTAATCAAGTATGGAAGACTTAGAAAAAACTAATGCAAATAGAGCAATCTAGTCATAAATATATACCATTACGTGAAGACTATAAAATGTTTTTGGTAGTACTGGTAGAATATGAAATCTAAAACGACGACCTTATTCCCATGTTTTTGATCTCAAAAAATGTTGCTGACTTTTCTTCAATTCTATGCAGATCTATGGGAAACATTTCTCCTTCCTTGAAACAATAATGTGGCAATGACACTGTATAAAAAAATAGAAAATGAAAGGTGTTTTGAGGGTCATGTTTTATCCATCCATTAAATTATGATGATCCTTAAAAGAAATACTTCTTTGAATTAAACAGAAGTATAATGCAATTCAACAGAAGTCTAGTGTAATGCAATTGACCACCCATTATCACTTATAATGACATAATCAGTACAATAAGTCAACATTATATCCCCTTCTCTAAATTTTTATACTTAATTATGGCATAGGGATTCTCTTGTAATATATAATTTCCTATCTTTCACAATTTGTTTCTTTATTGCTTTCATTGACCTCAATGCAAAAATGCACTTATTTATTTCTATAATTCTTGAGATTAAATTACTATGGGAAAAGAGAAAAAATTGGGGAAAAACTCAAAATACCCAGAGTAAGGGTAAAAGGGCCCATTCAAGAAACCTTTCCAAAATTGTAATATTGTTTTGATCAATTCTAGAACCATACGATACCGTTATAATCATAACCGAAATCCTATGGTATGGTTCTACAAAAGAATCCATAAACCATGGATCTAGAGAAAAGAGATAAAAGAATGGAGGAGAGAGAAAATATGAGAGAGATGAGTGGAGAATATAGAGGAACATTTTAGAAGAATACCGAAAACTAACACACTCCAACAAGAGCTTAACATTGATCAATACATAATAACAACACAACAATATAGAAAATAATTGCTCTCATTTATCATATGTAGAAAATTCCCCACTTTGATGTGTGTGTATATACATTTATAAAATTAATTAAAAAATTCATACAGAGAAGCTAGCTTGATTGTTTGCAAACATGAAGAGAGTACTCAAATTTATTATTAAATTAGCATAAAATCAAAAAAAGAGAGATCACTTGGTTTCGATAATGAAGGATTGGGAAGGTTATAACACTAACATCCATGTTCATCAATATATATTTTTATTTATTCTTGTGTGTGTGGGTGTGTGTGTGTGTGCGCGCGCGCGCGCGCGCGTGCGTGCGTGTGTTGTCATGTAAAATTTATAGAATGAAAAATCCAAAACTTGTGCTATTACAACCTAGGCCACATTTCAAAATTCTTCTCCCAGTCAATGTAAACGCATCCTTCGACCGAATCAGTCATTGTTTTACCCTCATAATGGATAGGATGAATGTGATGATGTGATTTTTAGGTGTGTTTCATGTGTAGGGTATGATTTTCAAGTTGAATCATAAATATATTTAGATCAAAGAGAAGATAATTATTCCCAGAAGCCCAAAAAGGCATATTGTAAGACTTTTTGCACCTGGTGAGCACCCCCCAGGAGTGTATGGGGACAAGTTGAAGCATATGGGAAGTGTGTGGAAGAATTATGTAATCATCTGAGGTACTTTAGGAAAGTTAAGGAAGAAAAATAAGGTTTGGGAAAAAGTTATGAAAACCGGGTCTTTGTGAGCAAGGTGTTGGGAAGAGTAAGCTCTAAAAAGCTAGTCACCTTGTTTGAAGGGTTTTAGAAGCCTTGTGAAGATTTAGAAGCTCATACCCCAGGAATTGAATATATAAAAAAATCCTAGTTCATGGTTTAATTATCTAGGAAAGATTTTGGGAATATTAAAATGTGGAAAATTGTCCAGCAGTGCAACTCAAGAGTCCTCTTATAAGGTGAAACTTGATTGAAAGGTTTTAAACACTCTGAGAAAAATTGGGATCCTAATAAAGTAGAAAATGAGGTTATTTTTACTTATATCTATTATCCATAAGTTTTTTGGCTTTGTTTAATCGGAAACTATTCTTTCCACTCAGCTCACTGGCGTATGGCTTGAGGAAAAATTTAAGATATGAGTAAAAATTGAGGTATACTTTAATTTTCAAGATTTATAAATAGTACCGTTGGATTAATTGTCCCTTTTCCACACACACACACACACACACACACACACATATATATATTATGACTAAATTTCATTAAAATTTTACCCCAGAGCGAAGAAAACAATTTTGTTCCCGCGACCCAAGAATGTTGTCACATAATAGCAAAATTTTGTCACACATCAATAAGGTTTAGGCAATAAAAGAATGTTGTTGTGTGAAAAAAAATTATTTCATGTGATAAAAAATTTATTTCACGCATCAAGGAGGTTTTAGACAACCTAGGGATGTTGTCACACATCCAGAATATGTTGTTGCAAGTCCAGATGGTATATGTGATTTGAAGATGTTGTCGTGTGAGAAAAAAATGTTTTCATGTGAAAATAAGGTTTTAGAAAACCCAAGAATGGTTTTGTTCTTCAAGAAGGTGTTAGATGACTCATGGATGTTTTCATGTGACCAGAAGATGTAGTTGGTCATCTACATGATGAAGGAAGGTGAAATGTCACAAGTTTCGAAGGCACATCAAAGGTTGCGAAGGAATTCGATAGGTCATAATGGACAAAGGAACATTAAATTTTGTGAAGTAATTTGAAAGGTAATAAGTTATGAAGGAACATCAAAGGTCACAAAGTAAGTTGAAAGGAAAAAAATCACAAAGGAAGGAATAAAGTCTTGTGGGGGAGATGAAAGGGCAGTCATAATTCTATAAATAGAAATGATGCCCTCATTTCAAGGCAGGGTTATTTTTGTTCTCTAGCTCTCATATTCTCTCTATAAACAAGATAACTGAATTCTTCCATTTCCTAGTCTAATACATTCTTTTCCATCTCAATTTCATTCCAAAAACATGCACTTGTTGAATATGATGCAATGAGACTTTGTAATTTTGTGTCTTATTCCTTGTTATTGTGAATGGTTTCTTCTCATTGAATTCATGGTTGTATTCTAGTTTTGAGGTAATAAACTCTTATGTGATATTCATTATGAAAAACCCTCCTTGTTATTCTCTTATTACCTCTCTCTTTCTAATTGTTTCCTCCCTTATACTACCTACAAGCACTTTTCCATAGGTGTAGGGAAGTACTCATGTGTGATCCTTGGTTAAAAGACCACCCTTAAGAAATTAGAATAGTGTAAATATTTCCTATTTTCAATAAATGGATCTACCCCATTTAAGCAGAGGGACTTAGTCCCAAACACTATTGGTGAGAGCCCATTACTTTTCCCACTTGATAAATTATTTTTCCAATACAGTACTAAGCTAGCCAAGAGATGAAAATTTATCCAATACTGGACAAGCTTTGTTAAATACATTTTCTGAATTCCAGCATTATGACCCATGATTCTTAAGTTCTATTGTTCTTATCATTAAATCAGCCTTGATGTTAATATTTTCAATTCTAAATAATTAAATTATATGAATCCCTGGAATAAATGCATACGTTTAAGCCTTGTTATTTACTCTTGTATTAATCAATTTCATAAATGATACGTTAATCATAGATACAAAATGATCCTTCATGACACAATGTTCCCCAAAGGCCCCAGATTCGCCATCGAGACTCAAGAATTTTCAGACTCAAGAAAAATTTGAAATTGGGTTAATACCATTTTAATCACGACACATGCTTACCATGCAGGACAACCATACCTAGTGAACTTTTACAACACACAAGGGCGCAAACAAAAAATTGTTATCATGTTAACTAACAGTAATTTCTTACAATTTATATAACAGAACTAATTATTAATTTTCTTGTTTATTACATGAGGAAATAACCCAAGTTTTCTTTCATAACAGTACACAAATATGACTCATTGGATCCACATTACAATGCTAGATACAATTCTTTATTCCATCCATCCTATGAAATCTAATTTAGTTAACTTCTTGTTTAAGGAACAAATCACATAAAGATTCCTTCTTACTTAACCTCTGTCATATATGACGATAAACAATTTGGTTTTCTTTTGCAACATTACACAACTAGTAGTCATATATGTTTCTTAAACTGGAGAAAAAAATAAAAAAAGTATTTACATTTTTAAATGGATATTCATGTATATCCATGAGTATATAAAAGTATATTCACATACACATGCATCTAATATCTTGGTTTTCTAAAATTTCATAATATAGAATAAATCATGCAACTATCGCTATAACATAGATATATCATTTTTATTTTCCCTTAAGTTTCATACTTTAGATGAATTTACACACCTACAACTATACAGGAAATATGACTTTTAGTTTATCTTAGTTTGGTTATATTGCAAGGATGTTATTCTATTTCTAAGGGTGGATAAATAATTGTTTTATCTTGGGATAAAAACAATCATGTAAATATCCTTGGGGTATAACACAATTTCTTTCTCTTTATGTGGATCAAGATTTTAATGGATTTAGTTCTCTCCTAGCCATTTAAATTGTAACTCTTTCTTGTAACTAGGAACATTGTAGTAACCAAATGTACTCTTACTACAACATTCTATAGAACATACTCTTACTGCAAGGTGTTATAAAACATACTCTTACTACAAGGTGTTACAAAACATACTCTTACTGCAAGGTGTTATAAAACATACTCTTACTACAAGGTGTTACAAAATATAAAATTATTGGAAGGTTATATGAAACATAATCCTACAAGGTGTTATAGAACATACTCTTCCTACGAGGTGTGATCGGGAGGACATCATGCATTAGAGAAGTTCCCTGAATCTTTGAAAACTAGTTACATACAGAAGTAATATTCAACATATTTCCAACTCCATTAGGACAGAGGAAAGTGGAGTCCTTTTGAGCAAGATAATATCCACACAAGATTTGGTGTGTGGCAGCTAAAAATAAGGGCACATATTGTACAAATGGTGGAACGAGAACATGCTAAGTGGAGGAATGTGGAAGTGAAAAAATGGTAGATACAAATATTAGGTTTGGTACCTCCCCTCTTACAAAAGCGTAAAATGTTGGCTATGGAATCTGTAGTTGGTGGGGTGCACTTATTGTTTTAGGGGGACCCTGTCATCGATGTTAGTGGCTTTATAATTTTTTCATATTAGGATGGATAAGGTGGAATTTTCATAGTTATATTACATAGAGGAGATCCATAGAGGAGATCCATGGGAAAAGTGTCACTGTTATATTACATAGAGGATATCCATGTGGTGGGGTCTCACGCCACTACATGGCTTTCCACCACATTATATTCCAATGCTTTATAAATTTTCCACATCATTGAGTTAGTTGTTAAACTGGGATCAAGCAAAGGAACGATTTAGATGGAGCAAAAACTTACCACCTCATCATGGTATAATTTCTACTAACTTGGGAAAACCACATTATAAACTGGTGAGTTGGCTGCATCAACTAACTAACCACCTTGCCAAGTCAGGAGCCAAGCGCACAACAATCTGATAACTCACCACAAAGCAAGTTGAGTGTGAGTTAACAAGAGAGCTAGCTAAACCTACTAACCACATCGACAATTCTATCAAAAAAACCATGTGGCTTTCCACTACATTATATTCCAACTCTTTGCAAATTTTCTAAGTCACTAATTTACTTGAGTTGATGGACAAATCAGATTAAGCCAACAGTTACCACCTCACCATGGTAGAATTTCTACTAGCTTGGGCAAGCCACATTATAAACTAGTGAGTTAGTTTATCAACTAACCAATCAACTATCTAAGTCAGGATCTAAGCCCAAAATAATATGTGAAATCACAACGGAGAAATTTGATCATGAATTAACAGGAGAGATAGCCACACCTATTGACCACATCAGCATCTCTATCATTCAAGCCATATGGCCTACCACCACATTATATTCCAATGCTAGGTAATTTTTACAAGTCATCGAGTTAGTTGATGAAGTGGGACCTGGTTAAGGGATGAGTCAAATGGATGCAACACTTGCCACCTCACCATGGTATAATTTCTACCAACTTGGGTAAGCCACATCATAAACCGATGAGTTAGTTACATCAACTAACCAACCACCTAGCCAAGTCACGAGTGAAGCCTGCAATAATCTGAGAACTCACCATAAAGAAAAAATTTCCTGAGTTAACATGAGAGTTAGCCACACATACCATCCACACTAACATTTCTATCAATCGATCCAAGAGGATTCACTCCTCAACTTATCTCCACACCCAGGTCCTAACAGGATGGATTGAATGGCGAGTTGGCACAACCAAAAAAATCATCAACGAGTGGCCCAAGTGACATAAAACTCTAGCCAAAGTGGACTTAATAAAGCTCTATGTAATATCCTACATGACATATGTGGTACAATGTCCCAAATAAAAAAACATAGTGAGGGCAGGGGATTCAACCACCAAACTTTTCATGCCCTAATCTTGGGCCTTACCACCACACCATGCAAAGATTGGATAATACAAGCCAAGTAGATATGTTAGGTATCCAATATATGTGGGGCCACTAGCACTATATAAGGCTCCTACACACCTTTAATTTACACAAAATCATTTCAAATGCAATAGGAACATTTTCTTAGAATAGTGGCATTAGGGAAAAAGTATTAAAGTTATTTATAGGGTTTGTGAAACCTCTTTAAAAGCCTATTTCCATATTGTAAAATTCTTAATAATTAGGCTTATCTTGTAAATACCTTAGGGCATCGAAGGCTTACACACTAGCCTTTTCATTATCAATTCGATGCCATTAATAGTTAAAATTTTAGAAACAATACCAATCTAATAAGTTTGAGATGTTGCAGAGGTGTTGCTGGTCAAATTGTAAGGTATCAAATCACATCACCTGAGAGCTACCCCAAGTCGAAGATAGGTCTATTAACACTATAAACAAGACAAATAAACTAATGCAACAATCTTATAATTTTCTATATTAATTATATATTGGTTCATCATTTTTACGAACCCAAAGATGTAGCCCATCTTGGGACAAACTACATTAACAACCCTTGTGTTGTAAAATTTTTGTGATGTATTTTGTTGCATTTATTATTTTTAAATATAAATAGGTAAATTTAATTGTAAATACTATAAATTTTTAAATAACAAAGTATCCATGTGGAAATGGGAAAATAAGGAAGTAATAAATACCCCCATTTACAGATCAAGTTGGTATGAGGGTTGGCTAG
This sequence comes from Taxus chinensis, assembly GCA_019776745.2. Lineage (NCBI taxonomy): Eukaryota > Viridiplantae > Streptophyta > Pinopsida > Cupressales > Taxaceae > Taxus > Taxus chinensis. The sequence continues at coordinate 57,535,163 of CM034156.1, read as the reverse complement.
TCTATTGGCTCTAACATCTTATCCCCTTAATAAATGAGTGAGAAAATTAATCTATTACAATGTATAGTGAACCATTACCGGGTGATGCGGCTTCAAATGACACTCATTGTGCTGAGTACTATATTATCCGATTAATGGTGTCTCATCACCAAACGTAATAGAAAAAAAAGTTGGAGCTAAGAAGGAGCATGGAATATCAAAAAACCACGCAGATGTGTTGGTCTGAAAAACTATCAGTTAGGCAGGTCATGGGGAAATAGGCCAACAGTGTGTAGGGCATAGCCCCTCTTTGAGATAGAAAAGTGAAACTGGTTTACTGCTAATCTATCAAGCAGGAATCTGTGCAAATCTACACTATTCTAACTTCAGGGGATTTGGAATCTCATCCCAATAGAGGTAGTTCCAACTATGAACAGAAAGGTAGGAGGCAAGGAACGTAGGAGGGAAGGAATAGAGGAGGGTAGATTTGAAGGAAGAAAAGAAATAAATTCCAAGACGGAAAATTCAGAAGGTTTATGCTTTGAGCTGGTAGTAAACAGAGTCAAACTTACTTACATAAAAAAATAAAGAAATACTGATGAACATATGATGATAATAGGAATGAATCCAACAGAATAAAAACATAGATCTAACTTAAGAAAGATCTGATGCAAATAACACATACATTAAGCACAAAGTCTGAACATATGTATTAATATCTCTTCTGTTACAAGAAAACACAAAGTCTTTCTCTCCTCACTTCTCTTTTCATAAAAAAAATGTCCACCCGGAATAAAAAAAGTATTCAAGTATTTATAGAAGGAGAAGAGAAAAGAAAAGAAAAGCAAACCAACCACTTATTTACAAAATATTTACAAAATATCTAAAAAGTTAACAGTTGACTTGGGAAAGTTTTTGGATGGCAACATCCCATGGTGCAACATGGATGATGTCATCATGTATGCCAACATGCTTTTTAAATATTTTACAAAAATGATCAATGGATCCCAAGAAGAAGAAAGTACTCTTCATCATCTCTCTACTCAAACTTGGTATCTCGCTTTTGATTAGGAGAGTCGATGTGACACTGCGCTCGATATTCCATAAACTTGCTGATCATCGCTTGAAGTTGATCATGATTTGGACCTTTAAAATTTTCACCAATGACTTTGTAAGTTTCTTTCTTGTTCTTGAGCTTGTCAGGTAACTAAGCGAAAGTTTCACATGCATCGATCAAAAATCCAATGAAGTCGCAGAAACCCAGGAGGTTATTGATTGACTCTCGGTCGAAAGTGACCTCTAGTGCCAAACCTTGAGTGACGATATTATTGAAGCACTAGAATGTATCATATGCTTCTCTCAATTTATACGTGACTCACTGAGCATTTCCAAAGCCATTTTTGTAACTATCTGCTCCATGTTGTATCGTGCGTCCAGGGTTTCATCTTTGATTTTATCTATTCTCTCCAGGATATATTCCATTTGATCAACCCAGTAATCTAAAGAAATGAGAGCTTTGTTATGTGCATGTGGGTGATCGATAACTCTGACCTTCAATAGGTCATCAACTGAGTAGTTAACCATGGTTTGGAATGTTTCATGTTGTAACCTGGCATTATCCAACTCCTCGAAGAGGGAACATGCTACTACTTGTGGCTCCTTATTTGCTTGGGTTATATCCTGATAAAGCACTGTGAATTTCCCAATCATTTCTTGACCATCTCTGAGGATCCACTCGATCCAATATGATACTGCTACACCTTGTTCACCAATCTTATCATATTCATTTATTTTATCCTGACTGAGAACTTGAATGGGTTCGGCGGCAGTTACAGGAGGAGCATTACCCATTTTCTGTAATGCTTGTAGGAGATGTTTGTTTTGTTCCTTGAGTATTCTCTTCACCTCTTTTGCTTCTTGGAGCTTCTTGCAAAGAGCATCTACTACAGACAAGGCTTCCCCTTGTAGGCTTTCAGATGAGGTCCCCATTGTGACTTGAGTCACTGTGAAGTCTGTGGGAGATGGATCTTCCTTTTTCTTGGTGGGGTCCGGGTAGGCTATCTCCATGATTCTCTCCCCCGAAGTGATTTTAGAAAAGAGAGTTATTGCTTTCTGCTTCTTGGTTCCCTTCTTCGGAATGATGGATAAATCCATGGCCGCAATGGGAACCTTTCTCTTATGTTGGCCTAGATGGTCAGAAATCCAACTAGGACTTATGGGAGTGGGAGTAGAGGAAATAGAAGAAGAAATGAGAGTGAGAGGGGGATAAACTGTAGAGGCCTCAAGGAATTATGTCGAAACACTTGGTGGTGGCATTGACAAGGAATCCAATGTACCGCTGCTTATGGGGCCTAGAGTTACTACAAGAGAAGAAAAGGACATGGAAATGAAAGGGATCTGTAATTGGATGGAGGGAACACTGGGTGACAGATCCACGAGAGAGGAGAGGATGGAAGAGGTGGGAGATGGAAGGGAGGAATGGAGAGGAGAAGAAACATCCATAGGAATAGATGCTTGAATGACAGGAGGAGGAGAAGAAATGGAAGAAGGAATGCTGGGTACCTCTGTAATTGTAGTTGTGATAACATCCTGGGTGGATGTATCCATTGAAACCTCTGTTGTTTCTTATTTACTTGGAGACACCAGGTCGACTAATTGCTTCTCAGAAGTAGAAAGGATGCCTTCAAGTGTTTCTTCTTGTTTGCTTGATTCACCCTCCTTGTCTTTTCCTTTTCCTTTTGGCGTTAGGTCTGGCCTTGGAGGTGCTATACTTGAAGGAGAAGTATTGAAATCTACTCCAAGGTAGGTGAGACCATTTTGTTTGCACCAATGTTTGGTGCATTACAATGTGGGCTTAACCCTTTCCTGAATGGTTTTCGGCACTTTGGCTCTGTTGAGTTCCTTGAATGGCCAATCATCCCCATCCATGTCAAGGTAAACCTGATCAATTTCTTTATCAGTCTCTTGGAATTCCTTTAGAACAATGGCAACTCCATAGTGGATGATCTCCTCCAACGCCAGTCAGGAGTGATCCTTTCACCTGATGTCTATCTCATGTGTCAGGTTGATCCAAATGTCCTTGATCTCAGGAACATGGATGGGATCAATTTTTTCCTTTGGGAGGCAACTCCGGCAGTCAAAGGTTGGCCCTTGCTGGGAAGTTGTGTTTCAAATTCAGCAACTCTAGCTCGGCATACATCTTCCGTGCTTTAGCAAGTGTGGGGTAGGTGTATCGGCCAACTGTAAGGGGGAATGGGGTTCCTCCTTTCTTTCTCTTAATGCACTTCTCATGGTAAGTGATTAATTTCCTTGACAATTCTAGTAGGACCAACTTTGGCCCTGTAAATCTTGGCACCTTTGTTGGATCTCCCTCGAAATTCACAGCTCTAAGGTATGTGAATGTGGGGAATTGTGTGAACAATGCTCCCCATTTCTTTGTAGTAGCAATCACACTCGGGCTGGTCCGAACATGTCTCATGTTTGGCCTCAGCAAGCCAATTACCTCATAGAAGAAGGCATCAATAATTTTAGAGAACTGGGAGATGCTGGCTTCAAGCTTTAGCTCTGGATAGAACTCATATATTTTCACTTGGGGCCATACCCCATTTCGAGCTAACCCCGCAAAATCCCATTCTGATGTAGCGGCATACACAACGTAGGAATTCATGTAGAACTTCCCAGTTGTTAGAACCTGTTGAAGCTGCTGGGAGATGGTGTCACTGATGATCTCGCCCTAGCTAAAATGTTGATCAAGTGCATTCTTGCTCATGGTCTCCAGGTATCTCAGCATCCACTTGTAGAAATAATGGGCATCAAAGAGCCCAAATACTCTATTTAAGAAGGTGATTGTATCACTCAACTCTTCATTGAAGTCACTACGGTGGATGGTTTGTGGCCATCTGCTCACTGGATTTTTGTTCTTTAGATAAAGCTCATTCATCATTTACATGCATTTATCCTCATTATCATCCTGGGTCTTCTTACAGTCTTCAAGGATTATTTCCACATATTTCCTGTGATGAGGGATGCCTAGGATCATCTCAAAGTGACGAGCTGTGAGGTCGATGATCATCTTGTGCTCTTTGTCTTCGACACACCTAGTGTCTTTGTCATAACACTGAGAAACCAACATGATGAACTTGTTATTTATGACACTTACTGGAAGCCCAGCTGCAAAGTGCAATCTGCTGCCCACTAATTTGTTCATCCATGGGCCACTGCTTGCCTGGTTGGTCCTCGCCTAGAAATCATCCATGTCAATATGTCCTAACTCAGAGTCTCTGATGCCAATGTTGTATTCTACATATGAGTCAGGCATTCTGACTCTCTAATACTTATACTTCATCTCTTGTTCTGACTGCTTAACCTTAGCTTTAACTTTAGTTGGTTTCATGCTTGATGAAGACATATGTGAGCTCAAGGATGGATGTTGTTGTTCTGCAAGAAGAATCAAGGAGGTCCAACACAAAAGATCCATGTCAACCATCATGTTATTCATAATGAAATCTTACATAATGAAAAATGAACAATTATAAGCCTTAGGACACAAGGCGTAGGTTTACAGTAGGCTATAAGGGCTTATAATTGTTGGGCGCACTTTCTGGGGTGTTGACATGAGTAAAAATGTGCTCAATGTTTATAGGAGAAAATTTGTGCCAAGTTAGAAAGGGCGCGGTTTTTGGGATGTTAACATGCAAATTTTTGCACCAAAGGGTAAAGCGTATTCAGGAAAGTGTCAACATGAGGAAAATTGCACTTGGTGTTGACCTGGGAAAAGTTACGCCAAGTTAGAAAGGGCACATTTTGGAGAGGTGTTACATGACAAAATGCAGCACCAAAGGGAGCACCGCAGGGCACAGATTTTCAGCATACAACATGACATGTTGATATTATGGAAGTGGTGCCAGCGCCTTATGAAAATCTGCTAAGTGCCCTTTTCAGCTGGGTGTGGAAAAGGTCATGTTACATGGATTTAAAGTGAGCCTCTACGCAGCTTTGGAATGTGTAACGTGGAAAAACAATGCTCTAAGGAGTTTTTACATTTTAACAGCCCATGGATTTCTTGATTTGGATTTAATGGCAAGAGAGACATTTTTGGTAAGGCAGCATGCAGATAAAGATGGATTTTTGGTTTTCTTCAGAGGTAGGGGTCTTCCATATTTACATAGCTGGAAGGAGAGGTAAAAGGGCTTCAGCTGGTTTGATAATTTTGTTAGGTGTGTTTTTTTAGATTTTATCTTTTTACACCAACCCTAATACCTAACACAAAAAAAAAAAACAAGGAGAGGAACCACTTACCCAGATTTATAAAAGAAAAAGAACGATGTAGTGTCCACAAGCTCAAAAAATGGCACGTAGGGGTGACAAGGATGGCTAACAGGCGCAGAGAAAAAACTTTTGTAATTTACAATTCATGAAAATGATAGGTATTGGGCGCATATTTATAGAAAAAATGGAATTTATTATCTCACTAACCACCTTTGGCACACCTGTGGGAGTGTCGACACAAGGAAAAGTGTGCCTTAGCGCAAATTTGTTGATGTCGACACAACATGTCCAGCGCCTTAGCGTACATTTCCGGATGTCAACATAATATTTCCAACGCCTTAGCATATTTAAAGGGGTGCAAATTTTGGTGTGTCGACACAAAGAAAATTACACCTATTGCAAAAAGGGGCACAACTTTAGTCATGTCGACATGAAGATGGGTACACCGAAGGATTTAGAAAAAGTGACTAAGTCCTGAAACAATTTGATTTTTGAAAGGGAGTTTCAGGCCATTTCAAACGTTATCAAACTCCCTTAGGGGGCCAAAAAACAAAATTTTGGTATGGTTACTTGTAAATTTCCCTTGTCAATTTCACAAGATAACAAGACACCCCAGGGAAATGACATCATGTTGACTACTGATAATGTTCATGTGCTCCAGTTTGGTTCTGGATCCACTAGTCGTGTTATTTTGGTATCATCTGATTCATATGTACTAGGGAATCTCTTGAGGATATTATAGCTAGGTAATCTCTTGTATTCCTAAACATCACACAGGTTCATGTGGTTCCATCCAAAATGGAACCCGCAACCTATTGCCCCCAAATCTGGTGCCCCCACCACTGTGGAACAATAGTTTTTAGAGAGAAAAAAGTAAATAATTTATTTTTATCATTGACTATTAACTTTCTTGATCTTAAGACATACCATAAGAAGAAGGAAGACTCCAACAGATGACTACAACTCACACAAGTAGAAAATCTAGAGCTACAATATGAGTCAGCGTCTCATTTTCTCGAGACCATTATCGAGGGATGTCAATGCAAGCTACAGGACAATAATGAGCTACAAAAAAATGAGGTGGATTAGAAAGACAAGTCTATATAGAAAGAAATCCTACTCTTAAGGAAACACCATATTGTGAGTGAATCACTGTTTGTTCTTTGTTATCAAATTGTAGATCCTATTTTTGGTGATTTTGATAAACATACTAGAGGCATAGGGTCAAAATTACTTTCCAAAATGGGATATGATGGAAAGGGTCTTGGAATTGGAGTCCAAGGAATAACTAATTGCATTCAAATAGAGGAAATACCTTGTTATGTAGGTCTAGGGTATGGAAGTTTATTTTTTGACTATGTGAAAAATAAACCTCTAGTAGCCCAATAAATATGGCATTCATATCAATATAATTTTTTTGGATCAGAAAAACTGTTGATGCAAAATCACAACACCCCTGAAATATGTAACTTGATGGGTTGAGATTCTCAGTGTGACTGCACAACATGGAGCATATCTCAAAGTGTGGGACTTTGTGAGTCGAGAGAGATCTTCGGATGAAGGTTGGCTCTTATTCCTCTATTCAAGTACACATGTTCAGATTGTAGAGGGTCATTCTAAATCCTACTCTAACTTTCCAAGGAGATAGGGTTAAGGGAATACAAGAAATAAAACCTAATCTAACAAAGGTGATGCACCAAAGAAATGATGAACACTTGCATTTATGTTAAACACAAACCATTAAAATGTGATACAATATCTATGCACAGATGACCACAAATTGTAATGAGGGATCAAGAAGAAGCAAATAAACATAAGAGAGGGTTGAAATCATTCACAGACTTATTCTATTGCTCCAAGAAATGATAAAGTGCATTACAGTAGTCAAGAGTTAGAAATTGCATTAGAAGTTGGATGGAGGGGTTTGAGGATCCATGAATTCCTCTGTAGAGCAGAGAAAAAGGGATGGGCCAAAGCAAGAATGTTCAAACCTTTTGAAAAATGCCCCTCCTGTACAATATGTAGGAAGAATGAGAGAGAAAGGAGGGAAAATTTGAACCATGTTCCATCCATCCTTGAAGGAGCATTGAACTCCCTGCCACAATGATGAGTCTTGCTGCAACATGCATGCCCCCATCATTGTTCCTTATCAGGAAAGAAAGGAGGCCCATTCTTCATCATGACAGTAGGTGGCTAGACTTGATTATTCCTTGTTGGGTAGACATCCAAAACATTAATGGTGAAAAAGGGTAGCAAAAGAGCTCTCCAAAATTTCCCCTCTCACTCGATTCCGCAGATTCTGATAAAAGGTATGGCCACCTGAAGGTTGTTTGGGTCTGGACCTATGTTGTCATATCCATGTGGCGGCCCTGCACATCTTAAGATTTTTCCCCCTCCTTTACACTCTTGAAGTTGTGCTAAATTGAGGCACGTAGCATCTGTGGGCATGCTCTGTTTCTTTTGTTCTTTTCCTATGCCCCCTGTTGGCATTGCGACAGGGTGCCCATATGAGACACGTGGAGAGCTGGCGCATGTTTACCAATTGCCCCCTGAACTTTGTCTTTTGAAAGAGTGCCACAGATGATGCATGGCTCCTCTCAATGGCCTTGGAATTTTCAATGGTAGAAAATCAATCCCCTCTTGACTTTGACCACATGGCGAGATGAAACTGGATTTGGGAATGGCACTTTTGCTAATCCACCCCTTGAAAGAGTGCCGAAGAGACACATGGGGCCTTCAACTACCTAGGATTATTGCTTATCTGATTTGGTTCCTAAGTGAACATTGCTTACCTCATCCCTTTGGTGAGTTAAAGGCCCACCACCAGGATATAATGCCAAAAAACCCAAGCTTGTGCCCTGGGACCCTCATAGTTTAATTCTCCCTCAAATTGTGATAGTGGGACAATGATGGCATCATCTCGCGGGCCGCTCTTCCATTTCCTCATGTTTAGCTTAGTCTCCTTTTCTTTGGTGGGGGGCTATATGTTTGACTTGGACACGTGGGAAGTCGCGCATGTTGGGATCCTACCTTTTGGGTTACACCCTTAAAGTTGCACTGTTGGGACATGTTCACCCCTCCTGCGGCTCTGTGAATTTTCAATACTTGATGAGACCATTTTCTCCAATCTAGTTGGACCACATGGATTTGCTATCTGCACATGTTTGAGACCTACCCCCTAATTTTTCATTTTGAAGGAGTTTTGATTTCACCAAGGAGGCTTTTGTAGGCATTAGTTCCCATTTGGCCTATTCAATGGCTGGTCTCAACCTCTCTTCCAAATGACTCTGGCCATGTGGACATCTGGAACTCATTGGGGACCTATGTTTTGGACTCCACTCTTGGCGATGCGCCATTGAGGCACATTAGAACTCTTCAGTTCATTCTGTTCTACTCACTCTTAACTTAGTTTTGCATCAAAGGCGAGTCCACACTTTTGGGATAACCCTTCCATTTTTCCTCTTATGGTTGCGTTCAACCAATTTTTCCTGCTGGGGAATCAGGAAAATAGTTTTCTGACTCGCGGGATCACTTGCCTGCTAGGTGAATGTTTAGTTGCCTTGTTGTTCTCTATTGGGCATGGAGTCATTCGGTGGTATCTCCTGATACTTATCATGTTATTGAAAACTTGAATCTGGACGCTTGTACTTGGAGCACCCTGAACCTATTCCACTGTCCATACTCTCAATTTCATAAGAAAATATTGAAAATGAGGTTCTGAGAGTAGAAAATTGTCTTATCCTGGGGATTTTACTTGTTCTGGAAATGGACTCCCTCAAGACCTGATTTGAGTTGCTTTGTATTTGTTCTATTTTTAAATTAGCAAATGTTACGGAAAATTTTGGGTCTCCCTGTTATAAATTTTGAAGGGCCTGGTGCATTCACTTGGAGGCGCATCAAACTGTATAATGACGCAAACCTGGAGCAAGAAAAACTTGTTCCATAAGAACTTAGGGAAATAAATCCTATGCTAATAACAACAAAGTGCACAAGTACTTGGAGGAATTGGAAATCCTATACAAATATGTACAAGGGTGAGGACTCTCCACCTTCTAGTAGCAAAATTTTGAGATAGATCCCATTGACTAGAATCTTCAATTTTTCACCATCCAACTTAGCTAGCTGGAAGTCATTAATACCTTTGCATTCGATGATCATGTATGGACCACTCCATATGGCATCAAACTTATAATGTTTTCCTTTCTTTGCACGGTATGTATCCCACTTTCGTACCAAGTCTCCAACTTGGAATGTCCTAGCTTTAGCTTCCTTGCCAAAGATCCTCTTGGTCAACGCTTGATCATTCTCCATGATCTGCACCACATATCTTCTTGCTTCTTCTAACTCCATCAAATCTACAGACCTGATCTCCATAGGCTCAAACTCAGCTAGTTTCAGTTGTCTCATGAGTTCCAATGCTGGCAACTCAAGTGATATGGGCAGAAATGCTTCCTTTCCGTATACAAGCTTGAATGGTGAGTTACCTGTAGACCTCTAGGGGGTGACTCTATTTGCCCAAAGAGCTGATTTGAGTTTTGTGTGCCAAGTTCTCTAATTCTCATCCAGAGTCCTTCTGATGATTCTCAGCAAGTTCCTGTTTGTGGACTCTTCTTGGCCATTACCTTGAGGGTAATAGTTTGAAGAGGTGTTGAACATATCACCATTCTTGATAGCCCATTAAGTAATTTTTGCGCCAAGGAATGCCAATTGGTACGGATTGTCTGATATGATATTAGCAGGGGCACAAAACCTCGTGACTATCCCTTCATAAAAGTGCAAAATGTTGGATTCATTTACCTCCTTGCAGTGTCACCACTTCAGTCCAAAAACAATGAAATAGTCAAACACTGTGAGTATCCACTTTATGCAATGGCTTGAATTTGGGTTGATTACTCCAATGAAGTCTAATCCCCATTGCATGAATGGTTGATCCACTGAAATTGGATGAAGGGGTAAGGATTCTAATCTTTCTTTCCCTATGAAGAATGCACACCTCTTTCATTTCTTGATCCATGAGTAGCAATCCCTATAACATGTCCGTAGGCCAATAGTAATATTCCCTCATAATTTTGATATTGTTACCTGTGATGAGAAAAGTGGCCTCGATAGCTTAGGTCCATCGTGGAACTCATGTAACACCCCTTTCACTTTGGATTCTCCCATAGTGCACCTTAATAGGAATGCCATCGATGTCCCTTTTGAACAAAAAGGTCCGGGATCAACAAGCGCACTACGGGATGAACATGTAATCTAAAGTACCTTATTTTTTCTCTGCTCATTTTTGGAGGGCATGAACCTATTTGGAGATAATGCACAAAATTTTGAGTCCAACATGGAATGGGTGCATCATTAACTAGATTCTCTAGCTCATTATGCGTTAATAAGACAACCTCTTCTTCATATGCTGACTCAGTTTGTTTCTTGGAAGAAAGCTACTCACACATACCTTTACCATGAATCAACTTGGTCACTTTGATTTCAATATCGTACTCCATTACATGAGTGATCCAACCTTCTCTTCTCATTCAAGAGAGTTTAGGAGAAATCCCTAGACACCAACATGAGACACTAGCAATTGAATCTTATTGTTCGAGACCAAGTGTCTGAACTTTTTCAAACTCCTAATGATAGCAAGGATAGATGTTTTTAATAAAACAATACCTTACTTCATAATATTCTAAGATCCTTGACTGAATAATGCTATGGGTTGTTTTGAATCCATTCTCAATTGGGCTATAGCCAAGATAGCTAAGATTGATCTCTCATCTCCCCCATATAACTCGTCATGTTCCATGAATTCCACTTGTGACTTTTAATGTTCCCCTGGAAGTTAGACAAGAGTTAAGGCATTTGATCTTATAATTTTGATGGCCTCAAAAATATCTTTTACAATCCTACAATTTATGTCACTTAAATGAATAGGAAAAAATACGATGATTATGCATCAACATTAAAGAATTAAAAAGGAGAGAGAAGGAGATAAGGAAGGAGGAGATGAAGGAAATTCACTCCTTGTGATAATCCAATCAAATGCCTTGATGCAATAACGAAATCTAAATGAAGAAATCTAACCCTCTATGCTGAAAGAAGCCTCCCCCTAAATGGTGAACACTCATAGCCTTGAACTATTTTTCACCATGAGAAACCTCCTTTTAATTATCGATAACTATATCATATCTTGTACATTGAGTGAAGACATGAGAAACACTTGATCACTAGACCACTGTAGACAATGAAGGATGTCTGTTATCCAAAATTCACCCCCCAGGGTTAATTTGATAACACGCATCAGAATTCTCAAGTCCCAGGCAGATAATTGATTCAGAGCAAACATCATGTTTCTGGGGTTCCCTCAAATTTTTTCTAACTCCCCTGACCAAAGAAGGAAAGAGCAAGCTTTGAGAAAATGCAAAAAAAGTTGCAGAAGACAGGCTCAGGCCAGAAAAAATCACGAAAAATGGCTAAGTCCTTGTCCTAGGACAATGTGGGACATTTGGGACGCCAAGGCGCGGATCGGCCGAAAAGCCTGCAGGCGGCCCAAGCAGCAAAGGGACAGGTGGGACAAAAAGACGTGAACAGGCCGGTTCGACCGAAACAGAGAAAGTTTGTACTGGGACATCCAGGACGAAGGGACGCGCGGGACGCGGATCGCCGAAGGAGCCGAAGGCCAATCAAACAACGCCACGTGTCATCGAAAAAATGAGGGACGAGGAAGCCCATTTCGGGCGGATCAGAAGTTTTTGGCCCAAGCAGTTTGGGACATTCGGGACATAAAGACATGAAGGGTGCGAAGGAGCCGAAAGGGCCGAGAACCAACCAGATCACGACACGTGTCGCAGGGGAAAGAGTCCAAAGGTCAAAGGGCAAATTTTGAGGGGTCAGCCCGAGCCAATCAAAAGAGGACACGTGTCCTATGGAACAGGGAACGCGGAGCTCGGGAAGGAGTTAGAGAATTTGGCATGAGTTTTGGCCGAAAAGCTAAAAGCCAAGGTCTGCCCCGCGCCCCTATCGGCCAATCAATGCATGCCACGTGTCCAAGTTTAAGGGGCCCACAAGGAAATTTCAAAATAAAGCCCACCAAAAGGCAGAGGAGAGAGAATCATGTGACCAATCAATGCGTGCCACGTGTCATCCAGGTGGCAGAGCGCGGGAAAGATTTCAAAACACGTTTTCGCCTGTTTTGTGCCCTAAAACTTCAGACCTCCATAACTTTCGATCCATAGCTCGGATTTGCACGTTCTTTATATCAACGGAAAGCTTATGAAATTCTCTGCATGATTCTAAGATCAATCTCAAATTTTGGTGTAGTCTAGAGGGAGAAAATCGAGAAACGGCTCTGACGCGTGTTCATGGCCAAAAATGACATTCCAACGACCAGATTTAATGCAGAATGGGTCACATTCTCCTGTAATCTAGTCAAAGTGACAGGGTATGGGTTTGTAAGGTCCCCCATGCTATTTTAATGCACCTGCAGTCAAGAAATAATGGGCTCCCATGCCTTTGTACGTTTCCTGTCCCCTGGGCTCGACCCTTGCACTGTAAAAGCCAGTTTTGGGCTCATTTCAAAGGGGGGAACATTTTTGGGCATAGCAGACTTCTTCTTTCACCTCCAGCAAGTGATTTATGTAAGGATCAGACCTCTCCAAGGATTATAACAGTTTTCTTTGACCTCTCTGAGGGTGTAATGCATGTTTTGACATTAAAATGATAATGCAAGCTCTGTGAATGGCTTCCAATCCTCTGTTTGTATTATTTGCTTGATTTCAGATACTAAATTATACATTATCAGTCTGTGTATGTTTTATGTTGTGAACTTTGGTCTGTGTCTATTTGCATGAAAAATATGTTTCACCACTCCTTTTGGTGCATCACCATCTTTAGTTAGTTTCAATTTTTGCACTTCTACCCCTGTCTCCTTGCAAGTTAGAGTAGGGTTAGGATCTAAACCTCTGTAGTTTTGCAAAATATAGATCTAAATCAGAGGAGTTTGAGGAACCAACCTCTAATATAGAGATTCCTCTCTCAGTTTCACAAGTCCCACGCTTGGAGAGAGGTTTCCATGTTGTGCAATCACACTGGATGCCTGAGTGATCAACCTAGAAGCCTGATCTGCATCCAGGGGTGCTGTGATTTTGCATCAACAGTTTTGGCACGCTCGGTGGGACTAGAGGTCTCATTTTTATTGCAGAAAAGTTGATATGCATCTGCTGCAATTTTTTTTGCTTGAAAAGAGCTATTATTCACATATCTGGCGACTCCAAGAGGAAGATCAACTGGTTTCAGCAGTACAGGCCTGAAAGCTTATGAGAAGAATCACAAGGTCAAGTGTTGGAGAAGAAGAAGTGCTGTTTGAATACCTGTAATTATCTCCAAGAAGAAGGCAAGGAGGAAGAAGGATTCAAAGGTCTCCATCTCCACCAAACAGAACTCTCTCAACTCCTCCACCTGCTCGGCCTTTCATTCAGTATTTAAGAGTCCTTCGACCAATCAGAATGGCGCAACCAGCAAATCCCTTTGTCAATTTCACTGGCAGCAGCCCACTTGCCCTCAATGCACAGAATCCAGTTCCAATTGCAGCGTTGAAGAACATTCCATTTTTCACTGGAGAAAATCATACCACTCCTGGTGATCATGTTAAAGACATTGCTAACGTCTGTGCAATCCATGAGATAAATGAAATGGATGTGGATGTCAAATTACTGGCATCATCATTCAAAGGGAAGGCATTGCAATGGTTCAGGAGCCTTACAGCTGCTTCTATCACAAATTGGAATCAGTTATGCATAGTTCTCCATGAGCAGTTTGGGGAAAAGGGAGACAATTTGTCTCTACTGGAACAATTAACAACTATCAAGAGAGCTCCCAATGAGCAGCTGACTGACTTCAACTTCAGATTTCAAAAGTCTTGGGATAGGATTCCAGTGGCAGTCAGGCGAACAGCAAAAGGTGCTTTTCTATACTATCTTAAAGCTTTGAATTTTGATATTTCTATGTTAATTCAATCAATGGGAGGCACAACCTTACCTGCTGCTTATAGCATTGCCATTAGAGCCGAAAACTGTCTTATTCAAGCTGGTAAATTGGCTCTTAGGCCTCCAATGCCATTATATCCAAGTTTAGAGAGCCCAAGTACTAGTCAAACACCTGTCTTAGCTCCTATTACCACTCCTAGAAATCAGAATTCAAGTGAAGCTTCTACTTCATCTTCTAGTGCCTCAAATGAATTTCAAGAAGTCATGAAACAACTGCAAAATTTAGGTAATGAGCTGGTTACACTCAAAAGACAGCAAGCTCAAGGTTTTAGACCTTCGTATCAGCCTCAAAGGCCACCCAATCTAGCTGTAAATCAAAATCAAGCAAGGCCTCCTTCCAACAGACCATTTCAGCCCTATAATCCCAATGTTGCATCCACATCTAGAGCTTTGGTACCGGTGCAAAATAACATGGCCCAGGAATATGATTGGTGTTTCCCGTGTAGTCAGCCACATAACCAATCAATGTGCTTTAATGGTGCATTAAATCAGGCCCTGATGGTGCAAACCGTCGGTGGGTTGTAAGAGCCCAGCCACGAAGGAGATCAGCAGCATGAAGCACCTCAGCAAGAAACATTCCAACAGCAGTCAGCCCCAAATGACACCACATTGGTAAATTGGCAAGCAGAGGATTTCTGTGGCATGAATCAGGTAGTTTCTCAAGGTGTTGCAGCCAACACAAGGTCAAAAAGGAGAAATTTGGGTGAAGAACAGCCATTAGCCCCAGCCAATCCACAACCTTCCATGGCTCCTCAAGTGATTGGAAAGCAAAACCCAGTTTCAAATGCATAAGGGTAGCCAAGAACAGCCTCTAGGCCAACTCAAATGCCATCTGTTGCTGCCCACGTACAAGAGGTGAATGTGTAAACCGAGGGACAACAAAAGGGTACTTCATCTCCATTCAGTATCATTGATCAGATGAAGAAAACAAATGTCAATATATCTATGTGGGAATCCCTATCTATCCCATGCCAAAGAGATCTGCTGCAAGCTGCCATGAAGGACTGGCCAGCTTCGAATCAACAGATGCAAGAAAAAGTGCTTACAAATGCTGCCCAATCTGAAGGAAATCATGGAGGACAACAAGGTAAGATGTTGAAACCCCCTCCTTTCTATGTTTCATTAATCATTGGAAATCAGCTAGTGCATAATTTCATGATTGATTTTGGAGCAAGTAGCTCTGTCATGCCCAAACAAATAGCTGATCAACTAGGGCTTCAGTATGAAACAACATCCAAAGGGGTAGTGCAGTTGGATGGGACAGCAATAGCAATAGTTGGAGTGATTAGAAATTTGATTCTTACCTTGCACGCATGTCCAAATGTTGTTGTTTTACAAGATGTGTCAGTCATAGACCTTCCACCACTCTTTACACTATGTTTGTCAAGGGACTTCACTGCCAAGATTGGGGGATATTTGTCTGCTGATTGGTCTCACATGCTATTCAAGATAAGATATGGAACTAAGACCACAATCAGATCTGAACCTATTGCAAACTTCCATATTGAGCCCTACACTCCAAGTTAGATTAATGCCAATTGCTCGGCATTTGATCAAGAAGATCACCCTAGCACTGATGAAGCTGACACTAAAGTTGGAAACATCCCGGATCTAACTCTTGATGAATGGGCAAGCAAGGTGCATGCTTTTGATCCTTATCAAGGAATAGAAGAATCTGAGCTAGGAGTCTATTGTATACATGAAGAAAGTCAACCTATTCCTAGCATCACCAAGCCAAACCACAAGGATGACAATGAGGTATGGCAGCTGTTTTTTGATGGATCAAGGAGTAGACAAGGTGCAGGAGGTGGAGCCGTGCTTGCTTCACCTCAAGGAGTAAAGTACTATTCAGCTTTTAGATTTCAATTTGCATGCTCCAATAACACTGCTGAATATGAAGCCTTGGTGCAAGGGATGCATTGGGCAATCAAGAAAAAAATAAAGAACTTACAAGTCTTTGGGGACAGTGAATTGATTGTAAATCAGGTCAAGGGACAGCATGTTGCCAAAAATGATCTACTCAGGTGCTACAAGAATAGGGTGTGGGACCTCATGGAAGATTTTGAGGGTTTTGGCATCAAAGTCATTCCTAGGGAAGAAAATCAAGCTGCTGACAGGCTTGCAGTAGTAGGGGCAGCCTTTGACATTGTAGAAAACATTCAACAAGATAAGGTACAACCAAACATCCACGTGATTGTGAGGCCTTCAGTGCCGGATAACGATGTCAGTTGGCAAGTATTTGAGAATGACCAGAAAATCATCCATTTCTTGCAAGAAGAAGCTAAGTTCTCAGCTAAGAATCAAGAAAAGTTGGAACAACAATATGGTGACCAAGTGATACAGCTGAGAACTGACAAGCTGCCCAAGGGACTTATCACTTTGGAGTCCATTTTTAATCCCAATGATCAGTTTAGAAAGGAGAAAGCAAACATTCAGGTCAAGAGAGAAGATTCGGTATCCATCTTGGTAGAAGAGAAAAAGCCATTGCAAATTGGAAAGATGACAACTGAGCAAGAAAGATGTGAGTTCATACAGCTATGTCAAGAGTTCCCTGACATGTTTGCTTAGAGCTATGAAGACTTGAAAGGTTTCAATCCCAACTTAGATCAGCATACCATCGAATTGGATCCAAATACTAAGCCTGTCAGGAAGAAACAAAGACCAGTCAATCCACACATGGAACCTCTCACGAGGAAAGAATTGGACAAGCTGATTGAGTCAAGAATCATATTCCCAATCAAGCATTCTAGTTGGGTTGCCAACTTAGTTCCAGTCAGAAAGAAGAGTGGAGAGATCAGGCTATGTGTTGACTTCAGAGATTTGAATAGAGCCTCTCTCAAGGACCATTATCCACTCCCTTCCATGGAGCAAATATTGCAGATCGTAGCTGGTTCAGAAAGGTTTTCACTACTTGATGGTTACTCAGGATTCAATCAGATTATGGTAAAGGAGGAAGACTAGTTCAAGACAGCCTTCACAACCAAATGGGGCACATATGCTTACAAGAAGATGCCATTTGGACTGTCGAACGCTGGAGCAACATTCCAGCAAGCTATGGATATGGCATTCAAAGGCTTGATCAACAAGATAGTGCTGGTATACCTAGATGATATCACTGTCTTCTCAAAGAATGTTGCAGACCATCTCTTTCACCTCAGGCAAGTGTTTCAGAGGTGTAGAAAGTTTGGAGTGTCTTTGAATCCTAAGAAGTGCATCTTTCTTGCACATGAAGGGAAGCTCCTTGGCCATATTGTCTCCAAGGAAGGATTAGCAATTGATCCAGAGAGGGTTGCAGCCATAAGAGCACTACCATTGCCAAGCCACAAGAAAGCCCTTCAGAGTTTCCTGGGAAGGATAAACTTTTTTCGGAGGTTTGTCCCAGATTTTGCAGCCCTTGTCAAGCCCATCACCAAAATGTTAAGGAAAAGCATGGCTTTTAAATGGACGGCAGAAGGCAAGGAGAGTTTTGAAGCAATCAAAGAAGCCATCTCCCAAGCACCCACTCTCATCAACCCAGACTTTTCCAAGGATTTCATCCTCTATGCATTTGGAGGTGATGACACTATTTCTGCCATTCTGATACAGCAGAACAAAGATAATGATGAACAACCGATTGCCTTCTTCAGCCAGAGCCTAGATGACTGCGAAGTGAGGTACTCTTTTATTGAAAAGCATGTGCTTGCAGTAATTAGAAGCTTGAAGAAATTCAAGCATTTAGTCTCAAACAACAAGGTCCAGTTGCTGGTCTCACATGCTGGGGTTAAGGACTTCCTCCTCAACAAGGATTTGAATGAGAAAAGGGCAGGTTGGATCACCCGTGTCATGGAGTATGAAATTGAGATCAAGATCACCAAGCTGGTAAGAGGGAAAGGATTGTGTGAGCAGCTGGTTTTGGGAAAGCAAAAAGAAGTAGGCAATGAAGAAGAGGCTGTTTTGACAGTTCAAGACAGCCATGAGCCGAGTGGCAGGCAAGAAGAAGACAATGCTGCCTCGACTCCTTGCTGGACCCAAGGCATTATGCACTTCCTACAAACAGGCCTATGCCCTCTGGAGATGAGCAAGACCCAAAGGAGACATTTCAGATTGCAGGCTGTCCCGTACGCCATCGTTGAGGGAGTTTTGTTCAAGAAAGATGTGAATGGAGTGCTGCTGAGATGCATTAGCACAAGTCAGATCCAAAGGGTATTAGAAGAGTTTCATAATGGACCAGCTGGTGGCCATTTTGCACCAAGAGTGACAGCTCTAAAAATCATGAAGGCTGGTTATTATTGGCCTAGAATCTTTAGTGATTGCTATGCATGGATCAAGAGGTGTAAGAATTGTGCATTCTTCACAAGAAAAGAGAGACTCGCTGCCCTTCCATTACATCCAATTTCAGTAGATCAGCCATTCATGCAATGGGGACTGGACTTCATTGGAGCCATCAATCCCAATTCGAGCCAAGGGCACAAATGGATTTTGACAACCACAGACTACTTCACCAAATGGACAGAAGCAGTAGCACTCAAAGAGGCAAATGAGTCTAACATCTTAGAATTTTATGAGGAGATAACAACCAGATTTGGTTTACCTGCCACAATAATCTCTATAATGCATTGGCATTCATTGGATCCAGGGTGACTAAGTGGGCTGTCAAGAACGGTATTTACCTAAGCACTTCATCAAACTATTACCCTCAAGGTAATGGCCAGGACAAGTCTACAAACAAGAACTTGTTGAAGATCATTAGGAGGACTCTTGATGAGAATCAGAGGTCTTGGCATACCAAGCTGAAATCAGCCTTATGGGCTGATAGGATAACTCCCAAAAGATCCACAGGTAACTCTCCATTTAGGCTTGTCTATGGAAGAGAGGCAATCTTGCCCATGTCACTTGAGTTGCCAACGTTGGAACTCATGAAGCAGCTGGAGTTGCTTGAATTTGAGCCTATGGAGGTGAGATATGCAGAATTGATGGAGCTGCAAGAGATCAGAAATCAGGCATCCCAAGCAATGGAAAAGGATCAAGCTTTGATCAAGAAGACCTTTGATAGGAAGGCCAAAGATAGATCTTTTCAAGTTGAAGATCTAGTGTTGAAATGGGATGTGGATAGAGCTAAACCAGGAAGGCATTCAAAATTTGATGCCATTTGGAGTGGCGCTTACATGGTCACAAAGTGCAGGAACAACAATGCTTTCCAATTGGCCTCATTGGATGGTGAAGAACTGCAGATTCCAGTTAATGGAATCTATCTCAAGTGTTGCTTCTAGAGGGAAGTTCACTACCTCTGTAAATATTAGATTAGATTTTCTTTCCTCCAAGTGCTTGTGCACATTGTTTTGCCATAGGTTAGTTTTGTTTTCCCTAAGTACCTTGGCATAGCTTGCTGTCCATGGAGATGTTTAGCATGTCCTTGCTTTCATCAGGTAACATTCCATCTTCCTCCTTGCACATTCTGAGTCAGTTAGGGTTCTAAACAGAATATTTGATGACTCCATGCCCAATGGACTGCTTCAGGCAACTGGTCTTTTCATCTAGCAGGTAGATTCCCCGCTGAGTCGCCAAATTGTTATCTAAATTCACCCCCAGGGTTAATTTGATAACATGCATTAGAATTCTCAAGTCCCAGGCAAATGGATTGATTCGGGGAAAAAATCATGTTTCTAAGGTTCCCTCAGATATTTTTCTAACTCCCCTGGCCGAAGAAGGAAAGAGCAAGCTCTGAGAAAATGTGAAAAAAGTTGCAGAAGACAGGCTCAGGCCAGAAAAAATCACGAAAAATGGCTAAGTCCTTGTCCCAGGACAATGTGGGACATTTGGGACGCCAAGGCGCGGATCGGCCGAAAATCCTGCAGGCGGCCCAAGCAGCAAAGGGACAAGTGGGACAAAAAGACGCGAATTGGCCGGATCAGGTGAACCGGAAGAAGTTTTCCCACGAAGCACTGGGACATTTGGGACAAATGGACGTGAACTGGTCGGTTCAGCCGAAACAGAGAAAGTTCGTACTGGGACATCCGGGACGAAGGGACGCGCGGGACGCGGATCGCCAAAGGAGCCGAAGGCCAAACAAACAATGCCACATTTCATCGACCAAATGAGGGACGAGGAAGCCCATTTCAAGTGGATCGGAAGTTTTTGGCCCAAGCAGTTTGAGACATCCGGGACATAAAGACGCGAAGGGCGCGAAGGTGCCGAAAGGGCCGAGAACCAATCGAATCGCGACACGTGTCGCAAGGGAAAGAGTCCAAAGGTCAAAGGGAAAATTTTGAGGGGTCAGCCCGAGCCAATCAAAAGAGGACACGTATCCTATGGAACAGGGAATGCGGAGCTCGGGAAGGAGTTAGAGAATTTGGCATGAGTTTTGGCCAAAAAGCTAAAAGCCAAGGTTTGCCCCGCGCCCCTGTCGGCCAATCAATGCATGCCACGTGTCCAAGTTTAAGGGGCCCACAAGGAAATTTCAAAAGGAAGGCCCACGAAAGGCAGAGGAGAGAGAATTTCTCGTCCAATCAGCGCGTGCCACGTGTCATCCAGGTGGCAGAACGCGGGAAAGATTTCAAAACACGTTTTCGCCTGTTTTGTGCCCTAAATCTTCAGATCGCCATAACTTTCGATCCAGAACTCAGATTTGCACGTCCTTTATATCAACGGAAAGCTGGTGAAATTCTCTACACTATTCCGGGGTCAATATTGCATTTTGGTGTAGTCTAGAGGGAGAAAATCGAGAAACGGCTCTGACGCGTGTTCATGGCCAAAAATGACATTCCAACGACCAGATTTAATGCAGAATGGGTCGCATTCTCCTGTAATCTAGTCAAAGTGACAGGGTATGGGTTTGTAAGGTCCCCCATGCTGTTTTAGTGCACCTGCAGTCAAGAAATAATGGGCTCCCATGCCTTTGTACGTTTCCTGTCCCCTGGGCTCGACCTTTACACTGTAAAAGCCAGTTTTGGGCTCATTTCAAAGGGGGGAACATTTTTGGGCATAGCAGACTTCTTCTTTCACCTCCAGCAAGTGATTGATGCAAGGATTAGACCTCTCCAAGGATTGTAACAATTTTCTTTGACCTCTCTGAGGGTGTAATGCATGTTTTGACATTAAAATGATAATGCAAGCTCTGTGAATGGGTTTCAATTCTCTGTTTGTATTATTTGCTTGATTTCAGATACTAAATTATACATTATCAGTCTGTGTATGTTTTATGTTGTGAAATTTGGTCTGTGTTTATTTGCATGACAAATATGTTTCACCACTCCTTTTGGTGCATCACCATCTTTAGTTAGTTTCAATTTTTGCACTTCTACCCCTGTCTCGTTGCAAGTTAGAGTAGGATTAGGATCTAAACCTCTGTAGTTTTACAAAATATAGATCTAAATCAGAGGAGTTTGAGGAACCAGCCTCTAATCTGGAGATTCCTCTCTCAGTTTCACAAGTCCCCATGCTTGGAGAGAGGTTTCCATGTTGTGCAATCACACTGGATTCCTGAGTGATCAACCTAGAATCCTGATCTGCATCCAGGGGTGCTGTGATTTTGCATCAACAATACCTGCCTAAGGTGAAAGAAATAGTCTGCTATATTCTTTGAGAAGACAGTGATATCATCAAGATATACCAACACTATCTTGTTAATCAAACTTTTGAACACCATATCCATAGCTCACTGAAATGTTTCTCCGGCATTAGACAATCCAAATGTCATCTTCTTGTAAGCATATGTGCCCCATTTTGTGGTGAAGGCCCTCTTGCACTGATCTTCCTCTTTCACCATTATCTAATTATAGCCTCAGTATCCATCTAGTAATAAAAACCTTTCTGATCCAGCTATAACCTACAAGATTTGTTCTATTAATGGAAGTGGATAATGATCCTTGAGTGATGCTTTGTTCAAATCATGAAAGTCCACACACAATTTGATTTCTCCATTTCTTTTCCTCACTAGCACCAATTTTGCAACCCAACTTGGTTGTTTGATAGGGAAGACGATGCTAGCTTCAATTACCTTGTTCAACTCTTTCTTCATGAGAGGTTCAATGTGGGGATTTACCACCCTTTGTTTCTCTCTGATAGGTTTAGATCCCGGATCCAGCTCAATAGTGTGTTGTGCCAACTTTGGGTTGAAACCTCTTAAATATTTGTAAGTCCAAGAAAAGACATCTGGGAATTCTTAACAAAGTTGAACGAATTTATATTTTTCTTGTTTGGTACTTACCTTGCCAATTTCTAATATCTTGCCTTCATCTATTGAAATAGGCTCTGAATCTTTTCCCTTTAATTGAATGTTTTCCTTCTCCTTCTGGAATTGATCATTTGGGTTAAAGATTGAATCCAAGGTTACAAGACCTTTTGGTAATTTTTTGGTCCTCAACTACACCACTTGGTCACCATACCACTGTTCTAACTTGTCTTAGTTTCTAGTGGAGAACTCAGCTTCTTGTAAAAAAATGAAAATTTGCTGATCATTCTCGAAGACTTTCCAACTTGTATTGTTATCTCAAACAGATGGTATCACAACCACTCTGATATGGGGCTGATATTTCTCACTCTTGATACTCTCTACAACATCTAATGCCGACCTGATTATTACCAATATATCCGCTGCTTCATTCTTCTTCCTTGGGATGGAATTGATGCCAAATGCTTTAAAATCTTCGATGAGATCCCATACCCAATTTTTGTAGTTTTTTAACAGATCATTTTTGGCAGCATTTTTTCCTCTGACTTGATTCATAACTAGCTCACTATCGCCAAACACTTGTAAGTTTTTAATGCATCTCTTTCTTGCCTAATGCAATCCATAAATCAAGGCTTCGTACTCAGTTCCGTTGTTCAATAAAGCAAACTGGAAACAAACAATTGAGTAATATTTCATACCCTAAGGTGAAATGATCATAGTTCCTCCTCCTGCACCTTATCTAATTCTTGGTCCGTCAAATAATAACCACCATACCTCATTATCATCTTTGTGGTTTGGCTCAGTGACATTAGGGAGAGGATGATTCTCTTCATGCCTCCTAGCTCAGATTCTTTCATTTCCTTGTAAGGGTCAAAAGCATGCCTCTTGTTCACCCATTCATCAAGAGTCAAGTTTGGAATGCATCCAACCTTGGTATTTGCCTCATAAGTGTTTGGGATATCTTCCTAATCAAAGGCTAAAAAATTCACATTGGTTGGGCTAGGTACATGAGGCTCAATATGGAAATTCACAATGGGCTCAGACCTGATCATAGCCTTAGCTCCATACCTTGTTCTAAAAAACATGTGTGACTAATCAATAGACAAATAGCCTCCAATTTTAGTAGTGAAGTCTCTTGAAAAGCACAATGCAAAGAGTGGTGGCAAGTCTATAACTGATACGTCTTACAATACAGTCACGTTGGGGCATGCATGCAATGTGAGGCTCAAATCCTTGACGACTCTGACTATTGTTACCACTATCCCATCCAATTACACTATGGATTTGGAGATGAATTCCTATTGAATACCCAACTGATCAGCTATTTTCTTCAGCATGAATGAGCTACTCGCTCCCGAATAAATCATGCAGTTATGTAACAATTTTTCCCCAATGATCAATGAAACATAGAATGGAGGGGGATTTAGATTCTTATCTTTGTGATCTCTATGATTTCCTTCTTGCTAAGCTGTATTGATAAGCACATTTTCTTGTTGATTAGGTGGCTGATTTGCGGTTGACCAATTGGCCATAGCAGCTTGAAAAAGGTCTCTCTGTCCTGGGATAGCCAATGACTCCCACATCAAAATGTTTACATTTTTTTTCTTCATGTGCTCAATGATGTTGAATGGGGATGTGCTATATTTTTTGTGCCCCTTTCCTTGCACATTCTTCTCTTTCACATGTGTCATTACAACCGGTGCTTGAGCGGGTCTGGAAGGTGGCTTAGGTTGACTCTGCACGTTGGGAGTTGCACTTTGGTTACTCATACCTTGTTGAGTGATATAGGGTTGTGGATCATTTGAATTGGATGACTGCCCTTCTCCAATATTCCTCTTCTTGGACCGTGTATTTTCTGGTACACTATGAGGAGGTGCTTGATTCATACCACATAAATCTTCAGCTTATCAATTGACAAGTGTGGTCTCATTTAAAGGTGTCTCTTTCTGGGTTACGTCCTGCTGTTGATTCCCTTCCTGGACTATGTCTTGTTCCACACCAGTTGTTGTCACAATAAGAGATTGATTCAAAGCGCCATAAAAAAACATTGACTGGTTATGAGGTTGATTGCATGGGAAACACCAGTCGTATTCTTGGGCCATGTTATTTTTCACTAGTACTAAAGCTCTAGATGTGGATGCAACATTAGGATTATAAGGATGGAATGGTCTATTGGCAAGAGGTATTCCTTTGTTCTTATTTTGAACAACTTGGATGGGTGGTTTATTAGGCTAATATAGAGGCCTATTGGGTTGAGTTTGAGGCTTATATGATCTAAAATTTTGGGCTTGTTACCTCTTAAATGTCACCAACTCATTACCCAAGTTTTACAGTTCCTTCATGAATTCTTAGAGCTCATTTGAGGAGCTAGAAGATGAGGTGGAAGCTTCAGTTGAACTCTGATTCCTTAGAGCAGGTATGGGAGCTAATGTGGGTGTTTGACTGGTGGACAGAGCTTCTAGTTCTAGATATAGAGGTAAAGGTGGCCTAGGTGCAAGTTAACCAACCTGAATTAAGAAATTTTTGGCTCTAATGGAAATGTTATAGGACACAGGTAAATTTATACCCCCCAGTACTAAATCATCATGGAAATATCAGAATTTAAAGCTTTAAGGAAGTATAGAAAAACACCTTCAGTTGTTGGTCTCATGGCCACCAGAATCCTATCACACGTACACTGGAATATAAAGTTGAAATCAATCAACTTCTCATTAGGGGCCCTCTTGATTGTTGTCAGTTGTTCCAACAAGGATAAATTATCGCACTTCTCTCCACATTGATTGTGAAGAGCCATACACAAATGGTCCCATTTATGGATGGATTCCGCTGTTAGACTCCTGAACCACAGAAAAGCTTTACCCTTAAAAGATAAAGCCAACAAATTGACCACAACATCCATTTCAATGATCTCATGAATTACAAAGATATTTGCAATATCATGGATGTGGTCAATTAGAGTCATATGGTTCTCTCTAGTGAAATATAGGATGCTCTTTAGTGCTGCAGATGGAACTAGATTTTGTGTATTGAGGGCAAGCAGGCTGCTGCCAGTGAAGTTGACATAGGGGTTGGGATGTGCCATCCTGATTGGTCAGAGGACTCTAGTCAATTGAATGAAGGGTCTACTAGGTGGAGGTGTTGACAATGTCCTCCTTGGTGGAGATGGATACCTTTGGTATTTTCTCCCCTTCCCTTCCTTATATGGGGATAAATGTAGATAGACAAATAGCCTCTATTCTATAGTTATTGATCTTGTTTGTATTCTTCTCATGAACTTGACAAGCTTGGATTGCTGAAACTATTGGATTCTACCTCTTTTGGAGTCATCAGATGTGTAATTTCAGAGCTTCTTAAAAGCTAGGGACTCATAACAAGTGCACATCAATCTCACTGTGGTAAAAATGAAGACTTCTTCTCCCATCGGGCATGCCAAAACTGTTGATGTGGTCACACGATGGCTTAAGATTTTAAATTGATAATGAGATACCTTAGAAAGATGAGAAAAATCTAACCTCAGTGTCCCACCGGGCATGCCAAAACTATTAGTGCAAAATCACAACACCCTCAAATGGTGTTGGATTTGAGTGCAGCATTCAGTGTGATCTGCATAACATGGTACCATCTCTCAAGCTATGGGACTTACAAACTTGAGATGGCCCTCCAGAGAAATTTGACTTCTTCTTCCTAATCCTAATGCTAAGCTACTTCTAATGCATAAATGACGCCTAACTACACCGATTCTAACAATGCCAAGGAGATAGGGAGAGAGAAAGTGCATAAAGAGGGAAATCCTTCACTAACGAGGTGATATCACCAAGAGAAGGGGGTTGCTGGTCACAATCACAGGTGCCTAAAAAAGAGAGAGTTGAGAAAGGGAGAGGATGGACAGATGCACACAGACCAAAGCTAGATTTCACACGGAACACCACTTCAAACCCATTAAACACGGCTCCCAAAACCTGTAATGGATATCAGAAGTATGTGCAGTATACCCTGCAACGATGAGAGGTGAGAAGAGAAAATAAAATAAGAAAGGATGGAAAAAATGTATCATGAAATAGATTTAATTACTCCAAGAGTTTACACGGTACATCATCAGTGGGAAAGGGGCAAGAAAATGCCATTATAGAGCTAAGAGAGGAGGCTTAAGCTCCAAATTCGACCCTAGGGAAGAAAGAGAGATGGGGCCGGAGAGAAAAGATGACCAACCTTTTGAAATATGCCCCTCCTTTACAATATATAGAAGAATGAGAGAAGGAGAGAGGGAAGAATTCAAACTCTACTTCAACCACCCCTATAATGCATTGAATTCACCTACTCCAACCATGATGGGTTCTTTGATAGAGCCCATGCCTCTATGTGTTGTTCCTTGCTGGTCAAGAAAGGAGGGTCATTCCTTCATTATGGTGATAGGTGAGAGACTTGATAGCCTTGAAAATGGTGAACTGAATTATTAATGGTGACAGGTGAGTAGTAGGTGCCGAGAGCTTTCAAAAACATCCTCTCCTGCTCAATTCTAAGCTCCTAGTCAAAATTTATGGCTATCTGAAGGCACTTTTTTTAGGATTTTAACGTGGGCTCGTGATACTTAAAAGAGTCTATCCGTGTAGGATCCATGTAGTAGTGTTGTGTTTCTTATGGTTTCCGCCCCATCCTTTCACTCTTGAGGTTACGCCGATTGGACACTTAGCACTGTCTGTGGGCCTGCATTGTTTCCTTATGTTCTTCCTGAGTCCCTCCTGTTGGCAGAGGCTTTATGTCTAATCTGAGACACGTGGAGGCTTTGCACATGTTTGGGACCTGCCCTTCGGGTCTTAATTTTGAAGTTGTGCGGACGAGGGATGTGGAGGCTTCCGCTAACTTTTCTATACTTAGCCGATTCAATAGTTAGCTCTGCCCCCTTTTGACTTATGGCCACATGGCGGGTTGGCACTTATTTAGGGACCACCTCAAGATTTTAACTTTGAAGGTGCTCCGAGCTGAGACGTGGAGGATTCTGCCAGCCTTTCCCAAGCTTGGGATCTTCCAATGGCCGATGTCCCTTTTTCAGACCTTGGACATGTGAAGGGTTGGTGCTAGTTTAGGGTCTTTCTTTAGGCTGCACCTTTGAAGTTACACCGATGAGGCACGTTCAACCTTCTACGGCTCTGCTCTACCTTCCTCGTGTTCCACCCAAATCCTTTGTGTTTGGCGGGGTAATATGTATGACTTGGGACACATGGGGGGCTCACACTTGTTTGGGTCCTTCCCATTGGGTCGCTCCTTCGAAGTTACATAGTTGTGACACGTGGCTCCTCCCATGGCTCTGTGACTTTTCAATGGCTGATGAGACTGTTTTCCAACTCCGACCATGTGGCGGGTTGGTGCATTTCTAGGACCTGCCCCTAAATTTTACTTTTGAAGGAGCATCAATTGGACGTGTGGAGGCTTCCGCCGGTCCTTAGAATTTTCAATGGCCAACTCAACTTTCTTGGGCCTGGGACATGTGGAGGGATGACGCTATTTTGAGATTCTTCCTTTAGGTAGTGCCTTTGAAGTTGTGCTGATTAGGCACATGGAGGATTCCGCTGACTCTACAATACTTAGTTGATTCAACGGCTGGCCCTACCCCATTTTTTACTCTAACCACGTGGTGGGATAGCACTTGTTTAGGGACTTTCTCCTTTTTCACCTTTTGGAATTGTGCCAAGCTCACATGTGGCACCTCCCGCGTGTCCGTTTGTACTTGGGTGATTCAGGCCTCGAGTTGAATCCTATGTGAAGTTAGAAAACTTCGAGGCTCTTTCTTTGATTTTATCTTGTCGAGCTCTGATCTCCTTTAATGTCATTCAGCCTCATTTTCTGACCTTGTTCCTCCATTGTCGATCCCGCTTGCCCCTTGATTTGGGATCGATTGCACGCTCACAAGACTGAACCGACCTAAATGATCTGAAGTGTTCTTTTGAAAGAGGATGGAGTGGATGAATTGTAAGTGCTTCTGCATGGTGAGTACCACTATTTGATCTCTATTGCTTCAAGACCCAAATTATGACACTATTTGTAAATAACATAGTATTTACAAATCTATGTATATAACATATGTTTTTAAGACCCACATGGGAAACGTTTGTAAATAATGTTTTTGTTGCATTCAACCCCAAGAAGGGCATATTGTACAAGCGATGACCAGATATAACACCAATATAGAATGTAATATATATATTTTTATATTCCTAGTGATGTGTGTATAAGGAATCAACAAATTAGTTTCAAGTGTGAGGAAGTTACTACAATGATATAAAGGGATAAAATTACCAATAATCAATGGCTCAATTTTTGCTGGATCACAAGCCTTCTTGGTGAGGAATTTTAATCCAAAGGACATCACAGGTTAGAGAATTTAACTGACACTCCTGAAACTAGTTACATATAGAAATACCCTTCAAGATGTTTCCAACACCTTTGGAATAGAAGAAAACAAAGTCTATATGAGAAATATATTATCCATGCAAGATTAGGTGCAACAGGAAAAATAAGGGCACATGTTGTACAAATGGCAGAACAAGAACATGTCAAGTAGAAGAATGTGGAAGTGGCATGATGGTAGAGTAAAATGTTGGGTTTGGTACCTCCAGTCTTCGACAATTGAAAAATTTCATTTGTGGGATTTACATCTGGTGGAGTCCACTTTTCTTTAGAGGGGACCCTACTATCAATATTAGTCTCTTTATAATTTTTCCATATTTGGATATCTAAGCTAGAATTTTCATAGTTATCCAGGATAAGAGTCGCCATTATAATGGAGAGAAGATAACCATGTAGTGGGGCCATAGGCCACCACATGTCCAGCCACTGTATTATATTCCAATGCTTTGTAAATTTTCCAAGTCAACAAGTTAGAAACTGTAATGGGACCGAGGTGAGAGACAAGTAGGATGGAACCAACACTTACCACCTAACTATGGTCAAATTTTTACCAACTCGGGTGAGCCACGTTATAAACTAGTGATATGGTTGCATCAAATAACCAACCACCTTGCTGAGTTAGGAGCTGAGACAAAAATAATTCAAAAAATCACCACGGATGATGCAAATCATCTACTAGCTTCAGCATCTTTTAAATAGTTAGCTGGTTTTCAATTTCAAATACTCTCTTTTAGCTTGCAATGTGCTTGGATTTTCACAACTCAAGACAACTCTTGAACTTGAAAATTGACTTCAAATGATCAAATAGACCGATGGTGACATATCAAAATGATCCTTAGTCTCTAACCAATCCCTCACACTCAATGAATTGATTTAAACCACTCACTCTAGTTGTTTTGACCATCTTTGGCAAAAACTGTCAAATAAGCTTCTCAAGAACTAGAGATTGGTTAGTTAGGGTTTAGAACTTTCTATGAAGCCCTAGGAAAAAGTGTGGGTTGATTTGAATACCCTTTTTGGTTTTTTAGGCGTAATAAAACTATTTGATCCAATTCCCTAAGTAAATACTATTTCCTTCACTATCACCTTCCTTAGTCTTGTTCGTCCTTCTAGCCCTGCCCTTGGACTAAATCACTTATATCTTTTAATTATAATATTCTATTTTCTAGTTAAATGGATTTCAAGATATCCATTTGAGTGCTTCTTATATGTTCAAAATTTTAGGAGTCCTTTCTTTGGAATATCTTCACCAAATTCAAATATCTTAGATCTTGTTATGTCTCAATGAAGCATGCTACAGGAAAATCCTCTAAGTTTCATCGAAATCTCTCAGCTAAGGACAATATTTTGCAAAATACCTTTTGATTATTATTTGGAATACTGTGAGGATGATTTATTCTAACTTTTATCTCTTGATTAAGGGTTTTGACCCTTCAAATATCCTAATCTCTATAAACCCTAGGAGGGTTTTAAAACAAGCCCGAGAGTAAAAATTTTTTCACCAAACAAACTAAAACTAAAACTAAAACTAAAACTTCCTAATCACCTTTTAACGTTATTTTTTCACTAATGAAGTCTAATGGATATCAAAGTGAAGTTCCTAAAGGTATTTACCTGTAACAATGATGGAAAGTTAGTTAATTCTTCCCTGGACAGGGGATTCTTAACTAGAATAGACATACCTTCATTTCACATTCAAACTGTGACCTTTTTCTATATCTTGAAGGTGTATCAAAGTCTAAACATATGCCTCTATACTCCTAGTATCATGATTTTTTACTTAAAATGAATTTCTTCACAAAATGATAAGACTTGAAGCTAGCTTCTTCACTGTACCGACTACTATAGGTATCACGTAAGTACTATCATGTTAACAGTGATCCCTCCTAAAACTTGATGCAATTTCTATTAGGAATGTCCCTCACTACTCAGTATATCTCATTCCTTCCTTATAATAGTCATGCAACTATCAAAAACTGTGCTTTTACAATCTTAACAAACTATGAAAAAGCATACAAACTATAACTTCATGCTTGGAGCTCTAACATGCAATTTCCTTGATTGATCCATGAATAAAACAATAGTTACAAGGTGAGTATATACATCCTTATCTTGAATTCTTGTTTTGTAACTGACTTCAAGAACCAAGAATCCTTAAGGGTCAAACTTAGAGTTACACCAAGAAGTGACTAATGATGACTAGGAGTTACATCAAGGTTGAGGGGGTTACAATATTCCTTATAGATCATAATGGATCCCTTTAACACACACTTAGACTTAATAAAAGTACTTAAGGACCTATAAAATCAGCTAGAGAACCTACATTTACTAGTAAGCTAAAAATTTCTCTACAAGATTCAAAATTTCAAACCATGTAAAATGGAGGGAAACTCCTTATTTGAATTCTTGATCACTAAAGCATAAAAAGGACCACATGATGAGTCTTAAGACAACCGAAGAGACATAGAAGACAATATTTGATGTTTATGTGAAATCATAGCACTCCCTAATGGCCTAAGTTTGAAAGATAAGGCATTCAGTGTGATTGCATAAACATCAAGCTAACCTGAGTGTGGGACATTGAGAAATGGGATAGCTCTCCGGAGAAGGCTGCTTCTTGTTCCTAACCTAACTGCCACAAACTACTCCTAATGTAGGAAAAAATAATTACTAATCCTAATCTAATGCTTCCAAGGAGACAAGGAAAGAAGGATTGCATGAAATAAACCTACACTAAGAGCGGTAATACACCAAGAAAGGAATGTTGATCACTTCCCCTAGCCTACAAAAAAATGAAAGAAATGAAGATAGAAGGGGTGATCCTATGCCACAAACTAGATCAAATTCAATAAAAAATTCCCGAATGATCACAACACATCAAAACCCTACAACAAACAGGAAATATACACAGATCCTATAAACACAATGAGAGGCAAGAACATGTAACAACAATCATGTAACGATTGACATCCGAATCACAAAACATCATTGTATTAATAAAAAATATATCAAAATGTTTGGAGGAAGGCTTAAAGCCCAAGAAAAATAGGGGTGCATGGGAGGAGAAAATGACCAACATTTTTCTTGTACAACCCTTTTAAATATTTATAGAAGAAATTTGAGGAGAGGAGAGAGAAAGAAGCTTGAAATTGCTCCCAATACTCATATAAAATATTTGTTTATCCTACAATGAGTGTGGAGGATCTGCCAAATATATAATTCATTAATGCTTGAAGAAACTAGCTCTGATTGTTCCTGGGTATATCTCCTAGCTCCTACAACATCATCGTGATCTCTCACAAACCTCATCCATTAATTACTTCCACCTACCCTAACACTTATTTCCATTTTTAGAGGTCTAGAACATATGAAATTTGAAATTCAATAGTTCCATGTTTGTAGAGCCTAAAGTTATCTTTCCAATGACTGTAATTTTGTAAAAAATGGTGGTGAAGGGAAGAAGTTATCATCATTTGTCCCTGGTTGATTTAATGGGTTTGATATCCGCTTACTTCAATGATTTCTAAAATCTGATTATTCCATTGGATTCTATTCTATAAATCCTTTCTAATGACTATAATTTTATCAGATATGGTTAAAAATTGCTTAAGCTATGAGGTTTTGAATTAAGGGCACCATTTGTGTTCAAACCTTACCAACCAAGCTCCATTTTCCACCTACTAAGCTCTTCCTTCAATGTAACTCGACATACACATTACCTTGCTTGCTCCCAATTCAGTGTTCAAACCTTCACCAATAACCTGACATGCCACTTGGCTCAGAGACCAACGTATAAGTTAGTGGGCTCTTCAAATTATTTTGGGTGGAAGTGTTGGATATCAGGATTTCAGGCTTAATAGTTTCAGACTTTACTCGTCATTTCCTTTGGGCTTACACACCCTCCAAACCTCTAAACATTCCTTGACAGCATCAACCCTTGAAGTCTTAAGTTTACAAGATTCAGTCCTTTTCATTTTTGGGACTCCCCATCAGCCCATTTTGTAACTTCACCCCACCAATCTCTCGAAGACACCCACCATTGACCTCTGAACTCGGAGTTGACTACCAACTTACTATGTCAACTTTTTTCAGAGTTTAGGATTTTTCTCTTTTGGATACCTCCTTACCTCTGCTTTGGTAACCACCTCACCTTACCTCTGAATTTTCCCACCCTTGAATTCTTAAAGTTTTGGACTTTGGGATTTTCCACTTTTAGATATCTCAGCTCATCGACTTCGGAGTCATCCACCATGCCAATCTCTTAAAATCATGCACATTTTGGTCGAGGTTGACCTGAGCCACCCCCTCATGTAATGATCCAATCTTGACATCCTTCATGTTCCTTTTCTTGAACTCAGATGAAATCCATAGCTCACAAATCGAGCTCTATACCTATGCCGATTAGAATTGGCCCTCATGGCTAAATTCATTCAACTCACTGACCAATGCTTTGACGCCTCCAAATTTTGCTACATCGAGTCCACATGAGCTCACTTATTTTGTGTAATGAACCGACCTCCATTCCCTATGAATTTCTTAGCTCAACCTGAGCCTTCCTTTCCGCGAGCCACAAACTCGATGCTAGGTTCCCTGACTCACCATTTATCTATTCTATTCCTTTCCCGAGCCAAACTTACTTTGGCATGTATGGCCCTAGTTCGAGGCCCTCCAACCTAGATTGTTCGTAGTATATGAGTCATATTTTAATGACCTGACGCTGAAGATCTGTGCCCATCGATCCCCATCATGCATGGAATTGAGCTCATTGCAAGCTCTATACTCAGCGAGCCCTACATTCATTCTTAACACCGCTCATGTATTTAATTGAGCTTGGGGCTAAGCTCAATTTCTCACATGAGTTCCATTGTGTCGAGTGTCCATGCATTGCCAAGTCTCGTTGGAATCCCAACCCCTAGATTCCTTGGCCAATATGGCCCTTTTACACTATCTTCAGAGCCAACTCGGCTTGACCTCGAGATTCACCACGAACACAACTCGAAGCTCGCTGAGTTTCTCATCTGAGCTACTCGGTGAGCTCACTTTTGACTTTCCCTAACAATGCAAGATCATAACTCGTCAAGCTACTTAGCCGAGCAGCTCGGCGAGCTATTTTTTTATCTTAGTGGGCTATCAATGGCCCAATAATGTAAATTTTGTACCTCCTGAAGCTCTAATCCTTTGGATTTTTTTCAAATTTCTATTGTTGCCGAGAGCCTGATTGGAGATTTCATGTCAGGGACATTCGAGGCCAGATCATCATGTTTTTCACCTATTTTTCTCATGTTTGATATCCGATATGTGGACCCGCAGGGACCGTAGTTCATCATTTTCTACGATGATCTTAAGGGTCACAACCTAGAAGAGGAACACATTTCTCGATATCATTTTCACTCCTGAATTCACTGAATGTGCTCCTGAGACCTCTGAGAAACTACTTGTAACCTCAAGTTCATTATTAGGGGACCATGTTTAGGTGCCTGTGTCCTATTAGATCCTTCTATCCATTTTTGCCTGGGGGGAAACATTGGATAACAATTTGGCGACTCATGACGACATCTGCCTACTAAATGTTCTATACCAGTAGCCTTAATATGTACATTGGGCATAAAGTCACTATGTACTTGCAAACTGATTTCAAACCTGTTTAATTTTCCCTTGAAATCACTTGTTGACCTTATTACCTATTCCAATGCTCACACTCTCAATTTTATAAGAAAATCTTGAAAAAAATTGTGAGAGTGGAAAATTGTCTTGATTCTTGAATTTTCACCCTATTCCTCTTCTGCAATTCATGATCCGTCGAAATTGAAAAGAGGCTTATGAAACTTGTCCTAGATACCCTAATTCTACCAAGTATGAAGCACTCAAAAATTGATGATGCTTGGCATGCATTCAACACTGCAGATTTTTAAATAAGACATTCCTTGAAGTTTGTACATCATGAAACTCTATTAAAATTTTGATCTTTAATCTTTCTTCTGAAAGTTCCACTTGCATCATGTTTCTGAAGGTTGTTTTTCTTGATTTGGTGGAGGTGCCATGAAGCTCAATACCATTGATCCTGAAGATTAACTATTAAAACTGTCCCTTATAAATTTAGTTTCTCTACATTTGTTTTATCTTGAAAATTCCAACTGTTTCCCTAGGAATATGATATTCTTTCCTATCACAAAGTTCTTCACCTGCAGGGAGGCCTAATTAAAAACATGTACTATGCTGGAGCAAACACAAACCAAAAACTATGTACAAAAGATAGAATATCATACATGCCCAAGTAGACATGTAGAGTGTGCCTAAGCACTTGTTTATGCTGAAAACAACTCCTACTCCTACCCTACACTAACCCAAGACAGAGAAGGCTTCAAACAAATCCCAACCGGTAGGGCAAAAGTAGCTCCCTTCTTCTGCAAAACTTGCATCCATGCAGATGATTTTTAAATTAGATCATGGCTGTGCATATGAGTGAAAGAATAACATAGATACCAATCCTTCACCTAAATCATCAAGGTATCAACTGAAGGTAGAAAAAATACCCCTTCAGAATAACCCACATGAGGATCTTGGAGATGTTATAACTGATACAGTTGATCCTCGGTACTGTGAAGCTCGTATCTCATGTTTGGAGAGTGAACATGACTGGTTGTGGACAACTCTATGGCTCTAGCTCCAACGAAGATAGATATCATGATAGGGAATGGCCTATTCCATCCATATTTGCCCGCTACTCTGAGTTTCAGTAAGAAAAGTCCTTCATGCTAGACTTTCCTAGAAAATTTGACTCTTTGTAACTTGATTTTCTTCATTTTACACATTTACATACAACTAATGTGCAACCTTGGTGAATGGTGTGAAATGGATGACATCCTCATGTTCTTTTCCCTTCTTGTTCATATGGAAACATGATACCTCCTTCATCAACATGATAGCTCCTCAACTGACCATTTCACTTGCAGCCTCTTAATGGAACATATGAATCACTGATCAAATAGCTTACTTTAAGTGGAATTGCTCAAATGTTGTTCTCACTTGAACATTGGCCCCCTTGTCATGGCAACATGCTCCTTGGAAGGATTCAAGTGGTCCTAGTCAATATGTGATCTCTGTAGGACTCTTAACTGAGAGACATTGCTTCATGTCAGATAATCAATTCTACTCGACAATAGGGGTTCTTGTGTCCTTGAAATATGGATGTCCTCTATAGGAGAAACTTGATGCTTGAATTACGGGATCCTCAAGACATCAAAGTGTGAAATTTCTAACTAGTTCCTCTCAAAATCAAAACAATCTTCCAAGGATCAGATAAATAACTAGCATCTCACATTGTTGTCCTGATGTCAAAGATTCAACCTCCTGTTTATGAGTGCCCTCTTTCAGATCATCCACAATCATAAAGCTTCTCACCATGGTTATTCATCTGTCAAACATGAAATTTGAGATTCAAAATGCTTGTCACCCAAAATTAGCAATTTTGGAGAAGATGTGGGAGAAGAATATAGGACTAAATTCTCATATCATGTATACTGCATTCACGACTCTGAGAGCTCGTCTTACTTTCCTTTATAGACATGAACATGCTCCTCTTAATTTGGATTTGGAGATTGAGTTTTTTCTCCTCTTCCTATTGATTCTGTAGCTTGCATTCGAATCAACAATCTCTGAAAATATAGTGCCTTCATGGACAGTACATTATGAACAAATAGACTTTTGGTCATCATCCTCTTGTTGCTGATCCGCTTCTGCTGTAGGGTCATCCTGCACCACAAGTGGTTGGACAATAACTCATATGTAGGATTAATCATCAAGGGAATTGTTTTGATCCTGAATATTAGAGCCAAGATAACTAATCTTTTTATCATTTTTTATTTTTTTGTCTCTTCTTCTAATTTCTCTCCTTGACTGGTTTCTTGAGTTTCTTCTTGAAATGGGTTCGGGATAACGAGATGAGTGGTGGGTGGGGTATCTACTGATGGTTGTTTTGTTGGTGGTGGAAGAGGAGGTTTAATTTCTTGCTCATGTGGAGGGGAATTTGGCTTTTAGAAGGGAAAAGAGAAGAGAAACTGAGATGAGGTGGAAGAGTAGAAGATGAAGAAGTGGATTCTCATAATAGGTGCAAAAGGTGGGAAAATTGGAAATTGTGGTTTTCAGATTGAAATGGAAGTGACTGTGGTAAGGAAAAAGGTTTTAGGATGACAATTCAAGTGTTTCCCATTGACATGATGATCCAACATTGGATTTGTAAGCTTCTATCTCCATTATCCTCTGCTCAAGTCATGGTAACATCTCAATGATGAATCCAAGTTTCCCTTGCAGGATGAGATGATATGGAAAGGGGCCTCCCCATGGGCAATGGGCCTTAAATCCAATCTTGAATGCTTTAATTTGAGCTACAACCCTAGACTATACCATACCTGCCATAATTTTTTGGATCTTCATTTGCAACTTAGCAACTCCAAGTGAAGAATAACCTCCATAGTCTGCACACTCTTGACTCTAAAAATTTGCATAGTTTTGAGGATAGCCAAACTAGTCCATCTCCTTCTCATTAGAGTATGCACATTGAGTTTAATTTTCAATATAGGGCATATATGGAGGGGTTTGAAAATATCCTAGGGATGAGTTTTGTAAATTGGGAGGCAAATTGAAATGGTAGGGATGATACCCCAAATGTGAGTCCCATGGTGCAAACGAAGTCATGATTGCACAACCTCATGAAATGGAATAAAATTAAAGAGACAGAAAGGAGAAAATAGATGGAAATGGATGGAGAATAGAGAGAAATTATACTACTTAGAGAAATGGGTTTGTTACCCAAATGGAGTCGTCAGTTGTGCTTTGCATGTGTGTCTCTAAAGACTTAATTTCCACCAAGTACACAACAACTTGATGAGATGAAATTAAATACCTAAATGCACACGTTGAAGGGTCCAAAAGTGGCTACGGGGTTGAACTAGTTCAACTGTAAATGATCTATGAAATCCCAAAATTTAGGACCTTGCTTTGCTTAAAACCCCCTGAAATCCTGAAGTAGAAGAACCCCTAAATAAGAAACCTCCATAATCCGAAAAGAAATCTGAAACCCAAAGTGTAAAATATTTATAGTCCAAAAATCCCGAAACCTGAAATTTGGAAAAGTGTGAAATTTCAAAAGTTTCGAAATCGTGAAATCCTGAAGAACAAAATCCTGAAATTCAAAAATCCTGAAATTCTTAAAATGAGAATTTTTAAAATATGACATTGGCCTTTTGAAAATTTTCCCTCAATCTATCATTTGTAAATTTCTAAGCCCCTTTTGCACATGTTAAGCCCACCAAAAGTGATTTTGGACTTATAGCCTGTAATAGAAACTTCCCAAATCTAAAAGTTGTAACCTCTGAATTTTGAAGTGCAAGGAAACCTTCTGAAAATGTCTTATTTTGAATTTGGATTCAATGTGAATTAGATCTATAGTAGAAAAATTTGTTAAAAAATGAAAAATTTGACTTCTTGAATGTTGTCCCACTGGGTGTGTCAAAACTATATATGCAAAATCACAACACCCCCGAATGGCCAAGTTTGTTGAATGGCGCATTCGGTGTGATTGAAAAACATTGAGATATCATAAGTGTGGGACCTTGACAAATGGGATAGCTCTCATAGAGAAGGTCTTCCTAAAACCTACCTGCCAAAAACTACTCCTAATGCGGGAAAAAATAGTGACTAACCCTAATCTAATGCTTCCAAGGAGAAAGGGAAAGAAGGATTGCATGAAATAAACTTACACTAAGAGCGGTGATACACTATGAAAGGAATGTTGATCACCTCCCATAGCCTATAAAAACAATGAAAGAAATGAATCTAGAAAGGGTGATTTGAAACAAAAAACTAGATCACATTCAATACATCATTCCCAAATGAGCACAACACATCCAAACGCTACAAAAGACAAGAAATATACATAGATTGTGTAGACAAAATGGGAGGCAAGAACAAGTAACAAAAATCATGTAAGCATTACCATCCGAATTTAACAAAACATCATTGTATTACTCCAAAATATATGCACCGTACATTTCAATAGTAGGAGGATGCATGAAGCAATCAAAGTTTTTGGAGGAATTCTTAAAGACATAGAAGAATAGGGGTGCAAGGGAGTAGATAATGACCAAATTTTTCCTTGTGCAACCCCTTTACATATTTATAGAAGAAATTTGAGGAGAGGAGAGAGAGAGAGAAACCAAAAATTACTCCCAATACCCATAAAAAATAATTGTTTATCCTACAATGAGTGTGAAGGATCTCCAAAATCTCTTCTTCATTAATGACACTACCTTGTGCTTCAAGAAACTAGTTCTGATTGCACCTGGGAATAGCTCCTAGCCCCTACAACTTCATCATGATCTCTCACCAACCTCATCCATTAATTACTTCCACTTACCACAAAACTACTTGCCATTTTCCAATGTCCAAAACCTGTGAAAATTTAAATTCAATAGTTCCATGTTGTAGAGCCCAAAGTTAGCTTTCCAATGACTATAATTTTGTAAAAAAAGGTGGTGTATGGAAGAAGTTATCATCAATTTTCCCTAGTTTCTTGACTAGGTTTGATCTTCACCTACTCTTCTATTTTGTAAAAAATGATTATTTCATTAGATTCTACTCTGAAAATCCTTTCCACTGACTATAATTTTATCAAATTTGGTTAAAAACATTTCAAGCTATGAGGTTTTGAATGAAGGGCGCAATTTGTGTTCAAACCCTGCCAATCAAGCTCCATTTTCCACTACCAAGATTTTCCTTCAATGTAACTTGGCATACATGTTACATAGCTTGCTCTCGATTTGGTGTTCAAAACTTCACCTACCTCCTAATATGCCACTTGGTTCCATGACCAACGTATAACTCGGCGGGCTCTTCAAATTCTTTTGGGTGAGAGTGTTGGATTTCGGGCTTTTGGGCCCAATCGTTTCAGACTTTACTCATCATTTCCTTTGGATTGTCACACCTTCTAAACCCTAATACAATTCTTGAAAAAATCCACCCCTGAAGTTTGAAGTTTTCTTGCTTCATGCCTTTTCATTTTCGAGGCTCCCCACTAGCCCATTTCAGCACTTCATCTCGCCAAGCTCCCAAAAACACCCACTGTTGACCTCCGAACTTGGAGTTGACTCCCAACTCGCCACGTTGGCTTTGTTTCAGAGTTTGGGATTTTTCTCTTTCAGAGACCTCCTCACCTCTTCTTTGGGATCCTCCTTTCCTTACCTCAAAATTTTCCCATCCCGAAAGTCTGAAAGTTATAGACTTTGGACTTTGTTGCTTTTAGATCTCTCTCATCATTGACTTCAAAGTCGTCCACCACACCAATCTTTGTAGATCATGTACATTTCAGCCGAGTTGTCCCTAAGCCACCCCCCGTGAAACGAGCCAATCTTGATGTCCTTCATGTGCCTCTTCTCGAAATTTTCTGAAATCCATAGCACATGAATAAAGCTTTTTACCTATGCTGATTAGAATTGGCCCTCATGGACGACTTCATTCAACTTGCCGACCAATGCTTTGATGCCCCCAAATTTCTCTATGTCGAGTCCACATGAGCTCACTTCTTTTATGCAATTAACCGAGCTCCATTCCCTTTGACTTTATCAGCTCAACCCAAGCCTTCCTTGTCACGAGCCATGAAATCTATGTCAGGTGCCCTAACTCGCCATTTTATATATTCTCTACCTCACTCAAGCCAAGCTTACATTGGAATTTATGAACCTATATCAAGGCCCACAACCTCGTCATTTTATCTATTCACCACTCCTATAACCAAGTTGGCCCGTCCAACCCACCATGCACATCATTGAGCTCGTTTCAAGCTCGCTTCAATGATCCCTACACTCATTCTTCCTAGCTCATCGATGAGCTCGAGCTCTGACTTAGATGAGTTCCTTCCACCATGCCATGAATTTCTAGGTGCTGCTTAAATCCCAACCCTGAGCTTCCTTCGCTAATATGGCCCTTTTACACTGTCTTCGAAGCCAAATTGGCTCGATCAAGCTTTACTACAACCCGTCTCACCGAGTAGCTCGTCAAGCTACTAGGAAAGCTCTCCTTCAACTCGCCCCCAATGCATCTTCTAGCTCGTTGAGCTACTAGCCAAGCAGCTCGGTGAGCTCCTTTTCTAGTTCGGTGGTCTATCAAGGCCGAAATGCAATTTTTACCTCCTCAACCCAATCTATTGGTTTTTTTTTAATTTTTTCATGTCAGAGGTCTAATGGTGACTGTATATAAGGGATTTTGAGGCCCAACATGATTTTTTCTATTTTTTCTCATTTTGAGGTTGGAATGGGCCCATGGGGCCTCCAATTCATCATTTTCCAAGTGATCTTGAGGGTTAAAACCTAGAAGAGAAAATTTTTCTTGATGTCATTTTCACTCCTGAACTGAATGTGCTCCCGAGATCCCAAAAACTGCATGTAGCTCAACTTCATTGTTAGGGATCCGTTAAGGTTCCTAGGTCCTATTAGGTCCATGTTGGCCATTTTTTTCTGGGGAAAAAATTGTCAACAGTTGATGACAACATTTCTACATTAGTATTTGTAGTGATGCCTCTGCATCATACTAGCAAGGGGAAAAGAAGCTTATAGTTGTGTTTTTCTTACAAGATGATGTTTGTTCCTTCTTTCTTTGTTTCCAATTTCATTTATTCTTCTGATAATTCACTTTGACTGAGTTTGTGGCCTCAATCCTTATTAGTGGATGTACCTTTCTCTTTGCAAGTCTTATCTTCTCTGAATGAATCTTCCTCATGAGTTCATTAACTTTGATAAGAATGCATAATGTCCTTTTTACTTTTTTCTTGAGGGTATGCACTTGTTTCATGGCCACTTGTGATGGTTCTTGAGGTACCTTTACTAGTAAACCATGCTTGACATCTTTCTTTGTCTCTTATAGATTCCTTTCACCTTTAAAATTGAGCAATTTTAGTGTTTGCTTGAATTATGCATCTTCATATGATTGCTCTTTCATCACTTAAGTCCTTACCTACATACAAAACCTCCAAATAAAAGTTAGTTTGCAAAATATGAGTCTCTCCTTCATACTTGACCACCATATCCTTGCCATGCATGTTCTCCTCTTGCTCTTGCACTGTTTCATTTTCTTGGACTATTATTAGGCATGCCTCAAGACCCTTTTCACTCATTTCTAGGTATGATTGCTCAATTTTCCTTACATGATTTGAATTACATCCTTCCTCAGCTATAACACTTCCCTTCTTCTCAACATGATCTACATATCCATCCCCAACTTCCATGTTCACTCTCTTTTTCAAGTTGTTCTGGTGCTCTTTTTCTCCACTTATCCATTGCCAAATTTCCTTGACTGTGCTACCTTTTCTCTCTTTCAATTCACCTTCTTCTCTCTTCTGAAAGAATGACTTCAACCCCATGAACATTACTCTTAACTATTGTTCGGGCCATGGACATCTATCCTTCAATGGATTCAAAGTATGATTAACTCTATACTTTACAAATGTATAGGTATTTTCCCATCCATCATGGATGAATTTTCTATCAAATTTCCATGGTCTTCCCAATCAAAGATGACTTGCATCCATGGGTTTTACATCACACAAAACTTGATCATGATATCTTCCCACTTGGAAATCAACCAAACATTGTTGATTCAGTAATGCTTGATGTCTCTTTGAACCCAAAAGACTATGTATGGATTAGGATGTTTCATTATTTTCAAGTTTAACTTCTCAACCATCTCAGATGACACTAAATTCTCAGTATTACCATTATATATGATGATT
Organism: Taxus chinensis; assembly: GCA_019776745.2. Taxonomy (NCBI): domain Eukaryota; kingdom Viridiplantae; phylum Streptophyta; class Pinopsida; order Cupressales; family Taxaceae; genus Taxus; species Taxus chinensis. The sequence goes on along the minus strand of CM034156.1, from coordinate 57,492,550 downwards.
TTTCATCACTTACCTCTTGCCTTGCATATTGTTCTAAACAATGTTCTCCTTTTCATTGGTTCTTCATTCTTGATTTCATTCACTAAGGATCTTCTCATCATTAATGCTTCTCCAGTTTCAGGTTCCTCCACTAAAGATGGTGATTCCACACTCTCCTCTTCATTTGCATGAAATATTTGGTTTCTTTCCTCATTAACCATGTTTTTGTTTTCTTTTGGATGTTCATGACATTCAAATGATCTATTTCTAGAAAAAAAATTACACTTGAAGCATCTTCCAATGAATTCACCTCTACCTCTTCCATATCAACCTCTAAATAAAATCTGTTTTTTTGAACTATTCACTTCTTCCTCATTTATTTTCTGTGGTTGTTGTCCTCTTCCTGATTGCTAGCCTCTTCCTCTTACACTTATACCCTTACCTCTCAAATATTGAGTTTTCTTTCTTGAAATTTTATCCTCTGTCCTATATGGCTCTTCTACTAATCTCAAATGGAATAAACTGATTTCATCTTGTATATTCAACCTCAAACCATTTACATACCTTGCCACTTATTCAAAATCATCCTGTATATGACTAGACCTCGTAGCTAGTTTTTCAAATTCCTCAGTATAATCAGCCACACTTAGTTCTCTATGTCTCAAATTTTGTAACTTTTTGAATAAACTAGTTTGATAGTCTACAGGAATGAGATTAAATTTCAACTTCGCCACCATCTTGTCTCATTTCTTGATATTTTATTTGCCTCTTCTCAGTATTTATTTTTGCACAAATTCCCACCAAGTACAACATGCCTTGTCAATTTGGTGCATGTAAACTTCACTTTCTTGTTCTCTGGAATGCTCTCAAAAACAAAGTACTTGTCCATCTTGGCCATCCAATCTATGAGATCTTCTGGATGTAAACTTCCTCCATACTCTAGAACTTTCATTCTTTATTTTGTACCTACTCCTGGGTAAATGCACCAATTTGAGGGGGCCAAAAAGTGGACTAAAATTTGAAAATAGACAAAGCGCTCACGTGTTTTTAAATAATGTGTACGCGTTTTATTTTTCTCGGTCTATTATTTCACGAACCTAAAAAGTTTACATGTTATAATGCGTATGTGTTAATATACCACATACACATTCCATGTAGTATGGACTATATATGTGTTTTTGGGGGGCTTATAGTTACGAAAATAATTTTTTAAGTATAAGAAATAATAAAAGTATAAAGAAATAAAAAAGAATTATAAAGAAATGATAAAATAAATCTTAGTAAATATAAGAAATTAAGGTCACTTTGCACTCGATGGAAGCTGTCCCATAGATCCAATAGTTATAATCTAGAAGATAGTTTTTCAAAATCCAATATGGTCGGTACTTACTAATTTTTAGGATTTCAGTAAGGAACTAAAGTTTTTAGGGCTTATATATTGTAGCCAGTCTTTGTTTCAGGAAAACATATAGTAATTTTGTATGTTCTTTGACCTTCTGGATTGGATTTTGGCCATGCCAATGCTTGAATTGGTACCAATTTCTAAATTTGGTCCACAAATCACTTTAGTGACAATGAATCGACTCTATGATGTTTGTCTACTTCTTAATGAAAAAAGGTCCTTACTTTTTTGGTAGAGTATTGTTCCATGAATTAGATTTCTTTCCTATGAAAAAAATGAGGTGATTGTAATGTATCTCCTTCTTAAGGTGTGATCCAACTACTAGGTTTTGAATGAGCTTTTAAGAATAGTACACCAAGTGAATTGTATCAAGTGAATTGAGATGATTGGTCATTCTTGGAAAAAGGGTGATCCATACGAAGATCATCCCCTCACCTTTCATGGATCTAAAATCATCATTTGATGAAATAAAATTCATGCTTCTCATACACATATTTTCTCATATGTCTCTCATGGATATAGATAATTCCTTAATACTTCACACATGATGGTCTTGGATACCTATGTGGCATGATTAGATCATTTGAGCTTGTTCTTTGGAGGTATTTGGGTATAATGAAAGTGCTCAGATATGATGATCATCAATTCACTTCTTGAGCTCCACATTTCACCTTTAAACATGACGAGTTCTTCGCAATTCAATCTCTTGACCAAGAGACACCTGGGTGGAAGCATGGTTAAGGTACATAGAAACCTTTTTTCTTAAGTTGCTCCTCATGGAAATGGGTTTCCTCCTCCAGATAGAGGATGAATCCTTGAATGGAATTTGAGTATGATTTACAAGTTCTATACCTCCATAATTCAATGAAACACTACAAATCAAATTTTAAAATCAATGAAACTATTCAAAAAATCTAATTATGCATGCAACTTAAAATTTAGGTCCTATTTCATTTTGAACTTAGAGGGGCATCTAAAGAGTTTTGCAGTACATACAAAAATATTTAATCCTTAAATCAATGTTGATTATTACACCTTGTCTAGTATTTTAATATCCTTCCAATGAACATTTTTTTCATCATAAATCCTAGTGCATACCATAGCATACATCAAGCTACCAACCGCTGATGAGGATGGTACCCTGGACATCTAGATTTTATCGTCCTCAGTCTTGGGACTCTACTCCTTTGATAATTTAAAGTGACCTGCCAATGGAGTACTAACCGGTTTAGCATCATGCGTACTAAACCTCTCTAAGACCTTATTTATGTACTCTTCTTGAGATACTACCATTTTCCTCTCCTTCATGTTCTGAGTTATTCTCATAACAAGGATTTTTTTTGCTACCCCCAAATTCTTCATAGCAAAGGAGTCACCTAGCTACATCTTGAGTACCTTTATTTCCTACATGTTCTTCCCTGCAACAAGCATATCATCCACATACAGGCACATAATAATTTAACTACCATCAAGAAACTTCTTGATGTACATGCAATGGTCTAAGTGACACCTAGAGTAACCCTTCTCCTGCATAAAACTTTCAAACTTCTTGTACCACTACCGTGGAGCTTGTTTCAGGCTATACAAGCTCTTCTTCAATTTGCACACTAACCTCTCCTTCCCTTTGACCTCATAACCATGTGGATTCTAAATATACAATTCCTCCTCTAACTCACCATGAAGAAATGCAGTCTTCACATCCAGCTTCTCTAAGTGTAGGTATTCTACAGCTACTAAACAAAGAATAGTCCTAATAGAAGTCATTTTAACAACAGGAGGAAAAATTTCATCAAAGTCTATACCTTTCTTCTGTGCAAATCCCTTGACCAACAACTAGGCCTTATATCTTTTCATCCCTCCATCTTCCTCTTTGATTCTATACACCCACATGTTCTGCAATGCTCTCTTTCCCTTGGGTAGCTCCACCATATCCCAAGTCTAGTTTTCCATAAGAGATCTATGCTCTTTATCCATGACCTACTCCCACATCTTCCTAGCATCCACATGCACTGCTTCCTCAAATAATTCTAGATCTCCATCATTAGTGAACAATAAATGATTCAAAGATGGAGTAAATCATTCAAGTTCCCTTCTTACCCTAGAATATATTCTCAACTCAGGAGTTTGGGGTTCTTGATGAGTAGGTTCCTGACCTGTCTATGCCAGAACATGCTGCACCTGAACCGGCCCCTTGGACACCTTGATGTCTGCAATGTCCATTATGTCCTCTAACACTGTGTATTCTTTCTTTGATTCTTCTTTCTGTTCCTGCAACTGATCTTTATACATGAATTTTTCATTAAAGACAATATCTCTAGACTAAAATATTTTCTTTTCCTTAAGACTCCAAACATGGAAACCAAATTCATCCTCACCATATCCAACAAAGGTGCATTTCTTAGACTTAGCCTCTAACTTGTTCCTATCATCTTTATCAATGTGAACAAATACCTCACATCCAAATACTCTAAGAAATGAGTAATCAATTTTCTTACCAGACCAAGCCTCCTTAGGTATACTTCCATCCAAATCCATAAAGGGTCCTTTGTTAATCAAATAAAAAATTGTGCTCACCACTTCTGCCCAAAACATGAGTGGGAGCCCCACATGTAACCTCACGTACCTAGCAAGCTCCATGATTGTCCTATTCATTATCTCTGACACTCCATTTCCCTGTGTAGTATTTGAAACTTTTCTTTTCCTGGGGATCCTATTTACCAAAAAGTAATCAAGAAATTCATTGCTACAATACTCCCCTCCATTATCCGACCTAAGACATTTCAACTTGAGACCCGTTTCATTCTCAACCAAGAATTTCCATCTTTTGAAGGTTTTAAAAACACCAGATTTCTTTCTAATGCAATATACCCAAATGTTTCTAGTTACATCATCAATGAAAGTGATATAATAACATGAACCACTAATAGATTTTACCTTATCTGCCCCCATACATCTGTATGCACTAAATCCAACTTACCCTCCTTCCTAGTACGTCCAACCTTGAGGAATCTAACCCGCTTTTGTTTTCCATAAACACAGTCCTTAGAGAAGTCTAAATCCAACTCCCTTAATATGGGAAACCTATCCTTTATAATCTGCATGCCCTTTTGACTCATATCACTGAGTCTCTGGTGCCACAAAGTTACATCTCCATATGCAAAAACTAAATTACAATAATCAACACCATTGGTTAAATACAAAGTATCAGTTTTCTTACCCCTTGCAACCATAAGAGCTCCCTCAGTAACCTTCCAAGAATCCACTGTAAAACTAACCGTACAACCATCACTTCCAAGATGACCTGCTGATATCAAGTTTCACCTCAACTTAGGGACATGCCTGACATCCTTAAGTAGCCATGTGTTCCCATTCTAAATTTTCACCTAAACAAAACCTTTCCCTACTATGCTGCATGGTTCATCATCACCAAGATATACATGTCCAAAATCTCCTTGAATAAAATCAATAAAGTAATGTGAATGTGGGGTGGCATGGAAAGAAGCCCCTGAATCTAACACACAAGACTCAACAATATTATCTAAAGAAAGAATTAAGACATCCTGACAAACTTCACCTACTGCCACATTTACCTCTTTAGTTTCCTCCTTCTTGTTCTTCTTATCCCGAAGAGCCCAACAATATTTCTTAGCATGACCAACCTTCCCACAGTGCCGACATTCTAACTTACTCTTAGACTTTGACCTTCTGGGATCATTTAACTTCCCATGGTTACCTTTCCCTCTGTTCTTTTGTCTCCCTCTACTCTCCACCATCAAAGGGTTTCCAGAAGTAGAAGAATATCTGGTGCTCTTCCTTCACATTTCCTCACTTAAGATCACACCTATTACATCCTCAAAATTCATATTTGAATTATTGGAGACTAGATTACTTATAGCCATAACAAAGTTGTCCCAGCTATCTGGAAAGGAGCACAAAATCAAAAAATCCTTGACCTCATCATCAAAGTCAATTTTTACTGAGTTTAACATACTCATAACCATATTAAATTCATTCAAATGATCAGAAATAGAACCATTCTTAGACATATTCCCATTAAATAAATTTTTCATCAAAAATATTTTATTAGAGGCAGAGATTTTTTCAGATAACTTCCCCAATGCACTCATGAGACCTTCTATGGTCTACTCTTGCGATATGTTAAAAGCAACCAAAGATGCAAGGCATAACCGAATTACCCAGAGTGCCTTTCTATCCAATAACTCCCAATCCGCATCAGAAATGGCTATAGGTTTCTTTTATTTTCCAGCCAAAGGAACATTAAGACCGTCCTTTTGATATAAGTAATCCTCCATTTGCATCTTCCACAAACCAAAGTTCTTTCCATTGAAATTCTCAACCCTTGATCTGCCCTCATCTGCCATAGCTCCCACTCAAGATAAAATTTCCCTATGATTTACCACTTTAGCAAAAAACCACCAAAACTCTGATACCAGTTGTTAGGAATTAGAGAACAAATATGCGGAAACAATTCCTCAAACCACAGCAGTAGGAAACTATATACCAGAATTATACATGTAGAAATATAACAACATAAATAAATAATGCACAAAAAGGACAAGACAATATTTAATGTGGTTCACCCAATGTGGGATATGTCCACCAAGAACTTTCTCATATTTTATTATCGAAAAGAGTAAAACAACTGTCACAATCTTCTCTCAGCTATGAAATCACAATAGAACTCCAAAGATGCTAAACCACATCTAAACCACAATTGAGACCCAATTTCTTAACCTTGATCACTCTTGATCACCTCTTGATCACTACTACTCAAGAACTCTTGAACACACAGGATATCTTCAAGATACCCTAACACCTCTATTTATAAGATTACAATCCTTTAAAAAGTCCAAAAAAGCCGACCCTAGAAGTTTGAAAGTCATGACCTTTCATCTTCCCATGGCTGGAAAAGAAACTTTCATGACCTTTCATCTTCCCATGGTTGGAAAAGAAATGGTCATGACTTTTCATCTTCCCAATTTGAACTCCACACTTCAATACTAATTTGAGAAGACCAAAAAAATCCTCCACACCCCAGCATATTTTTCTAAAATTACATCTTTCCTAACCCTCAAACTGGGCATTAACATTGCTAGACCATATTTACACATTCTTGTTCATTTATTGTTATTTTAACATGTAGTAGGGATTTTGAAACTCTCTGTATTCTTATTACCTTTATCCATAATTATCAAGGACAATATCAGGCATAAGTATTAACTTTTACAATGAATGTTCTACTCTAGGCACTTAATGCTTTGCACACATAGTTAGGATTGTCAAATTTAATTTAAGAAATCCTCCTTTAGATGAATTATTACCTTTTCCTAACTTTTTCAACACCATTTCCTTGTGATCAATTCCCAGAAATAGACTCAAGGATTCCATTGAATCATTATGTTCATGTAATATACTACTAAAATTCTAAAATAGGGTATAGTCTAGTCTGAGTAAGTCCTTTTTATCTATTTTCCATTCCTTGGACACTATGAGGGTTCCATGAAGCCTTGAACACCATTATAGATAAGAAGATAATCCAAAACAAGATATTTACAAATGAAAATACTTTATAAAATAGTCTCTAACCTCTAAATCAAATATCTCAGTCTGACATGATTTTTTCAGTTAACACCTAAGCCTATAACATACCTAAAGCTAGTTTAAATAATCAAATTATACATTTTGAGGGAAAATCCATATTATTTCCTATGCAGTCCAAATGGACTAGTAAAATCTATGACCATTTCAAGAAAACAATTTAAAAGGCCTAAATGTTTCAAGGCTCATGGTTTAGGGTTTAGGGTTCAAGGTTTAGGACTTAGGGTTTAGGGTTTTGGGCTCAGGGTTCAGGGTTTAGGACTCATGGTTTAGGTTTTAGGGTTTAGTGTTTATGGCTCATGGTTCAGGTTTTAGGGTTTAGGGTTTAGGTTTCAAGGTTTAGGGTTCACAATTTAGGGGTTATAGTTTAGAGTTTATAGCTAAGGGTTAAGGGTTGAGGGTTTATGATTTATGGTTTAGGGTTTAGGGCTCAGTGTTCAGGGTTTAGGTTTCATATTCTAGGGTTTAGTGTTTAGTGTTCAAGATTTAGGGTTTAGGGTTTAAGGTGTAGGGATTAAGTTTATAGATTTTAGGGTTTAGGGTTTAGGTTTTAGGGATTAGTATTTAGGGTTTAGATTTTAGGGTTTAGAGTTTAGGGTTTAGGGTTCAAGGATCATGGTTAATGGTTTAGAGTTTAGGGCTCAGGGTTTAGGAGTTAGTGTTTAGGGTTTAGGTATTTGGGCTCAAGGTTCAAGGTATAGGGATTAGGGTTTAGGGTTTATGTTCAGGGTTTAAGATTTATGGTTTAGGTTTTAGTGTTTAGGGTTCAAGGTTAATGGTTTAGGCTTTATGGTTTAGGTTTAGGGTCTAGAGTTTAGATTTTAGGGTTTAGGGTTTAGGTTTTAGGGTTTATGGTTAGGGTTTAGGGATCATGGTTAAGGGTTTAGGGTTGAGGATTTAGTGTTTAGGGTTTAGGGTTTCGGGTTCAGGTTTTAGGGTTTATGATTTAGCGTTTAGGGCTTAAGGTTTAGGGTTCATGGTATGGTGCTCAGGGTTTATGGTTTAGCGATTAAGGCTTAGGGTACATTCGTTATGGTTTAAGGTTTAGAGTTTAGGGATCAAGGATCATGGTGAAGGATTCAAGGGTTAGGGTTTAGGGTTTAGGGTTCATGGTTCGGGATTTATGGCTTAACATTCAGGGTTTAGAGTTACAGGTTTACGCTTTAGCATTTCGAGGTTGAGGCTCAAGATTTAGGGTTTAGGGTTTAAGGCTCAGGGCTTAGGGTTCAAGGTTTAGGATTTAGGGTTTAGGGTTAATGGTTTAGGGTTCAAGGTTTAGGATTTAGGGTTTAGGGTTTAGGGTTTACTATTTTGGTTTTAGGTTTTAGGGTTTATAGTTTAGGGTTTAGGGCTCACGGGTAAGGATTTAGGGCTTAGGTTTTAGGTCACAAAGTTTAAGGTTTAGCGTTTAAGATTTTGCATTTAGGGTTTAGGGTTAAAGGTATAGGTTTTAGGGTTTGGTGTTTAACATTTAGGGTTTAGGATTTTCTTTTGGGGTTTAAGGTTTCGAGTTTAGTGCTCATGGTTTAGGGTTTAGTGTTTAGGGATTAGGGATCTAGGTTTAGGGCTTAAGGCTCATGGTTCCATTGAATCATTATGTTCATGCTACTTAATACTAAACTTCTAAAACATGGTATAGTATGGTGTAGTAAGTATTTCCATCTGTTTTCCATTCCCTGGAAACTGTGAGGGTTCCATGAAGCCTTGAACACCATTATAGATAAAAACACAATCCAAAATAAGATATTTACACGTCAAAAGGGTTTGTAAAATAGTCTCTAACCTCCAAATCTGATATCTCAGTTTGAGATGACTATGTCACTTAACAACTAAGCTTAAAACATACCTAGAGCTAGTTCAAATATTCAAATTATACATTGAGAGGGAAACTCCCTATTTTTTCCGATGGAGTCTAAATGGAAGAATACAAGCTATAACCATATCAAATAAACCGAAGATTTCCCTAGTCACCTAAGAAAGCCAAATTTTATTATTAAAAAGATGTTCCTGCATTACTAGAGGAAGGATGCACAATGAATTAGAATCCTTATTTTCAATTAAGGGCTTACTTGTTATGCTTCAAAATTTTCAATTTCCATGCTAGTTATTTTGGCCATTCTAGAGCTATTAAAACACCCCCAGGGAGTGTTTAGGAAAGATATTAAGCATCCATAGGTGATGTCAGGGAACATTGGAAGTGTTGAAGGTAATTTAGGAAGATTTATGAATGGTTTGATCATTCAATGACAATCTGATCAACATTGGGTTTTCTACGTGTAGGGAATAAGCACTCTAATGGTGAAACGTAACTTCTCTGGAAGATTATAGGAGCTTTGTAAAGAGTTAGAAGGAGAAAAAATAGGAATTGGAAAGCTACGCAAATCCCTTATATGTTGGACACATCAACTTCTCTCTAAGACTTGAAGGATTCATGAATAATTTTAAAATAGTGAAGCTTCCCATTTTGTTTCTAAACCTAAAATTTACCTTGATATAACACTTCATGAAACCAAAACAGGGCACTACTAATCAAACTTCATATTTCTTGATGATTGACACCTCATGCTGACTCCTTTGAAACCTAAACACCCTTTTCCATCAATGAAAGTTGACATCAATGACAACATCGATGACACTATGTATAACACGTGTTTTGATTTGTTATGTATTATAAATTGGAAATTCATGAGTGCATATTTTTTAGCAGCTGTTATTTCCTTTGAGAGTTTTGAGGTTTGTAAAATCTAATTTTAACACATCTAACACTCCTACAAATGTCAGTAAAAAATCCAAAAGGCCCCAAAACCTAAGCAATGACTATATTCATTGCAAAAATAGACATCGATTATAGAATTTAAACGTTAAAAGATTTGGGTTGAATGTTGACATCCTAAAAATTACCTATGAACTAACTAGATTAGATTATAAAAAACTATCTCCTAAACCATGACTCATGGACCTATGAGACTAGCTCCATAAGGTGTAGAGTGACCCTAATTTCTTATATTTATAAAAATAAATTTAAAATATAAGAAATAATAAAATAAAAATACTAATAAATAAAAAACTTAAACATTTATTTTTGTAAATAAAAGCATGCCAATAATAAAAATAATGTTTATACTATGCATAACGCATACGAATTTTTCCTTTTCCCTTTTCCAAGCCTTGCCTCTAGACTTAGATCCGGTTTGGATCTGTAAGCCTGATGCATGAACCTGTAAAAATACAAAAAATAATGTGTTTTTACAGAAAATTAGGAAAAGGGCTATTCGGCCATGATAAATCACACTAAAATGATCGATACATTTAATAAAAATATGCCTACGATGTTGAGCAAAATTTCTTCTTTTGAAAAATATATTTTTCCAAATTTTCTGACTAATATAAGGTTTCCATATTAATTATTTTCTAATTATGCCTTTTTGTAGCTATTTTTTGGAGTTTATACACGTCTATCTTTCATCGTGTATCTTTTTTTTGACGCATCGAAATTGAATTAAAAAAATTAGGCACAAATTAGGACTAATTCTATACATATTAAAAAAAAATCGATATTATTTGAGGTAGTTAGGGGGGCGACACGGTTGGAGCTTCGTTATTTCTCAAAATTTAAAAATTTTGTACTAGAAAAATCATTAAAAAAAATACTCACTAAAAAAATCTAAAAAAATTCTAACTCAAACTAGAATCTCCTATCGATCTTTCTACCAAAGAGTTTAAAAAAATATTAAATAGTGCTGCAAAAAAGTGGGGGGCACGAAAGACATTCTACTATTTTTTCTAACAAAAAGGAGCACTTATTGGTATTTAAGTTATTTGAACCCCTTAAACTTAATTGTTTTCAATAAAATTAAGTAGCTTCGAAACTAGAATCAAAATATTATGATTCATGTTCTTACAACTGTTAGGAATTAGTATTTACATCATGGTAAATAATTATATGGTTAGTTTTATATATATTGTTATAACAAGTGTATAACAATATATTAATACGGGTTTTATATTGTTTATACTTCCTACTTTATAGGAAGTTGGTTTTCCTATTTGGATGGCTATTTAATAGCACTCCATACATTGTAATAGATACAGAAATAATATATTGATTGTATTTGTGTGTTCAACCTGTGTAATACTTTCATTTGGTATCGGAGTAGTTACTGATCATCCTAAGATGGAGAGATAATTCCTTTTGAATGGGGCAGTGATAGATTGATATCTATTTTCCCCGAGCTTCTGAGATTTCTTTCATCAGATTTGTTGAGTTTGAGAATTAGGCATGTGCAGTCCATGCGCCAATCTTGAATCTTGTCGACCTGTCCATTATCAGTTCGACACATGTTGATGTAAGTGTGTATTAACATTATCAGGCTTGGATCTTGGAGAAGTTAAAAATGCTGAAATACCTTTGCAGGCCATCGATCCCTAAGGCCAAGGTCTTCTCATAAGAGACGTCTACAACAGAGGATCTAAAATCATCTGAAGGAGGCAAAAACCACGAGATCTATTGGAATTCGGGTCCTATTGTGAGGTTGTATTGGTATTTTGGATTTAAGATATGAGATATTACGTTCCTGTTCCATATCTTTTTTGAGCGCCATCATCTGTTATATTGGTTAAACAGTTTCCCCATGCATTATGCTGTGAAATTTAAAGATTCTATCAATTGTTAATGCCATTACTACTACACATGACAAGATCTACACTGAACGGCCCTCACTACATACTACTCTCAGACGCATGTATTGATTTGCATCTACAACCTGCATTGGCATTGCCGAGATCCTTGGTGGACTTGGATGATTTCAACTGCAGCATCTTATTTCCTCTTATACAGCTCAGACTCAAGCTCGAAATTCTCTATCTCTATGCAGAATTTCTTCAAACAAGTCATTGAGCCTGCAGATCTGTTTATATCAGGATATTACATTACATCAGTGCCATGCAGAGTAAGAATCTGATCCTCTATTACCACGGTTGCATGTAGATCTGTCATTTTTGGCATTGAGACTGATCTTCATGGAAAATATAAAACTGTAAGATGGAGGCCATCACGCAAGTCACGAGAGGTAGTATGTTATATTCCATTCTATATTAGTATGTCATTATGAGGTCGATGTGGTTGTAAACCACGAGATCTATTGGAATTTGGGTCCTATTGTGAGGTTGTATTGGTATTTTGGATTTAAGATATGAGATATTACGTTCCTGTTCCATATCTTTTTTGAGCGCCATCATCTGTTAGATTGGTTCAACAGTTTCCCCATGTGTTGTGCTGTGTAATTTGAAGATTCTATCAATTGTTAATGCCATTACTACTACACATAACAAGATCTACACTGAACGGCCCTCACTACATACTACTCTCAGACGCATGTATTGATTTGCATCTACAACCTGCATTGGCATTGCCGAGATCCTTGGTGGACTTGGATGATTTCAACTACAACATCTTATTTCCTCTTATACAGCTCATACTTAAGCTCGAAATTCTCTATCTCCATGCACAATTTCTTCACATAAGTCATTGAGCCCGTAGACCTGTTTATATCACGATATTACATTACATCAGTGCCATGCAGAGAAATAATATGATCCTCTATTACCACGGTTGCATGTAGATCTGTCATTTTTGGCATTGAGACTGATCTTCATGGAAAATATAAAACTGTAAGATGGAGGCCATCACGCAAGTCACGAGAGGTAGTATGTTATATTCCATTCTATATTAGTATGTCATTATGAGGTCAATGTGGTTGTAGACTTTATTAAAGTCAAAAGTTTTGTCTTTATTATTAGCCAGGTTTGTTTAGGTGATTTCATCGAATCTAAAAGACGTGTTTAGGAATTTGTTTTGTGGATCTAAAATCTAAAGTGTCTAAGTATTCTTTAAGTCGATTGTAAAATGTATCTTTTTCAGTCAAAGCGTCGAAGAAGTCTTTTTTATATTATATAGTTTTTATTTTATGTTTGTCAAAAATCCTCTTCTTTCTAAAAGTGTCAAAGTCATTTTAAAAAAGTAATAAAATGAGATTACTTTTTAAAAATGACTTTGACACTTTTAGAAAGAAGAGGATTTTTGACAAACATAAAATAAAAACTATATAATATAAAAAAGACTTCTTCGACGCTTTGACTGAAAAATATACATTTTACAATCGACTTAAAGAATACTTAGACACTTTAGATTTTCATTGTGTCCTCTTGTCTAAGTTGTAAAAGTTAAATAGGTGATTTTAGGATATTTATTTTTTGTCATTTTTTTTATTTTAGTCAAAAGTCGTGTCATTGTAAAAGTCCAAAAATAAAAAAAAATTGCCTCACGGACGCATTTTCGGTGGAATCCGACGTCTGATTGTGGTATATAAATTTGAGCTTCATGTTCACATTTCACTGAGCTAGCAGTGTCATGATGGAGGAAGGAGGCATCAGAGGAAGGAGGTCGAACAACGACCTCTCGTCAGTCACCAACGATGGGGCCGCGCAGAAGCTGTGGTGGCATATGTATGGTGTGAGTATATGATTTTCAGTGTGGTTTCCATTTTCTCAGTGTGCTTCAGTTTGTAGTGTTCCTATTGCTTTGAGTGGTGTGATTTATTGTTAATACTGGAAAAGAATTGTATAAGAGAGTAGAAAACTACGGTGATCCTCTGACTGCAGAGATCCTCTGACTGCCGTACTTCGTTGGAAGATGATCGGTCAGTGAATACATTCATTGGCATTGGTGATCATGTGCAGCAAGATCAAGACAACAAGATCCAGTTAGTATGATACAACACAATACATTTTTCCCTTTCTGATTTCTTATTTGGAATTTCACATTGTGGGGGGGAATACATACCAATGTTCCATTCCCATTCTGTACCCGAAATGACTTAGTCAAGGAAAGCTTCTAGTGGCAGTGGCAGTTTTCAATGTTGTTCGAGATCAAGTGGTAGCGATCAATGACAGAGACTACAATTAAGAACATTATGATTCTTATAGGAAGTAATGTGAAATTTTTTCAGTATATCTTCTTTTGTGTAGTTTTGTGATATGCAAGTTGTGCTTCCTACATAATTCCCTGATGTATAAGCATAGTGGTGAACAGTAGCACCAGAGTAAGTCAGTTCATGGATCTTGAACATCATCCAATTTTGAGTGTAACTATTTCAAATAACTCGTACAAGTTGAAGATTTTTATTTTATAGAAAAAGTGTCAACTTAAGACCCCCTTTTGACTCCCCAGATTGGTGCACTTACCCTCCATTAAGGGCTTAGTTTTCATGCTTCAAAATTTTCAATTTCCATGCTAGTTTTTTTTTCCATTCTAGAGCTATTAAAACACCCTCTGGGAGAATTTAAGAAATCTATTAAGCATCCAGAGGTAATGTTAGGGAATCTTAGAAGTTTTGAAGGTAATTTATGAAGATTTAGGAAAGTTTTTATCATTCAAGGAGTATTTTCTCAACATCAAGTTTTCTAGGTGCAGGGAACAAACACTTTAATGGCAAAACCTAACTTCTCTAGAAGATTTCAGGAGCTCTGTAAGGAGTTAGAAAGAAAAGAAGAGGCATTGGAAAGCTACCTAAATTCTCTACACGTTGGAGACGTCCATTTTTCTCTAAGGCTTGAAGGTGTCATGAATAATTTCAAAACAGTGAAGCTTCCCATTTTGGTTCCAAACCAACACTTCACTGATACAACACTTCATGATACCAAAACAGGGCACTACTAATCAAATTTCATTCTTTTTTATGATTGACACCTCATGCTGATTCTTATGCCACCTAGATACCCTTTTCCATCAATGCAACTTAGCATGAATGACAACACCAATGACACTATGTCCAAGACATGTGTTTTGATTTGTTATGTATTATAAGGAATTTTATGAGTGCATATATTTGAGAAACTATTGTTTCCTTTGACAGTTGTGAGGTTTGTAAAATCTAATTTTGACACATCTAACACTCCTAATAATGTCTGTAAACAATACAAAAGGTCCCAAAAACCTAAACAATGACTATATTCATTTCCAAAATAGACATCGATTTTAGAATTTAAATGCTAAAATATTTAGGCTCAATGCTAAAATCCTGAAAATTAAATATGTACTAACCAGATTACAGTATAAAAAACTATGTCGTAAACTATGACTTATGTAGCTGTGAGACTATTTCCAAAATGTGCAGAGTGACCCTAATTTATTATATTTACTAAAATAAATTCAAAGTATAAGTATAATTATACTTATACTTGAACATTTAATTTTGGAAATAGAAGCATGCCAAAGACACATATAATGCATATACTCAGCGGAATGCGTACGTGTTCCGTTGAGTGTGCCCCAAAACCAAGGATTTACATGCTTGGAATTACTTTGGTTTCCCAAAACTACACCTAGAACGTGTGAAAACATAGCAACCTACGTGTTTTTGAAATTTTTTGCAAAAAATCACCTTCAACCATTGTAAATCCTATAAAAACAATTTCTATCTATCTTAAAAATTTCCCTACAACGTCAAGAAATATGTCATCTTTCTAAATATATATTTTGTATATTTTTTTGACCATTTTATGGTTTCCATTTATATTTATTTCAAACTATGTCTTTCATGCCTCTATTTTTAATGATTGTAAACACTTATCTTTTTTAATGTATCTTTTTTTTCACTTCTCCAAATTGAATAAAAATTTTACAGGTCCAAACTATGACTAATTCTATACATACTAAAAAAATCGATAATTTTTGAGATAGTTAGGGGGGCATGGATGGAGCTCCATTATTTTTCAAAATTTAAAACTTTTTTAATTGAAAAATCATAACAAAAAATACTAGCTAAAAAAATATTTTAAAAAATCTACCCAAACTAAATGCTCCTATCTATCATTCTACCAAAGGGTTTTCAAATATACTAAATAGTCCTAAAAAAATTGTGGGGGGCACGACCGACTATCTACTATGTTTTATAACAAAAGAAAGAGTACCCGTCGGTATTTTAGTTCTTTAATCCACTTAAACTTAAAAAATTCAAGAAAAATTAATAGCTTAACAACTAGATTCAAAATGCTATAATTCATGTTCTTATAACATCTTCCAATTTTGAGTATAACTATTTCAAATTACTTATGGAAGCTGAATATTTATATTTTTCAAAAAAATGTGTCTACTTAAGAACCATTTTTGGTCCCCCAACTTGGTGCTCTTACCCACCTATGACTACCTTCAGTAGTTTTAAATCTAGTCCTTCCTCTTCCGGTTCTCTCTCTATTGCCACTTCTCCTTCTCTTTATTCTTCATCACTATCATCATCTAGTTATTTTCCTCTTTTCTGAGCTACTTCTAGTGCCCCTAACCTATCTTGAATGTTTGTCAATACTACAACCCAATTATATTCTCTTGGTTGCTCTCTATTTCCTCATCTTCCCAATCTTCTTGGTGGCATCTTCTCAACTCTTAAAAAACTCTTTCCTCTTCCCTGCTTCTTTCTCTTTCCTTTTTTTCTTCCTATCAATTTCTTCTTGTTCTCATCTTTGATACCAATATGATGCATATCGTCTACTACCTTCAGCATATTTAAACAATTTAGCTAGTTCTCAATCTCAAATATTCTCTTTTTTCTTATAATGTGCTCTGTTTTTCACAACTCAAGACAACTCTTAAAATTACAAATTGGCTTCAAATGATCAAATATACTGATGGTGACCTATCAACATGCTCCTAAGTATTTAACCAAAACCTCACACTCAATGAATTTATTCAAACCAATCACTTTATCTGTTGTGACCATCTTTGGAAAAAACCCTCAAATAAGCTTCTCAAGCACTAGAATATTGGTGAGTTAGGGTTTAGAAAATTCTATGAACCCCCAGGAAAATGTGTGGGTTGATTTGAATACCCTTTTAGGATCTTGACGTGTAGGAAAAAATATTTGATCCAATTCCCTAAGAAAATACTCTTCCCTTCACTATCACCTTCCCTAGTATTCCTCTTCCTTCTATGACAATCTATGACCTCTCTCTTACATTGGACTAGTCATTCATGAGTGCATATATTTAAGCAGTTGTTGTTTTGTTTGAGAGTTGTGAGGTTTGTAAAATATAATTTTAACACATCTAACAATCCTACAAATATCAGTAAACAATCCAAAATGCCCTAAAACCTAAACAATGACTATATTCATTCCAAAAATAAGCATTGATTGTAGAATTTAAACGCTAAAAGCTTTAGGCTAAATGCTGAAATCCTAAAAATTACCTATATACTGACCAGATTAGATTATAAAAACTATCTCCTAAACCGTGACTCATGGACCTATGAGACTAGTTCTATAAGGTGTAGAGTGACCCTAATTTCTTATATTTACAAAAATAAATTTAAAGTATAAGAAATAATAAAATAAAAAATAATAAAAACGAAAGACTTAAACATTCATTTTTGTAAATATAAGCATGCCAAAAAGAAATATAATGTCTATACTATGTATAGCATGTACACATTTTTTCTTTTCCCTTTTCCAATGCATGCCTCTCAACTTGGATCCCCAAGCCTAAGGCATATACCTGTAAAAACACAAAAAACACTGTGTTTTTACAGAAAATTAGGAAAAAGGTTATTCTGCCATTATAAATCACACTAAAATGATCGATACATTTAATAAAAATATGCCTACGACATCAAGCAAAATTTCTTCTTTCCAAAAATATAATTTTTCAAATTTTATAACTAATATAAGGTTTCCATATTAACTATTTTCTAACTATGCCTTTTTTGTAGTTTTTTTGGAGTTTATACACGTCTATCTTTCATCGTGTATATTTTTTATGACTCATCGAAATTAAATAAAAATATTTATACACAAACTAAGAATAATTCTATACATATTAAAAAAAATGATATTTTTTGAGATAGTTAGGGGGCGAAACATTTGGAGCTCTGTTATTTTTCAAATTTCAAATTTTTTGTGCTAGAAAAATCACTAAAAAAATCTAGCACAACCTATATTCTCCTAGTTATCTGTCTATCAAATGGTTTTCAAAATTGAAGATTTTTATTTTTTAGAAAAACAAAACCATCCACTTAAGCCCCGTTTTGGCCCCCCAGATTAGTGCACTTACCCTCAACTAAGGACTTAGTTGTCATGCTTCAAAATTTTAAATTTCTATGCTAGTTTTTTTTGCCATTCTAGAGCTATTAAAACACCCTCCATGAGAGCTTAGGAAAGATCTTAAGCATCCAGAGGTGATGTAAGGGAATCTTGGAAGAGTTGAAAGTAATATAGGAAGATTTAGGAAGGTTTTTATCATTCAAGGACTATCTTCTCAACATCCGATTTTCTAGGTGCAAGGAAATAACACTTTAATGGTGAAACCTAACTTCTCTGGAAGATTTCAGGAGATGTGTAAGTAGTTAGAAGGGAAAATAGGGATTGGAAAGCTACGTCAATCCACTACACATTGGAGAAATCCATTTTTCTCTAAGGCTTGAAGGTGTCATTAAGAATTTCAAAATAGTTAAGCTTCCCATTTCAGTTCCAAACCAATACTTCACCAATGCAACACTTCATGACACCAAAACAAGGCACTAGCAATCAAACTTCATGCCTTCTGATGATTGAAACCTCGTCCTAACTCCTATGCCACCTAGATACCCCTTTCCATTAATGCAACTTAACATCAATGACAACATCAATGACACTATGTACAAGACATGCGTTTTGATTTTTTATGTATTATAGGGCATTTCATGAGTGCATATATTTGAGCAACTATTATTTATTTTTATAGTTGTTAGGTTTGTAAAATCTAATTTTGACACATCTAACACTCCTACAAATGTTAGGTAATAATCCAAAAGGCCCCAAAACCTAAACGATGACTATATTCATTACCAAGATAGACATCGACTGTAGAATTTAAACGGTAAAAGATTTAGGCTGAATGTTAAAATCATTAAAATTACCTATGTACTAACTAGATTAGATTATAAAAAGCTATGTCCTAAAATATGACTCACGGAGTTGTGAGACTACTTCCATAATGTGCAGAGTGACCCTAATTTCTTATATTTACTAAAATAAATTTAAAGTATAAGTTTTTCATTTATTAATCTTTATACTTCATTATTTATTATTATACTTATACTTGAACATTTTTTTTGTAAATAGAAGCATGCCAAAAACACATATAATGCCTATACTAAGACAACACATACGCATTCCATTGAGTATGCCCGCAAACCAAGGATTTATAGGATTGGAATTGGTTTAGTTTCCCAAACCTACACCTTGGACCTGTAAAAACATAACAACCTGCATGTTTTTGACAAAATAGAAAAAACTTACCTTCCACCATGTGAAATCCTATAAAAAACATTTTCTATCTTTCTTAACAATTTCCCTACAATGTCAAGAAATCTATCCTCTTTTTAAATATGTACTTTTTATATTTTTTAACCATGTTATGGTTTCCATTTATATTTATTTCAAACTATGTCTTTTATACCTCTATTTTAGTGATTGTAAACACTTATCTTATGTCATGTATCCTTTTTTTCACTTGTCCAAATTGAATAAAAAATTTACAGTACCAAACTAGGACTAACTCTATATATATTTAAAAAATGATATTTTTTGATGTAGTTAGGGGAAGTAAAGACGGAGCTCTCTTATTTTACAAAATTTAAAAAATTTGTACTTGAAAAATCATAACAAAAAATACTGGCTAAACAAATCTTAAAAAAATATAGCCCAAACTAGATGCTCATAACTACCTTTCTACCAAAGGGTTTTAAAAAATAGTAAATAGTGCTAAAAAATGGTGGGGGGCTCGACTGGCTGTCTACTACATTTTTTTAACAAAATCAGGAGCACCCATCAAGGTATTTTAGTTCTTTAACCCATTTAAACTTAACCATTTTCAAAATGTAATTAATAGCTTAGAAATTAGACTCAAAATGTTACGATTCATGTTTTTATAACATCTTCCAATTTTGAGTGTAACTATTTTAAATAGCTTGTAGAATTTGAATATTTTTATTTTTTAGGAAAATGTGTCCACTTGTGACTCCCAATTTCCCCCTGTTGGTTGGATATTTTGTTAAGCCAAAATATGAGGTTCAACCACAGTACATGGGATTAAATCCCTCCTCAAAGACAGGTGAGACTGCTTGTTTATTACTAATCTAAACCACAACAGAAATAATATGTACAATATTCACACTAATCTAACCATTGGGGTTGGGATAGAATCCTGAAACCCATATCCACACTAGGTGAAGATGTTCTTGTTTTTATAAATGGAAAGGATTAGAAAGGAAATTATAATTATGGAAGAAACACAATGGAAAGGAAATGAGAGGAATGCATTTTCTTTCGAGTAAACACAGAGCACGAAATAATCATACGAGTTTTAGATAACAAATGTAATGTTTGAAATGTAATGCTAAACAAATAATAGCTTAAGATTATGAACATAAGAATAATATCTTAATTTAGATACATCTCACAATACAAAGTTTGCAAAATAGCATCAGTTTCTATTCCTCAAATGATTAAAAGAAAACACAAAATCTTTCTTCTTCACAATAGTTCTCAATTTTCCAAAAATCTCAACCCTTTAGAATTCATAATCATCCCTTATTTATAATAAAAGGAGTTGATAAAAATTAGGATAAATCCTAGAAAATAGTCTTTTTAATGAGAGTCTTATTTTGCTTGACTCTTACGCAGGAGACCAAGTCAAAATTTTCTTCCTATGTGATGAAACAAAAATGAAAAAGACATGTCGATTTCAGGATTAAAATGACATGCAACATTATGCCTATTTTGTTTCATCATCTTTTTCTTCCTCCAACAAATCATGCTTGTCCCAAAATTCTTGGAATTTTCATATTATACCTTGCATCTCATTTTCATCAGGTGCAGTGGAATGATCACTTAGAACTTCACATGTTTCCTAAGTATAGCTCGCATTGTCAAGAAGCTTCTTCAGTCTCTTGTTGAGTTTCCTCAGTGTTTGTAAAGAATGTTCAATTTTCAAAAACCTATCAATGATTTCCAGATTGAAGCCATAAGTTGTTTCATGCTGAATTGATTCTTAGATTTTCTTGTAAAGATCATCAACATGTAGAATACCCGAGATTTCATTCAACACCTTAATGCAGATCTTGACTAGCTCTTCTTCTATGTCATTCATTCCATCGACCAATTGATCTCTTGATTCCCTCAATTTTCTGCAAGCTTCATTGAGAATATTTATTCTGAATCTAATGGCTAGTTGAAAATGCTTGTCCCCATGTGTAATGATGCCTTCTTTGATGAAGATGCGGGATGGAACCTGTTTCAGCATTTGGAGAGCTTCAAAAGTTAACTCTAGGTTCTCGACTTCTAGTGAATATTCATCATCCATTTTCTCTTCATCCTTCTTTATATCCTCCAAGGATTTGTAGACTTCCATGGTGTCATCAATGACTTCTTTTCCTTGTAGGAGCAGCCTCTGGATCCATTCATTGACCGTTCTCCCCTTCTCATTAATCTTCTCAATCATGAGTATCGATGAGAAATCGAACCTGATAGAAGTAGAGGATGATGGTGTTGACTCAGGAGGCTTTGAGAGCTTGAGTAGTACTTCTGTCAGCTGCTCTACTTTCTCTTTGAGCTCATCTCTGTTTACCTTAGTTTCCTTTAGCTTCTGGCACAACACATTCATGGCATCTTGTGCGTCCTATTATGCTCCCTCCGTTGTTACTTTTCCTATATCAAACCTTGTGATTTGATAATCTGTGACCATTATATCATCCTTGGTTTTATCAGCTACAGTAGTATCGATTTCTGCAAATTTATGCCCTAAGGCATCCATTGAAATCCTTAAAACTATTTTGGGTTTCTTGGCCGACTTGGTAGGAGTTACCTTGAGGGAACTGAAATCAAAGGCTAGTAGGGAAACTACCACCTTCCTCTTCCTTGGGGTCTAATGTATTAACCATTGAGGTGTACTAGAAGAAGTTTCTCCCATTGTAGGTGTTATGGTCACATCCTCAGGTGGAGGAAGGTTAGCTTATGGAGTGGTGACCACTACAAGTGTAGTGTCCATGGCAATGGATTTAGGGAATGAAGGTGCAGAAGGATGAGGCATGTCCATGGTTAATTGGGGTCTAGTGGGGAGAGGTGAGAGGCTAGAGAAGATACTAGCCATGGCTGAGGAATTTGGTGAAGAAATATGAGGCAAGGAAGGCTGAATGGGAGGAGGCAATGATTCTAAAATTAGAGCTTAAGAGATAAGAGGAAGACTTACCTTTGATGAATTGTCAACCAAAAGAGGAATGGAAGGTTGAACAATCTCTTCTCTTGAAGGAGGATTTCCTTGTTCTGGTTGTGGAGGTGAATCAAGAACCTCAACTGTTTGTGGGAGAGTGGCCACTGATGTGGTTACTTGATCTTCTCCCTTTCTGATAAACTTAACCTTTATTGGCCTCTTGGAAGGGTTCTTATCCTTTTCCTTTTTTCCTTTGGAGGGTCCCACTTCCAAAGTATCTAGATTTGAAAAACTCCCTTCTTTATAACTCATTCCCTAAGAAATGAGCCACACCTTAGTATGTGCAAGAAGGAGTAGATCTCCCTGTAATAGAAGCTTTCTCAGCGATGGACCAATCAATGGTTGGGAATACATATCGGTCTTCATTTAACCCATCATACGAGGTGTCAAGGAAACTCTCGTTATCCATGGTGCCCTATGGGATGTTAGATAAATCTAGCATCTAGATTTCTTCAATTTTCAACCTACTATTGTCCTTTCTTCAGATGGCAACTTCATACCAAAGATCAACCCAAATATCTTCTGTGTTAGGCACATGTAGATATAAAGTCCCATACAATTTAAGGACTCCTCAGAAATCAAATCCATCTTTGTGCTTCATGTGCTTCTTCAACTTTTCCTGAAGTTCATGCACCACATTCTTAGCTTTAACCACTGTCGAGCACATGTACCTTCTGATGGAAATAGGGAAGGATACGATAGCCTTGTGTTTACTCTGTTGGAATTTGTGAAAATCCAACAATTGTCTAACCAACTCCATCAGTATTAGCTTATCACCTGGGAATTTGGGAAATCAGAAAGGATCACCCGGGTACATGACCACCCGAAGGTATGTGAACTTCTTGAACTACAAGAAGATACAACCCCATTTTGATACTTCATCCCATGCCTCATCAGAGACTCTTCTCTTTCTTAAATCAGGGTTCAGCATGCAGATGTTCTCATAAATGAAGGTTTCATTCACTCTTCTAAATTGATCCTCAGACCCCTTCATTGTTAGCTAAGGGAAATACCGATATATATGTTCGGTTGACTTACTTCCCTTAGCATCCAACCATGGATAATTATTCATGCCAACTGCTGCATAGGTGACATATGATGACATATAAAACTTGCCAGTAGTCAAGAATGTCTTCATCTGGGAATCAATCTCATTACTTATAAGACTGCTCTAATCAATCCCTTGTTCATTCTTCTTTATAATGACCATGAATTGATACATCCACCCTTGGAAGTCTCTTGACTCGGGGTGTCCAAATAATCAAGTCAACAGGGTGATGATGTCACTAATTTAAAGGATGAAATCACTCCTGGGGACAAATTTGGGAAACCTAGAGACAGCTGGCTTGGCCTTGATCAGGAACTTTTTATTGACATGCTTGATGCAATCTTCTTGATCTTTGTCCCAGGATTTCTATGCTAACTTAAGATCTACATCAACATATTCCTCAAAGTTGGGTAATCTTAAGAGGTCATCAAAGTAACCTCCATCTAACTTCACTATAGTTTCTCCTACTTGATTTTTCACTGAGCGAAAATCTGAGTCATAATTCGAGGCACAGGCTAGAATGAACTTGGGGCATTGAGCAGATATTGGGAATCCTGCTGCGAGAGGGAGGCCATTGTTGGTTATTGACTTCATCCAGGGACTCTAAGAAGGTTCTGTTCCAAAATTCCTCCATGTCTATGTTACCAAGCTCCATGTCTCGGATGTGGTAATTGCAATCTATGTAGGAAGGAGATTCCATTTTTTGGTACTTGTACTTCATCTTTCCTGACCTGTCTGACTTATCCTTAGATGATCCAGGATCTGACATGAGAAGTCCTGAAGAAAGAATGCCTAGATAACTCTTGTTTGAACAATCAGGATTGGAAGATTGCTGAGTAACCCCACAGACCTGCCACACCAACCAGAATTTGAGACCCGTCGAACAATTCGTGAAACCCGACACACTGCAGAGTATAATCAGAAACTAGGTTGTGTCAGACACTTTGTGAAACCTGACACATAGGTGGAAGTCAGGAGATGTTGACCACTTTACAAAACCCGATACACTGCGAAAACCAAACAGTGTCGGACACCCTGTAAAACCTGAAACAAAGGTGTCGGGTTTCTGGAATGTCAGAATAGGTAAAATTTCCTCCAAGCTTGTAAGTTAGGTTTTATAGGTTTATTCTCAATAAACACGAGTATATCCATGGAAGGAAACAAGAAAACACCTAGGATGAATTTTTAAACCAGGGGTTTCATAGAAATTCAATTAGAAAATGAATAAAACAACCCTAAACCCAAAGGCAAGAAAAATCAAAGAGGAAAAACACCAAAAGAACACTTCAAAAACAAACCCAAAGACCCCAAAATGATAAGAAGAGAAAAATACCTTCAAGAAATTCAAAAAATGATCGAAAATGAATCGTGAAATCGGTCAAGAAGTTCAGTCGGGTTTGGAGGTCGAAGGAGCATGTACGAAAAATCCACGCAACGAAAATATGTCAGGTAGAAATGACATGTAAAATTAGACTATTTATAAAACCTTAGCATTTATTACACCTCCTCTGACACATGTGCCAACTAACCGACAACTCGGCATTAATGCCATGTCATCATGCTTAGCACTTCTAAAAACCTGAAACAAAGGTTTTCTTAACAAATCGGGTTTCAGGAACCAACCGACATGAAGCATGTAAAATACATGTTTGGATGCTACCGAGTTCTGAAAACCTGACACAAAGGATCATTTTGGGTTTAGGGTTTCAGGAAACAAGCAACATGTAACACGTTTTTTGTAAGGTATGTTCTGATGCTCCTGGGTTCCTAAAACCTGATACACTGACATGTAATCAGGTTTTGGGTTTTGGAAAAAATTCAACATGAAGCATGTACAAGACATGTTTTCATACGATGGAAACCTGAAAACCTAAAAATCTCCTTCAAAGGGCATTTTTAGGAGGTTTTGTCAAAAAAAATTCTATGGTTATCTCAATTTTGGCTGGAATCTCTAAAAAATGAGATAACAGCTGGCTCCAGTTGGGGAATTTCTTTGAGACATCAAAGGAAGAGAACTCATATCAAAAGCTTTATCCATTGGGCTATGGATTCTGAAGAAGAAAAACCCAAAACAAAACAAAGAAAGAAAGAAAAGAAAGCAAACACACAACAGAAAATAAATTATGATACAATGCAAGAGAGCATCTTGCATTACTAGTGGAACATCTTCAAATGTTGGCCACTGAAAGGTAGAGGGAGAAACTCTCCATCAAGGTATGATAGATAGAAGCTATTTTCACCGTTCAGCTGATGTATTTTGAAAGGACCTTTCCATAAGGAATCAAACTTTCCATGCATCCCTTTCTGCTCTCTTCTCTTGTCCCAGAGAAGTACTAGATCTCCGACTTGGAAATCACATTGCTTTGATTTCTTGTCGAATATCCTTTTGAACTTGCTCTGATGGTCTGAAATGTAATCCACCACCTTGCTTCATTCTTCTTCTAACTTGGTTAGCTACATTATCCTTTTCTCAATAGAACCTTGAAAGGTTTCATCTTCAATTGCTTTAGCCAGTCGTAAGGCTAGCAATTCTATAGAGATAGGTATCTCAGCATCAATTCCATACAGTACCTAGAATGGGGACATTCCAATAGCTCATTTAGGAGTAATCCGATCGGCCCACAATGCATCATACAATTCTTTGTGTCATGTCCTCTGATTCTCATCGACCAACTTTCTGATTATGGTCACCATGTTTTTTTTGCTTGATTCAGCTTGACCATTGCCTTGGGGGTAATAATCGGATGAATGAGCCAACTTGATCCCAAATCCATAACAAAATTCTATCAACTCATGGGATGAGAAATTAGAGGAATTTTCAGCAACAATCTTCTGAGGCACACTGAATCTGACAGTTATATTTTCTTTGAGAAAATTACGAACAGCTTCAGAGGTAGCTTGTTTGATTGGAGCAGCTTCCACCCACTTGGTGAAATAGTCTGTGGCGGTGAGGACATAATTATGACCTGCACTAGAGGAATGATTCAACACTCCAATGAAATCAATTCCCCATTGGTGAAAAGGTTCTTCAATCACCACGGGCTTTAAGGGAAGAGCTACCAGCATAGGACGACCAACAAAATGTTGACAAGCTTCACACATGGCTACCCATTCAGCTGAATCTTGAAAGAGAGTAGGCCAATAGTGCCTATCCCATAAAATCTTGTAAGCCATTACGGAAGAAGATAAATGTCCTCCACATGCTATATTGTGGAATGACTCTAGCAACCTTACTTGCTGAGACTTATCAACACAGCGCAGGAATACACCATCGATACCTTTCTTATATATACCATTGTCCCACAGAATGTATCTTGCAGACCTGAGTTTAACTGACCTCTTTTCTTTTTGGCTTAGATCAAGGGAAAATCATCATAGGTTAAAAATAAAGTTATATCTATGTACCATTTATCATTCGTGCTTACGAAAAGCACTTTGGGAAATTCTAAAGAAGTACCTTCAGTTTCTTCACATTCTGTCTCATCATTATTTTCTGTGATCAATTGGCACAGGCCTCTTCCTCACACCAACTTGGTAGGTCAGATGTCCAAGTCATACTCTTGAACTTTGGCTATCTAGTTACCCTGTTGACTACCCAACTCTTGTTGGGTCAGAATGGATTTAACTGCGGTATCAAGAACTAGAACGAGAGTGTGGGAACTCAAGACATAATACCTGAAATGTTTCACTGCTCTCACCACTACCTAAGCATGCTTTTCAATCTATGACATCTTCAATTCATGTTCCTTTAGTGGGTAGCTCATTAAAGCAATGGGAGCTTCAATTCCTTCTTTATTTTCCTACATCAGGATGGCCAATACTGTATGTGGGGAAGCGTAGCTGTACATGATGAAATCTTTCTTGAAGTTCGGGCATACCAAAATAGGAGCGTGAGCAATTATCCTTTTAACTTATTCAAACGAAAGCTTCCCTTTAGTCCTCCATCGAAATGGAGTTTTATCCTTCATCATTCCAAGGATATCCTTAGTTTTATCAGCAAAATTAGGTACAAATCTTCTTAGGAAATTAACCTTCCCGAAAAAGGAGTGCACCCCAGTTTTTCTTATGGGTAGGGTAAGGCTTTGAATGGCCTTCACCCTCTCTGGGTCAATCTTGGTTCCTTCTCTAGTCACAATATGACCCATCAACTTTCCTTCTCTCACTCTAAACATGGATTTTTTAGGATTTAATGAAATCCCATGACACCTACACCTTAAGAGTACTTGTTCCAGGTGATCATAATGATCACTTCACTTTTTAGAAAAGACCGTCAAGTCATCCAAATACACAACTATGACCTTTCCCATTAAATATCTTAAAGCTAAGTCCATAGCCCTTTGAAACATGGCTTTAGCGTTAATCAAACCAAAAGGTATCCTTCTATAAGTAAAGGCTCCCCATGGGGTAGTGAATGTTGTTTTATGTTGATCTTCAGTAGCTACCTCAACCTGATTATACCCTGAAAATCCATCAAGCATGGATAACATTTCTGATCTAGTGACAGTCTGTATGACCTGGTCCATGATGGGAAATGGATAATTATCCTTTAATGAATACTGGTTGAGATTCCGGAAGTCAACACAAATCTAGATTTCACCGTTCTTCTTTCTCAAAGGGACAATGTTCGCAACCTAGGTGGAATGATGGATCAGAAAGATAATCCTTGCGTCTAACATTTTCTAAATTTCTTCAAGAATAGTCCCAGAGATCTTTGGGTTGCAATGCCTCTGCTTCTTCCTATAGGGTTTAACTTCAGGATTCAAAGGAATTCTATGTTGCACATCCTTGGACTTGAAAGACTTTAGATCTACATATGACCATGCTAGGACATCCATATATCTCTTCAAGAGTGAAGAGAATATTTCTTTTTCCTTCGGAGAATAACATTTACAAATGTTTACCATCCACGGTTGATCAGCAGAGCCCAGGTTAACTTGATCTACTTCTGACGAGGAAGCACCTTCAGCTTGCCTTTTACCCTGAATGAACCGGTCATGCTTGTCAAACAGACCTTCCAGAGAAACTAATCCCTTCGAAATCTTATTGCCTTTAAGCTGGATGAATTCACCATCAACTTCTTGATATGAATTCAAGATGGACTCACAAAAAGCTGAAACTGATCCTTCAAAATAAAGCTCACTGAAATTATCAACTTTCTCATAAAAAACAATACCTGTTAATCATCATTAAACACCTGCCAATGAGATGAGTTATCTAGAACACTTGGATGATACACAATCTCGATGGTATACGTGTCCTGTTTGAACTGTGGGTGGGGGAGAAGAAGAGATGCAAAAACAACTAATGAATCAGCTTTATCATTGTAATCTCTTAAGACTACTTTAATGGAAAAATCATCAAAGCATTCTATGTTGTCCCAAACCTTGTTTCTGTAATGTCTTAGGTGATCATTTTTTACCTGATAAACCCCCCTTACTTGATTCACAATCAACTCAACATCTCCCTGTACTTTGAGATTTAGGATTCCTTTTTGTCTTGCCATTTCTAATCCTAATAACAAAGCTTCATATTCGGATGTGTTATTAGTATTATCAAACTACAACTTGAAAGATCTTAAAATCTGGAGATATAAGAACCACGCCAGCACCTGACCCAATAGTCAAACAACTCCCGTCAAACTCAAGGGTCCAAACAACATTATGATATTCTTCCTTGACTTCTACACAGGGCACCTCATATGTCATGAAATAATTACCCAAGCCTACATCTTCGAAGAGAATTTGAGCCTTAGGATCATCTAATTTAGTGACCAGGTACTTTACTTGTGCTTCGGGGTGAAGGACATGAGGAACTCCATTTACTAGAATTTTAGCTTTCGTCCATTCCATTTTTATTTCTCCTACGACATCTTTATAAAAACCTCTTCCTAAGAGAATACCATAAGCAGCTGGGATATCCATAACCAGGATAGTCATTTTCACTCTTTTTTCAGGGAAGGCAACAAATGCAAA
The DNA here is from genome assembly GCA_019776745.2 of Taxus chinensis. Classification (NCBI taxonomy): domain Eukaryota; kingdom Viridiplantae; phylum Streptophyta; class Pinopsida; order Cupressales; family Taxaceae; genus Taxus; species Taxus chinensis. Next base: position 57,463,233 of record CM034156.1, on the reverse strand, counting down.
TTGTGCATCCTTGATTTGGCCAATCAAGGGGACTTGTTTGGTTTCCATAGAGTAACACCACCCGTAAGATTTAGTCAAGGTGAGTCTAAGGGCATGAACTACTTTTGTAGGCATTCTGTTATTAGAGGCTCCTGATTCAATTATGTAATTACTGAGTTTAAAACCGTTTATAAGGACAAATAAAATGGTTTAATCTTTCCTGAAGAAGTAGTAGAAGTCATATTACTCTAAGGTAAAAACTGAGTGGGGCTTGGAAAAATGACTTTTGAAGATGAAGGGATAGCAGCCTTGCCTCTAATGAATTACGCAAGTTTCTTGATTTGCTCAGGGTTGGACTGAAGGTATTCAACTTCCAACACTTGGATTTTGGTTTTCTTTACATGATCAATGATGTCGACAGTGGTATATGAAGGAATGATGGAGGGCTCAGTTCTGGTTACATTGGTCTGAGCCAAGGTACTAGCCTTAAAAGTAGGAGAAAGAGAGTTGGAAGGTGAAGTTACCTTTTTTGTTATCTCCTTTTCAGTTTGTGCTGAGATGGGAGATCCTCTTTTAGCCATAACTACAAAAGCTTCCTTACTTTTATCCTTGGAGATTTCAACTGGATTTCTAGGGTTCTGAGATTGGGATTGAGTGAAAACTATAAATGATTGTCGATCATGCTCATCTTCATATTTCTCATATTCCAAATAACCAATGCTAGAGTCGCCAACTAAATCGTTAAAAAGACTCATCAGCATATCCTAAAGCTTCGAAGGCTTCATGAGAGTCGTGATCTTTTGGTTCCTCATCCTCCTCAATTATTTCAACTACTGCATTGATAGGAGGGGCTTCAATGGCTAGCTTGGTGGGAGCAACAATCAACTGATTCTTATCTCTTGCGGGAGCACCATTGGCATTGTTAAAATTCCATCTAGGAATATCTCGATAAGGAATGTTGGTTGTTTGCTGAGACATTTGCTTCTTTAAAGCGATCAAGTAATTAGCCATCTTCTGAATCATAGGATCAGTAGTACTCTGAGAAGAACTCTGATTTTTAGGCTTAGATGATTCTCTTCTGATCTTTCCGGCAAGAATAAGATCATCTTCTATTTCAATGGCTATAGCTTGAGTGGTGGCCAAATCGGGGATAACAGATCTTCTCAACAAGAAGCTTACATTAGGGGGCTGAGCGCTGATGAAGAAACACTTCTAATTTTCAAGAGTAGGAACAACTAGGTCTAGAATCTTGCGGATCAGCTTGTTGAATTTGTCTATGAAGTCTCGCATGGGTTCATAAGACTCCTTCTTCATGTGTGTAAGTTGTGCTAACAAGGCGTGAGAATATTCAACTGGTTTGAACCTTGCTTCAAATATAGATCTCATGGTAGCCCAGTTGGTAATGCATGTATTTGGGAGATGGTAAAACCATTCTGCTGCTACGCCATGCAATGTTTCAATGAAGAGTCAAACAGAGACATCTTCATGAGCAACCCCAAGAACACCGCATGTAACAAAGAATGAGACAATGTGTTCATCAGGATGTTGTTTTCCATTGCTGTTAAACTTAGGCATATTCTTTCATGATCCATGAGGTAGGTCATGTAATGGTGGAGTAAGGGAAAGAGGACCAATAGCTGCACCCCAAGGCATAGGTTGTGTTGCCATTGTTCTAAATGAAGTGCGTACAAGAATCTGAATATCCAACAAGAATAATACACGACAAGTTGCAGAAACTTCTCGTTCTTGAGGAATCTGAGTTCTTTGGATGGGTGAAGAACTTATTTCTCGGCTAGATGCAACGCTGTTGGGTGAAAGTCTAAAATTATGTTGCTAAAGCAAATCAAAGAACGGATTAGTTTCACCCCTATCTTGGCTTGACCGAGTGAAGATCTTTCTAGCCAGCTTGAGCTGGAAAATAGATCTTTTTTGAAAATAAGGAAAATATGGAGTTACCAGACACCAATAGGATAAGCTTATTCTTATCAATCCGTATTCCCCAGTGGAGTCACCAAAAATTGTTGGTTGGATATTTTGTTAAGCCAAAATAAGAGGTTCAACCACAGTACATATTATTTTTGTTGCGTTTTAGATTAGTAATATATAGGCAGTCTCACCTGTCTTTGAGAAGGGATTTAATCCCATGTACTATGGTTGAACCTCATATTTTGGCTTAACAAAATATCCAACCAACACCCCCCAACCGTTTGCACTTACCCTCATATGACTGTGTTTAGGATTTTTAAATCTAGTTCGTCCTCTTTTTATTCCTCATCACTATCATCATCTAGTGTTTGTCCTCTTCTCTGAGCTATTTCTAGTGCCCCTAACCTTTCTTTACTATTTTCCAAAACTATAACCTAATTATATTCTCTTGGCTGCTCTCTATTTCTTCCTATGCCCACTCTTCTTGGTGGAATCTTCTCAACTCTTCACTTTCCTCTAAAAATATTTCCTCTTCTCTACTTATTTCTCTTTCCTCTGTCTTCTTCATATAAATTTCTTCTCATTCTCATCTTTGATACCAATATGATGTAGAGTGTCTACTACCTTCAGCATATTTAAACAAGTTAGCTAGTTCTCAATTTCAAATACTCTCTTTTAGCTTACAATGTGCTTGGTTTTTCACAACTCAAGACAACTCTTAAAATTACAAATCTATTTCAAATGATAAAATATACTGATGGTTACCTATGAAAATGCTCCTACATATTTAACCAAGCCCTTAAACTCAATGAATTGATTCAAACTACTCACTTTATCTTTTTTGACCATCTTTAGCAAAAACTGTCAAATAAGTTTCTCAACAACTAGGAGATTGGTGAGATGGGGTTTAGAAAATTATATGAAGCCCCAATAAAATGTGTGGGTTGATTTAAATACCCTATTTGGATTTTGAGGTGTAGGAATTTTTTTTTGATCCAATTCGCTAAGAAAATACTATTTCATTCACTATCACCTTCCCTATTCTTGCTCTTCCTTCTAGCCCTTCCCCTGAACTAAATCACTTATATATTTTTATTGGAAGATTATGTTTTCTAGCTAAATGGATTTCAAGATACCTATTTTAGTACTTCTTAGATGTGAAAAATTTTCAAGAGTCCTTTCTTTGAAAAATCCTCACCAAATTGCACTATCTCATATCTTGTAAGATCTCAATGAAGCATGCTACAAGAAAATCCTCTAACAATAAACGAAATATCTCAAATAAAGTCATGATTTTGCAATATACCTTTTGATTCTGAGTTGGAAGACTGTGAGGATGATTTATACTAACTTTTAGCTCCTGATTCAAGGTTTTGGCCCTTCAAATATACTAATCTCTATAAAACCTAATAGGGTTTTAAAATAAGCCAGAGAGTGCAAATTTCTTCACCAAATAAACCAAATGCTAACTAAAAATTTCTAAGCACCTATGAAGGTTATGTGTTTACCAATGGATTATAATGGATATGATACTGAGGTTCTTAAAGGTATTTACCTGTAACAATGATGGAAAGATTGTTAATTTTTCCCTAGACAAGGGATTCTTAAATGGAATAAACATACCTTCATTTCACATTCAAATTGTGACCTTTTTCTGTCTCATGAAGGTGTATCAAATTCTAAATACATGCCTCCACACTCCTGGTAGTATGATCTAGCACTTAAAGTGAATTTATTCATAGAACAAATAGACTTGAAGCTAACTTCTTCTTTGTACTGACTGCTACAGGTCTCTTAGATCCATAACACCTGACTACTACATGTTAACAATGATCCCTCCTAAAAATTGACGCAATTTATATTAGGAATGTCACTCACTACTCATTATCTCTCCTTCCTTATTATAGTCATGAAAGTATCAGAATTTTTTTTTACATTCTTAACAAACTATGAAAAATCATACAAACTACAACTTCGTACTTAGAGCTCCAATATACACTTTCCTTGATTGATCAATGAATAACACAATTGTTACAAAGTGAGTATATACATCCTTGGATCGAATGCTTGTTTTGTAACTAACTTCAAGAACTAAGAATCATTAAGGGACAAACTTAAATTTACACCAAGTAGTGACTAATGATGACTAGGAGTTACAACAAGGTTGGGGGTTACAAGATTCCCCATAGATCATAATGGATCCCTTTAATACACAATTATAATCAATCAAAATACTTAAGGACCTATCACACCAACTAGAGCACCTACATATGCTAGTAAGCCAAAAATGGCTCTACAACATTCAAAATTTCAAATTGTGTACTAAAATAGAGGGAAGCCTCCTTATTTGAATTCTTGATCACTAAAGCCTAAAAGGACCACATGATGACTCTTAAGACAACCTAAGGGACCTAGAAACAAAAATTTGATGAAAATAATTCTACATTAGTCCTTGTAGTGATACCCCAACATCAATGGAGCATGTTGAGCTTGAGTTAGCAGAAGGGATGGCCATAACTAGCCACATCAATATCTCTATCATCTGAGCCAGGAGGGCTCACTCCTCAACTTATCCCCACCCTTTGGTCCCAAGGGAACGAATTTAAAAAATAGTTGACATAACCAATAAAAACAATAAACGCGTGGCCTATTCCACATAGAACTCTAATGATAGAAAGATTAAAACATCCCTATGCAATATCCTACACAAAAAAATTGGGAAAAATTTACCAAATAAAGAAAATGAAGTGAGGGCATGGGATTAGACCCCTGACCCTATGATGCTTAATCTTGGACCATACTAATGCACCATGCAAATATTTCCTAATACAAGCCAAGTAGATATTTTATATATCGAATATATGTGGGGCCACTAGCACTATATAAGACTCCTACCCTCATTTTATTTACACAAAAGCATTTCAAATGGAATCAGAGCATTTTTTAGAATAGTGGCATTGGGGAAAAAAATCATTAAAACTATTTGTAAGCATTGTGAAGTATTTTTAAAATCCTATTTTCATATTGTAAAATCCTTAATAATTAGGATTATCTTGTAAATACCTTAGGACATGAAAGGTTTACATACTAGCCTTGTTATTATCATTCTGAGGCCATCAATAGCCCAAATTTAAGCGACAAGACCACTCCAAGAATTTTGAGACATTGTGGAGGTGTTGTTGGTCAAATTGTACGACATCGAATCAAACCACCGGAGAGAGATCCCAATCCGAAGCCAGGTCTATCAATGTTGTAGACCTGAGCAATAAACTAATGTAAGAATTTTATACTTTTATACATTGGTTATATATCAATTCATCTTTTGTATGAACCTAGAGACATAATCCATCTTGAGACGAACTCTGTTAACAACCCTAATGTCAAAAAAATTTAGTGATGTAAATTGTTACATTTTATTATTTAACAAATATAAATAGGTAAACATAATTGTAAATACGATAAATTGTTAAATAATCAAGTTATTCATAGAACCCCATTTTTGATCAAGGTTATTTAGAACATACTCTTATTACAAGGTGCTACAAAACATATTTATATTCTACTTTAAAAAAAATCAAGATATAGGTAACTCTCAAGAATCCTCAAGATATAATCAAATTCCACGCATCACTTATATCAAAGTCACGGGTTCCACATCTAAATTTTAATCCCCAAAAACATCAAGCATAATGGAATTACTAAATTAAGTAATCACATTACAAAGTTATATGAATGCTTCGATAAGGAGTCATCCTTATTTATTTATCTAACATATGTAATTAGATCAAGACATAATGGAATAATTATTTTAGATGGTCAGACCTCTATTAATCCATTCAACACATGATCTAATAGGGAATTGTTCTTAGGCTATATAGAAATAAGGTTGATGGAATTTAACCTTTCTATGGATACCCTCCAAGGAAGAGAATGCATTCTCATCTTGTCTTTAGTTTCACATTTTATTCTTATGATATTGTTGATAAGGTTTCATTAGTTCTCTAAGGATACTATAAGGCTATAGATTTATACTAGTTATATATTTAAGAATACGCAAGATTACAACATGTAAAAACACAATGTCGCGAATGATTATCCAATAGTTTAAACTACAGTTTCTCTTTGAATACCATAATGATTGATACCAAGCTTAGATAATGATTTCATCTCTTACATAACAAATGCATCAATTTTCAGATGGTAATTACTCTACAGCCTAAATATATTTCCACCAAATGAGTAAATAAGATCAAGGAACAATATAAACATATCTCACATATAAAAACAAAACAAACTATCTTATAGAATTTTTATGGTTTATAATTCAATGTATAAATATAATTGAGTGTCTTTTTGGCTTGTCCTTCCAAGATTAAATAAAGAATTTACATGTAATGTTTCACATAGTCATAGGTATTAGATAATTTCATACAAGAAAATCATTGTATATAATAAATACAAGCTGAAATTCCTTGACCTTTGATTGATGACTTGAAAAAAAAATTATTTCTCTATCCTTAACCTGTAGTCATGCACATAGAGTTAGCATATAGCTATAAATTCACAAACCTTTTAATTTATAGTACAATACTATTATTAAGATAAGCTCCTGGGGTCAACCAAATTTCTCTTTCATATATTTAGGTTCACTGAATCAATACATTGACATCAACATAATAAGATCAAGAGTATCAACATAGAACTAAGAATAATTTTCCTTGATCTTAATGTGAAACATTTAGTTATAAAAGAACTTATAATTACATGATAACTAAAATAGGCCATATTATTTTTTAATGTTAAAGTACATTCACCTTAGCTTATCTTGAAGGCCATCAAAATTGTATACAAAAACAAGACTAAACCAGTCCATATCCAATTTAAAATCTCGCATTCCTTCATCAACCATCTCATATATGAAATCAATATATCTTCTCAACTAAGCGTATACCAACCTCATAATAATCTTGTAATGATAGAAAAATAATGTGTTTCAAACCAACTTAAAATACCAGAAATAGAAAATTACATTTTATTAAACAATCCACCATTAATACCATCATACATTAGCACCAATAACTATATTATAATCAACTAAGTAGATCATATGAAAACTAAAACATCCAAGCTATGCGAATATGAAATTTTAGAGAAACAACCGATACTTTTAGTTACCTAAAAATATTGTGGGAAAAAAATTCCCCAGGTCTATAAATACAACATTTTCCATGTAAAATACATACTCCTAGGCATTTAAAAACACCATGGGCAAGAAAAAACACTCCAAGTCTTCAATTTGAATATTTTCCAAGGTAAATAAATACTTTAAGACATTTAAAAAAACTATGGACAAGGAAAAACTCCCCAATTCTACAATTAGACATTTTTCAATGAAAAAATAATAATTTCATACATTTAAATACACCATACACATGTAAAAACTCCCCAAGACTACATATCAAACATTTTCAAAGAAAAATAAGTAATTTCAGACACTTAAAATACCACGAACATACGAAAGCACCTCAGTCTCCAAATCAAACATTTTCAAAGAAAATTAAATTATTTCATATACTTAAAAACACCATGGACATGTAAACACACCCTAGATATGCAAATAAAACATTTGCAAAGAAAATGAATAGTTTTAGACACCTAAAAACACCATGGGCATGCAAAAACACATCAGGTCTATAAATCAAACATTTATAAGGTAAAATAAATAATTTCAACCACTCAAGAATGCCATGGGCATGCAAAAAATGCCCCATATTTGTAAATAAGAAAATTTGAAGGAAAATAACTAATTTCATATACTTAAAAACACCATGGGTGTGAAAAAACTCTCTAGATTTGCAAAATTGACATTTTCAAAGAAAACTAAATAATATCATACACTTTAAAAAACCATGGGCATGCAAAAATTTCCTCAGTCTACAAATCAGATATTCTCCAACAAAATAAATACTTTCTAAAACATTAAAAACTACCATGAAAAGTATAAACACATTGGGTATGCAAATACTTAAGAGGTTTTACAACACAATATTATTATTTATGATATGATTACATTTAGGAAAATAATGTTTGAGACATGTTTGGTCTTGTAGTGATTAAATTAAAATTTAATAAATTAGCCTAATCTAATGGAAGTTTGTGATAAATAAATGAGTAATGTAATAACTTAAATACAACCAAGTAAACTAAGAAATGAAATGTAGAAACCCTAAGTGCAAAGAGGGTTATATAAGTCTTAGCTAATTCGAAGAGGTCGTAGTGGAGATCAAATGAACAAGAAATGGAGACCGTCGCATATAACCCTGAGAAAATGTAGTTCTAATTGATTTGGCTAGATTGGGGTTCCTGTAAAAGGGATTAGGGCACCTAGGGATCCCTAGTCTACATAGAAGGTTTGGAATCCAATTTCACAGAGTTTTCAGATTGTACGATGCCTTTGTTTCTTGTCACATGTATATCGCACTTAGATCATTGATGTTGTCATAAAATTGTGATAAAGAAATCACCTGAAAAATACAAAAAAAAATCATCATACCCTAAAAAAAAAGATGCAAATGAAGGGGTCAGATTGTCCTCAACCACCAAAATGGTGGAATTATCACTGAGTGTTGCACTACATCTCAGACCCAATGTAGTTCTATGTGTGTGTGCAAAATTGTGCCCTAGGTTTCTCTTGTGCATGTCTCACTTGAAATAGTGAGAAAGTAGATAGATATAGAATATAAATAATAGAATAAACTCCCCTCCTATGAAGTGTGATGTAGATGAACCAACCTTTCTCCCTTGTGATGGAGCTAGATTGATGCAAATAGAGTTATAGATACCTTGATGGATGTAACTTTATGTGGTGATAGATAGTGCTTAGTGCTTGGTCCCTTATTATGATCACATAACTTTATATTTATATGATTCCTTCACTTGAATTTTGTAATTAACCCCGAAAAGGCTGACTACCAAATAGTTAAGATGCTCAATCAGATAGAAAGGACCCAAAAAGTGTGATTAAAGTACAAAGAGGATGGGGGCGCCTAAAGGGGATGAGGGCACCTAATGCTTGCATCTTGTCTGGGTGCTCCAGTCCAGAAAAGGTAAAATTGAAGTATTAAAACACAAACTGGGCCAATAAAGGTGCCAGACCAAAAGTAGCAATAGAAAGAAACAAAAGATGGCCAAAGACACGGGTTGATTATTATTATTTGTACCTTAGAATCATGTAAATAGTAGTATATAATCGAGACTATATAATTACCCAAAGTGCATGATTTTGTGACTGCATTTTCCAATACTTTATGTTGGTGAGAGAAATGCTTAGTAACATAAAGTAGATAGATATGCATACATTATATCCATGTAGATCGATGCAGAAAGTGTGTCAAGGGAATAGAAAAAAGTGTGGAGTGACAAAAAATGTTGAGCATGGAGACTAAAAAATGTAAAAGTGTAAAAGGTGATGAGAGAAAACCTAAGGTGGAAGCACATGTGTAGATGTCGATGTGTGTCATTTACTTATTGTTAGTATCAATGTTGTTGTTGATGTTGATGATGAATTCTAACTTCTTATATGGATGGACCTGCAAAAGAGAAGATGATAAAGTATTCAAATACACATGTATATATGTAACAATTATGTAATGAAGTATGTATAAACGGTGAAAATGTGAAAAAGGAACATGTGCACCTTATATGGGATGAGAAAGAGGGTGTAGAAAGAATCCCATCGATGAAGTTTGACGTTTTTAGAAAATATCACACCATTGGCCAAATAAGTGTAGGGAGGAAAGTATGATTTATCATCCAACTTGTAACTGCTCCCCAAAATTGAAGAGATCTCTATACTGTCTAGTTTTTTGAGCGATCTGATGCCATGACAGAAGTAGTGTAGAGAGGAAGGTATGGTGTTATCCTCTAACCTATAACTTATCATTGGAATAAAACACCATTACAGATGATGTGTACCAATGCATGTGCTAAGGACAACCTACATTGTAAAATGCATTACGTATGGAGTTATATAAACTAGGTTGAACCCTCTTATTGTGTAACTGCCCCATTATTTTGGGCACTCTAGGAAAGGCATCACTATACTAAGGACCTGAGTTTGATTTTGAGCCCTGAACTATGTTATACTCTATCGGTATTATGTTGTGTATACTCTGTATGGGGTGAATGACTCACCCAAGTTATGCCCCACCTCTTTGGGGGTGCATATGATGTCATTGTAGGAGGATGCAGCCAAAAAGAGGACCAACCACTGAAAGTGAAACTCTACCTTGCAAGGGGTAGGAAATGTGGTTAGTAAAAAAAAGGCACACGAAAACAAGTGGCTAGGAAACAAGTGTTAGTACAAGCAAAGACAAACATGCTTGTATAAGATGAAGTGTAAGCTAAATAGACAATGTGTAAGCTAAAACACGTAAGAAGATAATGTAGACTACAAAAAGTGGGTTGTAAACATGGGACACCAATCATGATTTCGTAAGACATAAAGGCTGTATTGGTCACAATCAAACAAGTGTGCACAAAATACAAAGGGGAAAACCTACAAAAAAAAATCATATAATGATAAGAAAGTACAAGAAATGAAATAGATAACCATGGTGGAAAGTAATCCTACAAAAAAAATGTTGCACATGAAGCACCCATTGGCAAGTTAGAAAGATAATAAGTATGTAAAATCGTGTATAATATGATAAAGTAGTGTGCTATGAAACAAAATGAAACAATAACACCTATAGTGTGCAAAAGTGGATGCCCCTAAGAGCCAATACGGGACTAGTACTAGGTAGTGTGCTAAACATCCATGATGTCTGTAATGGATTTGTATAATCTATGATCAAAAATAGAAATTAAGTGAACGTGCATGTGTCTATGATAAAGATAATGACATATAAGATATCTATCTATCATGTGTAATAAGATGAACAAGTACAATTAAATGCAAGTAAGAGTAAATGCAACCAAGATATGTAGTGTGTTGTGGATGGATGGAACAAAATGCAAAGTGAATGATAGGATCCATGTGCCCCCCCTTGAGTGATTGTAATTATATACGGTGAGGTTCATTTGTTTATTCCCCCTAAGCACTTGAGAATTAACCATAAACGAGAGTGCATCATCAGGAAATGGTTGAACTATGTGTTCTACACAACGCAACATGGTGAATGTGTCTTGATGATATGTGACATAGAGATGAAATGTGATGATCTAGCCTAAAGTGTATATCACTATGGGATGTTAAATGAATTGATGATGTATATTATGTTGTACATCACTAAATGATGCTAGGAGAAGTGATGATGTAGCCTATGGCATTTATCAGTAACCTAGGAATTTCACATGAGGAAAAGATTGAATGGTTGAATGCATGAATATGATGTGATCTATTTGAGATGTATACCATAAATAGTCTAGCATGGACCATGAGACTAGAGTGCGTCATAGGGTAGTGAGTACAGCGAGTAAAAAGAGATGTGTAGTAAGTGTAGTGTTATGTGAAGGTGTAGTATGTGAAATGTACAATTGAATATGCATGATGTGTAGTGTCAATTGTGCAGTGTGTGAGATTCATGTGTATAGGATGCCCTAGACAATCAAGTGTGAACTAAGGTACAAGAGTGTGTCATTGGGTAATGTTTGATCTATGTGTGTATCAAGATGTCTATGCAAAAGTTGAATATGTCTGAAAAGGGAGGGGGAATAGATAGCCATAATGCTCCCCAAGTATGTAGTGGTGATTATAATAATGTGACACTGTCTAACAAATCATCACTGTCATGATCAAAACCTACTGGAGAAACATTCAAGATGTTATCAGAAATAGAATGATGTTGATTGTACAAAGAACCATTACGATGCAAGGTGTAGACACTCATGGCATATTCTTCATTTGTGAAGGGTTCTGGTGGACAATCGTGTGCATGCCAATGAGAAATATTCTGAAAATAAGTAGGATATGAATCATTAGCAGTGGAAACATTTTCAAATGGCATAGGGAAATCGATAGAAGTGTGGTTAGTGACTAAAGTGTTTCCAATATAGTTAAACCAAGATTACCTAAGTGTTAGTGGAGAAGCGCCAAGATTACGTGTAATGAATACTTTCAAATGGAACACACGAAGACCATAGGTGAGTGTAATGTGAGAATAACCATGGTAAAGATGAGGTGATTGAATTGGTGGTAGAATATCATTAAGTGTCAAGCCAAGCCTAGTTAATCCTTCACGTGTGCAAATAGTATCTGAACAAGTAGGATCGAACAAAATATGATGCTAAAAAGAGTTGTTGATCAGTAATGTGCATGTGAAATGCTGACGGAGATGCAGAGTTCTCAGGAGAGGGTGGAACATAATCTAAGGTGTTTAGAAACCCCTGATAACAAATCATAGCATTAGTATAAGGAGGGTTCTTAAATTTGTATTCACCTAGGCCATAAGCCATAAAAGTGTCATTAAAATAGGAGCCATCGACATCAATTGGTGTAAAATTATGTTGGCCTATAGATTCATCAGTGAGTTTGACAACATCGACATCATAATAAAAATTATTAGTCTTAGTATTAGTATTATCATGTTGCACAACTTTGTCGAGTATAAAAATAGGAACTGTACTAGATGGAGAAGTGAGAGGAGTGTTAATAGGCAGAGCAGTAGTGCTTATTGGAGCAGATACAATGGGTGAGATAATTTTTGTAGTGTGAGTAGAAATAGATGGAATACTAAGAGCAATAGAAGAAGACAACAGGACGCTAGGTTGACCAATGTCATATGTGTCAATGCTACTATATGGAATAGGTTACGCTGAAGGAGTAGGCATAACAGTAATAGGTTCTATGTGAGATAATTTTAATGGTTTGGGGTTAGCAGTCATGGTAACATCATAGTCATCGTGTAATAATTTGATGCATTGGTGGACAATAGATGGGATTCTTTGCATTTCTTGGATCCAAGTTCTACTGAGTAATAAATTGAATTGGAATGAAATGTTGATAACATAGAAGTTGGCAAGGATGGTCTTAGGTCCAACCCATATATGTGATGAAATAGTTCCTATATATGTACGAGTAGTAGAGTCATAACCCCGACTAGAAGTTAAATTCTTAGAAATTAGGTTGTCATTAATACCTAATTGTTTGAGAAGGGAATGAGCACATAGGTTTACATCTAATCTATTATCAATAAGTAAATGTTTAATTCAAGTGGTGCTAACAATCAAAGTAGTAAGAAATGGTGTACATGGATTTATTTTAGCAAAAGGTGATATATCCTCATTAGTGAATGATATAGCATGTGGTAGATTTATGAGAGACCAAATGAGGTATGTAAAGGCCACTGCAGAGTTATCACTTTCTATATGAATGACATGAATGGCTACTTCGAGCATATTACGATAGTCTGGTGCACTACACAATAAATCATAGAGAGAAATCTTATCTAGTTTTTTTAAGTTTCTCAATGATATCATAACCCTTAGGAGGAGTCAAGGAAGCGATAGGTGGAGGAAGAGAAGTGGGTGAATCCGTAAGGAGACAAGTGCAGCGAGTAGTAACTACATTGATGGAAGGATTAGACCTAGGTGTAATAAAGTGAGGAGGATGTTGAGTACGAACTTTCATGAAATCAACAAAAGTATTCACTATACCAGAGAATTTAGTCAGTGAAAAAGAAGGATAATATGAGTGATTCATGACTTGATAAGAAGAAGAAATAGTCAGAAGAAAAGGTTTGATCGTTCAGGTTTACCAAAATGATTAAACTAAAATGTAATATATTAGCCTAATCTAATACAAGTTTGTAATAAATAAATGAGTAATGAAATAACTAAAATACACCAAAGACAACTAAACAATGAAATGTAGAAACCCTAAGTGCAAAGAGGGTTAGAGAATTCTTATCTGATTCAAAGAGGTCGCATGACTATGTCGCAGTGGAGACTGTATTAATAGGAATGGGATGCCATTGCACAAGAGCCTAAGGAATGTTGATATGAGTGATTTGGTTTGATTTGGCACCTAGAAAAGGGATTGGGGTGTTTGGGGCACCCTGGTCTAAAATCTAGGCATCTTGATCAGCGTAGAAGGTCTAGAAACCAATTTCACAGAGTTAACAGATGGTGTGAAGCCTTCGCTACTTGTCACATGTATGTCACACTTATATCATTAATGCCACCTGAAACCAATAGTAAATAAATCACCTGAAAAACCCCAAACAAAGCATCAAACTCTAAAAAATAAAGATGCAAATGAAGGGGTCAGACAACCCTTAATAGCTAAAATGGTGGATTTATCATTGAGTGCCGCACTATATCTCAGACCTAATGTACTTCTATTTGTGTGTGTGTGTGGAATTTTTCCCTAGGTTACTCTTGTGTTTGTCACACTTAAAATAGCAAGCAAGCAGATAGATGTAAAATGTAAATAATGTTTGCATAGAAGGGAATAAACTCTCCTTCTATGAAGTGTAATGCAGATGAACCATCCTTTGTCCCTTGTGATGGAGCTAGATGGATGAAAATTGAGCTATAAATACCTTGATAGATGCAACCTTAGGTGGTGATTGTTAGTGCTTAGTGCTTGGTTCCTTGTTATGATCACATAACTTTATATTTATTTGATTCCTTCACTTGAATTTCATAATTAACCCCAAAAAGGCATACTACCAAAAAGATAAGATGATCAAATGTCTAGAAAGGACCCAAAAAGTGTGAGTAAAGTACAAAGAGGATGGGGATGCCTAAATGGGATGAGGGCGCCTAATGTTGGAATCTTGGTTAGGTGCTCCAGTTCAGAAAAGGTAAAACTAAAGTATGAAAAGACATACCAGGCCAATAAAGGTGCAATAACGAAAATAGCAATAGAAAGAAATGAAATGTGGCCAAAGACATGGGTTGGTTATTACTTTTCATACTTAGGAATCATGTAAATAGTAGTATTTAATCGAGGCTAGATAATTACCCAAATTGCATGGTTTTGTGTCTACATTTTCCCCAACCTTATGTTGGTAAGAGGAATGCTCACTAGCATAAAGTAAATAGAGGTGTGTACTTGATATCCATGTAGATCAATGCAGAAAGCGTGTGGAGGAACTAAACATAAGCGTGGAGTGATAAAAAAGGTAGATCATGGAGACTAAATATGTAAACATGTAAAATGTAACGAGTATGAACCTAGGACAGAAGCACGTGTGTAGGTGCTGATGGGTGTGATGTACTAGTTATTAGTATCAATGTTGTTTTTGATGTATATGTTGACATCTTACTTCCCATACAAACATACCTGCAAAGGATAATATGATAAAGTAGTCAAATATGCATGTATATATGTAAAAAGCATATAATGAAGTATGTGAAAATGCTAAAAATGTGAAAAAGGAACATGTGCACTTGATCTATGATTAGAAAGAGGGTGTAGAAAGGATCCCGTCGATGAAGTGAATGTTTTTTGGGTGATCTCATCCACTAGTCGAAGAAGTGTAGGGAGGAAAGTTTTTTTATCCTCCAACCTGTAACCTCTCCCCAAAATTGAAGATATGTTTGTATTGTATTTTTTTTTGGTGATCTAAAACCATGATAGAAGTATTGTAGAGAGGAAGGTCTATTGTTATCCTCTAACATTTAATTTTTCCCCGGAATAAAACACCACTACAGATGATGTGTACCAATGGATGTGCTAAGGAAAACCCGCCTTGTTAAAGGTGTTGTGTATGGAGTTCTGTAGACTATGTTAAACCCACTCGCATTGTGACTTCCCCCTAGTTATAGGTACTCCAAGAAAGGGACCGAGTAAGGAACTAAGTTTTATTTTGATCCTTGAACTTTGTTATACTATACAGGTACTATATTTTTTATACTTTATATAGGTTGACTAATTCACCCAAGTGATGCCCCCCTCTTTGGGGGCACATGCGGCATCATTGTAGGAGGATGTGGCCAAAAAGAGGACAAACCACTGAAACTAAAATTGTGCCTTGCAGGAGGAAGGGAATGTGCATGGTAAAAACTAAGGCACACACAAACAAGTGGCTAGCAAACAAGTGTTAGTACAAGCAAAGAAAAACATGCATGTATAAGATTAAGTGTAAGCTAAACATACAATGTGTAAGCTAAAACATGCATGAAGATAATGTAGACCACAGAAAGTGGGTTACAAACATGGGACACCACTCATGATGTTGCAAGACACTCAAGGCCATAGTGGTCACAATCAAACAAATATGCACAAAAGATAAAGGGAAAATCCCTCAAACAAAGGCATACAATGACAAACAAGCATAATAAATGTAACATATAACAATGGTGGCAAGTAATCCTATGAAAAAAATGTTGCACATGAAACACCCATTAGCATGTTAGAAAGATAACAAGTATGTCAAGTCATGTATAATCTAATAAATTAGTGTGCTATGAAAAAAAATGAAACAATAGCACCTGTAGTGTACAAAAGTGGATGCCTCCAGGAGCCGCTATGGGACTGGTACTAGGTAGTGCACCAAACATCCATGATTCCTGTAATGGATCTATATAATTTGTGATCACAACTAGAAAGTAAGTGAACGTGCATGTGTGTATGATAAAGATAATAATATACAAGAAATCTATCTAGCATGTGTAATAAGATGAACAAGTACAAATAAATGCAAGCAAGAGTAAATGCAACCAAGATATAATGGGTCAAAGCATACAAGTGTGTCCCACTTTGTGGCCATAAATATTTTAAAATTTGAGTAGTGAATAAATAATTAAAAAATACTATAAAAATTTAAAAATCAGGTAAATTCTGGATGCCCTGCACCTTGGTATTTATAGCCTCTTAAAAATACATGTTTGGTCATTTTATATGTGTTTGTTCATGTTTTGGTTGTTAGACATAGTTTGCTGAAAGTACAAAAACTACAAAAAAGTGGGACACAGTTATGTGCTTTTAAGTGATTTTATAGTGAATGCTTTTATAGTGAATGATAGGAGCTATAAAATCAGTTAAAATCACTTATGGATGGATGGAATGAAATTCAAAGTGAATGATAGGAGCTATGTGCCCCCTTTAAGTGATTTTAATTATATGTGGTGAGGTTTATTTGTTTATTCCCCCTCAACAGTCAAGAATGAACCGTAAATGAGAGTGCATCATTGGGAAATGGTCAAACTATGTGTTATACGCAGCACAATGTGGTGAATGTGTATTAATGATATGCGACATAGAGATGAAGTTTGAAAATGTGTGATGATCTATCCTAAAGCGTATATCAGTATGGGATGGTAAATGAAGTGATGATGTATCCTATGGCGTACATCACTAAATGATGCTAGGGGAAGTGATGATGTAGCCTATGACGTTTATCACTAACCTTGGAATTTTGCATGAGAAAAAAATTGAATGGTTGAATGTGTGAATAGGATGTGGTTTGTTTGACATGTATACCCTCAATAGTCCAGTATGGACCATGAGACTGGAGTGAATCATAGGGTAGTGAGTTTAGTGAGTAAAAAGAGATGTTTAAAATGCATAAGATGTGTAGTAAGTGTAGTGTAATGTGCAGTGTAGGATTAAAGAAGCATAATGTGTAGTGTCGATTGTGTTATGTGTGAGATTCATGTGTATAGGATTCCCTAAACAGTCAAGTGTGATAAACATAATGACATACAAGATATCTATCTAGCATGTGTAAGAAGATGAATAGGTACAAGTGAATACAAGCAAGATTAAATGCAACCAAGATATACAGTATGTTGTTGATGGATGGAATGAAATGCAAAGTGAACGATAGGATCTATGTGCCCCCCAAGTGATTGGAATTATATGCAGTGAGGTTTAATTGTTTATGTCCCCTCATTATTCAAGAATGAACAGTAAATGAGTGTGCATCATCGGGAAATGGCTATATTATGTGTTGTATGCAATGCAATGTCGTGAATGTGTATTTATATAGAGATGAAGTGTTAAAATGTTGGATGATCTAGCCTAAAGTGTATATCACTATAAGATGAGTAGGAGAACTGATTATGTACCCTAAAGTGTATATCAATAGGGGATGGTAAATGAAGTGATGATGTAGCATATGGAGTCAATAACCTAGGAATGTCGTATGAGGAAAATATTGAATGGTTGAATGCATGAATAGGATGTCGTCCATTCTAGATGTATACCCCCAATAGTCTAGTATGGACCATGAGACTAGAGTGCATCATAGGGTAGTGAGTGGAGCACATAAAAGGATATGTGTAGTAGGTGTAGTGTAATGTGTGGTGTAGGATGAAAAATGTAGGATTGAAGATTCATGAGGTGTAGTGTTAATTGTGGAGTGTGTGCGATTCATGTTTATAAGATGACCTCAATAGTCAAGTGTGAACTGAGGCACAAGAGTAAATCATCAAGTAATGGTCAAACTATGTATGTATGAAGATGTATATGCAAAATATGAAGACGTGTGAAAAGGGAGGGGGAAGAGATTAGCATAATGTGCCCCCAAGTATGTAGTGGTGAATATGATCATGTGACATTGTCTAACAAATTATTGATATCGTGATTGAAACCTACTAGAACAACATTCAAGACATGATAAGCAATAAATTGAGGTGGATAGTATAAAGAACCATTCGACACATGGTGTAGAAACTCATGGCATATTATTCATTTGTGAGGGGCACTAGTGGATATTTGTGTGCATGCCAATGAGTAAGCTTCTAAGAATAAGTAGGATACAAATCATTACTAATGAAACATTTTTGAATGGTATAGGGAAATTGATAGAAGTGTGGTTGGTTTCTAAAGTTCTGCCAATACAGTCAAGCCAAGATTTCCCAAGTGTCAGTGGAGAAGCGCAAGGAGTACGTGGAATGAAGACTATCAAATGGAACACACAAAGACCATAGGTGGCCGCAATGTGACAATAACCACGGTAAAGGTGAGGTTAGTGAATTGGTGGTAGAATGTCATCAAGAAACAATTCAAGCCCAGTTAAGCCTTCACGTGTGCAAATAATATCTGAACAAATAGGATCGACCTGAATATGATGCCAAAAAGAGTTGTTGATCAATAATGTGCATGTGAAAAGTGGTGGTGGAGATGAAGACTACTTAGGAGAGGGTGGAACAATGTCTAAGGTGTTGATAGACCCCTGATAAAGTATCATAACAATAGTAGAAGGAGGGGTCTTAAATTTGTATTCACCCAGGCCATAACCCACAAATATTTCATTGAAATAGGAGTCATCGACATAAATAGTTGTAAAATTAATTTAGTCTAATGCTTCATCAGTGAGTTCGATAACATCGACTTCATCATCATAATCCTCAGAATCATCAATATTAGTATTATCATGTTGTATATATTTTTTGATTATATTGCTAGGAACTGCACTAGATGGAGAAGTGAGAGGAGTGGAGCCAGGCAGAGAAATAGTGCTTATTGGAGAAAATATTGTGGGTGAGATAATTATCATAGTGTGAGTAGAAATAGCTGGAAGATTAGGAGTAGCAAAAGAATATGATGAGATGCTAGGCTGACCAATGTCATATGTGTCAATACTACAATATGGAATAGGTTACGCTGGAGGTATATGCATAGCAATAATAGAGTCTATGTAGAATAATTTGAATGGTTCGATGTCAGCAGTAATTGTATGCTCATAGCCATCATGCAAGAATTTAATGTATAGGTGGATGGTATATGGGAGCACTTACATTATCTAGATCCAAGGTTTACTAAGTAATAAATTGAATTCAAATGAAGTGTCGATAACATAGAAGTCGTTGAGTATTGTCTTAGGTCCAACCTGTATATGTAATTAAATAGTTCCTATACATGTGCAAGTAGTAGAGTCATAACCTTGAATAAAAGTGGAATTCTTAGAAATCAAGATGTCATTAATACCTAATTACTTAAGAAGGTAATGAAAACATAGGTTTATGGCCGATCCATTATCAATGAGTACATATTAAAATCAATTGGTGTTAACAATGGCAGTAATAAGCAAGAGTGCACATGGATTGCTTTTAACAAAATGTGATATATCCTCATTAGTGAATGATATAACATGTGGTAGATTTCTGAGAGACTGAATGAGGTGTGTAAGGGCCACTTCAGAGTTATCACTTTCTATATGAATGACATGAAGGGATTCTTCTGGCATATTACGAAAATCTTGTGCACTACATAATAATTCATAGAGAGAAACCATATCTTATGTGTTTTTAAGTTGCTCAATGATATCATAACCCTTAAGAGGAGTCGAGGAAGTGATAGGTGGAGGAAGAGAAGTGGATGGAGCCATAGGGGGATGAGTGCAGTGAGTAGTAACTACATTGATGGAAGGATCAGCCCTAGCCATAATAAAATGAAGAGGATGTTGAGTATGAACTTGCATGAAATCAGCAACAATAGTAACTATACGAGAGACTTTAGTCGGTGGGAAAGAAGGATAAGATGATTAATTCCTGACTTGATAAGGAGAATACATATTTAGAAGAAAGGATTTAATCATTGGAGTAAACCAAAGTGATTAAACTAAAATATAATATAAATCCTAATCTAATGCAAGTTTGCAGTAAATAACTAAGTAATGAAATAACTGAAATACACCCAAACAAACTAAGCAATGAAATGTAGAAACTGTGAGTGCAAAGAGGATTATAAAAGTCTTAACTGATTGGAAGAGGTCACATGACTATGTTGTAGTGGATATTGGATGAACAAGAATGGGAGACCATCATAGAAGACACTGAGAAAATGTAGATATGAGTGATTTGGATGGATACGGGCACGTGGAAAATGGGTTGGGGCACCCCGGTTTGAAATCTAGGTGCCCTAGTCTACATAGAAGGTCCGGAAACCAATTTTACATAGTTTTCAGATGGTGTGGATCCTTCCCTTCTTTTCACATGTATGTCACATTTAGATCGCTCATGTTTCTGTAAACCTGCATTAAAGAAATCACCTTTAAAACCCCAAACGAATCATCAAACCCTAAAAAACAAAGATGAAAATGAAGGGGTCAGAGTTTCCTTGGCTGCCACAATGGTGGAATTATCACTGAGCACTGCACTAAATCTTAGACCCAATGTAGTTATCTTTGTGTGTGTGGAATTGTACCATTGATTTCTCTTGTGAGTGTCACACTTGAAATAGTGAGAAATTAGCTAGATGTAGAATGTAAATAATGTCTACATGGAATAGAATAGACTCCCCTCCTATGAATTGTGATGCATATGAACTAGCCTTTATCCATTGTGATGGATCTAGATCGATGCAAATGGAGCTATAGACAACTTGATGGATGCAACCTTAGGTGGTGATAGTTATTGCTTAGTGGTTGGTCCCTTATTATGATCATATAACTTTATATTTATATGATTCCTTCACTTGAACTTCATAATTAACCTCGAAAATGTCGACTCCCAAAAAGATAAGATTCTCAAATGGTTGGAAAGGACCCAAAAAGTGTGATTAAAGTACAAAGAGGATGGGGGCACCCAGAGGGGACAAGGGCACCTAACACTTGTGTCCTGGCTAGGCACTCTAGCCCAAAAAAAGGTAAAAAGATGGACTGTACCAATAAAGGTGTAAAACTGAAATTAGCAATAGAAATAAATGAAAGATGGCCAAAGACATGGGTTAGTTATTACTTTTCATAATTAGGAATCAAGTAAATAATATTATGTAATCGAGACTAGATAATTACCCAAAGTTTGTGATTTTGTGTCTACATTTAGTAACTTTCAATAGTGGAAGAGGTAGATAAATCTTATTTCTAACACCCTTAATATACCAAGGAAAATCCATTTCAAAACAAATTAAAATAGAAGTGCAAAGGTTTTTGGGTTGTAGAGTTGAAAAAAATTTCATTGATGTCCAAAAAGCTTGACCATGGGCTTGATAAATTATTTCACCCTTTATGAGGTATTTTGTTGTAGTGTCTTGTGTCCTGCATTATAATGTGTCATGCAATTCAAGGTCTTGTCATGGGTACAAGGTCCTAACATGGATTCATCATGGTGTATGGTATCATTGAGTTATCCTGGTTTCCATATCAGCTCCTAATCATGTTCTTAAAGTCTTAAATACATATCTAATTGCACTTTACATGTCTGCAAAGGTCAAGGAGTGCTTGGATTAGAAGTGTGTTGATGCATGGCTTAGGTGTGTCTCAAAGTTCAAATGTAGAAGTGATCTTGTAAAACTTCTTGTTGTTTGGTATGGAGGAAAAACATTTCCAAAGTATTCAAAAAGATGTTCCAGAGGTGTGAGGGTTGTCACTTAGTGCTCTCCAAGTCATAATTTTGTGTTCAAAGTGAAAAAAGCCAAACTAGGTCCATTGCAATGATCTATTTCCGATTGGCCATGGTATATGATGTTTTGCAGGTATGAGATGGATTTTAAAAGATTGTGAAGGATGTATAAATCTTTTACAAGGCATATAAAGGTGAAAAAGGTTAGAAATCAGGTTTTTTATTCTTGAAGGAGACCTAGGGTAAATGAAGGGTGAGAACATGCCTAGTAATCATAGGAAAATGAGATAGATCAAGAAAATTAAAACTTCCTCATGAAAAATCAATCATATAAAATGTTATAGGAGTGAGTCTTGATGGTGTGAGAAAAAATTTAGAAGAAGAAAGTGAAAATTGAGGTTGTAGAGATAATTTTTCAAGAATGGGTTTTTGAGAAGGTTAAAATAAACACCTCAACTTCTTAGCAGTTGTGCTAAATTGAAAAGGATTCTACATATAAGTAAAAATATAATTTTTTGGAGTATATTGGGATAAAAAAAAAATGATAAATGTCTGAGGTCATAAGATGAGGAATTTGAAAAGTTCTATCCATTCTTCTAAGGCAGTTCCATGTCATTCTCAACCATGTTTTCAAGTGATAGAATAAATATTGAAGTTATGAACATAAAATGAGTTTTTGAAGCCTATTTTATGCTTTTAAAATGCAAAGGACTCCCCAAGGGTCATGAAAATTAAATTTTGCAAGTATAGGTGGGACTGTTTGAAACAAAAGTTCTCAAGTTTTAATGAAAATTGTAGGTATAGGAAATATTTTGGAGCTTCATGATGAAATATTTAGCTCCTCGAATATCCTATGGTATCTACTAGGTGGTCATGAAATTACTTGAGAACGATGTGTGGAGATTTTCAAAGTTTTAGGTGAATTTATCTCTTCTATCGCTAGAAGAATGTGCAGACATGGTGTGTGAAGGATGTTTGAATTCTTAGTCATGTTACCTAAAGCAATAAATGGATGAGGGAGTCTAGTACATACCAAAAATGATCCTTTAAATTTTATAATTTCCCTGATAAAGCATTATATGGAATTTTTTATCATACTTCTTGCAATTGTGTTATAAGTGTCTTTATTAGCTGACTAGATTCTGAGATGACCTGTAAGCTTTTCATTTTATCTTTGTACTTAAATGGTGAATTTCAGTGTTATTAGATGAAGTAAGATTAAATCCTCTCAAATTAAATGTTCTTGGTGCCAAATCTAATGTATCTTATACAAACTGGGTGATTTAAAGGACTCAACAGGTAAGTTTGTGACAGTCTCAAAGGAATGATATTGTACCTTCAAAGTTTTGGGTCATATGCTATTGTATTATGTAAATGAATGCTTTGAAATTTTGGTGATCTTATTTTGTGAGGGAATTACATGGTTACACTCTCTAAAAGTTATATTCTAGTTACTACAAGCTCTTATTCAACAACCTATGGTTTGGTCCATCAAACCCTACATGTGCAATTCTCTTGAAGATCAAATGTTTGGCACTTAATGGTCTAAATGCAACATGCTCGTGTCTGTCTCAAAGAGTAGTGTAGAAGTCTCTTCTCTCATTTAATGGTGTTATTGTAGTTATATCAAGATGAGAAACATTCAAAATGGATATATTCTTTTTCATAATATTGTTTCCCTATCACATTGGGTTTTTATGAAGAAATAATACACTGAGGTGTTTTTATTGATAGTGTGGATGCTTCTAGGTCTATCTCTCAGATGTGAAGACATTAAACTTCTTGCACTATATGCATGAATGAGTCTCCCTAAATCTTTCACTATATGTAGGTCCTCAAGCTTGAAAGCTTTATGATCGAGATGTTAAAGTTTGCATAAGATTCTTTATACTTTGTCTCATTTTTGCTTCATGAGGAGATTTGTTTCCATGGATATTGAAGAGGTCAAGAGTCCATCTAATTTCTTGAAAATAATAGTAACATGTATGAAGGGATTGTACATGTTAGTAGATTCTTATGGACTATGAAGAATAACATAAATGAACTATTATATGCTCTGCCTTGTCCTCAAAGCACTTACAATTGAGATGCACACTTTCCACATGTCACAGTCATGACTATGTGATCATGTTTAAAAATATGAACTCTCTTCTTTTTAATGCTCAATATTGTGAGAGATAGATCATGTACTCAATGTGTCTTATAAGTTTAAATGGAAGTTGAATAATGAAATGGAGAAGGCTCAAGGGTTGTAAAATATGCTCAAGAAGGTCTGAAAATACTAGAAGACAAGGTCCTAGTCGCCATATTAGAAGACAAAGACATAGTAACTAATAAGTCTGACTTCACCTAAGCCATGTCTGAGATTTCAGAACCTATAAATGATTGAAAATGGTTTAATTCATAACTCTTGTCCTTTATAGGAACATAAGAGACTATGAAAGAAAGGTAAACGAAGGGAATATCAAGATGATCTAGTAAAGGATTTTTTAATTCATTTTTAGAAGTATTTTGGTTATCTCTTGAGCTTCTCAGTTCAAGTTGAAAAAGGATGAAAGACCAAAATGGTTAGAATGTGAAGTGAAAGAGTGAAGAAGAAGAAGTATGCTTATTTACAAATATTTTCTATGTTGCTAGAAAAGGATTGCTGCAAAGATCAAGGTGTGTGTGCATAAAATATGTGAATAAATGATGAAGATGAACTAAAACTGAGATCACATATGTTGATGTAAGGAAATATGAAGAAGGTGGTGAAAATAAAATTATGAAATCCTGAGTTTTAGCTCAAAAATTTAAACTTTGGCTCTTCCATTGCAAGTAGGTTCTTAGTTGGGAATTGAAGTGGGTGCTTCATGATCATTGTAATTGGTATAGAAAATTTTGTCTTAGTATTTCTTTGGTCCTATGTGGGTTTTTTCCCTTATTGGGTTTCCCATCAAAATTCTTGTGTCCTTATGTATTTTTTATTTCTTTTTTCATGATAGCATGTTTTGATTAGTTTATGGTTAAATGGAATTTGTTGAATGTGATCTTGATTGTTAAGCACAAATTTATAATTTTTAAGGGCACTAATTCACCCCCTCCCCCTCTCATTTCTTGAATGTTAAACAATTATTATCAGAGTAGGTACCTTTAGGAGAAATTGTAACCAATTCAAGGAGATCCTTCTTACAAAAACATGGATAGCAGTCAAGGTCTCTCCATGACCCAATCACCTCTTTTTAGTGGAACTAATTACACCTTTTGGAGTTTTAGAAAGAGTGTATATCTTAAATATCTTGGACATGATATATGGGTAGAAGTTGAAAATGGATGCACCATTCCTTGTACACTTATCACTTCAACAGATGAAAAATTAGCTCATGATAACAACTTAAGAGCCATGGATGCCATTCTTTATCGACTATCTGAGATATATTTTATAAAGTTCATGTACTACAAAACTACTAAGTAAATGTGGGACAAATTAAAGACCATATATGAGGGTGATGAGAAAGTAAAACTTGCCAAATTACAGACATAAAGAGCATAATTTTGAGGCCTAAAAATGAAATAGGATGATAGCATTGCTTAATATCTGCAAAGAGTGAATGAAGTGTTAAACATGATAAGATGACTAGGTGAAAAGAAACAGGAATATGTAATTGTCCAAAAATTACTAAGATCTCTGACTTCTAAATATGATGCAAATTTCTCATCTGTGGAGGAATCCAAGGACATAACCAAGCTAAGTTTGGATGAGGTTCATGGTATCTTAAGTGCATATGATTTAAGAACCTTTGGAACAAAATCAGGTAAGAAATAATTTTCTTTCAAAGATAACAAATAACCAAATCCAAAGAGAAGCAAAGATAAAGAAGAATCTGATATGGAAATTGATGATGAGAATATAGAGGCCTTTTTTGTGAAAAAACTTAGAAAAGGTTGAGGTAAATATAAAGGAAAATTTCCCTTGAAATTTTTCAATTGTTTCCAAGTAGGTCACTTTATATCAAAGTTCCCTCACAAGAACAAAGAGGAGAAGGATGAACATGAAGAAAAATTTAAAAGACATATCAAGCAGAAAAATAACTTTAAGAAAGAAGGAAAAAGGAATGTTTTCAAAAGTAAAAGAAATATCTACTCTAAGGAGGATTCAAACTCAACTGAATCAAGTGATATCAGTAGTTCTGAGAGTGAGAAGGATGAAGCCTAATATGAAACTTTGTTCATAGACTTTGAAACATCTCATGAATGTAGCTATAAAGGAAAAAATCATGTTGAAGTTGAAGACTCGGATGAAGAAGATGTTGTGGTATACCTTGAAGGTGAATTGGTGAGTGCTCTTGAAGATTTGTAACTATCTAGAAAGAAGTACCATAAACTGAAATCTAAGATGAAGGAATATAAGGAAAAAATTATTATCTATGAAGATAAACTCAAATGAAGGAGAGAGGGGGGGAAGATGAATTCAAGGAACTAAAATCTCAACTATATATCAGTATCATTCACATCTAAAGAAGAATAATGCATAATACTCAAATTAGAAATGGAATATCTAAAGAATGAACTGGATCAGATGTCAAGCAAGGTGAATTTATTTGAGAAGTATGATAAAATCACACATGATCTAGCTGATTTTCTAAATAGACAAAGAGATGCAAGTGATAAATTAGGATTAGGATACAAAGAATATGACAAAGAGGTTGGAACAACTGATAAGAAAAATGAAAATATTACTCCACAATCATCTCATACAAACAAGAAGATAAAATTGACCATCTCAAGAATATGTTGTTGGATTTGGCAAAAGCACTTTAGAAACTCCCATGCTATGAAGTACTCCCATTATTTTTATTATTATTTATTTTCACATATTATGTTTGGTCATAAAGATATAAAAAAGAACTGTAAGAAAATTTTATGCTAAAGGACATGGTACGCATTATAATTCACAAACATGAAAATAATACAAATATGAAATGTTTGAGATCAGACATGGGTGGTGAGTTTTGGTCTAATGAGTTTGATACCTTCTGTGAAGAGAATGGAATAAGGAGACCATTTTCATCAGCTAGGACACCTCAACAAAATGGGTTGGTTGAGAGAAATAATAGAAAAATTTAAGAGATGGCTATGATAATGTTGAATGAATCCAAAATTTCATATGGCTATTCGAGATAGGTAGTATGTACAAATGTATACATCTTGAATAGGGAAAAAACAAGAGTGAATAGAAATAAGACACCATATGAGCTTTGAAAATAAATGTCAGAAAATGTAAAACATCTTAGGGTGTTTGGGAGTAAATGCTACATTAAGAGATATGAGGATGATAGGAAAATTTGATTCTAGATATGATTAAGGGATATTTCTAGGATATTCAGTAGTGAGTACAACATATAGGTGTTATAATAAAAGGCTCCAAAATATATTAGAAAGCACTAATGTCAAATTTGATGAATCCTATCCTTTCAAGATCAAACCTCAGCCCAAAAGAGATGAAGAATATGTAGAATACAAACCTCCTTGCATAGAAGTTCAAGAAGATGGTAAGGAGGAAGAAAGTTGTCATGAATAAGTTGATGAAGAACAAGAGAGACCTGATACAAAGACATCTTCAAGGAAGGTAAGGAAGGATCATCCAGGTAATCAGATTATTGGAAGTAAAGCTACAGACATACTCACAAGAAGGAATTTGAAAAATATGAAAACTCGTGAGAATATAGCTATCCTATCCATGATAGAGCCCAATAATTTTGAATAATCTAACAAAGATCAGCATTGGGTGAAAAAAATGAATGAGGAACTTGATCAAATTAATAAGTGTGAGACTTGGCATCTATTTCCTAGACCCAAGGATAAAAATGTTATCAACGCAAAAAAAAAAAATTAAAAATAAGATGAATGAATATTAAATCGTCACTAGAAACAAGGTAAGGTTAGTTTGTAAAGGATATAATCGAGTGGAAGGAGTAGACATTGAAGATACTTTTATAGTTGTGGCAAGAATAAAGGCAATTAGAATGTTCTTTTCCTATACTAGCTTAAAAGGATTCTGAGTTTATTAGATGTATGTGAATTCAAAATTCCTAAATGGAACCTTAGAAGAGGAGGTTTACATAGAGCAGGTAGATATTTTTATACTCGCATATGAGCATGATTATGTATGTAAACTAAATAAATCACTCTTTAACTTGAAGCAATCCCCTAGAGCCTGGTATGTAAGGCTAGATAATTACCTCATAGAGCAAGGATTCAAGAGAGGAGATGTTGACAACAATCTATATGTAAAGAATGAGAATGGGAAGAAACTGATAGTGATAGTATATGTATATTAAATTATTTTTGGTAGCAGTAAAGATAAAATGGAAAAAATATTTGTAGAAGTAATGAAACAAGAGTTTGAGATGTCAATGCTAGGAGAGTTTAAATACTTTCTTATACTGTAAGTGAGCCAATCAGCGGATGGCATATTCATAACATAGGCAAAGTACATCAAGGAAATGCTAAAAAAAATCATGTGGAATATTGCAAAGAAGTGAGCACTCCCATGATCAAAGGATGCAAACTAAGAAAATAATATGATGCTCAAAAATTGGATCAAACATTATATAGGTCTATGATAGGTAGCTTTCTCTATAAGACGGCCTCTATGCCTGACATCATGTAGGTCATTGGAATAGTAGGAAGATATAAAGTTGATCCAAGAGAAAGGCATATGAATTTTGTCAAAATAATCTTTAGATACCTCAAAGGTATGGTCCATGGTACCCAAGGAGTAAAGGATTCAGTCTAAAAGCATACATAGATGTTGATTGGGTAGGTAATGTGGATGATAGAAAGAGCTCTAGTGGTGGTGTTTTCTTTTTACATGTGAATGTTTTGTGTCCTATATGAGTAAGAAGCAATCCTAAGCAATATTCTATAGCATTATCTACTTGTGAATCAGAATACATTGCATTTGCTATATGTTGCACACAAGTGCTATGGATGAGACAAATATTGAAAGACTACAAAGTAGATTATGAAAGGCCCACTCCTATATATTGTGATGACACAAGTGCAATCATTGTATCTAAGAATCTTGTAATGCATTCCAAGACCAAATAATTCCCAATCAAGTACCACTTCTTGAGAGATCAAGTCGGTAAGGGAAAAGACAACCTTGAATATGTGCCTACCAAAGAGTAGCTAGCATATCTTTTGAAAAAACCATTACCAAGAGAAGCATTTGAACATTTTATACAAAAATTGGGACTTAGGCCTACTCCTAAATGACATTGAATACAAACCTGCAAGGTGGAGCTAACCATAATTTCTTAGCTTCAAGAAATGAGAGGAACATGCATAGATATAGGTGGAGAATGGTCACTGAGAATATGCCTTTGTCATTAATGGAAAAATGGGGAGAATGAAAAGGTGAAGGAGGTGTTTTCCATCAATGAAAAAGGGGGAGTTTGTTGAAAAAGATGTCATTGATGATTGACAAGCTTGAGCAGGTATGTCACTCTTCATGAGGTCTTATGTTATAGTGTCTTATGTCCTACATTATAATGTGTCAGGTGATTCAATGTATTTTCATGGGTTCAAGGTTCTAGCATGAAGTCATCATGGTGTATGGTGTCATTGAGTAATTCTGGTGTCCATACCATCTCCTAATCATGTTCTTAAAGTTTGAAACACGTCTCATTTTTCTTTAATTGTCTCTAAGGGTCAAGCAGTGTTTGGCTTAGAAGTGTGATAATGCATGGTTTAGGTTTGTCTCAATGAAGAAGTGCGATTTTAAAATTTCTTATTTCTTGGTATTAATGCAAAATGTGTCCAAATTATTCGTAAATATGTTTCAGAGGAGTGAGGGTTGTCTCTTAGTTCTCTCCAAGTCATATTTTTGTGTTCAAAGTGAAAACAAGCCAAACTAGGTCCAATGCAAAGGTTTATTTCTAGTTCGCCATGGTATATGATGTTTTGTAGGTATGATATGGTTGTTCCCAACTTGTGAAGATGGAGAAATGATGTAGCCAAGTTACACATTTAGTCATTTAAGAGGACAGATCATCAAATTTCTCAAACTTTGTAATGTGAAGATTAAGAATAAAGCCTAAAAAGGCTTATAAATGCAAGAATTTGATCAGACATCACCTTTAATCACTTATCAATAATGAATTTTTCTATTAACTTCATTCCCTATTTCAACAACATGTCCACATGCATAATCAATTATCAATATGACCCAAATCTCTATAAAATAAAATTTACCATGTTTTACCTTCTAGCACCTTCCACTAGATTTTGTGTTCTTAGCTTCAAATGTATCAAATCTTGACCTTTGGTTCCATATCTCCACCAATCCTCTAATCCCTGATCCATTTACTCAATTAAAGGTGAGAGAAAATTTCATAACTGTTAAGACAATAGTCTATTGCCAATCTCCTTGGCTTGAACTATTATTACTAGCTTCATGTAACTATACCTTTGCATACACTATAGCTTGGATATTTCATATAACCTTAGGAAAAGGTAATATCCTTCATTCACTCCCTTATAATCATTCAACAAGTGCTTTCAGAGTGTCCAAAACTTCAAACTTCCTTTGTTTGGTCAAAATTGTCATCTAAGTTCTCAAGACAAGATTGTTAGCTCTAAACATTGAATGTAGGTTATAGGGCTACCCAAAAACGTTAAATATCTTCACTAGTTCACATATTCCAATTCAAACCTACTCCTAAAAACTCATAGCCAATTCACTATACAACTCCTCTTTTGTATTTGGCTCTAAAACCCTTAATTAGGTCTTGAAGATAATATTGTTAAGCATAAATATCAATTGAGACTTTTTAAAGATGAAATTAAGGGTGAATATGGTACCCATTATTCTAATCATGCATTGTTCCAAGTTTTAATTTCAAGCTCCTTCCCTGTCATGGACTTCCTTTGTAAAAGAGATAAACTTATTAAGTCTAAATTGTGTGTTACAGTCTTTACAAAACTGGTAAGAAAATCTTTTTATTCATCCAATGAAAATTTATAATTAGTTTTGGAATATTTATAGGACAACCTTGAAAAATTTTCTTACAAATTTTGAGTCAAAATGCGTTGATTTAACACGTCTAATCTCAAGCCCTAGCAATACCTGGACTATGCAACATAGATAACCCAAGGAGCTTATAAATGTCTTAAAAATTCCAAAAATCATTTCCCAAGCCTACAAATTTACTAAGAGGTTTGTCATTATATCCTTCATCTTATTTTATTACCAATAGGGCTATTATATGGGTTCAAATTGTGGATACTTACCTTTTTCTCCTTGTTGGGACTGAAATTACTTGTATTATACTTTGTCTCAGGGTTTTGAGGTCTTGATCAACAAACATATCCTTTTCATATTGGTCTTCAACCTTCTAGTAGGGAAAGGATATCCTTAAACCATGTCCATTCTAACTTATAACACCATGGAACAATATAATCTCCTTTTAAGAACTCAGACTTCTAACACAGTCAAAGTTATCAACACAAAACAAATTGTATTAAGCTTACTCCCCAACCTCATCATGAATAGCTTAGCTTCATAAGGTATTCATTCTCTATCTCTTTCCTATCAACACCTCATTTACACACCTCCTTCCTCAATATCATAACACACATACTTGCAAAATATCAAAACATTGTCCCTTCAAACAATGATAATACAATTTTAGGCATGAATTATAAGATATTGATGCATGTAATGAATAATAGAAACTTATTCATCCTTCAAGCTTGATACAATCACTTCATTACATCTTATTCACATTTTTTTTTCATTAAGAAGATCTCTTACCATAGTTCATAAGCCTCAAAACATCCAAAAGTATTGCATTACCTTAATAGATCTGTGACACAGTTTCTAGCATTCACTAGCATGTTGAGGACAAAGTAATCCCAATCTATCCACTTGAAGACTATCTTGATGCTTGAGAACCTCCTTTGCATACTTCTAGGAAGTTATTTTATCACACAATTGACTCAAAAAAACGATTTACTAATATCTTGGACAATACATAGTTACAAAATTCGATTTTATTGCATTAATTAATCCTTACATGCAAAATTTCATGATCCTCTGAGTTCATTTCTCCTCAATCTCAAATAATCTCCTCTTCCTATATTCCTCAAAATGTATTCCCCTCCTTTTCTCTCCCCAACTAACTTGAATATATCCTCTTTAAAACATATCACATGTAGAAACCTAACTAACTTCTTGGTTCTTGGTAAGTCTTTTTCATTCCTATTAACATACTAGGAGGCATTTTGACTTTAGTTTAATCATTTATTACTCACACATACATTTTAGGACTTATTCTCCGCATTATTAGACCCACCATACACTTGGAAAATCCAAGAAACTTTGTGACTTACCCTTTCCACACTCGAAAAAAACCCTTATTGGCATATTTACATGCTTTATAGTTTAAATGAAAAATTTGCATGGAAATCAACATTTTTGAAATTTCACACTCTTGTACACCTAAGACCCTCTCTTTCCAACCCAAGTTGGTCTAATGACTATGAAAATTGGAATTGGTTGATGTCTCTTGATGATGCCCTTGCATCAAGAAACCTTGTACAAGGCATATAAAGGTGCAAAAAGTCAGTTTTCAAGGTTGTTGATGCTTGAAGGAGACCTAGGGTAAATGAAGGGTGAGAACATACCTATTACTCATATGCAAATGATATGGGTAAAGAAAATTCAGAAAGCCTCATGAAAAATAAATCATGGGATATGGTAGAGGAGTGAGTCTTGATGGTGTGAGAAACAATTCAGAAGAAGAAAGTTAAAATTGAGGTTGTAGAGACAATTTTTCCAAGAATGGGTTTTTGAGAAGGTCAAATTAAGAACCTCAACTTATAAGCAATTGTGATAAATTGACAGGGATTCTTTAGATAAGTAATAAGAGAATTTTTTGGAGGAAATTATGGTAAAAATAAAATGCAGAGGGTATGAGATCATAAGATGAAGAATTTGAAAATTTCTATCTACTCTTTTAAGGAAGTTCCATGTCATCCTCAACCATGTTTTTAAGAGATAGAATAAATATTGAAGGTATGGGCATAAGATGAGTTGTTGAAGACTATTTTTTGCTTTGAATGTACAAAGGAATCCCTAGCGGTCATGAAAACGAAATTGTGCAAGTATAGGTGGGAGTATACGGAACAGAAGTTCTCAAGTTTCCATGAAATTTACAGGTATAGGCATGTTTTTGGGGATTTATGATGAAATATTTTTCTCCTAAAATATATTATGGCATCTATTAGGTGGTCATAAAATTACTTGAACAAGATGTGCAAAGATTTTTGAAGTTTTAGGTGAATTTCTCTTTTCTATCGCTAGAAGAATGTGCAATCACGGTATGTGAAGGTTGTCTGATAGCTCAGTCATGTTACCTAAACCAATAAATGGATGAGGGATTCTAGTACAAATAAAAAATGACCCTTTAAAACTTATAATTACCCTGATAAAGTGTTATATATGGACTTTGTTATCATAGTTCTTACAATTGTTTTATAACTATCTTAATTAGTTAATTGGATATTGAGATGACATGCAAACCTTTCATTATATCTCTACACTTAAATGGTGAAAGTCGGTGTTATTAGATGCAATAACATTGAATCCTCTCAAAGGTCATGTTATTGGTGCTAGATCTACTGTATCTCATGCAAACTGGGTGTTTTGAAGGACTGAGCAGGCCATTTTTTGACAATCTCAAAGGAGTGATACTATACCTTCAAAGTTTTAGTTCATATTATCTTTTATTATGTAAATCAATGCTTTGAAATGTTGGTGAGCTCATTCAGTGAAGGAGTCACATGGTTTGAATACTATGAAAGTTAAATTCCAGTTTCTATTCAATGACCATTGGTTTGGTCCATCAAACCCTACTTGTGATTTTTATCTTGAAGATCAAATGTTTGGCACTTATTGGTCTAAATGACACATGAGCCTTTATCTTAGAGAGTAGTGTATAATTATCCTCTCTCCTTGAATGGTGTTATTGCAGTTATATTAGGCTGAGAAAGATGCAAAATGGATATCTTCTTTTTCATAAGACTATTTTCTTGTCACAATGGATCTTCATGAAGAAATAATGCATTGAGGTATCTTTCTTGATGGTGTGGATGCTTCTAGGTCTATCTCCCATATATGAAGACATTAAACTTCTTGCACTATATGCATGACAAGTATCCCTCGGTCTTGCATTGTATGTAGGTCCTCAAACTTGAAATTTTCATGATGGAGATTTAAAATTTTGCACAAAATTCTTTATAATCTGTCTCATATTTGCTTTATGAAGAGCTATGTTTCCTTGGTGATTGAAGATGTCGAGACTTCGTCTTCTTTCTTGAAAATAGTATTAACCTGTATGAAGGGACTGTATGTGTTAGTGGATTCTTATGGACTATGAAGAAGAACTTAAATGAAATGTTCTAGTCCTTACCTTGTCCTCAAAGCACTTGTGATTGATATGAATTTTTTTACATGTGATAGTCATGATTGTGTGATCGTGTTTAAACATATGAACTCTCTTCTTTCTCATGCTCAATACTGTGAGAGATGGATCCTTTAATTAATTTTTCTTCATGAGTTCAAATGGAAGATGAATAATGAAATGACGAAGGCTCAAGGGTTGTAAAAGATGCTCAATGTGTTAGTAACGTAATCTCAATATGCAACTCCTTGAAGAAGGTCTGAAATTGCTAGAAGACAAGGTCTTAGTCGCCATATTAGGAGACAAAAACAAAGTAACTAACAAGTCTGACATCTATTGAGCCATGTTTGATATTTCAGAGCATGTAATTTATTGAATAGGTATTAAGTCATAACTCTTTTTCTTTATAGGCACATAAGATACTATGAAAGAAACAGAAACAAATGGAATATCAAGATGATCTAGTAAAGGAAGTTTTTATTCATTTTTAGAAGTATATTGGTTGTCTCTTCATCTTATTAGTTCGATTTGAACATGAATGAAATACCAAAAGGGTGAGAATGTGAAGTGAAAGAGTCAACAAGAAGAAATATGCTTATATACAACAAATTTCTATGTTGCTAGAGAAGGCTTACTGCAGATATCAAGATGTGTGTGCAAAAAAATGTTGAATAAGTGATGAAGAAGAATTGAAACTGAGATCACAAATGTTGATGCAATAAAATATGAATAAGGTGGTCAAAATCAACTGATGAAAGCCTAAGTTGTATCTCGAAAAGTTGAAATTTGGTGCTTTAATTACAAGTAGGTGCTTGCAAATTCAATCAAGTAGGTTTTTGGTTTGGAATTGAAGTCGGTGCTTCAAAATGAAGTAGGTGCTTCATGATCATTGTAATTGGTGCAGCACATTTGTTCTTTGTATTTATTTGATCCTTTTGGGTTATTTCCTTTATTGGGTTTCCCACATAAATTCTTTTGTCTCCTTGTGTTCTTTTTTTTCTCTCATAACAACATGTCTTGGATGGTCTATGGTTAAATTGAATTTAGTTAATGTGATCTTGATTGTTAAGTACAAAGTTACATGTTTGTAAGGGCACAGATTCACCCCCTCCCCCTCTCAGTGCTTGAATGTTCAACATGTAGGGGAATTTTTTTTCTCCAAATGACTAGGGATGATTCCCTATGTAGCTCCACATACCTTCCTTGGCTATTTTTGTGCCCTTCATTCCTGTGTAAAACTCTTTGTGGTCATGCCAAAAAATGGAAAATAAGAACAAAAACTTTAATTTCAACGTGAGCCAATGTTAGAAGGATATTATTATTTATTATTATTATTTCCCAATGATCAACTGTTTATCCAAACTATCATTTTAAATGGTGGAAGATGAGTGTTTCATAAGCAAAGAAAAGGTTTAAGAATTGGGCAAGTAAACTTCCATAAAACTAACTTCATGCTTCAAGAAATTATATATATATATATATATATATTCAAAAAAATTAATGTGACTTCAAGAAAAAATACAATAAAATATAATGTTCAATATTCAATGTGAATGTCTCGTTTGAAAATAGTATTCAAAAAATTCTTGTTTAATTAGATTTATTGTTATGGATCTTAATTTATTGTTATGGTAATTAATATTAACATAACTAATACAAGAGGGTATGGTACCTCTTATGTGCCCAAAACAATACAAACATTGGTGTGGTCGAACTAGGAGGATAGACATTTCTAGCTTACTTTCATAATTGGTTAAATGGCATACATTATTTAACAAAATAAAAATACTACAATATGAATTGATAACTAGATCCATGTTTTCCTTACATCAAGTAGTCACGTCTCGAATATAATAATATGCTCCTATTAAATTCTCCTATAGAACCATATTTAATGTCCTTAACTTGAATTTACATGTTCCATGATGATAAGTAATTCTCTTATTGATCATGTATGATGCATTAGACACAAAAAAACAAGCTCAAAATGAATCACCAAGGCAATAAGGGCTAGTATGGCTACATGAATAGTTTTAAAACATGCAGGAATTACACCTAGCTTAGGTACCACCATTTTTTAGTTCAACAATATGAGTTATTTAGGAAAAAATCATTAATTCACCCTTTCTCTATTAGCAAGTATAATAGAATTACATGGAATGATAATCAAAATAATAGCATAAGAACACCAAAAGAAGGGAAAAAAGGTTTAATATTCAAGCATATATTAATCAGCCACTCCAAGAGGTAAACCGCCAAAACCTACAAATAAGATTCAAATGCACAATATGACAATAAAATACTAATTACAACCACATATAAATACCTTACTTATGGTATAGAAAGCAGCTAGGCTGACCCTATTACCAATATTAAGCATTAGAAATTAATATATGACAAAGAAAGAGATTACATTGGCCAGAAATTTCCCATACATATCCCAATAAATCTTATAGTAATAGATTAAGGAAACGGAAAAAGGTACATAGACTGTCAATGTTTTACCAATCATCCATGAGGATATTATAAACCAATAATATTCAAAGAATGTTTAATACCATCAATATTTAACATCCTCAATATATAATGTAGACTAAACGAAAATAAATATAGAATATAATAACAATTGCACCCTAAAATGCAAGGATACACTAAGGTTAAAGAGTTGAAAAAAAAATATTGTGTTGTAATTCTAATATGTAGCAGTAAAATATTGAAACTCGAAAGTAAAAAAAATCATAATCCCAAGACCTAAAAATTAAAAATAGATTTCTGAAGGCTAAACCTTGATATCTGAATTGCTTAAAAACCCTTAACTCAAAACCCATTGGAAACTAGGAAAAATAATTACTACAAAACACAAATATTTTATGCGCGAAACATTAAAACATAAACTCAATAATCTAGCAAGAGAAAAGTCTTGAATTAGAAAACTGAGGGAGCTTGAAAAGTTGGTTGATATAAATCGTGACTATGTTATTTAAAACTCAAAACTTTTAAATTCTTTTTCAGAGCTAGAATTGGAAGCGGAATACACGTCATTGATTGCAATAGTGAATTTTTTTAAGCTAATAACCTTAAGAATATGAAAAATAGATTGATATAAAATGTAACTATCATACTTAAAACCCAAACACTAAAACCTATAACCTAAATTCCGACACCTAAATCCCAACAAATTTGTGACCTGAAATGGGAAAATAATAAATGAAACCTAAAATTTGTAAAATCCAAATCTTGAAAAGTATGAATATGAAAACCTTGAAATTATTGAAACTTGAAATTTGTAAACATAAACTATGGATCCTTAAAAACACATAAATTAGATTAATATAAAACTTACCCAAAAGCTAAATAGCTTAAAATTTAAAACTAGAAATCTCCAAACCTTAAAGTCCCATAAACGTAATTAAATAAAAAAAGTTCAAAATTGAATTTCAAAACCCCTAAACCTAAATCACTATAAACCATGAAATATGAAATATGAAATATGAAAACCCCTTATACCAAAACTCAAAAACCTTGATCCTTAAATTTTTGAAAACAAAAAAAAAGATTGATATAAAACATAATTATCTTGTTTAAAACCCAGAAACTAAAATTAAAAACCCAAAAATGCCAAAACTTAAAAATCTTAAAATGATTAACCATAAAAAAATTAAGTTTTTGAGTTTGGTATTTTTCTTATTTACAATCAGGTTGGGGTTATAAATATGATGTTTATTTAGATTATTAAATAACATTTAGATCAAAGTATACATATATAGTCATTTGCAAGATATGTCAATTAAAACATGTATTGAAAAGAGTGATATGCAAGAAAGAAAGTGCTAACTATTTCATTGGTTTGGAAGATGATTTGGGTGTGTTTAAATTATTAACATGTTGAAAATGTCTTGTGGATACTTTATCTTTGATTCTAGAAGTGTACAAAACATTATGACAAAATTGTTATTTTCAGACAACTATTTGGTGATTTGTCACCTATTTGGTGATTTTGTCAAGATGGATAATTGATTTTTACAACTTGATGTGCCTTAAAAATTATTGTTATATTCCTTGATATAAGATATGAGGTCTTTTAGGTGTGTGATTTCATTTTTAATCAACCAAAAAGACCCAAAAATCTAACCGTGGGTGAAACCCCTACAAAAATCTTAGTTTTTGGGTTGACATGCAATGTATATTCTACTTATGTTTGCACTACTTCGAAGAGGAATCAAACCACATGTAGTTATCTATATAGACATATGATGTATGTATGGATGATACATATGATTTATGTATGGACTATAATATATGTGATAACCTGGTTAATTTTTAACACCTTGTAATATCTTAACTTCGTTGTGCTTGATTTTGCCGTGAGAACCCTTGGATTCAGAAGATTAATTCTTGAACCAAGTTTAAAATGCTTGAAACTTTTGTGGGAGATAATGTTTTATTTTTCCTGGGGGGAATGTTTCTAATGTCTTCTGTAGCTTTAGGGAAATATAAGAGAGCTTTATATATGATTTTTTGGTGATGTTTTTCTAAGACATCAAGTGAGTAAATGAGTGTATTTGAATTTCTTTCAAATGGTTTTTAGGTTTAATTTCATTTTAAGGTTGACCCATAGGGATAATAATAAACCATATAAGATATCAAATTGAAAAAGTCACCTTTGGGTGGCCCTAGATAAAATCGCCAGTTTCAAACCAAACTATTGGATAGTGTGGTTTAAGAGGGAAATGAGGTGTTATAAAGTTTTGTACATAATAAATAGGATGGATGGACTACTTTTTAATGATGAAAGCATTAATGTGATCCACTTAGATGTGTAATGAGGAGTGAAATTTTTTCAATAGGACTAGAGGCATAGAAATTATGCTCAAAATAAGTGTCAATACTCACATTATCAAGTGAGAAATTATCAAATATAAACACTATAGAAATATATGAAACATTAAAGTGTAATATAATAATAAATTTGATCAAGATAGAATAACCAACATAATCACACCAAGAGGCATGACTTAAAGTGGATGGAGGCACGATGCTACTTTAGCATTTAGTCAACCATCCTTGAGAGTCCAACAACTCTTGCAGTTTAAATCTGATGGCCTGGATTCCCTACACTTTTAATTGGCTATGCTCCAAATAACTCCCATTTTTGTAAAGGATTTTTTAGCCAATAACAATCTCAATAAAAATTTCCCATCCGTAGCATCCATACGAGAGTCATTTGAAAGAGATTGAATAAATTACACTTGCGTGAATAATCTGAACTAGACCGAGAAGGAAAAGCGAGCATAAATCACATATATTCTTTGGGTAAGAACAAATTATAGTGGAGCATATATTATTTTGGTAGAAACATGTGCCGTATGGAACATGAAAGTATCTATTTCCCACCATTTTCTTATTATTTTGGTAGAAACATGTGCCGTATGGAACATGGACAGTGGAGACAAAGTTGTAGCCACCTGCAAAGAGTGTTTGTAGATAAGAATTCAAAATGAAGGAAAATATGGGAGATATATAAACAATTATTTACTTTCAAAAGAGTTTTCTCTTAAAATCATTCGTTCTTATCATTTGGGTGGGGAAAAAATTGATGTTTATGTTTATATTTTGAAGAGTTGTGTTTTGTACAACCGTTCTATATTTCTCTCTTTTAGAATGATATTTATCTCTTTATTTATTTTTTTAAATTTCTTTATGTCCTTGTAGATCACTTGGGTTTGGTTGGAATATATGATTGTTGGAATATTTTATTTTTGAATTGGTAAATATGGTTATTAAGTTGAACTTATTTTGAAGACTTAAATATTAATATTGACTAGCTATTAAAATATGGACAATCTATCACCTTTTAATGTTTAGAGCTAAAACCCTTCATGATAGTTTCAAATGTTAAATCCAATACCAAAAGTTCTAATTATTCATGGAATAAGAAAACCATGAGATGACATTAATATTTCAACATTTCCTAAAAAAAATTGTGTGAAAGTATTTCTATTTTTTTATTTATATTAATATTAAGAATAAGTTTCATTTGTGTTTAACAGTTTTGAATATATATTTATATTATATTTTCCCTATTTTCTGAAAAAATATTCACACAAGTGATAATGGATGTTGTGTTATAATATGTTTTCCCGTAATTGAAATGCAAGTGAACACGCACATCTCCCATAGGGTAGGAGTAGTAAGTTGGTCAATCACAAAATAAACATATGATGTATAGCTAATGGCGAGGGAGTGCATGATTGGTGGGGGACATAGTGACATTGCATGCCCTACTTCCAGTGATTGTTCCTCCTTCTTGTGCCTACCCAACTCGGCCTCCCACTCAAAGGGGATCTACCTGGGGTATTTGTACTATTATATTATTGAAGATGAGTTTTCATCTAAGGGCTCCCCATTAATGAGTGGTGAAAACAGACATGGTGTGGACGGCGACAGAAGCTTCTCTCCTTTTTCCATGGAAAATGAAAGGCATAGTAAAATGTATGGTAAGAAGGGATATTATTGTAAGAGGGAGGCGAAGGTGGAGCCATTCCAATGGTTAGTGATCATGTAAGAATGTTAATTGCTTGTATTCATGGAGACACACTTATAGATTATTATTGTATATTATTGAAGATGAGTTTTCATCTAAGGGCTCCCCATTAGTGAGTGGTGAAAATGGACGTGGTGTAGACAGCAACAGAGGCTTCTCTCGTTTTTACATGGAAAATGAAAGGCGTAGTAAAATGTATGGTAAGAAGGGATATTATGGTATGAGGGAGGCGAAGGAGGAGCCATTCCAATGGTTAATGATCATGTAAAAATGCTAATTGCTTGTATTCACACCAACACACTTATAGATTATTATGTACTTTAAGTCTAGAAATGTTTTTTTCAGTAGGTGTATATAACAACTATTATTTTTCTATTTATATTTAAATTTTTGATCAACTTTACAATCTTACTTTTACTATATAAAAAAGTGATGTTGAAATGAAATTGTCCCTTCTATTAATGTAAGGGTTAATTATCTCAATATAATAATCTTTTTTGTGGGGAATTATATTGTTCTACATTTCTTCTCCTTTTCCACTCCTTGTATATAATGTAATTCTTATTGTTTCTAGAATATTGGTGACTATGGGTGTTTAGGGTATGGATGCATCTAAGCATTTTTATATTGGTGACAGTGACATTAGCTCCATGGCCTCCTGAAATAACGCTAGATACACATGTTTATATCATCTATGTTACTGCACATTTCACTCTATTTATTCTCAATGTGAAATTATAACAAGCTCATCTTTGCCAACATGCTCCTAGCTAATGGAAAAATAAGAGCTTAGGAGCATGGTATGGATTTGATATGTATGAGAGGTATGGTAGTACACATAATGCATGTGTACTATTTGATAAAATTCCTCGTAGATCTTTAGTCTCATAGATTGCAATGATTCCATGATATTTCCAAATCCAAACTTTGTAATTTGTTCCAGCATCCTTTGCATTTGTGCCTAAATGGGAGCTTTAAAATTGAGAACTTATATGAGTGAAAAATGTGGAGGTATACACAAGGCATGTGAAGTGTTTGAAAAAATGCTTCCTTGAGCAAGTGTTGTAGATGATTATACACAAGGCATGTGAACCGTTTATAGAATCTAACATGGGACATCATTCAACAAATCCATTCATGGGAGTAGCTATTGTTAGTTGCACATGTTTATTTCATTTATTTTATTGCACATTTATGTTTATTTATTCTCACTATGAAATTAT
The DNA here is from genome assembly GCA_019776745.2 of Taxus chinensis. Taxonomy (NCBI): domain Eukaryota; kingdom Viridiplantae; phylum Streptophyta; class Pinopsida; order Cupressales; family Taxaceae; genus Taxus; species Taxus chinensis. The sequence goes on along the minus strand of CM034156.1, from coordinate 57,420,877 downwards.
AACAAGAAAAGTCAATAATATTCTGTTGTAAATAACATATTCATTAATTGAGCTTGCAGTAACTTCACATTGCACAAACTTCTTATTGTTCTTTTTTTTGTTAGGTGCATTTACCTCTATTAGAATTTTGATAAGAAAGTGAAATACGAGATCAACTCCTTGTTATATAGAGTCTTTTGCAATTTGAAAGAAGTGCAGTCATGTCTGAAGTAGTAGTTCATTTGTGAAACCATTGGCTTAAGGAATGAAAAATTTGAATAACAAAGGATTACTTTCAGAGCAATCTCCAAATTATATTTCATTAACGTTTTTCGCATTGCACCCCCTTTCTCCTTACAAAAATTCCCACTAAAGACATGTGGTCCATATGTGACTCGTCAAAAAAAAGAATTGCCTACTTTCCCTCCACCGTTGTCTCTTCCCACCTAACTCTCCTCTCTCTATCCCCATATTCATCACCCCTCTTCTCCAGCATTGTTTCTCTTCTGCTCCTCCCTTTCGTCGTATCCATTGCATCACTCGAGTGTGATTACTACTATTTATCTTAGATGTGAGGAAGGGCCAATGACACCCTCCTCACAGAAATATTAGAATGAATCTCTCTTCTACACTTAATTTATTCCAACAATAACTATTTACGTTTTTACAAAAACAAATAAAGACTACTATTAAATTTAGAGAGTAAATAATTTGTAAAATAAATTTTCTTTATTTTATTGATGATGAAAATTAATCAAATCAATATCTTAATTGTTACTCATTATTATAAATAAATTAACTATTTTTTTAATAACTAAATATTACAAATATATCTTAATCGCATACAATAATAAATGAAATAAACCATCAAATCTTATCCTTCCATATACCTTTAAATAAGGGCTTATATCCCATCCCTCTTGACTACACGTTCCATAAAATTCCATGTGCAGGGATAAAACAATTAGTTAAATCGCCCTTCTCCAAATCCATTCTTGTAATGTAATACACGAACCATTTCTAAGACCATAGTCAATTCAAACTTTCATATTAAAGGATAAAGAAGTCTAATAAAAAGATTATCATTATAAAAAGAAACAAAACATATGTGCTTTTGGCTTTATAGATATTATAACAAGGTATAATATAATATTTTCGTTCTAATTTTTTAAATGATATTATATTTCATAGAGGAAAATAAAGTTTACAATAGTGTTTATTAAATATCAATAACAAATGAACGAGTAACATTCAAACATTTATTAAATACTAAAAATCTTGTATGGTTGAATGTGTCCAAACAATATAACAATTAGATATCCATGGCATATTTTTAATGAAGACTTTCAATTTCCTTCACTTACATTCACTTATTTTTTTATTTGCCGGAAGGCATCTATCTTTGAAGATACCCCTCCAAGAAAGTGTCAAATTCAAGTGACTCAAGTTTCCAGTAGAGTTATTTCCGGCAACTATTTCCTGAGCACGCATTTAATCCTCCATGAAATGGCGCCGAAAAGATCAAAACTGGATCTTAAGCCACAAAAAATAGTTATAAACCTTATGAAGAAAATATGGAAAATGTCGCTGATTAAAAAAAAATTAAAATATGGCAAGCTTATAGAGAAGACGTATGGTGGCTGCTGCAGAAAACCTCGATCCATTGTCTGTAAATTATAGCAATTTTCCCTTGGAGGCCGTTCCATTTAAAGAAATTAGTGATCGTGTTTGGGAAAAAAATGGTTTTAAACTAATGAATTTAGGGAGGAGGTTTTTTCCACTTGTGAGAGAGGCAAATTTCATTGTGCATCATGTGCAGGTTTTGATCGTGCAAAAACATCACCCCTTTTGATCACAATACTGGAGCTACCAGATTCACGAATCACATATATGAAAAATGTGGCATCATGTAATTGGCATGTGAAGTGTTTGACTAAATGATTGAATGCAATGTGTCCTCATTGACTGCATTGATCATGGGATATGCACAAAATGGGACAGTTGTAAGGCCAAACCCTACAACCTTTTCCATAATCCTCCCAACCTGCTTCAAAATGGGAGATTTAGAGAGGGACATGATCAATCATCACAACATCATTGAAAGTTGATTTATGTAAGATGTAGGTGTAGGTGCCTTCGTGGATGTATGAAAAATGTGGAAGATATTATGTCAACTATTTGACAAAATGCCATGAAGATAATGCTCTCGTGAAATGTCATGGTTATAGGATATGCAAAAAATTATTGGTCGCAGGCTCCAACAGAGGTATTGGTCTGAAGACTATTCAACTTCTGGAAAAAGAGGGAGTAACAATTGTGTTTACTACTCACAACCCTCACACAGAGGTATTGGTCAGCCCTGGTCAATTATTTTGGACCCCCTATTGTCCATTTCCATCAACTAGACGTGCATTGTGATCAAAGTGTCATCAAATTTTCCCAATGGGCCCATGAAAATTTCTATGGCATCAATATTTTCATGTTGAACGTATCCCCCAAATAGCTAGAACAAAGGAACTTTGCTGATAGACATACGGGGACGGTTTTTAATTATTACTCCACATTCTTGGTTGTATTGGTTATTTTGAGGAAACTCTAAACTTTTTCATCAACATGTCAATTAGACTTAAGGTGGTTGTGAGAATGTGTTTCCATGGTGTTTGTAGAGCACATAAGAATATCGAGATGTACAAATATTTAGAGATATTATTTTTGAGTTAGATTATCAAATTGTTGCAATTTATATTATTCTTATCAAACATCTACACAGAAGTGTGCATGTGAGGAGAGGTTCAAATGGTAAGGAAATTGACGCAAGATAGATGACTTAAATAGATACTTGGATTGTAGATAATTAAATGGTGCATTTTTTTTGGTGTAGGATACAAATCACACCCACATACACAAAATGCTAACTGAGTGATGTGGGCAAGGAGAAGAAAAGAGTTTTCCTCTGCCACCATAATGAGAAGCTAGCAATTGCATTTAGAATGATGAACATTCCCCCTCAAAAAACTCTTGGTGTTGTCAATAACCTTTTGTGTATGTTGACTGCCACATTGCATCCAAGTTTTACTCTAAGAAAGTGTGCAAAATGTTTCCCAATTGTATTGGCTCCAACGGTATACTTTTATAGAATTAGTATGCAAGTGTGATAGATATATTTAGATTTTAATAACATTCAACAGTGATAAAACAATATATAATAACCACAAACATCCTTTCTATGTTGTGCATGCGATATAGGTTTTATCAACGCCCATTTTATATCATACATCTATTTGTTCTGGTACTTGTGGTTGCATTTTTCTTACAAACAAGTGGTCCTAGTAATGTGTCATCATTAGGGTCACCTCCTATTGTCTTCATGTTTTGTATGATGGATAGTTGTTATATAATTGATCAAATTAAAACCTATCAAAGTTAATATTTTTATCCTCTCCAGTGTAGTTTGCAACTCATGTGCAATTGCTAGGAATAGATATAATCCACTAGCATGTAAGAATGTTTCAAAACTTTATTCTTTTTGGGTTGGATCAAATTCTCTACGTTGTTTGTAAGCATTGAAGATTACTGATTCAAAGCATAACTAATTAAAAACATAATTATTGCAATATATAAATGGTCATTACTCTTCAATATTAGTATCATTTGTTATGTTGGATAATGAGAAAACAATACTATTCTCAAAACGATTCATAGTCTTTAGTAAATCAAAAATGTATTTTTACTTTTACATCAGTTTTAATTTAGTTTTTACTTTTAGATGTATTTTTTATTTTATATTAGTTTTAATTTACTTTTTACTTTTAAATGTGTTTTGTAAATAAAATATATAAATAACTGTGTTATATTTGTAATTAAAATTTAATGAATTAAAACATAAAAATAAATAATAAAATATATATTTAAACTAGCATAGATATCTAAAACACATCTATCTAGAAGACACCTGAATATCAATATAGGCACCTCGAGATTGATATATCTATGCTAGTAATGATACTATCAATGCTGGAATTACAATTTCCATAGTATGTTCCATTTTTATAAAGTGCAATTTGTTTTCAAAAGAGTTAAATAATTGAAAGAGTTGTAATCTAGTTGGTGAGAATGATAGCTTGTTGAAACCATCCACTAAGATATGGAGTGTAAAATGGATAAGATGAAGATTGATTTGAAAACTTTGGATTCCTTCTAATCATGGTTGTTTAGCCAAGAAAAACTTAATAAACACATGAAGAAATAACACTAACTACCTCATTAAAAAAGTGAATAAAGAAAGAATTCTCTTACAACTCATAAAAAAATTAAATAAGAAAAGGATAACTCATGAAAATTTAAATTAGCATTCACCATGAGAACCATTTTAAATTAAACTCTTTAAAAATGAGGATGTGAGTTCACATGAAAAACAAACATGTGAAAATGAGGTTGTCAGTTAACAAACTTATATGTCTTCATGTGCCCCTATGAGAAAATAATGTCATTCTAGCTCGCAAGAATGGACTTTAAATGCCTCGCGATATTATCTATGTAGACAACATATCAAAATATCTAAACTAGAATGTCATACTAGCTCGCAAGAACATAAGTTACTTTTTTATAAACAGTTAAACATGTCTTTATGTAAGGTTCCACATTCTGCATACATGTCTATCAAAACATTTGCAACTATATCTAACGAAATTCCTCTATATTTTGACACAGGTTCAGAGTACTTTGGCAAATGTAAACTAATTGGGTTGGAGCCCTGTTTGTTGCATATGGTGAAACAAGGCGAGGAGTATGCTGGCAAAATGTAAACAGGAAACCACTCTTTATACCTGAGTGGTGCAAGCAATTGCAAAAGATGATGAATATGTACAATGGGAGTAGAATCGGATGGATAAGAACACAAAGATGAAAGCCTCATTTATAAGAAGCGTGGATATGCTCTTCCGCTATAACATCTTGGGTATCATTGGCAGGTTTCTTAATCTCATCTACCAACCAAACATAAAATTCCCTAGAGATATGTCATCTCATGGAATGAAGTGATTGAAGGATACTGACAAAATGGGATTGTTGTCTACGCTTTGGGAACATTTAAATGCCAAAATATGAACTTTTGTAAATAAACGCCAAGTGTTCAACCAAATGGTACAATATGTTATCTTTTAAATGAATAGTATAATTGTATCTTACAGAAGACATGGTCATCATCAAGAGACGTCAAGAGACATTGTGATTGTATTCATCAAATAAATTGAAGTTACTATATTGTCCTCTCCCCATCACACAAACTTAAAATAGGAAAATTACAACTCCAATAAACTAAACATTGTCATCCTCTCTGGCGTAAATTGTAACTCATTTAGAACTGCATTAGAGTCCTTAATTGACTTCTAGAGTAAATACTTTGGCTCTTAATTAACATTGCTTCTTCACACGATCTGACAAAAAAATTCTCGGTGGATACATGATCTCCAAAGATTAGGTTCTATTTTTTGTTAGATGGAATCATTGAAACAGTGTCCCCGTGGCCCTGAATGTCTAGTGTGCGCCATCTGTGAGAGCCCTTTTGAAAGGGGCTAATGGATCAAACTACCACATATCCTTAAAATCTGGTTTTTTTGGGACTAGGGCTCTTCAAGACAGATAGTGCCTTCCCTTCCAAAGTTTCTCAAGTGGCTCACAAAAACAAAACTCGTATTGTTATGCAAGACATCGCTGCAGAGTCATATGCCACATCCCTAGCAAAGTTGGCCCAGTTTTTGAAGTCCCTAGATGCCATCAGTAGAGACATCGATAAGCTCTCTCAATATATAACCTATAAGGTTTTTTTTTTATTTTCCTTGTTAATCCAATCATACCAGACGAGAAGAAAAAGGGTATTCTCGAAGACATTACAAATGATGCCAAGTTTAAGCCTTATACATTAATTTTTCTCTACATTCTTATTGACAAGAAAAGGATTGACCTGATTGGTGAGATTTTCAAGAGTTTTGAGACTGTCTACAACAAACTGATCGACACAAAGTTGGTAGTTGTGCCTTCTGTAGTCAAGCTTGAGAATCATATTCTCTTGGTCCTTAACAAAATCAGTGCAATGTTTTTGTTGATGTAAGTCATATCTTCTACTAGAGTGTTTCCATAATGGCTTTCTTAAATCTGTTAGGCCATAATTCTTCTATTATTGCCCTGCACTCTTCCTCTAACAGAGGAGTTTGGGATTCTTCTACATGAGCGACAGCTCTGTCAATAATAACCTGATCATGCCTTGCTTTCTTCAAGTACTTTTGCAATGATGCGTACAAGTCTTGAGCACTCAAACTGAGGGCAAAATAATGTTCCGCCACACTCAACAAGTCCATGTATCCATTACTGGGCTCTCTTTCAATGCGTAGGGTATGAAAGTAAGGAAATAGATTTCACTCATGATGGTCTCAGACCGGCCACGCCCAAAAGCAAGGGCACCAAAGAATGGTTATTGCCAAGTCTAAAATGTCATTTAAAGGATGTGGAGTCAAAGATGAATATCTAAAATAGTAAATATCTAGGACTTACAAAAATATCTAAAATCCGGGCAACCTGTAAAGTTAAGCCACGGAATTTGACACTTTCCAACAATGCCTTCTTCAAAGTAAACGCCTCATGCCTTGCTTTTTTCAAGTACTTTTGCAATGATGCATACAAGTTTTGAGCACTCAAACTAAGGGGAAGAATAATGTTTCCGCCACACTCAACAAGTCCATGTTTCCATTACCAGGCTCTCCTTCACTACGCAGGTCAGGGGTGTCACCTTTGAAGAGGCCCTCGTTGGAATGTGTCAAATTTTGGCAAGCTTGTTTCCAGCGAATCTGTTTCATCAAATTTAGGCGTTTTGTGATAAATATCTGTAATTTGAGCATTTTGTGGTGTGGTCCAAAAAGGAAAGTAGGGTTGTGTCATCCGGAGCGGCCGTCATTCTTGCTTCCATATTGCATTGGTGGGCGGCCTGACTTCCACGTAATTTTCGCAACATGTAATTTTCTTTTTTCCATGATTTTTTCTCTCTTTTAAGAGTTGAGAATGGGCACATCACCACCGTTCACTAGTCGTGATCGATTCCACTAATATTGGCTCGATCACTAATATTGGCATCTGTTTGGGGTTGGGAGTATTTGATTTTCAAGCGGGCGATTATGTACTCTTTCCCCCTGCTGAGTTGGACTGGATACATAGACATTTTCCTTGTATGCTTGCACCTTCTGTCACAACAACAATATAAGAATTCACACATCTCTTACAGGGTTGTTTCCATTGCTTATTAATGGATGTCTTATCTTGGCAAAATGTCCCTTTACCAACTCCCTAAGTTAATTTCTGCAAGCATTAAATTTGGGGGAAAGGCATGGAATTGTTGTGCTCTGTTGCTGGCTACGGCACATATTCTTAACTACTAGTTTGTATTCCCTAGATTAAGTTTTCAAAATTTTATACACACATTTTCTCTACACTCACAGATTCACAAGTCTAACTAAGATCCCAATCGGCCCTGTGGTGAGAGGCTATACAAAAAACATGTATATATAATCATATTTGTGGTTTCTGCGGAAAGGTGAGAAAGTCGTGCTTAGTTGATTCGAGCGGCGGCCTCCATTGTCTCTCCCACACCACCTGGATTCACATCTCCACTCATGCTTTGCCTTTGCTTCACTCTCCTTTATCTTCTGCGCATCCTCGATTGTCACCACCTTGTCCGTCGGGAGATCCGCGGTCGCACTCTGCATCAAATTAAAAATTATTTCCATGTCCATGGTTATTTGTGGGATTCAAGTCGGTCAAGAGAATTAAAAAAAATGGCAGAGTTGGGAATAAATTACACTGAAATAGGAAAAGATGTTGTTTGAGGTAGACCGCTATGATAGAGTCTATACGAGAAGATGGTTCTCCCTTCGTTTTTCACCCGATGAAAAAAATGTGTTACGTTGATGTGGCGAAGATCAGTTGTCGGTGATATTGTCATATATAGATTTGATAAAAGTAGGAGGAATGATCCCTTGGAATTCATATTTGAGAGCGGACTTGTTTGACCTTTCCACAGGTTTCTTTGAATTTCCCGTAGATTTGTTAGCAATTTCAACCATTATGAATTTTGAATGAAGAACAAAGGAAACACGCAAAATGGTGTCGGGTCTTAGTCTCCGGACCACCATAACTGCAAGGAAAAGTATGTATCTTTATTTACTATTATTATTATTATTATTATTATAAGAGAGCAATCCCAGATTTACAATTTTTCCAAAATGGTAATATGAGCTCGAGCTATACAATGGAAAACTAAGCTTAGGTTCTAATTATAAATTGTGCCAAAATGCTATGGGTTTGGCCTTGGAGACTGAGCTACCTCCAAAAGAGAAAATTGATCTTTTCTCGAGTTCAAGCTCGATAGCACCGACTTGGGTCAGGCTTAATTTTGTAACTGAAACTCAAGGTCGTGATTTTGTTTGGGCCTGCGTGCTTGGGAGAAGGATGACGTTTTGCAATGACCTGCGTGGCCTGTGCGTGGGCCATTTTATAACTGATCTACGTGGCCTAGGGCTTGTGTGGACTGTCTTGTTCCTCCACTTACGTGAACTGCTTCTTTGGCTGTGTGAACAATGCTATTTGTTTGACTTGCATGGGCTGTTTTTGACAACCATGTGGCAAATAATCGCTGACTTGCGTGGGCAGCGTGTTGGGCCAATCTTTGGCTTGATCTGGTCGAAAAGCAAATAGACATTTGCGAGAGTGGGCAGTTGGAATAGTGTATAATTTCCGGCGAATATTACAGGGAAGAAGCCCGCCGGGAATTGACACTTCCCAGCGTATGCTGCTTCAAAGGAACGCCTACCGGCGAAATATCCGTAAGAAATGGCCGTCACTTTCGAAGCCAACCAAATCGTTTAGGGTGCTATCCAAATCTACCGGTCAAACTATTTTTTAATAGTTGTCTCGTTGACGTGTATTATGGATAAATGGATTACAACGCGCTGGTCTTCTATTCATCTCTTTGATGATCAAAAGTTGAAAAGAAAGGCAAAAAAAAATTAAAAAGGAAAAAGCAGTCAGAATTTTATTGTTAAAAAAAGATATGTAAAATCTCTTTCAAGTTTTAAAGATAAAGAATTTTTACTGCAAAACATATTTTATTTATTTTTAATAATAGTACAATATTAATAATGCTAAATAGTTTGGAATAATGCACAAAAGTTAGGTGAAGAAAGTCATACCTTATATAATATAAGGTAAATAGAGTCAAATAGGTCTAGAGAAAGGAGGTCGATATATTTTGGGTAGCATACAATAGAATTGGATTTATAAAAAAATAATGTATTTTTAATCTTAAAAAGTGTCTACAACAAAGTTTCAAAGAATACAAAAACAACATAATTATGTAGCGATATCAACACAAGGCAGTTGGTGGAGGCAGAGGCAGAGCACTCTCAAACTTATCCCCTAGCCACTAATGGTTAAAAGGGTGGGTCGTCTCTGGGATGGGCTCCCATTCATCAGTGTAATGTTTATATTCTTATTTTTCATTCTGGTGGCGAGGGAGGATAGCCAGCAACAACTGCGTGAATTTCCCTTGTAGGGATGCCAGGCTAACCACCACTAACAATACTGCTAAGACAGTCAAAAACACTTCCACTACGAATATGTGAGAGGGTAGCCCCAATCTGGACGTAGAGAGTGATGGCAAAGTGTTATGGATAAATGATTTTTGTTAGATGTAGTTGTGAATGCTTTTGTATACATGTACACAAAATGGGAAATCATACAAAAGGAATTGAAACAATCAACAAAAAGCATTGACGATACATATTTTAGATTGAAGTGAATGCAAGATATGCACAAAATGATTTTGTTGAAAAGGCCTTCAAAAATTTCAAGAAAATGCATATTGAAGGTGTAAATCTAGACTCTATAATCTTTTTCAACATACTCCCACCCATGATGAATGGGAGCTTTAGAACATGACGTGAATATCCATCAAAGCATAATGGAAAGTGTATTTTTTTAGTGGTGTAGTTGTTATTGTTCTTGTAGACATGTATATAAAATCTTGAAGCATACACAAAGCATGTGAAGTGTTTAACTAATTGGTTCAAAGAAAAGTGGTCTCGTGGAATACAATTTTTCATTTGTTTTATTAACATGAAAATAAAATCACAAACTTTGAATTTACATCCCTTCTGGCACCTTGAGGGGTTAACTTAGTAAAAGTAGAGTATAGCACGTTCATTTGAAGGATATTAAAGAATACCCTTAATGTTATTTTCTCCCTCTAATTATTCAATTGCTAATATCCCCTCCCAGTGTTTTATTAGAATGAAAATACCCCCTTATTTTTTCATATACCTTACTTACCCATTTTTCCATAACATTTTTATTCACCCCTTTTTATTTCTACCATAATATATCAAAAATATATATATCAAACTTAAGGGTGTTGGATTTTTGGGAAGTTTCGAGTTATAATGAGTATGTCAAGTCAGCATTTGGTGTCAGGGACACTATGGAGATGGGAAACAAAGAAGGTGGTGATGAAGGTTGGAATTTAGTACGAAGTCTAAAAGCTATAAATAAATTTTCCCTGCATTATGACATGGTCATTAGAAATAGTGCTTGTCTGTCACAAGTTCAAGACTTATGTTTGGTTTATTTCAGGTCATGCTCTTGTGACTCATTTTTGTTGTTTTGATCTGGTATTGTTGGTTGTGATTCATCTCTGAATATCTTTTGGATTTTTGTATCACATTTCTAGATTCTGCCAAAATCCAGGATTTACCTGTGTGTGTGTGTGTGTGTGTGTGTGTGTGTGTGTGTGTGTGTGTGTGTGTGTGTGTGTGTGTGTGTGTGTGCGCGCGGCGCAGCGCAGCGCGCGTGTGTGTCATGTTTCCTAGTTAATTATTGTAGACACCTAAACTTGAGTACGCAATTTTAATAATAAAATTGCACTAATTATCCTCTTGCCCTTCATATTAAGCTTTATGACTAAGGGTCAGTTTTATGACTAAGCTTTCCTTTCATGCTTTATCATGATTTTTATCATGATTTTTTTGTTTAGATTAGATTAAGCTAGAATCTACTTGGTGTTAGGCTCATTCCATGGCATAGTGTTAATCTAAAACATGCATACAATTATTATTATTATTTTAATACGCCTTTACTCTAAGAAAATAATTTGAAGCCATGCAAGACCTATTACCAATTAGCTTGATGTTATGCTTTAATTATTTATCAATAGTTCTCAAAATAATTAAGATGGTGAAATGATATCATTTTTCTTGAAAAACATACTCAATCCTAGTTTACTACCATCTTATTATTTCTTGTTGAAGTATGTCCTGATTGTGATTTCCTTATACAATAATAGATTATAATTTAACTTTATGACCACAATCATTTGACAATTTTTGGGTTTTTTTTTTTAAAAGTAGGGTTTAAAAGTTTTAGTTTTATATTAAAATTAACCCTACGTTTCCTTTGGTCCACCTCACTAACCACCTATCCTCAATACCTATTTCAAAATATTAATAAATTAAACATTTTCACCCTCTAATGTCTACCATTATATTGACTTTAATTTTATGAATTGTAATTACCTCAATATGAATGAACTTGCTAGGATATTGCAAAGCTAATGAATGCTCTGTGTCCGATGCTTTGCAACTCATGTGCAATTGCTAGTTATATGGATGGATGAGAGATATTGCATGCATAACAAAAGACAAATAAATAAATTACATGATCGTAAATATCATATCAAGTACACATATGCCTCACAAAGATTAATCCACATTTTAAGAAATTGAGAACCTTAAAAAGAATAATCTAATTTTTTTAATTTTTATTCAGTAAATATTGGATATAAATGTTTCTACGGAGTGTATATAGCTGGTTATGCTTGTTGAGTACTTGTGTATGTCTATATTTAAATCTTCTTTTCGCTAAGCACCAATAGCAATTAAGTTGACTTCCAATGTTAAGTATCTATAGGGATTTGTACTCTAGTAAATGGTTTAACAAGTTATCATTCTCACCATTGGACTACAACCCTTCTAATTTATATTATAATTATTAATGTAATGCCAATGTTAACGAGTCGGAATATTAAAAAAATATATTCCTCTTCAATTACTTCTTTAAAAAATTGTTAAGTTTTTAAATACATATTCTCATTATCCTTATTCATATTATAAAAATATTGATTATTTTTAACAAAAACATTAAAAAAATATTAATTTTTTGATAAAATATTATAAATATCAAAACATATTATTGATATTAAAATATTATTAATTTAGTTTATAATTACGGACAATAAAATATTTTACCGCCCTCATATTTCCTGCGGTGGCATACCAACATATTTACGAGCCCTTTAAATACATGTTCCATCTGTAAGAACACAACTTTTTCTCCTCAATGGCCGTTCTCTTAGACCATTGTGGATTCCACCTTCCCTATGGTTTTTTTTTTGCCCATTCAAGAGACCTATAAATGGCTAAACAAGTCAAAAAAAAAAGAAAAAAAGAAAAAATAAATAAATTCAATCTGTATGTATGGTTGTGCAATTTTAAATGAAATATCATATTCAAAGGAAACAAATTAATAACAAGAGTGTTTTTTCAACAATAAATGTGTTTCTGACTTTATGGATATTTATTAATGTTTGACTTTATGGATATTTATTAATGTTTGTAATTCATGAATGTTTTTTGAATACAGTTATTATATTAACCAATTTTGAAAATTTGTAACTGTATTTTATAGAAGAAAATAAGCTTATAGTGGGGTTTACTATTGAATGGGTGATATTGAAACATTGAATAGGTATTAAAAATAAAATAAAAACAAAAAAAAAACAATCTTTAATGGTTGAATGTGTGCAATCAATATAACCCTGTGATAAATTAATAGTATATTTTGTTTAGGTAGACTTTCAATTTCAATTAATTATATTTAATTTGTATGATTGTTATAGTTGTTGATTAAAATGTATAACATATTAAAACTTTGTGTTTTAGGTGAGACTAACTCAACTTGTTTATATTGTTTAATTGTCAATCACATAACATAATTAATTATGAAATTCCATATGAAGAAAATGGATTGATTTAAAAATATATATTACATTGTGTATCTTAAATATGACATAGTCACTTAATAGTAGAGTAGAATCATGGTCAGTACTCCTTAATATTTTATTAATTGTTATGTTAGATTATGATTCTTAAAGTGATACACACACAACAATTTAGTTCTCTATAAATTGATATATTCTGTACAGTATTATTTGAATAAGTCTTTTATAATAAGAATATCGATGTTGAAATTCACGAGATTTGCATATGATATTTCATTTTTTATGTAGTGTAACTTATTGTGAAATAAGTTGAGTAAAAAAATGACTCTTTTGGGAGTCATAAAGATCCCAGATAACACACAAGATGAAATATGAACATTACATTCCAGATGTGTTAGGTTGTAGCTTAGACCTGTTTCGGACCCTTCTCTTTTTTTATTTTCACATTGAATGTTGAAGCATTACAATGGGCACTTATTTACATAAATTGTCAACATCTCTACCCATATTTTAGAGGAAATGTATAATGAAATTAAAATACTGAATAAGTGTACAATTTAAATTAGTGAGCACCTTCAACTAAGAAGCTATTAGTAAGAGGCATCCACACCATCAAAATCATCAGAGGCACCATCCTATTCAAGTGTGAACCGAAGTGCAAGAGTGTGTCATCAAGTAACAGTCGATGTTAAAATGTGTAATGAGTATTCCTATAAATGATAATGCAAATATGAAAGAGATGTACATATATTAATATGAGGGGGAGATTGTGTTAGATATCATGGCCTTTAAGTTCATAAGCGATGGAAGTCTAGTCAAAAGATGCTAAGTGGGTCCATGTAACGAGTAGTTACCTTAACAAAAGTGATGGGATGTTGAGGTGGTAATGGTGCAGATAACTTGAGTGGAGAGGTATTTGCTTTAACAAGATGATTAGAAAATGAAAGTGGAGTAGGATGGTGAGAAAGCTTGAATAGTGGCATCTTTGGCAGTATTGATGACGCTACCAAAGGAGAAGATTGATTTATTTTGAGAGGTGGTTGTGCACTTTGATGTGGTAATGTTGTAGATGTATTGGTATTTATAGGTAGGTGTTTAGGTAGTGTTTGTCTTTTTTAAGAAGGTGCATAAGAAACAGTGGCATGATGCTCATTAAGTGGAGAAGAATCAATAAGAGAATCATGTGTTGGGAATATAGTATTTTCCTGACTAGGAGAAGAATCATTATGCACATGTGAGTGACTTTCGATATCAAACATGTAATGAATAAGAGAATTATCTAAATTTCCTTAGAAATATTAGAAGGAGGCTCACTAGTAGCCATATAACATGGTGTAGCAGTTGTAGATGGGTATGCAGTGAATGAGATAAAATTGTGGCACTCAAGATGTTTGATCCTATGTTGTATAGCATAATAGTCATTTTCATTATGTCCATTGATTTTTTGATAGTTGTATTATGGATGACCTTGATATTTTGTAAGCCGATAAGGAGGTTAGCAGTGAGTAGGTGGCAAAGTGATCAACTTATGACTAAGGAGTTGAGTAAGACTGTCATGTGGTGTAGTATTATGCTCAAACATAAGAAACTCAAGAAATGGTATGTCTTGAGGCTTAGCTATATGACATATAATAGACATAGATTGCACATAAGATGGAGAAGGAGCACAAACGTGTGATTCAGAAGCATCCTTAAGTTGTTGAATTTAATATATAAGAGATGTGGTTATGGATTCCATGGCTGTAAATTTATATTTAAATAATGTATGCAAGGCTTGAATCAAGTCCAATAGGGGTTGAAGAGATGGAGATTCACTACGGTTGTTAAATAGACAAGCGAGCATAGGACTTAGTTCGTGTACTGACGTATTGTCATCATAATACTTGGTGTTAAAGGATTGTTGCAAAATAACCTAAAAATTAGGTTATCTCCTAAGTAAATGAGATAAAGCAAATTGACCCATGATAGAGGGAAAAAGAGCATCCTAAGCATGAAATATGTCAAGTTCACCAAAATGATTAACTAACAATTAACTTAATAGATGTAGTAAAGGATAGTTAATCTAATCTATGAGGACATATAAACACATCAAATAAATGTAGTAAAACAATATGTAAATGAGATAAGTAAATAAAAGTAATGAAATTAGAAACCCTAATGTACAAGGAGAAAGATGAAAGAACTCAGTTGATAACAAATGCCTATTTGAGAGTGTCACAGAGGAGATTGGAAAAATTAGAAGCAGGAATGAATGTGCACGAGTGCCGAAAAGGATGGAGCTAGAGGATCTAACTGGACTGGAGCACGTAGAGGAGGACCGCAGCACCTGAAGGTACTCTATTCTACAATCTGGGTGCCCTGGTCTACGCAAAATCTCTAAATATGATTTTCACATGGTCAAAAGGTAATCTAGAATATTTGTTTCATGTCGCATCAATTTCTTTGTCCCATGTTGGATGTCACAAATATCTCAAGAAGGAAGAAATACATGCAAGACCCAAATACAATCATCAAACCCTAAAAAATAAGAATGCATATGAAGGGTTCAAAATGACCTCATCTTCCACAATGGTGGACTTACTAAGCGATGCACTACATCTCAGATCTGATGTAGTTCTATGTGCAAGTCTGTGTGAAGATGCCCTAAGTTTATCTTGTGTCAGTCACACTCTTTTAAGTAGAGAGTAATAACTATGTGTATAAAATGTAGTAGAATGTGTGCATGAAAAAGAATAGAATCCCTCCCCTTATGAAGTGTGATGCATATTTCCTAGCCTTGTTCCTTAATGGTGGAGCTATATGGATGTAAGTGATCTCTAATGCAATAGATGGATGCAATTCTAAATAGAGTGATAATAGTAAGTGATGCTAGGTCACTCATTATGGTCTCATAACTTTATATTTATATGGTTCTCTTCGTCTAATTTTGTAATTAACCTTGATAAGGCTAGCCAAAAGAAAGATAAAGATGTAAAATAACTAGAAATAGCCCAAAAAGTGGCAGGAAAACTCTAGAAGGGTCGAGGCGCCCTTGGTGGGACTAGGGCGCCCATGGCTGCCCCATCCAAGATTGAAATAATGTAGGATGATAGAATATGACTGGGAATAAGGGTGCAAGAGGTTCGTAATAACAAAATAAAATAAAATAAAGTGGCCAAAAGACAGGGGTTAATTATTACTTTCTTCCCTCAAAAACCTTCTAAATAGTAGTATGAGACGAGGATAAATAAATGTCTAAAGTGCCCGATTTTGTGACTACAGAAAGTCTAGTGTGATCATGCATCATGGATACAGTATGTAATTTATTATGCATTGTGAAGACAAATTATATGATTAGTTAACCAGATATGAAAGGACTTCAAATGTACTTTTTTTTATCAAAATACATGTGATCATAACAGCAACATGTTCTTGAAGTATAAACGAATTTTGAAAAGTGAGATCAAAGTTTTTGTATGTTTATAACATGCTTATAATTCAATATTCCTTGATTTGTGATTTTTTTTTCAGTAAATATCTCATGTCACTACGATACTCAAAGTGCTCCAAGAAGATTCAGGGTTTATAAGCACAAATATGTTGTGAATATTTTTTATAGTATTGCATTTGTATTTCTATGTCAAAAGGAAGGATCTGTATCAGGTGATCTCGGATGCTCATTGACAAAGCTTGTTGAAAGATAAGACAATATCCAAAGGGTGATAATATCATGTATGTAATCTAACAGGTTGAGGTTATTGTCCCATCATGGAGTGTTAGATTACATACATGAGGAACAAATTAAGGATTAAGGATTTAAAGACGTCTATGACATAGTTGAAGTTTGAGGCATGTTATTTTTGTTTCAAGATTACATTAGATCAAAGAAGAAAAGGTAGTCCTAAAAGTCTTGGGATCAGATAAGGAGTATCACTTGCTAAATGTGGCTTTGCATATTGATTTCTGTTGTTGATGGATCTTCACAAGTAAGAAGGAACTTTAAATGCCTATGTTCCTTAAGAAATGGATGTATAAAATTGTAATGTGGTGAAACGTTTCTTGAGGATTCGTGCCTCATAAGTCTTTTTTTTTTCTAAGATCTGTCTAAGTTTGTCAAAGAAGACATGTACCCTGAGTGTTTTAACATCAATATTTTTTTAGTTTGTTAAATTGTAGACACTAAATCATGCACTTTGGCTATATTTCTAGCCCTGATCACATATCAGTATTCATCTTATTCTTAAGTGATAAAAGTATTAATTGATCATTGTCATCAGCCTCTTTGCTTGCTTTCTATTTTCCTTATTGGACTTACACACCCTCTTTCTCAATTTGTCTTTTAATACTTCAACATTTCTAACTCTGGACACCAGCGCCTAGCCACCTTCTTTCCCCAGGTGCCCTCGACCTCTTTGTATCTTGCTCGCATATTTTGGGTACTTTCTAGCCATTTTGGCATCTTATTTCTTACTAGTCGACCTTTTAGTGGTTAATTACAAAATTCAAACAAGGGAATCATATAAATAAAAATCTTTGTGATCATAATAAAGTACCAAGCACTAAGTATCTACTATCATCACCTAAGGTTGCATCCAAAGGCCATTAAAAGAGCATCAAAACATCTATCTAAAATCCACACAAGGGACAAGGGATTGCATTTTATGCATACACTTCATAGGAGGGGAGATTCAGTTTCCCGTGCACACATCTATATACATTTTCTACATCTAGCTATTGCTCACTATTCAAGTGTGTCCGGCACAAGAGTTGCCTAGGGCATGATTCTACACACATAATCATAGAACTACATGGAGTCTAAAATGTAGTACAGTGCTACATGGAGTCTGAAATGTAGTTTAGCCGAGAACATAAGTTCACTCAGTCAGGTGACCGTCGAGGTCAGTCTGACTCCCCATTTACATCTTTTTTCGTTTTAAGATTTCATTTGTTTTGGGGTTTCGCAAGCACTTTTTCTTCTTGTAGGTTTCAGAAGAACTTGGAAATCTTCTAGGGAAGTACAAGAGATTAAAGGTGACATCTAGTGAACATCTCTTGACCCTGCAAAATGTCTTTTCATAGGTTCTAAATAGTCACAGGTTCTTAGAGGAGGGATGTAGTGCATGATGTGCCCTTGACCCTGTGTAGGCGCCTTAGTCCCAATATTTCCAGCATTCACACAATTTTCTGGGCTTCGTTGTGACACTCTAATTTGTTTTTTCATCATATTGACATAACTTTTGATTTATTACGAATCAGCTAAGTATCTTATCCCTTCTCTTGCACTTAGGGTTTTGAATTTATTAACTAACTTTCTTGTGTCAAATTTATACTTTATTACATATCTATATCTGTGTGGCTACTTAATTAGAATTTAACATTTATATTTCAATATTTGTTAAATTAATTGGTGAACCCAACTCGTGATCGATCTTTTAAATCCTTCTTTGGCATATCTTCTTCTTTATTATGGATCCTAAGGCTCATCAAATATCTTTATCTCAATTACTTAAAATTCATGCACCTTGCAAAGAGTTTCTTCAAAAATCCTTAGACATCATGTATCTTCTTAGAGATGTACCACCTACTTAAGTGAGTGTTATTTTTTATTGTCTATTTGATGAGTCTATTCATCTTATTCCTCTATCAAATCAACCCATCTTTGAGTTAATTCAAGCTTTACATTTTTTATTTCAAGATAAATTTTAGACTATGGAATCCATGATTACATCTCTAAAATATGAAATCCAACATCTTAAGGATGCTTCTTAGGCTCATGATAGTCCTTCTTCTCATCTTCATTCTATGGATTTTGCATTTGCTCATATCAATGAGCCTCAAGTCTTTCCATTACTAGAGCCCTTAACATTTGATCACACTACTAAGTAACATGATATTCTTACTAATCTCCTTTGTCATCACTTGATCACTTTTCCATCTACTCAAGGCTATCCTCCTTATTATCTTGCTAAATATAAAGGTCGTTCATATTGAAATTATCATCTAATCAATGGACATAATGATAATGGTTGCTATGATTTACAATGAAGAATGAAGCATCTTGAGAGTTAAGGATTTATCTCATTCGCTACACAACATTTTGTTGCATGCCCATCTACAAATGTTACATCCAAATGGGCTCCTAAATCTACTCCTTCTATGTCTAATGATAATCATGCCACCACTTCTAATGTGCCTTCTTCGGTCAGTCAAGTGCTACCTATTCAACCCATTCCAACTAAGAAATCACCTCTCAAGGTTTATGTTCCATCACCTCTTCCTACTAAGTCATCTACAACATTATCAAGTCAAACTATGAAACCTCCTCTCAAAATCAGACTCACTCCTCCTCCTCTTACGTCTTCTACCATTTTACCAATCCCAAATAAGAATCTGCTCACTAAGAAAGATCAACAAAATCTCACTATTCTCTTTCAAATTCAGCCATTCAAGGTCCCTTCACCTTCACTTCTACAAAAATATCATTTTTGTCAAGGAAATTACTC
This sequence comes from Taxus chinensis, assembly GCA_019776745.2. Classification (NCBI taxonomy): domain Eukaryota; kingdom Viridiplantae; phylum Streptophyta; class Pinopsida; order Cupressales; family Taxaceae; genus Taxus; species Taxus chinensis. Next base: position 57,401,320 of record CM034156.1, on the reverse strand, counting down.
CTTACATTGATCCCATTAGCATCATTGAATAGATATCCAACACTTACATACTTAGGGGGTATCGTAAATTCTAAACCATTTCATTGTTATCAAAATATCTCTATCATCTCATGCACTTGATGCTCCATGCTTAATGTCTAATATCTCCTAAGAATCAATACACGCCACTTGATACATTTATATCATCAATACTTGATGTTGTACTCTTGTTATATTATTCACACTTAATTGTTGAGGACATACTATATTCATGAACCTCAAATCATACGTAGTACACATTTCACACTTGGCTCTTTCACATCACATATTTCTTGCATAAAAGAACTCTATTTCCAGGGTTCATACTTGATCTAGGATTATTTGAAGGAATTTTTTTCTAGAATCTCCCTAAACTATCACAGTGCAGAAGATCATTCTGAGAGCTTTCCATCACCTATTTTTTCATGAGAAACGGACTCCGTTAGAGAGAGAAATCATTGGTCAAAGTTCGGACTACATAGGGACAACTGACCAATTAGGCAGTGACAAGTGGCAAAAATAGAGATTGATCAAAATGGTAAAAGTTTGTTTTCAGATGGTGGTCTTCGACTGTCAGGTTAAAAAATGGTGGGCCTCACTATTTACTCACTCTAGGCCCTCAGCGAGGATCGTCACGCTCTTTTGACAAAGGGTTTTCACTGCTGCCGTTACTTCATATTTGCACTGCCAAAAGTTTATTATATCTACCTTATATCATCATTATATTGTCAATGTGGTGACATAACTCAGTGAGCTTGGTGGGCGAGTTCATATTTGCATTGGAGGTTGAGCTATTACACCCTAATCGGTGAGTTACTACATTATCATCTGAGTTACATGGCACCTTATATCTTAGCATCGATGAATCAACTCGTGGCATCCATATAATTCCACCACCAATAATTTATTCCCCATTCAACTTCTTTTATGCGGGCTTGGATAATACCTGACCACCATATCCACACCACTATGTGGCCTTTATACATCTCGGGAAGACATTATGGAGTAGCCCCATCCACATGGGAACACCTTAAAACTGGTGAATTGCATTTAGCCACCCAAGTGGTTCTATACCAATGTAATTTGCTAAGTTAACCACTAAGGACTATATATGGAAAAGGGGGATTATATATGTGGCCAAGCCACATTAAATTTTTGTAGTGGAAGCCTTTTAAAGGCCTAAATATATGGGCTCCCCACGTATGTGGGATTTTACGACCCTACCCATGCTAACATATGGAGGGCCACGTGGAAAGTGGGGTCCATGGTATTAAGAAGGTAGATTAGACTAGTTTTCAGAGATCACCATTTTGGAGCCTTTGGAGGCCAAACCAAACTTCAAGTAGAACTTGAAAGTTGTTCCAAACTCTAAGACAATCATTGTGGTATTTTTTATTTTCCCTTGAAGTGTCTTCTATTTCTATTATAGGGGTTTTTTTTTATCATTTTCATGGAGAATGCTCATGGGAAGACTTGTAGAGCCACATATGGATGTAGGGATGTTATTTGGACTATTTACAAAGTCTTCAGATCATTATCAACTCTTCATACAAGTCAAGGTTATATATTAATCATTTCAGAAGGGTAATTGTACTTCAAATGGTTTTATAATAGATCAATTCATGTTTTTGAGAATCTGGAGATGTAGCCCAACAAGTTGAACTCCGTTATCAAATTTTTGGTGTCATTTTTCCTCGCTGATTACATTCTTATTCTCTGATTTTAATTTTTGTAACTTAATCAGTTAATTTAATTGGAATATTCATAGTAAAAACCATTAACGACACTTGTCGTAAATAGGGTAATAATTTGATATTGAGTGATCCAGTGGGTTAACTGATATGAATGCATCTATTCATTTTAAAATCAGATTTTGGGAACACATTGGATCAGATTTCATTCCTGATTTTTGGTTAGTTTAGTTATGATAACTAATAACTTTCAAAATATGGGTAAACATTATTTTAGTGGAATTAATATTTGTTATGTTTACGAATCAATACTCAACTGCTAAGGGTATACATCTAAAAAGAACCTCACCGCAATCAATCGATCTTTCCTTTCTACACTTTATCGATCATATCTTACTAGCGCACACAATTAAAACAATTTACCTAGGAGGCATTTATAAATGAACCTCATCCCATACATACTCATTTGCATTCGCTCGAGGTTCAATCTGATCCTATCACACACACATTGCATTCAATTCCATCTCACTCATCCACAACATACTCCATATCTTGGTTGCACATTGTTCTTTCTTACTCATACTTGCATGTTACATCTTACTTTTTATGTTAGCTAGATACATTCTATGTCATTACCTTTATCATATACACATGTGTGTTCAATTTTCTTCTAGTTGTTATTATATAATTTACATATATATTTACATGCAGCACAAATGTTTGGCACTATACCTCTTACCAGTCCTGCAGCAAGATCATGGGGGCATCTACTTTTATACATATCATAGGTGTTATTATTTACTTTTATACTACTTTGTATTCATACTAGCACACTACTATATCAGATCATACATGTTTTGACATCCTTTCTATCTTTCTAACATGTTAAGGGGTGCTTCATGTGCATCATTTTTCTAACAGGAAATCTTTGCTACCATGGTTTTCTAATATCTTGTTTTTCATTGTTCTTCATTGTTTGTCATTGTTTACCATTATTTTTGGGCTATTCCCTTTGTCTTGTGTGCACATTTTATTCTTTTGGAAACTTTTTCCTTTATTTTCTTGTGATATTGTGAGTGATGTCCCATGTTTGCAGCCCAATTTTTCGTGGCCTACATTGTCTTCTTTCTTGCTAGCTTACATATCGTCTTCTATATGTGTGTTTATCTTGATTGTACTAACACTTGTTTCCAGGAACTTTCTTTGTGTGCTCCTTGGTTTTTACCAGGCACATTCTCTTCCCCCTGCATGGCTTCAGTTTCAGCACAATGTCTAGTCCTCTTTTGGTGCACATATTCCTTGCAACTTCGCATGCACCCTAAATGAGGCGGGCATCATTAGGTGAATAAGCTACCCCATAAATCAGTTTATAGTCACATGACAACACATTTCAATATCGGTACAACATAGTATCTAGTCATAGCAATGACCCAAAAATTGACTTGGGTCCTCAAAATAAATAGACACTAGTTCCCAAACATAGAAAGTAGATCCTAAGCACCCCTAACCCTTCCTAGACGCCTATGACCAAGGGGAAGTTACATAATTTTTATCAGTTTAAGACAGTTTACAATGGTTTACACAACATCTTTTATAAGGTAGACACTGTCGTTTAACACTTAGCATGCATGCATCCTACCTTATTTTTATATTTTATTGTTGGATCATATTAAATCGAAATGGATAGGATTTTCACGTACCATCTATAGTGGTGCTTACACTTCGAGAAGCAGTCAAAGGTTGGAGAATGATACCAGACCTTTTTGCATACTCGTCATCTGCACTTGACACAACTGGCATGAGATTGCCCAAAAAACATGTTCTTCTACAACATCTTCATGATCATTTCTATCTCTTTCACTCTTCATGGATCAGGTGCACATGTTCCTTTTTGTGCTTTTACATACTTTTACACATTTTTCACTTGATTTTGATCAAATTTTTCATATACACATATTTGACTACTCATTTTCACTTGTTATTTGTAGGTTCTTCCTTATGGGAAGAAACAGTCACATCATCCAACATCAAGTGACATCAAAAATAGGTACAACGCAACATTTACACATACGCTTTCACCCCTAGGGTCATCATTTTTCACTTGATGTTCTTTATCTTCCACGCTTCACTTTTATTTATCACTCCATGCTTTGTTTATCTCCTTGGTGCACTTTTTTCCATCGATCTACATGGGTATCAGGTATGCATATCTTATCTACTTTATGTTATCGATAACTCACTCAACAACATAAAGTGGGGGAAAATGTAGACACTAAATCACACACTTTGGGTATATTTCTAGTCCTGATCACATACCACTATTCATATGATTCCTAAGCAAGAATTTTATTAATTTATCAATGTATTTAACCTCTTTTATTTCTTTCTATTTTCCTTTTTATTCTTACACACCTTATTTCCCAGTTTGTCTTTTGATATATTGGCATTTCTAACTCTAGAAACTAGCGCCTAGCCAAGACACCAACGCCCAAGCGCCCCCAACCTCATTGTATCTTTCTTGCATTTGTTGTGTCTTTTCTAGACATTTGGGCATCTTATATCTTACTAGTCATCCTTCTAGTGGTTGATTATGAAATTCAAACAAGGGAATCATATAAATACAATTTTATGTGATCATAATAAATGGCCAAGAAATAAGAATCTATTATCATCACCTAAGGTTGCATCCAAAGGCCATTACAAGAGCCTCAAACCATCCATATAACATCCACACAAAGGACAAGGGACTACATTTTCTGCATATACTTCATAGGAGGGGAAGTTCATTTTTCCATGCACACATATATCTATGTTTTCCACATCTAGTTATTATTCGTTATTCAAATGAATCTGACACAAGATATACCTAGGGAATATTTCTACACACACACACACACACACACACACACACGTAGAACTACATCGAGTTTGAAATGTAGTGCAACACCCAGATCATAAGTTCACTCAATCGTGTGACCTTCAGGGTTCGTACGACTCCCCGTTTGCATATTTTTTCTAGGATTTGATCTGTTTTAGGGTTTTGTAGGTGTTCTTTCTTCTTGCACGTTTCTAGAAAAATTGGTGATCTTCCAGTGAAGTGTTATCTAATTTTACACACATGAAATTTTTTTATAATGGGTTCCTACTACAATCAAATCATGACATTGGTCCCAAGGGTGCATTTCTGGTCATCACAGAGATAAAACAATAAAAATAATTAATAGGTTGCATGGGTGAGCTCACCTAGAATTTAATGGCATGAAAGTAAGCTCATCTCGGTGTAGATCTTGGTTGACAACTCAGTTGAATCACAGTGCCATCTCGGAGATCAACTCGGAGAATGAAGGGAACTTTGTGAGAAGCACAACAGAGCTCGATGCAAGTTGATAGCTGAGTTGGGTTAGTATAAGAGCTTGGTTAGTATGAGTTGACCTAATAATTAACAAGTTATATGAGAAGGCTAGCTCATATAGTTTAGGATGTCAATCGAAGACATAATACTGATCTAGCTCAAGTGTACTTAGAATGAGCCAACTCGGTATTGAGCTCAAATGGAGGATGAGCTTGTGAAGTGAGCTCATCCACGATAAAAAATGAACTTTGTGCAGAGCTCAGTTAGCAGCTTGGTTAGGAGCTCGACATGGTCAAGAGTATAGTTTAGTTTAGAGCTCAATCAAATTAGGAAAGAACACGGTAGAAATCTCATGTGTAATAAGAAGAATTGACTCGAGTCATAGGAAAATCTAAGTTAAGGCTAAGGTGGCCTTTGTGGAGATGAAATCATGACAAGCCAAAGTGTATTCTCTACTTAGGGAATTTCAAAGGATCATGCCAACTCTGTGGAGAATTGGGGTTGGGCTGGTGGAGAATGATGAGATTCGAGCCATAGTAGGGATTGTGGAGATTACAAACCAAATTGCTGAGCTTTAAAATGGCATAGCTCATTGGGGATTTTGAGGGGCCTGCGGCCATGCTGGAAATGTCAAGATGGCAGGCCAAGCCAATAACTCCGTGCAAGGGAGATTTGGGAAAACATGTCCAAGTGGGATTTTGATGATGGTAAGCTGAGGAAGATGTTCCATAACGTGAAGATTCATGCGAGAATGGTAAAGTGGGAATCACGAAATGGTGAGCCAAGATAGAGGTTCCACAAATCAAAACATTCAACTTGAATCCTAAGTCAATGGCTGAGTTATCCGTCTAATTGTTAGGGAGGCAACAGGTGATATGGTGAAGTAATCACTGAGTTATTATCATAGAAGTTGGCTCTATTCTCATAAGAAATCTAGTGACTTAGTTGTAATAGGGCTCTGTATGCATGAAGTTTCATCATCAAGTTGGAAAGATCATGATTGCAGAGGTGTTCGAGTACAAGGTGAGCCTATGCAAATGATGCCATAGTCGGGAAAGTTCGTGTGGAATATCATGCGAAAGGGCCAAGTTGGGGTCTGAGTCGGCATTAACTGATGCATGGCGATGAGGGGATGTGGAGAAGCTCAGTTGAGTTGTTTGATGGTGATTTTTGTGTAGAAATCGCAAAGGACTCACTTTTTGTGAAGTATTATATGTTTGAGAATGATCAGGTAATGCACGATGAACTTTCAGATTTTGATAGACGAAGAGGGAGCTTGAATACTGGTTGAAGCGAGCTCATGAAAAGCTTAGCAATGTGGAGCTCAACGGTCAATGTAGTGTGTTTGACAGCCTTACAATGCATAAGGAGTAGTTTTTCTTGAAGGATGAGACAGATCTCGATGGATATTTTGACAGGTCCCAACCTGAAGACATACAAGAGGTGAGCTCGTGCAGAGTTATAGGTGCTTGGCAATTGTGTTGGTGTTGATGAGTAGGTTAGGCCGTAGGAGTCTACAGATGGGGGGAAATGTCGATGAGCTCAAAATTCATATCAAGGAGTGTTTATTCGTGTCGTTGAAAGGGACTCGCTCATTTTTTAAATGCCAAGTTGAGCTCATCAAGGTAAGTTATAACTCGCTGTGATGGAAGTTTTGGACAAGCTCGTGAGTTTGGAAAAATGCCTCTATCATTCGGTAATAGCCGTGGTGAGTATGTTTTTAATTGGATGTTATAGAATGAGATGGGTTTAGTCATCTAGTACTAAGGCAAGTTGAATTGAAGAGCTCACTCAATTGAGCATAAAGGAAAGGGATCCATTTGAAACAACTCACTAGGACATGCTCGTGAAGGACTTGACATCAAGCTCAAGGATAACATGAGCCAAGTTGTGTTTTGGAATAAAATTGAGATGTGGTCCACAACAAGGAGATGAGATCAGGACAGAGTTTAAGAGAGAGTGAACGAGTCATCGATCCATTCAAGTAACAACTTGGCAAGATTGAAGCTAATAAGTAAATCAACTGCAGGATTTGGCGCTCAATAAAATCAGGGATTCAAAGGAGTCCCTTCGAACTAGAAGGTGGGATGCCTAGTAGTGTGTCTACATTGTGTCAAGTGGTGGACGAGAAGATTTGTATAAATGTGCTAGTGGGATCGAGCATCAAAGGAAATTTCAAAGGACCGCTAAGTTAAAATAAAGTCGATCAATGAGATCATGATGGAATTTATACCAGTGACGGTGAGCTCATGGCATGGAGTGAGTCTATAAGGATGAATAACAAGGGAAGGCTAGTAGCTCGGTTTATTAATAAAGGTGATTCAGGAGTTTCAATGTGGAGTTCAAGGTATTCAAGTTCATGTTCAATGAGTCAAACACGAGCTAAGGAGAGCCAAATTATATGGAGTGAGTCAGTTGATTGGGTTACAAGCACGACTCATTTGAGCCATGATGGAAATAGCTCATAAGTAGAATATTTTCATGCATAGATCGTTGAGTCAAGAATCCTACACCAACAAGGATCTCGTTGGCATATGCAAAGGGCTCAAGTCAATTGCGGAGCTCGATAAGAATAGGAAGAGCTCGATGGAGAGCTTATTTTGGAAACTCGACGATGAGCATTAGAAGCGGTTGAAGAGCCATGTTGCAAGATTGAGACAGTCAAGAGGTGCTTAATGCAAAGTAGCTCAGCTGTGGTGAAGGCTGGAGGAGCTCGACACCAACTCGGTGAGTTGGCTCGGTGAGCTAATCACTGAGTTGGGCTATTTTTTTAATTTTCCTCATGATTCCCCCTTCAATGCAAGCCAATCAACGGGGGGTTCCCACCATATATTTTAATTAAATTAATATTTTCATTAAAATATTTTATTAATAATATTTATTATTATTATTAAAAACATTTTATTTCAATATTATTTTAATTAATTGAGAGGATTAAGTCAATTGGGCATTAATGACATGTGATGGAAGCTTCTTAAGAGGTTCAACTAACTTTGTAATAAATGAACCATCATGTACCTTCAATTTAGGAAGGGATTTACTACTTTTCCTCTTCTTTCTTATAGCTTTTTTCTATAAATGTAACTTGGAAGCTCATTCCAACAAGTTGGACAAGCTAGACAGTTAGACAGTTGAACTTTCAAGCCTCTCTTTCAAGACTGTAATGGCAGCCATTGCCTATTTTGAATGTATGATGCATTGTGCATATTTTTGAATTAATAAAAGTGTGTGTTTTGTGACTAATCCATGTCCTTTCATCCTTCTATAATTCTTTGTTCCTTTATTATGCTTGCAGGTACACTATGCAAGTTCAAGTTTCTATTGCAAGTTCTTGGAGTTATGTTCTTATCGAGTAGTGGAGTATTACATGCAGTTGAGTTGTGGTGCTTGTTTAACCTTCTCAAGTTCATCCTTCTTCACTAGAAGATTGATAGATTTTTTTTCTGATTGATTTTAACAAAGGGAACACATGCTTCCTAGTTTTTGGTATTCTATTACCCTCTCTAAGTTACAGTACGTGAAGTTATCTTATGGTTCACAACACCCTCTTTAAATTAACCCTTCCTAAGTATGACAACACCCTTTATTTGGTGCATCATCATCCCTAGTATATTTTCATTTCTTACAAACATCTTTCCCTAAAACCCATGAAAATGTTAGCATAGGACTAGATAGCCATTTTATCACATTAGGAGTAGTACAACACTTAGTTTAGGAAGAAGAATTCGGCCTTCTCTGGAGGTTCACCTCAAGCCCAAGTCCCACAGCTTGAGAGGTGATCCCATGTTTCTTAAGCACACTGAATGTCCTGTTCACATTTTGGCCATTCAGAGGGTGTAGTGATTTGGAGACAACATGAAGTACAAACAATTAAAGGTGACATCTAGTGAACATCTCGTGACCCTACGAAAGTGGTTTTATGAGGTTATGAGAAGTCACAAGCACCCAGAGGAAGACTTTAATGCCCCATATGCCCTTGACCCTATCTAGGAACCCTAGTCCCATCATTTCTAGCATTTGTACAATTTTCTATTCTTGGTTACAACACTCTGCTTTCGTGCTTCAACAGTTTTCTAGTTCAACACAACTTCAGATTTATTATGAATCAGCTAAGTATCTTATCCCTTCTCTTGCACTTAGGGTTTCAAGTTTATTAGCTTATTTTCTTATATCAATTTTTTACTTTATTTCATATCTATATTGCATTAATACTTAATAATAATTTATCATTTATATTTAAATATTTGTTAAATCAGAAAGTAAGTCCTGAAAAGTATTGCAGAAAAATCTTGGGTATGCTCTTGATATTAGTATGAAGTCTTGATAACATAAAAGTTGAAATGTGAAGCCTTATTCTAAGTTGTATTAAACATTTGTTAAGAAAAATAGGTCTTTATCTTAGAAGAAGTAACATCTTGTGAAGAAACTTGTATTGTTTTGACCTTGGTCTATACTCTTAATCAGAGTTTTTGGAAAAAATGTGAAGAGTCTTGTCATTGTGAACTTCTAGAGTATGAAACCGTGAATACGGAGCTCTGTCAAGGTCTATATCTTTGGTATGTGTTGTTAACTTCTCTAAAAATGCTTTGTCATGTGTGGTCAAATAGTTTGACTATGAATATTTATGGATTCAAGTGAACTTGAAGGTGTGTCTATTCCAAGAAGACCAAAGAAGCTTATTCTTAAGGGGATAACTGCTAAGTCTGAGTTTACTCAATAAGCATAAATGAAATGGTAAAGGTATGATTTTGTACATTTTTTAGTTTGATGTTTTTTTATCATAAGTATAAGGTCCTGACAAGACCTTGAAGACATGGTTAGTAGTGACAACTAGGTATATGCCAAGAAATTGTGTATAGAAACCAGATAACAACTATACAAGAAAGACAAGAGGTAATAACCGTGAATATTGTGTTGAAACTAAGTATGTATTTCTCATAAAGATGTTGAGGACTATGAATCAGGTTGTTAAGAATGTCTCATGAGAGATGACCTCAGTAAGATTGACCTAGTGATTCAATGATCACACTCAGTTATGACTTTTAGATTATGGTGAGATTGAAGATCAAATGAGTCTTTAAATGTATTTAAAGGAGTGAGATAGAGACTATGAAGACAAGAAATTAAGTGTTGCAGGTCTAAGAAGTTCTTATGAAGTAAGGGGAATTGTTAGTAATCTTCTAACATGTATAGTACCTTGACAAAGCATTGTATGAATTTGAAAGAAGAGAAAATGATGAGCTACATGTTTGATATGACCCATCAAGGCAAGGGGGATTGAATTTGTCCTTGATTAGGTGTGAAAGATGTCTAGGAATCTTGTATGGAAAAGTTCATGATTTATTACAAGTATATTGACTTATAACGAAATTCATATGACCAATAAGACATATTAGCATGCAAAGAAGGTTAAAATCATTGAAAAGGTGCTTAAGGGAAAATGATGAAGTGCTTGAGTATCTCCATGGCTTGTATGAAAGGTAAGAACTCAATTTTTTTGGTTTTTCAGTTAGAGGAGGATAATATGAACCTAGGGGGGTCTATAAGTAGATAATTCGATTTTTTTTAGCTTTTAGAGCATGGACAAGTGTGATGAGAATGCACTGAAGAAGTTGTTTAGGGATGTTATCTCTAAAGGTTGTGTGCAACCATTGTATGGAAGAAACAAGGTAGTTGGTGAGCATGATTAGTTGAGATGGATCAAGAAAGAAGCTAAGATGATGTTTTAAGCCCTAAATCATGATTCTTGGCATGTATGAGAGATTTTAATTGCTTTTACCATGTTTTCTAAAGTGCTCAAATGCTTTGAAAAAGAACAAAAATAAATTTTAAGGAAGGTAAAATAGGTTTTTCATGCTTATATGAATAATTTAGTGATGGCTTCTGTAGACACAAAAATATGGACATTAGACAATATTTAGCACATTCTTATATTACTATTTAGAAGGTTCTCAAGTGGTTAAAGTACTAATTAATCCCACCTTTTGGCCACCTTTTTTGTATCTTTTATTTCATCTTTCTTGTGTATTTCTCGATACCTATCAGCCCATTTCATGACCTTTTCGACATTCTATCTTGAAATTAGGGCACCCCAGCCTATACTGGGGCACCTCAAGGCACCCTGGTCCCCTTCCAGGTGCCCCAGACTATGCACAACCTCTTCTACTTATTTTTTGGTCACTTCTAGTTGTTGGTCATCCTTATCTTCTTCTCAATCTGCCTTGTTGGGATTAATTACAAAATTAAGCTTGATATCCCTATAAATATAAAGTTATGAGACCATAATAATGGTCCTAGGTCATTAATTCTTATCACTACTATAACTCCATATAGGGTTACATCACTTGCATCCACATAGTTCCATGCATTCAAGCTAGGATATCTGCATCACACACACTTCATAGGTGTAGACAACAATTTTTGGTCTAACTCTTGTTCATTCCACATTCATTCTCCTTCATACAACCTTCCCTATCACTTTTCTTTTTCTTAAATTTGAATAAGTTTCATCCATTTAATCACCCAAATTTTAATTAATTAATGGGCTCCATATAAACCCATCTAATAATTAAACTTTGGCATTATCTCATATATCTCAAAATTATTCAATCCATGGGAAATAATATACCCATCCAACATCCTACTCTTAATTTTAAAAATGGAATCTATTATTTCACCTAACTATGTCAATCACACTCCCCACTCCATATCGAATCCTTATATTTTTAACCTCATAAGTGAAATTGTGAGCCCTTTCGAATCACATCACCTCTTTTAATCAGGGTTACTTTGCCCAACCCTGATTACCTAATGATAGACAATTTAACCTCACCCCTAGGCTATAAATATGGGCCTTCTCCCCTCGAAAGGATAAGTTGGAAAATTTGGCAAAATTTTGTTTTGAATTTTAAGCTTCTTGTTTATCATAATATTCTCATTATGTCCTTGTAATGACACTGTAATCCCCACATTACTCTACTCATGATTTCTTGGTTCACATAGTGAGGTCCATGTTGCACTTTGTGTTTAGATCAAATCAGTAGCACCATATACATACTAACATCATCAGGTTCCTTTGATCATCAGCTTGCATTTTATCTATTTTTCTTGTATTTATCATTATTCTTTATCACACGGGGGTTGATAGCCACCAAGGAAGTTAACACTTCTCAGATCTAATTTTTCAGGTATCCCCTGCATAAAATATCTAACTAGTTTCCTCTAGTGTCTTTGAGATGCAGGTTTGTTAAGATCACTATGAGGAGCTCATCATATACTTTGTGTCGGTATCAGTCATCACCATCTCCAAGATACTAATCCCTTGTATATTCGACGTTGTTTTGTGTTTTTTGATTTCTCGTACACTAATCTAGATAGGAAAAAAGAACCTTTAATCAACATTTGGCATGCCTGGTGGGACCAGACCCTAGATCTTGTCATTTTCTTGTTAGTTTACTTTTTTGTGTAGGTTTTATGAGTATCACTGTTATCGTGTTTCATAGTTATCGCTCATTTAGATATATCTTGCGAATATTTCATTTTTCGACTGACTTTTTTGTAGGATGTTAGCGTGGTCTCCATTAATTCAATATGTCACTTGCATTGCTTAGTGTATATCCTCCATGAGGTGTGTGATTTTATTGTTTTCAATCGGTTTTTAATCTAGTTATTTATAATGGGTATAATTTTTTATTGTTATTATTATTAAAATAAAATAAAAAACAAAAAAACAATTTGTTATTATTATTATCCTATATTATCTCCTATTTTTCTCCACTCATCCAACTCGACCGAGCTATTACCCACACAAATCCTCCACCTATCTCATCTCCCACATCTCTTCCCACCGAGCTACCATCTCCACATGTCGAACTCTCCACTGCACCCACACTGAACCCATTCCAACTCCATCACCCACTCCTTGTCAACCCATCTGACTTACTCCACTTCCCTTATCTCATCATCATCCCCCCTCACCACACCATCTCCCTTCTAACCACCTCCCTCCAACATCTTCACCAACCAATTTACTCCCAACTCCCACATACTTGAGCGACCACAACACATCCCATCACAACCAAGTTACGATTTGTTAATTACAATTCATAGGATAATTGTTATTATTAGTTAATTCAAATAATTATTTTATTATTATTTCCATAATTAAACTTTGTTGTTAACACCTAAGAACGTTAGGACTTAAAAAAAAAAATTATTTTGTCGACCACGTCCAGTAATTGCCTTTTTTGCTTTTTTAGGTGAATTCCACAATGTTGCGACCACAACATTATGCTTGCAAATCCAATTATTATTTAAAAAACACGCCTAAAATCTCTTTCGTTGACCCCTTCTGCAATAGTGCATGGTGTAATTTAAAGGTACCTAGACATTCCTGGCTACTAACCATCACTTTCAAATACAACGTCATCAAGTACAATAAAATAACGGGGGAAAGCGGTATCCAGGTATTCCTCATTTTTTCCATATTTTCTCTTTTCTACATTGTAATTTCCCTTTCCTCAGTGATTGTCTGCATCAAACTTCATATTTGGAATTTGGTCTAAAATAAACCCCGCGCATCCTGCCTGCTCAGATATCTTAAATAGGGGTTTAACTCTCTGCATCACATATTTTATCACACACTTCCTGAAATCTCACAAATTAATCAACACATCGAAACATTCCTTTCACCTGGTTCACTGATTGGGATGTTATCACCCAACAAGAAACTATTTTAGAAATTTCCCAGCCATAACTTACCTAAAACCAAACATATTTTACCTTCTTCTAGGTCCTTTTACAACCATTTTATTTTTATTCATGTACATCTTCTTAATCCCTACTCAAAACAAAAACAAAAACAAAAACAATTGTTTCCCTAACTTGTGTGGATAGTATAACAACAATTTAATTTTTATGCCCATAATTACGTGATCCACCACTAGAAAAATGGAGCACAACCTCGCCTCACATAGTGATCCCAACCAATTACCACCTAAACAACTTCATCATCCATGCCTCTCCCTACTTCCCTCACAGTCACCCATTCTCTCACCAATATACCTCATCCCATATCCTTCGGTCATACTTTGATATTACATCATCGTTCCATCCCATCTAGGCCAGCCACTCCACCTTTTGTCAGATCAGAACCTAATGATATTCTCATCTTCCCTCTTGGTGATGTAGGATTCCAGCAAATTCTTGACACCAATCCTATAGCTCTCCAAGACTATCTTCTGGAAAGATACATACACATTCCTCTAGATGGCCCTCTTCTATAGCAATTTTACCCTTACAATACTAATTCTTAAATCATTATGTCCATGACCATACATGATTTTTATTCATCCTCTATCAACTCCCTAGCTCACTAGACTACTCAAATAGTCACACCCATTCCACCTAATCTTCCCTAAATCAACACAACCATTGCAACTACTATCCCCATCACCACTGCAGCCGCAACTTTCACCAGTGTTCTTATCCAACCCCCACATGTGTCATATCCTTTATCAAAAAAAAAAATTCCTCTCACATCACAAGTATATGCCATTACTTCTCAACTTCCTCCAATAATCCCTTTGCAACATGAAGTGTCACTTCCAGTTTATCAACCCATCTATACCCATATCCCCACTCAACAATTGCAACAACAATCTGCCCAATCCCAACAATTGTATCATGCTCCTATTTCTCACCAACAAACATTCTATCAACCTCTACATCAACCACAAACCATAATTTATACTCACCCATATCAAGTTCCTCAAACATCCACACATCAGCAAGTTCAACCACCACATCTTATTTCTCAACCAGTAATTCCTAATGATCCCATGTAGATATTAGTAAGTCAGTTAGCCAACCTAGAGGGTGTTACGTTAGGTTCCAAAGTCACATTGTCATATGAACAAATATGTAGCAAACCCATTCATCCATCTGTGCCAATGAAACCATATCCTCCACACTGGGAATTTGCAAAGTTTTCCAAATTTAATAGCAAAGAGGACCCTCAACAACATCTCTGAGCATTTAAACATGTGTTTTATCTTATCACACATGACTAAGATTTGATGGTCCGTACAATCCCCATGTCTTTGGTTTTCCCTGCCTTAGATTGGTATAATAATATTCCTCAATATTCTATATTTTCTTTCTCTCAGCTTGTGTAATTATTTCTCAAGCATTTTTCAATTAATATTACACACAAGGTAACCATCAATGATCTGTATACCATCTGCCAATTCGAAGATGAATCCATAATGGATTTTGTTCAATGATCGCACAATATTATAAACCAATTATCTTTTCCTCTTCCTCAAACCAACCTAATTGATCTTTTTGCACGCTCTTGTGTGAAGTATATTTCATCAAATTTACAAATTCAACCATTTAGCACTTTTGAAGAAGCTTTCACCATGGCTCGCAAGCTTGAGACACATGCCCTCGAATAGGGACATTTAAAATTAAATTCAAATGAGCCCAAAACAAAAAAATTAGACCATCCACATCAAATGATAATTCAAAGACAATGGTCAATGATGTCGTTGTCAAATCATCTCCTACATGTACATCTAATACAGTATCCCAACAATAATTCACATGACCAACACCCAGTTATACTCATCTAAGAGAATCATACAAAGCCATCTTTAAAAAATTAATAACAACATATTTGATCTTGTTCCTATACGTACCCAAAATTGTAAGGTACTGTACTGCGGAACGGTGTAATAAGTGCCCCAATGATGATACAGGTCTCCTTGCAAGGTGTTCAGGATCCGAAAAATCCCTTGGAGTATGCGTTAACATCCCACATGCCCTACTTAGCCCCCGCACCCTTTGTTTTCCCCCTTTTTTCTTCTTTCCTTGGCCTTTTTGATCTTCAGTGACGAAACCGCCGCCCTATAGGGAAGCGGTCTCGTGACTACCGCCCTGATCAGGACGGCGGTCCTGTAACCGCCGCCCTGCTCAAAGTGGTGGTCCTGTGTGCGTTTTCCAGAACGTTCTTTGACGTGACTCACGTGAAATATCACGATTCACCAGCTTTTCCTTACCGACTTGAGCATGCATTTATGTTTTTGGTCCCCTGGAATAGTGTTTTTCCTTTGTTTATTGTTTAGGAGTTCAATTTGGTTTTGGTTTTTGGGTGATTGAATTCCTATAAATGCATGGTTTGTGCACATGCAAATGGCCGGGAGTTTTTAGTCTGAATTTTGGCTAGATTTTGGAGTTTGAGTTTTGCTTTCGTTTCCTCATTTTAGTGTTTTAGCTAGTTATCTTGTTTAGAAGCCATAGCTTGAATTCACCTGCATCTTTTGTTAAATTGCTCAGCTGTTGGTAAGCCACATACCCATCTTGTGCAGGCAGTGCTGTTATTTCATCCAAATCTAGTCTAAAGCTTGCCTCTGAATTCCTCTTTGCTATAGATTTAATTTTCATTGTTGCTTAGAGTTCTTAGTTCAGTTCATTATATGCCTGGTTAGCTTTATTCAGCTTTTGGTAAGCCACATATCCAGCTTGTGCAAGCAGTGTCTTTATTTTATCCAATCCATTGGAACAGAGTAGCTTTGGAAGCCATTAAAGTTGTAGGTTTTGCTCTTCGTATAGGATAATTACAGGTTCTGGTCGCTTCATGTTGCATGACTCGCAGTAAAATCCCGCTAGGAATCGCAGAAGCCAAGCTCTGTACTCTTGCGCTATCCCTCTCCTACTCGCATTTCCGGTCTGCATTCTGAGTTGTCCTTGTCGCAAAATCTACTCCTATCGGTGCTAGCATTACACGCTTTTCTGGATCCACGTGAACATGAAAGAATGAGGAGATCATACTGAGGGGACGAGATCACACACACCATCGGATTCGCCACTGTTCTGCAGAATCTAGGTTTTAAATTTCAAAGTTCTAGTCAGAATCATATCAAATAGAGTAGATAAATTACTTCATTTCAGTAAATTCTATTCTCGATATTGCCAGGGAAGCTGTGAGGATTGATAGTTTCTGAGAAACTATGATTCACTCCTCACTTCTGAGGTAGGATCGAGAATCTTACAGATAGATTATATGAGATATTTTATTTATTTAGAATAATTCTACAAATCGCACAGGCAAATAACTACACTCGGTTATCTTGTCTGTTTTAAATTGTTATTTAATTATTTCTAGATACGCTTAAAATAGTTTGCTTTCCTTGAAATTGTCAAAATATTTCTTAGAAGAATAAAAAAAGTTATATATGTTAGATTTATTTCATGTAGTTAGAATTTGCTTCGTTACAGTTAGATTTGCATTTTGTTTCGTATGACAATCACGGGACCTCAGGAGCCCAGGGAATATATATTCGAGCCAATCATGCCTCAACCAAACCTCGTCACAGTAATAGTTGACATAGACCAAAATCTCAGAATACAAGTATTCCGAACAACCACAGATTTACAACTGATCAGTTATCAGTTAAGAGGATTAAACATAGAAGACGACCAAGCACATGCATTTTGGTCAAGTCAGCCAAACTACAGATTACCCTATAAAATCATCCACATGACTATAGAAGGGTTTGAAAGAGAACAAACATTCGGGTGCGATCCTTTAGTTCCACAGCCAGATGCTGGAGACACCCTCGTAGATATAGATACCAGCTTAAGAATCCAGGTTGCGAGAACGCCTGTGAGGTATTCTGAGAAGATTGCACAACTGTTGGTTCTAAACATAGAAGCTGAGAAAGCGTACGATTACTAGATACTAGGGATTAGAACTTGATCTCACGTATGACCATAACAGGACAACAACCAAGAGTCTATGGTTGTGATCCACAGATCCCACAGCCCAACGAATCCATAAGAGAATTAGATATAGACACTGGCCTACGCACGCTAGTATTTCAGTCCACTCCACTTCCACCCATCATCATCGAACAATTTTCCTTACTGAATATAGTGGCTAACGAAGCTAGAGAATTCTGGACTAGGCCAGAAAATCGTCCATAAAAGTCAATTATATTCACCATCCACTATATGACCTTATCAGGAGACATACACGAAACTATCCCAGGTCATTTTCCACGTATTCCGCAACCCAGAGATCGAATCATGCCAGAGCTCGATATTGATTGGAGCCTTCGAGTAGTCATCCTTGTTGATCGATCTATCACACCAGTCCAAGTTAGAAGGGCCTTCTTTTCCTTAGATTCACAAATTCCATTAGTGCGTGTCGAAGACATTAGACTTCCTAACTAGTTTGTCTGAATCCAACGCATATTATACCCCCATCAGCTATCTCGGCACGACCTCGAGAGGTCGGGTACGCGGAAGAGTCACTTGTAGATTCTCATGCTCGCCTGTCACTTTTCCAGCGTACAAAATTGGTGAACCCGACGTGAAACAAATGAAATTAGTGAAGCTGACGTAAGCTTCCTACTTTCTCTTTCGGAGTCATAATATCACGTTTCCTTTCACAAATCACCTTCATTCCTTCCCATTATTCTGCAGGTATTCATATACCCCCCGAATATGTCGGGATTTGATGCATATGGAAGACCCCTCTTGGGTCTTGAGGCATACTACACCCAACAGAATAGGCAATCATCACCCTCGCTCTCAGTATGGGGCGACAACTATTCAACTAATCATTTGTCAACACAAACCCCAAGAATCAGATATAATTCATCTTTTCAAACTGAGGAGTTAGATCAACCCCCTCAAACGCAACAAACAGAACCTTCAGGTTCAAACAATATGACGTTTACCGGAGAATCTGGTTCATCTCCTCAAATGCTACTTAGATCACAAATCAGTAGACAGTCAGACCCATACCTGGTCTTAGATGATGGACAGTCAATACATTATCCTAGGAGTGAACAACATTCTTGGGGTATGTACCCACCTATAGGAGGTTTACAAATACAACCCGAGATCTCTTTTCAACAAAATACCTCTATGCCACTGCATATAGGAAATACTCTCGGAGAAACTTGGCAAGATAGCAATCAGTTCATGACAGGCTATCACATGCCTATACAACAAACGCCACTCAGGCAAAGCACCGTGACTTCACCAAATGAAGTCATTTCAACGTTAGTAGAAAAAGTGAGAGGGTTAGAACTTGCTCAAGCAAGTCAAAATTCTCCGTTCATGCAAACTTTTGCAATCATCTTCCTCCCATTAGACATTTGGATCCTTATAGTAGGAAACCTCCATGGTTCAATCCCAATTGCATTTACACATATCATCGTGTTCCAGGAGATGACATTGAGCAGTGTAGGGCCTTTCATACCATCGTCCATGACCTCATTAAGGAAGATGATTTCCTCATTCAAGGGGAACATCCTTCCCCATCCATAATGAGTACAA
This sequence comes from Taxus chinensis, assembly GCA_019776745.2. NCBI lineage: Eukaryota > Viridiplantae > Streptophyta > Pinopsida > Cupressales > Taxaceae > Taxus > Taxus chinensis. Next base: position 57,381,910 of record CM034156.1, on the reverse strand, counting down.
CTCATATTTCTACATCCTCATCCATCAGGATTCCTAACACTTCCCCATCCCCATCTATTCCACCTTTTCCTATCATACTACCTATTGATTCTATCTTAGTTCCTCTTTCCACACTTCTACTCATGCCAACCACATCAACTAGTGTGACTATTACCACATCATCCTCTTCTTCATCATCATTTGAAGAATATTGGATGCAATCCTCCAAGACAGATCATATAACCACATCCCAAGAAATTGCATCAAGATCTAAGTCAAAATATTCCAAAGAAAATACATATACTAATGTATCAATTGACTCGTATGCGGAAACCCTTCAACACTTATTAAAAAAAAATTCCATCACACTCTCACCTATCAAGGCATTTAACCCAAATGGTGGAGATTGTCATGGTTTTATCCCCACCTCATTTTTTCCTACCATCGCACCCTGGGTCATGGCACTGAGTTTTGTAAGGCCCTTTAGACTGCCATCCTTGATCTCATTGAAAGAGACAAAATTTTGAGGATTATCCCTCTACCATTTTATTCACAAGTAATTCCACGTCTATCAAAGTCTGTAAGTTTTATCCTCCATCCTCCATTAACATCTCTCCATCGCATGTTATTCCTCATACAGAAGGTCCTCCCTTATTCATCAACATTATTTTCCTATGATCCCTAACTCATCTACCTAATCCAAATCTAAGGTTATCATAATCCAATCTCTTTCACTTATCCATATCTGATTTGCCTACAGTGATATAATGTCTTTCATTAGGGGATTAGACTCCCCTCGTCCTTGAGCATATCATCCATGTTAACTCATTTCATATCTAAAAAATTCTCCTTTCACATCGGGAGGCTTTAATCCTTGACATTGTTTTATTTACCTCATCCAAATCCATCCAATCTACACTAACCCCATCCAAATTTTCATCTCATTTAAAGCCCACTATTGGGGCCATATGCGTCTATCCCTTAGGGGACCATTTAGTTTCATCTTAAGCCCACCATTGTGGCCATGTTTTCCTTCCATCAACGGACCATATTTCTATCTTTTTCATTAGAGACCACCTTTGTGGCCATGATTGTGTCATCAAAGTCATAATTTGAGGCCATGTTTGTCCTTCCATCAAGGGACCATATTTCTATCTTTTTCATTAGATTCCACCTTTTTGGCCATGATTGTGTCATCAAAGTCCTCCTTTGAGGCCATGTTTGTCCTTCCATTAAAGGACCATATTTTTCAAAAAAATCCTCCTTTGAGGCCATGTTTGTGTTCGTCTTAAGCCCTCCCTTATGACCATCTGTTTGTCTCATTAGGGACACATATTTTCGCTTCCTGATAGGGTAGCACATATTTTTGTTTTAACCTTCACTCATCCTCCCAAAGTTCTTATCTTATCTCGAACGCAGCGTTAAGAAAGTAGCCAATGGGGAAAATGTTCTCTCAACTAGATCAGACCATATATTATCACACATAAGTATTGTTCTAGGGCTTATCGTTTAGCTTACCTTGATGGTAAACTAGAGATCAAACTCCTTAATGCATTGCACTTACGACCATTCTATTATTATTATATGCACTTATGAGCATAGTCCTATCTTTAGACCATGTCTCCACCATTAGCCCCTTCCATCTATCATGGTAATGATATGAATTATGTGGTCCACCAGCACTTCTTTGATATGACCTTTAATATGAGTACCATGGCTCTACTCATAGCATATTCATCATGGATAAGTTCTCCCATTTGGTGAGAACCCCATAATCATTACATCAATCACCCTCTCATTTTCCTATGAAAATCATGTAAAGGATGTAGGGGTGTCTTTTGTACATTCATCATCCCCTCCTAAGTGGTCTACTTAGCTATTCCCATCTCTCCCCCCATATAAAGATAAGATTCATGCATGTAAAAAGCAAAATCATAGTTATTAAAAATAGATTGGTCCTTCGAAGGATATATGTTCATGTAAAAAAAATAGAAGAAGCATGCAAATCAAAGTCAAAAGAAACATCATAAGAAATAGACCGATCCCTTGAAGGAAGGCTATCATATATATTATTCTTGCCATCCATATTATGTATATAGTAGACCATACCCTCGAAGGATGGCTACTCTTTTGTTATGACATTCGGAATACTTCCCACTTTGATCAACCTTTTTTTATCAACATTCCCAGAAAGCTTCTCGCATTGATCAACTTTCTTCTATTTTTTTTCTTTCCCTTTCCCAGAGCTAGGGCATAGAATTAAGGAACACCACCTTTGGAGAACCTTCTTCCCGCATACAAGTTACATCTCAAATCCCTGGTCATGTCAATATTAGGTTTATGAGAATCTTTCACCGATATTTCCCTCATGGTCTTTTGGTATAACTAAATATCGTTGGTTATGTGTTAACACCTAGTATTGACTACAAGTTCAATGCCTTGAGTGGTACCTTATTTTTGTTTACCTCCTATATGGTTTGAAGCATGGTTTTTTTACATGCCCCTTGTTATAATCATGTGACACTCATCTCCTCAAAGTCCTCTCTCATCATAATCGCATTCTTCGAAATCAAATTTCAAATCATAAATCTACATCCATATACTTACTCCTAAGGATGTCCCCTATTAGCGTCATCCATAAAATCATGAAATATATTCCTATTTCTACACACTCTCCTTAATACACTATTTTTTTTGGAATTCTACTTGATCTCCATTGCAATTGGTGAATTCTACTTGAGAATATCTCTCAAGTAGCATTCATTATCTAGCAACTTCTCATCCCCCACCATGGACAATGTGACCTTTCTCCATCCATCCTCTCGCATTGTCCTTCTCTTCTCACCAATTATCCTCCCATTACCCTTCTCATCGCTCTTATTCTTTTCTATCACCTAGTGCAAACATCATCTTCTTCACCATTATAGTATTTTCATCCCCATCTTGGCACATCTACGTAACTCCCCACATAGCACGAAAATCCTACTCGAAGTAGACCTGTCATTCGGGACAAGGTCTCATTCGTGACTGCATATGTTGACCATTCCTTCCTCCTAGTCTCCTTTTTCAACCCAATTTTATCTTAACATTCACCCTATCTCATTCTCCACTTCTCTTCGCACCCACTTTGTCCTCCGTTTTTTTTTTTATCCTTCACCCGTCCTCCACCTGGATAATTTATTTTGTGTTTTTCTCTAAATATCCTTTTACTGACATCTATTTTATCATGTTGTTTCCCTTTCGTTCTTGTTTTGGCTTGATTATCTTACTTAACCATCCATTTCATTCTTAATTTCAATATATCTCTTTCCTAAGATCCTACCACAATAGAAACTCCACCATTTTCTATTCCATTGAATAACAATCATCACTAGAAATGTCTTCCCGCTCCATAACTTCTGCCAACGCTCTGCAATCATCACTCACACAACATGGGAATCCTAATTAAGGATTACCCTCACACTCTCCATCCTACACCACATACATTCCTCCATCCATTTATGTTACACTCCTTTGTTTCCTTTTTCCCCTATTATTATCTTAACATCCATTTTCCCCTCGATCACTTTACTTACCACTTTCAAAGTATGACAAATATACCTGAGGGTTCCCCTTTACTCCACTTTTTCATACACTCTTACCATCAATATTTTCAATTATCCACTTCTTTTCATCATTCTTATTCTTCTTTAGCTTGGCGATCCTATTTAACCATTCCTACGACATGGCGATCTTACTTAAGAGTCTCTCTTAGGAATGATCTATCTCCTTATCTTTCCCCTTTGCTCCATATTCCCACCATCCCCATTTTCTCTTCATTCCCCATAAACACATCCTCTTCCCTCTTCTTTCTTCCTTGCACAAATTATCTCATAATTTCTCAAATATCATCCCCATCATCCCTCATTTGGAAATCTAACTTTACCACTTCATACCATTTCTTACTATGTCTCGTTCCTTCATCTTCATCTTCATCCACATCCTCATCCATTACATCCTCTCCTCATCATCATCTCCACACTAATCATTATCCCTCATTTCTTTACTCTTTCCACTCCATTTTATAGAGTTCTCCCACATATCTACCCCCATACTTACCCTTCATTCTCATTGTTCATCTCCTAACATTATGTCATCATCATCTTCCATTTTTGCACTAATAATTATCGGTGGACTTCACCTAAATTTCATTTATCCCCATTCTACATGTCCCTATTTACTCATCTTTACCTCCTTCATTTACTGTTCCTTCCTTTTTCTGTAGTTCCCTATTATCATTATCGGAGGATTTCTCCTAACATCCATCCACTAGCAGTACCTTTACATATTCCCTTAACCTTCTTCAATATATCTAATGTCTTCATCATACACCCTCTCCCTATTTTCTCATTTTCAATTCTACATCTTTGACAATGTGTGTCACTCCTCCCCTCCAGATTCTCTTTACATGCCTTATAATTCTTACACTTCACTTCTAATCTCTTATTTTGGTTTCCTTCCTTTTGCATCATTTTCTCTGTGGTCATCTCCTCCTTTCTAATCCTAGTTTTCTTTCACTTCCTTTGTATCATCTACATCCCCTCTTCTCCTTGCAATTTCATCTTACTTCTCCATTGATAACCTGACTCACCAGAATTGTACCATATTTTTTATCATCCCACCATCCACATGCATTTCCATGCATTCTATTTCATATTCTTTACCTGGGTCTTACCCCTAACACCTTGGTTCAATTCCCTTCTTGTTTGGATCTATCATATCTTCTTTCCCTCTTATTTCCACTTCCCCATTACTGAACCTCTTTCCCTACCACCCCTATCTTATTCCATCACTATACATAAGTCTCTTTTTTGTTCTCTCATTTCCTTTACAACTTCCTGGCTCCTCATTGTTCCTTTCTTTCTCTTCTATATTCTACCTCCTCTCTCATCTTCTTCATCTCCTTCATCTTTCCATCCTTCTCTAATATTATTCACCTCTTCTCTTTCTTAGCTATGTCATCTCTTTCATGATCCATTCTTTCTCTCCCTTTGGTTTTGATCTCCATCTCTCTTTCACCCTCTCTTCTGTCATTTTCTTGTCTTCTTCTTCTTTTTTCTTCATCATTTCTTTCTCCCCTCATCTCTCCTCTTTATTATATCTATTCCTTATTTACTATGGTACATCTTTGTACGTTCACTATCTCCTCTAATATCCTTTCTCTTCTCTTCTCATATTATTCTTTTATGTTCTTCCTCCTCCCCTTGTTATCCTATTCTCTTTCTCCATTTTATTTTTCTCCAGGTCCATCATGCCTTTGCTATTTCTTTCCCCATTATATTTTCTCACTACCTTCATATTAACTATCATTCTCTCTCTTATGTGCTTTCATCTATCTTCTCACCTCTCTTATCATCATTCTCTATTATTCTCTTCCTCTTCTCTCCATCACAATAAAGCACAATTCACAATTCTCATTATCTGTGGATGATGATTTCTCCATTCTATTACACCTCATCTCCTTTATTCTCTTCCATTTTGCTCCTCTCCTCCACCACATCTACTCTACTCCAACCATGTCCTCTTCCTCTTATCTCTCTCATCTATCCTCTACATCCCTCATCCCATATTCCTTTGAAATTTTTGTCTTGGAGAATACCATAACGACCATCACCTATCTGATCTTGTTCTCTTCCACGAATGTTTTTTCTACTTTTTCACAAAAGTAGCTTGACTCCTTTTCCTATTTTTTGAAGAAGCAGGTTTGCTTTCCATCTACCTTCAACTACAAAACTTTCTTAAGAAACATGTATTCAACATCCTATTTAACACCCTCTTTGGGAATTTTATCCATTATGTTATTCATATCCACATTTGTGGTCATGCACATTCCCCCTGGGATATTTTATTTCAACATCCATCTCCCATTATGTCTTTATCGTTTCCTATGTTGAGGCACATTTTCATCCTTGTACTTGTCGACACATATAAATCACTTTTTGTCCTTCTCGTGCCCTATGTTGGGACATCATTATTTTCATCCACGTCTCTTTTACTGATGCATGATTTTTCACTTGATTCCTCACAGAAAAAGGATTTTTCATACCTTTTGCATTCAGTTGTGCATATTTTGATGTTTTCATATGACCCATTGGTCATCGTGGTTTACATCCATACTACAGTGGTCTTCACCCACTCACTATTCCATAGAACGTTGTCGCATGTCTCTATTGAGATTACAATTATCCTCTACCAATGTGATATTGGAGTCACCTCCATAATTTTCATTGTAAATGCGATCCTTTTTTGCCTCGGGCATCTTGTATTTCATCATGTTTTTATTTGTCCCCATTCCTTTTACAAACACATATTTCATCCAACCCTTTTTGTTTTTGTGTCGTGACTTGTTATAGAAAACCACTCAATAAAAAGGGGGGAAATGTAGACACCAGTTTTTGGTATAACTCTCTTTTTCATTTTGCATTCAATCTCCTTCATACAACCTTCCCTCTCACTTTTCTTTTTCCTAAACTTGAATAAGTTTCATCCATTTACTCACCCAAAATTTAATTAATTAATGGGCTCCATATAAACCCATCTAATAATTAAAATTTGGCATTATCTCCTATATCTCAAAATTATTCAATCCATGGGCAATAATATACCCATCTGTCATCCCACTCTTAATTTCAAAAACGGAATCTATTATTTCACCTAACTATGTCAATCACACTCCCCACTGCATATCACATCTTTATCTTTGTACGCTCATAAGTCAAATTGTGAGCCCCACTAAAATACATCACCTCTTTTAATCAAGGTTACTTTACCCAACCCTGATTAACTAATGATCCATAGTCTAACCTCACCCCTAGGTTATAAATATGGGCCTTCTCCCCTTTGAAGGATAAGTTGGAAAATTTGGGAAAATGATGTTTTGAATTTTAAGCTTCTTGTTTATCATAATATCCTCATGATATCCTTGTAATGACACTGTAATCCTCATAATACTTTGCTCATGATTTCTTGGTTCACGTAGCGAGGTCCATGTTGCACATCATGTTTGGCTCAAATCAGTAGCACCATCTACATACCAGCATCGTCAGGTTCCTTTGATCATTAGCTTGCATGTTATCTATTTGTCATGAATTTTATCATTATTATTTATCACATGGGGGTTGACAACCACCGAGGAAGTTAACACTTCTTGGATCTTCTTTGTCAAGTAGCCCCCACATAAAATATCTAAGTAGTTTCCTCTAGTGTCTTTGAGTTGCGTGTTTATTGAGATCATTATGAGAAGCTCATCATCTATTTTGTGCATGTATCAATCATCACTATATCCAAGGTACTAATCCCTTGCATATTCGACGTTGTTTTGTGTTTATTGATTTCTTGTACACTAATCTGGATAGGAAGCAAGAAACTCCGATCAACAATAGGGAAGGGATTCCATTCTATTCCATGCACACATGCTACTTACATTTTTATAACTATTATTGCTTGTTACTTCACAAAGTGTGACTGACACTAGAGAACCTAGGGAATGACATGCGCACGTGCACACACACACACACCCCAGAACTACATCTGGGTCCAAAATATAGTGCAACGCTCAGTGGTAAGTCCACTAGCTTGGCGGTTGAGGTTAGTATGACCCCAATAATCTTTTATTTTATAGGTCATTATTCACCTCTTTCGAAAGATCCTGTGCAACAAATAGACTGGGTTTCAGACCAAGTTGTAACATTATCGAACTTAGGTTTTGAGCATCTACAATGTTCAGAGAACTTAGATTATAGACCGGGGCTCCCTAGGGTGCCCTAATGCACTTCCAAACACCCTGAGACTTCTCAGAGTACAAAGATCTATCATTCCCAGGGCCCCTGAGTATTCGTCTTCACTTCCAGATTTTGTATTTAGACCTACGACAACCCGAGACAGTCTTTGAAAATTAGCTAAGCTATCTCTCTTCCTTATCTTGCACATTTATGGTTTCATTTCACTTAGAATAGTTTACTAGCACATCCATTTATATTTTCTCTATTTTATTTACTTCATTTATACATTGTTTTAGTCCTCCTAATTAGATTAACTAGGATTACTACTTTTCCTATACTCCCTTATCCAAATTTTAGTTAATCATTTTGGTGAATCCGACAGATTTTATGCTTAGGATCCTTCTTTTTATTCTATCATAGGTCACATTTCTTTATCTGATTTACTTAATAGACATCCCACATATCAGGTTGTTTTTAAAAAATCCCTAGACACCACATATTTTGATGATAATACACCACCACACGAATTAAGTTTTGTACTTCATAGTTTCTTTGTCAACCATAGTATTGATGATCCCGTATCTAACCAACTGCTATTAGACTTGATTCAAGCCTTACATACATCATTTCAAGATAAGTATCATGTCATGTATACATTATTTCAAGATAAATTCATAGCCTCTGAATCCACCATTACATCCCTTAGATTTGAAATTCAACACCTTAAAGATGTTTCTGAATCTCAAACATCCTCTCTTCGATCTATGGAATCCACCATCACATCCCTTAGATCTAAAATCCAATAGCTTAAGGATGCTTCACAATCACATGTTTGTTCTCCTTCGCCATCTCCTATTCAATCTATGTCCACTACATGTCATTTATTTGAACCTCAAGACGTCCGTTGCCCAAACCTCTTATATTTGAGCATAGTACTAAGCAACATGTCATTTTTATAGATCTTGTTCATCATCAATTGATCACTCTACCACCTACTCATTCTTATTCACCTTGTTGACCAACAAAATATCCAGGTCATCCATATTGCCATTATCATTGAAATCAATGGACATAATGCAAATGATTTCCACACTTTACGTCACCTAATCCAAAGTCTTACTCATCAAGGTCTTATTTCATTCCATGCACAACATCCCCTTCCAAAGTTCACACCCACATGGACTCCTAAGTCTCTTTCTCCTTTGATTAGGCCAGATCCATTTACGTAAGCTCTCATGGTTACTAGTGACCTTCCTCCTAATCTTTCGAAGGAAGATCTCGATTCTATTATTAGTTACATAAGTGATATTGACCACACCTCCCCTATTCATAGTGATCCTTCTCCCAGTTCACCAAGTGCTTCTCCCATTTTTGATACTATTTCTCCTCCCCTTACTATGCATCACGATACCACTTCTCATACACCTTCTTCGGTTAGTCAAGTACGACCTAAGACATCACCCATGGTTTCCCCAAGTCAACAATTTCCACCACCTATCAAAATTAGTTCACAAACCACTCCTTCTAGGTCGTCTACTGCATTATCAAACAATCTTAAGAAATGTCCCTTGAGACTTAGTACAAAATGGCCTCTTCCCCAATCTACACTCCAACCCATTAAGTTTTTCAAAGCAACTAATCCTCCTCCTGGTTCTCACAATACATTTTCAATTTCACTGCCACCACCCAATTCTACTACACACTTTGTCCAACACGGTCACACCATGCGTAAACTTGGCCTTTGGTAGATGAATCTTGTTACTTTACCCTCCTGATGACACAATCATATGTTTGGAGTTCCTATATGACTGTTGAGGGATATTTTACCATGAAGAACCTCGTTTCATCTCACATTTCTCCATTTCATCGCCACCTCTACATACACACATCTTTAATACTTTAACACTTCTTACGCAATATCAATCAAATGAAATCCATCATGTTTCCTCATTCCTATACATCATTTATTACATAATACGTGCATTATCATACACTTCGGGGCATAGAAATTACACACCCCCTACTCTTTTACCCTAGTTACATATTCTTACATCACACATTACATATCTATTTATTTGTTCTTTCCTATCGGCATATCACATCACATCTCAGATCACCCTCGTTACCCGATGACACACCCTAGTACTTCAGTTCTCACTAGACTTTTGAGGGATTACAATTAAACTAAACCCCACACACTGCACTATAGGACCTATACATTTACATGCTATCATCCTACATTATATCTTCATAGCATACACTACACTAGTCATCATTGTATATGAGCCTAGTTTTGCATTCCATCCTCTCATTCTACATTTACGCTAGGTCATGTTGTCTATGAGTCTAGCTCTATCTTTTACCATCAAATACTCTACCTACACATATCATTGTATCTTCCACACTACATATACATCCTACACACCCACATTGCATTCATACACCTTATGTATCCTACACGCTACACTAGCTCACATTACTCATGGGTTTAGTTCCCCCTATCACCATTCCATCCACCATTTTTATACATTAATATCATTGCATTCATACACCTTACCTATTCTACATCCTACACTATATTTCCTTATACTTGGGTCTAGTTTTATCTTTCATCATTACACATTCTCCTTCTATCTACACATTCTACACCACAAATTCACATACATTGGTCATTTAAACTACATGGTCTTCTACACGTTGCACTCACCACCCTATGACGCACTTTAGTTCCTTGATCCATACTCAACTACCGAGGGTTTTACCAACCAAATGGAACTTACCTTCATGTGACATATCATCATACCAAATTCCTTGGACTAGTGACTGACGCTCTAGGATATATCATCACCCACACGCATCATCACATACCATAGTGGTATATGCCTTAGGTTAAGTAACCACTCTTTTCATCACTTCTACATCATCCTATTATGTTCTATCATCTCCTATTATATCATCCTATTTAATTTCACTTTTCTCAATTTCACACTAGTCCATTACATTATCATGCCTTCGATCATCGCATAGTGGTATACACCCTAGCTTAAATCAACACTCTCTTCATTAATTTATCCTTATCCTCCTGCATCCTATCATCACACATTCTATTATCATATTACATCATCATTTATCCTACTCATTAATTAGTGGTATACGCTTTAGGCTAAATCATCAGCCTCACCTTATTCATCACATAGAGATATACACCACCTTCCATTCTTTCATCTTATAGTGATATACACTTATGGCTAAATCATCACTCTTCCATTCAAAAAAGTCATGGTATACGCTTAGGCTATAGGGTCCAAACACATATTTCCATATAAATCCTCACCATCCATCCATTCTCTTGTGATATACTCTTAGGGATAAATTATCACTCATGCATTCAACAAGTCATGGTATACGCTTAGGCTATAGGGTCCACATGCATTTTTCCATATATCTCATTCTTATACACTCCTTCTATAGTGATATACACTCAGCAATAAATCATCACTCCTCCGATCATCAAATTCGTGATATACACTTTGGCTATAGAGTTCACGCACATATTCTCCCCATGTCACATTTCATCACCATCCCATATGCATACTCATCACAACACGTTATATATAACCAACACTACTCGACTATTTCCTGATGATGCACTCTCATTTATGGTTCATTCTTGACTACTGATGGGGAAAAAATGAACCTCACTACATACACATCCTATCCACCTGGGGGGCACATTGCTCCTATCATTCCATTATGCATTCCATTCCATCCATCCATGACATACTGAATTGTCTTGGTAGCATTTACTTTTGCTTACTAGTTTTTTCCATGCTCATTCTACTATAAATATTAGATTACTTTCCTATATGTCATTATCATACACATATGTGCATTCAAACCTTTATTTAGTGTGATTACAGATACAATGCTCTACACGTGGCATGGATGATCACCTTCTACTCTTCATATATCGGTCGCTGGGGGCATCCACATTCATCTGATATAGGTGTTATTGTTTCATTTTGTACTTAGAATACTTTACTACTTTCTTCTACATGCTTTGACATATTGAATATCACTCTGACATACTAATGGGTGTTCCACGTGTAACACTTGTTTTGCAAGACTATATGTTTTTTTTTACTTGTTTGTGTTGTTTTCCATTTTTTGTGGGTTATGCCCTTTTCTTGTGTGCACACTTGACTATTGTTTGTGGCCATGATGGCCTCACATGTCTTACAACATCATGAGTGATGTCCCATGTTTGAAACCCACTTTGTGCAGTCTACTTTTTTTCTTGCATGTTTACACTACTTTTCTTAGTGGTTTTTTCATTATCTGCATATTGTACACATGTATTATTTGCATGCATGTGTTAGGACTAACACTTGTATTTGCTAGCCATCTCTTTTTGTGCTCGCCTTGGTATCTACCAAGATTTTCCCTTCCCCCCTACAGGGAAGAGTTTTACAGGTTAGATTGTGGTTGGTCCTCTTTTGGGGCTACATTCTTCTTTTAGGATCATTGAATGCACCCCCAAAGAGGGGGGCATCATTGAGGGTTTCTACTAACACAATGTATCTACATTGGTTCACACACAACAAGTGAGTTCAAAAAAGTCTACAAACTCCATACACAATGGGCTTAACAGGACATTGTGTCCTTCAACAATTATGAGGATCGGTTACAGGCTTAGGGGATACAGTGGGTGTACCTCTCTACACTTCTCTACCCAGTGGTGTCGGATCACCTGAAAAACCTTGACAGTACAGATATCTCTTCCAAAATTTCAGCAAAAATAGTTAAAGGTTGGAGGATATAACATGGTTCCTCCCTATACTTCTTCAACCAGGGTGGCATGATATTGCCTGAAAAACTCTCGACACTACATGATATCCTTCTACACCCTTTTACTTGACATGGATCAAGTGCACATGTTCCAATTTTCCAATTACACTTAAATTTATATTTCCAGTGTATTTTACATTTACACATGTGCATACTATACATGGCATTTTTACATATATACATTATAATACTTGATCATTTTCTCTTTGTAGGTCCGTCGTATGAGAAACAAGCAGTCAAATTGGGGGCAACAACATCGACAATGACAACACACCACGATGCTAATTTCCATACTAACCATGTAGATACACTACACACATGCAACAACTACACATGCATTCTACCCTAGGTTCACTGTCATCACTTTTACGCACATTTTTCATCTTTAGAATCCATGCTCCTCCACCTTTTTCTTTTTGGTCATTCCACACTTGATTCTAGTCCATTGACCCATTTTATTCTACACTCTACATGGATATCAAGTACGCATCTCTATCTACTTTATGCTACCGAGATTTATGCTCGCAACATAAAATGTGGGAAAATGTAGACACAAAAATATGCACATTAGACAATATTCAGCTTGGTCTTATACTACTATTTAGAAGGTTCTCAAGTGGTTAAAGCACTAATTAATACCAAATTTTGGCTACCTTTTTCTTATCTTTTATTGCATCTTTCCCGATACCTATCATCCCTTTTCATGGCCTTTCCAACATTCTAGCCTGAAATAAGGGCACCCCAACCTATACTGGGGTGCCCCGAGGTTCCCTGGTCCTATTCCGAGTGCTCTGATCTATGCAAAACTTCTTCTGCTTCTTTCTGGTTCACTTCTAGTTATTGGTCATCCTTATCTTCTTCTCATTCGGCCTTTTTGGGATTAATGATGAAATTAAGCTTGAGATCCCTATAAATATAAATTTATAAGACCATAATAAGGGTCCTACGTCATTGCATCTTATCACTACTATCACTCTATCTATGGTTACATCCATTGCATCACTTACATCCACATAGTGTCATTTATTCAAGTTAGGATATCTGCATCACACACACTTCATAGGGGGAGGGATTATATTCTATTCTATGCACACATGCTACTTACATTTCTATAGCTACCATTGCTCGTTACTTCACAAAGTGCAACTGACATGGGAGCACCTAGGGCACAACATGCACACACATACTAGAACTACATCCAACTCAAAAATGTAGTGTAACACTCAGTGATAAGTCCACTAGCTTTGTGGCTAAGGTCAGTTCGACCCCACTTACCTTTTTTGTAGGTCATTATTCACCTCATCTGATAGATCCAGTGCGACAAAGAGACAAGGTTTCAAAAAAAGTTACGACACTGTCAGACTTAGGTTTTGAGCATATACAGTGTTCAAAGCACCCATATTATAGACCAAGGCACCCCTTGGCACCCCAGTACACTTCTAGGTGCCTTAGACTTCTCAAAGTACCCATATCTTCCCTTCGCATGGCCCTTAAGTATTCATCTTCAATTCTATATTATGTGTTTAGACCTGCTACAACCTGCAAATGTCTCTGTGAATTAGTTATCTCTCTTCCTTCTCTTGCACATTTAGGGTTTCATTTTACTTAGAATATTTATCTCTCTTCCTTCAATGTGAATATGTAGGTTGTCTAAATAACTAGGAGAGTTATTTGGATAATAGTTTTGGTGACTTCGGGGCCATCTACCTACTAGATGAAAGAGATCACTATCCTAGAGCATCCATTGGGCATGGAGTCTACTATGTAATCATGTAATTATGATCTTTAGCCTTGAATAGTTTCCCTTGAAGTCACTTGAACTATCATTTCTTGACTCTATTTTGAATCCTACAAATTGATGAAAATTGTTGGAAGAAGATTGGCACCCTGGAAGAAAAAGAAGAGCATGTGCAAGAAGCACACGAGAAGAAAAAACTATGTACAAAAAAACAATGTGCACACTTCTCACTTAGAGGAATTTGAAATACTCTAATATATACAAAATGATGCAAAAGGCTTCAATGGAAGGGTTTGAGATATATCCCATTTATTGGGATTTGTAACACACCTCCATCAAGATGAGTTAACTCGAAAGCGTTAGCCTCCTTGCATGAACTGATGATGTATGGGCCACTCCAAAGTGCATAAAACTTTGAATGGTACCATGGTTTATCTCTATCAGCCTCCCATTTCAAAACCAAGTCCCCAACTTTGAAATCTTGAGGCCTAACCTTTCTGTCAAACCATTTCTTTATTGCTTGTTTATGTTGTTCTAGCTTGATCATGGCAGAGTTTCTTGACTCTTCAAGACTAACCAGCTTTGTCATTCTGATTTCTCTCTGGTCTGTGCCTTCAACCTCTAGCTATTGGGCAAGTGCCAATGAGTTAAATTTCATCATCAAAGGAAGGGTAGCCTCCTTTCCATAGAAAATATTGTAAGGCAAAGTTCCTATTGTTTTTTAATTGTGATTCTATCTTCCTAGAGTGCATGCGAGACTTTGTATGACAATTCTTTTTGTTGATGTTCATTATGTGCTTCATGATACTGATCAAGTTCTTGTTTTTTGACTCTACCAGAACATTACCTTGAGGTTAATAATTGTAAGAAGTCTTCATATGACAGATTCCCAAATTTAGAGCCCAATTGTTGATTTTAGTGCCAAGGAAAGCTTTTCCATTATCAGAGATAAAGGTTTGAGGAATGCCAAAACTTATGACTATATCTTTGAGAAACTCAAGGATGACTGACTCAGTTGTTTCCTTAAGTGTGAAAGATTCTATCTATCTGGTGAAATTATCTGTAGTTGTGAGCATCCATTTGTGTCTAGTTCTTAAAGGAAAATTGATCATGCCTATGAAGTCAAGACCCCGTTACATGAAAGGATGATTTTCTTGGATTATTCGGAGGGGGAGCACCACATATTTCTTCTTTCCTATAAATAAACCAAATTCCTTGCACTTTTTGACCCACTTGTGTACATCTACAAATAAATTAGGCCAATAGATACCTACCATTATGATCTTCATTGCTATATTTTTGGTAGAGAAGTTTCCACCAGAGAATTCATCATGAAATTTTGCTAACACTTTTGCAGTCTACACATCATTGATACACCTTAACAACACGCCATCAACATTCTTTGTAGATAAGTCCATCAATTAAAACATAAGGGATAGATTATAACCTCATATGTTTTCTCTTTGCCTTGTTTAAACCAGGAGGGTATACACCCTCAGAAAGGAATGTGATCATGTCCTTCATCCAATCACGTGCGCCGAGATCTAAATTCTGTGAGAGTTCTACACGCAGGAGGGCTTCATCAAGAAAACTAAAGTCTTAGATTCTTTGTGCACATATTCAGCAAGTTGCTTGTAGAGCGCACTAACTCTTACCATCTTTTTGAATTTGATAGTCACATCATACTCCATTATTTTTTTCACCCATCATGCTCTCTTTTCACTGATTTCTTCTCCCATGATGAAGTCTCTAACAGAAGAGTGAGAGAATAACACCTTGATATGATTTGTGGCAAGCATAATTTTGAACTTCTTGAGTGCACACATAATGACATAGACCTATTTCTCCGTATGACTATATATTAATTCATAATCCTTCAGTGTTTGGATGAAGAAAGCCACTGGTTATTCCAGCCCTTATTCATTTTCTTGTGTTAGATCAATAACAACACTTGCATCAAAACCATAAGCATAAAGGATTAAATCAGAACCATAATCCGGGTTGATGAGAGTTGACATGAAAGTGATCTCTTTCTTGATTTTATTAAATATTTATTTTCCTTTTGTCATCCATCTGAAATTTGTGTCCTTATTGAGCATCAAGGTGATGGGCCAAATTAGTCCTTTAATGTTAGGAATAAAATGCCTAACAAAAATGATCTTACGGAGGAAGGACTACAAGGCCTCTTTGTGTGCCAGTAGGGAAAAAGCTAGGATGGCTCAAACGTGCTCAAGATCAATTGTGATGCCATACTTTGAAACCACATGGCCCAAGAGCATGCCTTGTGCCACTGCAAAATTACACTTCTTAGGGTTGAGGGATACCCCATACCTTTTACATCTTTCAAATACTTTCTCTAGGTGTGCCATGTGATCCGCACTTTTATTTAAGAAAACTGTAATGTCATCAAGGTAAATCAAGATGAACTCATTGGTGTATCCTTTGAAGGAAATATCCATGACAAACTGAAATTTTGTGCCCACATTTAACAGACCAAAGGGAATCTTCTGATACGCATATGTTCCCTACTTGGTTGTAAATGTTGTTTTGAATTGATCTTCTTCCTTCACTAGGATCTAATTGAAACTTGAGTACGCATCCAACATTGAGAATATTTACGTGTCAGCCACAGTCTGCAGAATCTACTCCATAGAAGGTAAAGTATACTTATCATTTAGGGATTCCTTGTTCAAATCTCTGAAATTAACATAAAGTCTAATTTCACCATTCTTATTTCACACCAAAACTAGATTCGTGACCCAGGTAGAGTACTTGATAATAAAAATAATCTTCACCTCAATAAGTTTGGATAACTCCTTCCTCATGAGGGGCTCTATCTTTGGATTGACTAGTTGTTGCTTTTGTTTGATGGGCTGGATACCAAGATCAAGGTCAATGGAGTGTTGAGAAACACTCAGATCAAAACCTTTGAGGTTTTTATACTCCCATGAGAAGATATCACTATATTTTTTACAGAGAGAGATAAAATTCTTCTTTTCATCATGAGCATAATATTTACTTAGGAACAACTCCTTTCTGGGTGCAATAGTGACTGGGGAACAGGCTTCTTGCACCACACACATATACTTTTCTTCACCCTTGAACTCATCATCAAGGATAAACATTTTCTCTAAGGTGACCATCCCTTTAGGAAACTTATTTTTCTTCGGCTGTATTACTTGGTCACCATAGCTGTCATGCAAATCAGCTTATATACTTGATGAGAACTCAGCTTCATTCTCAATGAACTAGATGATCTTCGTGTCACTATCAAACACTTTCCAGCTGGTTTTGTTATCTAGAATGGATGGTCTAATCACCATCTTAATATGTTGATTTTTTTCTTTGACAAATTCATCAGCAGGAAAGAATTATGAACCAAGCGCAGTCATCTAGTCAACTTCCTTATTCATCTTGCGTGGCACCACCTATAGATTTAAAGCACCAAAGCTCTCAACAAGGTCCCAAACTATGTGTCTATAAAATTTGAGAATATTATTATTTTTCATGCACTTTTTGGTGACTTGGTGGATAACCAATTCTGTATCCCCAAAAATCTGCAGCACCTTAATATTCTTCTTTTCAACGATAAGCAAACCATGCATCAACACCTCATACTCTGCCATATTGTTAGAACATGCAAAATACAATCTGTGTGCGAAGAAGAATTTCTCATTCTTAGGAGAAATGAAAATGACTCATTCTCTCACACCATTTCTGCTTCTAAATCCATCAAAGTATAACTTCCATAGACTAGGGCTCTCTTCACTTTTCTTGAGCACGTGCGGCAGCACAACTTCTTCTTCAAGAATGTAGTAAGTACCAAGCCTAGTTTCATAAGCTTCCAACTCTTTGGCATATTGGTCAAATTTATGGTGCCTCTCTGCCCACTCATTAAGTACTAGATCAGGAATAGAAGGCGGAAGAGGCTACTCTTCAAAAACTAAAGCTTGTTCTTCTTGTATTAAACAGTTGGCTTGGAGAGGGGATGAGACATATGACTCTACATGATAGGAAAATATTGGCTCATCTTGTATGGTAAACCAGGTACCATACCTTGTCTTGAGTAACATATGAGACCAATCAAAAGACAAGTAACCACCCACTTTAGCAATTAAATCTCTTGACAAACATAAGGAAAACAAAGGGGGAAGATCAATGATTGACACATCTTGAGTTATTGTTACACTTGTACATGCATGTAGGGTTAACTCAAGATCCTTAATGATTCCTAGGGTAGTGACAATTGAACCATGTTGTATGACTCCTTTTGTTAGGGGGTTATATTTAAGACCTAAGACATCACCAATCTTCTTAGGCATGACAAAAGTACTAGCACCTGAGTCAATCATACAGTTATGGAAAAGATATTTTCCTATGATCAAAGACATATAGAAGGGTGGGGTTTTAAAAAATTTACTTACTTTCTTCTCCTCTTCATGGAAGATGTTGACAGACATGCATGGGAGTTGGGCCAGAGCTTCATGAAACAAGTCGTACTGGGATGGAATGGTCAGGGTATCCCACATTATAACATTTATGTTTTTCTTCTTCATCTAGTCCATAATGCTAAATGGAAAACACATTGGCTTGTGCATTTGACGAACAAAAACACCCTTTCTTGGTTCCTTGGGTACAAAGACATGAACCTTAGCTGGCACAAAGGCTTGATGCAACAAAGGAGCTGTGCACGCCAATTCTAGAGGAGATTTGCGTAGAGCCTCCCATGTAGGCATTTAAGTGCTTTTAATACTAGATTTCTTATCTACTTCTTTTTTCTTTCGAGGGTCTGCTTATGTTGCTGGAATTGTGACCTGCATGCCAGAATCGAGCATTATCTTCTTGTATCTTGTGTTGTCTGCAACTTTAGTGTGCGGTCTACTTGTATCCTCTGCAACTTAATTAATTTCATAGAAGTCCTCAGTGCCAAAGAATATCAGATTTTCCTCTGGAGAAGTTTTTCACCTTTCTTAGTTATCTACTTTAGGTGCGCTTGTTGAAGGCTCACAAATGGAACCATTATGAATCACGTAGTCTTATATGCATGCAACATTAGCACAATAATATTGGCTATGAGGTATATTGTAAGGAAAAAACCATTCATACTCCTACGCCATGTTGTTCTAGACTGGGAAAAGTTCTTTACTTGTACTGAGAAATGGAAGAGAATGCACGAGAGGAATAACTTGTAAGGGTAGGTGTGCATTAGCATGCCATCTATCATTCTACTGGTTTTGTCCATATCTTTGATTCCCATACTAATTTTTCCAAGTTTAACTATTTTGGCTTTGCACCTAATTGGAATTGCCTCTGGAGGCTTGCTTCTGCTACTTCACCAATGATATGACCTTATTGGAAAATTTTCTAATCAAGGATTTCAATTCATCTTCTTTTTGTTGTGCAAGAGAGTAGGATGTAGATGCAACTAGTTGTGTGCTCTGCACTAGAACTAGAGCAATAGAATGTTAGGGCACAAGAGGCCTAGGTGCCAACTTACCAACCTGAATGAGAATTTTTTCTTCCTTTATTGCAATCTTGTATACATCAGGTAAGGTTCTACCTCCCATAGATTGAATCATGACTAAATTTTCATTATTCAAAGAGTTTAGATAATACAAGAAAGCATGATGGGATGTAGGCCTTACCACTTAAGGAATTTTGTCTCAAGTCTTATGGAATCTAATGTTGAAATTAGTCATCTACTCATTGGGCGCCCACTTTGTTGTAGTCAGTTGTTCCACCAGTGATAGATGATTTGATTTATCTTTAAAGTAATTGTATAAATTCATTCCAAGCTCATCCCAAGTAGCAATAGATGTAGATCTCAAGCCACGATACCATTGGATTAATTTACACTTGAAATAAGCTACAAGAATCCTAAATGTTACATCATCATGTGTGATCAGGTAGACAAAGCACACATTTTCCACATCTTGAATATGTTCGATAGGGGTGACTTGATTTTCTCCCGTGAAGTAGGGAATGCTCTTGAGTGCGGCCATTGACATATCATGTTGGGAATTGAGATTGAGCAAGCTTCCACTAGTGAAACTTGTCAAGTTGCTTGGAGGAAGAGGTTGAAGCACCATGGTAGGGTGCGCTTGTCTGTTTTGAGGAGGAGTAGAGTGCATGTGGCATGCTAGAGACGGGGATGCATTCATGAAAGATCTACTACATGTGTATCTCGGTGAAAGTTGGAGGTATTCAAAATATCCTTCAACTATGGAACTCTTTCTGGTATGCACTCTACTCATAAAAGGCACTCGGAACTACAAAACAGGAGCTCTGGAAATGTTGGGAGATGCCAGATGTGTTGAAATAATCCTTTAAAGGTTGGAAATAGTAAGTTCACACACTAGAACTTAGCAATATGAAATTTAAGTTTTCACTTCTTCTCCCACTGAACGTGCCAAAAACTGTTGGTATTCAAACTTGCACCCATGTCTTGGAGCTAGAATAACTGAGTCATTTGAGACAACAATGGAACTGTCTCCAAGTTTTGGGACCTTGCGTGCTTGAGATGGATCTTCGAAGAAGGCTGGTTCCTCTTATCTGTTTCTACTGTTATCGCTACTTCTAATGCTGGAAGGGAAAAATAAGCTAACAATGCCAAGGGACTAGAGATAAAAGGATAACAGAGATGAAAACTAATCTAAGGAAGGTGATAGCACCAAAAAAAGAGGGATGAACATTATGTGTTCTTGAGTGAAAATGAAGGGAAAGGATTGAAATAATTTTGGGCACGTGTAGCATAACTAAGATGCATTTTCACGATTAGTTTCATGGAACATAAATAAAAATGGAACTACAAGGGACATAGAATGACACAAAAAGAACACAATGTAAAGGATGTGTAAGAAGAAAGAATACAAACACGTTTAGGATAGATAATAGTCACAAAATAATGCTTCCATTACTTCAAGAAATGTATAGAACTATTACAATGGTGAAAGAGGTCAATATCCACATGCACAAGCCAGATATAGAGGTCTGTGACTTAGAATACATAAATATGAAGTCCTTAGCAAAGAGCATAAGGATTCAAAGTGACCAACATTAACAATGATCCTAGCTCTTACATTTATAGATGAATCCATGGAAGAAAAAGAGAAGAAGGAGGGAAAACCTGATTTTGAAATACAACCACCAACAAGAAGCATTTAATGTCTACAAATCCACCTGTAAATCTATCAAATACATTTCCCCAAGTTTGTTTGGAGTGTTGGAGAAGGAAAGAGGGTGGATAAGATCAAATCGGGTGGTTCGAATAATCAAATCTGCTCATTAATGCCCAGAAAGGTGTTTTCCCATTCTTGCCTACCATATCCACCAAGAATTTGAATTTGAATTTGAATATCCAACATTGTAGCCTATGTCAGCAGCTATTGAGGGTCAATGCATGGTGTTGAGTCCCACTTGTTGTCCCAAAAATGTGAGTGGGGAGTAAGTTTGGGTGGTAAAAAAAAATGGCTCATGTGAACACCCACTTCGCGTGAACGTGGTTCATGTGAGCAGACACGTCAGCTATTTTTTCCCACGTACAATGTTATATAGGGTTCGTGTGAAGGGGGTGTTTGTAGGAACCCTCTTTGCACTAAGGGTGTTCGTGCAAACACCCCCATTTATATATTAGATGCGTTGTGGAGGAAATCACTTTCCTCTGCTCCGCCTTCGTTCACACAAACTTTACACAGTCTGAGCCCACAGCCAAAGCTCGTTGAAGGAGACCAGGCCCATAGCCAAAGATCGAGCCCACAGCCAAAGCACGAAGTTTACATAGAGTAGACCACAAGCACCCAAAGCCCACAGCGTAGACCAGCCGAGCCCACAAATGAAGACCAGACTGATCCCACAAGTGCCTACCGTGCCCAACGAGCTGACTGAGGAGTAAGGAGGCCATCCGGGTATGCATTTTGTTATTTTTTTGGTGAAAATGGAAGATCCATAGCAAATTGTAAAAAATAAATGAAACCCTAGTTTTTTATTTGAAATCTCAACATAGAAAAATGCCACCAAATATCTATGGTTGTCAAGAAAAGAAAACAAGAAAAAATGAAACGATGGATAATAATTTGCATAGTGTTATCATATGAAAACCACATTTTTTGAAATCCCTCAATTGTGGCTATGGTTGTTAAACCTTGGGATAGAAATATTAAATATAAACACTTAGTGTAACAAACAAGTTTCTCTTTTTCATTTTCTAAGTTTCAGGAATTATTATATCTTATCAGTCCATCATTCATAGTAGGGAAACAAAGAACTTGTTCCTTGGTTCCATGTTGATTGCAAAAAGTAATTGGGTCTTACCTAGTAAATCTAGATTTTAATTTTACCTTGAAATCATGTAATCGGTATTTTCATGGAACTCAATAACTAATCTAGATTTTCTTTTGTTCCAAAATATTACAATACACCTAATTTGGTTATAATACAAAAACGTTTTCGAAACTCCATTTAAAATCCCAATCTAGTTTTCGATCCCTACTTGTACCTTATAAAGGTGAAATTCATAATATAATGTTCCTTTAAAATCATTATTCAAATCAATTGAAAATCATTTCATCCAAGAAAATTTGTATTCCCTCATTATCTTAGTGTGACCCTGAAGACCAATTTTTATTCATATATTTCATTCCACCTAACTATTTTCTTGAAAAATTGTCTATATCATCATTTCAATGGTGTACTAATTTTGAATTTTGTTTTGTCATTGTTATGTCCTATTGGTTTTTTTTTTGGAAGTTTTTATCATCTTAGACTTGAAAAAACCTAAAAATATCTACGTTCCTCACTAAAAGAACATTTAAATATAAGCAATGAGTGTAAAAGTAAACTTCGATGAATGACCAAAAATGAATTTCAAATACTTGGTTACGAGTACATATATATTTTGGTCATTTACATCCCTATCATAAGTAATATAAATGTTGAGCACATGGAATTTACGAATGATTGAAGGAAAATGCATTCCTTTAGGATATCATATTTACTATAGTGGGATATTTTAAGCTACCATATTTCCATTGTCTATTCAATGCAATGATTTGGTCCTTGTTTATGTGAGATGTTAAAATTAATAAACTCATGAAGTCAAGACTCCTAACAGTTACTTATTTCATCAACTTGATCTCGCCTTAGTATCCGGCTTAAGAAATACAAAAATGTAGTGAACTTCACAAAAAGATATGCTACGGGGAATGTGAAAATAAAAATAACACATATTTGACTATGTTGCTACAATCTTGGATAAAGGTGTTGAGAAAAGGTTCCTATAAATTTCCAGATAAGTTTTTCTTGAGATGATTTAAATGAAGATATTTTCAATATGATCACTCTCGTAAGAAAAGTTATGGGTGAGCCTACCATGAATATATATATATATATTTGTAAGACTCAATAAATTGACTGCAACCAAAGTATAAGTGACAACAGTTATGAGGCATTGATCAATCTAGAATTAATACATGAGTTCTTCATAACTTCATGTGTAATCCATTTAATCATAGCCATAAATATTCGGACCAATGTATCATTAGAAGGAAAATTCTTACATGCTTGGAGGATACATGATTTTTTTCCATAAATTATTCATAAGAATAAGAATTTGAATTTTAGGAGAGAAAAATAATGTATTCATGACCTATACTTAATAATCCCCTTGATGGGATTATAGGTCATCTTTTCCAACCTATCTTCATATGGTATCTTACATACATTTGAAGTGAAATAATTAAAAATTTATTTTAGGATCTAATATCCCTTATGACATTACTAATATTAGTAGTCCTTACTATTTCATAGTAGTCATCCATTCATCTTGATAAGTGAGGAATTCAATGAGAGTAGTAAAATGGAAGGGAAATGTTGTAATTCTTGAGAACTCCATTTGAATTTATGGAGTTCATAATTTGATAGAAATATCTCTGACAACAATACTAGAAACACAACTAGTAATTCTAGGCATGACTCAATGAACACTAATTTCATATATAGTATATACTATATTTAATATCTACTTTTCAATCCATTCCATAATAATTACCTACATAATTTGGTATAATAGCCTTTATTCAATAATTTTTAAAATCATGGTTTGAGTGAATTTTAGTTCAATGAGTATTACCATCTTTAAAAGATCCGAATTTGAGTATGAGAGAAATTGATTGAAGAGTATTATTGTTTTATTTTATTGTAATGAATAAAACCCATCCATAAAAGAAGGAATCTTATGCCTAACATTGAAATTAAAAATCATATTAGTATACGGAAAGATGACATCATCAATGGGGCATACTTTATTAATATCTAAAAAAATTGTATATATCTTAATGTCCCTAGTTGACTTACCAATTGGGACAATGTGGGAAATCTATCAAAGTCATCGATAGGTTTAACAAAATCATAATTGAAATAAAAATTTGGATTTCTTATTAGGAAAATTTAGGATGTATCCTTTTACTTTACGTGTTTGGCATCACAATTCACAAAAATATTATGCACCATGATAAAAGTAGAAATATTGAACATATATGCACATAACCACGTAACAATATCTTGATATTTTATTAATAGCCCAATATAAACTCTTTTCTCTATGAGATTCGATGAGATACCTAAATCAACATTTTGGATGCCTCTCCAATGCCAATTTTAATATCATATTTCATTTAATAATATTGATACAATCCCCATAAGCAATCCAAAAGGTCCAATATAATCTCTTCATCACTATACAACGACTCACTTTCCCAAAATAAGCATGATATCTCTCAAGGTAAAAGGGAATTTAATCTTACATGATGATATGTAGGTTAATCCACATTAGTTCCAAAATATTTTTTTATGGTTTCATTATTGCAAAGAGTGTCAAAATATACTCTCTCATATGGTGAATCAAAATGGTTTAACTTAAGACAACCAAGTACAATTTGTAATTTTTCTTTTGATAATTAATTCCTCCTTCAAAGCCCAACTCCCCTATTTAACATATTTGGAATGTTCTCGTGTGCACCGAAGAACATCATGAGTCATTTGATTGGAATAATCATCATGTTTTGGTTGCGGTTTCCGTCCACAACTATACATAAAGTTGTGGTTTCCGTCACTTTTCATAAAGCATCGATTTTTCGACCAACCTATATTTTCCTTTTTATCAAGTCCTTGACCTTGTAGCATCTCTTTTTAATTTTTTGATGATAATCCCTATAAATAACTTCCATGTAACCTATCAATATTTAAACCCCAATGAGCTTAGACCTCTATTTTTATTTGTACTAGCATGTGGGTTTGACACAATACTTCTTAATTAAATCAAAGTATGGGTTATAAAATCATCTCTTAATGTGTCCACATAATGTTATGCACCCCATCATTAAACTCCTTTGTCTTTACTACACATACAGGGAGAAAATAACATTTCCTATCTTCCCAATTTTTCTATAGGAGTTTTCCATTTCATTGTTTTAAATAAGGGATCATGTGAGCTATTTATTTCGATTGTTATCATGTTTATATTCCATTTAATTTTTAACTTTTGATAAGAATTTTGGTTATGTCCAATTGTAGGCATCATGTCAAATAACATTCTTCTAAACTTTTTTGTGTCCTTAATTTTAAGAGGTTGTGGGTGGAGGTTGTATATCTTAAATGTGGTTACTAGCTACTTTACAATGATATTAAGTTTAATATAGACATTTGAAATCATAAATTAGTACCAAAAAAACTCTAAATGAAAACATTTAAATAAAGTCACAAACTTTTATTATAAATATTTATAATGTCTTGGTTTATTACATTTGATGATAATGTTAGTTCAATTGTGCTTTATATTCAATTATTTGTTAATAAGAAATGTATATTTATAATGTCTTGGTATCCTAATTACGTGCACCAAAATCTATTGTGTGATGTTGCACATAGGAACTCAACTATATGTGCAATATGTTTCTTGCATTTGATTAGATTCTAAAAAAATTGCATGTCACATTCTAGATAATTCATTCCTCCTTTAGTTCCATTAAATCTATGTAATTTCTTATTTTCTAAATTATTTGCATTGAAGCTTGAAAATAATGTTTCTATTTTAATTAAAATAGGAGAATATCTTAGAATTTTTTAAAATTAAAAGTACTATTAATTGAATTTTACTTTCATTTTTTTTACAATCATGGCTTCTTCCGCTCCTAATTTGTTTGGGAGGACCGATTTAGAGATTGCAAAATTGCAATCTATTCTCCAAAATCCAACTACAGTTGGGCAGTATAAATCCCATTGTGAAAAAATATTGGTTGATCTTCGTAGAATAGAGAAAAGTTTGAAAACATATAACCCATTTGATTTTGAGTCAATAAAAAAATTTATGGATTCATTAAAATCAAGTGTGTCAGGAGATGTAGGTTATAATGAGATTACGTCATGATTTTCTGATAAGTCATTAAAAGGTCTTGTTGGAGTTTTTATGCAGACAAAAGGAAAATAAGGGCATATTATGTAAAAAAATGTTCATGTCCCCTATATGCCCCTTTGATTTATCCTAGATTTGTGTCCTCTCAAGGCCAATTTTCGAATAATGACCAATTACCGTTATACTTCATAATGATGCTACATGCTGAGATTCACTTAAACCTAAAGGTGAACTATTTAGACATCCCTAGTTATTTGGGGCAGGGGTGTGGCCGAATTAGCCATAGGGAGGCATATAGAAAGGAGGGAGCTCCTACAGTTGTTGATGCATGGCAGCTTGTACCAAGGCCACAACCATTCTTATCAAGCTTTCAGGATGTTGCAACACCTGTTGCTATGACTATACATGAGGCTACTATCAAGGGTCTTTCTGGAATTACTCACGAGACCCAATTGATATCTTCTAACCGTGTGGGTCAGTACCTTCAGAGACGCGATACTGGTAGTGGAGGTGCTAATACTAGCAGTGATGCACACAACAATGTATACACTCATGCATCTTTGATTTCTCCATATGACTTTGAGCTAGTTACAGATCCCACTCAAGCACGTCAGCTAGGACGCATCATGGTTGTGGACTTGTTGCGTGCATATGAGGTGATTTCATGGCATTGTAGCATTCCACTATCGGTGGTTTTA
Organism: Taxus chinensis; assembly: GCA_019776745.2. Taxonomy (NCBI): domain Eukaryota; kingdom Viridiplantae; phylum Streptophyta; class Pinopsida; order Cupressales; family Taxaceae; genus Taxus; species Taxus chinensis. The sequence goes on along the minus strand of CM034156.1, from coordinate 57,354,481 downwards.
GATTTTATAGAGCAGAGTGGAAGTGTATCTTATGGTCAGGGTACTACTGCTGCTGCTATAGATAGACTTCTTATTGCTAGGATCGTTGCACTTGATGTTCAGTACATTTCTGTTCCGGTGCAAAAATTGAACACCCAATGTTTAATTAGAATTTATTTTATTTCATCATTACTTTATAATTTATTAATATTAAAATTAAGCATGTATTTCTATGTTTAGGCTTCTGCTCTAGTGTGTGATTAATATTAAAATTAAAACTAATCTACCCGTGTGACATACACACAGCTCTTGACAGAGAAGAACATGGATCTTGATGTTCTGGGTTTGAGTCAGCTTGGTTCACTTGGTGACATATTTGTTGGTGGTTAGGTCATGGGTGACAATCCCATAGATTTGGAGATGAGTTCCGCAGAGGTATAGAAGCCCGTGTTTTAATAGAATTAATATTTAATCTAAATTGAAATGTTAGAAATTAATGAACTTTATTCAAAAAACTTATTTACCAACTTCTTACATTTTATTTATTTTGTTTCACAGGGATCTACAAGACAGATCTACAGATAGTGTAGATACTCCCAACATCCACTTAAGGACAGATACTGAGGTAATCAATTGTACGTATTTGTTATATGATGTATTGAATTAATCAAGAAATTGTTATAGAATTTTGTTTATATATTTTAATATATGGTATATGCTATATATATTTTATGACGTGTATATTCCTTTTTTTAACATGTAGGGTGCAACAGAGCGTAGTGAGGGGTCTGGCACTCGCCCTAGTGCATGGAGGAGACTTCAGTGATATTTTTTAGATTTTAGACATGTATATACTCATTAGACATAATTTTTGATATTTTAGACATACTTTTAGAGATTTTAGACATACTTTTTGACATTTTAGACATACTTTTAGAGATTTTAGACATGTATATACTCATTAGACATGAGTTTTGATATTTTAGAAATACTTTATGTTACATTAAACCTTCCTTGGCAAGTAGTGAATGCTTCTTTACTCATGCACTTGTCAAATCTTTTCAAAATACATTGTTAGTGTTAAACTATCTCTCTAAAACTATATAGTAACTTAAAAGCTTGTGAAAATAATAGATTCCCTCTCTTTATCTATCCTCTCTCTTAAACTCAGGAAATATAAACTCATGTGTTGTTATAGGTGTGTGAAATGATGGAAAATGAAGTAAATGTAATGCAATACATTTCCATGATTTATACTATTTTAATGTAATTGTAAATTTGACTTTATTTGGAGATTTGTACTATTAAAACACCTAACGTAAAATGCCTCTCTATAAACCAAAGTCTTTCGAGATACAACTCATGCCATCCTACCTCATAAAGAGTATTAAGTCTTCATCTGCATCTGTAATATGTTCACTCACATTTCTACCACCATTTGTAATATTATTAACCTTGAGTCATAATATCTTTCAATACAAGTAATAAATGTATTTTGCATCTTTTATTATTAATTACATGTATGTTTTTTGAATGTTTAATTTACACATTAATTTATATCATAACTCTTTATTACTTTTAATATCAGTCATATTATTTTTTTGGATTAGTTAAATTGAATTGATAATAATAATTTAATGTCCTTATGAATTAGGTTTATCAAACCCTATGACAATGATGACAAAAATACCTTATACCATTTATGACAATGGTGAATTAGCTTTCTCAATGATTACAAAATACCATTTCTAATGGGAAAAATCATAATTATGTTTCAAATAAACCAAGGTCCATTAGCTATGATATCTCTACAATGGTCAACATTGTTATATTTAAAACAAAAAGAAACACTTGATTAAGATTTTATTTCCCTAAAGCTTGACACCTTGAGGTATAATCCATGCATCATGAACCCATGATTTAAAGGTTCTCTAAAAGGGGACTCAACTAAAATAATATGCAACTAAAGTAAATTGCTCCAGATAATTGTATAATTTATTGAATTTAAGGAAATGTAAAACATCAAAAATATTTGTAGGGCTATGATCACAAGCTCATGAAAATATTTTGGCATGGGAATTTTTTTGTCTCTTCAGTGCCTTTGAACTCCAAAATTCCATTAATTTATCTTGCAAAAATGACTACAAGATTTGAGGAGGGAACATTATAAATGGGCTTACCTTCCCAAAGGGTATTTGATTAATGCAAAACAATAATTAGCCAAAAATAATAAAATTTTCTAATAAGTGTTAATGGCGGGTGTGACATAGACCCTTATTAGGTATGTTAATATTTAGTTTAATGATGTACATGTACCTAAGTTGTCTTAAGGTATGTGGACTCACATAACATCCAAATCATGCAAACAATTGTTAACAAAATGTAGGACCCAAAATTTGGACCTAAGGAACTTGGAAATAATTTTTTCGCATCTACCCCAGCATATTCCCATTTACACATAAATTTACTTAATTGTAAAAACACCCCGCTCAATTCCTATGTTATGATTCCATCAAATCAAGACTTTTCATTCAGTTTAGCACTTTAGGAACCAATTTACCTTACAATGAAATCTTTCACACAAGTTGTGTATATAAACACATACATGTTATTTATTAAGGGAGTCTCTTAACTCCTTAGACATCTAAAGGATTTCATTCTAAAGAACTCTAAGGACTTTAGGCCCTAATAATTAAAATATCACATAATCACATTCTTAGAGCACACCAACAAGTTCCAAGTGTACATAATCATGCACTATAACTAAAATCAAGGATTGTTAGCCAGTGTTGGAGACCTTATTGGGGTCTTATCATAACCATTATTTATGCATATATGCACACACATCTAGTGGGAGGGATAACCGCATAGGTGTAAGGAATTTTCATATTATAGATATGTAGGCAATGCTTTGCTCATAGGGGCTTGAGGAATCTTAAGCGAATTGGACTAAACTCTTTTTTAGGTTATAACCTGGTAAGGATCTAGGGTTTTGTAATATCCAAACTAGGATTTTATTCTACTTAAGATATATATTATGTGCAAAGATGATATATGAATCATAATTGATATAAAGATCTTATAAACATGTAATGATTATATTTGGATAAATACAAGCTCTAGATCTTTTATTAATACAAGAGTCGTGCATTTCTTTATTGTTTATATCAAAATTTAATTGTCTATCATTTTTCTCACATGAAATTTTAAATGATTCAATTTAGATTTACTGACACTAAGAGATATTGTTTCAAATTTTTATAAAATATGCTGGAAAAGCAAAACTAAAATGAGGAAAAAATAATACTAAGTTTTTAAAACTCATTTGTTATATATATGGAAATAATATTATTGGAGATACTAGGGAACAAAGTTACATCATTAATGAACCCATCCTTAATATCATAACAAGAAAGTTGTCAAATATGTATGCCAAATGACAAATAAAATAGATAAAATATTTTAAATTCATGGAAGACGTGAATATATAATATTCCACATCCTTTTATATAATACCAAGTGGCTCTACTTGTTGTTCAATGACCTGTAAAAAATTTTCATGGTCTTCTACATGTAGTCTCCATTTTTTGCGTTGACTAGCTTTAGTCTTCACTTGCTGCAACTGTAACCCTGTAGCAATTATGTGATGGGTGTAATGATACACCATTTTTTATGGTTTGTAATCAAAAAAGTGAATCCCACTTTGGAGGGCTTTCACTTGTTGTAAGTATGTTCCTTACACTACAACTGAGCCAGTATAAAATGTTGTCTCTTCACTTGTTATTTCACTTGTTAGCTTTGTTCGCTCTTCTGTGCAACGCAACAAGTAGTAATCCACTTTCTCAACATTTTCTTCTTCAGCAATGACTGCAAATACATCACCTACAAAAAAATGCAAATAAACATTCAATGATCCATGTATAGTATAAATATATATTTAATTATCAAATTATACAATCCTTTTAAATAAAACATACCTTGTTTAACCAGTCCAGATATGTGGTCATAAACAGTTGAAATTAATGGCACATATTCAAAACTATCATCATGATCTGATCCATATGTGTCATCCACAACTAAAGGAACTTGCTTCCACTCACCTACATACCCATGTTTTTTACTATTGCACTCTAAATATGATTTGTTCATGCATTCATAACAAAAACAAGAATAATCTCTTGTACAAATTGTCCATTTATTACTATCCATAGTCATCAAAGAGTGCAAAGACCTAGAATTGGGAATCCTTTCACATCCATACTTTTTCCTTTGATAAATACCTTCATTTAATCATGCTCAAGAGATCATTAAAGTTTAAAACAAACATCAAAATTCAGAATAAAAAAATTTAAAGTTAGTAACTTGTAGTTCACTTAATAAATCACATCAAGATCTACATATCTATGTTTTAAATGTGTATGTACTTGTTATCTCCCAAAACAATCTATGTGGGGTTGAAGCCTGTGGGGTTGAAGCATGTGATGTTAAAGCCTATGAGGTTAAAACCTGAACTATAAAATGTTTTGTACACCATTCAACAATGGTGTGGGCATCAATCAATCGATCTCCCTCATAATCAAAGATGTGTTTCTTTAGAGCACATTTGATGCATGCACCCGCACTATTGTGTTCTCCCTTCCAATGACCACTCTACAAAAAAAACTCCATAAATGAGGAATTTTGTGATGACAATGATAATGACTGAGTGCAAAGAAAGGGCGAGAGGATTTGAATTGTGATGCACAACTATCTGACCAAACAAAATGTTGAACTATTTATATTCCTCGCTGATGAAGATATTGAAAGAACAAAGCAAAACGTGTTAGACAAAGTGGGTGTCATGTTCCTTGTCATCACTTATATAGAAGTGATACTCCTTCTTGATCATTCGCTTCACATTTGTACTTTTAACCCCATCCAAATCTAATTGTGCATGCCTATAAAATACTTGAACAATGATAGTAACCTGGTCAGTATGATAATATTGTGTCTAAATTTATTTTTGATGAGAAAATGAGTTATTCTCAAGAAAATCAACCATGGACAATATGGAACCAATAGGTAATGTGTCTCTATTAGTCTTGAATTGTGTAGCCCGCCACTTTGAATAGTGAGAATGTTTGATGTACGGAGTAATTAAACTTCAGAAACTTTGCATGAATGTAGCAATGGGGATTTCCTCTTCTACCAAATCCAACCTAGTTGCATCTTTTCCAAGCCTTGTTCAATATTTTATGTATTTGAACATACAAAATCAATTCATAACATGGACAAATTGTCATGTATTCATTTGCACTAAACATAAAAATCAAAATAAAATCTAAAATCCAAATATATATAAATATATCACCTCTTGCAAGAAAGCATTTAATTGTGTCCAAATCTTCATTTGTTTTTGGAAATAATTTCAAGTCCCCACACTTGTCACAGAAACCTTTGATGTAAGTCATACGATCATCGACATGATCATCAGATATCGTGTAAAGAATTGAAGTTATGAATTCACTGACACGTGTAGGTGGGGCATTTTCTTCCCGTAACTTTCTATACACCTGAAAAAAAACATAGATTTTGAAATACATTAATTTTAAATCACATCTCAAAAAATGATGTTTAAAAAAATTTCAAATATATAGACATAAATGAAAGCACACCTCAAAATATATATATATACATGATCTATAAATTTTTGTGTACCTAATAGTAATAATCAAACTCAACGTGATAGTGACAACAACATGTGTCAAGGACTTTATCAGATCGCACATACCAACGCTTAAAATTTTCAAACATTTGTTGTCCAATCTTAACATCTGGATTTTCTTTTTGTAAACTTTATGTGCATCTCATGTTGAGTTATTTCAAGCCAATGTTTTATATGTTCATCATAGTTATTGCAAGTTATCATGTGTTTTAAAACATCCCTCACATTCGAAGAAGGACGAGTCCTCTCAGTCCAAAAATCAAAAACTATCTTCACAATATATCCTCTATTTTATCAGAACGTGGATTAATCCACATTAGTGCCCAATTTCCTTCCATAGTAGCGTCATCCAATGTCTTCCTCCTCTTTACATACCTACTGACTATCTTTCTAGAAAAACCCAATGCCTTGGCAACGGCGGTAACATGATGATTCTTTGTTGTATCTTCACTTACAACTGAAGTTAATATTTCTCTATGTGAAATACTCTTATCAGCAGACCTAGTTTTTGTACCCAAAGAACTTATTTCCTTTAAAAACATTCCCAACAAATTCTTCTTCTACACATTAATTGAATTTTCCATCCAAAATCAACACCCAACAATTCTAATGTTTCCCTCGTATCAACATGATTCAAGAATGTAACAAAAAAATGTGCTCTAGCAACTGTAGTCAAATTAACAAATTCACCATATATTATCTCTACACTTTTTGTTTTTTCTTTCATGATAGTGGTTCTTGTTGGGAAAAATTCTTTTAATTTTTGTAAATCCATCTTTACCAAGTGTTTCACATTTTTCTTGGGAAGTAACTCCATAACTTTTGTTATCACTTCAGCATAATTTTGCACATCATGATCTATGTTCATAAACATACACATGTGAGTACTCCAAAATTTGCAAAAAAAATTAACATACAAATGTGATTACACCATTAATGACCAAGCTAGCAAACACTTTAATATCTAAAAAATTAGCTCACTATCTAGTAAACAATAATATTAAGTTGACCAAGCTAAAATTTTATTTAGATAGCTTCATGAGGTCCTTCTTGAAATCTACTAAATAATCATGTGTGTGTGTGTGTGTGTGTGTGTGTGTGTGTGTGTGTGTGTGTGTGTGTGTGTGTGTGTGTGTGTGTGGTGTTAGAGCTATCTAATTTTCAAATCAAACCTAGACCAAAAACTTTCAGCACATAAAACCAAAAAATCTTGTACTATATTTAAAAGATTGAGTAAACATCACTAATAATTTAATTATGAGCTCAATAGGGAAGAGAGAGTGTAGAAGAATACATAAGTTGCATTGTCCAATTCAAAATGATGTCCTCTTTATAATGCTACCAAGATCTACCACAATGTTTATACCCAATAAATTTCATGACAAAAATTATTTTCAAATGTCATATTATGTACAATAGGTTATATTTAAATTTTGTCAATTTACATCTATATATGAGATCATTATTAATCCAATACATGACATATAAATTATATAAACTAAAAAAATGAATCTCGAAATTCAAAATATACTATCACGTGAAGGTAAATATTAGAGATTAAATCATAATGATTTTTTTAATGAAAAGTATGGTAGACCATCAAATATATCCCCTATATTAATCAATTGGGGGGGTTAAACTTGTTTTCAATGACACACACCATGTGCAATTGTATAGCTCGGTAATTTTTATGTATAGCTTTTGTATCATAGTATTGGTAGAAAAATAGGACATAGTGGTCAATCATAAAATAAGGGGTAATATTTGGAATCCCATGATAACAAATTTTTTGAACATTTATTACCAAGTGACCCACCCACGATATTAATGCAATTCAATCCAATTTCAAATATTTCTACTCAAGGGCAAGTTCAAGAAACTTAGATAAATAAGGAAAATTGGTTTTAAGTAGAATCACTATATAATATACCATATATTGGTACTTAGGATTAAAATCAAAGAAGAAAACCCAAATACGTGTAAGGTTTATTGTTTTTTTGTTGATCATTGTTGGAAGGAATTTAACAATATGAATTCCCAAATAGATTCTAATTCAACATCTTTGAGATCTACATATTCCAAGGCATTTGAGTATTCTTCTTATGACACTTGATGAGAAGGTGGTTCGACAGGTCCGAACTCATACTGGTTTTACACTAGATATCAATATCATCATTAGTATTAAACATGGTTGTCCAATTTCTCCTACTTTTTATGTTCTCTACATAGAAAAATTAGAGGATGCCATTATAACTTTAAAGGAAACATATGATGTTTGCACGTTCTCTATGATATAACCATTGCTATTTTTTTTAGTTGTTTTTGACATCATTCTTATGTCAAATGATTTTATTTTCACATGTATTATTTCTATTGTTTTAGGTTATGGGATCCTATCAAAACCCTTGCCTTTATCCAATCTAAAAAACATATTATCATATTTAAACCTTAGGACTAAAAAAAATTATGATCTATCAAGGGTTTATATACATATGTACCAATTTTTGTAGCCTTCTCTCTCTCTCTCTCTCTCTCTCTCTCTCTCTCTCTGTGCCTTCCTACGAACAGATTTTCTAGCATTCTTCTCTGAATTCTCTCCCTCGATATATTTTTCGTTTCTCATTCTTTGCATTTCCCATTATTCATCCGCTTCAATAACTTTCACCTGCACACATAAATCATGATAGATCTGAATGTCTAAGAGTAATCTCGATACAAAACTATATTTGCATGCAACTCTATTTATTTACAAATCTCAATAGAAATTAGGTTATTTTTAATTTTAGTTTTTTATAACTTTAAAACGACTTTTCTAATTTTAATAGAATTTATATTTAATACGTAAAACAACTTTTCTAATTTAATATTACATATTTTTGGTTAAAAACAGTTAAAAAAACAAACTTAGTTTAAAACAAAAAATATGTAAAAAATAAATTTAAAACATTAAAAACGAACAATATTAAATAAGTAACTTGTAAAACATTAAATTTAGAAGGGGAGACACAATTGCAAAACATTAAATTTAGAAGGAGACGTTTTGGCGGCGCTTTGGTGGCATAGGAGAGGTTCGCGCAAACGGGGGTTTCTGTGAACATGGTTCACCCGAAGCCTCGTTCGTGGGAACCCCTCTGAGTGGCACTGACCTAGCGCCTGGGTGGCACATTTTGGCTCCAAATCCTTTTGGGGGATAATTGTGAGCCAAAATATACCACTCATGTGCCACGTAATTAGGGTAAACGAACTAGTTAAATTACAAAATTTTGACACAAAATTCAGATTTTTATTAGCTTTCTAAAAATGTAATTTTCATTTTTTTTAAATCTGTTTTATTATTTATTTTTTAATTTTTACTAACATACAATATTTAAGGACAATCAATGGTAAACAATCAACCAAATTTGAAAAATAGTAGAATATATCAAAAAAAATTGAAAAAAATAAAATTACTATTTATTCCATTCTTCTTCATACCTATGAAAAAAACCTCAATTTCGATATAAATCTTAAATTTTATCGGCATAGACATATGTACACTATTTATTTGAAAATATTTTTACTAAATAATTCATTAAAAAATATATATATATAAGTCAAAAAAATATGAAATTTTGACAGAATCTCAAAATTCAAATCTTAAAGATACATCTAAAATTTTTATTGTCAAAAAATAAATTTTCATATAAATAAACCACCCGAGGATAGTCATTACTCTTTTATAACATAAGAAAAAAACTACAAAAAAAATTAAGAAAAAGACCATATTTTTTACCAATTTTATTTTTAAAAAATATACATGTATTCTAAACTCTAAACACAACATTTCGTTAGTTTGTGGAATTTCATGAATGTGTACGGTTTTGTGGCTATTACCTTTAGAAAATCAATGAAACTAAAAATTCATGTTTATAAAGGTACAAAACATACCAAAAAGTGGGACATTTTATTGTGCTTTGATAGTTGATTGAGACTAGGCACGCGCCGATCAGAAATCTGTAGCAAACGATATGGCTATCAGAAGTTTGTCAGACTTGTCTACGCATGCAAGACACATGGCATGCGTGGATTGGCTAAAATTATGGCCACCTGTGCAAATGTTCTTTCCGTTTCTACCACATGTCACTCTTTGATTTGTTGCAAGGATTCGACACTCAACTGGCACTCTTTGATAGGTTATGTGTGGCATATTTAAGCGTGTTAGAGAATGACATTGCATAGGATGGTGCAAAGGTATGCACACAAAAGAATGAGTCGTGGGGGGATGACAGAATTTATATGCGTGTGATTACACGTGGAGGAAATGGGGCAAACAAGTGAGGGAAGAACATATGGTCAAGGTGTAACTATTACAAGGTAATGTGTTGGTCGCATGAGAGGGCCAGGGACTTAGCTGATTAAAGCAAGTGAAAGATGTGTGGGTAGGGTGAATAGCTGCTAATAAGAAGGTGAATGCACAGAAGATGTGCGTAAGGTCAGAGTGGAACAAAGAGGATAAGGAAAATGGAAAGGGGAGAAGGGGAAGTGTGCAAGGGCATGCAAGGAAACAATGACCAAGTGAAAGTACCATGGAGAAAACTGAGGTGCATACCACTTTTGATGAAGATATCTGAGCCATAATATGAATATGTAAGTTGTCCAAATAAATAGGAGAGTTATTTGGATAACAGTATGCTTGTGACGGTATGTGGGCCCCACTCAAAAAGATAAATTTGTGAAGATATTCTATTCATGGAAAATGTTTCTGCTGAAGGTATTGACTAAATCACCATTTATAAAATATGGGCTGTTATACTATATTTACATGATAGTTTCATACTATGGTTTAATTCCTAGAGGGAAAAGTGTGTCCTATCTTTGAAGACTGGTATTTGGGCCAAAAAGGGTAAGTTTAACAGTGTTGGAAAATGTGAGTACTTGAATACTTGTCAAGTTGGTGAAGGAGTATAATGGCCTAGGGGATATTTTACACATCCAATGTGACATGTTTCCTATTTTTATGAAGTTCTGAAAGTGCCTTGAGTTTCCATGGTTAAGGTCACAAGTTTACATGGTTTGACTAGTTCAGGACAAGACTGCTTTGGCTAGAAGATGGATGTAGAAGAATAATTATTTTGATTAGATGTTTCTTGTTATATATTTTATAGTTAAAAGGGATTAATTTTTTCCCATTGAAGATAATTAGAGGTCTTAAAAGTGACAACAAGTGTGTAAACTAGTTGAATTTCAAAAACTTCCTTATGTGAAGTTCATTTTGTTGAAGAGGAAAAGAGGTGTGGTTTGTATTGTTAGATGTTTTATAAGGTGTAACAAACATGGATGTAGTCTAAAAGTGATTGGATTTTCAATGAGTGGTTACATGGCATAGTTGAGGTGTTTTATTGTGATCTTGAATTCTATTAGTGAAGACTAGTTCTTGGAAGTGTCTATTTTGAGTAGGAAATAGTCCTACTAAGTGGTGTTATGAAGAAAATGATTGGTGTGAATATTTTTGTGAGCCATGGATAATTTCAAGAGGAATATGGGAAATTAGAGGTGGAATATCCCTAATGAATATCCATGTAACCACTTTCGCGGTATAGGTAAATTTCCTGGGATTTGTAAATATATTTGCCACACGACAAAATATTTCTTGTCCCATGAAAGCGAATTCCCTGTCACACAACATCAAATTTCCTGTTGCATGACAACAAATTTCTTGTCATGCATCCTTAACATTTACTCTTGTACATCTTTTTTTTTCATGCGAAAAATAACTTGTCGACTTGTGTCTCTCTTTTTTTTCATGCTTCTATACTCTTTGTTGTGTGCCTTATTATTCTTTGCATGGTACTTGATTATACTTCATACGGTCCTTACTAGTAAGTTACTATTATACTACGTGGAGAACTACCTATGATTATATAGGAGGATTTTTTAATAGTAGGTGAATCCGACCCCTAAAAATATTTATACTAGAAAATTTATGCGAAAGGTAAACTATCATACTCTAAAAAATTCACCTTTTCAAATTTTCCAAATATGGAATATTCATGAAATTATGAATATTTTCTACTAATATTTTCCTTGGTGTGATCATGGATTATTTTTTTATGGTATGTTTGACATGTGGGAGGCCTTTGGAGCCTTGACTAATCATGGTAATGAGTTTGGAGGTATTTGATGTGCTTAATAATGGGGTTTTGAGTCTAGTTTGGCTTGTTTAGTTGTCTTGGTGCATGGTGTTATGAGTATATGTGAATGTAATGTTATACTTTTATGTTGTAATGGTTGATATCTTGGGTCTATACTGACCTCTGTTATGTTTTTGAGTTGAGAAGCATATAAAGTGCATGTTTTGGCTCAAATTAGAACTAGATGAAAAAGAGGGAAAGGTACAAACTAGGTGAGAGAGTGCAAGTGTGTTAAGGGTGTCAAGACATAGCTAATTCCAAGATTATGTGCAAGGATTTGCATCCAAATCAATTCATTAAATTCCAAGATTGAGCAAGTTAGAAGAAATACGGTTTAAAGTTGGTTTGAAGGTGTGTGAACTGAAATTGTGATCTCCATCAGTTGTGGCAGAAACAATGCTTCAAATATCTTCATCCAAATGTGGTTCATTTATTACTTGATCATATTAGGGGGTTGTAGCCCCCTTGTGGAGTTTTTGCTTCACTAAATTAGGGTTTAGTGCTCCTTATTGGTTTGGTGATCTACTAAATTAGGTGTTGGTGTTCCTTATAGCTTTGTTTCTCTACTAAACTAGGGGTTGGTGCTCCTTTTGGGGTTGGTGATCTAATAAACTAGGGGTTGGTGCTCCTGTTTAAGTTGGCGCCTAACTAAATTTATTTATTTTAGTAATATAAGCAAATTTTCAGTGGGTTTTCTTCCCCTTGAGGGTTTCCCACTTATATCTTGTGTTCTTGTGCACTCTTTCATGCATATTCTCTTGTGGATGGTTATTGTTTATTGTTAAGATCACATTAATGCATGGATGAATTTTAATGTTGTATAAAGGTTAATTTAAATTATTTAAGGATTTTTAAGTATTGATCCACCTCCCTCACTCTCAGTACATTGTTTCTCCAACACTAAACCACTTAGAGAGAGGATGTTCTGATACTTGTAGATGAGAGACATGGCTACTTTGACCTATTTTTTTTCTTCATGCTTGATGTGGGCGTTACCCTAATGACTATAGATGTTTAATTCCAATATTTAGCAAGCTTTAGATACCTTTTTAAATTTTATGAAGTGCTTTAGTGCATTTTCTTAGGAGTTACAGATTTCAAATTGAGGTAGTTTTTACTTGCTTATATATGGTTCTATAGATATTTTTCTAAGAAAGGCCGACACAAAGGAATTATAATACCAAATGAAATATTTAAATTTTAAAGTGAAGTTGCAAGACATGTTAGTACAATATCATATTAATAGTTCAAGGTCGTATGGTATGGTCCTGACCAGACTGTACGGTTTGATGAATGAGATTTGGAACTTGTAAAATGATATTTCTATATATATTATGAGTGGATGTTTTGGGATGTCTTAACATGTCAGTGTGTAAATATAAATATGCTAAACAATGTATCCTAGAAGGTGCTAAGTGGGAATGGATAAGTTTTGTTTAACATAACAAGAGTGCATAATCACATCAAGGGTTGAAAAAAGTGCAATACCAAATTTGAGTGTCTACAGAAGTAGTCACTTTTGAAGGGAAATGTTTTCCTCAAAAACTACAATCAATCCAAAATACATCAAAGAAACAAGTTTTTATAAGGGAGAAGAGAATTCAAAATAGTTTATAACCAACATTCACCTAATAATCAAAGTAAATCAATGCTAATATTTTTCCAATAGTTAAAGTTCATATGCCTTCTGCAAACTTTGTAGCTCCTATTAACAACACAAAAACTTCCTTCTCCTTAGTTTATAGGCTCATTTTGCATCTATGTTCCAACTTCAAACTCCTTCGTTAACACCCCTTATATCTATGTGCAAGATTGTAATTAGGATACGCTAATCATATAGATCACAACTAACAATATAGGATAAATTCTTTTTCTCTACTCTAGCGGAGGCAAACACATTCACCACATGATTAGGTTCTTGAAAAGAATGCTAGTACCAAATGGCAATAAATACATCATCCACATCACATGAAATTTTTAAAATATGATTCAATTTATGGTTCAGTGGTGATCCATTCTTCATACATCATTAACAATGGTCGTTGAGTCTTATTCAACCTCTAGATCATAACAACATTTTTTAATTCTTTGCCACATTTGTAGCATATAAAATTTATTCATGTATCTTTCCATCCTCTTCCTTATTCATAACCTCTACCTATTTAAATTCCTCTTCCTCTTTTTTATTCATAAAATCATTGTATAAAAACTTCTTGTTTTTTCTCCTCCTAGGAGGATTCTCCTATTATGGAATAAAATCCATCTCATCACCTTACTAGATACAATGAAGGCCATCTCTTTAATATGGATGATCTCTTAAATTCTACCCAATCTTATTTTCTTATTCCTTCAAATATAGTTGATAGGAATCCTTCATACTAGGAATTATATACATGTTTAATTCATATTGAATATAAAATATTAATCCATTTACATACCTTAAAGCCATTTATTCATATATTTCATCATGCTCCACCTAAATGGAAAATTTGTAAAAATAATTAGTATAGTATTATATATTGTACTCTTTTTGCCTCAAGTTTTTAAATATTCTATAGAGGGTCTGAGAATAATCGATAATAAAGAACTTTTCTCTCTACCTATTCACCATCTTACTCCAAGTCTTGATCTTCTTCTTAGTATTCCTTTTTCTTTCTTTCTGTAAATTATCCCACAATATCATAGCATGACCTTTCAGTTTGGTGTCTTCAAACTTCACATTCTTTTCCTCTACCATACTTTTCCACTCAAAAAATAATCTCCATGTTATTTAACCATTCTATAAAATCCTATGGTTTTAAAATACCCATATATTCTATAGTTTTAATATTTATTCTATCATTATTTCCCTCTAAGGCTTGAACTGACATCTCTTCAATTCTCTCTATCTTTTTGTTCTTTCTCTTCTTGCTCAATTTATTCTCACTCTCTTTCTCAATCTAAATTTTAACTTTCTTCATTTGTATCATCTTCTGTATTCAATTCTCTTAGGCATGTAATAATATGGGTAGGTAATTCTACTCTTGTCTTCAACTCTTACATATTTCTGTTTATTTAAATGTAACCATATCTTCCTCTTGGAATATTTCTTGAAAATGTTACTCAACGTACAATTTTATTCTCTAAATAAAATTTTGAACATTTCCAAACCTTTATTTTTTAAAAATGGACTCAATCAACTTCCTAAATCATAATTTAAGACTATAAAAAGTAAGGATACCACATCAATAACCTGAAACCCTAATACATAAACCATTAAGACATGAAATTCTATTGATATAAAACATATTGAAACAACAAACGTAAAAAATCGAAAGCCAAAATCCAAAAATTTTTAAACAAAAAACTTTGGACATGAGAACCTTAAAAACATGAAAAACTATATTAAAAATGAAACTCAAAACTTGAATGCCAAATATATAAAAACCTAAAATAACAACCAAACCAATATCCCTATATATGGAAACCATAAAACTAAAAAAGTGAAAAACAAAAACGAATAACATTGAATTAGGAAACCAAGAAAAATACTAGAACTTGATTGATATAAAAGTGCATTGAAACCTAAAACTCAAAAGCTAAACACTGAAAGATTCAAATTAAAGAACCTTAGAAACTCTAAACCTTCCCAATGGATAAATCTTGAAAAGGTAAAATTACAGTGATAAGAAATGCCTTTGAATCGTAAAACATGAAACTTAAAAAATGAAACCTAAAACATAAAATTCAAAAACTAAAATGATTAGAATTGAAAACCCTCAAATTACAAAAAACTAGGAAATGCAAAAAAAAAACTTAAACTTGAAATCCTATACACAAAATCCATAAAAACATATATAACTAAATCTCAATATTCAGAAACCACAATACCCTACACCTGAAAATATTAAAATTTAAAATAGCAAAGATGAAAACCCTGAAACAAACAATGTTAATTTATATAAACTACCTAAAAATGTGAAATATGAAAATAGAAACCAAAAAATCTAAAATGTGTGAATATAAAAACCCTAAAAATAAATTAATAGAAAGCTCTAACATCTAAAGCTTAAAACATTAAAACCTAAAAATCCAAATGTAGTGCCTAATTTTTTTAAAAAAATAAATAAATAATAATAAAATTATTCCTCCACACATGCGTGGACATGGCATAAGTTAAGGGTTTATTTAAAATAACCGTAGTTATGGCTAACCTTGGTAAAGTAACTCAGTTGAATGATTAGGGCAAAGGGGACTCCTTATGGGTTTTTTTTCTGTCTTTTACTGAAGGAAGACAGCAGCCGCCGCCATGGAAGCTTCGAACTAGTCTCTGACACACTCACCACGCTATTGAAGGAAACATGATTTCTTGTAATGTAATGGTCGCAGCCTCTACACAGATCTGTTTTGTTAAGGGCGCCTTCTTGTTGTTTTCAAAGAAATGCCTCACCAGATGTCATCTCATGGGGTGCCATGGATTGTTGCGAACTGCATCAACATCCTCCCTTCTTGTATAAAAAAAAAAACGAGTTCTAGGACCCGCGTGGACAGCTGTCAAAACATAAAAGGAAGAGGCATTTTGTCAGATGTTGTAGTTACAATGTGTTGGGGACACTGTTGTAGTGTTTAACCAAATGAAAGAATGAGAAAAATTCTCGTGGATATGAGGACAACAGTATACAAAAATGTGGGGATTACCTCATAAGGCAGTAACGTTGTTTCACCATATGCTGCAAACAAGGCTCCAACCAAATCAGTTTACATTGCCAGCGTATTTCCAGCCTGTGCCAAAATGGACGCTTTGGAGCAGGGTATGAGATCCACCAAAGCATTTGGAGAGATGTTGTTTTCTAGAGGTTAGAGTTGTAAGTGTGCTGGTAGTTATGTATGTGAATGTGGAAGCCTATAAGTTGTTTGACAAAACGCTACAAGAAATGCAGCCTCATGACCTGTTATGATTACAGTGTATGAGCAAAATGGATTTTGTTGAAAAGGCATGTGAACTCCTCGTTAGAATACCTCAAAGAAATGTTGTCTCATGGAATGCCATGATTGCAGGATATTCACAAATGGGTTTTTGAAAAGACTTTAGAAATTTTTGAGAAACCATAACGGGCATGTCTAAAGGTAGTTTCCATAAACTTTGCTAGCATCTCTCGTCCTGTGCGAGATGTGAGTTATGGAACACATTATGGACATCCTTCACAGTATAAAGAGTAGAGGAATGGTTTCAAATATTTAGTTACAAATTCTTTGATAGACGTGTATGCAAATGGTGGAGCTGTGGATGCTCATACATCGGTTGACGAAGTGCCAAGCAAGATGTTGAACCGAACCCCAGGAACTTCGACTGACTTCATTTTTCTAGGCATGGTTCATCTCCCCTTACCTCTCATAATTCTCACACTTTAGTTCTCATTTACAACTTAATAGAATTTTAAAATATTAGGATTTTAATACAATTAAATTTTTATATCAACTCGTTGCAAAACAATAAAATGTCGTGTCATAACTCACGAAGTAAAAATAACTCATCTACATTAAACCATGAACTTCCATCCTCATTCTAAGATGATTTAGAAAACTTCCTACCTAACTGGATCGCTACAACATTTTTTTATCCACCAGACAAAATTAACCTTCTTGTAATAACGTTGATCATCTCCCAGTTTAAATAGTTAATTTTTGCATTTTTCGAAGACTCATTAGGTACCCATCATAACTCTGAAAACAAGATGTTAAGATTCATTCGTGTACATTGTTATGTGAGGAGTCACCTTGGCCTTTGGTTTAACCCCGAACGGACATATGTGATCCTTTTGACACTCTTATGGGATCCCTGTTACACTAGTTTACAACAGTATAAAGCTATTAAATCTAGAAGGTTGGCTTTCGTTTTGAACTGACATTTGAAACCTGGATAGAGAAATTATTTCCCATCTTCGCAAACCTCTAGTGTTTATACTAGAAAATTGCATGGAACATTCATTTTAGGGTAAAACATTTTTCTGGATAGTTTCGAAAAGCCACTTTGTAGGCCTCCGGTCGCACTTTGACGATGTCAAACTGGACCAATTTCGAATTGTCGCTCCAGAAAACTTGTCGCCGTTCGAAAATGGTTTTATAGTTCTCAGCCCCGTCGAATCTGATGAATTCTCCTTATATAGGGGAACTTGTAGGAAGTGTCTCGTTACATTCTCATCCATCAAACGTCAGTTATGGATGTGGGTTTTTGGACCCTCGAGCTAACTTTTGTTATTTTGCAACTAGGTCAGCTATGACCAGTAGCCCTGGAAATCTAGCTGCCAAACGTAAACCGTTCATTTTTTCCCAATTCCATCAATTTCTGTGAACTCCTGGTATATCTGGGAACACATAGAAAGTTAATTGTGGTGTGCGTTATCATCAGAAGACAACTTTTGGGAGTGGTTTCTTAGCCTCCGAGCCCATTTTGAACGTTCTTATAGCTAGTAAGAAAATGTAAAAACAGAAGGCTGTGGAACCTCGTCAGGTTACCAAACCACCGTGGATACTTTTGACACATGTAACTAATTTTTTAAAACTTTATAGTGTAACTGTTGTGTGAAATAGAACTTTTGACAAAATGGTGTCTTCTCTCTCTTCCCTTCTCTTTCTCTCTCCTAGCTTACAAAATGAAGTGAAATGAAATTCCTTGAATACATGTCTCTAAAATTTTTCTCTCGCTTGCAAATTATAATTATTATTATATGTAAATGGGAAACTGAAAAATGATAATTATGTTAGATTAGGGTGGATGCCATGCCAGCGAATTATCGTTGATATCATGCTCACGTGGTTTTGTAGGATGAAAGAATGATGACGAAAAAGGTGATGTGTAATTCATTTTAATTATCATTGTAATTTGGATAGTTCGGTGTTAAATGAATAAATGTATAATGTAATCTCTTGTTACAGAAGGTTATAATTGATTATTTGTTGATATGTATGAAATGCTAGTTCAAGGACATCTAGGAAATGTGCATTTAATCATATTTCAACTTTGATTTATATTACACCTGGTAAGAAGGGTTTGGTATTTATATAAGGTAAATAAATTTGAAGTAATATCTTGTAGTGCATATTTAGTGTTCATTAAATGATTAATGAGTCATCTTGTGCATTCATACTTTGTAAATGTAATAAAGAGGTTTAATCCAAACACTCTAGCCTTGTTTAATATCGAAGAACAACTTGTTTTCATGTGTGATACTCCTTACCGTAGAAGACATTGAAAACCGTAGAGTGAACTTAAACCCTGCTCTTGATGGAAATCCCCTAGTTTGAGTAAACAAGAACCCGAGAATGGGCTTATCGTCTTAGTCAGTATGTTTAGTGACAATTGTCTTAAACTTGTCAGATACGAGAGACACAATCAACTTCACTTAGAGTTGTGAGTACTTAGAGTTCTTGTCATGTTGTGAGTAGTGAGCAATGTAATTCAAAAAAAAATTACCCATTATTTTTACTGTTGTAA
The DNA here is from genome assembly GCA_019776745.2 of Taxus chinensis. Lineage (NCBI taxonomy): Eukaryota > Viridiplantae > Streptophyta > Pinopsida > Cupressales > Taxaceae > Taxus > Taxus chinensis. Next base: position 57,335,154 of record CM034156.1, on the reverse strand, counting down.
TTAGGTGTGTAAAATGTGGGTACTACACCAAATCCCAGATACCAAGAACCTTAAACCAAACAAACTAGAACCCAAAAATATCAAAACATAAAAACCTTGAGTCATACAAAAAAATGATTGATATAAATTACCCATGAAACCCTAACTAGAAATAAAAAATTGAAACCTAGAGACTCCATAAAATATAAATTATTTAAGCCTTTAAAAATTGAACACTTCGAAAATTGAAAACATGTAATTATAAAACACAAAAAATTACATTAATATAAATGCTCCAAAAACTTCAAGGATAAATCTGAAACACAATAGCCCCAAACCTAAATATTAAGGATTTTTTTTGAAAGGGTTAGGGATAAATAAAAATTAGTTGGGTGCGAGTAGTTGAGCCCCATAAGGAAACGAGCTTTGTAATTTTCCATTTGCAAGTTTACATATCATGTAACCTGAGTTTTTTTAAATTAATAAAAACTAGTGGTTGCTCCTAAAGGAGAAAGTCTACGTCGGTAGGGGTTTGGTTGGGAGTAAAACATTAGATAGTAAGAAGACTGAAATGTAACCATAACATGGATAGCTCAATTAATTTATGGATCATGTACAAAACCTCATGCATTTTGTAGTATTTGTATTTATCTGAACATGTCAAAGGTTAGTGTTTTTTACCGTAATGGTACCTTGATGCTATATCCACTTCAGGTGGTATCTTGATAAATAGAATGTACTAACTTGAACATATATGTGTAATAATCATTGTCAGATAGTGATTGTGTAAATATCTAACTTTACATTCAACATAAGTGAGTAGCAACATAGAATAAGTAACTAATTCAATGGAAACAAATTGAAGCTAAAGCATTGCCCTGGAGTAGTTTAGCAAGATGCATAATTCAAGATAGTAGATAGAAAGAAGACTGAAATGCAAGGACAGCCTAAATATCTCAATTTATTTACAGAGAAAATATGGCAAAGGTTGGTTGTGTTTAAAGTAGTAACATTAACTTGATATTGTATCCATACCATATAGTATCCTAATAAATAAAATGTAATAACTTTGGCATCAATGTGTAATAATCATTGTCAGAAAGTCACTGTGTAAATATACAAGTTTACATTTTGCAAAAATAGAAATGTGGAAAAAGCTTTAAATGTTCATTGTCTATTCGAAACTCAATTACTGGAATGAGGTGCAACCAAAAAAGAACCCGCTTGCATCATGTAAGAGGCTAGTCTTCAATCGACAAGAGAAACATTTTTTGTGGTGTAGATGGGAAAAGCTTGGTCTTGATGATGTGAAGACATATTATGGTGATTTAACATTTCATAAACTAAGGTATGATTGTCAATATTTTGTAATTTTTCCTAACATCTCTATATGTTGGCAATTGAAAAGACAAGTATGAGAACTTGCAATTTTAAGATTTAGCAATACTTAAAAGAAATATGAGATGAACAATGGCTTCAATTCCTGTATAAAAAAATTTATTCGTAATGTTAGAGGTTTATGTTACAATGTGTATCTATGGAAATATAAAATATTTAATCTTTAGAGAATATTTAATTATTGTTAAATTTATTCTAAATAAAATATCAAAAGTAAAGAAGATTGACTAAAATTTTTGAACAATGTGAAAAAAAGACACAGGAACCCCCTAATGCAAAAGTTGTGGTATCTGAGAAATACACTATGAAAAAATGCATTAATATGCATTGAAAAACATAAGAACACATGGAATACCCCCTGATGAAAAAGCTTTGTTATATGAGCAATGAACTATGAAAACAAGTTTCAATAAACATTACAAAAACACAATTTATGCAGAAGTATTACCTCTGGAGTATGCTAGGTTTAGTGATACCATAATATATCAAGAAAGGAAAACTCCCATCTATGAATTGTTGAATCTATTTTGTGTTATACTATTTAGTTGAGTATTTTCTAGTTCATGTTGAAATATTTATTGTTATATAGTTTTGGAATTTTTCTCATGCTCTATCTAGAATACAATTTGAAGAATTTGGAGTAAGAAGAAAATAAATTTCATTGGAAACAAGAAAATTTTCATGGGATATCACTGAAGATGCATATGTATACATGGATGTTACTATTTGCCTTAGAGAAAAAAAAATTCTAATTAGAGTTTTTCATTAAAAAATTAGTTTATGTGGCTCCAAATTTAGAAGTTTTCTCAAGGATGGAACTTCATAAAAGTAGTAATTACCAAGGATATATATAAGTTGTTTCTTGGAATATTAAATACTAGTTTTTCACGACAGCTCATTAAATACTTTTTTAGCACATAGATAACATTAGATTTTGAAGAATCTTCTCAGAGCTTCACATTTTTAAGGAATATATATATATAATATATATATATATATATATATATATATATATATATATATATATATATATATATATATATATATATATATATATGGAAATAATTGTGTACATAGATAAAATTTCTATCATAATTGTTTTAAGCTTATACTTGGTAAGTTGTTAATGTGTTCTCTTATGTTGGCCATTATAAGAGTATTATTGACTTGAGGATAGAGAGGGAAATATTTCTATTTAACATGTGCCATATGAGACATAGTTCTGATTGTTTTGAATGTTTGCAGAGTGGAGTGGATGAAAACTCATGGGATAGGACGTTGTTGTGTTATGTGTGTAAATGTTGACAACACACCACTGTTTTCTGCTATTGTTATCCGAAAAACTATTGTAGTGAGGCATTTGTTAGAGGTATTTAATTTGTGCTATTGACATACCCTTATATGTCACTGAGCATTATCATATTTTTTTTCATGATTTTATAGGGACCAATATTCTTGTACTTCGGCTTCCAGGTAATAAAAAAGCATGATATTTGATATTTCTGGTTATACCTGATCCGAAGGTTCAAACTTTTAACTTCTACAGTTTGGATTGGAGCTCAATTATCAAATATAATTTATTTCATAAAAATATAAAAAGTTCATATTGTGCATGTATTTTAAGCATGTTTCTCTGAAATTTAGATGGGTGTAAATACATTTTGTAAAGTGACCCTTAGGGCTTGGTCATGCGGTACAAGTTCAGGTGAAGAGTTGCACTATGAAGCAGGTCTAACAAAACCATATAATGAAGCATTGTGTGTTGTAGAATAGTAGGAAGCAAGTGGCACTATACTCAGACTACATGTGGAACACTTAATCCCTGATTGTGAGCATCGAGGAACAACATTAATTTCTCATGTAATCCTTTTCCACAATGCAAGGGCAATTCAGATACTTGTAGATGTTGGCTTCAATGTTGTGTTTTGTGTAAGAATGATGAATGGGATTGAATTTTGTCCTCTTCACATGACATCTACAATGGGTTATCTTACTATTTTGAAGTAGTTCATAAAACATGGATGCAATTTAAATGTGGGGACAAAAACAGGTGAAACTACACTTATGGCGAGCATAAAATCTAACTAGCTAGCATCCTTCAAAGAGTTATTATTTTTGGGGGTCAATTTAGCAATAGTAAATTGGGTAGGATAAAATACAATTAACATATCAGAAGCAAACAATTTTATTTCTTCTATTTATCAAATTATTTCAGAAGTAATAAGAGCCAAGAAAACGATACACTGAAGCAATTTCCATGTTTTTTCTCCACTTAATTTTTTGGCCAAATTTGGTGATTATAAAATTTTTCATAACTTATACAGTGAACATGATTAAGCTTGTATGAATAGGACACGAATGGATTTTCTACTATAAAATAGGGTCATATTGGGGTTTATAAAGTGCTTGTTTTTTGGAGTTGATTTGGGGCTGAAGAATAATAAGGGTGAAACAACCATTGTCTTATATCTGACCTATGGGACAAGAGAATTTTTTTATAATATTATGTTGGATGGTATCCTCATAAATTTCTTAAAAGGAAAGGAGATTAAAGCTCTTCATTATGTTGCACAGGGAGGGAATATGGAGGCCATAGGAAAACTTCTGAAAAGAGGATATGTTGTTAACATCCTTGATCAGAATAGTTACACCCCTTTAATGCTTGTTGGAATGATGGAGAGGGAGCATAAAGATACAGTAAAATAAAAAATAGGATTGTATGAAATCTGAAAAAAAAAGTTGTTGCTCTTGTTTACATGCCTTTTGCATATAAGAATATAGTGAAGTAGAAAAACAAAAAATATCTGCAGATTTGTATTTTTATTATGACTTTTGAAGATCATATACAGAGCTTCATGTGATCCTTTTCATGCCACTTCCTCTTCTTTTTCAAAAATAGAGTAAATTTCCTTTTTTATATTTTATCCCTAATTTTTAATACAAAACCTAGCATTTAGAGTTTCCAGATTTTTTAATACAAATAAGAAGTTTCCAGGTTTAAGAAAAAAGATCTAGATGCATCCGGATAAGGTTAGGAGGGAAAATTTAATGTGGTAGTTAGATTAGGATGATGTAGCAGGGGGGATTAGGTGGAAATCCATATCCTTCAACACTCCCCTTTAATCTTCACTACCATTTATATCAGTTATGCCTATGCTTTCTCGAAGATGCTAAAACACATTCGTTATAAGCAGATTTGTGAAGATGTTTGTTAGTTGTTCTTTAGATCTGCAAAACTCAAGATGTATGTCACCCTTGTTCACTAGTTCTTGAATAAAATTATATCTTGTATCAATATTCTCACTTTGTTTATGGAAGACATCATTTTTAGATAAAGCAATTGTAAAATTATTATCACAGTAAATTTTGGTAGGTTCTTCTTTTGGATGCCTCAAATCTGAAAGTACTCTTCTCATCCATGCTACTTGGAAAGCTGATGATGTGGCTGAAACATATTCCGCTTCAGATAATGAGAGTGTCACAATTGGTTGTTTCATTGATACCCAAGAGATATCACCTAATCCAAAATGTAAAATGTATCTGGAAATACTCTTCCTATCATCCAAGCTACCTCCCCAGTCACTATACGTATATCCTATCAACTTATAGTCATATGAAGATGTATACAAAATCCCAAAGTTATTTTTTCCATCTATATACCTTAAAATTCTTTTTCCAGCCTTCTAATGTGATTCCTTTGGTTATTCCATGAATCTAGAAATAATACTAACCCCAAACATGATATATGGTTTTGTAGCAGTTAGATATTATGAGGTTGTCAACTAATCTTTTGAATAAAGTTGCATCAACGCTAGGAATTTTTTCATCCTTAATAAATTTTAAACCCAATGCAACTGGTGTAGGGGTTGCATTCACATTTTTCATCTTGAATCTCTTCAAAAAATCACTAGCATATTTACTTTGACATATAAAAATGCCTTGATCACTTTGACTTACTTCTATTCCAAGAAAGTGTCTCATGAGCCCCAAATCGATCAAATCAAATTCTCTTTCCATGGCTGCCTTGAATGAGTTAATTGACATGTTACCTACAAATATCAAATCATCTACATATAAGCAAAATATCAAGATTTCTCCTTCATCCTTCACTTTGAAATAAAAATTTGGTTCATTGTCACACTTTTTAAACCCATTGTTCACAAAATAAGAGTCTATCCTTCTTTACCAAGCTCTAAGATCTTGCTTCAAACCATATAGTGCCTTTTTCAATCTATATACCTTATGTTCTTCTCCCAAAACTTCATAACCTGGTGGTTGTTTTATATACACTTCTTCTAAAACGTCATTCAAGAATGTTGATTTGACATCCATTTGGTAAACCTTCCAATTATTTTGAGATGTTATGGATAAGACCATTCTAATGGTATCCAATCTTACCATCGGTGCAAATGTTTCATTTTCGTTTATGTCAGGTTATTGTGTGAAGCCTTTAGCTACTAGTCTTTCCTTATGTTTCTCTAATTTTCCATTAGCATTATACTTTGTCTTGTAAACTCAATTAACTCCAATCACATCCTTTCCTTTAGGAAGCTCTACTAGATCCCAAGTTTGATTCTTTTCAATTGACAAAACTTATTCATTCATGACTGCAATCCAATTTTCATCTTTAATGGCATTCTCAAAATAAACCGGATCAACTTGTGTTAAGAATGCAAAATTAGAGAATAAATAACCATTTTCAGCCTCTTGTATAATTTCATCATAAATATCTCTTAAACTATGTGTCTTCTTTGATGTTTTTATAGACCTTGATCTTAGTGATGCAAGTGTTGGACTAGAAGACTCATTGTTGTTATTACTTGTTGGAGTATTTGGATTTTGAGTGGTAGGTGCCTTAGAAGGCATTGTAGGAACATTTTCTTGTGTAGTAGGATTCACTACTTGAATTTCATTCTCTTTTATAACGCTAGATGTAATTGTAGTTGTTTTAGCTATGTTGTCATCCCATGCTTCTTCTTCAACAAACTCAACATCACAACATATTATGACCTTCTTTGTGATAGGATTGTATAGTTTATATGCCTTGGATTTTTCACTATATCCCACAACTATACATTTCTCTCCTCTATCATCGAGTTTCTTTCTCAACTCTTGAGGTATTAAGGAGTATGCTACACATCCAAAGACTCTCAAATTTGCAATATTATGCTTCATTTTGCTCCAAGATTCTTCTGGTGTTTTATTTATGACTGCTTTTGTTGGAAATATATTTAATATGTATACCGAACATACATCCGCTTCATCCCAATACTCATTTGGTAGGGGTTTTTCTTTTATCATACTTCGTGCCATTTCCATAATTGTTATTTTTTTTCTCTCAACTACTCCATTTTGTTAAGGAGTATATCTTGTTGTAAGTTGTTTCTTTATGCCATTTTCCTTCCAAAAATTATGAAAATCATTTGATATGTACTCACCACCTCTATCAGTTCTAAATATTTTGATATAATGTCCACTAACCTTTTCAACTTTTGTCTTGAACTCTTTAAAAACAAAAAATACATCTAATTTGTATTTTAAGAAATAAACCCAAACGTTCCTGCTGAAATCATCAATAAATGTCAAGAAATAAAAACTTCCACTATGGATGGTATTTGCATCAGTCCATAAAGATCTTAATGCACTATCTAAAGTGGATTCTTTGCTCTATAAGACTCCCCAACCAGAAATTTTGTCTATGTTGTTTTGCCAATATGCAACTCTTACATGTTGTCTTAAGCGGCTCTATTTGTGGAAATCCATATACCATTATTTTCTTATATAACTGTTGTAATCCTTTGAATTTTAAATGCCTAAATCTTAAATGTCATAGCCAAGATTCATTTTTTTATGAATCTTTGAAAGCTAATTCAGTAACCTTTTTTAGTCCTTGTGGCTCTAGGAATAGTTCACTTTGGATTCTAAGTGGAAACATCCTATTTTTTGTCATTTCAACTTTTGCAATCAACCTATTACTTGGTTTCTTGTCTAGAATCACAATTTCACCATTTTCAAAGTATATTCTATATCCTTTTTTCACTAGTTTCTAAATTCTTATGAGAGTGTGTTTCAATCCAGGAACATAGTATACATCAAGGATATGCTTCTCCTCACCTTGTTTAGTTCTTATATTAATTGACCTTTTTCCCATGACTGATACTCGGTGATTATTCCCCAATTTAACTTTTGTTTTTACCGAATCATCCATTGTTGTAAATATCTCCTTTCTTCCACTCATATGATTACTACATCCACTATCTATGAAGGTTCCATACCTCTTTAAAAATCTCTTGTTCTACATTGCATGTTATCAACATGGTTTTTTTTTCACTACTGTTGGGCTGGTTTTCATTTATAAAATGTGTCTTTTTCTTATTCATATCATATTTCCTTTTTCTACATTTAGATGCAAAATGCCCAAATTTATTGCAATAATGACAATGGATATTGGATTTATCATACCTTTCTCCTTGATGTAGAATGGCTATGAGAATGGTTGTTGCCTCTCCCTCTTGTTGATGTAGAATGATTATGTGGGATTGATGTTGGTCTTATGCTTTCAAATTGTGTATTTTCTCTTGCTCCTCTTGGTGTAAAATGCCCTCTGCCTCTACTGTAATTTGGTCTCCATCTTATTCTACCAAATGAAAGTTGAGTCTTGAATGAATTCGCCAATGATGATTCCCCTTATCAATTTAATATTTGCTCATGTGTTAAGAGTGATCCCATTAATTCATCTACTGATAGGTGAGTAAGATATTTGGATTCCTCAATAGCTACAACAACTGAATCAAACTTTGTAGGTAAGATTCTAAGTATTTTCTCTACAATGTTTTGATCACAACAGTTTCTCCATAAGATCTAATCTGATTTACTATCGTCATTGCATGAGTGAAGAATAAGTCTATTGAATCTAAATCCTTCATTTGTAGATTTTCAAAATCCCTTATGAGGATTTTTAATTCCGTTGTTTTTACCTTTCTCATGCCTTGGTATGTTGCTTACAAACTATCCCATGCATGTTTTGATCTTGTGGCAGTTGCTACTCTTGGAAATATTGATTCCTCCATTTCTTTTTGAATGAAGAATAGTTTCTTTTCATCTTTCTTTTTATTTTCCTTCAATAAGTCCTTCTCTTCTTGTGAAAGAAGTTGATATGCTTGTTGGTCTAGTGGTTCAATAAATTCATTCTCAACCAAGTCCCAAACATCTTCGGAGAAAACTAAGGTTTTCATTTGTATGCTCCAACAATCATATTTGTTTCCATTGAATGTTGGTATTTGAGGTTGTGCAATGCTTCCACTAGTACTTGTCATTGCTCCAAAACTTTTACTCTACTCACACCTATTCCACTATTTTCCTTTTTTTTTAAATTCCTTTTATTTTGAGAACTCTTGTTGTGAGAGGATGTTGCTATCAAAATAAAGAGAAATATAGTCTCTTTATAAAATTTGTCCACAAATTTCTAACAGCAAGATAAGGCTCTAGTATAATTATTTCTCTTGCATTCTAAAATGTTTCAGCAAAGCTTAAATCTAATACATTGGCATCACTACTCTATTCATCTGTGTCCCTTACATGATCCAGAAAATGCAGCAACCTCACTCTAATACTAGTATGTACAGAACAAAGAGAAAAAAAGAGTAAAAATACCAAAAAAATATAGTAAACTAATTTGTATTATCAGTCTCAATACAAAGCTTCCTATGCTCTTTTTAACACAACTTCTTCTTCTTTTTCAAAAAAAGAGTACATTTTATTTTTTATATTCTATCCCTAATTTTTAATACAAAACCCAGCATCCAAAGTTTTCATATTTTTTATACAAATAAGAAGTTTTCATATTTAAGAAGAAATATCTAGATGCATCCAGAGAAGGTTAGGATGGAAAATGTAATGCGGTGGTTAGACTAATTAGGATGATTTGGCAAGGGATATTAGGTGGAAATCCATGTCTACCAACATGGAAGAGAATGCCATGGAGATACTTACAAGATCTTGGTTCTAGGGGGAGTTGATTATAATATTGTTTTATAGTCGTAAGTTTGAATCCATTCCTTCGTGGTAGAGAAATAGGTTGGAAATGAACAAATTGAAACAACAATGAATCAAATCATTGGGCAAGGTGTTTTGGAGGATCAATGCAACGTGGGTGTCAAGAAAATGAAGTTTTGTGTAATGCAAATATGAATGCAATTAAGGATAATAGACAAATAAACAACTAATAACCCTACTTTTCTTTGGCACGGTTTTGAGGTTGCTCATGTGACAAGTATTGCATGGAAGGAAATAAATAAAAAATTCAAATTACATCCATGACCTCCTTTCAAATTGTAAATTAGATCTTCCTTTGTGGTAGAATTTGGTATGAATCAAATATTTCAACACTTTTAGGGTGATTAAAATTCAGCTAATAAGGTTACCACACTTTGAACAACACTGAGATCTTATATAAGTATAAACCTAAGGTACTTCAGATGATGTAAAATATTATCTTGGTAGAACGAGCATTCCAATTTTAGAATGATATCTACCACATAGATCTAGATTTAAGTAATGTAGTAGTGGAGGGAAAACTTAGATACAACCACAAAAATTTGTAAATATGTGACTAAACAGGTTGAGATTCATGACTGGAAAATGGTAGAACATGTGAAATGACGTATGATATGCATGTGTATGAGGATGAATAAATCTTCATAATTTAGAATAGATCTAATGAATTTCTCTATAGACACAAGAAATCAAAGGAGTAGAAAATAAAAAGATAGACCTTATTACACTTCAAAAGTATGAAGATGTGGATATCTTATTATAAGCATGAGCCAAGAATATTTTTTAATGTGAAGTGATAATTGATATTGAGATTGTCTACAATTTTTACACAAGCTAGATTCTAAAATAACACAAACAATGAATTTTATTTCGCATTCCAATGTGCATAAACTAACAAAGACCAAGAAATTCTTTAGTGGAATGGATTTTTGTGGGGTGGCATGTTAGCACTATTTCTGTGTTGGAGTTTATGGAGAGCTTGTTCTATTGATTTCATTTTAATGCCCCTTATAGCTAGGCCCAATACGTTTTCTCATGAGCCCTGGAATTTTAAGGACCCAGGTAACATTGAGATTCCAATAAATCAAGTAGGGAGATTAGTCATGGGGACTTAAAGTGGTATTGAAAACAAAGATGAAGATGGAGATTAGTTCATAGACAAGGACATAAGTGAAATAATTCCTCATATTTTTATGGAGATTCAGATTTCATCTATAGTGTGGGGAGCACTATAAGCAAATTGGATAGCAAAAGATAGATTTGGTTGAAAATGCATCCCTAAGTGAAGAACTACACAATGGGAGGAAAACCCATAATCTTAGTCTTTACTAGTTCTCAGTATTAGCCATGCAAAAATCCCATTGGGCACCATCTTCTACCAAGATTCTTTAAGAATGTTTTACAATAATTTTCCCATTCATCCACAGATGATAACATTTTGGGCTAAAATTCCATTGATAAGGGTAGGCATGGTTTCTCAACCTAAAGTAGAATGGATCTGGTGGATTGAATCAGATGCTATCATAACAAACATGGAGTTTGTGCACCCTTTGGAGAATTCTAAAGATTTAACATGGTTGTTCACAGATGAGAGAAATATGTTTATGTAAAGAGAAGTTGGGTCAGTGTGAATGCAGGTGTATGTCTTATCAGAAACTATAAATGGTCCATGGATTTGAAGGAGAGGTGGTCTGCCATGGGGCTAGTGAGCCCTCTACATGTACCATTTTCTAATATCTTATCAGATGTTCTTTCTGATAGGGTTGTGATTGAATCAGATCATCAATCTTCTCTTCTATACTTGATGATCAAGGAAAGAGATAAGTGGGAGGCTAAGATTTATATAGATAATTATTAATTTTTTTAGGGATGTTGGGTGGATGTAGAGAGGAGTTATGAGAATGTGAGCAAGTGGTATGAATATATGGAAGCAGAAACCCTAGTATTAAAAAGAATATATGTAAAGAAAAGTGGCAAAACTCATAACGATTTGAAGGAGTATTATTTAGAGAAGAGAGGGGCAAGGATTTTACAAAGGAGACCATTTATTACTCATTTTAATGGATGCAAAGTGGAAATCAAAATAAGGTGTATAAGGCAAAATATTGTTGGAATGGAATGAAGAGGGACTTGAATTTTGCCAATGTTCAGGTGCTCAGGATATATGACTTCCATCGGAAGGGGCTCCTATCATCTCAAGTAATCCATATTGATCAGACCAGTATTATGATTTTGGTTGCAGTAGCAGAGAGCACAATTATGGTGTGGTGTTTTTTTTCATCTCATAATCATGCAATTCCCACCTCACCAACAACAAAGGACAACTAAATTGAAAAACAAATGTAGACTCAAATACTGGACCCCTTGATTTCAAACCATGGATTAAATAGAAACCCAAATGAATTTCAAGGAGATTGTGATACAACTGATGAAAATAAAATTACATTTACCAAGAAAATGAAAGATGGATAAACGATGTGTATGGTGTTTCATGAAATCACAAGGTGATGAGCTTGAAATAGGGCTCTTGACCTTGAAATCACATATGAAATCAGAGTCCTCCCATGTGAAGTTGCAGTAGAGGCCAAGGTAACAAAATCACCATAGGAAAATGGGGGGCTAGGAAAACTTGTATCCGGTCATGAGTAATCCAGAGGAAAGGGAAAACGATGTGAAGAAAGAAACATCAGGGGCCCAAACAAACATACCCGTAAATAGACCAAGCTAGTGATTCAATAGGAGGGTGGTGGTAGTCTGAGGACATTACACCACATCCCTAAGGAGGGTAGTGGTATGGCGGTGATACAGAAGTAGTGGAACAATGAAGCAGGTGGGGCGGCCATGTGGTAACAAGCTACTGAAGAGGTGAGGCAGCCATGCGGTGACAAGGTTCTTTACTTTCCCGATGAAGATTACTAAAAGTTCCAAGAAAATATAAACTAACAAGACTAACACCAATAGCCTAGTTAAATAATTCTTATTGCATCTAAAAATAGTTACATCAAAGATAAAATCTTAATGGAATGCTAACTAATATAAATATAATTCAAAACCTAGCTAAAGCGTGCCTACTAGTATGTTCAATTAACTAACATAGACCTAAATAGATCCAGGAGCAATCAAATTAGGGGTTCGTAGCTACTCCAAGAAGGTGAGACAGTCTCTCCAAAAATGACTGCAAGATCATATTTAATACCCATCTATTAAACCCATTGAAGACTTGAGGCAAGGATTGAACTTGGTTATTAATCATATTTCTTATATGATATGCAATTCAAAGCATGGTGTAAAGTTGGAAAGTAGTACTTCGTCTTATTTATTTCTTTTCCTTTGAGGAAAACTTGCATCTTGGTGCATGTGGGATTAAAAGTACAAAGAATATTAAAGGCTTGTTAATCATGATTATTGAATTAACAAGCGATTAGGATGTGAGGATCCTTAATCAACCACTTAGAATTAATTAGGAGGCTAGGATAGGATTTTGGAGCCTTCTGAGATGTTGCGGAGGGAAGTGGGGTGATTTTGAGTTGTTGGAAAAGGGTTTTGAGCCAATAATAGATTATACTAACCAAAACAAAGGTGAAATAGGCTTAATTAGCTAATAATCGCTAATTGCCTGTTTGGAAGAGGATTTTGACTTACGATTCGTTGTAAAGTGGAATCTTGAATGCGAAAGAGGATAGGTAATCAATAATGTGTTTTAATTGACCAAAATGGTAAGAAACATTAGATAATTAGTGGAAATCACTAATTATAAATGAAATGGTGAGAATGAGAGTGATTTGTGTGCTCTTAGCAATAAGATTGCAAAAGTAAAATTTAGGTGTCTACATTTGCCCCTGTTTGAGGTGAAGTAAGTTACTTCACTTTAAATATAGTAGACATGCATACACAAGTAAATTTTTGAAGAAAAATTAGTAAAATGAAGGATTCCCTCTCAAGTGTCGATGGGGTGATAAAATAAGTCAATCGACGATCAAAAATATGATCGAAACGGATATAAGAAATAGGACATGAATAAACATGATTGTTTATTGCCCCAGGTGATTTGGAAGAAAAATCAGCAGTGATAAGAAATGATAATGGAGAATAAGGGAACAACCTAATATTTTCCTCCAATATTTCAATAAGAAACTTTGTTTCATCACGTTGCCCCTATGATCTACATCATTGACCTTTATTAAAATAAACAAAAGTATAAAATAACATAAAAAGCTAATTTACTAACATTTACTCATTGTTAAAAATACATAACTCCATGCAACATACATAATGCAATGCAATACGAGAAATTAAACCAGCTAACCTAATAGAGAAACAAATACAATCACACTTACTCAAATAAACAACATTCAAGACAGTTGCACCAATGTTTTTGTTATCAAGCTTTAGTTCCTAAATGTTCATGTTGTAATGAAAAGGGTTAAAAATGGTTCCCCAAGAAAGGATACATGTGAGGGGAATAATGGAGGACACAATTAGTCCCATGGAAACCATTCGTACACTATGACACAATCTCTGCCAACTCACTGTTGCACAAGAGTATTGATATAGTAAACAAGCCAACTTTGTTAATGGAGGTAGATCACAATGATCCACAAGTCATTTGAGACAAGAACAAGTAAGAACCTAAGAAAGTTACTTTTGTAGGACAAATTGTGATGTTTGAGGACAATGCAGTTGATAAAGTCTTTAGCTATGTGCATGTCATTTACCAAATTTTGAAATTTTTTGAATTTTTGCATTTTTTTTGCATTTTTAATGATTTTACTAAAAAAATTTAGGTTTTTTTTTAAAATTATACTGTTTTGAATTTTTGAATTTTTAGGAAGAGAATATTGTAGAAGAAATAATGAAGTCATGGGACCTCACTAAAAGTCATTGTAAGGTAAAAATATTCCCTAGTTAGTAGAAAAGGTTGTCGGGAAGCAAAAACATGCCCCAACGTAGGAAAAACGGGAACAAAAATAATTATTTATTAAAAAATAATCCTCACGGCGAGTGTTAGAAGAATTTAGAATAACCACGATGGCTCCATGACACCTCGGGGGTGAGAAACACATCAATGGGGGTAAAAATGGGTATATAAGCCATCACAACAAGTTTATTTACCACATTCACTTACTATTTTACTGTTGATTGAGCTCTGACCTACGAGAGGAAATGGCAAGGGTGCAGAACTAGAAAAACCATGTAGACCATGTGAGAGAATACATGAAACTACCAGCAGATGACCCACATGTACACAAAGTTGAACCCTTCATCTTTATACTTTCCTAGCATTTAATTTTGGTTAAAATGCATTTATTAGGGCATTCAGGTAGGGTAGATGCGCCAGTGCGGCCCTTGGGGAACGCTTGTGCTTACAAGGGGGAATATGTATGGGTGCGTATACACCAGTGCCAAAGGAGGTGTGCTTGTGCATACAAGGTTGAAGTGCAAGGGAGCATATATGTTAGTGCCAAAGGAAGGGCGCCTATGCAAAATGTGCAGTGATGTGTGGGCATGTATGCACCTATGCAAAGAAGAATGTGTTGGCACATTAAGTGGGTTTTAATGGAAAAATCAAAGCATGCCTATGCATGGATGGGAGTGTTTGCACCACCAGGGGGATGCTAGTGCACAAAAGTCACTTTTAGAATGATTTTTGGAAGAAATGGAGGTTTGTAAGAAAATCTATATGGTAGGGAGAGATGAATTATATAACAAAATAGAAGAATAACATGGTAGAATAGAAAAAATAGATGATAGAATAGAAGAATAAGATCATAATAAATGACCTAATTGGTTCTACAGGTGGACTTGGAGGTGTTAGAGACGCAGAAGCGACATGGGTGGCTCCGGGCCTACAAGGCAACGTTTAGATGATGTGACCATATTTTCCTGGAGATCACACTGGAGGTGACCGGTTTATCTCACATGGCTAACATGCCATGGATTACCTTAGATCATAGCCTGCTCACAACCTTAGCTGAGAGATGGCAGAGAAAGAGTCAAACCTTTCATCTTCCTACCGGCGAGATGAGCATCACTTTGGAGGATGTGTGGCGGATCTTACGAGTTACCATTCAGGTTCACTTAATTACATATGATGGTCATCATGAATGTATTGAGAAATGCATAGCTGAGTTGTTTGGAGTGGTAGACATACTCCTTCGGGGTATGATGTTCTTCATTAGGAGGTGCATGGCCAATCAGTGGTTGGGACAGGTACCTGTATTTTTGTTAGCTCTTGTCAGTGGCATATTTTTTCCTGACAATACTGGTGCTCAGTTCCCTCTAGGCTTTATTGGAGTGATTCACAACTTTCTTTAGGGAGAGGTTTACTACTGGGGTTAGTGCATAATGGCTCATTTATACGAATATTTGCACTTGATATCTTATCATGGATAGAGGTCCATTGATCCTACCACTTTTCTACAGATATGGGCCTGGGAACATATTGCGATAGGGTGCCTCACATGAGCATTGAGAGCGCAAGTTATTAGAGAGCCTTCTATCATGGGTTGGGTTCAAGATGGAGATTATATTCACGGTCACATGGTAGATACAAATTATTACAAGTGAGCGTTTGATGAGGTACATCCTCACATGATCACATGGTGGCCATACAAGTTGTACTAGTGGCCTCAAGATGCAGTTGAGTTGAGCACACATGTTGTGGATCACTTTATCCTGGGGAGCAAAAGTCATATCATGGAGTGGTACCGAGTAGACCAGGTTTAGTGGAATTTTGGTCTTATCTAGGGGATTCCTGGTGATGAGATGTGGTATGAATGCAGATATAGAGAGACCTTTCAAATAGGGCCCTAGATCAAGCTGGGCCAATCTCATACTATATTTTTATAGATGCTTCCACAACTTGGGATGTAACTAGCATATGTAGTGGATCTAGGGAAAACCCCAAATTATGTAGGGTGGTATGCCACAGTGCTGCCATGGATATTGACCATACCATAGGAGGTACTAGATGCAGCAGAACAAAGGTTACAGGGCCCAGATCCTAGGGCACAGGTATAGGTAGGTCCACAAGGAGGACTGTAGATAGGGTTACCAACACATCAGGTGCTAGTCCAACAGTAGGTTTTAGTGCAACATTGGGTAGTGGTGCACCCATAGGTATTGGCAACACGAATGTCCCTTAAGGTTCCATTACAGACACCATTGTAAGCACCTCCATCACCCCCTCGCGTGATTTTATGACATAGTCCACTAAGAGGCAGATGATATGGTGGGGGTAGAGAGGCTATGGAGGAGGATGTACAGGTTGGCCGGCAGGTGGATGCCTTGTAGAAGAAGTTAAAATAGGTTGTAGCCCTAAAGATGAGAGGTACTAGGAAATTACACAGAGGGGGATCAGCTCATGACAGAGCGAGATCAGGCCAAGAATGAGAGAGTACAGGCTATGATTGGGCGAGATCAGGCCATCGCATAGAGGTTAGATCTGTAGGTGGAGAGAGATCAGCTAGTGGCCAAACAAGTTCAGTGGATGACAGAGCATACACAGGTTTAGGAAAACAAAGCCATAGTGACAGGATAATGTGATGCTCTACTGCAGGCATCCTCAACATCTAGGAAGTTGAATATATTAGTAGATACAATGAGAGCTAGTGGTGAGGCATCCTATTACAAGGCATTGTACCACCAATTCATTCCAGAGGAATAAAGGGCTACCCCTTTTATCAACTAAATGTTAGTAGGTTTAGATCTAGATCTCAGAGGACCTCACGATCAACCAAATTAGTTCAGCAGCCTATAGTGCAACAGAGTGTAACAACCTCTGTAAGACCGTCACATCAACATTTTCCTCCTTAGGGCCATAGGCTAGGCATTCCCAGAGAGGGTGAGAGTCAAGGATGGCTCTTTTACTGATGTATTAGATGTATATTTTTAGTGTATCGCCTTGATATGAAGGCATAATTTTGTATGGATGTATATGTATTTTTTTATCATGCCTCGTGATGAAGGAAATTTTTTATACAGATGTACGTTATGTATTGGTTTTGACTATACCTCATGATGAAGGCACATTTTTTATCCATTCCCATGATGGATTTTTTATCTAATATGTATCAAGATACATGGATTTTGTACATAGACACTTGATATTTATAGATATATGATGATTGATGGATTACCAACATATCACATTTTTATGAGGTATCATGTTTAATCTGTATGTTCATGTTTGTATCACATGTTTATTAGATTATGAGATAGCCTTAGCCGATGTCATATTGCATGTTGATGAGATACTCTGAGTGAAACATGTTTTTTTTATTTTTGATATTGGTGTCGGGGGCTAGATTTTGATCATGCCCAACCCTTCTTACCCCATTAATGATACGGTATTGATGATTAGGTTTTAGTATACATGTGTGATGTAGAATTAGATTTTATTGATATATGATGTATAGATGTGATGGTTTATTTGATATGATGATGAAATGGTAACAAAATGTACATGTAAAAATAACAAGCAAAAATTAAACAAATCTAATCAAAGCAACACAATTATCTACAAATATGTAAGATAAAATGAACTCAATGCAATGCACCACAGATTAAAGTAACACTCAATACAAACAAGCAAATGAACCCAATTTAAAACAAACAATATAAAAAATAAATGCAACTAAAACTATACAAACCAATAATTAAAAGTAAGAAAACTACTATTTTGTTTTTGTGGGACAGTTTTTGGAAGTTTTCTGTTGTTTTGGTATTATATCGATATAATTTTCTATTATTTTGGATTTTTCTTTGAAACATATTTGAATGTTTTTTATTTTCTCCACTAACATATCTATATGTTTTGATATTTTCAAAAGGTTATACAAATCTTTTTTATGTTTTCTGAAGAGAATGTGCAAGCAAACAAAGAAATATGGATGCCCCCATTATTATATGGGATGTACAAGAATGCCACATGTTATGTGTAGGACGGTGATGATGTGAAGTTGCTCCTAGTGTGAGATGGAAATATTCAAATTCAAACTCTCCACATTCAAAATTAGGATCAGTCAGATCAAGGCAAAGAGGGATAGGCTCACTAGAGACTTAGATGAAGGAAAATACTAGCTTATAATAAAAGCTATCATACTCCTAGACCTGAAATGCTTGTGAACAAAAAATCCTCCAATGGTGTTGGAAACCATTTTTTACCAAAGGACTTGTCCAAAGTGCCACCATTGCATGGTTTTCACTATTGGACACACCTCTCTATTTATCCTTTTCTTTTTTGGTCTTTATACATTTTTTCTTTTCTAATATTTTAGGGATCCTGCACCTAAGCATAGAACTGCTTAAGATGCATTATGTTCATGGGTTCCTGAAGCTCTTGGCCATCTGAATAGGAAAGCTTATAGGCACCTGAATTGATCCTGGAAACCAAAACATATGGCCCTATCCAATTGGGCTCAAAATTCCCTTTCTTTTCTTGATCCTTATTAATGTTCTTTTGATTCTCTTTTAACACCAAGTCTCCTACCTCAAATTGACGAGGTATTACTCTTTTATTGTAGCTTTTCCACATTCGATACTGATACACTTTAAGGTGATTGAGGGTGTGAATTTTTTTCTCATCTAATAAGTCCAACTCTTCCAGTCAAGCTACTATATAGCCTTCTTCTTCATTCAGGTAATCCCTTATCTCGACGCGTAAAGAAGGGATCTCAATCTATAGAGGTAGTACAACTTCCGTGCTGAATACTAAAGATTATGGAGTGGCACATGTAGGAGTGTGGATAGATGTTCTGAATGCCTAGAGGGTAGGGTCAATCTGTAAATGCCAATTACAACTTGTGGTATTCACCATCTTCTCTATAGTGTGAATGAGGGTTTTATTGGAAGCTTCGGCTTTCCTATTACCTTAAAGGTAATAGGGGTTGAAAACCTGAGAGATGTTTGAAAGCGTTTGCAAAGTGCTTTCATAGTTTTATTTTTAAATGGCTTACCATTATCAGTGATAATATCAAAGGGAATACCATTGTAGAAAATAATATGGTTCATTATAAATTTAGATATTTGTGTGCATTCAACATAGGTAAGAGGAACAACCTCTACCCATTTTTTGAAGTATTTAGTAGCAGTTATAATGAACTTGTGGGCATCTGAGGAGACATGGTTAAGTTTTCCTATTAGATCAAGACCCCACTTTGAGAACGGCCAGGGTGTCATGATTGGTTGCAAGGATTGCATCGGTACATGTATCAAATTGTCGTACTTCTCATAATCCAATAATTTCTTCACATGGTTACAACAGTCATGCTTCATGGTAAGCTAATAGTAGCCTACTTTGAGTATTTTTTTTTCCAATATGATCTCATTATTATGATCCCCGCAGATGTGTTTATGTACCTATTTAATTTCTTGGATGGACTCATCTGAATTTAAACAATACAACAAATTCTCGTCATAGCCCCAGCGAAAGAGGGTGCCCCCAAGTAGGGTGTAGCGCGCTATACACTGGACGAGGGTTCATTTTTTGGCATGGGAAATGTTTATGGGAAAGGTTCCATCATGGAGGTAATTAAATATTTCATAGTACCAAGGGGAAAAGGGACCAACAACTTCGCACACCAAACAGGAATCTAGTATGTCATATGTTGGCGTTTGTAAGTGCTCTAAAAAAATGGCATATCATTGTTTGCAAGTGGAATACTTAACATGGATCCTACTGTAGTCATATCATTCATTGCTCTGTTCTGGGCTCTTGGTATTTTCTCAAATGTTATTTTCTCGAAGAAATACTTCAAAGAATCAACCATTCTCTTGTAGGGAAGAAGTTTCTCATATTTTACTTTGTATTCATTTGTCATTTGTTTTATAATCAGTATGGAATCACTAATTACATTTACTCTTCTAATATCCCACTTAATAGCTAGCTTCATCCCTATAATAAGGGCCTCATACTCTGCTATATTATTTGTACATGGGAATCCAAGTAAAAATTCTTGTGGGATCAAGTCTCTTGTAGGAGTGATCAGCACAACTCCGGCGCCTGAACCATGCAAGGTAAAAGATCCATCAAATTATATTTTTCATATAATTGATTCCTCCAAGTAAATTGTAGATGCATCTAGGAGCTCTAGAATCAAAGGTTCGGTACCTAGTAACACAGATGTTGCTAGTTTATCTGCTAGAACCTATCCTTTCACTGACTTTTGATGTACATACTCAATGTCAAACTCACTTAGTAAGATGATCCAATTAGCCATATTTCATGCTAGTGCGGGTTTTGACAACACGTAATTTAATGTATCTACCTTTGAATTAAGCTTGACCTTATTTTTGAGAATATAGTTGCATAGTTTCTTAAAGGAAAAAAATGTAGCCAACCAATCCTTTACGATCTGTGGATAATTGAGCTCGTAAGCTATCAATGTTCTTTTTAAGTAGTACACGATTTTTTTTCTCTCTCCTCCTTGTCATACTGGGTCAACATTGACCCTATTGCAAAGTGTGTGGCAGCGATATACAGTAACAAAGGATCACTTGTCGTGGGTAGCATTAGAACAGGGGATTTAGAAAAATAGCTTTTGAGCAAAGGAAATGCTTGTTACTGCTATGGTCCACAATGGAAACATATTTCTTAAGAAGATGATTGAATGTATGAAACTTGTCTGCAAGATGAGAGATGAACCTTCTGATAGCTTGGATCTTTCCTTGTAAGATTTGCAGTTGTCTGATATTGGTAAGAGGATGCATTTCTATTATAGCATAAACCTTTTCCAGATTTGCTTTTATGCCTCTCCTCGAAATAATGAATCCTAGTAATTTCCTAGATAACACCCCGAAGTCACATTTCTTTGGGTTAAGTCATAATTTGTAGTCCCTTAGACATTGAAAAAATATGTCATATAATCTTTGGATTCTCTTCCTAAGTCGTGTACTTTTCCAATATTTCATCTACGTAATCTTCCATGATGTCACTAATCATATCAGGAAAAATAACCGGCATTTCCCATTGATAGGTAGCACCTACATTCTTGAGGCTAAAGGGCATGACTTGATAATAAAATTTTCCCCATGGGGTGGTAAAATTTGTCTTGTGTTGGTATTCCTCATAAATATTTATCTGGATATGACTTGCAAATCCATCCATAAGTGATAACATCTCATAACCCGCAGTAGAATCGACAATCATGTCGATGTTGGGAAGAGGAAAGTCATCCTTAGGAAAAGCTTTGTTAATATCTTTGAAATCAGTACACACTCTGATAAAAACTAAATTTTTCTGAACTAGTACCACATTAGAAATCCACTATGAGTAGTCAATAGGCCTGATGAATCCTACTTCTAATAACCTTTCTACATTTTCCTTAACTAAAAAGGCAATGTGAGGATGCATCTCCCAAAGATTTTGTTTTATGGGCTTGTCATTTGGGTGTACAACTAAATTATACACCACTAATGTAGGATCAAGTCCTGACATGTTTTCATATGACCAAGCAAATATATCTACAAATTATCTCAAGATTCCTATAAAAAAAAATTGTTGTTGACTGAGAGTGAAACTCCCAACTTAACCATTCTAGGCATCTCCTCTATGTCGATGTTAACATCTATTGTCTCCTCCACCAGTAGTTTGGATTCATCTTCCATGCACGTAGGATCAGGAGGTAGATTGAGATCCTCATCTAGAAAAGGTGGTTCAGGGAGATTGTCATCTTTAGGTGGGTACACCATCTTGTCCATATGTTAATCTACTTGTTTTTCTACAAGCGCCTCAAAGAGGTCTTCGCTATAGGAAAGGATTTTCTATAGGAATTTTACCCTTGCTTATTTTCTTACTTAAGTGACCACACAACGTTTCCTCCTCTCTGAAGTACGTGCATGCATTGAGCTGAATGGAGAATCCTTTCTTGTGGTCGTTTCTCGTAATGTTGTCTCTAATTCCAAGGAACTCACAAATAGCCTCATCGTTCTGAAAGACATCGATGGGTATGTGTTGTTATTGGTCCTAATTCATGAGTGATGGGTAAATGAGGTCTAGTGTATGATTTATAGGGGATACAGCTGGTGTTATGGTTAGGATAGCCATGTTATAGAACAAGTACATGGAGGCGAGGTATTCGTAAAGACTACACCAGGAATCTATTTCACTTTTATTTTCAGACAAACTACCCTCACACTCAGAAGAGGCATACTCTTCATCTGAAGGGTGAGACTCATACAAATGGATTCCAAGACTGGATTTACTCATTATACGAAAAGGTATTGGAAGAGCTTTCAATGAACCTTTTTCTTGATGGCCATAACCACGTCCTTTATACCTCGTAGTAAGAATTATGCGGTTAGGAATAACATACCTAGGTGACTTGTATCATAAATCCATTTCATCATATTGATGAAGAAAAACAATATTGTGAAGTATCCTATCATCTTTTAGTAAGCCACCTGAAGTGAAATTACTTAAAGGGAAGTTCTCCCTTGATGTTTGGAATTAATAGCACAGTCTACCACATGTTTGGGCTGATAGTGGAATGTTTTGAACCATAAGGGCTTGTTGCAGATCACACTCTCCACAACCACTTGGTATAACCTTCATCTCCCATACAGCGAAAGGAGTTTCTAAGGTGGAAGCATCATTTTCATTAATAGACAAGGTATTTGGATTGAATCGTGAAGCGACAACCTTTGACTGAATAGGAATAGTGATCTCTGTAGAAGGAAACTCGTAGATGGTAGGAAAATAGCCTGACAATGCTCTGTAATGATAAAATGGTTGGGGATCTCCTTGTATAGTAATTTATTTTCCTTCATATTTTAACTTTAAAAAATGATAATATGTTGATGGCATGACTTGCATGGGATGAATCCATGGGCATCCAAGAAATATGTTATAACGGAGCTCCAAGTATAAGATATGGAACTTTGTATCATGGTTTATAGGACCTACTTCTAGTGAGAAAGTGATCATACCAGCTAATTTCCGTTCTTCAGTGCCATACCCCTTTTATGGTGATGACCTTTGTCTCTAAGTCAGTTTCTGTGCACCCTAATTATCACACTAGTTTAAGAGTACAAATATTTAGACCCAATATACCATCTATAAGAACTCTATTGACCTTCTTACGCTTGATTATTACTTCAATGCGTAAGGGCAGGTTATGGGAGGGATTTTCTGCTAATACTTCCATCAGACAAAAGGTTATGTGTTCTAAATGAGTGATTTGTGCTACCATGGCTTGTAAATGTGTTGGGTCAGTATCAACGAATACTCTTGATCCCTTTTTCAAAGGATGTCCTTATGGACATTAGAAATGCTTATAAGGTCTAAGATTGAAATCTTAGCTGGGGTCTTCTCGAATTGATCTAATACATCATAATGAATCTCTTAAGGAGGAGGGGGAGTGGGTTATGAGATAACAAGGTGATCCCATCGTGTTGCTATGGTGCACTCTCTTATTCTGATTTTGATTGTGTTGATATGTTCAACAAGTGAATCAACACAACCTATTGAGGCATCAAAATGGTCTAGATTTGATATATAGTTGGTACTCTTATTTTGAGATGACTATCCCTAATCCTACTTTTTATTTCCTTCATGTTTGGGAAAAGGCTCTTTTAAAATATCCATGTTTGTGTTTGAAGACTTGGCAGCAGTGGTGGAATTTACTTCTATATCGCTATTGTCGATTAATTCCTAAATGTAGTGTTTTAATTTCAAAACTCTTCAGTTTTGTGACCCTTTACATGGTGAAATCCGTAAAATTCATTATCCCTAAACCATGATGGATTAGGTGTGTCATCCCCATAGGGTATGGTTTCAGGGTATCAAACCATGTTTATGGCCTCTAAATGCTTTAGGACGGATGATATGGATTCAGATAAAGGGGTGAAAGTATGAAATTTATACTCCGTAGGCGGAGCTCCCTTTCCAAGCTTCAAAGGTGTGTGGTTTTGAAGGAATTGTACTCACTTAGAGTATATTATCCCATCACCAATGACATGTTTTTTATTATTATAAATAAACCTTGTTTTTTCGTGAGGTTTGGAATCATTATGGTCGTGGGAGAAGGGTTTTAGAGTCCCCA
The DNA here is from genome assembly GCA_019776745.2 of Taxus chinensis. NCBI lineage: Eukaryota > Viridiplantae > Streptophyta > Pinopsida > Cupressales > Taxaceae > Taxus > Taxus chinensis. The sequence continues at coordinate 57,310,681 of CM034156.1, read as the reverse complement.
TATCTAAGAACGTTTGTTCGATTTGACTCCATTTTTTGATTACCTCTTCGAACGTGTTTCCATAATGCATTTGAAAGTGGAACGTGATGTTAGGGGAGAGGTTCGGAACAAATATACATATCAACTCTTTTTTGGGTATGGAGTAAGGGAAGTGACTAGCTAACCCTCTCCATCTTTGTAGGAAAGTAGTGAATTTTTTTGTTGTTTTGCATTGCAGATATCTAGCATGGTAAGATCAATTTCTATATTAAAATAAAAGTGACGTACAAATTTTTTGGATAATTCTATCCATGTAGATATAGATCCCTTGGGGATGTGTAAAAACCACTCTAGAACTTGTCTTGCAAAATAAGATAGTTGTCGTTATATGCAACCTCTTTGCATGCCATATAAAAATATTTGATATGGTCACAAGGGTCACCTTTTCCCTTATACTTGTCAAATTTTGGATAGTCAAAATTTCATTGGAAATGTACTTGTAAATGGCTCTATCAAACGGATAAGGGCACAACTCCTCGAACTGGTACTTTTTTGTTACTAGTTTTGTCTTCTTACAATGCTAGAAGGGCATTCTTCATAATGGATCAATCTTGACTGAATAGTGGGTCTTGTGTGGGTGGCATAGGTCTATAAGAAGGGTTAAATCTACGTGTATTCCCACCCCTATTCTCTATGAGAAATTCCTTGTAAGGGTCTTTTCGTGTCTCTTGTCAGGGAGTATTGGTTGGGAACTCGTAAAATGAATCTTTAGGTTTAGCTTTCGATATAGCTTGTTTCAAATATTTTGGTTGTTCCTTATGTATATGTGAAGCAAAACTTTCTAATTGGTGAGTGAGAGCTTGTACTTGTTTTTCTCAAGTTACTTCTCGAGTAGTTATTTCATTATGATATTCGTTAGGAGGTGGTTGCGCATGATGAGAATGTTCCTCGCTGTCTTCACAGCATATTCTAATAATAGGTATCTGATAGTCTCCATCATTTTAAAAATGTATCTCCTCATTATTTTTTCATCCAGAAGTAGAGGCATGACCTCGGTTCAATATCTCATTAACATTGCAACGAGGTTAGTCTATTTCCTCCTCTCCATAAACCATTGCGGAAATGAGAAAAGGGTCTATTATAGATGGTAATTTGGCTCCTAATTCAACAACATGTAAAAGAACCTCATGCTTGTTTTAAAACAAGGAATCGTCAATATGGGTGGGATGAAGCTCTACATCCCCACGAGGAGAATCTTCATATCCACCACTATAGTCAATCATGACATTGTCCTCTAAAAGAGGGTTTTCACCTCTAAAAATATCAACTTCTAACCTTCGTGACCTCATTCTCGTAGTAGGCATACTTGAAATAGGAGGTACAACATGAAGGATTTCCACTAAGGTTTACTAAAAATGGACCATAGGAAAAAATTTACAGCGTAACAACGCTAAGTCATCTCAAAAAATGGTGACTATAAAATATCCACAAATCCAATAGGTCAATATGAGCCTAAGGATAACGGATAATGAATGATCTACCCTAACAAGGTAATATAAATGACATGAGTTTTTCTAGGAAAATACAATGGCGTATAATACTCAACTCCAGTCACAACAAAAATTTTACTCCCTATGATTTTTCAAGATAGGTTTGAAACAAATAGTGACAACACAATATCAACAGTTAGGCCAAGTTCTAAACAAGCAAGACCTAAATGCTAAGAAAGTGTTGATGCAATCCTCTAACAAGATATACTAGAAACCATTTTCTAGAAACTAACAAATTCTAAGTCTTGTAAAATGGATGATACAAATGTGAGTAGTATAACAACATTATTTGGACACATTAATCAAAATCTACAAGAAAGCAAGATTTTAGTATCAAAATGGCATTATAGGGATGCTAACAAAGTAACCTCAATACTCTCAAAACTCAAGATAAGGCTAGGATGTAAAAACTATGCCTCAGTATATCAAGGAATTATTATGCATGCGAGCGGTGTAACAATACAATCTAGAGATTTAGGCCAAGTTTCACAATGGAAATAAGACGTAAATATCACCATTGTATGGCTATAATGCGGGCAACGTAACAACTCAAAAGAATTCAATGATAAGACCACATAACTACAATTGATAATAAGTCTCAATATGGGTTTAAGACAAAGGGGCCACTAGAACGTGATAACGAACCATTCACACTTTCAACACTTGCATTCTGGCATTGTAACCTAGTCATGCAAGTAGACTACAAAAATGGTGGACACGATTATTTCTAGTAGGTATTTGTATGTGTTTTTTCTTCTTTTGTCTCAAAATGAGCAACAAGAAAATCCAAGGAGTAGACCAAGTGGTGATGAAAAATACTTGGTGTAACTTTGGCAAAGTTTTGCCTTGTCCTAGGACAAGTGAAAACTAGGACAACTTGTAACACTAAATAGATTTTTAGATGAAATGTCACATGGTTTCAACTTTAAGAGTTTCTTTCCCTTGTTGGATAAATAAGAGTTTGAATCTAAAAAAAAATTCACTTTGTGAGAGCTCTCAAATATACTAACTAAGACAAAATTGGCTCCAAGCCAACAAGCTTCCTATTATTTCTCTCACTTAGGTTATCACAAACTACCTCTGCGAGCTCGGTTTGCCAAGGTTTCCTGAGGAGTATCCTGGATTTACTTTACCCCCTTCTTATATAATGAGAAAATAATGTGTTTAGTTATATTATCACTATGGTCGTAATGGAGATAGTATTGACTCTAAAATTTCGAGTACTAGTCAATTGGGTAGTATGGAGCACTTTCCCATTTAGTTCAAAAGGTTCTCTCTTGCGTGAACTACTTTGGGGTTCCTAGGAGCATCCCTCTTGTGAGCTTAAGGCTTATGCCAAAGGTAGTTTCTCCTAGTTGAGTGGATGAGCTTTAACTCTTAACCAACCTGTAAGTAAAGTGTGTTGTATAGTAGTGTATTTTCTTATCTTTTGGATTAGGAAATTTGGTTTAGACCACTGTTAGCAACCTATAAGAACACGTGAAAGTTAAAGTTTGTTTTGAAGAGAGTTCTCTTTTCTTTGGCTAACGTTAGGTCCTTCACCCAAATGGTTACTAGTTCAAAAAGATCTACAATATCATAGAAAGAGGATTGAATGTCATTTTTGGTTCTCAAGATTGTCCAAAGATGCGAGAGAATAGCATACAGAAAAAAATAACCCAACTAGATAGAAACAAAAAATATTGTAAAACAATTAACTACCATAATACCTTGAAAATTAAGGTTTATTCCCAATTAATCCAAGTTTTTCTTGATGAAAGACTAAAAATTACTTTTGGTTCCCAAGATCACACTAGGTGCAAGAGAAGAGCATATACAAATTTTAGCCTTGGTTATTTATCAAGTGAAAAAGAACTTAAAATAAAAGATCATATACATGCCAAAATGAAATTTTATTCCCTTAAGCATAACAATGAATGATGATTTTTTCCTACTTACTCTAAAATTAGCAAAAAGAAGGTTTAGGGATGCTTTTAATTCTCAAGATCACACAAAGTGTAAGAGAAGAGCATACATAACCCTATTCTAAACCCATACAAATCATGAGAGAAAAATAACTCATCAAAACCTAAGTTAATTTTTTATAAAACCTTATCTATATCAGAAAATTGATAGCAACAGTAGCTAAAAATACCTAAAAATTTATAAAAACCCTAAAAACCAAAAGTTAAAATTTTAAACTTTGAGACAACTTTACCTGAGTGTGTCAGTGTGCTTCCTAGTACATTGGCGTGTCTTATAGAGCATGAGCACATCCATTGAAGCATAGGGGCATACATTCATGCACATGTGCACCTCTGTCAAATTTACACAGTTAGTTATGCACAGGCATGTCTAGAGAGGCGTGGGCGCACACTTTGAAACATAGGGGAAAGTCACACACAGAGGTGAAAAGTCCAGTGATGCAAAGGTGCAGCCAGAGAGGCATGGGAACACACTTTGAATCATAGGTGCTTCCAGTAGAGCATAGGTGTGGACTTTGAAGCGTGGGAGCACTCATTTGAGCATAGGTGCAGATATTCTTGTAGCTGGTCAAAACACAACTTTTGACAAGAAAAATTTGAAAAAGATCAAATCTTTGTCCTTTTGAGGAAATTTCGACAACACTTCACCTCCTTATATCTTGTAAAGAAGATGACAATACAACATCTACTACTAATCTAGTTGAAAAAACTATCTAGCTTGAAAATTACTCTAAAAACTTTGAAATTAATCTAAAAGCTTTAAAATTAATCTAAAAGATTGGGAAACTAACTAAAAATCTTGAAAGTAATCTATAAAAATTTGAATCTAAACTAAAAAACTTGAAACTAATCTAGAAATCTTAAAACTAAACTAGAAATCTTGAAATACAAAAGTTAGAAACTAAGTTAAAAAGCTTTAAAAATGAATGCAATGAGGTAAATGTCCCACTGGGCGTGCCAAATGAAGACTACTAAAAGTTTCAAGCAAAGCTAAACTAACAAGACTAACACCAATAGCCTAGTTAACAAATGCTTATTGAATCTAAAACAATTTACATCAAAGATAAAATCCCAATGCAATGCTAACTAACATGAATATAATTCAAAACCTAGCCAAAACATGCCTACTAGTATGTTCAATTAACTAACATAGACCTAAATAGATCTATGAGAAATCAAACTAGTGGTTTGTTGCTGCTCCAAGAAGGTGATATGGTCTCTCCAACAATGACTATAAGATCATATTGGATACCCACCTAATAACCCCATTGAAGACTTGAGGCAAGGATTATGCTTGGTTATTAATCATATTTCTTATATGATATGTAATTCAAAGCATGGTGTAAAGTTGGAAGGTAGCACTTAGTCTTATTTATAACTTTTCCTTTGAGGAAAAATTGTATTTTGGTACATTTGGAACTAAAAGTACACAAAGAAGATTAAAGGTTTTTTAATCATGACTAAGGCTTGTTAATCCTAATTAGTGAATTAACAAGTGATTAGGATGTGAGGAGCCTTAATAAACCACTTAAGGTCAATTAAGAGGCTAGGATAGGATTTTGAAGCCTTCTGAGATGTTTTGGAGGGAAGTGGCGTGATTTTGAATGGTTGGAAGAGGGGTTTGAGCCATTAATAGGGTATAATGACTAAAACAAGGGTAAAATAGGCTTAATGAGCTAATAATTACTATTTTCTGTTTGGAAGAGGATTCTGACTTACGATTCGTCATAAAGTGGCATCCTGAATGTGAAAGAGGATAGGTAATCAACAATTTGTTTTTAATTAATTGAAATGGTAAGAAATGTCACTTAATTAGCAAAAATCACTAATTATAATGGAAATGGTAAGAATGAGAGTGATTTGTGTCCTTTTAGCTATAAGATTGCAAAAGTGAAATTTAGGTGTCTACACCCAATACTGTGTTTTCTTGGTTTTCAACTTTGAGCTTTGATGCAATCTGTTTCAAAGATTCTAGGAAGCCCTTATCTTCATTTTTAACCCAACAACCACAACATTCTATGCAATAATTATCTCCAAAATAACTACATGCTACCATCCATTTTGATTTTGGACACGATGACCACTACTGTTTTTTCTTTGGTTTTAAGCCTGATGCTACTAGTGGTCACATTTTCAAGTAGTGCTTTTGCAAGCTCATTCTGAACTTGAAAACAAAAATTGTCACTATGCTAATGTTCGTTTTCATTTGTATCATATCAAATTTTCTCATTTTGTTAATTTCAACTGTTGAATCATAAAATACTGAAGTTAGCTTCCAATTGAATGCTTCCACTATAGATCTTGTTTCTACCAATGCAGATGCTCACTTTGTATCTAGAACTATATTCCAACTTACAAATGACACCAAGGACCTAGAAGACTTCTATGGAAGTGCATGCAAAGTTTTTTATGCTAAATCGATTCTGTTACAGAATGAACTTTCCAATTTCACCACACGTTTTCAATTCCAAATCAATTGGACTAACTAAACTACTTCTGAATACAAGGATTATGGTGGCAATGGATTTTCATTCTTCATAGCGTCTCTAGATTTTGGTAACCACGTCCCGTACAATGTACATAGCATATTGCTTGATGTTTTAAACACACAGCATAACAGAAACAAATCAAACCAGCATAACGTACATACCATTTTTTGAATGCGGTGAGAAGCACCTGAAGCAGGAAGCAAAGTTGCATAGCGTCATCATTTATACATGACCAGAGGGTGGCCATGCCTCTGGCGTAAATACATGGTGTACTCACCTTTTTTGGCTATCTTTTTTATGCTCTCCAATAACTCATGGTAATTTCTAGAATACGATAGGATAAATGCCTATGGTGGAATTTGAGAACTAAAAACCCAACTACAAGAAAAATAAATGATTGATATAAAGGACACTAAAAACTTAAAATCAGAAATTAGAAGATAAAGACCCATAACCCAAAACCTGGAATCCTATAACTGAAAAACATGAAAACTTAATATTATCTTAAGTGAATATATTTGAAGGATGTAGAGAGCTATCAATATCAAGGTGCTTAATTACACTTTTTCCATACCACATTGATTCATAACTCCATTATTTTCTTTGTGAAATTCTCTTCAACTCGTGACATATAGCTTTAATTTGGTTACATTGCTATATTAAAATTTAAAAGTATATGTTGGGGAAAAACCATTTCCCTCCAAAATCCATTATATAGTCAATATATTATAATAATTTAATCAACTTCTCTAAGCTCAATAAGATAGAACTTCCAAATGATGGTCAAATGGAACTCAAATTTAATATCTCAAATCAATATTTTTCTATATCAAGAAAAATATGATAAAATGTAGGGTAAAAGACACATGTCATTGTTTTATTGGATCCATATAACAAATAATAATACACATGACATTAAAAATATTATATCCATCTAGATTGAATAATAATACATGTAGCCTAAACTCTATATTTATTACACCCTAAAAACCTCTACATGAAGGATGTAAGGTATGTAATAAGTAGAATACACTAATTAAATTAATCCACATTAACTGTATAATCTATAATTTATCCATTAATTAAACAATGATATATTGATTAAACAATAGCATAAAACATTAGAAGAAATAAATGTTGAGCTCTACATAGAGATACAAAGGATGTATGGGTGTATAAACTGGATGAAATGGATGATTTGAACCTAAAAGTGCTTCATTTTTGAAATTATTCTTGGAAATATCTTTTGTACAGAACCATTTATATCTTGAAAGGCTATAGTATGACATGCTCTTTCTTCATATGGATTTTTCCTACAAATGATGGAGTTGTTTATTTTATCTTATATGTCTCTTATCTGAAAATGATTTTCATTATCTGTCATTAGGTTTTACACACCTTTGAAACCACCAAAAATTACTTTCAAGAAAAAAATACCCTAGATAGCTTAAATAAATTTCACGAAATGATTAGATAAAAAAGGAGAAATTTGTATGTGGGTGAGATTAGTCTGGACCTAGTGGTCAACCCATGGTGAACCAATCCAAATGTTGCACCACATGCTCTCAAGAAAGATAAAACCTCATCTAGTTCTCGTCATGTTGGTGAAAATAGTGTATGTAATTTAAGAAAACCCCTCGTGTTTCTCTCATGTCTCTTGACACATAACGGGTGTAATAATAAATAGAGTAAATATGTACCCAACATGGTAGTAGTGTGGTGTGATGTGCATTAAATGCCACAAATATCCTTGAAAATCATTGAAATGACTTGCTCTTGCTAAGGCATATCTCTATAACACTTCAATGGTTGAAAATGGAGGAAATTAAGCATTGTGAACCTAGTTTGAGTCTTTCAAACTTGTGTGGTGGCTACTCTAAAGGATGAGCAACTACTTTATGAAGATTTAGGAGATTTGTTAGCGTAGCAGCTGTTTAACATGATGAGATCCCTCTCTGCCATTAGTTCGATCTTTTAGTGTGACAGAAAATCGTTTGGTATCAAAGTCAGGCAGTTAAGCATGCCAGCCCCAGAGTAGTGCTGGGGGGGTAACCTTCCAAGAAATTCTTAGTGTCACTACCTCCTAATGTTGTTGGTCTTGATTGGGTGTATACCCGATTCCATCGTGTGGGAGATTGTTGGCGTAGTAGTTGTTTAACACGATGAGATCCCTCTCCACCATTAGTTTGATATTTTGGTGTGACAGTAAATCATGAACCAGGTAGTTAAGCACGCCAACCCCAGCAACCCCAAAATAGTCCTGGGATGGGTGACCTCCCAGAAAATTCCCAAAGTCACTTCCTCCTAATGTTGTTGGGCCTGATTGGGTGTATACCTGGCTCCATCGTGCGGGAGGGTGTTGGCGTAGTAGCTGTTTAACACGATGAGATCCCTCTCCACTATTAGTTCGATCTTTTGGTATGACAACAAATCATTTGGTATCAAAGCCAAGAAGTTAAGCGTGCCACTCCCAGAGTAGTGTTGGGATGGGTGACCTCCCAAGAAATTCTCGATGTCATTGCCTCCTAATGTTGTTGGGCCTAATTGAGTGTATACCCAGCTCCATCGTGTGGGAGGTTGTTGGCGTAGTAGCTATTTAACACGATGAGATCCCTCTCCACCATTAGTTCAAGCTTTAGGTGTGACAGCAAATCATTTGGTATCAGAGCTAGGTAGTTAAGCACGTCAGCCCTAGAGTAGTGTTAGGATGGGTGACCTCCTAGGAAATTCCTGGTGTCACTGCCTCCAAATGTTGTTAGGCCTGATTGGGTGTATACCTGGCTCCATCATGCGGGAGGGATCTCATCATGTTAAACAGCTGCTACGCCAACATTTTTTTTAAGAAAACAGGTCTGCTCATGCTCATAGATCGAAAACAAAGGAAGTACAAACAGGGGTGTTGTGTAACCCCCATGCCTAAACAAGGAAAGAACCTCAATGATGCCACTAACGCATATGATGTGACTGACACATATGATGCCACTAAAGGAGGAGTTACAATTCCAAATAAGGAATGTAACTCCTATGACACATTGACGCAAATGACAATGACAAATTCTATGACATAATCTGACACTTGTCATTTGAATCCCTAAGACCTATGAATCTCGCATAGTGAGATGACTCACCAGGTGATGTGGATGATGACAAGGCAAGTCAAACACACCAACAACCCTCGTTCATCGAAGCCAAGGAAGAAGTCATGGTAAGCCATAACAGAAGAGAAGACTCCCCTAGACAACTAAGAAAGATGTGTCAATGGAGCTCGGAAACTAAAGGCCTGATAATGTTCCCATATACAAACAACATCTTTCTGGAAAGAAGAAGAGGACAATAAAGAAGATGGGTGGCTACAACAGACCTCACCCCAAGAAGAGACCGCAAGTGAAGAAATTTCACCTCAGTGAAGGGCTTGGTGAATATGTCTACAACCTGATCAGCTGTCTGAAGATATTGTATGTCGATGATGTTTTCATGTATCATATCCTGTATGAAGTGCATGTGAATCTCAATGTGCTTCATCCATTGATGTTGAACTAGATTTCTACAAATTGAGATAGTGCTCATGTTTTCGCAGTAGATAATGATAGGCTACCGAAAGTGGATGCCAAACTCTGTCAAGATACCCTATAACCAAAAAAGTTTTGTGGCAGCGTTAATTGCTCTTCTGTACTCGGCTTCTGTCGATGATATGGCAATGGTGTTCTGCTTCTTACTGGACCAACTGATAGGACCTGAACCAAGAGTGAAACTATAGCCTAAGGTAGACTTCCGATGATCTAGATCACCTGCCCAATCTGATTCTATAAATCCAACAAAGTCAATCTCAGTCCCTCCTATGTAATGAATACCATCTGTGTGAGTTCCACGAACATAGTGAAGGATCCTCTTTACTACTTTTAAATGCAACTCATGAGGCTCCTACATAAATCTGGACACGATCCCGACAACATACGATAGATCTGGCCAAATGTGAGTAAGGTAGATCAAGCTCCCCACCAACTGCCGATAAAGGGTATTGTTAACTAAGGGGGAAGAGCAATGAGAAACCAGCTTGAGCAGACCTGTTTTCTTATCTTACATATTCTATGACAGAATCATGCAGGAGGGTGTTGGCGTAGTAGCTATTTAACATGATGAGATCCCTCTCCACCATTAGTTCAATCTTTTGGTGTGACAGCAAATCATTTGGTATTAGAGCCAGGTAGTTAAGCACACCAGCCCCAGAGTAGTGTTGGGATGGGTGACCTCCCAGGATATTCCCAGTGTCACTGTCTCCTAATGTTGTTGGGCCTGATTGGGTGTATACCTAGCTCCATTGTGTGGGAGGGTGTTGGTGTAGCATCTTTTTAACACGATGAGATCCCTCTCCACCTTCTGTCTATAATGAGATCCTTGAGTGATTTAGTTTTGATGTTTTGTAATAAGAGTGCTTGAGAATTATGCATTACTTATGAAGTGCATTTGACTTGCTTATATGGGTTCTATAGGTTGTATGTCATACTAAGGCTAACCAAAATTAGATGAAATGACACATAATATTTTCAAATTAATAAAGGATTTGTTAGAAGAGGTAGGACAGGACAACGAAGATTGGACCGTGCCATGGTATGATCCAGTCCCACATTTTACGATTTTGTATAGGTAATTAATGATGGTAGAGCCAAAGTTTGAAAATGATTCCTAGGCATAAATTATTTTTTTGGATAATTAATATTGCATTAATCAATGAAATATTATTTTGTATGGATTATGAAGTCATAAAAGATAGAGAATAATATGTCGAATTAGCTTATAATGTGAGAATTTTTATAAGCATAGGAACAAATCCAAACTTTTGATTGTTAAAGGATAAGTTACCAAATTTGATTATCTACATTTTACCTCATTTAAGTTTGGTATTGAAAAATTACATACTTAAAGGGAAAACATATATAAGTATCCAAACACACTTTGTATTTTATTGATAGTTGTTGTCCTTACATTGGTTTTGATATGTTCCATTGTGAAACCCACAAAACAAACTTTAATAAATGTCTAGAGAAGAAATTGAATTGTAACTCGAATGTAAATAAGCATATGTAATTTTGAAATTTCAAATTTATACATGGTAAAGCAAAGAGATGCAAAACATGGAACAAATACACATGTTCACTTTTTGGAGGCAGGAAATTTTGTTTCTGTTATCCTTGTGAATTTTTAATGGTGTGGAAATGATGAAAGATTGGGAGTGATTAGTCCCCATTTTTTTTTAATAATACGATGAAGTAGGAGAGGTGTTGGGTGCACAGGACCCAACACATAGAAAAGGTTTTGTCAAACAATTTTTCTCAAGAACCCCATAAAAAGGGAAGATTACTTGTGCAAAGTATCTATCCACCCTGATATCTTCCAAAAAAGAGACACAAATGAAGGGAAAATATCATATAAAGTATCTAGGGACTTCAATATCTTCTAACGTGATGCACTGGCATCATTTAACTCTTTTCATAAAGACTCATTTGCCACGCATTGAAATATATTGAACCCTAATATTGAAAAATTTATTTCTCTTAAACTACCTTCTAGGTTTTCATGAAACTTGGACAACTTTTTGATAACATATAAATCTACAAACCCATTAAAAATCACGTTAACCTAGATCATAAAATTAAAATTATAGCCATTTATTTCTGATGGATCTCATAATTCTTTCATATTTTTTACAAACCTTATCAACATTATTTCACACTAGTACTCACCTCCACCACTTGTTGAAGATTATTATGGATTATTGGAGTTTCATTTGTTGATAACTATGGTTTTCACACAAAACAATTAGTATCATCCATCATTGGCTTCCAAATTTATTCATATGTATTGTACAGACATTAAACTTAAATCCCACTTCCAACAAGGCTGAAATTTTGTGACAAATTTTCATACACTCGTCCAATTGATTTATTTATACTTATAGCTATAAAACGTCTCTGATTATCAATATCCAGAATTTTTATTCTATAAATTTGGATCAGATTTGCACAAATAAACAATTGATTTCTTTTGTATTGTTTCTTAACTAGTACATAGCATATGACTATTATATAGCCATAACAAAAGCTAAACAACCTCCTAGAACATAGGAAAGAGAATAACAAGAGCCCCATTAATAGTCTTAAAGGAACAACCATATATTGTTGTTATAACAATATATAGCCTTAATATTTAGTAAATAATCATACCCATGTGAACATTAACTTCCTAACATTCCCACCCTTGATGTTTACATGGTAATAAAAAGAACTTTCACATTTCCTCTGCAGTTTTCCGCCCATGCTTGCTCATGATCTTGGCACACACTCGAACTGAAGGTAGAAGAAGGAACATATCAACTTCTTATAAACCATGTGTTGTCGGGAACACATCTGATTGACGAGGATGGGAACACGCTAAGGAACCATCTAATTATCAACCAAACACTCTGGGGAACACATCTGACCTGGCAGCGTGGGAGCTCAAGTAGGAACACATCTGAACATCCTTCAATGGTTTTCCAGAGGACACATCTTACTGTTTAACCTCATCAAGACTCATGATGTTGCATTTCATTGTGTTATCTGTTCTTCACTATGTTATTGCTTTAGGCAATTATGTACGAATAGCCACACACACATGAACAGGAATGAACATTTGTTCTTATTTTTCACACCACACTAAAAAATGTGAAATCCATACCACACAACTGAAAAAATGAAAAAAAAAATTACTCTCACCAAAAAAATGTGCCACCACAGCTTCGTGTGGCCCCATCGTTGATGACTGACGAGAGGTCATTGTCTGACTCCAGCTTTCGTTGCCTCCATCCTCCAGTAACATGTTGCTAACTCAACTGATATTGACTTTGAGGCTCAATAGTTTCCACATTGGGTTTATTTTGTCTCCCCCCGCAATGTGAAACAATTTATTTTTCGGATGTTGGGTAACACCGAAAATACGTCTGTGAGGCAAAAAAAAATTATTTTTCAGACTTCTACAATGACTCTATTTTTTTTACTCTTTGAAAACAAAATTGCTAACACAAAATAATAACACTTAAAGACTAAGACAATACTTTCAACGACATTACAAATTTGACTATAACTTAATTATTTGACGATGCATGACTAACAAATAATATAGACTTTTATGAACTTTAGAATCCGCATGATAAGACAAACTTGACTTGAATTTGACAATATAACTCAATGAGTTTTACATTAACACTTTCAATCGGACAAAAGTCTCTACAATATAATTTAATGATTTGATAAAGACCTAAAATTAAATTTTAAAAACAAACTTCTCGACATATAGTATATTTTAACACTTTTGGACATTGACACATGAGTAGTTATTTGAGAGACCAAACACTATTTACCCATAAGACTATTAACACAAAGACTAGGGAACAAATTATACTACTATAAATCCAATCGACTCAAAGATAATGAAACTCGATAAACACCGAACCAAAACTAAAAACAAATATCCCCCACTTAGAATGACTCACAAAATTCATACATCCATAAATTTTTGTGTGAGAATGTTGGACATAAAGATCTTATGGAGAATGTGAACTCACCGATCACAAGTTTAGACGGTTATCATAGTGGGATTAAACTGGTGTTGAGATGGCGATTTTAGCAAGGAATTCAATGCATGCAAATCCAACTCCTTAGGCAATGACACCTTTCCATTCCACAAGCATTTATGAAAATAGATACTATGAGTGGCACAACGAAGAGAGGCACGGCTGCATGAGATCTAACAATGACAATATATTTCTCCATAAAACGTGAATGCAATGACTGTGATTGAGAAGGTCGAACATGCAGAATGGATTAATCTGCAGCCGCATAGATTAATAGTGTAGGCAATGACTTTGTCGTGGATGCATGAATGTTGACGTCCAAAAAAGAATCATTACAGGAACCTTTATAATGATCAGGCAGATCTCGTTTGAAGGTACCAATATCAAACGAACACAGAACTATTCTTTCTTATAACAACTAATGAATGGGTGTACAACTAAACAAAAAACTATTCAAGATATGCTATATCAGTACGCTGAGGACGATCGACACGGGTCAGAGAGCATTAGAGACAGATCCGAGACTATTTGACATAGAGCCAAGAATTTTCAACGTACATCCAATAATTTTCAATGTCTTTTGGCCTCAAACAATGAATATATTACAAAGAACTCAATGATGAGAAGCTACATCGGGTGGGGCAATGAAAAATATTATGGCTGCCTCTTCACAAATCAATTGACCATCTTGTACCAGCTCTGATACCAAATATTAAATTTGGATCAGATTTGCACAAAGAAACAATCAATTTCTTCTATATTGTTTGTTAACCAGTACATAGCTTATTAACCAGTACATGGCTATTATATATTCATAACAAAAGCTAAACAACCTCCTAGAACATAGAAAGGAGAATAACAAGGGCCTCGTTAATAGTTTTACAGGTACAATCATATATTGTTGTTATAACAATATATAACCTTAATATTTACTTAAGAATCATACTCATGTGAACATTGACTTCCTAACATATTCACCTTTTAGTTCACTAAATTGATTTTTCTACTATTGTTCGTAACTCTACAGATTGTTTTCTATATATGCACAAGTTGGCATATAATACTCAGATTCTTCTTTGTGTTGGAGAGATATTTGAAAATTCAACTAAGTGAATAAAATCTGTCCCACCGTCATTCTCCTTGAACAAGATTGATTATTGACATGCAGTATTACAAATGTGAACAACAAGGTGATTTTTTTTCTACTACGCTTGAGTTGGACATATAGACCACTATATCAATGAACTATCATATTGTATAGATTACTATATCAATGAACTGTCATATTTTTAATAGCAATCTGGACACTTGTAATAGGACATTCTTATAACCCTTAACGAGCCTCTAATTCAGTTTGGAACACATTCGCATAATCATTTGTAAACCTAAAACTCCTGTTGGGAGTATTTCTTTGGTGAACATATGAGTAAAACACCATATAATATTTCTGCAGTACTATTACCAGAGGCTACAAATATTAAAAAACTTCATTCTTTATTAAACAAACAGAATACAATTCTTACAATCCTTTCTTACCCCTTTAATTTGCAAGAAGACTATCTGTACACAGATCCGCCTCAAGGTTTTATTTTCTCTTTTTAACCACCCACTCTCTTACATCCAAATCTCCATAATATTATTATTATTTTGCATTCCTTGGAGCTTATTACATTTTTATTTTTATTTCTTTATTCAACTTGTGCTGCTCGAATGCATGCACCATGTTATTATATAATATTACATGAGACTTCTCTTCAAACTCCTGAACTGACTCCTTCAAGAAATCAACTACCACTCCAAAAAGGGAATATTTTTCCCAAATCATCTCTACGTGCCACTTATGCGGATGAGGTGGCTTGAACAGCTTTATTTAACTGATTACTACTGACTCTTCCTTTTTACAATATTTTATCACTGATTACTTGTAAACCTATGATTTTATAATTATAAGAAATACAAGATTAAAGCTAATATTTATGAGCTCATAATGGTTGTGATGCCAGGAGAAAAATATTTGAGCTCCATCTCAAATGTAACTCGGCATCTTTCTTTCTTCTCTTCCAATTTCTTTCCAATTTCTTTGTATTTCTTCTTTATTGGCTTCTTGAATTGTTCTTTTTGGCTTCATGTTCCTTATTTTTGCCTCCTTCATGATTTTGCCCTCCCATATGGCAATATTCAACTTTATCTTCTTGTTCTGGATTTCTTGAAGAACTCTCTTCTCTATGGCTTTTATCTCCTTATCCAATAATCCTGCACATACACACTTCAAGAAAATATTAAAAATAAAAACTTGAGACCTTGAGGTCTCTCCAAGTGGTTGTATTAACCATTCTTGTTCTTTATTCACTTCCTGTTGTTCATCCATCCCTATTTTTTCTTGAGACTCCATTACCTCATGTAAGCTACTCCACTCTTCAATTTTTGTTTTAGCAAAGTCCTTGTCCTTTTCACCATCATATAAGGCATATTCTATTGTTGCCATTGCTGCCTGCAACTGTTCAAGGTTTTTTATCTCTTTCAGAAATTCATCAACTATAAACAAATCCAATTTATCAAACTGAGAATTTCTACAGATTACCTTTTTTGTTTTCCTTCATGTAATTTCTCTTCATACCTCGAAATTTTCATCTCTCTGCATCTTCATTTGACTATCTTCGTATCCATCCATTCTTCAAATTTTTAATTTTCGATAGATGTCTAAGAATGCATCTATAACTTCTTCTTCATTCCTAGCTTAATTTCTCCAAAAAAAAAACATATTTGATTTCTTCAAAACCACCTTTTGCTTAGTTCTTCTACTTTCATATTAGTTTCATCTTCTTCTTTTTCACATTTTTCCCATTGTTCCATATTTGTTTCTTTATCCTTTTTCTCATTATGTTGTTCCTTGTCTTTGTCTTAAACCTGATCACTTCATTCTTGAGCCACTCTTTTTTATTCAAACTCGCATTGAATTCATTAGCAGAAGAAAAAAACATCTCTAACTTTTGGAAGTTCTTTTATTAACTCAAAATTTACATCTCCTATAAAATCAATCATCATAAATTGGACGTTTACTATCTTATCCACCATCAATTTTAAATTTACTTCTTTCCTCTTTCATATTCTTCTTTGGTTTGTCCTCATTCTCCTCCTCAAGAATCTTTAAGGATTCTTTCTCTTCTTTACCTGCATATACATGTAATCAAATCACAAAATTATATTAAATTTTCTAATCTCATCTAATAATTTTTTTTTACCCGAATAACATACTTCTCATTTCAATTGATGATTCTCTAGTCCTTCAAAGGAAACAAGATGTTTTTCATACCATTCTTCACCGAATGATAGTTGTTTTGATTTCCATCATATACTACATGTCTATCAAATTTCCAAGGCCTTCCTACTAAAAGGTGGTAGACATCCATAGGCATCACATCACATTCAACTTCATCTACAATTCTACCAATTTTAAAAGAAATAATACATTTATCATTTACTAAGACCTGATTATATTTTCTTACCCATGCAACGCTATAACGCTTAGGATGAGGCATTATTTTCAAATTTAACTTTGAAACCATTTCCTCTAGACAAAATATTTTTAGTGCTACCATTATCAATGATTACCTGGTATACCATGCCTTTGGTTCTACATCTCATGTTCTGAAAAGACTCCTTCTTGCCATTAAACATGCTTCCTCTTTGTTAGAATTCAAGATCCTCCTTGTAAAAAATAATGCATGGGGTTATCATTCACTTTACTATTCTCTTTTCTCATGGAATAATTCATTCTTCTCCTTTGGTCTATCCTTGAACATTTTATTCTTGTTTTCCTTTCATAATTGTAAAACCATAATATCTATCCTCTACCTTGGTTATTCTTAAACCCAACATTTGAATTTGCACCACAAGGTCCTTTCTGAGCTATTGTTAAAGATTCCATACCTGACAACATGTCCCTCTGCATTTGCTCAATAACCCTTTGTAGGTACATCAACCCTCTAGAATCCATGTTGGTACTTGTCATTACCTACAACATCACCTAACAATAACTTGAAACACCAAATTAGTCTTCAAATCAACTTTTCACTTTTTGCAAAAATAATGATCACGTCAGAAACAGCCTGCTCTGATACCAAAAATTGATGCACTGGCATCATTTAACTCTTTTCATAAAGACTCATTTGCTACACATTTAAAAAATATTGAACCCCGATATTGAAAAAATTATTTCTCTTAAACTACCTTCTGGGTTTTCATGAAACTTAGACAGCTAGTTGATAACATACAAATCTACGAACTTATTAAAAATAACGTTAACCCAGATCACACAAATAAAATTACAGCCATTTATTTCTATCAGATTTCATAATTCTTTCATATTTTTAAAAACCTTATCAACTATATTTCACGCCAGTACTCACCTCCACCCCTTGTTGAAGATTATTATGAATTATTGGAGTTTCATTCATTGATAACTATGGTTTGCACACAAAACAATTAGTATCATCCATCATTGGCTTCCAAATTTATTCATATGTATTGTATAAACATTAAACTTAAATCCCGTTTCCAACAAGGCTGAAATTTTGTGACAGCTTTTCATACACTCGTCCAATTGATTTCTTTAGACTTCTAGCTATAAAATGTCTCTAATTATCAATATCCATAATGTTTATTCACCTTCTAGTTCACTAAATTGATTTTTCTACTATTGTTCTTAAGTCTGCATATTGTTTTCTATATATGCAGAACATGTATCTCAAAAGAAATGATGTGTACATATGGCAGATAATTTTAATAATCTACATAGGATCACATGGAGAGATGACATGGTATCCACTGTTAAGATCATATTCCATCAAGATTTATAATAACAAAGACCATGGTGCACAAAGAAAGGAACATGCAACCATAAATATTTATAATAACAATTATATGGAAGAGAAATAAAGCACTAAAGCAAAAAAGTAGAATTATACTAGAAACAATATACAAATGAGTCATACCGAGGAATATATCTATAAACACGGGATACGAAAATCTTACAAGATGATTGCATTGAAGGTACCCATGCCACTTACAAAGAATTAAATGTATACATATAAGCAATATCACATACAATAGATGCACATAGCCACAAACATGACACACAAAAGTATCACAACTCAAGCAAGGCATGTAGGAGGTATTCAAAAAGTAGTCAAATACTCAATAAATAAAGAAACAATGCGAGTTATAAATCATGTAGGTGAAAAATATATCGAACAGTAATCTAATGGCACATAAAACAAGATAAGTTAACACTACAAAAGACACGTGTTAGTCATGTTAGTCTAAAAGATAATATATAAATAGTATAAGTAATTGATCATAATGAAGAAGTAAAAGTAACTGTAATGAAAAAAATGAACATTTATAGTGTAGGAGATTCGTCCAAATCATCATAATCACTCGAAAGGGACTAGGTTGAAACCTATCATTGTGTATCAATGTGTTTATCGTGCATAAAGCTCAATATACCTTGTACATGTATGTGTGAAAAGAGTATATATAAAATATGTTGTCTATCAAACCAATCATAAAAAATAAAAAACCCTTATGTAAAGTAACACAATGGTCATTCAAGACATGTAATTTGAGATTTTGTATTTTGAGAATATTTGAATGTTGTTTTGATAATGTGATTATTTGAATGTTTTTTTTTAACTTTGAAAATTGACCATGTGTAGACAAGTGGTATAATAAGATCTCACTGATGAATGCCTCATGAGGGGGTGGGAATGACTCTTGAGTTAAAAGGCAATTGTGTCACATGTAGTAAGAGACTGTTCAGCCTAACCCTCATGCATGTTTGGAGTTGACAATATAGTCAACTACTGACAAATATTTCACTAGAAAATATTTCAGTGTGGTTGTGGGGCATGTGGCTGGTACAAAGGAGGTCATGAGATCAAGTTTTGTTGAGTGTTGTTCGAACGTGCATGAGGGATAGGCTCTCTTACACGTGCGTGAGGGATATGCTCTTCCGTAAGAGATGGATAAGTGTTTACACGTGCATGAGGGATAGGCTCTTCTATAAGAGATGGATAATCCTGATAACTCCAAGGATGTGTTAGGCTCTTCCATAAGAGATGGACAATCCTTAACACTCCAGGGACGTGTAACCTTCATATAATCCATATTTTGTGCAATTAGAGACGTGGGATGGAAATCCCCACTAGGAGTATGTGCAAATGTATTTGCACATGGCATTGGATGTGATTAGGTTAAATTGGTATTGATGGTAATTGATATAATAGCATGATTTTTTTAAGATTAATTACCGAGTGACCTGGCACACTTCATGATGCACTAATGTAAGACGAGACCTCCCAACCGACTATGTAAATACAAGGGTAACCAGTCCCTGAGATCTAAAGAATTAGAATCTAAGTGGATGGCTGGCGAACACTCAGGCCCCACCATCAAACCACACCCTTCCACAACTGTGTGGCACCATGGATTAACGTCCCTTCCTCTGCCTGGTCTGCGTACCTCTCTTTTTCTTCCCGGGGAAGCTCAAACAATTCCTTGCCAACCTCCTGCAGCCGCCGAATCGACCGTACCCGATGTGATGCCATTGTCAATTCTTGGAAGTTGGAACAATTTGTGAAAGACGCGTCGAGAAAGTTGAATAATAAAAAAGAAAACGATAGGTAGGTCGGTAGGTGTTTTGAAAGCCCACGATGAATCTTCTGAGACCAATCGCGAAGAGAATTGAAATAAAACTGACACGACGCTGTGGGTGGAAAAATAGCTCTGTAAACGAAGAGAGGCCACGATATTGCTTACAGGGTAGAGGGCTGGTGCTTTTAGGTATGTATCCTTCATTTTAAAGGTACCTCTAAAAGTATTTAGGGTAGTGGCGACGACAGGAAAAAGACAAATTCTGCATTGAAGGGTGTAGATTTGTTCTAGTGGAATTAAATCTCCCACATCTCCCCTATTCAATTTTCTACAGTGCAGTACACAATCAATGATGAGGTTCAGGCGTTAATCCCCACAACTACACTGTATTCAATCATCAGGGCGTGGAAATTGACAGGTTATGGGTCGTTTTTTGTGATTTTATTCGTATATAACCAGCAAAAAATTAGGTAGCCCTATACAATGACAGGTTGAAAATGTAGAAAACGGTATAATTTTTTCAGTGGTTCTCTATTTGAAAATATACAAATTACTTATATTTATGTAAATAAATCATAAAATTAACTATGATTCTTTTGGGAATTTACACCCACTTTAAAGAGTTGAGCCATGGACAAATTTTGATATGAGAGACACATATAATTTGAAATTCCATGAGTTGGCTTGATTTATGTGGTTCAACATTTCTTAGTATTTTGGAGTGTTAGAAGTGATTAATACTTTATTTCTATATTAAATATTTCAAAAATTAGTTTTTAAGGTAGATTTATAAGGTTCAACTTTATTTTGTGTTATTTAAAAGGTGAGGTTGGGAAAATAAATATATTGGTTCTTACCAAGCAGTTATGTTATATAAGTAGGAAGCACCTCTATTTACAAATAAAATGAGATATATAAACGTTAATGGTTTGTGTAGATTTATAAAACTCAATTTTCCTAAAATCATATAAAAAGTGAGATTAAACAAACAACATAATCAATCAGCTATTTTACTTGTATAAAGTATTTGTCTATTGTATCATCACCTCTTTTCAAATAAGAATCATGATATATTAAATTTATTGGTTGTTATGGACTAAGTCTTCACTTACATGTGATTAAAGATTGACTAGAGATCTTTAAAAAAAAAAAATACTTAAAAGAATTGATCCAATAAACAAGAAGTTATACTTAACAAAATATTCAAGATAAACAAAAAAACGAAAAATGACATATAAAAAATTTATCTTAGGAAACCCTTTTCGAGTAAACAAAATTACAATAACTTCTCTTCTTCCATTAACTTAACCATTTAGAATATACTAAAGTACTTCTATGTTATGTTATACCCTACTACATGTCTAACTATATGTAAGCAATCAATAGGAAACTGTCAAGACGATTTTACAATATAATGGGTACCAAAACCACGGGCTAACAAAACAACCCATAATAATTTTCCATTAGTCATAGGTTAGGACACCACCCATATACATCTACTCCTAAATATATTGTATGCAAAATATACATTCCTCCTAGATATACAATATGTAAAATATACAAACAATTGTAACAATACTCATTTACAAATAATAAAATCATTTCTATAACTTACAACATACATAATTAAATTTTTTTAAATGTTTATTGTAAACAGATTTTTAAACTATATAAGAAAAGAGGAGAGACGTCACCCAAAAAACAAAAAAAAAATGACAACCCACTAACCTTCATATTAATGGGAAGGTCGAATTGAAGTTTAAAAGAATGAAATACTAACACTTATAATAATTGTTGGAAACTTCTATTCATAGAATTCTTGATTTAAAAGTATCAGGTATATTTATGTAAACTATGAAATAAGTAAATCCTAATACCATTTTGATGTTAATATTAGGTGGAGAGAATATAATATTTCACTAACACTAATTCTTTTTTCATATTGTTTATGAATTGCATTTCTTCTTTTAAGATGGATTGAAAATATTTCATTTCTTAAGTGATACGGATAAATAGACATTCTTTAAGCCATTTCAGACAATGCCCAAATTTTAAAGACTTCATTAAAATGGCAAAATGCTCCTTAGCGGTCAACAACTTCCCTTTAAAGTTGTCATATCTCAATAGCGGCCTAATAAAATGGTAAGCAAATGCCAACCGGTGTTAACTTTTTATGGAATGCTAGTCAAAAGCAAAATATGTTGATGGTCAAAATTCACAAGAAAAATACTTTCAATTTGAAATAAAACTTCTTATCTTGCATTTGCTTCACAATCTGGTGACAAAAAATGATACCAATACATGTGTACAATTATTTGTATTTACAAAAATTCATATTAATTAGATTATGTCAACAAAAAATAAATAAATCCCAAAGTAATCCATAGGGTTAGTTTGTCATATTATATAGATCTTAATAAATCATCATTTTTTATATTAATAAGAATGATGTAATAATAAAAATTATTTTTTTATTAAATAGTTCGTAACTTGATTATTCTTAGGACATCTTGGAATTATCTTTAAAAAATTCCAATATAGCATGATCCCTAAATCCTCTTATTTTATATATTTTGGAATTCCCTTTTCAAAAAATCCATTTTTTCTCGATATTTTTGAATTATCTTCCCCAATATATACCTAGTATGTTTGTTTTCTCAGCTTTCTTCTATCCTCTTGTTATCTTCTAATGTGGCTTCAAATTAATCCCACGTTGATTGATAGGCTTGATCTATAACATATAACCCCTAATACTCATTTCAAGAAATTAATCCCACATTCATTGGTAGGCTTGGTCTAGGGTGACATACAAACCTGGTCCATATCCACTCACAAAAATAATCGCACATTCATTCACGAAAACATGCAAACCCTAGTATTTCATCATCGTTTTCTCAGGTCAATTAACTTGTAAAAGTAAGTTCACACCAAAACACCAAACCAGAGTGCTTTGCAAGGAAATTACAAATAATGATGATATGTCACAATGAAAAATACTCACTCTATGAAGAAAACACTTCCTACATTAGTTGTTAGGATTGGTTTTTGGAAGCATATACACCGTAATATATCATAATCATTTTACCAATAGAAATGAAACAATAATAGAAACAACCCTCTTACTAACATAAAAATTGATTTATTTCATATGAGATTTTTCACTCACAAGTATCCTTCCTCTATTATCCTCTATAACTTCATAATCCAAAAAAGATCCCAAGTAGAGTTACTTTTAACTATATACATTAATCTGGATCCATACAAAAAGTAGTAAGAGAGAAATCTCTAATGCTATTTTTTTATTGTAATGATGTTATTAATCATGTTATTAATTCTTGTAAAACATGGAAAATGGATATGTTCATAATTCAAATTTCATTTTGATATCTAGGGAGCCACTCTGGTGTCAGAAGTAACTTATTGTACGAGGGGTTTTATCAGTCTTAGCATGTATTCTTGATCCAAAATATGCTATATTTTGGAAAATGTGTGTGGATAAACACACATTGCACAAATGCATGCAGATACTTGCATCAGCTCACACACACATCCAGTGGTCTAATGACTCTAAACAATCATTCTGGCTTCAGTGGACCATTATTTTTAAAATTACCTTATCGATCCTGCAACAATTCTCCGTACACCCCTTTTATATGTTCCTTACATACCATGTAATCTTGATCTGGGTCATACAACTGAAAATGTGTTCTCAGGGATGTCACATTTCCATCTAGCAAATATTACGCGTGCATGTGTGAAAATAATGGGCCCCAACATATGCACACTCTCTTTGTACGATTCAGGTTTCATATATAATAGCCATAACCTGCATCAACGTGGATGTAATGGTCATGTCCAAAAAGAATCCTGCAAATGCACCGTCTAGGCACAGTTCAAATAGGTTACTGGCATTGCTTTTAGTGGCTGCACAAGACCTTGTTGCATTTCTTGGTCAGTAAGTTTTCTTTTTATGTTGAAGTTTCCAAAACATGTATTGTGGCTTCAAGTGCAACAGTTTCTAGGCTATAAATTTCAATGGAATGCCTATTTAATGTCAACATGCGGCAATGGAGTCATTTGGTAAAAATTAGCGGCAGTAGCTCCACGGAACTCATCCGAGTTTCTTTCAAAGTCTTGCAATGGATGAATTTTTTAAATGGTGCATGACACAATATATGGTTGCTTTAACATCTTAGCGTAGATTTGTATGCTCCATAATTGCAATTGCTTAGTAGCATTGCTTTCCCACCCTTACATTGGTGTTAAAGCACTACAAGCTGTCAAAATTGACAAACTCCAATATTACTCTCAAGTCCATTTTGAAGGCAAATTTGATCTGAACATGAGGGTATTAGGATGGGGTAATAGTATGAGTAAAGTAATTGTAGTTACATGATCATGAGCCTTCAATGTACATTATCTAGGTCCTAATAGTTTTACTTGTTATCCACAATGTTTTCCATGAAGTGAGAAAACTTCTAATTGACAACTATCTTCAACCTCTCTGTCTTTGTAACTCTTGACTAAGCTTTCAGCAGAATCCTATTACATTCGTAAAGCCCTTTCTCAGTTTAGCCTCCTGTCCCTTATGCTTTTATGACTTTGGTTCCCCCAGCGTCTAGTTGCCCTCATCCATCTGGGCTTTCCCTTGACCCTTTTCATGAGTGATAGCTAATACAACTGTTGAGTCTCTTTTATCTTCAAATGAAAATCTTATGGTACTCTGTATGAGAAAACTAGCTACAAGAAATCCATAAAAATCATGATGCTTTATTAAGTCAATCAATATCACAATACAATCCATATGTGATCCTAAATGCTTTCATGTTGACCATATATCTTGGAGAGTGTCTTGATCATTATTTATAGTGTCCTCCATGATTGAAAGGCATCTTTGACATTCAAAGGCTAGTCCTCAGCGTTTCTTTATAACTCTTGAATAAGCTTTGGACAAAATTTTGATTCTCCCTTTTTTGTTTAAGCTTCTTAGGAAAGGGATTTTCATGTAGGTTCCATGCTTTCATCTATTTCCATTGCTATGCTCAACCCTTCATGAGCGTTAGATGATCCAACGTGCACTTGATATATACATCTTCAAATAAGGAATGAATATTATCTGACACTGATAGAGAAAACCAGCTTGAAGAAAATCCATAGAGATGTAGTGTAGCTGCTTAGTCGTAAGTTCAACTCAATTGACATAGCAAACAATCCATGTCATCCTAAAACCCCATAGTACATGTTGTCGTCCATCTTGTAGAGTGTTTTAATGTATTGTACAATGTCTTCCATGCAATTTGTAATATCCCTTTCCCATTCGAAGACTTTTGGCCTATTTTGTCAACCCGACGGCCAAGGGAAAAATATAAGGGTGACTTAAGTTATATTTAATTATTATAAAGTGCCATTAATAAAAGAAAAAAATATATAAAATAGAGCACTTGTAATAATTTATATGACTTAATAATTATTAAATCTAGGATGGAAAAGGCTCAAATATAAATTGTTATCCATCCTAGGTGAAAAGGTGACTTGCCTTAGAAAGGGGAATGGGAACATAGAAAGGATAAATGCCCATTTTACTATGTATTTCCTTTAGGAAAATGCGATTTGCATTAAGAGAGAAAAAGTTGTTAGGAAAATCATTTAATATGGGAAAATATTAAATGCTTGCATAGAGAAAATCCTTGTGAACTAATTGGACATTGTAGAGGTTGTTTTGGGTCTTTTCTTCTTTTAGAAGGAGAAGTCGACTTGAGGGGAAGATATTTGCATAACCATTTGATATTTTCTAATTTGTGTCTTAAGCTTGTAACTTATGCATATTCTTTCACTGTGCAACTGCTGTTTGCAAATATCCAGCTTGTGGAGTAAGATCCCACATGGAACCCTAACTTCGGTGGTGAGAGATCCAATCCTAGCTAGCTATGGCACTCTTCAGTGGTGAAAGATCCATCCTATTTTTTCATTATTGGATTTGATTCAGAGTTGATTTGTTTGGGAAATAAAGTAGTTTGTTTTCTTAATTTTTGGAGCTGAATTGATGCCCTAAATGTGTCGGGCGACCTAATTTTTAGGGCAAAATTAGGGTTTCGTGTTTGCTGTGTGAAAACTATTTTTGGAATATTATTCTTCATATTTTTGTGGCCCAAGATCCAAAGTTTCAGCTCATTTGGACTTCTCTAGCAAAAGATATTAAATTTAGAAGTTTTCAGTTGTTTAGGGCACGCTGTTTAAATAATTTATGACAGCATTCTGTTACATCTAAAAAATTCCAAAATAGTTCTATACATATCTGTTATTGTAAAAAATTAGTGGTACAAGCTCCATTTAAGTGAATTTCATATAAGATTTGAGCAAGTTGATTGGTGTGGAGTTATCCACTTATTTTCAAGTCACGTTGCCCTAGATTTAATTCAGATCTGCAAAAATCAGATACTATGTTTTGGCTGCAATATTGTCTGTATTTTGCATATTTAAAGTTGGGATTGCCTAAAATCCGTTTAGGGGTAAAATAATGTCCATTGGGGACATTACAAATGGTATCAGAGCTGTTGTTCCTCCAGCCTGTGTGGGTTAAATATGGTAGTTTGGAAAGATCTCAATATGGGTTTTATGAAGGAAATGTTTACCAACATGGTGAAACAACAGGAAGCCACTAACCTTTATTTGAGCCAGCTCACTCAGAATTTGAATCAAAGCAGATCTGGGGACAATAAGGAAAATGGTGTGAACAGTGATAAAGAGCGGCCAATAGAGGTGATTGATGAAGATTCTTGTTGGAGGAAATATCAATCTTTGAGTAAGGGTTTTAGAGATAATATGCCATTTCTAGATTATTGCATGATGAAGATTGGTAGCAAGCCCAAGCGAGGTCATCATATGCCGGTACTTGAATTACAAAAGAACTCATTTGAAGAAGAATAAGCTTCTAGAGAAAAATGTATGATTTCCATTGAGCAAAATAATTGCATTACTGAAACATTGTTTGTTAGAGAAATTATTCCATCTCAGGAGAATAAATTTATATATGCAAGCAAGGAGGATGTAATGGAAACTCTTAAAAAGGTGTGAGGAATGGAATAAAAGAGCTAGAGCTGCTAGGTTGATAGCCGACTCAAGCAAGACAACACTTACAAGAGTTCAAGGAAAAGATGAGGGCAAATGATGCAAGGAAGTCTACACCCACGAAAAAAGTTTTTATAGAGCAACTTGCACATGAGGAGGAGCCTCACATGGACACTTCTGTGAAATTGCAACCTGCTGTAATTTCCAAACCAGCAACTTTTGATTAGCTTTTAGATACTTTCAATGGGCACTCAGGCAACAATGTTGGGGGCAGCTCAACATATGTCTATCTTGAACACACAGAGGATATTGATGGCATTGAAAGGTATGAACAACATAATAATGTGTCTTATTTATTGCTGCCTATTCCAATTTATTTCCATCATGAGATGCATGGTATGGTAGATGATGAAGTCTTCATTATGGAGTTTGTTGAACCATTGCTCCAACTATGTGTACATGAGCATCTTGTGGATGATATATGGTGGCAAGTTTTAGCTCACTTAATAGGTACAGGGGCTCGGATGGTGGAACACTTCAGCATGTTTTGTCTCTTGTGCATGGCTCTTGGACAAAACAAAGATGCAATTGCTTGAGGGCAAGCAATTCTGGGAAGGGAGGATTGTAATATCCCTTTCCCATTCGAAAACTTTTGGTCTATTTTGTCAACCCAACGGCCAAAGGAAAAATATAAGGGTGACTTAAATTATATTTAATTATTATAAAGTGCCATTAATAAAAGAAAAAAATATATAGAGCACTTGTAATAATTTATATGACTTAATAATTATTAAATCTAGGATGGAAAAGGCTCAAATATAAATTGTTATCCATCCTGGGTGAAAAAGTGACTTGCCTTAGAAAGGGGAATGGGAACATAGAAAGGATAAATGCCCATTTTACTATGTATTTCCTCTAGGAAAATGCGATTTGCATTGGGAGAGAAAAAGTTGTTAGGAAAATCATTTAATATGGGAAAATATTAAATGCTTGCATAGAGAAAATCCTTGTGAACTAATTGGACATTGTAGAGGTTGTTTTGGGTCTTTTCTTCTTTTAGAAGGAGAAGTCGACTTGAGGGGAAGATATTCCATACCATTTGATATTTTCTAATTTGTGTCTTAAGCTTGTAACTTATGCATATTCTTTCATGTGCAACTGCTATTTGCAAATATCCAGCTTGTGGAGTAAGATCCCACAGGAACCCTAGCTTCGGTGGTGAGAGATCCATCCCTAGCTAGCAGGGCATTCTTCGGTAGTGAGAGATCTACCTTAATTTGTCATTATTTGAGTTGATTTAGGGTTGATTTGTTTGGGGAATCAAAGTAGCTTGTTTTCTTAATTTTTGGAGTTGATTTGATGCCCTAAATGTGTTGGAGCGACCTAATTTTTAGGGTAAAATTTAGGGTTTCGTGTTTGTCTGTGTGAAAACTATTTTTGGAATATTATTCTTCATATTTTTGTGGCCCAAGATCCAAAGTTTCAGCTCATTTGGACTTCTCTAGCAAAAGATATTAAATTTTAGAAGTTTTCAGTTGTTTAGCGGACACGCTGTTTAAATAATTTATTGACAGCATTCTGTTATTCAAAAAATTCCAAAAATAGTTCTATAATACCTGTTATATGTATTAGCAAGCTCCATTTAAAAATTAGTGGTACAGAGATTTGAGTGCAATGATATAAATTTGGAGTTATCCATTATTTTCTGTTCGCCACTCAACCCTAGATTTTTTTTTCTGCAAAAATCAGATTTATGTTCTGGCATGATACTTGTTTGGTATTTTGTCTACAAGTTGCATTTAAAGTTGGGATTTCCTAAAATCCATTTAGGGGTAAAATAATGTCCATTGGGGACATTACATATAGGTCAACATCTATTTGCATGTTATAGGTGACTTCAACGATCAAGGTACAACATAAAAGAGACCAAAAATGACTATCAACGACAACCTTTTGACACCAGAAAAATTAGAATCTGACCACTTTCGCAGTCACTGGCACCCAGTAGAGGTCGCTGGCACCCAGGTGCCCTGGCCCCAATCCAAGCTTATCTGAAAGTTCCAGAATTAACTATGCTCAGTTGCTACAGTCTGCCTTTCCTATTCATCATTTTCACTCTAGATCAGTTCTAAGGATGGTATGAATCAGCTAAGTCATTCTTTCCCTCGTTTACACTTAGGGTTTTATATTTATCTAGCTTATTACTTGTGTCAAATCTATACTTTAGCCATTATTTATCGTACATGAATCTGCAATATTACCTAGGGTTTATCCTATATTTTATTTTTGTTAAATAATTTGGTTAACCCGTCATTTGAACACTCTCGGATATTTATTTCTTCAAATATTAGAGTTTTCTTCTTATGCTCGTCACCCATAGTGGTCATTTTGAGTCTTTTGAGAATATAAATCCCCCTCCATTTACCCGTAGGGTTTCTAAATCAATGGTTGAATCTAATAACCCCTTTTCCAACTCTCAAAATTTTCCTCTTGAAAAATTGAAACATTTGATAGTGATAAATCCTATGATGAGGACACCAATGTTGATCAAGAATAACTAGAAAAGCTTTTAAAAAAATTCAAGCTTTGTGTGACAATCCTACGCATGTTTTGCATATTCTCTATGCTTTGATGACTACTAAAAAATCTCGAGATGCTTCTTCTGTACCCCCTTTACATTATTCCATGGATTTCATGGCCTTTACTCAACCCCTTCATATTCCTACTTCCATTCCCACTGTTACAACTCTGATCATTCAACTTAATGCTTCTATTGCACAACCCGACTCTTATTCAAAAGCTTTTTATTTAACTTCTTTATATCATGATCTGTAAACTCAAATTCGTCAACTTCAAATAGTTGCTTCTTGTGCATGGCCATCTCTTGATTCCACCTTCCTCCTCCACACTCCTTTTTCACCCGCCATTTTCACTTATCCACTTCCTCCAAATTTTGTCAAACCTAAGTTTCCTACCTTCAATGACCATGGTGATCCTTAATATTATCTCAGATCTTTTTGTGTGGCATTTCTTAACTATGTGGATGATCATACTTTACTAGCAAATCTCTTTCCTTGAATCTTACAAGATTATACTATGCGTTGGTTTTTATGATCTACCTATTCATTCAGTAACATCATTCATGTATCTAGCATATGATTTTCTCGCTCATTTTTAATCAATATCAATTCAAATATATCCTTTCATTAACTCGAACAAATCAAATAAGGATCTAATGAGCATCTAGATGACTATGTATTACACTATAAGAACAACTTAAGTAATATGTCTAATGCCCTCGAATATTCTGAATTGCAAGATCTTTTCATCCAAAGTCTTTTATCTTCATTACAATAAAGTGTCATATTTGAGATCTCTCCAACATTTTATCAATTATGTCATATGCTTAAGTTGCGTGAAAGAAAAATCTTATCTATGGGCAAGCTAAAATATCACGATCATGCTTCCTCATCTTCTAATCAGTGAAAAAATACATTATATACTAAGTGGTGTTATAACAAGTTACCACTTGTATAGTTTTCCCTTCTTGGGGTCTTACAATCTAAATGCAATATATATGGATTGTGCAAACTCCATTTACAAATGTTCCCCAAACTTGGGTCTTACAACAATGTGCATATAAATACATAAAAGAGTAGTTCTCAAATCGAGTGTTACCTAACATGGATACACTCCTCATGATGATCTTTTACCATTTTATCTTCTCTTATAATATCACATCATATTTTTTTGTACGCTACAGTGTTGATCAACATGTCTCTACTACTTTTGAACTTGGATAACCTACTTGATGTTCCCTCTTGATGGAGTATCTATTTAACATTCTTTCCAACTTATACAAAATTTGTAAGAAAAACATGAATGGTTACTTCAAAATCACCCACAATGAGTGCTTTATCTCCCTAATCCTACGTTAGAACCCATACGGTGACACATATAGTAATAACAACTAACACTTATTTGTTACATTTATGGCTCTTGAGAAATGCACATGAATTCAGGTATCTTCTAATTCTTCTTGGGTCCTCTTCCTCTACTAGCATACCTCCTTTATATCTACCTACAATAGATCTATGTTCCTGCTCAGCTTTATGATTTTTTGCTTATGTTCCTGAACATACAATGTTACCATTCAAAAAATGGTACTAAGAAAGGTAAACATCATATTAAGTGTCATCTATAGCAGCATCACACGGAAGGGATCCATCTTCAAACTTCAATGCAGAATAATCTCACACTCTACAAAAGGTGTAAGTATGAACCCATCGGACAAAATTAGTTCTATCACCAAACTATATGACATAGTCTCGACATTTGGTCAACCTAACTCCATCTCCCTATGTTATGTAAGCTTCCTACATAGAGATACCAAATAGAATTTACCCAGAGTGATCTCACTTATCTTCAATGGAACTATCTTGATATCAATGATATTTGAGTGAAGTCCTCTTATACCAAATCTTAAAACACAAGATCCAGTCACCATACCTTGAATTGTGCCATCCAATTACCCATATGTTCTAGTACAAGGCAATGGGGTAGTAGCCAATCCCAAGTGTTAGAATACGTTATTAGTAACATAGCTTTAATTTATCTCCCATTCAAGAAAAATTCAGATGAAGGAAGCCTCTAAAATAGTTGGTATCCTCTTTCTAAAGGCCCATTCGAAGTGAAAAAAAACCTTAGGTGGCTATGCATCTACTAATAGGGTATGTCACTCTGTTGGTTAAGGCTAATGGCTACTAATAGATTCAAATGGTGCTTTCTTATGCTCCCAAACCTCATCACCAAGATTTTATCCATGGGATAGAATGCTCAAGATTAACTCCTAATCTTGAGTTCTTGTATGATCTCTAAAGCCTATGTAGTCCCCCTTTTATACTTGTGTGAGGCCTACATATAAGAGATACAATTCATATCCCATTGACTTAAAATATCCAAGTCCATTTGTCTTAATATTAGGGAAAAAAAAGTTTCAACCACGGGGTGAGGGTATGAATCCCTCACTACCATGTCTTAATTTTTTATCATGTGCAGTTTTGTGCATGATATATAAAACCACGTTCATTGGGAATGGACTAGGGTATGCTACCACATATTCACATTGTCTGTTGAGTTTCCTTAAATTGTTGGAGAAGCTAATGTTTCTCATCCAAGGATTATTCCAGCAGAATAAACAATACCACAACAATAAAGAGTGCACAGAAAATCAAATCAAACACACATAATATAATGATGCAATTGATGTAAATATAGGAGGAGGAAATTGAAACTAATACCTAGATCAGTGGTGAATAACTCTCACTAACTGATACTGGTGGCAAAGATGACTCCGCACAACTAGTAAGCTAACTCGACACAACTAGTGTACCTAAGAAAACTAACACAAAAAGTGTAGAGCTAACATAAGTGAAATAACCAGGGTTATTTTTAGTGGCAAATTTTCATAAACTCATGAAAATTGAGGATTATGGAAATTTGAATTGGCAAATATTTTGTTTTTCGTAGCCGACTTATTCATTGAAAATTTCGACCGACATGTCCCTTATACTATTTGTTTTGCCTAGATTTTACACATATATAAGAGCTTATGAATGTAATTTACCGCCATTTTGAATCATATCGTGTGCATTTTCACCGAAGTAAACATAAGAAAATCCTCAGCCACCAACACTAAAATATGACCCATCCAAACATAAGTCGTCCAACTCCTGAGCCATCCAAACCTGACCCATCTAACACTGAAATCTATGCTGTCCAACCCCTTAGCCATCCAACTATGATCCTTCCAACTCTGATCTATCCAACTTTGTTTCGTCTAACCCTGAGCCGTTAAAATTTGTTCCTTCCAACTCTATTCCATCCAACCCTTAGTCGTCCAACCCTTAGCCGTCCAACCCTTAGTCGTCCAACCCCTGGCCATCCAACACCTATCCTTCCAACCCATTAGTCATCCAACTATTATCTGTCTAACCCCGAGCCATCCAACCCTTTAGTTGTCCAACCTTGAGCCGTCCAACCCCTAAGGCTTAAGTCGTCCAATAACTTAGGCATCCAACCTCTCAGTCGTGAGCCATCAAACCCCTTAGTGACTCAGTCCTCCAACCCTTTTTGTCTCCGTCTGTAAGGACATCCTTTGTAGTAACGGCTGACTTATTTTTGAATGGTAAACATGTTAACCGATGTACATCCTCATGTTCAATTGAAAAATAAATTTGACGATGTCTCAGATGCATGAGGAGAACGGAAAATTTTCCATCACTCTCGTTGTAAGAGGTAAGAAGGTAATCAAGGACTGAAGTATCAGTATCGAATTGGGGCATGTCCACAAGCCTAGTAAATTCTAATTTTTTGAGCCAATCCTTTTGTGCGTCTTTTTCTCTTAGTAGAGCTACAATCTGTGGGCACTTGAGGTTTTTTTATTGAAATTTGGGTATAATAATAAATGTGGTGCTGGTCATTGCTGAAATTTAGGAGAAGTTTAAAGATTGGAGAGCTCAGAGAACTGGAAATTTTCATAGAAAAGTGAAGAAATGAACCTTAAAGGGGTATTTATAGGGGTATGTATGGTTCAAAGGACACGTGGTGGCAAACTATTGACTAGCCGTAGCAGCCGCTCCAGATCAAGTTTCAACCCATGTTAGACGGATGACTAAATCATTGATTCATTGGTATCATCCGCCCAACCCTTAGCCACACAACCCTTATTCGGCCAACCCACCTGACCAACCCTTAACTATCCAACCCACCTGCCCAACCCTTAGCCATCCAATACTATACCATCCAACCATTAGCCGGCCAACACTTTTTCATCCATCCCACCCGCCCAACCCTAAGCCATCCAACCCCCACCCTATCCAACATGCCCATACAACCCTTACCCATCCAACGTACCCACCCAACCCCTATCTTTCAACCCCCCAAGGCTCAATTGTCTAATCACTCACCTGACCAACCCACCCGTCCAACCCTTAGCCATCAAACCCCTCACCCATTCAACTCCTCGCCCATCCAACCCACCCGTCGAACCCTTAGTCAGTCAACTCCTCACTTGTCTAACCTGCCTTCCCAACACTTATCCATCCAACCCCTCATCTGTCCATCCCGTTTGCCCAACCCTTAGCCATCCAACCCCTCACTCGTTCAACCCCACCCACCCAATAGTCATCTAACCCCTCACCCGTCTAACCCACCTACCCAACCCTTAGCCATCCAACCCTCACCCACGCAACCCCTCAACCACCCAACCTCAACCAACCTACCCAACCAACTTCCTTCTCAACCTTTGATCAACCTACCTGACCAAATTTGTGAAATGAGGGAAAAATGCTCTCTGCGAAATCACCTTTGCCATGAAACATTTTTTAGATATTCACCAACAATTCGAAACTTGATTTTTGAGATTCGCCAATGATTCGAAAGTAATTTTTTAGAGGGGTCTTCTTAAAATGAACCTTGGAAAGAACTATCCTAATAAATAATAACCTACACTAACATAGTCACCATGGAAATTTTCCATTAATGTTTCCTAGTCATTGTTTGACCATTGAACTTGGCCATCCAAATCTATACCAAACTTGTTAAGGTGGCACTGGTTAGAAGTTGAACTTGCCTACTTTGACTCAGTCTTATTGGAAAGTTGAGCTTGATGGTTGAGCTTTCCAAGCTAGATTTATCTCAACTTTGTTGGTGAGTTAGAAATGTTTCATCTCGATGGCGTTTCACTATGGTGATAAGGTGATTGATTCCCCCTCCTAAAAAATGTAGACAGCACCATTTTTTGTCCCTTGCTAGCATATAGTGTGTGCCCCACATTTGACCTTTAAAGGCCGATGGCTGAAATTGAAACCTTTTTTTTTTGTAAATCACTCTTTTTCACATACTGACATGCCAATGGTCATCATGGAAAGCCTAGTTCTCATTTTTCATTCTAATCTATTTTTGCATGTCAACGTAAATCTTGCACGAGTTGCAACTTTGGCATACAAATCTATTTTTTCCCATTTAAAATGTTGGAAATATCTCAACAAGATATTTTATAAACAAGTAGTTTCATAACCTTTTCATCTCAAGTGACCTGTGGCTATCCTCCATATCAGCAAGTGAGTAAATTGATGACACACAAGTTGTGATTATAGTTTAACAAGTTGTGAGATGCCATTAACAATGTCTTTACAAGTATTTTTGACATCATTGGACTTGCTCTTGAATGGGAGTTTTTTTGAAAACTCAACAATAGGTGTGGGAGGAGAGATAGCAATTTACTAGAGCTTGTTTACATGTAACAACTTAGCCTCATACTTTTTCAAGGTATGAGAAATATAGTCAAAAAATCAAAACTTATAAAACATGAGTGAATCTCAAAAAGGAGCTAATAATATTTGAGTAAATAGATCGTGTAATTCATTATTAGCTAATATATTATTCATATTTGTGAGAAGTTTCTTATAACACAACACATAAGAATTAACAGTAATCGCAAACCCACTTTACTTCCAACCTTCAACCTTTCGTGGAGTGATAAAGTGCTTTGAATGGAATGTAGGTGGTTGGGGGTTCATACCACCCCAACCACATTATTTTTATAACCCTCTTCATCCATTGGACTCCACCTGGGTTTCTTAGCACTTACTAGGAAGGTTTAACCGGTCCTCCCAATTGCCACTGCCTACCCATATGCCATGTGGGCCTTATCACTTCCATAGCGAGCTCTTGGGAGATTGGATAGGTGGGAATATTATCCAACATGCGTGGGAGAAAAATCCACTTAGGCCTTTTTAAAGACTTTAAACTCCAAACGTATGTGGCTATGGCCACGCATTGCATGTTATGCTCACTGATATGTATGGTTAGCTCGCCTAATGACTCGCCCATGTTTTCCACCTCATTAAGTTGGCTTGGCATCATGATCTTACCAAGTTAGATCGAATCACCACCCTTGACTTGCCGAGTGATTGTACAGTTTGGTCTTAGGTATCATGTGGCTATGTGGTGGCATGCCACATGGTATCCTAAGGACCCACCACGTTGGCAATTTATTTTTCATCTGACGAAGATGACAATTATCAAGCATCAAATACCAAAGTCACAAACCCAAACTTTTCACCTTTATCATGATGCATTTTTTCCACTTGTTGTCTGATTGGCTAGTTGACCCTATCAAGTCTAAACTGTGACCAAAATTTGACCAACAATAACTTTTTCATATGGGCTCCATTTTCCGTGTTCTTATAGTTGACGAAAAAGCTCTCAAAGTCTAATTCTGTACTGTGAAATTCTCGGGAAGTTTTGGGAACTTATTTCCTTCGATTTTTCCTCCAGATTATTTGTAAACAAATAAATTTGGACATGAGAACCTTAAAAACATGAAAAACTATATTAAAAAATGAAACTCAAAACTTGTATACCACATATCTAAAAACCTAAAATAATCATGAAACCAATATACTTATATTTGAAAACCATATAACTAAAAAATTTAAAATCAAAAACCAATAATATTGAATTAGGAAACCACAAAAATACTAGAACTTGATTGATATAAAGTGCATTGTAACCTAAAACTCAAATTATAAACACCAATAGATTCAAATTGAAGAACCTTATAAACTCTAATCCTTCCCAATGGAGAAACCTTGAAAACATAATATTACATAGATATCCTAAAACGTGACACTTAAAAAAATGAAACCTAAAACCAAAATTTCAAATACTAAAATCCCTAGAGTTGAAAACCCCCAAAACACAAAAACTAGGAAATGCAAAAAAAAACTTGAAATCATATGTGTACCCAAAATCCATAAAAAAAATTATAACTCAATCCCAATACTCAAAAAATGCAATACCCTATACCTGAAAATATTAAAATTTAAAATAATAAAGATGAAAACCCTAAAACAAACAATGTTAATTTCTAATATAAACTACCTAAAAACACGAAACATGAAACTAGAAACTAAAAAATCTAAAACTTGTGAATATCAAAACCCAAAAATAAAATAAAAATAGAAAGATACAACATCTAAACCTCAAAATATCAAAGCCTAAAAAACCAAATCACAGAAACCAAGAACCTTAAATCAAACAACCTAGAACCTAAAAATATCAAAACATAAAAACCTTGATTCATACAAAAAATTGATTGATATAACTTACCCATGAAACTGTAACTAGAAACAAAAAAAATGAAACTTAGCGACTCCATAAAACATAAATTATTGGAGACTCTAAACACTTAACACTTCAAAAATTGAAAACATGTAATGATAAAACACTAAAAAAACAACAATTACATTGATATAAATGCCCCATAAACTTAAAGCCTAAATCTTAAACACAAAATCCCCAAACCTAAAGATTAAGAAATTTTTTAGAAATTTTGATACTAAAAAATCCAAAAAAAAAAATGATTGATATAAAGCACACTAAAACTTAAAATAAAAAACTAGAAGATAAAGACTCAGAACCCAAAACCTGAAATCTTATAACCAAAAAACATGAAAACGTAATATTATCTTAAGTGCATTTATTTGAAGATTTTTGGGAGTTATCAATCTCAAGGTGCTTATATTACACTTTTTTCATACCAAATTGATTCATAAATCCATTATTTTCTTTGTGAAATTCTCTTTGACTCGTGACATATTAAGCTTAAAAAGTATTTGTTGGGGAAAAATAAGTTCCCTCCAAAATCCATTATATAGTAAATATATTATAATATTTTGATCAACTTCTCTAAGCTAAAGTGGATTAAACTTTCAAATTATGGTCAAATGGAAGTCAAATTTAACATCTCAAATCAATATTTTTCTATATCAGGAAAAATACGATAAAATGTGGGGTAAAAGACACATGTCATTATTTTATTGTATCCATATAACAAATAATAATACAAATGACATTAAAATTATTTGATCCATCTAGATTGAATAATAATACATGTATCCTAAACTCTATATTTTTTACACCCTAAAAACCTCTACATGAAATTGTATGGAAGGATGTATGGTATCTAATAAGTAGAATACACTAATTAAATTATACCACATTAACTATACAATCTAGAATTTTTCTATTAATAAAATAAAAATGATATAATGATTTAAAAATAGCGTAAAACATAAGAATAAATAAATATTTGGCTATATATAGAGAAACATTAAAGGATATATGAGTGTGTAAACTAGATGTAATGGATGATTCGAACTTGAAAGTGCTTCGTTGTTTAAATTGTCCTTGGAAATATATTTTGTCCATAACCATATAGATCTTGAAAGGCTATAATACGGTATGCTCTTTCTTCATATGGGTTTTTTCTACGAATTATGGAGTTGTTTATTTTATCTTATATGTTGCTAGTCTAAAAATGATTTTTCATTGTATGTAATTAGGTTTTACTCACCTTTGACACCACCAAAAATGACTTGCAAGACAAAGAAAACCCTATATACCCTAAACAAATTTGATGAAATGATTTGATAACAAAAGGAAAAATTTGTATGTGGGTGAGATTGGACTGAAACTACTAGTTAACCCATGATGAACCAATCCAGGTGTTGCATTACATTCCCTCAAGAAAGAGAAAACCTCATGTAGTTCTCCTAGTGTCGGTGAAAATAATATATATAATCTAATCCAACCCCTTATGTTTCTCTCATGCCTCTTGAAACATAACGAGTGTAACCATAAATAGAGTAAATATTTACTCAACATGATAGTAGTGTGTTGTGATGTGCATTTGATGCTAAAAATGATTCCTTTTATCACTCAATACCCTTGAAAATTATTGAAGTGACTTGCTCTTGCTAAGGAATATCTCTATGACCTTTGAATGGTTGGAAATGGAGGAAACTAATCATTTTGAAGTTATCTTGAATATTTCACACCTATGTGGTTACTACTCTAAAGAATGTGAAAATACTTTATGAAGATTTAGGGTATCCTTGAGTGATTTAGTGTTAATGTTTTGTAATAAGAGTGCTTAAGAATTATAAATGAGTTATGAAGTGCATTTGACTTGATTATATAGGTTGTATTTCATACTAAGGCTAACCAAAAGTATATGAAATGACACACATAAGGTTTTAAAATTAATAAAGGATTTGCTAGAAGAGGGAGGACAAGACCACGAAGATCAGACCATGCCATGGTATTGTCCAATCCCACATTTAACGATTTTGTACAAGTAATTAATGAGGGTAGAGCCAAAGTCTTAAAATGATTCATAGGGATAAATTATTTATTTGGAGGATTAATATTTCATTAATCAATGACAAAGTATTTTTTAGAGATTATCAAGTCATAAGAGAGAGAGAGAGAAGGATATGTCAAATTAGCTTAGAATGTGAGCATTTTTATAAGCATAGGAACAAATCCAAAATATTGATTGCCAAAGGATAAGTTACCAAATTTGATTATCTGCATTTTCCCTCCTTTAAGTTTGGTATTGAAAATTGCATAGTTAAAGGGAAAACATATATAAATGTCAAGGCACACTATGTATATTTTATTGATAGTTGTTGTCCTTACATTAGTTTTGGCATGTTCCATGGTGAAACCCACAACACATTGTAGTAAATGTCTGGAGAATAAATTGAATTGTAACTCAAATGTAAAAAAGCATATGTAACTTTTAAATTTATTTATGGTAAAGTAAAGAGATACAAAACATAGAACACATACGCATGTTCACTTTTTGGAGGGAGGAAATCTTGTTCTTATGAATTTTTATTGGTGTGGAAATGATGAAGGATTGGGAGCGATTAGTCCCCATTTTTTATAAAGAATAAGATGAAGTAGGAGAGGATTTGGGTGCACAGGACCCAACACATAGAAGAGGTGGGTAAGTGCACCAATTTGGGGGGGTCAAAAGGGGGTCTTAAGTGGACTCATTTTTCTAAAAAATAAAAAATTTCAACTTGTATGAGTTTTTTGAAATAGTTACACTCAAAATTGGAAGATGTTGTATAAACATGAAACGTAGAATTTCTAGTATAGTTTCTAAGCTACTAAATTTAATTGAAACGAATAATTTTAAGTGGGTCAAATAACTAAAATACCAACAACTGCTCATGTTTTTGTTAAAAAAATATAATAGAGTGAATTTCGTGCCCCCCACCATTTTTTAGCACCATTTAGTATTTTTGAAAACCCTTTGGTAACAAGATAGTTAGGAACATCTAGTTTGGGCTCCATTTTTTTATGTTTTTAGCAAGTATTTTTTTAATGATATTTCTAGTACAAGAATTTTAAATTTAAAAACATAATGGAGCTCCGACCGTGCCCCCCCAACTACCTCAAAAATATCGAAAATTAGATTTTTTTTTTAATATGTATAGAATTAGGCCTAGTTTGGGCTAGTATAATTATTTTTCAATTTTAATAAGCCAAAAAGAGAGACACGGTAAAAGATAGACATGTTTAAACTTCAAATAGCAATAAAAATACATAGTTAGAAAATAAATAATATGGAAACCTTATATTAGTCAAAAAATTTGAAAAATTATATTTTTAGAAATAAAAAACTCTTCTCTATGTCATGGTATAATTTTTTAAAACAAATCAATCGTTTTATGTTGATTTATCATAACAGAAGTGGAATTTTTTCATTTTCCTGTAAAAACACATTGATTGTTATGTTTGTGTAGGTCCATGCCTCAGGGTTGGTAATCCAAACTGGATCCAAGCCTGTTGGAACATAATAATTAAGTGGTCTGACCAACCCTTAATGTATATGGGTCCATCACTAATATATAGGCTAATATTTAATAATATGAAATATTTATATTTCTATTATTAAATATGCTAACCTAGCTATATACTTTATGTTAAATATTTAATATCATGAAATGATTATATTTTTAATATTAAATATTATAAACGTAGGAGTATGTGTCAACCATTTTAGGTTGAAAATGTGGGTCAGGAGACATACCTGATCATCTTATATAAAAAGGACTTTAGGTCCTCATTTGATATATTCAGAAAATATATCAAAGGTATGCAAATCATGTTATTTGGTTTTACCCTTGGTAAATAGGATTTCAAATGATGAGGTGATCTTACTAGATGTAAAATAAGTTCTCTGAAGTAAAAGTTTATTTTCAAAGTAGTTTTTACCCTATTGGGGTTTTCCACTATAAATATTGTGTCACATGTATTATTTATTTCATGGAATTATTTCTTTATTTACTTATGTTATGATGTAATCTTTATTTAAATATTTATTGTAACATTATGTAATATGTACGTTGATTAAATCCGTATTTATTAGAATCCTCAAATTCTAACATGGTAACAGAGCGAGATAAATTAAATAAATTAAGATCAAATATTTTGTATTTTATTTATTTAATTTGTACGAGTTTTTTCCCCAATTTCTTTTGGCATTTCATTTGTGCAATTAAACTCTCGGTAAAAATTTTAGTAAATATTTCATAAAGTAAATTCATACCCGTGTTATTTGGTCCCCTCTAAAAGGATTTGATTTAAGAAACTATAGTTTATAGTTAATCTATAACTATATCCTATATAATTTAAAAACTATATTATTATTTTTAAATAAAAATATATATGATATAAAATAAAATTTATATAATAATTTATATAAACATCATATTAAAATTTAAATAGTTTTATATATATATAAAGATTTAAACTATTTTAAAATTACATAGGATTGAGGGAAGAGTCAACAGACCATATTATAAGTCTAAGTTTAAATCATATTTAAGTTTAACTTATAAATTTAGGCATTTATAGTTTTTTTAAAAGAAACAAACCTACGTTTGAATCATATTTTATATATATGGTTATTGTAAACCACTTAAAATATAAATTTTATTAGATTTGGTTTATATTTATTAAAATATTGGTAGTTATAATCATACAAAAATTTTAAAGTTTTTAGCTTATAAAATATTTTGCAATATTTTCATACTTTTAAATGTGTGCAGGGTAAAATTAAGAGTAAATGAAGGGTGGAGAAAAGGTTCATGAAAATAGAGATTTCAATTTATTTCATTGGTCGGGTAAAATTACTTGTCCTCTCAGTAAAATATACATGTTAATATATACTCTCATAAATCTACTTGCACCTGGTAAAATTCTTTTAACATGGTCTATGTCCTTTAAACCCCTTTAATAAGGGTTATGTGTTTTTAATATAAAAACAATATACTATAGTTTATCATTTTTATGAACTATATGTTGTTTTTTATTTTCATTCTATAAATTATATACATTTTTTTATAAAAAAGTGTATATATTTTTATATTATAAATTATCATAGGTTATTATAATATGTTAAAATATAACCTCCCTAAGATTATACAGAAGAAGAGATTATGGAAGTTCACATTCTGGAAATACACAAATTTTAGCTTCATTAAATTTGACAGTTAAATGACCGTCATAGTAGACCAAACATAAGACAATATGACGGTCATTTAGACGTCAAAGTTAATCTCGTATGTTCTAGGAAACTTTAACTGTGTTAAAATTGACGGTCAAATGACCGTCACGATAGACCAAAAAATAAGTCATTATGACGGTCATTTAAACGTTTGTTGGCCGGATTTTTTTGTATATTAATTTTTTTCAGAAATTTGAAGTTGTTATGCATTCTTAGGGATCTCTTCTTCACTTCTATATGGTCAGAAATATTTTTTATATAAATTTGGGGTATAAGGCAGAGCCCTTTATAATGTGGGTTATTATTTTGATCATGGGAAGTTAATTAATATGCATGGTAATGACAGAATTAGTTATGATCAAATACTTTCTTTATATCTGTAAAATTTAGATATGATTCTATTAAAAGTGTTCTTTTTATCGATAAATATGTATCTAACTCTATGGTATATTGTCTATTATAATGGGGTGTGTTTTACAAGTTTAAGAAAACAATGACGTCCAACTATTTCTGTCTTGACAAAAACCCAGATCCTAAATGAAACTAAATACAATATTTGGTTCAAAATAGAATTTATGGCAAGAAAACTCTAGATGATTATTTCTGGATCTAAGGTTGCTCCCACCGGTCATCAAAAAATTGTAGATAACATAAATACATTCTTGCAATGAATGTAAGATGCTCTTATTATGCAATGTGAATGATCAGTACCTTCTACACATTAGTAATATCAAACATTTGAAAAAGGTATGGACATAACTAGAATCCATGCATGAAGGATACTTGGTATATCAAGGATAGTAATGAGAGTATAATAGCTAAAGGAATTCAAATAAATGATCTATATATTTTTGATGATTTCTCTTCTGCATCTTGTTTTATATCTCAAAGTTTGAATAATTCAAAACTATGGTATAAGAGGTTATGAAATGTTAATTATCAAATATTATATGAAATGTATAGATATAGTCTAGTGAAAGGTTTACATGTATTTTCTTCTTCTCTTGAAGTTACTTCATTAAATACTTGTAAATGATAGTTTTGATTCTGATTTAGTAAATGGTCATGATGATGTTTTGATGCTATAGATGTTTCTGAAACTCTTATCTTCCTAGATAAGAAATGAAATTAGGCTCAATCTATGTTAGAAAACTCAAATTCTATTAACCTTAGGAAAATGACCAGAAGTCATCATATGTACCATGCATTAATTACTTTGTATAAACCTGAGCCGTGAAGTATTATAGGGTCTAGGTGGATATACAAAGTAAAATATAATGGTGATGGTAGTATTAACAAACATAAAACTAGACTTATTGCTAGAGGTTTCACTTAGAAACTTGGTATTGATTATGTTGAGACATTTCCTATAGCTAAAATGAGTACTCTTAGGGGCTTATCTGCAATTGCTGCTCAATTTGAGTAAGAAATCCACCAAATGGATAAGAAAAATATTTTTTTGAATTACGATTTAAAAGAAGAATTTTACATGTTTCAACCTAAAGAATTTGAAGAAAAATGGTAAAGAAAACTATGTTTGTAAGTTGATAAATCTTTGTATGGCTTAAAACAAGCTCTTAGAGCTTGGTATGCAAAAATTGTTTCCTTCTTTAACTGTAGGTTTTGTTAATTATTCTTCTAACAATGATATATTCATCAAGCAATAACGCTCACATATTATCAATATATGTATATATATTGATTATTTTCTTATGTCTGGTGACAATTATAATTTAATTCATAGGATTAAAGAAAAATTGAAGCAGTACTTTGAAATGAATGAGTTAGGTCTTTCACATCATGTTATTTTTATGATTGTATTTCATTCTATTGTTATTTCAAAACACAATATGCAACCATTGTATTGAAAAAGTTTCTTATGATTGATTGTAAACCATTTTCTACTTCAATTGAAGTTGAAATAAATATTGATCATAAATTTGCATATGAAAAAGGTTAATCTTATTTTATATATGTTGTTAGTTAATAGTTTGATTTATCTAACTATAACTAAATCAAATATTTCCTATACAAAAGGAATTACTTCAAGTTTTATGCAGGAACCTTTTTACAGATC
This sequence comes from Taxus chinensis, assembly GCA_019776745.2. Classification (NCBI taxonomy): domain Eukaryota; kingdom Viridiplantae; phylum Streptophyta; class Pinopsida; order Cupressales; family Taxaceae; genus Taxus; species Taxus chinensis. The sequence goes on along the minus strand of CM034156.1, from coordinate 57,265,858 downwards.
ATTGGAATCTTGCAAAAAGAATTTTTAGATATTTGAAAGGAACAATCAATTATGGGTCGCATTATAATAAAAATGAAAATGCTATCTTATATGGATTTTGTGATTCTAACCATACTAATGTTGTATTATAAAATATATTGGATATGTGTTCAATTTTTTTGGTCCAGGAACCATTACTTGGAACAACAAATACAATCAACAATCTTCATTTTTTCTACTGAAGCGGAGAAGTACAATAGAAGAAGTAAATAAGTCATGTGGCTGCAACGGCTATTGGTAGAGATACACATGAAAGCTAAAAGAAGTATTTCTCTTCTATATGGTGGTCAGAGTTGTATTACTTTTGATTAATAATCCAGTTCAACATCAGAGGACAAAGAACATTGAGATACATATACGCTTCATCCGTGAGAAGGTGTAAAGTGATGAGATAAATCTCAAGTTCATATTAGCTGAAGAGTATGTTGCTGACATCTTCACAAAGTCCCTGAGTGCTGCAAAGTTTTGTAACTTTCGTGAAAAGCTTAGATTATCGGAGTTTCCATTGAGGGGGAGTGTGCATGACAATGTCACCTCCTAATGGAACTTGATTTTTTTTTAAAGACCTTCAGGCAAGTTTTAAAAGACCTTCGGGAAAGTGTAAAAAGACCTTGGGCATGTATACCTCCTCGACTTATTTTTTAGAAAGAAGTGTAGAAAGATATTAAAGATTGTCTTCAGTAAACTCTTTAGTGTTATTGATTTTACTGGTAAACATCCAGTACAATCATATTGTTAAGGAGGTCCTTGGCTGTAAAAGGCTCTTATATACTTGGGTTCAATAATCTTTTATAAGAACCTATGAGAACATGTAAAACTCACAAATCATACTTAGCCACTGATCATGGGATGATCTTTGGGATTCCAAATCCTTTTGTACTAAAAGGCAAATTGAGTATGATGAAGGTGTTATAATTTCTTCAACCGATATGTAATCCTAAAACCTTTATGGTTTAAGGATTGTAAATCTTGTAGTGTACCACGGATAGGTAATCTATTGGCATATGTTATGCTATCCCACTTAACATTAAGGGGAGTGTTAGAACATAATAATTAAGTGGTCTAGTCAATCCTTAATGTATATGAGTCCATCACTAATATATAGGTTAATATTTAATAATATGAAAAATTTATATTTCTATTATTAAATATGCTAACCTAGGTATATACTTTAGGTTAAATATTTAATATCATGAAATGATTATATTTCTAATATTAAATATTATAAACCTAGGTGTATGTGTCAACTATTTTAGGTTGAAAAGGTGGGTCCGGAGACATACCCGATCACCTTATATAAAAAGGACTTTAAGTCCTCATTTGATATATTCGGGAAATATAGTAAATGTGTACAAATCAAGTGATTTACTTTTACCCTTGGTAAATAGGGTTTCGAAGAAGGAGGTGATCAACTGGATGTAAAACAAGTTCTCTGAAGTAAAAGGTTATTTTCAAAGTGGTTTTTACCCTATTGGGGTTTTCCACTATAAATACTATGTCACTTGTGTTATTTATTTCTTGTAAGTATTTATTTACTTACTTATGTTATGATGTAATCTTTATTTAAATATTTATTATAACATTATGTAATATGTAAGTTGACTAAATCTGTATTTATTAGAATCCTCAAATTCTAACAAAGACTTGAGGCATGGCTTGGAAAAAGTAAAAACACAAAACATGTACGCATTATAACGCATATTTTCATTTATTATTATTTATATTTTATTATTTATTATACTTTAAATTTATTTTAGTAAATATAAGAAATTAGAGTCACTCTGCACCTTATGGAACTAGTTTCAAAACTCCATGAGTCATGGTTTAGGAGATAGTTTTTTATAGTATAATCTGGTCAATGCATAGGTAATTTTTCAGGATTTTAGAATTTAGCCTAGAGCTTTTAGTGTTTAAATTCTATAATCAAAACCCTAAACCCTAAACATGAGGCCCTAAACCTAAACCCTAAACCATGAATCCTTAAACCCTAAACCCTAAACCCTAATTCATTACCCATGAGCCCTAAACCCTACACCCTAAGCCTTAATACCTAAACCCTGAGCCCTAAACCCTAAACCATGAACCATGAACCCTAAATGTTAAAACCTAAACCCTATACCCTAAAAAATGAAATCCTAAACCCTAAGCCCTAAACCCTAAGCCATAAATCCTACACACTAAACCCTAAACCTTGAACTCTGCGACCTAAACCATTAATACTAAGACCTAAACCCTAAACCCTAAAACCAAAATAATAAACCCTTAAAACCTTGAACCCTAAACCCTAAACCTAAACTCTGAATTCAAATCCCTGAGCTCTAACCCCTAAACCTTAATCTCGTAGCTCCGAACCCCAAACCTTGAGCCATGAACCCTGAACCATGAACCCTAAACCTTAATCCCTAACCATAAACCCTAAGCCTTAAACCATACTCTCTTATCCCTATGTCTTGAGAAATAGATAAGGGTTAGGGCTAGGAGGAATACCTGTTGAATGTTGGGAAGGTGTGCGCGTACCGTAGAGAGATCAGATCGATTGTGAAGAACTCCTTTTTGTCTGGGAAGGACTACCTGTAAATAAGAACACAAGACCACTAGATTTTAGTTAGACAATAAGTGAGGGAACTACCTTAGGCCCAGGAAATATTAGACTTCCTTTCGAAGGTGGTCAGTTCCCCATTTAATATGAATTAAAGCAAAATGATAACAACGAACTACAAGATAATACTTACTGGTTCCTAATGAAGATACAGGTCCAAGGGATGTGGTGGCGACAGTAAGGCTTAGTTGGGATGATCTAGTATTGGAAAGCGAGCTGATGAAGCTATCCTTGGTCTTTTCTAATGCTTGAATGAGGGTGACAACGATCCAGTTGCTCAGTTGCAGTCTTCGACTCTATGCTCTTCTTTGCAAACTCTTCTCTTTTCTTCACTTGTCTCTATCTTGCAAATGAATTCCGGATCCTTTCTTTTTGGTTGGGGGAGGTCATTAACAGGGAACCGATGGCGGTCGAGTAGGAACCGATGTCGGTTAGGTCAAAGTGGCTATTTTTAGTAAAACAACCATCTTTCCCTCCTTTTCTCCCGAGGGATCAGTTATGGGCTTGGTCAAGTCATTATTAGGCTCATTTTGGTGCGGGTGAGGGGTAATGAGTCATGGGTGTGGGTTTGGACCAAGTCATAGGTCTTAATTAGGTTGGTTTAGGGTTAGGGCTAGGTCATGGTGAGGTGGCGAGATGAGGTGGCGGGTTTGAATATGTGGATTTATTAATTATAAGGTAATTAATAAATCATTGGGTGTGTAAGGTTTTAGGTGGTGAGGTAGGTGTACGTACCCAAAATTGTAAGGTACTGTATTGCCAGAACAGTGTAACAAGTGCCCCAATGATGATACAGGTCTCCTCGCAAGGTGTTCGGGATCCGGAAAAGCTCTCGAAGTATGCGTTAACATCCCGCATGCCCCGCTTAGCCCCCACGTCCTTTGTTTTTCCCTTTTTCCCTCTTTTCTTGGCCTTTTGATCTTCAGTGACGAAACCGCTGCCCTGATCAGGGTGGCAGTCCTGTAACCGCCACCCTGCTCAGAGCGGTGGTCCTTTACACGTTTTCCAGAAAGCGTTTTGACAGGACTCACATAAAAGATCAACGTTTCACCAGCTTTTCCTTGCCGACTTGGGCTTGCATTTATGTTTTTGGTCCCCTGGAATAGTGTTTTGCCTTTGTTTATTGTTTGAGAGTTCAGTTTGGTTTTGATCTTTGGGTGAATGGAGAGCTATAAATAAATGGCTTGTGCACAAGCAAAGGGGTCTGATCTTTTGCTCTCATCCCCTCATTTTTCAGTAGTTCAGCTTGTTATCTTGTTTAGAATCCATAGTTTCAATTCATTTGCATGTTTAGTTAGTATTATTCAGCTGTTGGTAAGCCACATATCCATCTTGTGCAAGCAGTGCTGTTATTTCACCCAGGCCCTGAAGTTTGTCTCTGAATTTCTCTTTGCATTAGGCTTAGCTTTCATTTTGCTTAGAGTGCTTGATTTAGTTCATTATATGTCTAGTTAGCATTGTTCAATATACATACTCCTTTGTCCGAGTTGTTGCATTAATTTCACGCCTCAACTCCTAACAACTCTTAGATTGCTCCTAACCTAAGTTCAAATGGTAATACTATATTTGGTAATTTATGCATTAATTTCATAAATTTGTAACAGATTACTTAAGATTAAGTTCCTGGACTACAATATTTATGAAACGAGTGAACAAAATGAAGCAACTAAACTACTAATGTAATGCAACTGCAACCATGTACATATGAAAATGCAGGTGGAACTATATTTCATGATGTCTAAGGTGAAGAAAGTTGACAAATATCGAATTCTTCACCCCTAGAAGTACACAGCGGAGAACCATTATCCTCAAATTTTGTACACCGGAAAAGTGACAAGCGAGCATGGGAATCTACAGGCAACTCTTTCGCGTACCCGACCTCCCAAGGTCGTGCCGAGACAGCCGGTGCAAACGGTGTTATTGTTTTATCCAATCCATTAGAGTAGAATAGCTTAGGAAGCCATTAAAGTTGCAGGTTTTTCTCTTCAAATAGGATAGTTTCAAGTTCTGGTCACTTTTGTTGCATGACTCGCATTAAAATCCCTCTAGGAATTGCATAAGCCAAGCTTTGTACTCTTGCGCTATCCCTCTCCTACTCGCATTTTCAGTCTGCATTTTGAACTGTCCTTGTCCCAATATCTACTTCTGTCGATGCTAGCATTACATGCTTTTACTGGATCCACGTGAACACGAAAGAACGAGGAGATCACACTGAGGGGACAAGATCACACATACCATCGGATTCGCCACTGTTCTGCAGAATCCAGGTTCTAGCTTTCAAAGTTCTAGTTAGAATCATATCAAATAGAGTAGATAATTGTTTCATTTCAGTAAATTCTATTCTCGATATTGCCAGGGAAGCTGTGAGGATTGATAGTTTCTGAGAAACTATGATTCAATCCTCACTTCTGAGGTAGGATCGAGAATCTTGCAGATAGATGAGCTATTTTATTTGTTTAGAATAATCTACAAATCGCACAGGAAAATAACCACACTCGGTTATCTTGTTTGTTTTAAATTGTTATTTAGTTGTTATTCCTAGATACGTTTAAATAGTTGCTTTCCTTAAATTCTTAAAAGGTTTCTTAGAAAAATAGAAATTATATATGTTTTAGATTTATTCCGCGTAGTTAGAATTTGCTTTGTTACAATTAGATTTACATTTTATTTTGTATGACAATCACGGGACCTCGGGAGCCCAGAGAATACATATTTGAGCCAATCGTGCCTCAACCAAACCTCATCACAGCAATAGTTGACATAGACCAAAATCTCAGAATACAAGTATTCCAAACAACAACAGATTTACAACTGATCAGTTCTCAGTTGAGAGGGTTAAATATAGAAGACGACCAAGCACACACGTTTTGGTCAAATCAACCGAACTACAGATTATCCTAGACAAACATTCACATGACTATAGAAGGGTTAGAAAGAGAACAAACCTTTGGTTGTGATCCTTTAGTCCCACAGCCAGGTGCAGGAGACACTCTCACAGACATAGATACTAGTTTAAGGATCCAGGTTGCATGAATGCCTGTGAGATATTCTGAGAAAATCACGCAGTTGTTGGTCCTAAACATAGAAGGTGAGAAAGCGTACGATTACTGGATATTAGGGATTAGGACTTGATTTTTTACATGACCATAGCAGGACCACAGTAACCAAGAGTCTATGGTTGTGATCCACAAATTCCACAGCCTAGCGAATCCACAAGTCAATCAGATATAAACACTGGCATACACACACTAGTATTCCAATCCACTCCACTTCCACCCATCATCATCGAACAATTGTCCTTACTGGATATAGCGGCTAACGAAGCTAGAGAATTCTGGACTAGGCCAGAAAATCGTCCGTAGAGTCAATTGTATTTCACCATCCACCATATGACCTTATCTGGAGACGTACACGAAACTATCCCAGGAAATTTCCCACATATTCCACAACCCATAGATCGAATCACGCCAGAGCTCGATATTGATTGGAGCCTTCGAGCAGTCATCCTTGCCGATCGATCTATCACACCAGTCCAAGTTAGAAGGGCCTTCTTTGCCTTAGATTTACAAATTCCATTAGTGCGTATCGAAGACATTAGATTGCCTAACTAGTTTGTCTGCATCCCACCCATATTCCATCCCCACCGGCTATCTCGGCACGACCTCGGGAGGTCGGGTACGCGGAAGAGTTGCCTGTAGATTCCCACACTCGCTTGTCACTTTTCCGGCGTACAAAATTGGTGAACCCAACGTGAACAAACAAAATTAGTGAAGTTGACGTAAAACTTCCTACTGGGAAGCTATGAGGATTGATAGTTTCTGAGAAACTATGATTCACTCCTCACTTCTGAGGTAGGATCGAGAATCTTGCAGATAGATGAGCTATTTTATTTGCTTAGAATAATCTACTAATTTCACAGGAAAATAACCACACTCGGTTATCTTGTTTGTTTTAAATTGTTATTTAGTTGTTATTCCTAGATACGTTTAAATAGTTGCTTTCCTTAAATTCTTAAAAGGTTTCTTAGAAAAATAGAAATTATATATGTTTTAGATTTATTCCGCGTAGTTAGAATTTGCTTTGTTACAATTAGATTTACATTTTATTTTGTATGACAATCACGGGACCTCGGGAGCCCAGGGAATACATATTTGATCCAATTGTGCCTCAACCAAACCTCGTCACAGCAATAGTTGACATAGACCAAAATCTCATGATACAAATATTCCAAACAACAACAGATTTACAACTGATCAGTTCTCAGTTGAGAGGGTTAAATATAGAAGACGACCAAGCACACACGTTTTGGTCAAATCAACCGAACTACAGATTATCCTAGACAAACATTCACATGACTATAGAAGGGTTAGAAAGAGAACAAACCTTTGGTTGTGATCCTTTAGTCCCACAGCCAGGTGCAGGAGACACTCTCACAGACATAGATACTAGTTTAAGGATCCAGGTTGCATGAATGCCTGTGAGATATTCTGAGAAAATCACGCAGTTGTTGGTCCTAAACATAGAAGGTGAGAAAGCGTACAATTACTGGATATTAGGGATTAGGACTTGATTTCGTACATGACCATAGCAGGACCGTAGCAACCAAGAGTCTACAGTTGTGATCCACAAATTCCACAGCCTAACGAATCCACAAGTCAATCAGATATAAACACTGGCCTACGCACACTAGTATTCCAATCCACTCCACTTCCACCCATCATCATTGAATAATTTTCCTTACTAGATATAGCGGCTAACGAAGCTAGAGAATTCTGGACTAGGCCAGAAAATCATCCGTAGAGTCAATTGTATTTCACCATCCACCATATGACCTTATCTGGAGACGTACACGAAACTATCCCAAGTCATTTCCCACGTATTCCACAACCCATAGATCGAATCACGCCAGAGCTCGATATTGATTGGAGCCTTCGAGTAGTCATCCTTGCCGATCGATCTATCACGCCAGTCCAAGTTAGAAGGGTCTTCTTTGCCTTAGATTCACAAATTCCATTAGTGCGTATCGAAGACATTAGATTGCCTAACTATTTTTTCTGCATCCCACCCATATTCCATCCCCACCGGCTATCTCGGCACGACCTCGGGAGGTCGGGTACGCTGAAGAGTTGCCTGTAGATTCCCATGCTCGCTTGTCACTTTTCTGGCGTACAAAATTAGTCAGGCTGACGTAAACTTCCTACTTTCTAATTCGGAGTCATAGTATCACAAGTTCTTCCAAGTTTAGTATACCTTTTCATCTTCTCCGCCTCTTTAGCCTTTCACAAACCACCTTCGCTCCTTCCCATTATTCTGCGGGTATTCATATACCCCCCGAATATGTCGGGATTCGATGCATATGGCAGACCCCTCTTGGGTCTTAAGGCATACTACGCCCAACAGAATAGACAATCATCACCCTCGCTCTCATTATGGGGCGACAACTATTCAACTAATCAGTTGTCAACACAAACTCCAAGGATTAGATATAGCTCGTCCTTTCAAACGGAGGAGTTAGATCAACCCCCTCGAATGCAACAAATAGAGCCTTCAGGCTCGAATAATATGACGTTTACCGGAGAATTTGGTTCGTCTCCTCAAATGCTACTTAGAACAAAAATTAGTAGACAATCTGACCCATACCTGGTCTTAGATGATGAACAGTCAATACGTTATCCTAGGAGTGAACAACGCTCTCGAGGCATGTACCCACCTATAGGACGTCTACAAATACAACCCGAGGTCTCTTTTCAAGAAAATACCTCTATGCCACTACATATAGGAAATACTCTCGGAGAAACTTGGTAGGATAAGCATCTAGTTCATAGCAGGATATCACATGCCTACACAACACCATGATATACAACAAACGCCACTACGTCAAAACACCGTGACTTCACCAAATGAAGTCATTTCAACGTTAGTAGAAAAAGTGAGAGGGTTAGAACTTGCTCAAGCAAGTCAAAATCCTCAGTTCATGCAAGCAGGAAGTTCCAATCCTCCATACCACCCTGGCCAAGTAGATCTCCTCACAGGAGTAGGCACGTTAGGCATGCCTCCTCAGCATCCACGGAAAACGCCAACAAGGCCCACCATCTCTAACACCGTTCCTCCCGGTCTAGTACCAAACAAATCCATTACTAGACAATACCCCGTCATACTTAAACATGTACTCCAAATCACCACAAGGAGATATGTTCTCCTCTCCCGGCATGTTTGTCTCAAACACAGGGACTTCCTTATGCCCCTGCCAACGCATACATTGCACCTTATCAACAACCCATCCCACCTTTACTCCCTCAGCAACCACCATCAATGGTCGAAACCTATGCGATAGGGACTTATTCAGAATATCTGAAATAACCCTTAGACTTCACCATACGAAGCGTCATGCTTCCAAGACCTCTTCCCGATTTACCCAAGTACAAAGGTGAGGGAGATCCAAACGCACATATCAAAGCTTACGCTACAGCCATACGATGAATTACTCCCTTGGGATGGGGTTGTTGCTAAAATATTCCCCAAAACCTTGGAAGGAATTGCTCTTGATTGGTATTATAGAATACCTAAAGCCTTCATCCATTCATTTAAGCAACTCGTATCAGAGTTCATTAAGGCATTCGACATGAACAAATTGTTGAGAATAGGAATCAGGGAATTCTTGCACATCAAACAAGAACACAACGAATCTGTCACCCATTTCATCCAGAGGTGGCGTACAGTTCTTTATTCTTCAGCAAGTGCTCCAAACATGGATCAGATGGAACTATGTGATTTATTCCTTCATTCTCTCAGCAGAGAGGTGAAGGAAGAAGTCCAGAAGTTCCCACTAAGAACTTACGATGAAGTACTTGAGAGTGCTCTTCAAATAGATCAAGCGGCGATAGATAGTGGTCGCAAGACATATGGAGCAAACGGGAGGTTAATCACCCCCAATCAGAACACTACAAATTATCCCACTACCATGAACACGTCAATCAAGGACCTAAAATCCTTAACAAAAATCGTGGTGTAACAACAGATGGAGTAACTGATCAAGCCTAAGAAGGACCAAATGTTTTCAATACTCCATTACAAACAAACAACCAACGAAACAACAATTTTAATCCAGCGATAATCAATACAGTGGATTTTAACCATCCACAACAACAACAACAATGGCGAAATCCAGCATACAAGGGCCAAGCTCAAAACTCATTTGGTTATCAAAACCAAATTCAAAGGCCAGAAACAATCAAATGAAAAACTTTCAACTCCTAATAGGCAACAGTTTGATCAGAATTTTAGGCCACAATATACATTCAAACCAACAACCACAGGAATTACAATCCCAATTCTATATTGTGGTTTCCACAAAATTTGGGCTCATGATAGTAGGACTTGCCATGACTAAAATAAATTCATGCAACGCTTGCCAGAAGAACAAAAACCAACTTTTCATAGATATGTTCTTGGCAGATCCTGCGTCACCAGCACCAAATACTTTTTGCAGGGACAGTTTCCCCTCAAAATGCACCTCACAAGATCTTCAATGATCCTTTCCCAAATCATTATAACAATAATAGGTTAGATCCAAATGGGAAAAACAAAGGTATCATAATAAGAAATAACAATCAAGATGCCTCAACTCCTGACAACTCTCAGATTGCTCCTAACCTAAGTTCAAATGGTAATACAAAAATCTTGGGATTAGTTGAGCTAGAGGTTGAGCGTGAAATTAATGCAACAACTCGAACAAAGGAGTATGTTTCACAACCCCTACCTGATATTTTCTCCACACGAGATGAAGTTCCTACAAATTCTAAACCAGTAGGATCCTATGATTTAATATACGAGGTGGTAAAGACAAATAAAGATAAGTCAATTTCTGTGGAAACAGTCTCCACTAAAACCACAGCAGGAATTATGAAACTCTTGGAGAATGACGAACCGATCTTTATCCCATTCGAACCACAGGGAATGGGTAGTCTTTCTCGGTATAGCACCTCTTCCCTCTGATGACCTAAATCTAGATATAAACATGATAGAATTAACAAACGAATAAGGGCAATTTAAAATTAAAACGATGCCTATCAAAACCATCTCTAGGCACTGCCCTATTCTAAAGTCTGGTTTCGACCCATGCATGTCTGAAGCTAAGTTTTCCCTATCCATGGGGCAAGACCTCATCATTAACACAATGCTCGCTATGAGAGAGAGGGTCGAGCAACATAGTCATGCTCACCCACATGCCATCTCTCAAAAACATGACAAAGAGGCATGCGAACACCTCTTTCAGAAAAATGTTTTTAATAATGGGACATATACACCTCTGGGCAAGGGTTGTAAGTTCAAACCCAGAATGGTAGGCCCTCGTCAAGAAAATGAAAAATTTAAGGATAATGGTTCTCCGCTGTGTACTTCTAGGGGTGAAGAATTCGATATTTGTCAACTTTCTTCACCTTAGACATCATGAAATATAGTTTCACCTGCATTTTCATATGTACATGGTTGCAGTTGCATTACATTAGTAGTTTAGTTGGTTCATTTTGTTCACTCATTTCATAAATATTGTAGTCCAGGAACTTACTCTTAAGTAATATGTTACAAATTTCTGAAGATATTGGCAAAAATATTCAAATCACATCTCTTCAAACATCATCATGTACTTTCAAATCTTCTCATCAAGTTTGACAGACAAACATTGACGGAAACCATACCAAGACCTGCATACTTGGCTTTGCTCTTTCTTTCTACTAGGTAAAGTTGTCCTTGCCTACGGTCTGTTCTAGAAGCTTCTTGGTGTCACATCTATCCCTCTTAAAATCTCTTGGAACAAAAGAATATCCCAAAGTCATACATCAGAAATGTCAAAATCAAATGAAATCAAAAGCGTCAAGCAAACAAAATATTTTATTTTACACACTTCTTTGCCCCATCAACCTTCGGTGATAAGTCCACATCTCTTACTGGTGATGTGAGGTTGGGAAATGAAAGAAGTGCCCTTACTCGCCTGTATCTTGCCTTTGGTGACAAACCCATGCTTCTTACTAGTGGCGTGAGGCAAGGTGTGGGGGGTCCAGTCACACAAAATAACAAATCTTGGTATGCTAAAAACACAAGTCAAATTCTGTTAAAAGAAGGCAAATATCCAAACATCTAAATTCCAAAGAGATCAAATCCTCAAAACCAGATTTTGTCAACCAGGTTGCCATTTATGAATCTAAGTCTAGATAAACTGAAAAGTAAGTGGCCTTCTAAGCTTGGTAGTAGTTCTGAGTAGGGTGGGTGTGTAGGTCCAAATTTGGTTCTTGTTCTTGTTTTGTCTGTCTCTCATCATTCCACTCAAATCAAACTCATACAACTTGTGCCCTTCCCAATTCTTGGTGTTGAGCCCTCGCATCTTACTAGTTGCGTGGATTTGGGATTGGGGCAAGTTCATCTCTTTATCGCTATACATTCATCACGTTTTGCCAACATGAGAAGAAATCACACACATTGTCTAAAGAGGCCAAAATTTCAAAACTACAACATGTTTGTCATCACATATCAGCATTACAAAAGCAAATAAAGTAAAAACATTATGTTTAACATTTGTTATCACTTGTCATCCATTGCATATATTCTGAAAAGCATGTGAATGTTGGTGGCATTTCGACACAGGGGCATATCAGGTATAACTTCTAACTTCCCATTTTGGGACTACCATACTCGGACCCACCGTTTTACGCCTCTTCATGGCTAAAACACTTCTCTGAGGGGGCAATATGTACGTACCCAAAATTGTAAGGTACTGTACTGCCAAAACAGTGTAACAAGTGCCCCAATGATGATACAGGTCTCCTTGCAAGGTGTTCAGGATCCGGAAAAGCTCTCGAAGTATGCGTTAACATCCCGCATGCCCCGCTTAGCCCCCGCGTCCTTTGTTTTTCCCTTTTTCCCTCTTTTCTTGTCCTTTTGATCTTCAGTGACGAAATTGCCGCCCTGCTCAGAGCGGCAGTCCTTTACGCGTTTTCCAGAAAGTGTTTTGACGCAACTCACATAAAAGATCAACGTTTCACCAGCTTTTCCTTGCCGACTTGGGCTTGCATTTATGTTTTTGGTCCCCTGGAATAGTGTTTTGCCTTTGTTTATTGTTTGAGAGTTCAGTTTGGTTTTGATCTTTGGGTGAATGGAGAGCTATAAATAAATGGCTTGTGCACAAGCAAAGGGGTCTGATCTTTTGCTCTCATCTCCTCATTTTTCAGTAGTTCAGCTTGTTATCTTGTTTAGAATCCATAGTTTCAATTCATTTGCATGTTTAGTTAGTATTATTCAGCTGTTGGTAAGCCACATATCCATCTTGTGCAAGCAGTGCTGTTATTTCACCCAGGCCCTGAAGTTTGTCTCTGAATTTCTCTTTGCATTAGGCTTAGCGTTCATTTTGTTTAGAGTGCTTGGTTTAGTTCATTATATGTCTAGTTAGCATTGTTCAATATACATACTCCTTTGTCCGAGTTGTTGCATTAATTTCACGCCTCAACTCCTGACAACTCTCAGATTGCTCCTAACCTAAGTTCAAATGGTAATACTATATTTGGTAATTTATGCATTAATTTCATAAATTTGTAACAGATTACTTACGAGTAAGTTCCTGGACTACAATATTTATGAAACGAGTGAAAAAAATGAACCAACTAAACTACTAATGTAACGCAACTGCGACCATGTACATATGAAAATGCAGGTGGAACTATATTTCATGATGTCTAAGGTGAAGAAAGTTGATAAATATCAAATTCTTCACCCCTAGAAGTACACAGCGGAGAACCATTATCCTCAAATTTTGTACGCCGGAAAAGTGACAAGCGAGCATGGGAATCTACAGGCAACTCTTTCACATACCCGACCTCCCGAGGTCGTGCCGAGACAGCCAGTGCAAATGGTGTTATTGTTTTATCCAATCCATTGGAGTAGAATAGCTTAGGAAGCCATTAAAGTTGCAGGTTTTTCTCTTCAAATAGGATAGTTTCAAGTTCTGGTCACTTTTGTTGCATGACTCGCATTAAAATCCCGCTAGGAATTGCATAAGCCAAGCTTTGTACTCTTGCGCTATCTCTCTCCTACTCGCATTTTCAGTCTGCATTTTGAACTGTCCTTGTCCCAATATCTACTTCTGTCGATACTAGCATTACACGCTTTTACTGGATCCACGTGAACATGAAAGAACGAGGAGATCACACTGAGGGGACAAGATCACACATACCATCAGATTCGCCACTGTTCTGCAGAATCCAGGTTCTAGCTTTCAAAGTTCTAGTTAGAATCATATCAAATAGAGTAGATAATTGTTTCATTTCAGTAAATTCTATTCTCGATATTGCCAGGGAAGCTGTGAGGATTGATAGTTTCTGAGAAACTATGATTCAATCCTCACTTCTGAGGTAGGATCGAGAATCTTGCAGATAGATGAGATATTTTATTTGTTTAGAATAATCTACAAATCGCATAGGAAAATAACCACACTCGGTTATCTTGTTTGTTTTAAATTGTTATTTAGTTGTTATTCCTAGATACGTTTAAATAGTTGCTTTCCTTAAATTCTTAAAAGGTTTCTTAGAAAAATAGAAATTATATTTTTTTTAGATTTATTCCGCGTAGTTAGAATTTGCTTTGTTACAATTAGATTTACATTTTATTTTGTATGACAATCACGGGACCTCGGGAGCCCAGAGAATACATATTTGAGCCAATCGTGCCTCAACCAAACCTCATCACAGCAATAGTTGACATAGACCAAAATCTCAGAATACAAGTATTCCAAACAACAACAGATTTACAACTGATCAATTCTCAGTTGAGAGGGTTAAATATAGAAGACGACCAAGCACACATGTTTTGGTCAAATCAACCGAACTGCAGATTATCCTAGACAAACATTCACATGACTATAGAAGGGTTAGAAAGAGAACAAACCTTTGGTTGTGATCCTTTAGTCCCACAGCCAGGTGCAGGAGACACTCTCACAGACATAGATACTAGTTTAAGGATCCAGGTTGCACGAACGCCTGTGAGATATTCTGAGAAAATCACGCAGTTGTTGGTCCTAAACATAGAAGGTGAGAAAGCGTACGATTACTGGATATTAGGGATTAGGACTTGATTTCATACATGACCATAGCAGGACCGCAACAACCAAGAGTCTACGGTTGTAATCCACAAATTTCATAGCCTAGCAAATCCACAAGTCAATTAGATATAAACACTGGCCTACGCACACTAGTATTCCAATCCACTCCACTTCCACCCATCATCATCGAACAATTGTCCTTACTGGATATAGCGGCTAACGAAGCTAGAGAATTCTGGACTAGGCCAGAAAATCGTCCGTAGAGTCAATTGTATTTCACCATCCACCATATGTCCTTATCTGGAGATGTACACGAAACTATCCTAGGTCATTTCCCACATATTCCACAACCCATAGATCGAATCACACCAGAGCTCGATATTGATTGGAGCCTTCGAGCAGTTATCCTTGCCGATCGATCTATCACGCCAGTCTAAGTTACAAGGGCCTTCTTTGCCTTAGATTCACAAATTCCATTAGTGCGTATTGAAGACATTAGATTGCCTAACTAGTTTGTCTCCATCCCACCCATTTTCCATCCCCACCGGCTGTCTCGGCACGACCTCGGAAGGTCCGGTACGCGGAAGAGTTGCCTGTAGATTCCCACGCTCGCTTGTCGCTTTTCCGGCGTACAGTAGGGTTAGGTTGCGGGATGAGATACGGGGTAAAGGGCATCGTAAGACCCAAATTTGGTGTCTACATTTTCCCCTGGTTGTCGTGTAGCTTGTATTTTAAAGCTGCACTGACAAAAATAAAAAGTGGTTGCCCCGGTTAAGGGTATAGGTAATCCCCCTCAAATCTATCACAGATTGAGGTGACGTGAAATCAGGGATAGGGTTGATAAAGGGTGAATTATGATGAGATGATGGTAAGATGGTGGGGTAAGTTCAAAGAAGCCGACGCACGTTGAAATGCAGTAGTGCGACCAGGGTACACGAGTTGAAGAGGAAACAAGCAATTCATAGGCAAAGGTCGATAGTTTATCCAAACAAGGTTGATATAATCCTGGTATCCAAGGCATAGGAAGTAGCTCCAGGGGATATAACGGGTAAGGTACCGGAACGTTTAGGCATGTTCGGAAGTACCAAATGGTTTGTTTGGTTGAGATAAACGACACGGTCTTGGTCTAGGCAAATGCTGGTCGGCTGATCAATTCAAGTATCCTAGTTATGCTAAAACAAGAATAGGTGAGCTTGATGGAACAAACAGCTACATGATAGAATCGTAAATTACGGGTCTTGGTCGAGGTACTTAATTGGTGCATCCTTGGGTCAAGCCGATTGGTTGGTTGCGGCCTTGGGTCGGGCCGATTGGTGGGTTGCGGCCTTGGGTCAGGCCAATTGGTGGGTTGTGGCCTTGGGTCGGGCCGATTGGGTGGTTGCGGCCTTAGGTCGAGCCGATTGGATGGTTGCGGCCTTAGGTCGGGCCGATGGGTTAGTTGTGGTCGTGGGTCGGGCCGATTATTGGGTTGCGGCCTTGGGTCGGGCCGATTGGTGGGTTGTGGCCTTAGGTCGGGCCGATTGGGTGGTTACGGCCTTGGGTCGGGCCGATTGAGTGGTTACGGCCTTGGGTCGGGCCGATTGGGTGGTTGTGGCCTTGGGTCGGGCCGATTGGGTGGTTGCGGCCTTAGGTCAGGCCGATGGGTTGGTTACGGCCGTGGGTCGAGCTGATTAGTTGGGTGTGGCCTTGGGTCGGGCCGATGGGTTGGTTGTGGCCTTAGGTCGGGCCGATGGGTTGGTTGCGGCCGTGGGCCGGGCTAATTAGTGGGTTGCGGCCTTAGGTCGAGCCGATTAGTGGGTTGTGGCCTTGGGTTAGGCCGATTGGGTGGTTGCGGCCTTAGGTCGGGCCGATTGGGTGGTTGCGGCCTTAGGTCGGGCTGATTGGTTGGTTGCGGCTGTGGGTCGGGCCGATTAGTTGGGTGCGGCCTTGGGTCGGGCCGATGGGTTGGTTGTCACCTTGGGTTGGGCCGATGAATTCAAAATAAGGCTATTTAGCAAAGCCGGGGGTAGGTGAGGTGGTGAAAAATAGAGATTGGTGGATAAGGGTGGGAGTTAGGTTAAGTAAGTAGGTAACTGATATCAGTTATGTGTGACCGATATCGGTCACAAGACCGATACCGGTCTTCTAGGGCGTACCATAACCGGCATCGGTTATATGTCAAAACCTATAAAAAGAAAAATACAGCGTGTCATTTTCACATTGTCAATTTGAGTACCAACATTTTGCTTGTCTGAGTTATGAATTGATTTTGTTGAGTTTGTGGGCTGAGTTAGCACTAGTTGAGTGGAGGAGTGAGTGATTGGTAGGCCCCAGCGATCAGGAGGAAGAGTTTGATTGGTGGAGGACCCTGCTGAGGATATTTGGAGCCATGGCACAACCTGGAGGAGCAGGAGGTGCTGGTGGAGCTGGACCACTGCCACCTATCCCACCACGATGACGTGTAGTCGTACCTGTAGGCTCTGAACCCCTTTTTGCGTGAAGTGTAAGCAATTAGCTAGGATGTGGGTTTTGGGGTAGGAATCCAAAATTTAATAAAATAATGGATAAATGAAGGTAAATCATAAAATGGAGTTGGTAGGTATGTTAGGTAGGCCAAAACAACAGGGTGGGTAATTTTTTAGGTAATTCTTGTGGGTAGATGGGTAAAAATAGGAAAAAAGGGGATTTGGGGGTCGTTCTCGATCCGGCCCCGAAATCTGACAGTGACCGATGTTGGTCACTAAGCTACCGGCAGCGGTCACAACTAAAAATTAGTTGGTTCCGAGACCGGTGTCGGTCATGTGTCGACCGACGGCGGTCGTGTGTGACCGATACCGGTCACTATGGGCAGGAGGTAATGTTGTGAAAGTAGGAATATTGATTTTTTATAGGCAGGTAGGATAGAGTTTTGGGGTGAAGGGGGAGAAGGTAGAAAGGCTAGGAAAGGTGAGTGGGGTGGGGGGTAATCAGGTGATCGGGGGCCAGTGCGGGTAGGATAAGTTATGGGTTGTGGATGAATTGGGAGGGGTGAAATGGGCTGGGATATAGTTAGAGGACGAGAATAAAGCAGGTGGAGTATGACTGGGGTAGTTGGTAGGTTGTGGAATAGGTAAAGGGGATATTGTAGGTGTTTGTTGGATGGGGCTAATGATATTGGGGTTATTGGGTGGGGGAGTGGGTATAGAGGGTTAAGGTAGTTGTTTTGTAAAGGGTAGGCCTGATGGAGTGTGTTGTTTTTGCAGGCACGCCAGTAGCTGACGATGCGGGATCGGATGCCGCCTCTACTGGGGCGGATGTGGCCACATGTGACTACAGCACAGTGGGCAGTCATGTGGGAGGTTGGACTCGGCGGAGTCCAGAGATATAGGGCTGTGGATAGGGACCACAGCTTGATGGTTTCCCTCATTGAGAGATGGGATCCGGCAACCAATATCTTCCATCTCCCTAATGGAGAGATGACAGTCACGCTTGAGGATTGTATCGCATCCTGAGACTGCCGATCATTGGTGAGGCAGTGTTCCAGGTGGATGTGGAGACAACGATGGACAGCATCCTGCAGGTATTCGGGGATGCGGCCCCATTGATTACATATCACAGTGCGAGCATCTGCTACAGCAATATGTATCGCACGCATAGACAGGAGACACGGCTTGCCGTGATGATGATGATTGGTATCACCTGCTTCGCCCTTCCTGACTCATAGGGAGGCCGCTTCCCATGGGATTTGATGGGAGTATTACATGAGATGGTGGAGGAGCACACCTGCTATGCATGGGCACCGGTGTATCTGGTGCAGTTATACAGAGATCTCTGGGGCTATCACCGTATGAGGTGATTTGGTATATGTTCGACATTTTTGTTACACTGCTTGGCCTACGAGCATATCGTCTGTATATGACCAGTAGGGTTTCTCCAGCAGCCAGGGCCACAGGTAGTGTATAGATATGGATTTCAGAGGTGGTTGGGGGTCGTGGGTCAGCCACGAGCAGTGATTATAGGGCGAGATGTGGCATACTACCGGTAGATGTTAGAGGGCCTGACCACACTCAATATTATATGGAGGCCATACAGAGGCCATCAGCCCCGAGGAGGAGCCCGAGCGAAGCTATAATGGATCCAGTATATCTTCTGGATAGTTGGACGGAGACCCAGGGAGCATGAGCTGATTCCCCTAGAGAGGGTACGCCGACAATTGGGTCTATGACAAGACGAGCCACCTCCCTTCCCACAGTATCGGAGGGAGGATGTAGAGGCACCACTGCCTCCTCCGCAGCCATTAGACCTAGTCTGGGTCGCAGAGAGACCAGCAGATGATACGGTGGATGATGCCGGTGTGATAGGTTCATTTTAGTGTGGTGGGCAGGGCAGAGGGAAATCATGAGAGCACAGCCCACACAACCAGATTTGGCGGCTGTTATAGCAGAGAGGGACCGTCTCTTGGGCTAGCTGCAGCTATTATAGGGGCAGCTTGCTGCTGCACAGGCACAGATCGGAGTGCTACAGGGGCAGTTAGCCCAGGCACAGGGACAAGTACAGGGACAGGCATAGCCGCAGGCACCGGCACAGGCACCACCTCAGGCATAGGCACTGCCTCAGGCACAGGGTGTATAGGCAGGTCAGGGGCCACTTCTATTAGGAGCCGAGGGAACAGCCCCACCAGCCATGGTGGCACGGGCCCGATATATGGAGGCAAGAGCAGAGGCCTGATATTATCAGGACGTGCTAGATGGTACCGGTGCCGACTATCTGCCATATGCGGCTCACAGGGCAGAGACATCCTGGAGTCATAGGTCGCAAGGGGCCACAGCCATAGCCGGTGGGTCAGTGATGGGTAGGAGGCGAGATCCGGCACAGGGGCCAGTGGAGAGACGAGCCGAGGGAGGGGGAGAGAGCTGAGTCACCCCAGGAGCAGAGATGGGTATATAGAGGATTTTTTGATAGAGACACCGGTCTGCAAATCGAGTGTGTACATAGAGGCCTGCGTGCCCACATAGAATTTATTTATTCATTTTTGTTGTATATACCGGCCTACGAGCTGAATATATTTTGTATAGTTGATACCGGCCTGCGAGCCGAATACATTTTTGACATGAGAGACCGGCCTGCGAGCTAAGTCGAGATTTTGACAGAGGCAGTGGCCTGCGTGCCGACTTTGTATTTTTAGATCACAGAGGCCCCATGCAGGGCAATTTGTATATTTTGACATTGATTTGATGATTATATATAGATGAGTTTGCTCCACATGGTGTGTAAAAAAATTTATTTGATGCATGTATGAGAATGTTTCATGCGTTTTGTCGATGGTATTGAAATTTGATGTATATATAGATGTTGTTGATGAAGTTTTGCATATGTGTTGATGGTATTATGATGATAGATATTGATAACTATGTCATTATGCAAGGAAAAGAGGCAGGCGCCACCAAAAATTTGCAAAAAACAAAGAAATGGCCTAGGATAACCAATGGGAGAGAGGTGACTGATATCGGTTAGGTAACCGATATCGGTTATGCTAAAACGAGCTTTTCTAAAAATAGAAAAGCTTGGGAGGTAACTTAAGTTCTTATTTTTAGAGTCATGCAACAAGTTAAATACGAGAATGCAACGTTGTTGACAGCTTATACAGGTAATTGCATGGGAGAATTGAGTGATAAGGGGGAAAGAGACAGGTAAAGTAATCATGGGCTTAGATTAAGAAGGCAGAAAGGCAAGTTATATTGAAGAGGGTGGTGAACATGGCTGAACAAGGAGAAGCATCCAACGGGTAGAGAAGAGAGGGAAGACAGATTCCACCTCAAGCTGCTGCATCCCAAGAGGGATAATTTTTGGTTGAAATTCAATTCTTGCATGTTTATGAATAGGATGAGAGAAGGTAAGTGGGTAGAGATGAAAAAGAAAAGGTAATAGGCAAGGGTTTGGGATGGGGTGAGTGTTATGCGATAGGTAATCAGGGGTTTCGGGTATGTTTGTGGGTACAAAGAGGGGTAAACGAGTGAATAATTATTATAGGTGGTGTTTTTAAGCAGGGTGTATAGAATTGACAATGACCGATATCATTTAGAGATAACCGATATTGGGTAGGTAACCGGTATCGGTTATCTATAACCGATATTGGTTACTATGTAAAATTCTAGAATGTGATAAAAAACACCTGGGGATTTTATTTATTGATTTGTTGTTTGTTGATTTGATGTATGCAGGCAGAGGTAAGGTTGAGGATGAATGATAGGGTGCCAGCTTTGTTGTCACGGGTCTGAGCGGATGTAACACCAACTGAGTGGGCATTAATAAGCCATGTGGGGTTAAGTGGAATCTACTATTATTCCACAAATCGCATGCAATCATGTTATGTTGTAAGCATTGATTGAGAGATGGAATCCAGAAAATAATACCTTCTATCTGCCAACAGGGGAGATGACAGTGACGTTAGAAGACATGTTCCAAATTTTGAGACTCCCAATTACAGGAAGACCAGTGTATTAGGTAGGGCTTAATATGGCGCGGGGAGTGATAACAGTAGTATTTGGTCCAGCTGCACGATATTTGACACAGCGAGGTTTGACATTCACTTATGGTATAATGTTTGTAGCACACCCTGAGGCAGCAAGGTTGGGAGTGGTATTAATGATAGTGGTGGGGTATTATGCATTACCGAGGGCAGATGGGGGAAGATTTCTAAAATCATTGATGTGTATTATTTGGGAAATGATAGAAAGGAGCGTGACTTTCACATGGGTACCCACATATCTGGAAGAGCTATATAGGGGTTTATGGGCCTATAGGTAAAATCACAGGACTACACTAGATTGTGCATACTTATTACATTGTTGGGCCTATGAGCACATTGTGTGTGTATGACCAATAAGCCGACCAATCCAAGGAGGAGAGACAGGAGTGCAGAGGTTGGGATTCAGACGATGGGTCCAGATAGAGCAAGAGGTGAGATCTGAGGCCATGATAGATGACGTCAAGTATTATAGGTAGATGTGGGAGATGGTGACGATTGCGGATATCTATTGGAGGCCTTACGAGAACTCTATGGTGACGAAGAACATAGCTGAGGATTTGAGGGGTGTAGAGTGATTGAGGTGGATCGCAGGACACAGGCCAGGTGAATACGAGAGGATTCCTTTAGATCACATGCGGCGATAATTTGGATTTGTTCAGGATATACCCATGGCTTATAGACCATACATGAGGATCGATGCCGAGGTAGCATTCTCACCTCCCCAGATGACACCTCCAGAAGGACCAAAAGAGACAACAATCGATCGCAGGGTAATGGATGCAGGAGTGACAGAGGCTTATAGATTATGGTGGGTAGCAGAGCTGCGAGGTACATGTGAGAGGGGACGATCATCCTAACATAGCTATGATTGCAGTGGAGAGAGATCACCTGTAGGGTTTAGTTCACCAGCTTCAAACGCAAGTGAATTAGACAATGGGATTGTTACCAGTTTCGCAGTCACGAATGGAGAGACTAGAGGCGATATTCCTCCATGCGAGAGGGTGTATTCATATCTTATAGGAGAGATTGGTGGATCAGTGGGAGGAACCAATAGCAGTGGCACCTTTTAGGATGGAGAGGCCAGGTGAGTGGTGTCAATGATCATGATCACCACTTGGTTTGGGATGCGGCGCAAGGGTCTAAGTGAATTTCATAGGGGTAGAAAAATAAGGATGCCAACCTGCGCGTCGATGATAGAGAAGATGTATTTGTTTAACATATAAATAAGACTAAATATGTATGTTGATTTGAGTTTACAATAATAATAAGAATGTTTGTGTTTTGAATGTTTTGAATTGATAAAAGACCAAGGTGAGTGTTATCAATATAAATATGCGAAATCATTTATATTTTAACAACACATGATAGGTTATGGTAGGGGATGGTCAAGCTAACCTTGGGAGACCCCATGTCTCCTAAGTGTTGCCTACATAGCCCATTGCACAAAGCAAGGAGGGGCCTCAGACCGATGTAGTTCTCCCTCAGGACCAGGGAGAGATGAATTTAGGTAATTTAGTTGTGTGTAGGTAATTTGTTGGTTGGTAAAAATTTTGATATTGGTAGGGTAAGGTTGTTGGAGTTGGTAAGGTATAGGTGAAGTGAGGCTTAGCTTACCCAAGCATAAGGGAACCATGTCCTGATTAAGGTCAACATATAATCCCAGATTTGGGTAAAAGAGGCAAAAATGTCCCATAGTTGGAAAGAGCTAAACAAATCACGTATTATCATAGGATGAGCTTGAATCTCTAGGTACCTTGCATAGGCGAGAAGTCAATAGGTGAAAAGAGTTGTATAATCACAGTATATCAGATATACGTAAGTCCCTTGAGTTTTTTTATTGTGAAGAATGGTTAGGTGAGGTGGATGGTATGGCTGGGGCGCAGAGAACTTGTTATAAGGTGATTATTCTGACGAAAGAGAACCAAACCTGAATAGACAAGTCCATGACTCAAAAGTGCTTTTGAATATTGCTTTTATTTTTCTAGATATAGACTGATCGATGCGGGAAGTCTATATGGGATATGCATTTTGTTGTTCTTGAGGTCTTCACGAAGCTGATCAATGCGAGAAGCTTCTGATAGAGGCTGACTTTTTATAGCTTTCCTTCAAGGGAGTAGTCTATTTATAGTAGCAGACGCGGCTTTTGTGTATAGCTGTCCTTCGAGGGAGAAGTCTATTTATAATAGCAGGTGTGGATTTGCACATAGCTATCTTTCAAGGGAGCATTCTATATATAACTTATAGGTCTAGATGTCTGTTTGGCATGAAGCATATAGTTTTGCAGGAAGTTTGACTCAAGAATATCCCATAATTGTATAATTGAGAACTTGTTATTTTGATACTTTTAAGTCATGGACCAGACTAAAAAGGATAAGGTATCTTTAAGAGGAGGTGATGATCAAACTACGTGAGGTTAATTCTACTTTGAGATGCATGAAACAAGGTGTATGAGGTGGTAAATGAGCCCAAGGGATGAGCGCAAGGTAGATAAGAAGTGATGTAACACTAAATTCAATAGTAGAATGGTTGGAGATGCAAGGAATTAAGGGGTTCAGGCTCAAGTTTACCATTAAGTGAAGCTAAATGGTAAGTTCCTGATCCGTAAGTGTGAGTGATAATGTAAGGCCCAATCCAATTAGGAGAAAATTTTCCACGTTTGCTCTTTTCTAGTTTGGTCACATGTTGATTCTCTTTGAGGACAAGATCGCCAATCTGAAAGCTACTATTAGTGCAAAATCACAGCACCCCTGGATACACATCAGGCTTCTAGGTTGATGTTCAGGCATCCAGTGTGATTGCACAACATGGAAACCTCTCTCCAGAGTGTGAGGACTTGTGAAACTGAGAGAGGAATCTCCAGAGAAGGCTGGTTCCTACTCCTAAACTACCTGCCACAAGCTATTCCAGTGCAGGCAAGCTAATCTAATCCTAATCTAACCGTGCCAAGGAGACAGAGAGAGAGAGAGAAGGGAAAAACAGCTTTTCTTTGCCTACACTAAAACGGTGATACACCAGAATAGTGTTTTTCCTTTGTTTATTGTTTAGGAGAATGTTGGACATCTATCAAAATTGCCATGGGACAAAGAGAGGTGAGCAATGGGAAGGATGGACAGATGCATCACAGGCCCAAGGATAGATTTCACACAGAAAATGTCCCAAAACTCCATGAACATAGCTCCAAACCTACAATGAACATTCAAACATGCACAAATACCTGCAATGAAGAGAGGCAAGAAGAGGACAAGAAAAAACGAGGAAGGATGGACAGATGCATCACAAAACACATTTTGTTGCTCCAGAAGTTTGCACAGAACATCATTCCATTAGTAAAAGGCAAAAACGCCATTACAGAGCAAAGGAGGTTCGAACTCCATTTTCAACCCTAGAGAAGAAAAGAAGGGAGGGCAGAGCAGAAAGAATGAACAACTTCTTTTCAAAATGAGCCAAATCTGGCTTTTACATTGCATGGGTCGAGCCCAGGGGAAAGAAACATAGGAAAACGTGCAAGCCCATTCCTCATGACTCCAGGTGCACGAAAGAACGAGGAGATCATGAGGGGGGACCTTACAAACCCATACCCTATTACTTTGACCAGATTACAGGCGAATGCTAGACCCATTCTGCATTAAATCTGGTCGCTTCAGGAATGTCATTTCTGGCCATGAACACGCGTCAGAGCTATTTCTTGATAGTTTCTAAGAAACTAGATATACCCAAACTTCTGAGATTGATCCCAGAATCGTGTAGAGAATTTCACCGAGCTTTTCGTTGATATAGAAGAACGTGTAAATCCGAGCTCTGGAAATCAAAAGTTATGGTCGATCTGAAGAATTAGGGCACAAAACAGGTGAAAACATGTTTTGAAATCTTTCCCGCGCTCTGCCACGTGGCACGTGCTGATTGGACGAGCAATTCTCTCTCCTCCATCTTTTTGGCGGGCTGTCCTTTGAAATTTTGACTTTTTGATGATTTTGGGACTCTTTTTGTTTTCCCGTATGACTCCCGCCATTTGGATGACACGTGGCATGATCTATGTTGGAGGACAGGGTGCAGGGCTTCCTTTACTTTTACAGCCTTTTTGGGGACACTCGGCCAAATTCTCTAACTTTCCCAACCCAGAGCTCCGCACTTTACTGCTCTAGTTGAGACACATGTCCCAATTCCTATTGGCTCGGGACCAGCAAACTCAGAACCTTGCCCATTTGAATTTTGACTTTTCTCCTTCGAGACAAACGTGGCGTGATCTCATTGGTTCTCGGCCCTGCCGGCTCTTTCGCGCCCTTACGCGTCTTTTTGTCCCAGATGGCACAGAACTCCTTGTGCTGATTTCGGGTGAGAACTGGCTGGTTCACGTCCATTTGTCCCAAATGTCCCACTTATGCTTACTGGACTGGGATCGACCTTTTTCACCCGGTTCGGATGGTTCGCGTACTCGTGGCAACCAAGAGTCTATGGTTGTCCCATTGTGTTTCAGACTGTTTGTGTCCATTTCGCCCGGTTCGGCGCTGGCTTCGCGCCTTTTTGTCCCAGATGTCCCGAACTGTCCCTCTCAGTAGTTAGCCAATTTTTCCTCTCGGTCAAACCTAGCAATCCGCGCCCGGCCGCGTACTTCTGTCCCAGATGTCCCATTTCTGTTTGGGCCGCCTGGAGGCTTTTCTGGCCGATCCACGAAACTTCCCATACATTCGTTCCAATTGTCCCATTTCTATTTGAATCCGCCTAGAGGCTTTTCGGCCGATCAGCGCCTTCCGCATACATTCGTATCTAATTGTCCCAAAGGTGACCCTGAGCAGGACTTAGCCAATTTTCACGATTTTTCCACTGGATCAATCTTACTTGCCTTTCTAGTTTGTCTTTTCCCGCATTTTCTCAGAGCTTGCTCCTAACTACGGCACGACCTAGACGGGAGTTAGAAAAATATCTGAGAGTCACCTCAGAAACATGATGTTTGCTCTGAATCAATCAATGTGCCTGGGACTTGAATATTCTGATGCATGTTATCAAAATTACCCAAGGGGGGTGAAATTTGGATAACAGGTACACTCATGAATTCGCTTATCATAAGCACGCTTGATGCACTTTTGATAGATTTGAAGGTGGTCAAGAGCTGTAAGACGATGCTCGTCAAAAAGCTCTAATTGGGCTAACCGCTCTTGGCAGAAATCATCATTGGTGAGAATATCCTGGAGAGATATTCTTAGGGAGGGGATTTGTATTTTGAGAGGCAAGATAGCCTTGGTACCATATACCAAAGAGAATGGTGTGGCATTAGTGGAGGTACAAATGCTAGTATGATAAGGCCAAAGGGTAAAGGGGATGTGATCAGGCCAATTGTTTCTAGAATCGTTAACGAATTTCATGAGAATTTTGGTTAGGGTTTTGTTAGAAGATTCAGCTTGACCATTTTCTTATGGATATTACGATGATGAGAAGCTAAGTTTGATACCAAAGTTGTCACAAAGGTCTTGTAACAACTTATTTTTGAAGTATTTTCCATTATCTGTTATCAGGTGATGAGGAACACCAAAACGACAGATAATGTGATGGTTGATGAACTCTACGATTTTTCATTTTTTGGTTGAAATGAGTGGAATGGCCTCCACCGATTTAGTGTAATATTTGGTTGTTGTGATTATCCAATGGTGACGTTGCGAAGAAGGCGGGTGAATCTCACCAATAAGGTCTAAACCCCATTGTGAGAAAGGCCAATGATCTCATGCGACCTGTAGTGGGTGGCTAGGAGTATGTTGAAGGTTGGCATGTTGTTGACACATAACACAATGCTTAATATATTCGCAGTAGTATTTATTAAGATTAGGCTAATAATATCCTAGGTGAAGGATCCGCTTGGCCATGGTGAGGCCACTAAAGTTCCCGCCATAAATTCTGTCGTGGATTTGTTGGGTGGTATGAGCGACTTCAGCACTGGTTAGACAGTGAAGGAGGATACCATCAAAGCCACGTTTAAAGAGGAGTCCCCCCATGACGACATAACGAGAAACACTTTTAAGAAAAGCACGTTTGCCATTACTAGTAAGGTCAGGTGGTAGAACAAAGGTTGTAAGGTAGTCGTGAAACTGGTGATACTAGGTATCCTGTGAATCAATAGATACATTATGTACCATACAAACATCTGAAACTAAGTAAGATGGGGCAAAGAGTTGTTAGACCAAGACAAATATGTCTGAGTTAGTTGGTGAGGGCGGAATTTGTGAGGCCAAGCAAGCCATAGTATCTGCAAATTTATTAGTTGAGCGGGGAATGGTTTGGATAGAATAATGAGAAAATAAGGTCAAAAGTGAATTTACGTAATGTTTGTACTTTTTAAGTTCCTCATTTTTACATTGGTAGATGCCCGTAACTTGATTGACTACCAATTGAGAGTCACCAAAAATGTTAATAGACTTTACACATAAGTGTAACACAACCTGGAGACCCAAAACAAGGGCCTCATATTCTGCTGTATTATTAGTGCAGGGGAAATTGAGCCGGAATGAAAGAGGAATAGGTTCAGTATCAAGAGGAATGAGAACAACTCCTGCCGCTCTGCCATGCTGGCATTTAGATCCATTGAAGAAGAGGGTCATTGGATAAGACACATCACTAAGTGAAAGAGTTGCGATGAGTTCATCAGGGAAAGTAAAATTGGTAAATTGTTCCCCAGGTAAAGGGGCTTCCATGAGTTGGTCTACAATAGTTTGTCCTTTGACTGATTTTTGGTGTACAAACTCAAGGTTGAGGTCGGCGAGTAGCATAAGCCATCGGGCGATGCGTTGGTTTAGATGAGGTTTGGCGTACATATAATGTATGGGGTCAGCGTTGGTGATGACAAAAGTTTTGTGATTCAAGAGGTAATGTCAGAGTTTGGTGGCCACAAATGATAGGGCTAGGCACAAATTTTCTATGTGTGTATACCTAGTCTCGTAATCCAAGAGAGTATGGCTTATGTAATAAACTGCTTGTTCTCTATGCTCAGAGTCACGATGTGCGAGCATGGCTCCTACAACATGGTCAGTGGTAGAAAGGTAAAGGTAGAAAGGGCACTCGTCCTGAGGTGGGATAAGCACGGGTGGCTGCAAGAGATAAGATTTAAGAGCCTCAAAGGCTTGGTGGCATTCCTTGCTCCATTGAAAGACAATGTCTTTTTTAAGGAGATGATGAAAAGGTTGACATCGGTCTAAAAGTTGTGAAATGAAATGTTGGATAGATTGGAGTTTTCCCTGCAAACTACGTAATTGTTTGAGGTTAGTGGGTGGGGGCATTTCTAGGATTGCTTTGAGTTTAGCTGGGTCGACCTCAATGCCACACAAAGAGACAATAAAGCCAAGGAGTTTTCCCAAAAGGACACCAAAGACACATTTCTTTGGTTGAAGACAAACACAGTATTGTAACAAGCGATCAAAAATAATGGTTAAAACATCGAGATGTTCACTACGATGTTTGGATTTTCCAAGAAGATCATCGACATAATCCTCGAGGATAGTGTGCATAATGTCATAAAAAATGTAAGTCATAGCCCGCTGATAGGTCGCACCAGTATTCTTAAGGCCAAACAGCATGACACGATAGCAGAAGGTTCCCCAAGGAGTAATAAAGGTGGTTTTATGTTGATCGGCCGGGGCTACCAAAATTTGATTGTATTCCGAGAAGCCATCCATGAGAGAAAGCATCTCATGGCCTGCAGTGAGATCAACAAGTTGATCAATACTAGGTAGGGGGAAGTCATCATTTAGGCAAGTGAGGTTAAGGTCCTGGAAATCTATACATATCTGAAGTCCCCCTATCACTTTAGTGACAGGTACGATGTTAGAAATCCATTGAGGATAGTCAATAGGTAAGATGAAGGAAACAGAAAGGAGTTGTTGAAGCTCTTCTTTGACCAAGAGGGCAATTCGTGGATGCATTTTTCTCATTTTCTATTTAACTGGTTTGGATTTTGGTTTCAGAGTAATGTTATGGACAACAATGTCAGGATCGATTCTTGGCATGTCAGCATAGGACCAAACGAAAGCTTGGTTGCGGGCATGGAGGAAAGTAGTGAAGGTAATTTGTTCTGATGCGTTAAGAGATTGTCTGATCTTCACAATGTGAGGGTCATCTTCTGTGTGGATGTTGATTTCTATAGTCGACTCATTCAACATGGTTTGAGTTTTAGATGGTAAGGCGCATTGAATATAAGAGTCATCCGCGCCAAGGTAAGTGAGGATGGAGTTGTCATCCTAGCACTCAACAATATTAATTGAAGGTGAGTCTTCTTTGATCATTTCTGGATACAGAAGGGGAAGAGAAGATGGGTCTTCATTATCACGTTGATAAGTGAGAGGACCCAGGAAGATAGCATTTACGAAAAAAAAAAAAGTTAGGAGGGATAGATTCCGGGTCTATCGACTCTGTGGGTGAAGATGGCAAAATAGGTGATGATGGTTCAGAAGAGGTAATGTCATTTTCTTTCCAGATACAACTGAGATGAGGTTTCTTTGGTGCAAGTGTTTCAAAAAATTCAAGACCACTACGATCTTTGTGTTTACGTGTAGTCACAGGAATGATTGTATGTTGACCTTGTTCATAAAGACTGAAACCAAAACCTTTCCAAGCACAGCGAGTCAAGAAGGTGAGGGCGAAATGATGATTTGTTAGATATTAAAAATCGGATTGGAAGGGAACCACACCAAGGGGATGTTCAGGGGTAACGGAGGATGCATCAACACCCCCATACGTTAGGTTGGTGTGGTAATTAGGTGGTCCATAGGAGATCACCTCCCCCACATGATTGTCATAGGCAGGATGTGCATGTAACTATCTGTACTCCTATGGGGTATGGAAAGTGCTAACATTATATAGGTGATACTCCCCTAGCGTAAGGCATTGAAAAACATCTACCAAGGGATCTGAGGTTGGGATGTTGTCCGTGGGGAAGGAAGTGGTATTTGTGGTAGTGGTTTCATTGGTTGAAGGTGTAGGTGCGGCTAAGGTGGATGGTTGAGGTGTGGGTGAAGTAGATGGTTAGGTTGGATGAATGGGTGCCTTAACTGGTACAAGCACATCATTAGGGTGATATAACATATTGTAGGTTTTGAAGGGGGGAGCGTCAGCTTTTACAGTGTATGACTTCCCCTCATACTCGAATTTTATGCATCTATGTAAGGTGGAGGGAACGCATCCCATAGCCCAGATCCAAGGGCGGCCTAACAACATGTTGTATTGGAATTCTCCCTCAAGGACATAGAAGAGTTCGGGTAAGGTACGTGGCCCTACAAAAATGTTAAGGATCACGGTGTCTAAAGTAGAAGTAATAGCATCATTGAATGAATGCAACATGGTGGGGTTGGCACACATGCAGCTAGAAGGGATATTCATTTGTTGGAAGGCTTTGGAAGAGATGATGTTTAGGCTAGCACCCCCGTAAATCATAACAAGACATACTCAGATGTCCCTAATGTAAGCTGATATGAAAAGAGTGGGGTCAGGATCTTCTACACCAAAGACAACAATTTCATCTTCGGAGAAACTGACAGCAGCGGCTTGTTATATAGGGATAAAAGTGGTAGATTGTTTGGTGAGAGAAGCAATGTGGTTAGGTGTTAAGATGGAGGCAACGGGAAAGGTTTCGTTAGGTAGGACCTCTATCCCTTGAAGGATTTCAATGAGAGCTTATTGATGAGATTCAAAGGTTTGAATGAGATCATACGGTGTCATTTTTACAGGTGATTGGTGAAGTTGTTTGATCATGGTACGATGGGAAACTCCATCAGAGAAGGGGTAGGCAGGTCCATGAATAACCACTTTAGGTGGTGGTGTGATCGGGATGGGGGATGGAGAAAGAGAGGCTACAGGTGTGCTTTCTTTAGCTTTCCCATTGTTTTTCTGCCTGCGAGTAGCAATACTAATCATGTTGATCTCGTGAACATGAGAGGAGGAAGATGGCAGGGATAAGTCATTTTCTTCAAGAGGTGGGGTTGCAATAATGATAGATCTTGGTGAGGTGGGGATAGGTGGTATAGGAGAGGGGATTGAAGCTAAAGGTTTCTCCCTTTGTAATTTTTCTTTCTTAACCTTTCTATCCAAGATAGGTGACTGACGAAGAATGGCTTTCAAAGATTTACATCCCTCCACATCATGTCTTAGTGTGCGGTGGTAAGCTTAGATTTTAGACTCATCATAACCTATAGGTCGAGGTTTAGATGGATCATAGGGTCTGAATGGAGGTAGGGAAATGGTCACATTCTCCACCAACATATCAAGGATCTTGGCGTAAGATCCTTTGAGCAGGTCAAAGTTAGAGGAAGATGAGGCTATTGATTGGGTGGGTTTTGGTAATGGTTGGGTATGGTTGGTTCGTACGGGTGGTGGTTTAGACAAGGGGTTTTGATAATTGGATTTAACTAAATGTGACTTCTTCGGCGTAGAAGTCATGTTTAGCTGGTTAGATGATGAGCCCATAGATGACGTGGTGGCAGGAAACAACCACGGGGAAAGAGGAGTGACAGCAAATAAATCCTTTGATGATGGAGTTTGTTTAGGGTTGGTAGGTGGACAGGATACTTGGGGTGATGGTGTTGATACACCCGTGGATCTCTGTATGGGTGCAGAAGGTATGATGTATTGAGGCAAGGTGGAGGGGTGAGGTCCCAATATAGAAGGTAGGTGTGACGGCGAGGGTTTTAGTTGTGACAGAGGCATAGATTGAACTTGAGGAGATTGGGTCTGTCTCCTAGGTGGATGGACGGCTTTATTTTTGGATAAATGTAACCCTTTAGGTGGGTTTGTTAAGCTAGATATTGGTGAAGTCCCAAGCATAGGGGAAGGTTTGGTTAGGTTAATAGAGGTGGATGAGGTATTTGGTAGAGATGAGGGGGGTGAAGATGAGGACATAGGCATTTTGAGCTTTTGTAAACACCTCGGGTATATGGTAGAGGTGTCTGGATCGGTCATCTGCATTTGAGTAGAGCATGGTGTACTCAAACGCTCCCATAGGACTCTTCTATCTTCTGAGGGATGACACTCTTCACATGTGAACAGGAACCTTGGTATGGAAGAAAGATGGGTTGTGATCCAGGTCCACTGTGGGTGTGATACAGGGGTAAATTAGGCAATGTATCAATGGGTACTAAGAGGTCAACCGGTCACTGGAAAGATTTAGGTGATGAACAACTAATAGGTAGGAGGGCATGTTCGATGGGATCCATTATGATTGAGGAGTTTGGTGATGTAGGCTCAAGGGTTTTCTCCTCTAAGGGTGACAGAAAAAGTGGCAAGCCTTCTTCTGTTGCAGTAAGAGTGGTGGAAGGAGATGTTTGGGAAATAGATAAGTTAGATAACATCCGCTCACAGTCTTGCAGGGATGTGGTGTAAGAAGACTCATTCGTGAGAAGAGGACTCTGGGCGGTTAATTCCTTTATGGGTAAAGGAATGGCAAGGTTATCATCTTGTCTTGATAGGGGTGTAGGGGGTGTGGATCCCTGCGTTAGTAAAGAGGCCTGATTCAGAATTTCCTCTATAGAAGCTTTTGGTTGGGAGTTGAAAACTGCATGGATTTCATGAACACTCTTCTCCTCGGCTGAGGTATCTTGATTTTTGTTACTGTTAGATGCATGGTTTGGAAATGTTTTGTTGAATATTTTTAAATTCAATTAACGGGGGCATTAGGATTGTCGAGAGTTATATCCCCTGCATCAACCATTTCTTGCACTATGTTTTTCAACATCTTGCAGTTTTCGTGACTGTGTCCCTTCACGCGATGGAAGTTACAGAAGTCATTTTCTTTATACCAAGAAGGAATAACACAGGTGGAATCAAACCTGGAGTGAGGTTTAACAGGAGGCAAGGTGATAGCTCCTGCTTTAAGAAATTTTTCTAAGATCACACCATAAGTTTCTCCCAAGGGAGTATAGTTGATGGGCTCGACTTTATACTTATAGGTGGCTTTCGGCTGGGTATTAGACAGTGCTTGAGATTTGACCATCACAGCGTGTACCGACCCTTTTGATTTCGAAGCAACCGATGTGTGAGAATTGGTGGTGTTAGGTTTGGTGGTAGAGTCTTGGGTCCGGAAATTTGAGCTTTTGTTGCGTAACCTCAATTTCTCTTCCTCTAAGGCTCAAATCTCTAGTTTTCGAGCCATAGTAAAGGCCTCATCAAAGGTGTGGAAAGTTTGAATTTGGAGGGTGGGAGAAATGTGTTTAGCACAGGCCCGCATAAAGAGTTCAATGAGCTCGGCCTGAGGTGAGGCGTAAGTAAGTTGGTTGATGAGGCCCCACCATTGTCCAACGAAATCTGCGATAGACTTGTCTTCAAATTGTCGGATGGCATAGAGGTCGGTAATGGATACTTTCTTGGCAATATTGATGGAGAAGTGATCCAAGAAAGATTGGGATAACTGGTTAAAGGAGAATATTGAATGCTGGGTTAAAGCACTATACCACTCCAAGGCAGGTCCTGATAAGGACATGGGAAAGGTACGAAGTAGTAGGGCATCGTCATGAACAATCAGATAGCAGGCATGTCTGAACGATTGCAAGTGTTGTTGAGGGTCCTCCTTACTATTAAAGTGAGTAAATTTTGGTAATTCCCATTGAGGAGGATATGTATGAAGGGGGACAGAAGGGTGAATAGGCTCCCGACAAACTTTCTCGTATGTCAGGGTGTTACAACTTCCTGAAATAGAAGCCTTAAGATTTTGCATCTTGTCCATCATCTGTTTGATTAAATCATTGGTTGGGTTAGATGATGGTGTTGTCATTGTAAACAGAGGAGGATTGGTCCAAGAGCCACTACTAGACAATGATGGGATTGAATGTTGATAAGATAATGGTGATGAATGTGTTGGGGCAGCTGAATAAGGGTGTCCTATATAAGAGGTTGAGGCCACCGGATGAATTTGTGGAAATGAAAAGGTGGGTGGAACTTGTAAGGGAAAGCTCGTGTGTATAGGTGGCAGAGAGCAAGTGATGAAAGAGGCAACCTGCGAGAGAGATGAGGTAGGGGTAGTGGACGGTAGTGATATGTGGGGTCCCAGATTAACCAGAGTAAAACCAATCAGTGCAGTATGAACCACCGAAGCTACTGAGCTGGGAGACGGGGCTAAGGATGAAGATGGTGAGGTGGAGTTATTAGGTGGGGAAGGGGCTAAGTGAGCAGCAATACTAATAGGCATACCAATAAGGAGCTAACCGTCGGGTGCACGCTCAGGGGTATGAGACATATAATATTGTACGGCACTAGGATTAGCATCCAAAAATTTGGCAAATTCCTTATCTCCTACAGGGATCTTGGGAAAATTACTGGTATCTGTAGGATTCCCCATAGGATGCGAAAGGGGTGACTCAGGCAAAGGCATGGAACATGCATGTGAAACCATGGCTGCTGCTTGTTTCTAGGAGATAAAAACCATGTTAAATAGGACACAACAGGGATTTAATCAATCTAGAATGAAAATAGCAACAAAATGTTGGAATTGATAGGTTGTTGGTGTGTCAAGAACTATTAAACATAGTAACCGATATCGGTCAAATAACCGATGTTGGTCAGAATGTAACCGGCGTCGGTCAGTTAACCGATGTCGGTAGTATGGGACCGGTGTCGGTCACTGTGAAAGAAAAGAGAGGATGTAAGAAGCTGCTGGTTTGGGGATAACAATGCTTAATATACCTACCAAACTATCTTGAAGTGATCACTGAAACAGTGTATGACAGAGAAACAGAACTAAAAACAAGCAAGATGCACAAGCAAATCAATAGACTAACCCTAGGATTAGTTTTAATCACTTTGGGCTTATGCTTAGACGCCAGATGATGTCAATCCTAAACGAAAGACCTAAGGGAGATGTCAAGTTTTTTGTGGCTCATAAGGCTACCTCAATCGGGCGGAGGAATACCGCGGAAAGGGGGGAGGTTTGAGCTGTTGTATTGATTATGATGTGATTTGGTATGTGTTGTGCAGTGAGAGTAAGATTAATTTCTCGTCAATACCGTGGATATCACCCCCACGTGTACGACCTGTTACTTAATCTACGTTCACTAGAATTAAAAACAACAAGCAAGAATGTGATGCACGTGTTTTAAACCCAAATCGAAAATGATATTCGATGAAGCAAAGAAGATGACTTTCACTAAATGCAAAGATATGAAAGCAAGACAAATTCTTTTACCAAAATGACAAAATATTTTGTGAATATTTAGAAGAAAGAAACAGCAAGTATGCTCCCTATATGAAAGCAAGCAAGAAAGAAAGAAACCCGAAATGGGTCCCACCGGGCGTGCCAAAATGTTTCACACATAATGTTTCCGTTCTAGAATAGAGTTGCTTCTATCCTTTCATTCTCTTGAGAAACAGATAAGGGTTAGGGCTAGGAGGAATACCTGTTGAATGTTGGGAAGGTGTGCGCGTACCATAGAGAGATCAGATCGATTGTGAAGAACTCCTTTTTGTCTGGGAAGGACTACTTGTAAGTAAGAATACAAGACCACAAAATTTTAGTTAGATAATAAATGAGGGAAATGCCTTGGGCCCAGGAAATATTAGACTTCCTTTCGAAGGTGGTCAGTTCCCCATTTAATATGAATTAAAGAAAAATGATAACAAAGAACTACAAGATAATACTTACTGGTTCCTGATGAAGATACAAGTCCAAGGAATGTGGTGGCGACAGTAAGGCTTAGTTGGGATGATCTGGTATTAGAAAGCAAGTTGATGAAGCTATCCTTAGTCTTTTCCAACGCTTGAACGAGGGTGACAGTGATCCAGTTGCTCAGTTGTAGTCTTCGGCTCAATGTTCTTCTCAGTAACCTCTTCTGCTTTCCTTCACTTCTCTTTTTTTTTTTGCCCAAATGAGTTCCAGACCCTTTCTTTTTGGTTGGGGGAGGTCATTAACAGGGAACTGATGGTAGTTACGTAACCGATGGCGGTCGAGTAGGAACTGATGTCGGTTAGGTCAAAGTGGTTATTTTTAGTAAAACAACCATGTTTCCCTCCTTTTCTCCCAAGGGATCAGTTGTGGGCTTGGTCAAGTTATTATTAGGTTTGTTTTGATTGCGGGTGAGGGGTGATGAGTCATGGGTGTGAGTCTGGACCAAGTCATAGGTCTTAACTAGGCTGATTTAGGGTTAGGGCTAGGTCATGATGAGGTGGCAAGGTGAGGTGGCGGGGGTGGAGATGTGGATTTATTAATTATATGGTAATTAATAAATCATTGGGTGTGTAAGGTTTTAGGTGGTGAGGTAGGATTAGGTTACGGGAGGAGATACGGGGTAAAGGGCGTCGTAAGACCCAAATTTGGTGTCTAAACCCTAAGCCCTAAACCCTAAACCCTAAACCTTAAACCATGAGCCCTAAACCCTAAACCCTAAATCCAAATCCCTGATCTCTAACCCCTAAACCTTAAACCCGTAGCTCCAAACCCCAAACCTTAAGCCATAAACCCTGAACCATGAACCCTAAACCCTAAGCCTTGAACCATACACCCTAATCCCTGAGTGATAAACCCTAAACCTTAAACCTTAAACCATGAGCCATAAACCCTAAACCCTAAATCTAGAGCCCTGAGCTCTAACCCCTAAAGCTTAAACTTGTAACTCTAAACCCTGAGCCTGAAACCATGCACCCTAAACCTTAAGCCCTTAACCTTAAACCCTAAACCCTAAGCCTTAAACCCCACACCCTGATCCCTTAGCCCTAAATCCTAAACCATGTACCCTAAGCCCTAAACCCTGAACCCTAAACTCTTAGCCCTAAATCATAAACCCTAAACCCTAAACCCTAAGCCCTAAACCCTAAACTATGAGTCCTCAATGTTAAACCCTAAAACCTAAAATCTAAACCCTAAAACTTGACCCTTAAACCCTAAACCGTAAACCCTAAACATTTAATCCTAAACCCTAAACCCTGAGCCCTAAACACTAAACCCTAAACCCTAAACTTTGTGACCTAAACCCTTAACCCTCAACCCTTATCCCTAATACCTAAACTCTAAACCCTAAACCCTAAAACCAAAATAATAAACCATGAACACTAATTCTTGAACCCTGAACCCTATACCCTATACCCTAAACCCTAAACCCTAAACCTTGAACCCTGAGCCCTAAACACGAAATCCATATCCCTAAGCTCTAACCCCTAAATCTCATATATTTCCAGTAGGTCTCATGAGTGAGTTCATATTTTTTAATATCAATATTAGGACCATATTTCCTAGTCTTGTTCCTAGAACCATCATTGAGTCTACTTGTGAAACTACCTTGTTTATGAGAGGTGGGACAAGTAACCAAATGAATATGACATCTACATTGTTCCTTGTAATGCATATTACACATCTTTTCCAAACTTGTTTCTCCCCACATATACTTTCTCTCTTGAATTTCAATTTCTTCACACTCTGAAACAAACTTTCACATTTCTCATATTTCCATGAATGGTATTATGCAAGTCAGGATGACCCATTGGAATATGGAAAAATAATCATTGCAATACAAAAATTAATCTCAATGGAAATGGAAGAGACAAATAATATACCAACGCGGAGGTGTAGGATCATAATCGAATTGCCTGCAGTATCCTCTCGTTTGGAGAAAGAGAAATCTCTTCTGCTCCTGGAATGGATAGAAATTTTCACAAAACTTCCTAAAGTGTTCAAAATAAGCATAAAAACTAGGGAATGGCTAAGAACACAAAGGGGTTATCAATTTCCTAATAAATATTTCTTTTTTAGTTATGAATGGGAATCTGTTGGCTTACGACTTAGTCACATTATATTCATTGATAATTCCTTCTATGATAAACTCATGGATGCTTTCAAAAGCGCCTTCAAAAAGATAGGGGTATTCATCAAGCCTAATGAAGGGTATTATGTGACTTCCAAAAAACTTGAAATTCATACATATTTAGAGGTCATAACATGAATTTACAAATATATCTATCTTAATAAATAGAAGCCAAGTAAGAGTGTCTCCTTATATCTAAGGATTGAGGACTATTAGGTTCTGTGATAAGATTGGACATTCGGGAATCATTGAGTGTCTTAATCATAATTTTGTTTCATCTAAAGAAACATTTTCAAACATTGGAGTAATGCATCTTTGAAAATAAACTTGAACCTCATAAATCCTCTCAAATGTCTAGATTATACAAGCACCACACATAAGCACCACACATATCAAGCTTTTTTCTTGGAATGAAACCTTTGTTCCCTATAGCTTACAACTAAAAATAATTATTCAAAAGAGCGTAAAAAATATTTCTTTGTACCAAATTTTTCTTGGATATATGGAATTTACCTCCTTCAAAATATCAACAAATGAAAGACATCAAATTATGATGATTCTCTTTGAATTTTCTACCTACAAAGCAGATGAACCCTTTTTAGTTGAATACTCTCTGTCAATACTAATAAGAATGGGTAAGACACAAAACATTATATTGAGTGAAATAGTTCCCATGTGATGGGAAAACGAAGATAGATTTATTGGGTAACATTTATTTGTACTGAATTTTTCTTAGATACTTGGAGTTTCCCTCCTTCAAAATATCAACAAATGAGAGGCATAAAATTGTAATGACTCATTTTGAATGTTCAACCTATAAAGCAGATGAACCCTTTTTAGTTGAATACTCTTTGTCAATACTAATAATAATGGGTAAGACACATAACATTACAATGAGTGAATGGGTGAGCCTAAACCCTTAGCCTTAAACCCTGATCCATAAAACCTAACCCCTAAACCCTGAGCCTTAAAACCTAAACCCTAAATCATGTGCCCTAAACTCTTAAACTTTTCCCTTAAACCTTAAACCTTAAACCAAAACCCTCAACCCTAAAACTTAAACCTTGAGCCCTAAACCCTAAACTATACTCCCTAAACCCTAAACTATTAACCCTTAAACCTAAACTCTAAACCCTAACCCTTGATGATAATCATATCCTGACTCTGTCATTGTACCCAAATCTCTCCAAATAACATGCTAAAATGAGCTATTCATGACATTGAAGTATTAAGGACCATCATGTGTGAAGTATTAAGGCATCATCTATCTCCATGAGATACATATGAGAAAAGACACGTGTGAGAATATTGAATTTGATTCCAGGAAATTATGATTTTAGAGCCAAGAAATGTGAAGGGGTGATCTTTATATGGAGCACTATGTTTCTTAGAATGAGCAATCATCTTAGTTCACTTGATGTAATTCACTTGGTACTATTCATAAAAACTCATTCAACACCTAGTAGTGTGATCAAACCTTAAGGAGGAGGCACATTACAATCACCTCATTTTTGCCATAGGATAGAAATCCCATTCAAGGAGAAATTATCTATCTACAAAGTGAGGATCTCATTTTAATAAGAAGTAGACAAGCATCATAGAGTTGATTCATGGTCACTAAAGTTAATTATAGACAAAATTTCAAAATTAGTACAAATTCAAGCATTGGTACAACCAAAATCCAATCTATAAGGTAAAAAGACCTACAAAATGACGATATGTTTTTGGAAAAAAAAGATAGACTAAAATATATATGGCCTAAAAGTTTTAGGTCATTACTGAAATTCTGAAAATGTGTAAGTACTAACCAAATTAGATTTTGATAAACTATCTTCTAGATTATAACTGTCAGAGCTACGAGACCACTCCCATTAGGTACAGAGTGACCCTAACTTCTTATATATACTAAAATAAATTTAAATATATAACACGTACGTGTTTTAGGTTCGTGAATTCTTGAGCCTAGCAAAACATAACATGATCACGTTTCGTTCATTTTTGGTTTTTTGACCACTTTTTGTCCCCCAGATTAGTGCACTTACCCAGGTTCCATAGGACATTTTTTCTAAAGAATCCCACAAAGAGGGAAGAGTACTTGTGTAAAGTATTTATCCACCTTGACATCTTTCAAAACAGAGATAGAAATTAATGAAAAATATCATATAAATTATCTAGCGACGTTAATATCGTCTAACCCTGAGGACCACATTGTTACATTTACATATCTGGTTCCAATGGTGTAGTAACAAAAACTCAAAATGGAATATACGTCTCATGCCCCCACTGTGTGTTGTAATAACTAAGTATTATTATGAAATTGTTGAATAATGCAAAGGAGAAGAAGACCCATGCCCCCATACCCTATATCTACAAATATATATGTGATGTACTGAAGAAGGAATGAAGTATTTATGCCCCCTGTATTCCACTTTGAATGATGTCATCTATATCTGAATCTATATTATAGGTCTATAAATATTTGTAAGAATATGGCAATGCTACAATTTTATATAATTTTTTTCCATGATGGAAACACACATATCCGTCCCTAGCGCAATATTGTTTCATTCCTTAATGGATGGTTTTATACCATTGTGAATCATGTCCTTATTATGTATATTTTCCTTCTAATGATCCATGCCCTATGAAAACTTATATCTAGTTCTTGTAATCTATTTGTACCATATGTATATATATAATACACTCCAATGAATTCCCGCTCTCTTAAGGTGCATGAGATATATATGTAGAGCATGTCTCATAAGAAATGATGTGTACCTATGTCAGATAAGTTTAATAATATGCATAGTATCACATGGATACTTGACATGGTATCCACTATTAAGATCATATTCCATCAAGAGTTTTTTACGGTGAAGACCATGGTTCACAAAGAAAGAAACATGCAACCATATAGAATTATAATAAGAATCATATGTAAGACAATTAAAGAACTAAAGCAAAAAAGTAGAATTATACGAGAAACAATATATAAATGAGTCATTTTGACCGGATACCAAAGTGTTACAATATAATTGCATTGAAGGTAGCCATGCCACACAAAGAATTAAATACATACATATAAACAATAAAACATACAATAGATGCATGAATCCACAAACATGAAACACAGAAGTATCACAACACAAGCAAGGCATGTAGGAGATATACAAAAATTAGTCAAGTACTCAATAAATCAAGCAATAAGGAGAGTTATAAATCATGTCGGTGAAAAATATATCGAACAGTAATCAAAAATCACATGTAACAAGATAAGTTAACACTACAAAAGACACATGTGTTAGTCATGTGTTAATCTAAAAGATGCACACACGCACGCACACACACACACACACACACATATATATGTGTATATATACATATGTATATATGTGTATATATAATATATATACATACACACACACATATATATACATACACATATATGTATATATATAGTTATATATACATATATATACATTTTATACACACACACACACACACACACACACACACACACACACACACACACACACACACACACATATATATATATATACATATACTATATATGTGTGTGTATGTATATATACATACATACATACATATATATATATATATATTATATATATATATATATATATATATATCTATATATATATAATGTATGGTGTGTGTACATATATATACAATATGTGTGTGTGTGTGTGATATATATGTCACACACCACACCACACACACACACACACATAAATACAACGTGTGTGTGTGTGTGTGTGTGGTGTGTGTGTGTGTGTGTGTGTGTGTGTGATTGAACATAATGAGTAAGTGAAAGTAATTGTAATGATAAAAAATGAACATTTATAGTGTGGGAAATTTATATGTATATACATAGATATACATGTGTGTGTGTATCATATATCTATAATATATATATATATATATATCTATATATATATATTATATATATATCTATATATATATATATATATATCTATATATACTACCTATACTACTATCTATATATATATATAATAGATATACATATACATATCATACATATATATATCATATACATATACATATATATAATATGTATGGTATGTATTGTATATGTATATGTATATGTAATGTATAGTATGTATATGTATATATATATATATAATATATATACATCCATACAACATACTACATACATACATACATACATACATCAATACATATACAATACATATCCATATGTGTGTGTGTGTGTGTGTGGTGTGTGTCATATGATATATTGTATAATGGTATAGATATATATGTGTATAGATACCTATGTCTTATGTGTATCATAATGAGATATTAACATACCACACACATAGAGAGACAGACACATAGAGGGGGAGAGAGAGGAGAGAGACAGAGAGAGACAGGGGAGACACACACACACACCCCCCCCCCCCCCCCCCCCTCCCCCATCACACACACCACACCAACACACACA
Organism: Taxus chinensis; assembly: GCA_019776745.2. NCBI lineage: Eukaryota > Viridiplantae > Streptophyta > Pinopsida > Cupressales > Taxaceae > Taxus > Taxus chinensis. The sequence goes on along the minus strand of CM034156.1, from coordinate 57,223,408 downwards.
CACCCACACACACACACACACAGAGAGAGAGAAGACAGAGACGAGAGAGGGGGGGGGAGGAGAGAGACAGACAGACCGACAGAGAGAGAGTCGAGAGAGAGAGAGAGATGAGAGAGAGAAGAGAGGAGAGGAGAAGAGGAAGGGAGGGGTGGGGGGGACAGAGGAGGACAAGAGGGGGGGGGAGGGGGGAAGAGATGGCACACACACACACACCACACACACACACACAGAAAGGAACAAGGGGGGGGGGGGGGGGGGGGGGGGGGGGGGGGGGAGGGGGGGGGGGGGGAGGGGAACAGAAGGAGGAAGGGGAAAGGAAGTGGGGAAGGAGGAAAAAAGGAACAGGGAGTAGGGGGAAAGGGAGAGGGAGAGACAGAGAGAGACAGGGGGGGGGGGAGCAGAGAGAGAGAGAGAGGAGCGAGAGAGAGAGAGAGAGATAGAGAGAGAGAGAGAGAGAGAGAGCGAGAGAGAGAGAGAGAGAAGAGAGAGGAATACATATATATATATATCGATATCTTTCTATCTACAGGCCCTACCGATAAGATATATTTCTATCACATACATCATCTACATATCTCCTAGGTCTGTCGGTAGGGTATCTGTAGATGTATCTGTATCTGGAAGGTATGTATATGGATTCTATAATATATATCTCTATACCCTCCATACACATACATACATACATAATACATAATACATACATCCAACTTGATAACATATACATGCTACCATATGGGGGGGTGTGGTGTGTTGTGTGGGGGTGGCTGATGGAGAGAGAGGGAGAGGGAGAGAGAGAGAGAGGGAGAGGGAGGGAGAGGGAGAGGGAGGGAGGGGCGAGAGGAGAGGGAGAGAGAGGAGAGAGAGAGGAGAGAGAGAGAGAGAGAGAGGGGGGGGGGGGGGGGGGGGGGGGGGTGGAGAGAGAGAGAGAGAGAGGACAGAGGAGAGAGAGAGGATGCCAGAGAGAGAGAAGAGTACAGGACAGGGGGCACACACACACACACCACACACCCACACACAGAGAGACACAGACAGAGAGAGAGACAGAGAGGACTAGACAGAGAGAGGAGACGATATAATACAGAACCCATAGAGATAGAGAGAGAGAGATAGATATATATATATATAGCATATAGATAATATATCATAGAGAAATTTTTGAGCAATGTTGGAGCAAAATTTGGGTTGAAGCTGATTCTCAAGTGATCATTGAGGATCTTAATTCCCATTCAACTAGGGATTGGAAGTTGAATAAGATTATTTAGTAATCCTTATATTTAATAAATAGGTATGTTGAAATCTGCTTCTCTCAAATTCTTTGAGTTGGGAATATTCCTGGTGATCTCCTAGCTAATAATAGGGTTGGAATGATTGCAAACGAAGGGTCTCATTTAAAGATATGGTGGGAGAAATTCTCAATGTCTAAAGTCCAAAGAGCCCTAATTAAGTACTTAAATCATTAATCCACACTTCGGTGGTCCTTCGAGCTCCCTGCTTAGGCATGTTGTCCCTCATATGTGCAAATTGGATGTTGAAGTGGGGAGAAATAATGAGTTTCACTTTGCTTGGGTGGTAATCACTCCATTCACCCCAATTTATACCCGGGTTCTCATAGAAACTAGAAGCTCAAATTTGTGGTAAAGTGTGAGCTTCTATATTGGTTTTAGCTGGTGACCATGGATAAAAGTGGATGTTGGTGGAGACTCTCTGCTATGATTTTTGGAGCTTGTCGCAGGTCTCACCAAACTGCCTGAAGCCCCCCAATGCAATTTACTTGATGTGGCCTATGCTATCAGTGGTGCCAATATTCTGTCAAAATTTTTAGGGGCAATTCCTTCTACACGTGGCCATGGAGGATCTTGAACAAGTTAGACATAGGAGGGGCATGAAAGACCTAGTAGGAATCCTTGGACGGAGATACCCACTTTGAAGTAGTATTTGATTGAGATTTGTGGTTACTGGGATTGAATTCGATAGATCGTGATTTTAATTTTCTACCATTGTCCATACCTGAACCTTCTAACGCCAATCGCGAACATTGAAGAGAATTGAAATAACGGCAGGTGTTAGTAGAAATATGGCTCTAGAAATGAAGAGAGGTGGTGATTATTCCACAATGCACAGTCAGGCAATTAATTACCTTAAAAGGGTAAGATGTCGGTACCTCTAAAAGTATTTAGGGAAAGTAGTGATGATAAGGAAAATGACTGCATTGACGGGTGTAGATTTGTGTTCAGTGGAGTTAAACCTCCCACATCTTCCCAATTCAACTTTCATTAGTGAGGTTTAGGCATTAATACCCACAAGCGGGCCTGGAAATTGACAGGCTATGGGCCATTTTTTGTGATTTTAACTGTATATCATTGGTAAAAGAATTTAGTAATAGTACAGAATGATAGGCTAAAAACTTATTTAAAAATTTATATTTTTTAAATAATTCTCTATAAATATATAAAAATATATAAATTTATAAGAAAAAACCATAAACATAAATACAGGAAAATTTGAAATTTACACTCACATAAAACAACTAGACCTGATTTGACAGACGAAAATAATTAGAAATTCCAGCACTTCCTATAATTGCAATGTATTCAATCCTCACAACACTTCTTCTAGATAGCTAGTGATTTGGCTTGATTAGTGTGGTTCAACACTTCTATTCATTCAAAAGTATTCAATGTGAATGCATTTGGTGAGTGAGGTTTACAAGGTTCAATACTTTCGAAGGTGTATTTATAAGGTTAAATTTTAGCTTGTTTTGCACCTGAGGGGAGGTTAATCAAACAAATATATTGATTCTTACCATTCTGTCATTATCTTATATTTGTAGTAAGGCCTTTTATAGTGTAACATCACCTCTATTTATATAAGGATGATATATTAAATTCAATGGTTTATATACATTTATAAAACTCAAATATCTTATCGTCGTGTAAGAAGTGACATTAAACCAACAATATAATCAATCAACATTATATTGATACAAAAGATTCATCTATAATAGCATCATCTTTTTACACAAAAGCATCATGATATATTAAATTTATTGCATGGTATGAAATAAGTCTTCAATTCTATAAGTGATTAAAGATTGAAAAGAAATGTAATGAAGAATCATACTTGAATTTACAAATAATAAAGTCTCTTCCATAAATTGCAATTGAAATAATAAGACCTTTAAAACAATTTTAGTAAAGGATTTTTAACCTACATAAGAAAAGAGAAGAGACATCACCCAAAAAAAATTGACAACCCATCAACCTCCATATTAATAGAAAGGTCGAGTTTAAGTTTAATGGCTGGAAACCTTTAAAAAGTATGAAAATTGAAACAAGTAAATCTTAAAATCATTCCAATGTCGGCAATGAAAATTGTGATTTTGAGGAAGGGAAGGAAATGTTACTAGGGTTTCGGGTTCTCTAATAGGGTTTAAGTGTTATGCTCGAGTCTGCGGCAACATACTGCCTGTCACACCACCTTTTTCAATAATTCTTACACTTGTGTTAGCCCTACACTTATTGGGTTAGCTTGCTTAGGTGTACTAGTTCTGTGGAGTTAGCTTACTAGTTGTGTTGAGTTAGCTTCTTAGTTATGTGGAGTTAGCTTACTAGTCTTTTAGAGTTAACTTAACTATCAATATCAGTTAGTGGGAGTTCTTCACCACTGATTTAGATAGTAGTTGCACTTCCCTTCTCCTATATGTACATATTTCTTATTGAATATTTCAAGTCATTCTATTGTAATGTATTGAGCATTATGGATTATGATGGATTTCCATATATGGTATTTTAGCTCTTCTGCTTTGAAAATCTAATGTGGTGTGCTATTATCATCTGAGATCATGGTTTGGAACAATATTCTTATCGTTTCTTTCATGGTATCAAAGCCATAAATGATGTAGACATCCATCTGTAAATTTTTCTTTGCAAGAACGGGTTTATTATTTTCATGTATTTGGAATTTGTGAGCAATTTTCTGCAACATACATTTTTATGTAAAACGGAGTGCGCCATTGGATTTGGAAGGTGCAAAAACCCTAGAATCGACTGTAAACTTGGCCATGTTTTGAGACAGTCAAATTTGGACATTTTAAAGGTTTTTTGGGCACATTTCTCAAAAAAATCTGTACAATTATGTACAGACATATTTTTGGCTCAAAAATTATATCATATTTTTGGGTTTTCGAGAAACTTTCTAGGTTTCTCTCTATTTTTTTATACAGGTCCAGAAAAAAAGATATTTGTAGTCAAAGTTTGTATTCACAATTGTACTTTTTGGGTGAATTCTTTTATCCATTGGATATAAGCGTGTACCTTCCGGATGCATTCTTTTACCCTCTAGGTATTTCAGTTTTGGATGCAATCTTTTATCCACTGGACGTAGATCTGTACCCTATGGGTGCATTTTTTTATCCATTGGATATAAGCATGTACCTTCTGGATGCATTCTTTTACCCTCTGGGTATTTTAGTTTTGGATGCAGTATTTTATCCACTGGACGCAGATCTGTACCATATGGGTGCATTCTTTTATCCATTGGATATAAGCGTGTACCCTCTAGACGCAATGATTTACCCTCTGGACATTTTAGGTTTTGGGCGCAGGCTTTTATCCTTTGGTCGCAAGCATGCATCGTGTGGATGCACTCTTTTACCCTTTGGACATTTGGGTGTCACGTGTACCTTTTAAAAAGATCAGCATTAAAATATTATTTTAATAGCAAAACCTTGTAGAGCTCATAAGTTTTGATCCGTAGCTCGGATTAAGGTGATCTTTTTTTGAAATTGTGTTTTTTTTTAGATCTACACATTGGTGACATTTTTATACACATATTTCAAATGTAAAAGGTACTATTACTCATTGTAATATTTACATGCACTCAATTATAAAGTGCCAAATTCAGGAGGGTGTTGTGATCACTTGTGGATGTATTTTCGGTTGAGCCCGACGTCCTAAAATTTTGGGTATTGCATTCTTGTATCTATGGATGTATACATTTATATCTCTCTTGTTTGTTGAGATATTTTGGATCTGTATTTTTGACATTTTTTTGGCATGTTGACAATCTCTCTTATGGAGGAGTTATTCTAATGGAGCCCAGTGTTAGTTTTTAAGTGTTCAAGTAGTTGATTTTGACAACTCATACAGATCTATGGTGTCACTCTACCCATTCTACAGTATGGGAGGGTGTGGTGTTGATATTGCTTCTTCGGGTTTCGTGCCCTTGCCTTATTACCTTGGCTTTTTCTTGGATCGTGGTACTCCTTTTTTTTGGATCTCGTGTCCTTGCCTTGTTGCCTTGGGTTTTCTTGGATCATGGCACACCTATTTGTAGCAGTTGATCAATTATGTTTGGTGTTTGTTTTTCACTTTTTCGACATCACTCCATTGACAGTCTCCTTGCATGGAGCTATTCTGGTGAATCCCAGTGTTAGTTATTTTTGAGTTATATGATCGAGCAGTGGATTTAGACCATAGTGTGCACCACACTTATTCAGCATTGTACAAGTTTTTGGAGTCGAGCTTCTGAGGATATCTTGCAGTAGGATTTTACTCTCTACTTTGTTATTACTGGTTTTGGGTACCTTGCAGTGTCTATTTTTCCCAGTTATTGTACATGGGTACCTCATTAGGCCTTTTTGTCGGGACCCACCTTATTTTCCACTCACCTAAGCTATGCTTACGGGAGGGTGTTAGTGTAGGTTATTATTTATCCTTTTATTTATTTATTAGGATAATTCTTACACTTGTGTTAGCCCTACACTTGTTGGGTTAGCTTACTTAGGTGTACTAGTTGTGTGGAGTTATCTTACTAGTTGTGTTGAGTTAGCTTCTTAGTTATGTGGAGTTAGTTTACTAGTCTTTTAGAGTTAACTTAACTATCAATATCAGTTAGTGGGAGTTCTTCACCACTGATTTAGATAGTAGTTGCACTTCCCTCCCCCTATATGTACATCTTTCTTATTGAATAATTCAAGTCATTCTATTGTAATGTATTGAGCATTATGGATTATGATGGATTTCCATATATGGTATTTTAGCTCTTCTGCTTTGCAAATCGAATGTGGTGTGCTATTATCATCTGAGATCGCGGCTTGGAACAATATTTTTATCGTTTCTTTCATGAGTCTACGGCAACATACTGCCTGTCACACCACCTTTTTTTATCAAAGTGGGACATTTATTTAGTTTTTATTTCTTTTAATTGTGTTTTTCACCCTTTGGGCGATGGTGCTTGCCTATTTTAATGGTGGCAACCAATATTACTGCATCTTCTGATGCAAGTTTAGGCGGCAGGAACTCGAACGACCATGCCTCTAGTAAAGAAATGAGCTCCCAAGTTTATCCCAAAGGTTTACGAAAAGGTAATGACCCTCCTCTACCTGAGCTTGATGTTGTTTTAGATTTCCCTCAATTTTAAAATACTTGCTCTTGGCTTGAGTATTTTACTCTGGTTGCATATTTTGTTGGTCATGTCCCCTCGGAGAGTATACTCAAATAGTGGGTTCAAAACCACTGGCAATGTCATGGTGTTAGACTTGAGGGTGTCCAAAACCTTATTAAGGTTATTTTTCTTTTTCATTTCTCTAATCCTAAGCACTATAATACCATCGTTAATCATGGCCCCTAGTTTATTAGGAACACTCTAGTGATTTTTTCCCCATGGACATGTGATTTTAAAGTCTCTGAACATGTTAAGAGTAAAGTTCCCATCTGGGTGGAATTTCCTAGTTTACCACTATTCCTGTGGAATTTTTTGGAAGACTTGGTCAAACCGATTAGGCGCTTCGTTTTCTATGATCCAAATAATTTTTATGTGGCACATCCACAGTGTCGGGTTTGTGTGGAAGTGGACTTATCCAAAGACCTCAAGGAAACCATTGATATCCAATTAGGTGATACCTGATTCTCTCAGCATGTCCTTTATATTAATATGCCTAATAATTTCTTCCACTATCAGTCTGCCAACCATATGATTCAAGAATGTCCACTAATGACGTCCTTGTCCCTGCCTGTCACTGAAAAGAAAAATTTTAACCCCAAGCCATCCTCTTCTGTTGGTGAGGGTTGGACTACTGTAACTAATAATAAAAATAATAAACCCCAGTAGTCTATTTATCATCTTGTTGGAGGGTCTACCTTAGTTTTGGTTCATGTGGCTAGTAAGTAACCGGTGGCTCCTCCTCTTGTTCATCGTTCCCCTCTTGCGGCATCCACCATTGCGCCTACACCTATGATTTCACAACCTCTTTATGAGGTGAGATTTGAAATTTTTAGCACCAAGTCCATGTGCACGTGTTCTCGTAACCCCTCTCCTCCATAGGATGAAGAATATGCCCCACCGTAAAGGTTTCATTTTCAGATAAGTGATTATGTTCCTTTTTCAAAAATCATTAGCTCATTCATTTCTATAATTAAGTTAGCCATTTTTGGGGGACCTCGAGGAGGAACTGGGAATTAACCTTGATGTTTCTCAATGATTATGTTCTCTTGGAATGTTTGTGGGCTTACTGAACCAACCCATCGTTACATGGTTAGGGACGGTTGTCAAAAAATTTGTCACATGCATGTGATCTATCTGCAGGAGGTTAAGCTTACTGAATTATCTTCTCCAGTCTACTGCTTGTACTATCTAGTTGGGTGCCATTTGTCATCATTCCTATGATGATCCTAGGAAAGGGGGCGTTATTACTCTTATCTCTCCTTCTCTATAAGATTCTCTTATTTCTTGGGGTTCTGACCCCTCACATTGGGTTGTGTGGTCCCTTTTTTATATGCATAATCAGATTTTTGGTATTACTAATATTTATGCTTCCAATGATGTTGTTGAGTGATCTTTACTCTAGCGGTGGCTTTTTGATGAGATTCCTTACACATTGGATCCTTGTGGGGATTTTAACATGGTGGATTCTATTGATGATAAAGTGGGATGTCTTCCTATGCAGTGGTGTGTGGGGGAACAAAAATCATGGTTTTACATGTGTAACAAACTTGGAATTTATGATCCTAACCACTGTTTTCGGCATATTTATGATGCTCCCTAGTTCACCTAGTCTAACCTCCGGTAAGGTGATGAAAATTTTATCAAATGGATTGATCGTGCCTTCCTTCTGGAGAAACAGACATTTTCTTTCTCCTCCAATTTCAGTAGACATGTTTATGTCTGGGAAGGGACTCTATTCTCAGATCATCTGCCTATTTTTTTAAAAATTGTGTGGCATCCGGATCCTTTCAAACCCCTAAAACACTCAATTCTATGTTAACACTTCTCACCTACAGCATAAGAGAACTTTGGATCACATTATATGCATTTGGAACCTAGTTGAGCACCCTAATGGTTCAAACGGGTGGATTTTTTGGTAGCAAGATGCCATTAGGAGAGTTACACCCTTTCTCCATATGTTTGGGAAACAAGTTTCATTATTCAGATGAATGGTGTGTAAGGCCTCTTCCCGAGAATATGTCAGAAGTTCCAGATCCCTTGACCACTCTCCCTTCAATACTCACCTTCAGACTGAGGTGGCATAATAGCATCATAGAATTAGGATGGAAGAAGTTTAGCAAGCCCACAGAGCACAAATTAGAGCTTGGTTACATTGCCTCAAGATTGGTGACCGAGTTACCAAGGAATTATTTTCTTTCCTTCATCCTCATCACTCCTCCAATTCAATTCCAGGAAATCAAGGGTACTACTAGTCATCTCACTGACCTCCCGGATGTCTTGAAGGATTTTGTGCAACACTACCATGGTGTATTTGATGCACAAGCTTACACTCTAGATAGGGATGTTTCTTTGTTACAATGTCTTCAGGTAGTTCCTTGTACAAACTTTCTGAGACTCAGAGAATTACCTATGATCTTCCACTTTTTTTCAATGACCTTAATGAAGTTGTCATGCAAATGAAAATAGACAAAGATCATGGTATTGATGGCTTTCCATGTGAGTTTTATCAAGTGTTATGAGATATTTTTGGTCCTGACAAACATCATGTGTATTTCAAGCTATGGCCAGCAATTCTCTTGGGGATTTGATAAATCAAGGAAATATCAAGTTTATCTATCCCCAAGGCTGGAAATCCTGAAGCTCATCACCAGTTGACAGTCAATTACTCTATTGAACGTTTCTTACAAGATCATTTTCAAAGCCTTAGCCCTCCGGATCCATAATATTTTTCCTCTTATTGTGCGAAGAGAACAATCTAGTTTCATCAAGAGCAAATTCATTCTAGATAACATCATTATCATTTGGGAAGGCATGGAGTGGGCTCGATTATCTAATTAAAACGCTCTCTTCATAAAAATTTATTTTTAAAAATCTTATGATAGGATTGAATGGCCTTTCATTACTGCTTTGCTACAAGCTCTTGGTTTTTGCCCCAAGTTCATATGGTATGTCAATATGCTCTTCCAGGATGATAATTCCAGGCTTACCATTAATGGACTACACTCTGACATGTTTGAACTGAACAGGTCCATTCAGAAAGGTCGTCCCTTGGCTCCAACACTTTATTTTCTTGTTGCAGAGGGGTTCATTTATCTTCTTGCCAAGTTTTATTTGTAAGGGTTAGTTAAGGGCATTTTTCTTCCTAATTCTGATCTACAGCTTATTAATGGCCACTTTGTTGAGGACTCCTTTTTAACATTTTCTGAGAATGAAGAGTCTGTTACCAAAACTTTGCAGTGTCTGGATATTTTTTTCTTGGCTTCAAGTTCTTCCATTCAATGGAAAAAGATTCAATGTTACAGACATTCTTTAGATCATTTGCCTCCTTGGATGGAAGGTTATGCTTGGCAGTGGATTTAACCAGGGGTTCAATTCAAGTTTCTGGACATTCCTTTTGCTTTCCAGGCTACTCCTGTTACTTTGTGGTCTTATGTTGTCCAACAAGTTGAGAAAAAAAATTTCTTATTAGATTACCAATCCCCTCTCTCTTGCTGGTAAGTTTCAGATTTACTCTAAGGTGCTCGCTACTAATAATGTTTACTATTCTTCATGATGGGTGCCCTCTAAGGCTGTATATGCTAAGTTGGAAATTTTACTTAGATATTTCTTATGGGCTAACACTCATGGTCACAAATGCTTCCACAAAGTGGCTTGGGACATCTATTGCTCCCCTAAAGAGGCGGGTGGCTTTGGACTCATTAACATTCAGCTGCAAGGCATTACTCTTAGTATCAAGTGGATTATCAAGGATTTAGAAGGTTACGAGCCCTGTAAAATCTTGCTTCATCATTACATCTATCAAAGAGCTCTGTTTGTCAAGAAATCCTAGAAAAAATTGGGTCTGCAAAGCCTATTGCTCTCCCTTGTTCTAGTTAAAATTAGAGGAACATTTGTTATGAAGAGTATTTGGAAGGCATGGGAATTGGTCAAACCCCACCTAAGTTGGGTGGGGGGTGGTTTCAGGAGTGGGCTGTCCTTTAATTTTTAATCTTTATGGTGGTTTCCTGTTGTTAATTCTCACAATGTTCCCTTTGTTATGGTCCCATGCGTTAAAAGCCTCTGGCAGTTTAAGCATGGAATCAAATTGCATGAGGATGTTTTATGTAAATCACCCATTCTTGGAAACCTTGTGTCCTTCTAAAAGTGCAATTTAACCTCAAAAATGGAGATAAAGAATCTATTCAAGAAACTCAGAATGCCATACCTAAGGAGATGCTTCACAAAATTGGATTTTCCCTTCCTACTTAATGGTCAGGTGATTAGCACTGGCCCATTACGACTCCCTTCAGTCAGTAAAAACCCTAGCTTGGTTACCAACTTATTGCATCTGCCCACATTCCTTTTAAGAAAGTTAACAATTCCTTGAAGTTTAACTCCCCACATAGGGTATGGAAGTGTAGATTCAATAACATTTGGAAAGCTCTCATAGAGCCGAAAAAGGCTCATTCTCTAGTGTATTCTTTATCAGGGCTTTCTGGTTGGCAAATTTCTTCAACATCTTGGGGTTACTAATCCTTTGTGTTTTGCGTGTTAGCATCTTGAACCCCTTTTGTATTTTTTCTAGTTTTTCTCGCTTGCTCAATATGCCTAGAAGATAATTCACTCCCTCTTCCAACGTTTCCTCCCTAAACCCTTAACCTGGAAAATTTTTTTACTGGGGGACTTGGCCTTACTTCCTACAAAATTCAACAAATTTTGGCAAATTTTTTGTGCATAAATTATTTTTTAAATTTGGAAAATTAGAAATGACTCTATTTTTAATCAAACTTCTCTTAGCCTGGGGTTTTTTATGTATGCTAAAACTGGAATTATTTCTCATGTGTTGCTTCAGATCTAGGTCCAGGGGAAGAAATTCCACTTGGAGGTGGAACATCTCAGGGATATTCTCTCCCACTAGAGTAGCGCCCTGTACTCTGTCAATTCAGGTTCTGTCTCCATCGTGGCATCCTTCTTCGCTATGGAAATGGTCCCCTCCTCCCCCTCGGTCTCGTGGCCACGTGCTCATTAACGACAACATGCACAGGCTCGGCAAAGTTCCTTCCCTCCTCAGCAATATGCTAGTGGCATTTTCCAGTGGCTCGATAGCGATGACTAGGGGGTCCTCCCTGATACCAAGATGGTAATGGTGATGGCTAGGGGGCTCCTCCCTTCATTTGCAATAGTGGACGTGGCTATGGGTGGGCTTCCTCTTCTTCGGCTCTTTTTCCAAGTGGGGTGCACCACCTAATAAATTTCCTCACTTGGCTCTTACAATTTCTCTGACCAAACAAGATGCTTTGGCATGCGATCAGGGAAATGGGCAGGATCCTCCGTCATCTTCTCATGACCCCTTGCAACTGGTTGTGGTGATTCTTCATGTGGGTCGCCACAATCACCTCCTCTTCCATCCGCTATGTTGGTTGTTGCTGCTTAATTATCTTCTCTGTGAATTTTTCTTTATGCATCTACTTTTTGTATCTCGTGGCACATGTGTTCTTGGTGTGGTGTATTATGGGGTGTGATTTCTCCACTGGTTTTTGGTTGGAAACCCTATGTACTTTTCTTGATCATATCAATATAAAAGTGTGTTTCAATCCAAAAAAATAATTCCAATGTCAATATTAGGTAGAGAGAATATAATATTTTATTAACACTATTTTTTTCATATTGTTTATGAATTATATTTCTTCTTTAATATTTCTTCAGTGGATTGAGGATATTTCAATTCTTTATCTCTTTTTAGGTTTTCCTCCACTTTTTTGTGAATTTTAAATATTAAATAGTAGAGAGTCAAGAGCACCAACTAATAATATTTAATTTCAAAGTAAGGGAGATAAATAAATGGACATACTTCGAGCCATTTTAGGCAATTCCCAAATTGTAAAGACTTCATTAAAATGGAAAAATGATCTTTAGCGTTCAATAACTTCCCTTTCAAGTTGTCATATATCCGTAATGGGCATAATAAAATGGTAGCAAATGCCATTGGGTGTTGTTAAATTTTAAAGAAATGCTAGTCAAGATCAAAATATTGTGGCAACTACAATTCACAAGGAAAATACCTTCAATTCGAAATAAACCTCATTATCTCGCATTTTCTTCACAATTTGGTAACAAGAAAGATACTAATACTCTTTTTATAGTTATTTCTAAATATATGTGTTATTACTCCAATTTTAATATATTTTTCTATTGTATTTTTAAAAATTCATATTACTTATAAAAAACTTCAAAAACAATTAATCTCACATTAATTTATAGGGTTGGTTTGTAGCAATATATAAACCTCAATATATCATCATTCGTATATTAATAGGAATGATGCTACAATAAAAATTACGATGTATTAAATAGGACCCAATTTCACTATTCTTAGGACATCTTAGAACTTCCTTTAATAAATCCCAATATATCGTGATCCCAAAATTCCTCTTACTTTGCACTTTGAAATTGTCCCCATCCCATTCTCTGTCGATATTTTTAAATTATCTTCCCCAATATAACACGAATATGTTTTTCCTTTCATCCTTCCTTTATCCTCCTCTTATCTTCTTATGTGGCTTGAAATTAAGCCTACATTAAATGGTAGGCTTTGTCCACAGCAATATATAAACCCTAATACGCATTTCAAAAAAATTAATCCTACATTATTTTATATGCTTGGTCTACAACAACCTATAAAGCTTGATCCACATCCTCTCATAAAAATAATCATACATTCAATTAACTTGTAAATGTAAGTCCACACCAACACACATGTCAAGCAAGGCTCTATAACACTCCAAAACACTCAAGTGTGATATTGTTTGATAAGTTCCAATAATAATAATATAAATTTTAGTAGTAATACTAACATTGATGATAATGATGACGACGAAAATGATAGTGGCAGTAGCGATACTAATGACAATAATGATGAGGATGATGATGATGATGATGATGATGACAATGACGATGATGAAAATGATTATATCGATCATGAAAATTATGACAATGATTATGATGATGATGAAAATGACAACAACATCGAAGATGATGATGATTGTGATGATGACGATGATTAAGATGACGATAACCACGATATTACTAATACTATTTTTATTATTGGTAAATTATTTTGAAGGGGACCATACCCTAGAGTACAAAAGAGGGCTCAAAAGACGGATGAGACAATACATCAACAAGTACACGAGGCCTGAAATCCCAGATAAAATGATAACAGACTAACAAGAAAAAAGAAGCATCCACCCAATAACGAAATAGACAACTAGGTAGGAACAATAGTCTTCTTGTAGAAGGATTTTTTCACGTTTTGTATTGTTTTCCACCCATTAGAAACCTCCCTAATAGGAAGAGCAACTTCCAACACATTAATCAGAAAATAAGTATTGTTTTCCAAAGGAAGGGGAGGTGGAATATTTTCCTTAGTCGTTATGTAAGCAGATGGTACCACATTTTCGTTTGTCTGAATTTCACCATTTGAGTATCCCTTATTACCATCCACTGGAATCTCTCTGAAAGGAGTTACAAGGGTTGATTCATCAACTTCCTTCAAATAAACAATTGAAACAAATTCCTCTTTGGCATCAAAGACAAAATTTTACTAATACTATTAATAAAATTATAATAATAATAATAAATGCATTAATATTAATAACAATAATAATTTAATTATAATAATGATATTTTTTATTTCTTATAAATTGTAATAATAATATCAATATTAGTAATAAGATCATTGTTGGTGATGATGTTTATGATAATGGTTTTGGTGATGGTGGTGATAATGATTACAAGGATGACAACGATGACGATTATGGCGATGATCGATGATGACAAAGACAAAGATCACTAAGATGAAAAAGATAGTAACAATGATGATCATGATCATGATCATGACAATGAACACCAATTAACTACATGGGAGGGGATTCTTATTATTAATAATATGAGTCTTAAGTCATTAAATTGATAGGTTCTCATTGAGGTCATTCATGCACGAACTAAATTCCCACCTTCTTTTCCTAACTTTATTTTGGTATAATTTTATGTATAATGAAACTCCCGCATATGCTACTAACATACCTATATTATATAAATTTATGTAAAATATGCTGAGAGGTATAGTTCACTTATTCCACTTATGTAACACCTATAAAATAGGCACCTCATGAATTATACCTCTCGACATATTTTACATACATATATCTATATAACCATAAATCAAAACATGGTATGTAGTTCACAAGGTTCCTATTTTAGATGTGCTACATAAGTGGAATAAGTGAGCTATACCTCTCAGCATATTTTACATATATTTATATAACATAGGTATTCTAGATTTTAAAAGTAAATGAGGTGTTATGAGATGATCTCCTCTCTCTTACAGAACTAGTGTGAATGAAAACACATTAAACACCCATTAGAACAAAACAAACCTGCAAAGCTCAGCAAGAGTCAGACCACCAAACCTAGACAACAAGAAAGTCCCAATACATAGAACACCCTTAGCAAGAAAACAACCAGCAAGATCATAGAAGAGATAAAAAATTACAAAGGACAAAAAAATTGACTCAAAAAAGGGAAAACCTGAATCAAACTTGAGTCAACATGGATCAATGAAACAAAAATCAATTGGTTAAGCAAGATAAACTTCATGTAATTTATTCCCTTTCCAGCCACTCATTTTAATAATAACCATTCAATACATAGACCACCCACATCGAAAGCCTCCCAAGCTCAAGATACCAAGAAATACAACACCCTATCAATGGAGTAGCCATTCACAAACAACACTAAATTTTGAATCATGTTGACCATAGATATATCTATACAAACCAGGAGAAGATGAAAAACAGATCCCACCCATAGGAATATGCATGAAACCATACCCAAGATCCCCTGAAACCAAGACAAGCATGAGTTAAAAGTGTCAAATGACCAACAACTAGTCCCGTGAAATAGCTCTCTAAATAATTAGTCTTTTATTTCCAAAGAGAAAGACATCTGAAGAATAAATTCCATTCTGAAAATTCCCATCCGTAACAAGCACGCCAAAAAATTTACCATTACGGGTCATGAGCATAACAAAGAAAGAAACCTCAAACCAACATGAATCAGCTCACAAAAGATAGAGCAAGATAACCACAAGCATATTTGAGGCCTCCAAAGAATATAGTAGCAATCCTGATAATACCACCTATTTGAAAAATCTCCTATTGCTTTCATTTCATCAACAATCTACAACCAATCATGTAATCCAGAGGTGAGGCAATTTGTCTTTCAAAAAATAATGAACAATGAGATCCCTCTACCTATAGCATTACAAAAAAATAAACCCAGAGAAAATAGAAAGTACTCCAAATGAATTTTTTTTGAGTGGGGATGTAACAAATTGATCCCACGGTGTTGTTTTTGGTGCAAAACAACGATTTTTTAGCCACCCTACAACAAAATTTATAACTATACTTGTTATGTCAATGTAATGTTAGATATGTGACAACAAAGTTAAAATTTTGGGTCCCTATGTTCTGTGGTTTGTAGCTCACTTCCAAAAGGGGGTGTGGGGGGGGGCGCTTCCCTCCCTTGTTTCTAGAAAGACGAATTCAACTGAATTCTATTTTTAGAAAGGAAAATCCTAATATTTTTAGGAGTAGGAATCCAAACTGTACTTCACCAATTAGGTGCATTTACTTTTTGGAGATCCAAAATATCTCATAATGAGTTGGCATGTAATTTTTTCATCTTGAGTTAATAATAATATGATATCTTACACCATGAATGTTTCCCTAGGCACACAATTGGGGTTTTACTATGCAAATTTTGTGTTCCTCTGTTATATGTTTGGTATTCTGTATATTTCATTTATCTATATCTATGTAAACTATTGTTTTATTGTTCAACTTTCTACTTATTCATTGCTAGAAAATTCTATGGTTTCCTAACATGCACCAAGCCTAAAAAGGCCATGGGGAAAAACTACATGAGTTAGAGAATGAGTGTTACCCTATGAGGATTCCTGTTAATGGAGGAGGTTTAGAAACGGAAAAAAATGTTTTTTGAATCGTCGAGATATAGAATTCAAAGTTCCATGTTCGGTGTAACATCCCTTTCTCCACCTAGTTTGTATACCTATTTTTCTTCCCTTGCCAACCTCTTACAGCCGCTTAGTGAGATGTTCTAGAACTCCATGATTCACCACTTGGAACAACCCCCATTCCTGAGCTACAATTTTGGCATGAAAATGGGTAGGTAATTCTTTGCTCAAAGTGGACAAGTTGATGAGGGGAACGCAAGCATAATTGACGTTTTTAAAGGCAGTTGGCCTTTCATGTAGGGGTCTGATAAATTTAGGAGGAGAATAGTTTATCCCTCATGTGCATTCGCACAATAGACAAAAATTATTTTCCATCACGTCGTCGTTAGTTTTGACGAAATAATTACCAATACAATACATTATTACCTTGGATTGTTATTGTTATCCAGTTTTACCCATTTGGTAAAAATGGACAACTTGGTAGAAGTGAATTTTTAGACTAGATAGAACCTTCAGGAATGAATTTGGGAAATTTTAGGAAAAATTCAAGTTTTGGAGCATTTGTAGTGTCTTCAGGAAGTTTGGAATCATTCAGAAACATTTTTTCCTCTTCTTGGTTTTAGAGGTTCAAAGCTCGGCCCGGGCGAGAAAACAGACCTTTGAGGCCCACATTTAGCCAAAAATGGGTAAAAATGGAAAAAGTGAAAAAACCAACCTCAAGGCATCCCATTGCACTCCATGGGCCTTCTAATTTGGATAAAATTCCCAAAAAATTAAAGAATGTAGGGAAAAATGTGAAAAAAATGTCAGAATTAGCTTAGGGGGTCAAAAATAACTCACCAAGTTATTTAGCAAGCTCAAATATAGCTTGGCGAGCTAGCTAGGTGCATTGAGATATGCATGGGTTTAAATTGGGTTACAGCAAGTGCATGGCAGGTTGGGTCCATGAGTAGCTCGGTGAGCTATGTGCGACATGGAACGATGGGGGGGTGAGAATGTCAAAATGGAAACTCAGGGATGCAAGTCAGGTGCGCTTGTTGGGAAAACACACCAGTGAGTTAGGTTAATGTATGGTGTCAATTGAAACCCAAATCTAACGGCTTAGTCAACGACTCAGAAATCACAGGTGGATTGCAGGGGGCATGCAACACGGCCCAAGTGAGTTGTTGTTGGATGCACACGATTTCTGAAATGGGCAAGCATTGACATGTTGCTCGGTGGGTGTCAATGCAAGGTGTGTTGGGTCAATGATTCCGGGATGTGTGTCGGGAAAATAGGTTGCGCAGCAAGGTTGCACGGTGTTATTGTATTACGGGTTCCGAGCCCAACATGCATGACTCGTTGAATGGAGACCAGGTTGAGTCAAAAGTGGGAAGTTATGTGCATGAACATTATGAATAATTCTCGATGCATGTGCAAACCAGAACCCACCCCCACAATACAAGAGCTAAATGGAAATTCAGGGGCGAGCTAGTGAGCTTCCAGCATTCAATGCAAGGAGCTCAGGTAGGTGGAAGGAAATCCAAAACACTGATCTAGACCAAAATTGTCATAACTTCTTTTGTACTTATCAAAATTTTAAAAATTACATTTTTCGGAAAGGTGATTCAGAGCCCCATCTCATGGAATTATTAAAAATTGTAATTTGGTGTGTTAGGTGAGAGAAAAACAAGGAGGAAGTTCCAGGACAAGTTAACCATACCCAAGTACTAAAGATCAAGTTAATGAAGGCATGAAGGCCCATTCCTTCTCCCACAAGCCAGAGTACAATGAAGTATGTGTTTTGCAGGTCCTTCCATCCCTTTTTGAGGCACCATGATTTTTTTTGGGTGATTGAAGCAAGATTTCAACCTCCCCTCTCTCTCTCTTCTTACTCATTCTTACATATATTGAAAACCAGGGCATTTTTACAAAGTTTGGACATTTTACACCCATTTGTTCCCTTCTTTTCAGCTTTGAGTTAGTTTGTGGAGTTTTCAAATCTCCTCTTCTAAGTATTGTAAATGGAAATCATGCCTCTTGCCCCTCAAATGATGTACTATGCAATTATGTTAGAGCAATAAAATCAATGTTTTATGATAATTTATCTATCCTTTCTTGATTTTGATTCTTCTATCTTGCCTCTTCTTATGATACAAGTATTTTGTGCATTCTCTTGTTTCCATTGCAGGGTTTAGATGATGTTGTGTTTGTGGAAATGTTTTTTTGAATGTGTTTATGGTCTGTGATGTTTTTTCATCCTCCCCACACTCATTTTCCTTTATTTTCATGTGTGGTTAACTGTACAACACCCCATTTTCTTGGTGTCATCACCCCCTAGTGTAGGATATCTTTATTTTCATGTTATTTCCTTCTCTGTGGTCCCTTGGAAATGATAGGATAGGATTAGATATAATATTTCCCTTCATTAGAGTTTGTTTTTGTACTACTTTAGGAAGAAGAACAAACTTTCTCTAGAGATTTTTCTCAACTGCAAGGTCCCACACCCTGAGACAACTCCATGTTAGCAAATTACCCTAAATACCCAAACAATTTACTTGCAAGCATTCAGAGGATGTTTTAATTTTTTTATAACAGTTCAAGCACACCCAGAAGGACCACAAGGAAGTCATTTTTGTAGGTATTCCAATATAGCATCTGGTATTCATTTTCATTGCAGCAAGTTGGTGTGCTCTTGCTGGAATTTACATCCTTTGGAGGCTTTATAACATCACATCTGGCGATTCCCAGGATCAGAACTCGATGGTTTTAATAGCCCAAACTTCCCAAATTCATGAAAAGGATCCAAACTAGGTCAAGAATAAGAGAAGAAGGTAGTTTTGAGTATTTTCATCTATCTCTATGCTAAGGAAGGAGGAGAAGAAGAGTTCAAAGATATCCATCTCCACCAAATATAACCTTGTCAACTCCTCCATGTGGTAGACCTTTCCTTCAATCAACCATAGTATTTAGGCCAATTAGAATTGCTCAAAAACCACAAAATCCATTTGTTAATTTCACGGGCAGTAGTCCACTTTCCCTCAATGCCAAAAATCCTATCTCGGTGGCAACCTTGAAGAACTCCCTACTTTACTGGGGAGAATCATACAACTCCTATTAATCATATTCAAGATATTGCAAATGTCTATGTCATTCACGAGGTTGTCGATATGGATGTTGTAGTTATACTCCTTGATTCTTCCATCAAAGGAAAGGCTTTAAAATGGTTTAGAAGCCTAACAACTGGGACAATAAATGATCGGAATGAAATACGTTTAGGACTCTACAACCAATTTATAGAAAAAGAAGACAACTTGTCTCTTCTAGAGCAGCTAACTACAATCAAGAGGGCTCCAAATGAATAGATGGTTGATTTTAACTTCAAATTCCAATGGACATAGGACAGGATTCCAATTCCCATGAGACCAACGGTGGAAGATGTGTTCCTCTACTTCCTTAAAGCTATAAATTCTAACATATCCATCATGATAAAATCTATGAGAGGGAAAATATTTTTGAGATCTTGTCATAGCCATTAGACAAGAGAGTTTCCTAATTCAATCCGGTAAACTTGCACCTAGGCCACCTAGGCCTATTTACCAGGAAATGGGGAATCATAGTTCTAGTCAAGAACCTACGTTAGCTCCTATCCCAACTCCCAAAAATCAGAATTTTAATCAATCTTATACTTCTTCTAGTACTTCGAATGAACTCTAGGAGGTCATGAAACAATTGCAGAACCTAGGAAATGAGTTGGTAACAATCAAGAGGCAGCAAGCCCAAAATGTTAGACCTTATCAGCCTCAAGCCCAACCAAATACACCTCCATATCAACTAAATAAACCTTTAGCTCAACCTTCAAATCAAAACCAAAACCAAGGAAAACCTCAAGCTATCAGGCCATTTCAACCATATAATCCAAATATAACTTCAACATCCATAGCCTTGGTTCCAGTATAGAATAATCTTGCACAAGAATATGAATGGTGTTTCCCGTGCAGGAAACCCCATAATCATGCATCATGTTTCCATGGAGTGTTAAATCAGGCCTTAATGGTACAAAGTGTTGATGCATCTCAAGAAATAAATGAAGAAGAAAATCAACATTAGGCAGCTACTCAAGCAACTTCCCCAAGTGAGACTTCACTTGTAAACTGGCAAGTTGAAGATTTCTACGGTATGAATTAAGATCCTTCTCAAGGTGTAGCACACAACACGAGGTCTAAAAAGAGAAATATATAAGAAGTAAAACCATCAATTCCAAGTACTTCTCAACCTTGTATCACACCTTAGGGAGTTAACAACTCAAAAGCATCCTCGAATCCACTGAATCAACCTAAATGACCTGTTGTATCAACCCATGTACCAAATCATCTGCAGGAGAAATTTGTGTTAAGAAAAGGGCATGAAAAGGATACTCCACCTCCATCCAACATCATTAATCACAAGAAGAAAACAAATGTGAGCATTTCAATGTGTCAGTCTCTAACCATTCCAAGACAGAGGGATTTGTTGTAGGCAGCTATGGAAAATTTGTCTATTCTAAATCCAACGTCCAAGAATTAGGAAAAAGTATGCACTAATGAAACTCAACAAGAAGGAGGTCATCCAAAAGGAAATATTAAGGCTCCACAATTTTATTTATCTTTGATCATTGGAAACAACATTGTACATAATTGCATGATTGACTCGGGTGCAAGAAACTCGATGATGCTGAAATAAATTGCGGATCATCTTAGTTTAAAATACGAAACTATATATAAAGGAGTAGTGCAACTGGATGGGACATAAGTAACAACTTTTGGAATCATCAAAGGATTGATTCTTAAATGGTATGCTTGTCCTAATGTCACAGCATTAAAATATGTATCATTGATTGACTTACCACCACTCTTTACTTTATGCTTATCAAGGGACTTCAAGGCTAAAATTGGCGGGTACCTATCAGCTGATTGGTCCCACATGCTTTTTATTAAAAGGTATGGGGAAAAAGCTACAATTAAGTTAGATCCAATTGAAAACTTCTACATTGATCCCTGTGTGCTAAGTCCAATCAATGCCAATTTCTCAAATTTTGATCAAGAAGACTGCCAAAGTACTCCAAAGATGAATACCAACATTGGAGGCATTCCATATTTGACATTAGATGAATGGGAAAACAAGAGGCATGGCTATGATCCTTACAAGGAGATGGAGGAAGCTAAGTTGGGAATTTATTTCTTTCATGAAGACAATCCACCTCTTCCTAACATCACCAAAATGGATGAAAAGATTGAAAATGAAGTCTGGTAGTTGTTCTTTGACGGTTCCAAGAGTAGACAAGGTGCGGGAGGAGGATTCATGCTTATTTCTCCCCAAGGTAACAAATATTATTCAGCCTTTTATTTACAATTTAGTTTTTCTAATAACACATCTGAATATGAAGAATTAATCCATGGGTTACATTGGGCAAGGAAAAGAGGTACCAAGAATGTGTAATTTTTTGGAAATAGTGAGTTGATTATAAATTAGGTTAGAGGACTTAATGTTGCTAAAAATGATTTTCTTAAGATCTATAAGAGTAGGGCATGGGATCTCCTTAAGTATTTTGAGTATTTTAACATTTATTCCATCTTAATGATGAATAATGAGACTGCAG
Organism: Taxus chinensis; assembly: GCA_019776745.2. NCBI lineage: Eukaryota > Viridiplantae > Streptophyta > Pinopsida > Cupressales > Taxaceae > Taxus > Taxus chinensis. Next base: position 57,201,332 of record CM034156.1, on the reverse strand, counting down.
ACAAGCTTGCAACAATAGCGGTAGCATTTTATGTGGTTGAAAGTATCAAGGGAGATAAAACCCATCCTCATATCAAAGTGGTTGTGAGGCCATCTGTTTCGAACAATAACATGAGATGGTAAGTGTTTGAGAGTGATCAAAAAATCATAAATTTTCTTTAAGAGGAAGTTGAGTTCTCCTTGAGAAATTAGGATAAATTGGAGCAACAGTATGGTGATCAAGTAGTCCAGTTGGGAACAAACAAACTCCCAAAAGGTTTGGTAACTCTAGAGTCAATCTTCAATCCTAATGACCAGTTCTAGAAGGATAAGGAAAATATCTAGGTCATAGGTGAAGATTCTGAGTCAATTTCAGTTAGAGAAGGTAAAGTACTCCAAATTGGCAAAGTAAGTACACATCAAGAAAATTCCAATTTCATTCAACTTTGTCAAGAATTTACGGATATTTTTTCTTGGATATATGAAGATTTGAGAGGCTTTGATCTGAGATTGACACAACACACTATTGAACTAGATCTGGAAGCCAAGCTCACCAGGAAAAATCAAAGGTTAGTGAATCCTCATATTGAGCCTCTCATGAGGAAGGAATAGAAAAAGCTCATAGAGGCAAGTATAATCTTCCCAATCAAGCGCTCTTCGTGGGTTGCTAATATGGTGCCAGTCAAGAAAAGAAATGGAGAAATATGATTGTGTGTGGACTTCTAAGACTTGAATAGAGATTCTCTCAAAGACCATTATCCACTTCCTTCCATGGAGAAAATCTTGCAAGTGGTAGTCAGTTCGGAAAGGTTCTCTCTCCTAGATGGCTACTCGAGCTACAATCAAATTATGGTGAAAGAGGAAGACCAATTTTAAATAGCCTTCACCACAAAATGGGGCACATATGCTTACTGGAAGATGTCATTTGGCTTATCCAATGTCAGACATACATTCCAAAGAGCAATGGACATAATAAATAAAGTTTAAATAATATTAATACCTTTTTAAAATATGTCATGTTATTTCAAGTTGATATGTTTTCTTAATATATTTTTGAATTGTTTTTAGGGTGACATTATAATGGAAGTAGTCCTCTAATTATATAGGGGTTGATCTCTTACATTATTTGATATGTGTGGTCTAAGCATCTTGGAATGGTCTAATGATTAATTTGGTGCTTAGATGTATTTATGTATGTGAATCACATTATAAAATATTAACATTCAAAAAAATTCCATCTTCTTTTAACATTTAAGGAATGCTATTCAAAGAGTAGAATATGTTGATGGCCAGAATTCACAAGGGAAGTTTCTTTAGTTCAAAATAAACCACATATCTTGCATTTTCTTCAAATTTTGTTAATGAGAAATGAATATATACCCATTTTTAATATAATAAAGTACAAAACAATACCAATTTATGTGTACAATAGTTTTTACATATAAGTTTTATTATTCTAAGCCTGATATATTTTTCTAATACATTTTAGAACATTATACCATGATTCCTATATCAATAAGGTGATACCAAGTGGCCCTCTTGATAAGTATGGTCAAAAAACTCTCTCTAAGACATCTAGGAATCACCTATAAAAATCCTCATTCATTCTAAATTCTTATAAACCCCAATATATCATTATCCCCTAATTGATTGGTATGTGTGCTCTTCACAATATCTTGGAATTGCTCTACAAAATATTCATTCATTCAAAAAATCATATAAATGTCTCAATAGATTTTGATCCCCTACATTGGTTGGTAGGCATTGTCCAAAAAATATCCCTTATAATGGTTGATTGGTTGTTGGATGAGCATGTTTGCTTGCTCAGCCTCATTTTTCCCTATCAATTTAATAGTATCATAACTTGATATATAAATAAGTAAACCAAAAAATAATAATTTATATTATGATATAAAGATGATTTAGTTTAATATCTCAATTTGTATTTATATTTTTTGAAAAATAACCTTTGCTTAAGATGTTTGGATATTTCCCTTTGATAAGTGAAGTAGATCGTCGAATCCCATCACTTATTTCCTTTTTTAATTAGATTTTGTTATATTCATAAATTGTGGGATTATATTACAACCTACACATTTTAATAAATTTTTAGAAGAACAAAGATATATCATAAAAAACACAGTGAAAGTAGAGAAGAAGTAAGAGAGATATGGAGGAAAGTTACATAGCCCATAAACAAAGAGATAAAATAAAGTGATATGGACCACACATAATACTTCCTTAAATGGCCCACTAAACAAGCCTATGAGGAGGCAAGACCATAATTCAAAAAATGGTAGACCTTTAATCTAAAAATTAGGGTTACAATGGTTTTTTTATGCATTTCAAAATAATTTTAGGAGCCTTCATTGTATTAACCTCCATCGTATTAACCTCCATCTATCCCTTTGGAGGTTAATAAGGTGAACATGAGACAAGCTACTTGGTGCGGGTGCAAATTGGATCCCGCCCCCACAATGCAAGAGATAAATGGAAAGTTGAGAGCGATTTGGTGAGCTGTCAGCATTCAATGCAAGGAGCTCGGGTAGGTGGAAGGAGATCCAAAAAACTGATCTAGGCCAACATTGCCATAACTTCTTTCGTACCTATCAATTTTTTTTTTAAATTACATTTTTCAGAAAGGTGATTCAGAGCCCCATCTCATGGAATGATTAAAAATTGTAATTTGGTGTGTTGGGTGAGAGAAAAATGAAGAGGAAGTTCCAGGACAAGTTAACCATACCCAAGTACTAAAGATCGAGTTAATGAAGGCATGGAGGCCCATTCCTTCTCCCACAAGCCAAAGTACAATGGAGTATGTGTTTCGCAGGTCCTTCCATCCCTTATTCAGGTACCATGATTTTTTTTGGTGGTTGAAGCATCATTTCAAACTCCCCTCTCTCTCTCTTCTTACTCATTCTTCCTATATATTGAAAATGAGGGAATTTTTACAAAGGTTGGACATTTCACACTTGTTTGTTCCCTTCTTCTCAGCTATGAATTATTTTGTGGAGTTTTCAAACCTCCTCTTCTAAGTATTGTAAATGGAAATCATGCCTCTTACCTCTAAATGAAGTATTGTGTAAAATCATTTAGAGCAATAAAATCAATGACTTGTGATTGTTCTCTATCCTAGCTTGGTTTTGATTGCTTCTATCTTACCTTTATTATGATGCTTGTAGGTATATTGTGCATTTCATTGTTCCTATTACATTCTTAGATGTGGTTGTGCTTAATGGAAATGGATTTATTGTATGTGATTATGATATTGTGATGTTTTCCATCCTCCCCATGCTCATTTTCCTTACATTTTCATGCATTGAGAACTGTCTAACACCCCCTTCTCTTGGTGTTATCACCTCTTAGTATAGGATTTCCCTTCTTTTCATGCACTCTCCCTCTCTCCCTGTATCCTTGGAAGTGATAGGATAGGATTAGATAGGTGTATTTCTTGCATTAGAGATTAGTGTAGCACTTATTTTAGGAAGAGGAACCATCCTTCTCTGGAGAGTTATCTCAACTACAAGGTCCCACACCTTGGAATAACTCCATGTTACCCAAGCACACTCGATTGCATTTCACATACACATACATGAGGTATTGGCAAGCAAATCAAAGGGTGTTGTGATTTGGTGATAACAGTTCTGGCACAAGTGCCAGTGAGATTGCAAAAGAATTCATTTTTGCAAGTGTTCCAATATAGCATCTAGAATTCATTTTCACTATAGCAAGTTGGTATGCTCTTGTTGGAATTTATAGCCTTTGGAGACTTTGTGAAAGCACATCTGGCGACTCCCAAGATCATAATTCAGTGTTTTTAGCAGCCCATATTTCTCAAATTCATGAGAAGGATCCAAACCAGGTCAAGAACAAGAGAAGAAGGTATTTTTGAGTATTTGTAGCTATCTCTAGGTAGAGGAAGGATAGGAATAAGAGTTCAGAGATCTCCATCTCCACCAAATAGAACCTTGTCAACATCTCCAACTGGTAGACCTTTCCCTCAATCAACCAGAGTTTTAGATCAATCAAGAATGGCTCAAAACCACCAAATCCATTTTTCAATTTCACGGGTAGCCAGTCCACTTGCCCTCAATGTCCATAACCCTATTCCAATGGAAACATTGAAAAACATTCCCGACTTCACATGAGAGAATCATACTACTCCAATTGATCATATCAAAGACATTACAAATGTCTTTGTCATTCACAAGATTAATGAGATGGATGTTGCAGTTAGACTCATTACTTCTTCCCTCAAAGGAAAGGCCTTGCAATGGTTTAGGAGCCTAACAGCTGGGTCAATCAACAATTGGAATGAACTATGTTCAAGACTTTGCAACTAGTTTATTAGAAAGAGAGGACAACTTGTCTCTTTTGGAGCAACTGACTACAATCAAGAGGGCTCCAAATGAACAGATGGTTGACTTTAATTTCAGATTTCAAAAAACATGGGACATGATTCCAATTCCTGTGAGACCAATGGCAGAAGGTGCATTCCTCTATATTCTTGAAAGCTCTAAATTATGACATATCTGTCATGATACAATCTATGGGAGGGACAAATTTTACAAGGAGATTATGCCATATAGCCATTAGAGCTGAGAATTACTTAATTCAAGCTGGTAAACTTTTCACCTAGGCCACCTATGCCTATTTACCATCCAGAAATGGGGAATCCTAATTCTAGTCAAGACACCTAGGTTAGCTCCTATCCCAACCCTAGAAATCAAATTTCTAGTGAATGCCTCCACTTCTTCTTCTGGTCTTTGAGCTCCAACTCCATGAGGTCATGAAGCATTGCAAAATTTTTTTTGGGAATGAGTTGGTGACTATTAAGAGGTAACAAGCTCATAATTTCAGACCTTATCAACCTCAAGTATCCAACCAATAAGCCTCCATATCAGCCAAATAGACCTCCAACTTCAAGTTGTAAATCAAAAATCAAGGACAACCTCCTAGCTGCTAAGCCATTTCAACCATATAATCCTAATACAACATCAACATCTAGAGCCTTGGTTCCAGTCCAAAATAACCTTGCACATGAATATGAATCATGTTTCCCTAGTGGACACATAATCAAACAACATGTTTCAATGGAATGCTTTAAACAAGGCCTTAATGGTGTAAAAAGTGTTGGTGTCTCAAGAAACAAATGAAGAATAAAATCAGCATACAAGAAAACACACAAGAAGCACCTCCAAGTGACACTACACTTGTAAACTGAAAGCTGAAGATTTATGTGGAATGAATCAAGCTCCTTCTCAGGGTGTAGCAGCAAACACAAGGTCTAAAAAGAGAAATATAGAGGAAGGGAATTCATCAAATGTAATTTACTTCTCAATCCTATCACACCTTAAGGAGTTAGTAATTCAAAAGCATCCCCAAAATCCACAAAATCAGCCTAAAGGACCTATTGTATCAGCCCATGTACCAGTTCATGTGCAAGAGAAAGATTGTGTCAAACCAGGGGTAGTAAAAATACAACCCATATCCTTTCAACATCATTGATCAAATGAAGAAAATGAATGTAAGTATCTCTATGTGGGAATCCCTGGTAATCTCAGGACAAAGAGACTTAATGCAAGAAGTCATGGCCAATTAGTCCACTTCAAATGAGTTATCCAAAAATTAGGAAAAGGTTCTCACAAATGCAACCCAATAAGAAGGAGGTCAACCAAGTAAATATTGAAACCTCCACCATTTTATGTATCCTTTATCATTAGGGAAACCTTGTACACAACTTGCATGATTGACTCAAGGGCAAGTAGCTCAGTGATGCCTAAACAAATAGCATCATCAGTTGGTTTAAAATATGAAACTATCTCTAAAGGAGTGGTAAAATTAGATAGGACAACAGTGGGAACTAGTTGGAATCATCAAAGGATCTAAATCTAACGCTACATGCATGCCCAAATGTCACAGTCTTACAAGATGTATTAGTGATTGACCTACCACCACTCTTTTCTTTGTGCTTGTCAAGGGACTTCACGGCTAAAATTGGTGGGTACCTATCAGCTGATTGGTCCCACATGATTTTTAGAACAAGGTATGGAGCTAAAGCTATAATCAGATCAAATCCAATTGCAAATTATAACATTGAGCCTCATGTACCAAGTCCAATCAATGCCAATTTCTCAACTTTTGATCAAGAAGACTTGTCCAAAGTACTCCAGAGATAAATACTAAAGTTGGAGGCATTCCAAATTTGACACTTAGATGAGTGGGAAAACAAGAAGCATGGATATGATCCTTACAAAGATAGATGGAAGAAGTTGAGTTGGGTATTTATTACTTACATGAGGAAAATCCACCTCTCCCTAGCATCACCAAACCGGATGAAAAGGATGAAAATGAATTTTGGAAATTATTCTTTGACGGTTCAAGGAAAAAAAAGTTGTGGGAGGAGGATCAATGCTTATATCTCCCAAAGGTAACAAGTATTACTCATCTTTTCATTTCCAATTCAGTTGTTCAAATAACACAACTGAGTATGAAGCATTAATCCATGGATTACACTGGGCAAGGAAAAGAGGTATCAAGAACTTGTAAGTCTTTGGGGATAGTGAGCTGGTTGTAAATCAAATTAGAGGACTTAATGTTATGCTAAAAATGATCTCCTTAAGAGCTATAAGAACCAGGTATGGAATCAAATTGAAGACTTTGAAGCTTTTAATATTGATTCCATCCCAAGGAAGAAGAATGAGGACTACAGACATAGGCTTGCAGTAATTGGAGCAACATTTGATGTGGTTGAAAGTATCAAGAAAGATCAAACTCAACCTCATATCAAAGTGGTTGTGAGACCAGTTGTTTCCGATGGAGAACAACACTAGCTGGAAAGTGTTCGAAAATGATCAAAAAATCATAAATTTCCTTTAGGAAGAAGTTGAGTTCTCCTCAAGGAATCAAGACAAATTGGAAAATCAGTATGGGGATCAAGTAGTCCAGTTGAGAATGAACAAACTCCCAAAAGGCCTAGTGACTTTAGAGTAAATATTCAATCCTAATGACTAGTTTCAGAAGGAAAAGGCTAATATTCAGGTCAAGGGAGAAGATTCAGAAGCCCATTTTAGTTAGAGAGGGTAAAGTACTCCAAATTGGCAAAGTACTCATAAAGAAAAATCTGATTTCATACAACTTTGTCAAGAGTTTTCAGATATCTTTTCTTGGAGCTATGAATATTTGAGAGGCTTTGATCCAAGGTTGGCACAGCACACTATTGAACTAGATCCAGAAGCCAAGCCCATTAGACAGAAGCAAAGACCAATGAATCCTCACATTGAGCCTCTCATGAAGAAGGAATTGAATAAGCTCATTGAGGCAAGTATAATCTTTCCAATCAAGCACTCTTCATGGGTTGCTAATTTCGTGCCAGTCAGGAAAAGAAACAGAGAAATCAGGTTGTGTGTGGACTTCCAAGACTTGAATAGAGCTTCTCTCAAGGACCACTATCCACTTCCTTCCATGGAGAAAATCTTGCAAGTAGTAGCTGGTTCAGAAAGGTTTTCACTTCTAGATGGCTACTCAGGCTACAATCAAATTATGGTGAAAGAGGAAGACCAATTCAAAATAGCCTTCACCACAAAATGGGGCATTTATGCTTACCAAGAAAATTCATTTTGCTTATCCAATGTAGAGATACATTCCAAAGGGATATGGACATGGCATTCAAGGGGCTGATAAACAAGATAACTTAAGATGGCATCATTGTGTTTTCTTATGATATTACAATGTTTTCCAAGAAATGAACTAGTCACCTTTATCACCTCAAGAAGTGTTCCAAAGATGTAGGAATTTGGAGTGTCTTTAAATCCAAAGAAATGTATATTCCTATCTCATGAAGGTAAGCTCTTAGGCCACATTGTGTCTAAGGAGGGATTGACAATTGATCCAGAAAGAGTTGAAGCCATCCATGCACTACCATTTCTAAGTCACAAGAAGGCTCTCCAAAGCTTCTTGGGAAGGATAAATTTTTTCTGAAGGTTCATGCCTGATTTTCCACTCTTGTGAAGCCACTAACGATGATGTTGAAGAAGAGTATGGCATTCAAATGGATACAGACGTAAAGGAGAGTTTTGAGGCTATCAAAGCATGTAATATCTCAAGCTCCAACTCTCATCAACCAAGATTTTCCAAAGACTTCATTCTCTATGCCTTTGGTGGCTTCAGACACAATCTCTGCCATTTTGGTGCAGTTAAACAAAGAAGGATCCGAAAATCCCATTGCTTTCTTCAGTCAAAGCTTGGAAGATTATGAGGTGAGGTACTCTTTCATTGAGAAGCATGTCCTCATTGTTATAAGGAGTTTGAAGAAGTTTAGAAACTTGGTTTCAAACAACAAAATCCAGTTACTAGTGTCTCATGTTGGAGTAAAATTTTTCTTCTAAACAAGGACTTGAACAAGAAAAGGGTAGGTTGGATTACTCATGTCATGGAGTATGACATAGAAATCAAAGTAACCAAATTGGTCCGTGGCAAAGGCTTATGTGAACAACTAGGCTTCCAATCAGCATGTTGAGTCAAGAGAATGAAGAAGAAGTTATTTTGGTGCTTACAAGATAATCAAGAACAAACAATTGGATGATGGTATGCCCATTCCTTGTTGGACTTGGGACATGATACATTTTCTTCAAACCAGTCTATGCCCTCCGGAGTTGAGAAAAGCAAAGAGAAGGTATTTTAGACTCCAATCCATTCTGTATGTTCTCATTGATGGTATCTTATTCAAGAAAGACGTGAATGAAATTCTCTTGAGGTGTGTTCCAACAAATCAAATTGAGAAAGTGCTACATGAGTTCCTTGATGGAGAAGTTGGAGGTCATTTTTCTCCATGAGTAACAACCCTCAAGATCATGAAGGTTGGTTACTATTGGCCCACAATGTTTAGTGACTACTATGCATGGATCAAAAAGTGTAAAAAATGTGCATTCTTCACAGGAAAGGAGAAGCTAGCAGCACTACCACTCCACCCAATCTTAGTTGATCAACCATTCATACAGTGGGGATTGAATTTCATTGGGGTCATCAATCCAAACTCAAGCCAAGGCCACAAGTGGATCCTCATTGCAACAGACTATTTCACCAAGTGGACCGAAGCGGTGGCACTCAAAGAGGAAAATGAGTTCTAGTATACTTGAATTTTATGAGGGAATTGTTACCAAATTTGGTGTCCCAACTACTATCATATCATAAAATGCTCTAGCATTCCTTGGACACCAAAATCACTGAGTGGGTATGTTAGGAATGGAATATAGTTGAGCACTTCCTCTAATTATTACCCCCATGGTAATGGACAAGTCTAAGTCCACAAACAAGAACTTGCTGAGAATTATCAGAAGGAATCTGGATGAAAACCAAAGGACATGGCATACCAAGCTCAAATCAGCCTTGTGGGCTGATAGAATCACACCAAAGAGGTCAACTGGTAACTCTCCCTACAAGTTATTCTATGGAAAAGAAGCTAGGTTGCCCATATCTCTTGAGTTACCAGCACTGGAGCTTCTCAAGTAGCTTGGAGAACTATCTGCATTTGAGCCCGTGAAAGTTAGGTATGCAAAACTCATGGAGTTGGAGGAGCTAAGGGATTACGTGGTGCAAACCTTGGAGAAGGATCAAGCCTTGATCAAGAGGTCCTTTGACAAGAAAGCTAAAGCTAGAACCTTCTAAGAGGGATACTTGGTTCTAAAATGGGATGCTGATAGGGAAAAATTGGGAAAGCATTCCAAATTTGATGCTATATGGAGTGGTCCCTACATGATCATGGGGTGCAAAATTAACAATGCTCTCCAATTTTGCAAGTTGGATGGTGAAGAACTGCAGATTCTAGTCAATGGAATCTATCTCAAGCACTATTACTAAAGTAAAATTTCATCCTTTGTACATATTAGTTTAGGATTTCTAATTCCTCTAAGTTCTTGTGCAGACTATTTTATTGTTAGAGTAGGTTTCAGTTTCCCTATGTTCCTCAGGCACATGTTCTATTGCTCCTAATGGTCTCCTTGCACAGTTCAGTATGCCTCCGAGAAGGAATGTTGTAGCAAGAAGCTCAAAGTTGTAAGGAAATAATTTGTAATTCTCAAGAAGATTTCAAATGCAGAGCAACTAAAATCAGATTTAGGGGCATGGATTTCAATTGTTTTCATTCTCTTGTCCTCTTATAGATCAGTCATGACTTGAGCTTCTCGTGCCTCTTGTAAAACAAGAAAGTTAGTCTCAAAGGGCAGCCTTCCTCAAATTCATTCAAGGTCATCTTAGGTTTCAAGCAGAAGATCAACCTCAAATTTCCCTTGCTCATTCATTGAATCTTGTTTTAGTTGAAAATCTTATGAATTTGGAAGTGCATTTTGTAAGTTGAAGGTAACCTTTATGTATTGTCTCCAAGCAATATAGCAATCAGAGGAAAATCATTTTTAACAGTAGTCCTGAGTTGCTTCCCAAATCATCAAGTGTTTCCAATTCTGCAGTGTTTCATTCTTGCCAAGGAATCAGCTCAATTCAGTGCTTCAAGCTTGGCAAAGAAATCAAGATTTCTTGGGATGGTTTCAGGTCTTCATTTTCACCCCAATAGATCAATTTGCAGAGATGAAGAAAAGAAAATTTCAGATCTAAACAATTTTCCACTCATATAAATTTCAAGATTTCCTTATAAAATTTTGGAAAATTCAGGGATAACAGGCATCAAGTCTAGGGTCAGCATTGCTTTAAGTAGATTCTAGGGGAAATTTTTGAAGGTTCAAATCAATTCAGGCTATCAGATGTGACTCCATGCCCAATGGAGGCTTAAGGCTATTGGTCAACCCCTATCTAGCAGGCATATGCCCCCATGAGTTGCAAAATTATTATCCATTTTTACCCCTTCGGTAAAAATGGACAACACGGGAAAATTGAGACTTGGAAACGTTGACAGGGCCTTCAGGAAGGAATCTGGGGTAATTATCAGGAAAATTTTCAGGTTTTGGAAGCATTATGCATTGTTTTCAGGGTAAGTTTGGAACATTCAGAGCCACATTTATTTCCTCTTCTGGGTTTCAGATGAATTCAAAGATCTGACGGGACAGTGGAGGATACAGGAATCTGAGAGCCGCACACTCTAAGGGAAGACCCGCGGAAACATAAAGGCAAGTCACAGTTTGAAAAACTCAGCGTCAAGACATCCCATTACACTCCATGTGCCTTCTAGTTTGGAGACAAAACTGCGTGAATGGAGGGGAGATCAACTTTCAACATATTATGGGGCAAAATTAGCATATACATGGCTCAAGAGACAGCTCGCCAGGGAACTTTTTTTCCAGCTGGGTTATAAGCTTGACAAGTTAGCTAGGTGCATCGAGCTATTCATGGGATCGTAGTGGTGGGTGGGCAACAAGTGGCATGGTGCGTCAATTCCAGTGCAGTAGATTTGCAGAAGCTATGGTGCGCCCTGGAATGTGACCGAGTCATGGGAGCATTTTACAATGTTCAGTCATGGATGCAAATCCAAGCGTGTCGTAATAGTTGAAAACACCCAAGTGAGTTAGGTTAATGCATAGTGTTAGTTAAAACCCAAACCTAATGGCTCAGTCAACGATGTTGAGTGAAGAGAAGACAATGGAATGCAGGAAAGGTAAAGCAACGTGGAGCACAGACAAGTCGTGGTGTTAGATACACGCTAGGTCCTCATGAGAACTAAAAGTGCCTCGAACCAGGTACTTAGCAGGGGTCAACACAAGGTGTGTTGGGTCAATGATTCCGAGGATGTGTGTAAGGTGAATCAAGTTGGCGCGACAGGGATAGCTCGGAATTCTTGTATTGTAGCTCACTGAGACCGGAGGCAGAGCTACAATGTGGTTAGTGTCAGAGTATCTCTGAGAACAAGAAGAAAGTCATATCCTAGTTGCACATGAAAATGAGGAAAGTTACTCGTTACACCCTGGAAATCATGATGCTACCCCCCGCAATGCAAGAGATAAATGTAAATTTGGGGCCAAGCTAGTGAGCTTCAAGCATTCAATGCAAGGATCTCAGGGAGGCGAGAAGTAGATCCAAACACAAAGGTAGAGTCTATTCACAAAATTGTGCAATACAACCCCCTTTGAACCCCACATCTCCATAAATCGAGCTCCAGATCACCAAATTTAATGAAATTTGTCTCGATTTGTCTTGTCATATTTCCCATATATTACATAGAATAATTAAAAATTGCAAATTAGATGGATTTGGTAGGTGAGATAAATACATGGAAAGACCTAGATTTCTAAAATAAGTTAACCATACCTAAGATAGATTAAAACTGGAGTTAAATGAAGGCAAGGGGGTTGCATTTTTATTCTCTCACAAGGCATAGGTATAATGAAATCATGTAGTTTTGTCAGGGCATCCCATCCCTTCTTCTAGGTACCATTTAATATAAATTTTGGGTGGTTGAAGCATTATTTCGAATTCCCCTGAGCTCTCTTCTTACTCATTCTTCCTATATATTGTAAAATGTGTTCATATTTGCATAGGTTGAGACATTTTTCACCTAGTTGTCTCCTTTACTCCCTAAAGGTATTGCAAATCTAGTTTGTGGAGCTAAAAAACCTCCATTTTTTAAGCACTTTGCAAGTGGAACATCATGCCTTCATTGCCCCTCAAATGATAATTATCTATGTCAATTATGTTGAAGCAATAAGATCAATGTTTTGTGGTGATTTCTACAACCCTTGTTTTGATGTTTTATTAGTTCTATCTAGCCTCTTCACTACATGATACAAGGTATTATGTGCATTCTTTATGGTTTCCATCGTATGGTTCTAAATGATTGTGTCTCATTGAAATGGTGCTTGTGAATGTATGTTGTAGATTGCTGAAGTTTATAAACATCCTTTCTATCTCCATTTTACTCCATTTTCATCTTTAGAGAGTGAACTGCCCAACTACCCTGTCTTCTTGGTTTTATCACCTCCTTAGTGTAGGATATCTTTATTTAAATGTTATTTCCTTCTCCCTGGTCCCTTGGAAATGATAGGATAGAGTTAGGAAGTATATTTTCCTTCATTAGAGTTATTTTTTGTACTAGTTAGGAAGAAGAACCAACTTTCTCTGAAGAGTTGTCTCAACTGCAAGGTCCCACACCCTAAGATAACTCCATGTTAGAAAATTACATTGAATTCCCAGAAAATATACTTGCAAGCATTCAAAGGGTGCTATAAATTTTTATAACAGTTACCTATATAGGTAACAACATAATGTATTGTTACCTATTTCATCAAATTACCATTTTCAGATTTTTTTAAATAACAAGTGTCATAACCCTCCATATGTTAGCGTGTAACAGAATGCTAGGGAACAAGAAATGGAATGTGAGAGTTACATGTTTGAGGATGGGTGCAAGGATTGACTGGGATGGTCAATATTTTGCTGACTGCGAACCTACATGAGGGATAGGCACCATCCATAGGAGGCAGGATTTATAACCCACTTCTTGTAATGGACTGGACACGGTCTGCTGTCATTTTCAATACTAAGAAGAATTTTTGAAAGATTGAATTGAGAATGCTGAATATAAAATAAATTGATAGGCATTTTGAAATTCCACGATGCGCCCTCTAACACCATTCGTGAAAAGAGTGAAAATAAAACTAACATGGTGGCTTTCAGTAAAAAATCATGTATAGTGCGAAGTGTGGTGATTAATTATATGGAGGAAGCTTGATCCTCTAAGTCGGTGTCCTCCATTATAAGGGTTCCTCTAAAGGCATTTAGGGAAAATGGTGATGACATTAAAAATATAGAAACTATATTAAACGGTACATATTTGTTCTCTCCTTTTCTTGCTTTAGTAGAATTAAACCTCCCACATCTTACCAATTCAATTTTTCTTACTGCATTGCACAATCAATAATGAGGTTCATGGGATGTGTACCACGAACCCCCTATTTTTTATTGAACAAAGTTGGTAAAAAAATGAGTAGCCTAAAGGAGGTTGTTAGGGGGAATTAACTATTCAACTTTCACAACATTATAGAGAAAAAAAATTAGTGAGTTGGCTTTAATTAGCATGGTTTAATATTTTGTATTTATTATTTTGAGTATAAAAATTTATTAGTTTAAACTTATTTAATATATCGTAAGTGATTGGTTTTTCATTTTTATATTATAAAATTGTACAAGAAATTGAAGATGTTTCATTTATGAGATTGAGTGAAAAGTGTTATGGTGTAGGACCATAAAACTACTCTCTCTCTCTCTCTCTCTCTCTCTCTCTCTCTCTCTCTCTCTCTCTCTCTCTCTCTCTCTGTATATATATATATATATGGTCCTAACTTCTACCGTACTATCATAGACCTTTTTGCAATAATTTTCTACGACTTTTTGTGTCCTTCTCTCATCTAGCACTACAACAAACAAACACTTTTTACCACAATTATTCTACAAAAGTTCCACAATTTAGTATAATTGTAGAAAGATTGTGGCATCTCTATGATAATTTTGTTATTGATTTTTTAATTATTGTAGATTTTCCATAGTAAATTTATATTGTTAATAATTTTTAGAAAACACACATATCCAAACCATCATTATGGAAATTCCACATTTTTTTCTCAATAATATTAGAGGTTATTATAAATATTACCTACCACACTTATACTTGTGACATATATTGTGAAAATTTATATGAAATTATAATATTTTTTATTTTCCACATTATATATTTTAGATTTTTCTGAAGTTTTACATATTTAAGAAGACTATGATTATAATAAATTATGATGTGGAACTTTACATCACACCAAACATACATGTATTATAATAAATTTTAAGAAAACTAGAATAATATAAATAACTGAAATTAAATAGTGTGGAAATTATACATTGCACAATGTTTTTAAAATGCAGAATTAACTATAAATATTTCATGACATTCATGCATTTATTATCAGAATACTAATTATATTAAATTATTTTAATGTGAAAAGATAGTATTATTTTGAATTTTAAATTTTTGTATATTTATAGTGTGGAAATGTCATATTACTCAAATGATATACTTATTATTATATATATTTAAAATACTACTAAAAATATAGTATTGTGGAAATACCACATTAATAAATGAAAAAATGTCAAATCATCCAAAATTTAGAAAAAAAAATGTGTAGACTTCATTGTAAACATTATCTATTATATTTGCATTTATAACATATTTAAAATAAACTAATTTAAATATAACATTAAGACGAAACCTTATATTAATTTTTATTTTATTTTTGTGAATTTGAAATAAGGTGGAAATTCCACATTAACCGTATTATATATAATATGTTTTTATTTTTTGTTAAGAATACAATAAAAGAGGTTATTTTTGTAAATTCATTTAGAATGATATATTTTGAGAATATTAATTTATGAATTGGAAATAGTGTGAGAACACCACATTGAATACGATGGAGAAACCACATTTTTAAAACTTTACTATTTTTACATATTATAAAATATATATAATATTACAATATGATAGAAATGACACGTTATCCAACATATATCTTTATAACACTGAATTTCCTTGAAATAATATATCGTTATAATTACAAAAGAAACTAATTTAATGAGAATTAAACTCTACAAAATTTGTGATTTAGATATCTTTACCAATTAAAACATTATAAAGTTGACATATTTTATTAATAATGGTAAAATATTTTTTGAGCGGGATCCTACTCAGGTACAAAAAGAATGGGTCAATATCCAAATAAGTGAATGAGAACTAGAGAGACAATAAGTAGCAAACTCCCTACAAGTACAAAACCAATAGGAAACACATCTATTATCCGGGGAAAATAAATCTACATGAGGGGAACAACCAATCAGCAGAAAAAGAGGCAAAGAGAGGTTGTCAACCCATGGTATGAGATCTTAGGGTCATTTTAGATGGGTTTGTGGGTAACTAAGAGGAAGTTATTATCTTGTGTTGTACAATAATTCAATCCTTTTTTTAGAATCGTCAACTAAATTAGGGTCACCATGAATAGTAACCTCAATGGAATTAATTGGCTTATATAAGGGCTTAGGAGAGGAAGAATGTTCTAGCCTCTCCTTCACCATCTTGAGAGGGTCCTTTGAGATAAGAAACGAATGTGATTTAGGAAGGGTCTCCTGAGAAGAAGTATCCTCAATAATAGGGGTATTATTAACCCTAGAAGGAAACTTGCCCAAAGTGGAGTCATCCTTGCGCTCAGCAGAGAAATTAACAATAAAGTGAGAGGGAAGGGAATCCTTCCACAAGACCTCCCCAGTTTTTACTTTTGGGCATCCACAATCCTTCATCAAATGACCAATATAAAGTCATTGATGGAAGTGGAAAGTGATTATTTCATAATCCATACATTGAGGACCCATAACCTATCACCATTCTGAAGGTTAACCTTATTTGGGATATCTAGAGAGGTGTCTAGCTCCAATAGGATTCTAACATAGGTAGTTTGA
This sequence comes from Taxus chinensis, assembly GCA_019776745.2. NCBI lineage: Eukaryota > Viridiplantae > Streptophyta > Pinopsida > Cupressales > Taxaceae > Taxus > Taxus chinensis. The sequence continues at coordinate 57,184,911 of CM034156.1, read as the reverse complement.
AACATTTTTGTAGTATCATCATATATTTTAACAAAATTCCCCAGAGTGTTTAAAATTGCTTCAAGACATAGTTCATTCCATAGCTACAATGGTAGACTAGGAAGGCGAACCCATATATGTAGGGTATCGAAAGAGTATTTAGACGCGTCATCTAGCTAGTTTTCTTGTTTCATCTTAACCTTCATAATAGAAGGATCATGTGTTGGATGAAAAACATATGTTTTGCAAGGGTTTATTACCTGATTCTCTGATGTTGGTTTCTAAGGGTGTTGGACCCCCTTTATCAATGGTGGGTTTTGAAGGGTTGAACTCTATTTTGGAGGAGACAACTAAAAAAAGTATTTTCTTGTGGAGATCGATCAAACAATTACGATGGAGCTAGTTGTAGTGTACGTTATGGTTTTGGATTTCCCTGTATCACCATTATTTAATCTTGAATGGGTTGAGAAATACTATGGTGAGGAGGTTTTTTTACTCTATTCTCAAGTTAAATCCCAATTAGGATTTGTCCTCTGGCTTAAAGGTTTGATACCCATAATATGGGAGTGGATTGTCCCCTGCACTAGTAAATTTGGGGACTTTGGAGGTAGTGTAGAATGAACACAAATAGGGAGAGGCCTTCTCCACCGCCATTGAGGATGATGAGTTGATCGAAGAGAATGGACATATGGATGGTATAATACCATATTTACGTGAAGTTATGGTGTAGGATGTAATCAAAGGGAAATTGGATGGCCTTCCGCATGATAATATAGAAATAGTGTTAAACATTGAGAGAGATAATGTGCATGTTAAGGTTGTTGGGTCCTTGAAAGACTTACAAATATTGTTTCTTGTCAACCTGGTGGACTATTTTTTTTTAATTTTCTGGGAGGGTTGTGGTTATATGAATATGTCAAGAAAACATTTGTTCTCTTGGAACAAAAAGTGAAATATTTGGAAGATCACACGAATGAAGCAAGGATTTGTGTTGAGACAAGAAAATCTAGGGTAAAAATATTGTAGCACATTGGCTTGCTAACAAAGGAATGATATTTGATTTCTCTATCTATTATTTATTTATTTCTACTTTCTTTTGGTTTCTCTGCTATTTCTTTACTATTGGGAAAATGTGTTCCTTATTGTCTCTTTGGGTTTTTGGGTTTTGTTCAGGGTTTTTAAACCCCTGGTTTTGTACAAATGTACGGTCCCTTTCAAAAAACTCATCCTTTACCCTTGTCTAAAAAAATATTAATGATGTAACTATTTTCATGTTATATATATTAAATAAAATTTAATACTTAATGGTTGTTTGCAATATTTTTGATATGAAACATAAAGCACATAGAGGAGTTTAAATCTAAAAAATCGTGATATGTTAGGATTTTATATGATGTTGTATCCCTTTATTTTCTTGGAATTTTTTTGTGATCTGATCAATCGACAAACCCATATATAAGGGTCATATGTTACAAATTTATAAAATATATTTGGAGAAGTTAATTTTTTTAGAAATATGCAACCTTAAATGGATGAAAACATATTAAAAATATAAAATATGCACCTTGAGATAAATATATGTCAATGTTTTAAATAAATCAATTAATATATTTTTACTAGTTATATCATTAGTTATTATACAATTATGTTGAATACAATGGAAACCCAAGGAGTTGTTGTAGGATTTTAACATGTCTATGAATTGTTAAAAATTCATGTTCAAATTTTAATATCATTTATAAGTTTTCCTTGGAACTTACAAGAATAAATTATGAAAAATTCCTAATATATTGGCCATATGATAGAGTATAGAGACCTTTTTGTAATGTACAAGAGCACCTATTAGGTGGATACACTACTCATTTTACATGACCAAATCTTATTTAAGATAATATTTACAATAACAAAATAGGACATTTTACAAAAACAAGCATGAAGACATAATGTATAGGCTCTATATTATTATTGTGAATTAACATTGTAAAACATTACATCGATATTCATTTAAAGTTTATTTTTTTAGTTTAATTTTGTGGTTTTTTTTCAATTCTCTAATGGAAATCAATAAATCCTTCTTCCTATAGTATAAATATCATACATCAGATATTTCATTCTAGATGATTCATATTTATAGGCACACTCCCCTTTTATTTTTAAATGTAATTTTAACACTTTACTAAACTTCTCTCTATTATTTTCACTTTTATATAACTTTGTGCAAGGTTATTATTAGTTAGACAATAAATCCACAATTGTTTAGCACGTGAAAAATCAAAAGAACCACTCTACGAGACCATTTCTTTGTAGTAAATATATCTAGATCTTTTTTAAAAGTTAATTCCCATATGTAACACATCATAAGTCTAAATCATTAGTGTCACTATCCCATGGTTGCAAAGAGATGTCGATGAATAAAATGTTGCCGATAATTTTTGCATGCATGTCAATAGGTTCTTAATTTAAATTTAAGAAGGACCTATAAATACATGAGTACTGCATTTAGGTTGTAATTAGGTAATGAATGAATAAGTTATTTGAGAGATAATATAACATTCCGATTAAAAAGTATATATAAGAATTTAAAGAAGAGCATATAGAATTTTATTTTTATGTCGACTAGAACATTGAAATTTATAATGGTTATGCACATGCATTATGTTAGACTAACAACTATATTATTTCTTGTCTAGTATTCAAGGAAAATGTAGAGTTCACATTACTCGTTCGAATTAAATAAAATTCTAATTAACTTACATTGTTTCGACAACAAAGACTTAACAATAGCAGATTAAATTAGTAAATATACATGTAAAAATGGATCATGAAATATATTTATACCATCTTTTACATATTCTAAATAAGAGTATAATTGCGTAGCTAGTAATTACTCTATTAACAAATAAAGAATGATGATTAACTATGAAAAATATATCAATAATTTTTTTGTAATAAAAAATCATAAAATACATAAACCTACTAAAATAGAACTAATTAACTAATAAATACGTAATAGAAATTTTAAAAATTACCCATAACAATATTAATAATTCAAATAAAATATATTAATATTAATTACAAATTTATATAATTGGAGATTACTAAATACTCTAGTTATTTTAATATATACATGCTTATAATTTACCAATAACTCATGTTCAAATATATTTTAATATTTTTAATGAAGTTATATTTTTTTACAATACAACTTCGTCATCAAAAACATAAAATTACCCTAGCTATTTACCCCCAATTAAGACGTGATTGTCAGAAGACACGTGGGATATACGTGTTGAGTATGGAATTTGGAAACGTGCAGGGGATATTCATGAACATGCATTGGTGGAATCCATGGCGAACAGATCAAAGTGAAATAAATCTTAGCCGCCTATTAAAACTCAATCGAACAGTGAGAAATTAAAAACCCTTACATCATTAGCGGATTTTCTGCAGACCTTTGTTATAATAAAATAATCAATTTCAAAACAAATGCATTCTTTATTTTCTAAAAGAAACAGTAGTTATCTACCCAATAGCCATCGTCAATGTGGGTTACTTGATTTCTAGATCATCGGCCATGGACATGAGTTTTTTTTGTCAAGCCGTGGTTAAGGATTTAAAACGGTGTTGCTAGATTTAGTGAAGCAAAAGCAGTTTAATATCAAAGGAACTGCGTTTAAAACCTTGTCAAATAAGTTTTAAAATAGGCCAAAGAGGTCATCTTCGAGAAGTGAATTGTAATGTTTAGGTTATATAAAAGAATAATTCTAGAGATCGATTCTCAGAGACAAGGTGGAGAGCATCTAAAGAAGGATCCGGTCCAAAATGTTTAGATAAGCCTTGCAAAGATGAAAAAATTATCTCCATGGCCATATTATGCGGTCTATAGATTGCATGCAGGAAGAGATAAAAGTTTGTAACTGAAGGCAATACCTGGTTCCAGAGGCAGCCTGCCTGAGAAGCAATGCGTTTGTAAAAATGATCTGTGACACAAGGGCTGTGAAGGCGGCATCAGGATCCACAAGGGACCATTCACTCGAAAGTTATGCCACAATATCATAGTGATTAATCCAGTTGGTCGAAATCCAGCGCATTGAGACTCTGCATGATAAAAGTTGTCAAATGTTTGAAGGATTTTTTTAAATATTATTACGACCTGTAAAGCCATGAGATATCTGAGTAATTCGATCTATCCACAATTTTTCTTCTGTTCTCTATTCGCTTTTATGTGTCTATTAGCAACATTGGGCTCTAGTACTGGTCCGACTAAAACAAGTGTTTTTTAACAGGCATACTTTTAATTTTTAAGTGATTCTAATTGATTTTTTTATACAGTTTGCTTCTCAAAATTAATGTGAAAATTATATTCACACATTTATATCAATCTTTCATTCATCCTTCATATAAAAAATACAGAAATTAGATAAGATAGTATATGGTTTTTTTCAAATGATATGCTTTTATATATATATATATATATATATATATATATGGAAGGAAGTTACTGAAAATTTATGGATCTAAACTACTACGCACAATGATAAATCAATGAATTATAAATATTAGACAGAAATTTTGAAAATGGAATAAAAAATCTTACCGACTTCAGCATCATGAATACAAATTCTCTCCCACAAACCTTAATTTGCATAGGAAATGCATATTTATAATTTAAGTGAAATTAGTTTCATATATATTTATGAATTTAATTATGGCTTTACTATATGCATGTCAATTTTGAAATACTTATTTTTATTAAAAAAAAAAATTGGAAGGTATTTATTTCCTTAAAACTAATGTTTTATTTAAAATAGTTTTCCTTGTAAATTGTAAATTTACAATATTTTATTTATTTAAAAATATTTTAATAAAATATGATTTTATAACTTTGTATTGGAAATTTTATAATGATAATTTTTTATTTTTACATTTTTTATTTGAAGTAATGTATATTTTTAAAAATGAACACTATTTTTTTTTCTTCCAATATTTAAAATATTACCTACATTTAATTATTTTAATATTTTAAAATTAGATTAAAATATACCATATATTGTAAATGAATATAAATATAATAAATTTTAAGATATTATTTAAACAATACTCATATAAAATAATTTTAAAAATTGTGGAATTAAAAATTTTCAAATGTAAATTTTCTATATTTTTTCTATAGATATTTCAACAAATTATTATTGTGGCAATTAAATTGTAGCTTCCACGTACAATTTGTATGCGGTAACATAAATTGTAGAAAACGTTATTGAAATTTCTACATATATTGTGTTGAAAAGATATAGAAAATTGTAAATTCTACAATATCTACAATGTGGACATATATAGACAAGCCACTATTTTTTAGAAATTGTAGAAAATCGACAAAAAAGAAAATTGTGGTAATATTACAAACTTGAAAAATTGTTGACAATATACAATAATAAAAATTGTAGGTGATTTACAAAATCATAAATTGCAGATTAACAACGATTTAATAAATTGTTGATGAGCTACAAAAACATGTCAAATTGTGGGTGAGATACAAATTCAATGCCACAATTTAAAAATTTGAAATTCCTTGTAACCACATAAATATTGTTGAAAAATTGTGACAAAAGGATTGTTTTGTTGTAGTGTAGAAATGTATTTCATATCTATTTTCACATGTAAATCACATCTTTCTATATAAAAGGAAAGGTTTATCTTCATGCCATATTCTACTTGTACATCTAAAATAGAAAATGACAAAAATTCCAAGATATCTATGTATCTTAATACATAAATTGGCTAGGCATGTGTAGTGGGAATGAGGGGGTTTCAATATCTCTAAATGAAAAACAACTAAAAATGGATAACAAATATGATACGGTTAGAAATGAAATGGGCTACACTATGACTCTTGAATTTATTTTTGTTCCTTCCAACAAAAATCAATCTACAAATTAGTGACAGACATTGGGTGCGAAGGATTGACTATGAGGGTTTAGCCTTTAGATACCTGTGATGATTCCAAATAGGGCATCTTTCAAATGACTGCGAGCATTCCAGACTCAAGTGAATTGAAAAACCAACATGGTGGAAAGACTCTCTTCCTAAACATCTCACAATTAGTCCATTCAGATCTAGTTAAAGAATCATTAAGCCCTAAAAGGGAAGACACTCCCTCTGCCAATGAAAAACCATAAAATCCTCTCGACTCTGCTGAGTTAGTTCAGACTCCTGCTAATCAAAAGGTCATTGTTGAACCTTCGATGGGTTATGCCTCATTGTCCCTCATTTAGGGTCACATTCCTATCAAGACTCTTGAATTTATTCTTCCGATTTCCATGGAAGAAAGTAACGAGGAATGGGCGGAGGTGGACAAGATAAAGAAAGGAAAAAACCAAACTAAAACCCACCACCAGTCCAAAAAAGGAATGATTTATGTCATGTTTCTACTTTTATTTTTTTATCAAGGGTGAGTACCCATTGTTCTAGCACTGTGTTTTTGCTGCACTCAGGCTGTCGACTGGCTATGGGACTATTTTGATGTAGTATGTTTCTGCGGGACAGTTTGGATGCTTCTTTTTCTTGGTGCTCCATCACTTATCCAGGTTCTTAGAACTTTTTTCTTTCTCTCTATTGTTGTATCCAGGTTTTGACACCATTGTTGTTCCTGGGGTATGGTCCCAATCAAAAAACCCTTTACCAATAATAAAAATAATAATTTGTTTTTTATTGCTCGAACTTGTTAAACTTGTGGTGTTTTAACTTTGTATATGTTTTAGCATTAAACAATCGAGTATTGTTGTCATTAATCAACTCTTTTAGAGGGTCAATGAATATATCACTATGATTAGCATAAGATAATGGCTACAACATTGTCAATTTAAGAGGAACGATTATTGTGGCAATAGAATAATGTTCTTATGATAGAATAAAGATGCGAAGGGAGGATGTGCGAGTTATTGTGCACAAAGTTGTTGATATTGGAATGCTCCACGTAGAATTTGAAGGAGAGAACAATATTCAAATGGTTGAGACGAGAGATAGCAATCAACTTCACCCTACAAAGAGAGAAGAATAAGAAGATAGAGAATATATCCTTGTAAGGGTAGTGAAGGATTTTGGTAGTCTTTTTGAAATGAAACGATTGGCCTTCCATAATAAGTCTTGTTGAAATGTTTATAAAAGGAGATGAATTGTTTTTAAAAAGGTTTTGATCCTTGAATAAGAGATATGATTGGAAATTTTTAAAATTTGATCAAGTCCATGGTTGGATGTATATTATATATGTATGTTGTGTAGTTTGAAACAGATTTGAAAAGCATGTTGATGGTGTTTCTTTTGTAAGTCTACATTGACAATAATAAAGATAGTTGTTTTAGTTTCCTATTCTAGTATGGTATATATGTATGTGTTCCAATTTATAGTCATTAGTTTATGAGCTTGCATGGGTAAACATTGTCTTTTATTTGACCCATTACCATGATTGCATCACCAATGTACGTTTAGGTCTGACACATTAGGCTATTAAAATCAATGAAAATGTCGTAGTGATAAGGCAACCCTGAATGATAAAGGTAAGGTTCCTCTCACATGGACTTGTTTCAATGTCACTGAAGTGATCACAACTAGAACTTTTGAGACAATGTTGTAAGGGAAAATGCATTGCATAAATATTTTTTCAATTCTAGTAGAAGTCGTGCTCAAGAATTCATGCACATAAAATGCATCTCTTAATAATATCAATCTACAATAAGCTACCTCGCACACTCGGTTAACAATATAGAACGTTATAATACACTACCACAACTAATCGTCCAAGTTCAGTATTTACCATGTACTCATCCACACGTTACAATAAGCTTCTAACAACCAAATGAAGCACATCCAATCAAACTCTTGAAACCATACAATAAAGATCACACGGCATTACACATGAGGTTATAACAAAAACTACAACTAAGTTGCATAAACATGATCATATTTCTAGAGTAGACGTAGGTTATCATGTAGATCGTGACCATTTCTTATATTTTGATAGTGACATACCTATTCATCCCTATCCACAACATATGAGAAAAGAGAAAACTAGAGATGGAGGAAAAGAAATTTAGATGAAGACCACATGGATAAGACTAAGGTATCAATAAAAGGAAGATATAGTTGTAAATGATCAATATAAGGTCAAAATTATTAAATCGTGAACTTGATAATTGAAGATTACTCAAAAAACCAATAAATGCACTAATAAAAACATAACTTAAACTAATAAACAATAAACACATGATCAACTTGTAGTGACAACTTAACATGTATTATCGATTTTCATACCACTAGAAATTGCATCTAAAGTGCGCAATGGATAAGTCGATAAGTAGATCAAGGAGATGATTGGAAGATGTGAAAACAATTTTTTTTGTTTGACTAGTTAATATTTGAGGCATTCACTATAATTTAACCTTCTCATACAATACAAACTTTTGAAAAGTGGAAAAGATGGGGTTCTCGGCCGTAAGAAGCAAAATTATGGTTGTTAAAGTAAGATATCATTCGCACCAATAAATCTATGTAGAAAAAATAGTTGATGGACACTATACCTTAAGAAAAAACAATTATAAAAATAATGAAGTGCATTTCTCCTTAATAAGCATATTACACAATATCGAAACACCTACTAAATGAAGTGGTTAGACAATTAAATATGGGTGTTTCTATTCATCCCTCTTTTAACTAGGTATTAAAATTCGTCTCTTTCAACTCATTCTAGGTTGTCTTATCACAAGAAAGTATGTACACAACCTATATTAACCTCCTCACACGTCTCAATGTTATGGAATTAAAAGTGCCAATGCCATCTCTTTTTGTTAGCCGTAAATAATACTGCTCCCGAAAACCCTACTCCCTCTTCCTGTCATTCCGATTCAGTTCTTCGAATTAATATCCTCGTCCCACTAATGTTGTGTGTAAAATATTAAACATTGATTTTTTAAAATAATTACAATTTATAGCATAATTTTTTTATCTACATGACGAGTAGGTCAAGCATTGAAGGCATGTGTTTTAATGAACGTAGCAATTTGTATAACTTTCGTTAATATTGTGTATACAAAAATAATGCAGTATTTATATATTGGTGTTTCTTCGCTGCATTAAATTTATTAATTTATATTTCTCCAATATGTAACGAATAGTTCTTTAAGAACTCGGTTTTAATGACTCTGATTGATCCACTTCCGTTCATCATATACAAAATGCTAGCATTTTATTCGAATCAGCTTCATAAAAGAAAACCTATTTTGATACAATATCATCCCTACGTACACCAGGAAATGCTTGTTCTTCTATGACTCGTTCCAATTACATCTATAACTGACAATTTAAAGAGTGGGAATGATGGGGTTGTGATAACTCTTAAATGAAATGCAAGTGAAAATGAAATGGTCTAATCTAAAATTCCTGAAGTAGAAACATGTTTCTATTGCTCCAACTTGTTTAGCTTGCGGTGCTTGAATTCTGCATATGTCTTGGCATTGTACAATGGCGGATTTTCCTTGTTAGTCAGCTGTTTCAGAGGGCCAACGACTTTATGAGCAGGAGGAGAACAGAATACTGGCCAAGACATTCTCAATTTATCTTTGCTCACCACACTGCGGTGTAACACGGCCTTGTATTTGCCATTGCTCGCTATCTGCATCATTAAAATACATTCTTTCAAATTCATAACGCATAATCCCTCTTTATATGAAGTGCCTTTTATTTTTTGAAGTCCTGGTTTTTTAATAGAGAGTTTTCCATAGTTCATATAAATATCTTTTAAATAAAACTGTGTGGGTGATTTTAAATCAATTTTCAGGATAATTGTGAACTAACATAGAGATACTATTTTCCATTCTATCAAGAAACATTCAATCTAATCTTAAATCAATTTTTTTTAAAATGTCAAAAAATAAATATTGATGATCCTCAAGTGAATAAGGGAGAGAAGTGAAAACCTCTATCTGGTCTCCAATGTGAACAATTATGGCGTTCGGAACGTAATTTACATCATACCAACGAGAATTCTTATGCAGTTGGAGTCCTGGAACTTCATTGGGAACTAGAAGAGTTAGAGCGCTCATGTCAGTGTGGGGTGGCACTCCCAGAGCAAGTTCTGGTTGTGGGCATGGTGGGTAGTAATTTATTTTCATCTCCATCTCCAAATTATCACCACCCATTGCTTCTTTTAAGGCACTTTCACCGATTCCAAGATTGATAGAGAGAGCATATAGCAAATTGTTCATCACTCCCAAGAGTGCTACAACGTATTTCTCGTTCACCTCCCTAAAAATTGAAAACATAGCATGAGTTAAATGACTAACACCACATACACCCATAAATCAACCCAAAAATAAAAATAAAAGAAGATAAATAGACAAAAAAAATATTGTAACAATCTTGGAAAAAACAAGAACAGCAATGATAATTATCGAGGAAGAAACAGAAATATACGCATAGGAGGATGGGCGTTTTGGCCAGGTCTGAATGTTCCTGACCGAAGGAGGCCACAGCATATGGAAATAATAGTCATTCCACCCAAGTTTTCCATCAATGTTGTGCGCCAATTTGGTGCCATATCCCTCTTTTAACGTCCCTTCCTCCGCCTGGTTTGCGTGCCTCTCTTTTTCTTCCTGTGGAAGCTCAAAGAATTCCTTGCCAACTTCCTGCAACCGCCGAATGAGCTGCTCTGGAACTCCATGATTCACCACTTGGAACAGTCCCCATTCTTCTGCAGCGTTTCCGATTTCAGCTACGGTTTTTGCACGAAGATGGGCGGGTACATCTTCGCCCAAATTGGACAGGTCGATCAGTGGAACCCGAGCGGAAGGGCTGTTCTTCAAGGCACCCGGCCTCTCATGGAGGGCCCTGATAAACTGAGGAGGCAGGCTCTGTAACCCACTTCCTGCAATGGACTGTACACGACCTGCTGCCATTTTCAATACTAAGAAGAGCTTGTGAGAGACTGAGTCGAGAATGCTTGAATATAAAAGAAATCGATAGGTATTTTGAAAGTCCACGATGAGCCCTCTGAGACCAATCGTGAAGAGAATTATAAAAAAACTGACGCGTCGGCTTTCAGTACAAAACTGACACGGCGGCTTTGAGAAGAAAAATGGCTTGGAAGCAAACTCGGTTCATGTCTAGTTCACAGTGTGGCGATTACTAGGGGAGGAAGCTGGATCCTTTAAGTCGGTGTCCTCCATTTGAAGGGTACATCTAAAAGTATCTAGGGAAAGTGGTGACCACGTTAAAACGACAAAAATTGAATTGAACGGTGCAGATTTGTCTCTCTTTTTCCTTGCCTCAAGTGGAGTTAAACCTCCCACATCTTCTCAATTCAGTTTTGCGCGGTGCAGTGGAGTGTACACACAGTAATGATAGTTCATGGCATGTAAAACGTGACCACCTACTCTTTTAATTTTTCTGTTGTATTAAATAAACAACGTCAGTCAAAAGTAATGAGTAGACCCAGAGAATTATCACCCCCAACAACACACACAAAAAAGGGAAAAAATCAAATTTTAGCTTGATGAGTGATTGAGAAAGAGTTTAAATAGTTAATGAGTTGGTCTTAATCGCTCAGCCTAACTTTTATGTATGCTTGCAATTGATAATATAGTAAATTGTTGACAAAAAAATTCATTAGAAAATAGTGTAGCTCAATAGTGGGGCACGTGGCTTGAACATAACAAGTCATGTATTTGAGTTTTGCTTACTGCTGCGCGAACGTCTATGACGGATAGACTCTTCCAACCTTGATTGGCATGGTTTTGACATTGGAAAGTTCATTTGTCCAAAATTGCTATCACACCTCGGGGAGTTAACAACTCAAAAGCATCCTCGAATCCACTGATTCAGCCTAAAGACCTTTTGTATCAGCCCATGTACTAGCTCATGTGCAAGAGAAAGTTGTGTCGAGCAAAGGGCGACAGAAGGATAGTCCACCTCCATTCAACATCATTAATGATCACATGAGGAAAAAAATGTGAGAATTTCAATGTGCAAGTCTCTAACCATTCCAAAACAGAGGGATTTGTTGTAGGCATCTATGGAAATATTTTCTAGTTCTAAATCCAACATCCAAGAATCAAGAAAAAGTATTCACTAATGCAACTCAACAAGGAGGTCATCCAAAAGGAAATATTAAGCCTCCAAAATTTTACTTATCTTTGATCATTGGAAACAACCTTGTACATAGTTGCATGATTGACTCATATGCAAATAGATCGGTGATGCTAAAATAAATTGCGGATCAGCTCGGTTTAAAATATGAAACTATCTCTAAAGGAGTGGTGCAACTGGACGGTACATAAGTAACAACTGTTGGAATCATCAAAGGATTGAGTCTTACACTGCATACTTGTCCCAATGTCATAGTCTTACAAGATGCATCAATGACTGACTTACCATCACTCTTTACTTTGTGTTTATCAAGGGACTTCAAGGCTAAAATTAGAGGGTACCTGTCATCTAATTGGTCACACATGATTTTTAGAACAAGGTATGGGGCCAAAGCTACAATCAGGTCAGAGCCAATTGCAAAATTTCACATTGAGCCCCATGTTCCAAGTCTAATCAATGCCAATTGCTCAGCTTTTGATCAAGAAGACTGCCAAAGTATTTCAGAGATGAATACCAAGGTTGGAGGGATTTCATATTTGACATAAGATGAATGGGCAAGCAAGAGGCATGGCTATGATCCTTACAAGGAGATCAAGGAAGTTGAGTTGGGCATTTATTGCTTCCATGAAGAGAATCCACCTCTTCCTACCATCACCTTTGACCGAATGAAAAAGATGAAAAATGAAGTTTGGCAGTTGTTCTTTGATTGTTTCAGAAGTAGACAAGGTGCAGGAGGAGGATTCATGCTTGTGTCTCCCCAAGGTAACAAATATTATTCAACCTTATGTTTCCAATTCAGTTGTTCTAATAACATAGCTAAATATGAAACATTAATCCATGGGTTACACTAGGAAAGGAAAAGAGGTATCAAGAATGTGCAAGTTTTTGGAGACAGTGAGTTGATTGTAAATCAGGTTAGAGGACTTAATGTTGCTAAAAATAATCTTCTTAAGAGATATAAGAGCAAGGTATGGGATCTCCTTATGGATTTCAAGGCTTTTAACATTGATTCCATCCTAAGGAAGAAAATGAGGTTGCAGACAGATTTTGTAGCAATATGGGCAGCATTTGATGTGGTTGAAAGTATCAAGGACGATCGAACTCAGCATCATATCAAATTGATTGTGAGGCCAACTCTTCCGAACAATAACACGAGTTGGAAAGTGTTTGAGAGTGATAAAAAAATCATAAATTTTCTTTAAGAGGAAGCTGAGTTCTCCTCAAGAAATCAAGATAAATTGGAGCGGTGATCAAGTAGTCCAACTGGGAACAAACAACAATAGCTCATTTGGATTTGGAAATGATGGGGAGTTGAAGGGTCGTGAAAGGAAGATGAAACATCGCACAATTGATAAATGAAACAATTGGCCTTCCATAATGAGTCTTGTTGAAATGTTTATAAAAGGAGATGAATCATTTTTAAAAACGTTCTGATCCTTGAATAAGAGATACGATTGGAAAGTTTTAAAATTCGATCAGGTCCATGGTTAGATGTATATTATTTTGAAACAAAGATGAAAAGCATGTTGATGGTGTTTGTTTTGTAAGTCTACATTGACAATAATAAAGATAGTTGGTTTAGTTTTCCATTCTAGTATGGTATGTATGTGTTCCATTTTATAGTCATTATTTTATGAGCTTGCATGGGTAAACATTGTCTTTTATTTGACCCATTACCATGATTGCATTACCAATGTATGGTAAGGTCTTACACTTTAGGCTATTGAATCAATGATAATGTCATAATGATAAGGCAAACCTACATGGTAAAGGTGGGGTTCCTCTCACATGGACTTGTTTCAATGTCACTGTAGTGATTGCAACTAGAACAATTGTGACAATGTTGTAAGGGACAATGGAATGCGTAAATATTTTTTCAATTCTAATAGAAGCCGTACTCAAGAATTCATGCACATAAAATGCATCTCTAAATAATATCAATCTATAATTAGCTACCTCGCACACTCTGTTAACAATATAGAACATTATAATACACTACTACAACTAACAATCCAAGTTCAATATATAACACCTACCCATCCATGCGTTACAATAGGCTTATAACAACCAAGTGTGATTGCGTTAAATGAATCACATCTAATCAAACTCTAGAAACCATACAATAAAGATCATAGGGCATTTACACATGAGGTTATAACAAAAACTACAACTATGTTGCATAAACATAATCATATTTCTAGAGTAGACGTAGGTTATCATATAGATCGTGACCATTTCTTATATTTTGATAGTGACATACCTATTCATCCCTATCTACAACATATGAGAAAAGAGAAAACTAGAGATGGAGGAAAATAAATTAGATGCAGATCACATGGATAAGACTAAGGAATCAATAAAAGAAAGATAAGGTTGTAAATGGTCAATATAAGGTCAAAATTATTAAATCACGAACTCGACAATTGAAAATTACTCAAGAAACCAATAAATGCACTAATATAAACATAACTTAGACTAATAAACAATAAACACGTGATCAACTTGTAGTGACAACTTAACATGTATTGTCTATTCTCATACCACTAGAAATTGCATCAGAAGTGCGCAATGGATAAGTCGATAGGCGGACCAAGGAGATGGTTGGAAGATATGAAGACCATTTTTTTTGTTTGACTATATAATATTTTGAGGCATCCACTATAATTTTATCTTCTCATACAATGCACAGAATATTTGAAAATTGGAAAAGATGAGGTTCCCGCCTAAAGAAGCAAAATTAAGGTCGCTAAAGTAGGAAATTATTCACAACAATAAATCTATGTAGAAAAAATAATTGATGGACACTATTCCTTAAGAAAAAACAATTATATAAATAATAAAGTTCATTTTTCCACAATAAGCATATTAAACAATGATATCTACAATTACAACTTGATTCGTGTATCCCTAACTCATAAAATGCAAACAAAGATTGGAGGTTTTATCATGATTCGAAACACCTACTAAATGAAGTGGTTAGACAATTAAATATGGTTGTTTCTATTCCTCCCTCTTTTATCTAGGTATTAAAATTCTTCAATTTAATCTAGGTCTTATCACAAGGAAGCATGTACACAACCTATATTAACCTCCTCACACGTCTCAATGTTATGGAATTAAATGTGCCTGCATCCCTTTTTGTTTAGCCATAAATAATATTGCTCCCGGAAACCCTACTCCATTTTCCTGTCTTTCCGATTCAGTTCTTGGGATTATAATCCTCGTCCCGCCTAATGTTGCGTGTAAACTCTCACCCACTAATGTTGTGTGTAAACTGTTAAACATTTATTTTTTAAAATAATCAAAACTTATTGCATAAAATTTTTATCTAAATGATGAGTAGGTCAAGCATTGAAGGCATGTGTTTTAATGAACGTAACAATTGTATAACTTTTGTTAATATTGTGTATACAAAAACAATGCAGCATTTATATATTGATGTTTCTTCGCTGCATTAAATTTATTGCTTTATATTTTTCCAATACGTAAGGAATACTTCTTTAAGAACTCAGTTTTAATGAGTCTGATTGATCCACTTCCGTTCATCGTATAAAAAATGCTAGCATTTTACTCAAATCAGCTTCATAAAAGGAGGCCTATTTCGATACAATATCATCCCTATGTACACCAGGAAAGGCGTGTTCTCCTATGCCTCATTCCAATTACATCTATAACTGACAATATAAAGAGTGGGAATGATGGGACTGTGATAACTCTTAAATGAAATGCAAGTGAAAATGAAATGGTCTAATCTAAAATTCCTCAAGTAGAACACGTTTCTATTGCTCCAACTTGTTTAGCTTGCGATGCTTGAATTCTGCATATGTCTTGGCATTGTACAATGGCGGATTTTCCTTGTTAGTCAGCTGTTTCAGAGGGCCAACGATTTTATGAGCTGGAGGAGAACAGAATACTGGCCAAGACATTCTCAATTTATCTTTGCTCACCACACTGCGGTGTAACACGGCCTTGTATTTGCCATTGCTCACTATCTGCATCATTAAAATACATTCTTTCAAATTCATAATGCAGAATCCCTCTTTAAATGAAGTGACATTTCTTTTTTTTTAAGCCTTGATTTTTTAGTAGAGAAAGTTTTCCATAGTTCATAAAAATATCTTTTGAATAAAACTATGGGTGATTTTAAATCAATTTTTAGGATAAATGTGATCTATCATAGAGATACTATTTTCCGTTGTATCAAGAAACATTCAATCTAATCTTAAATCAAATTTTTAAAAAATGTCAAAAAAAATAAATATTGATGATTCACAAGTGAATAAGGAAGAGAAGTGAAAACCTCTATTTGGTCTCCAATGTGAACAATTATGGCATTCGGAACATAATTTACATCATACCAATGACCATTCTTATGCAGTTGGAGTCCGGGAACTTCGTTGGGAACTAGAAGAGTTAGAGCACTCATGTCAGTGTGGGGTGGCACTCCTAGAGCAAGTTCTGGTTGTGGGCATGGCGGGTAGTAATTAATTTTCATCTCCATCTCCAAATCATCACCACCCATTGCTTCTTTCAAGGCATTTTCACCAATTCCAAGATTGACAGAGAGGGCATATAGCAACTTGTTCATCACTGCCAACAGTGCTACAACGTATTTCTCGTTCACCTCCCTAAAAATTGAAAACATAGCATTAGTTAAATGACTGACGCTTCACACATCGATAAATCAACCCAAAAACTATAAAAGGAATTAATTGAAAAACAATTATTGAAGTTTCAAATAATTTTATTTTATTTTTAATTATGAATAGGATGATATATTATAAACAAATAAAAGGATATAAGATAATTCACAAAAAATAGGTAGTATAGAAGCACACCTCAAAGCCATAGGATAAACTAGGCAAAACAGTCTATGAAGCAAGGATAGTACAAAACATCATTAAAAAAAATTTACGCACATAATTTCTAATAGATAGTTCACAAGTAACATTTACACAAATATAATATAAGTTGACCAAGCGAACATAATGGTCACATAGTATTATTATATAGTATGACAACTTAAAAATCCAAACAAAATTATAATAAAATTGACTTTTTGATTTATATATTTAAATAATAATAATTTTAAAAACATGTATAAAAAAAATAGGTAGAGAGAGGTTTTCGCGAGCTAGTGGCCAAGTTAAAAAAGGGAGTATTCAAAGTTTTCCACTAGAATTTAAATATTGTTATACTCATATTTTAAGAGTCGATTGAAATTAAATGTAGAAAATAAAATAATAATGATTTAAACTCTAATTAAAGTAAATAATAAATTATTATTCTTCATCTCTTTCAAATTTGTACAATACTTCTAAAATAGATTGTGATTAGAGGAATTAATATCATAATAATTTAAATTTAAATTACAAATAAAATATTTTATTTTATTTTTTCAACCCTTTAAAACTTGCAATAAACTTCACAAATGTTTGTATTAACATGAATTTATTTGTTTTATTACTATTGTAAATATATTGGAAAAAGTTCGAATAATTACATGTTAAATTGAATTAATGATTGTAATCATATAAATAAATATCTCACAGAAATATATATCTAATTAAAATTGTTCTCAAAATTAAAATTATTGTATATCAAATATAATTATGTCAAGAGATAATGGATAACATTATATTGTATTCTTCATTAATCACTTTTTTCCTTATAAAATCTTTTATATTTTATTTTGTTTGAAAAAACAAATTAAAAAATTGTATAATAAAAATAGACCATATTATTATTGATAATATCATAACTTTACGCCCCACTTTTAAGGCCTTTATATATATCAAGACTAACCCAAGATCTAAATATGAACTATTCAATTGTTTATGTTTTTCATTTTTAATTGTATAAATACAACGAACAATATAAAAAATAATAATGAATTAGTAAATAAAGAATTAAAAAGAAAGAACGTAATAGTAATTGAAACTCTTAATCCTCGGAAAACTAATAACAAGAATTAGAAATATAAGTTACATTGACGAATCAAAACTACAAAGGATAAATTAAAATTTTAAAAAATAATAATAATAATTAATGTCACATTTGAAAAAAAAAAACATTCTTTAGAATATAAAATAGTTTTAACAAGAAAAACTCCAACGATTAGCTATGAGGTTTTAACAATCTTTGAAAACACAAGAATAGCAATAATAATTATCGTGGAAGAAACAGAAATATACGCATAGGCGGACGGGCGTTTTGGCCAGGTCTGAATGTTCCTGACCGAAGGAGGCCACAGCATATGGAAATAATAGTCATTCCACCCAAGTTTTCCATCAATGTTGTGCGCCAATTTGGTGCCATATCCCTCTTTTAACGTCCCTTCCTCCGCCTGGTTTGCGTGCCTCTCTTTTTCTTCCTGTGGAAGCTCAAAGAATTCCTTGCCAACTTCCTGCAACCGCCGAATGAGCTGCTCTGGAACTCCATGATTCACCACTTGGAACAGTCCCCACTCTTCTGCAGCATTTCCGATTTCAGCTACGGTTTTTGCACGAAGATGGGCGGGTACATCTTCGCCCAAATTGGACAAGTCGATCAGTGGAACCCGAGCGGAAGGGCTATTCTTCAAGGCACCCGGCCTCTCATGGGGTACCCTGATAAACTGAGGAGGGAGGCTCTGTAACCCACTTCCTGCAATGGACTGTACACGACCTGCTGCCATTTTCAATACTAAGAACAACTTGTGAGAGACTGAGTCGAGAATGCTTGAATATAAAAGAAATCGATAGGTATTTTGGAAGTCCACGATGAGCCCTCTGAGACCAATCGTGAAAAGAATTATAAAAAAACTGACGCGTCGGCTTTCAGTACAAAACTGACACGGCGGCTTTGAGAAGAAATATGGCTTGGAAGCAAACTCGGTTCATGTCTAGTTCACAGTGTGGCGATTGGGAGGAAGCTGGATCCTTTAAGTTGGTGTCCTCCATTTTAAGGGTACATCTAAAAGTATTTAGGGAAAGTGGTGACGACGTTAAAACGACAAAAACTGAATTGAATGGTGCAGATTTGTCTCTCTTTTTCCTTGCCTCAATGGAGTTAAACCTCCCACATCTTGTCAAATCAGTTTTGCACGGCACACACAGTAATGATGGTTCATGGCATGTTTTGCGTTCGCCAGCGACTGTATTTAATTTTTTCTTGTATTAAACAACGTTAGTCAAAAGTAATGAGACCCCACAGAGTTAATTATTACCCCCAACAACGACAACACACACCGAAAAAAAAAAAAAACATCTAAAAACTAAAAAAGAGGAAAAAATCAAATTTTAGCTTGATGACTGATCGAGAAAGAGTTTAAATAGTTAATGAGTTGGTCTTAATCGCTCAGCCTAACTCTTACGTACGCTTGCAATTGATAATATAGTAAATTGTTTGACTAAAATTTCACTACAAAATAGTGTAGCTCAATAGTGGGGCACGTGGCTTGAACACAACATGTCATGTATTTGAGTTTTGCCAACTGCTGTGCGAATGTCTGTGAGAGATAGACTCTTCCATCCTTGATTGGCATGGTTTTGACATTGTTAAGTTCATTTGTCCAAAATTACTTAATACATCGGAGATGACTAATGTTTCGTTTTTATATTATATATCTGAAAATTAAATTTGTGAAACTGATTTATAAGGTTCAATTTCACTTTAAGTCATGTAAGAGGTGAGGTTGAGCAAACAAGTCTATTGATTCCTTACCAATCAACCATTATGTAACATCACTTATATTCACATAAAAATTGTGATATATTAAGTTTATTAGTTAGTGTGGATTGGT
The DNA here is from genome assembly GCA_019776745.2 of Taxus chinensis. NCBI lineage: Eukaryota > Viridiplantae > Streptophyta > Pinopsida > Cupressales > Taxaceae > Taxus > Taxus chinensis. The sequence continues at coordinate 57,165,011 of CM034156.1, read as the reverse complement.
GAACTTAAGGTCTTGGACTATTGTTCAAGTTACATGAAGTTTGTAATCATCAACCCAAGTTCCATTCACATTGAGTTCATTGGATGTTTTTAATAAGTGGCTATGGAGACACCTTGAGGTAGGGGTCAAACTTCTCCATATGGACCAAGCAGAACATAGCGAGGTGCTCTGTATGTGAATCGCTTGGCGAACATTAAGGACTCAAGCCCACCCCTAATTTTCCACTAGGAGAAAGTGATCCTCGACCTCTCCAATTCATAGCTCTAATATAATAAAAGTGTTTATCATCCAATGTTTTGCCAATGGGGTTGGAGTGGATTAGTTGAGATGGAACGCTGTGTCTGAATCCACCCAGGTTCAAACCCCATTAGGTGCAATCCCCTTCATGGTGGTTTATCAGTGGTGGTGGTCGTTGCATCATCGTTGGCTTTTTTTGGCGGTGGCGAATTTTACATCGTCGACTTCGGTGTTGGCTTAGGCCGGTGGTTCTTAATGGCGGTGGCGGAAATTGTATCGCTATCCAACACATCTATGGATGTGGTCTATGGTGGAAATTTTAATATCTTGTCAGTGGATGTTTGTAGGATGGGATCCCATCAACCCTCTGGTTAATAGCTCCACTCAAAAGCGTTGAACTATCTAAAAAAGTTAGTGCAAATTGGTAAGACTCTATTTTACCTTTAATTATGTAAGAGACAAGGTTAAGCAAAAAATAACATATCGATTCATTACCAACCAACTATTACATTAATAGAAAGGCCCTTCCTATTTTGCATATCACTTTCATTCACATAAAGATCATAATATATTGAGTTTAGTGGTTAGTATAAAAGAAATATCTTACCATTTTATGTGTGATTAAAGATTGAACAAAAGGCAATTAAACATTGAAAAAAGGTCCAACAAAAATAAATACATATTTGCAAAAATTAAAATCAAATTTCATTGTGATGCTACGTTTATTTGCATAAGAATCATCTATATAATTAAATGTTTATGTAGATATGATGAGTATTTTAGAGTAGTATATGTTTAAATTAAGTATGTTCCGTTTAAAATAGTAATATATTTTTTTATTGAAGATTGAAAACAACTAAAATTTTCATATAAATTTTTTTATCTATTAGTATTTGTGTATGGATAATCAATCTTATTCAATTTAATGCAAGATATTTTTAAAGAAGTTTGTTGTAAAAAGAAAGTTAATTGACCCGAAATCAAATTCCATAAGTGGCATGTCTATGTTACGCAAGTTTAAACCTTTGCTTGAAAGAGGCTATCATATGTCATGAAAAATTGTAAGTGTCTTACCAAGTATCCCAATTTTGATGTGGACTTACATTTACAAGTCAATTAGCCCAAGATCAATTTAATGAAAAAAAAAAAGTTTTTCTTCTTTTTTGGTGAAGTCTTTTAAATTGCATAAAATAGAAAATGAATAAGAGGAGACCCAACAAGAAAACATGAAGTAGGTTAAGGAAGAGGCCACTTATTTGCCACGATACATTACCATTACCAGACTCTTACTAACTGTTACCAGTTGCCCTGCCATGCCACTTATGACAATACGTACGTACTTCTCACTTAAAAATGCACACGTCAACATTAAATAATGACAGAGTAAACATTCAAGAACACCAACTAATACTATTTACATTCATTGAGATTCGAGCCATTTGAGGGACTGCCAAAATTCTAAAAACTTCATTCATTACCAAGATGGCAAAATACCTACAGGCATTTTTCCTATTTGAGCCCTTTTATGCCAGGGTAATCACTTTCCTGTCAAGTTGTCATGTATTCAGTGGGCCTAATAAAATGGTAGCATTCAAGCAAATGCCAGCTTGTGTCATCAACTTTTAAGGAATGCTAGTCAAGAGCAGAATATGTCGGTGGCCAGAAGCATGAAGGAAAATATCTTCAATTTCAAATAAATAAAGTTTAAATAATATTAATACCTTCTATAAATATGTCATGTTATTTCAAGTTGATATGTTTTATTGATATATTTTGGAATTGTTTTTAGCACGACATTAGAGTGGAAGTAGTCCTTTAACTATATAGTGGTTGATCTTTTATGTCACTTGATATGTGTGGTCTAAGCATCTTGCAATGGTCTAGCGATTAATTTGGCGTTTAGATGTATTTATGTATGTGAATCACATTATAAAATACTAACATTCAAACAAATTTCAGCTGCTTTTAACATTTAAGGAATGCTAGTTAGAGAGTAGAATATGTCGATGGCCAGAATTCACAAAGGAAGTTTCTTTAATTCGAAATAAACCACATATCTTGCATTTGCTTCAAATTTTGTTAGTGAGAAATGAACATATACCCATTTTTAATATAATAAAGTTCAAAACAATACCAATTTATGTGTACAATTGTTTTTAAATATAAGTTTTATTATTCTAAGTCTGATATATTTTTCTAATACATTTTAGAACACTATATCATGATTCCTATATCAATAAGGTCATAACAAGTGGCCCTCTTACTAAGTAATAGTTGATTTGAAAATTCATCATCGTGATCTTCCATATTGGTTGGTATGCGTGGTCAAAAAAATCTCTCTAAGACATCTTGGAATCACCTATAAAAATCCTCGTTCATTCCAAATTCTTATAAACCCCAATATATCATTATCCCCTAATTGATTGGTATGTGTGCTCTTCACAATATCTTGGAATTGCTCTACAAAATATTCATTCATTCAAAAAATCATATAAATGTCTCAATATATTTAAATCCTCTACATTGGTTGGCAAACATTGTCCCAAAAATATTACTGATAATGGTTGATTGGTTGTTGGATGAGCATGTTTGATTGCTCAACCTTGTTTTTCCGTATCAATTTAATAGTGAGTATCATAACTTAATATATAAATAAGTAAACTAAAAAATAATAATTTATATTATGATATAAAGTTGATTTAGTTTAATATCTCAATTTGTATTTATATTTTTTGAAAAATAACCTTTGCTTAAGATGTTTGGATATTTCCCTTTGGTAAGTGAAATAGATTGTCAAATCCCATCCCTTATTTCCTTTTTTCAATTAGATTTTGTTAGATTCGTAAATTGTGGGATTATATTGTAACCTACACATTTTAAGAAATTTCTAGAAGAACAAAGATATATCATAAAGAACACAGGGAGAGTAGAGAAGAAGTAAGAGAGATATGGAGGAAAGTTACATAGCCCATAAACAAAGAGACAAAATAAAGTAATATGGACCACACATAATACTTCCTTAAATGGCCCACTAAACAAGCCTATGAGGAGGCAAGACCATAATTCAAAAAATGGTAGACCTTTAATCTGAAAATTAGGGTTACAGTGGTTTTTTTATGGATTTCAAAATAATTTTACTAAAAGGTTCACAAGGAGCCTTCATCTTATTAACCTCCATCTATCCCTTTGGAATAACCCTTCACAAACCCTTAAGTGAAGTTTCAAGAATGTTGGAGTGTAAAGGGGACTTGAAACAAGGGGAGTTTGAGCCATAAACAACATGTAGAGGAATTAAGGGAGATTGTTCATTGTATTTCTTAGAAAGAGGAGGTTTCACTGCCAAGAGAGCTAGATGATTCCTAATAGCATGTTTTTGATCAATAAAATTTTCATTGGGTATATATGAGGACAAGTATTAAAGAGGGGAAAGAATGGATTTCCATAACCCTAAAAGGGGTAAAACATATTTATTATTGGAAGTTGAAGAAATAGAAACTGAATGATGATGTTGATATTCAAAACCATGTTAAACTAATTAAGTAGTGGCTTCTTATCCTCATTTTTGTCACTCCACTTAGACCAATTTATTTTCTAGCTTGTCCCTTTGGACAAGTCTAGAATCAATGTGTCGAGGAAAAAAACATGCCACTTGAAGGCCACATATGCATATGGTCCAATATATTCTTCAACAAAACCCTATCCCTATCTTGATCCAAATTTCCTTTAGGAGTATATTTTCAAAGTTTGTCTCTATAAAATTTAGATATGGGTAATGAATTGCAGGTTGGTTTTTTGGGGAGAGTAAAAATGAAGAAGACCCAAAGCATTCCCAAAAGAAGATAAAATAAATGAAGACCATAAGAGAAAGGGGGATTCAATTTTTTTACTTGAATAGGAGCAGAGGAAATAATGTCCTAAAGAACCTGGTCAAAAGAGGATTATATGGTTTCATTCCAATGCTAGCACTTTTCCAAAACTAGGGTCTAACTTTAAGAATGATACATTTCTATCCTTTGCATCTTCACATTTAATGATGAAAAAAACATGTGCACCACAAGTGTAATCTTAGTAGGGTGGTACATAATACATATAAGGTTAATTTTTATGTACATTTTTCCATCAGTATATTGGTAAAACGTAGGGGTAATATTGTAGAAGGGGCCTAAAAATGAGAGGATGCAGTGGGAAATCCCAAAAAAAGGGTAATTTTTAGAATACTGTGATTGAATGTGTTTTGAATTTTTTTTTACAAAGTGACCCCCCTATGCTACACACATGGATATATGAATATTTTCCTGTAGGACCAAGGTTTTCTAGGAAGAGGAGACCCACTTATGGAGATTGGTTATGTTAGGACATAGTTCATTAAACCTATAGATGAGGTTGTTTTCCTCACAATGTTCTTTTTTACTCAAACATATCTTTCCCAAATTGATTAAAAGAGAAAAGAAAGAGGACTCCACACACAAGTGGTTACCTGAGTCGCAAGTTGGTAGGGAAATTTCCACAATAAATTTCAAGGAAGGAAGAGGGCCCTTGAGGGCAGAAAAATATTTTAGATCAAATCCAAATAAAGATGAAGAAAAAGATTGGAGTAGCAATGTTGACCTTCCATGAGGGAATATATAATAGGAGTATAGTTGAATGCATAAAAGACACAAGAATAGACTTGAAAAAGGAACATATGCATTGCATGTAAGTAAGGGGTGGCAAGAACATGTTAAAGGGAACTACTTAGGGTAGGAAGGATTGATTGGAGATCCATGCACAACAAAAGTGAAGAAAGAATCAAAAATAAGATTGAAATTGAATTGACATGGTGAAATGCACCATGGAATCACACAGTATAAACCAAAGGAAAGAATCAAGTAGATTTTAGGAGTGAAGGTGCCCATTCTCATAATAAGCCTTACAAGATCACAAAATCTCTCAATATATATTATTTCAAAAAAAAATTTAATTAGAATTTTTAAATATTCATATAAACCTTCAACTACTCAACACAAAAAATTATTCTAAGGGATTGTGTCTTAATTGAATGGAGACCCCTCAATCCTTGAAAGATAAGCTTAAGAATTTTATGCACCTAATTCGTGCAAACTTCGAAATCAACCATAAAAAATCTTGATAATAATTTCATTATCTTCTCATCAATTAAATTATAATGAATAATCTTATAAAGGGAGAGGATCCATCCATTGAGCATTACCTAATAGTTGTGAGGGTAGTTATACTTTTGAACTATGCTTGTAAAGTATTAAAATGCCAAATTTTGAAAAAATATATACATGCACATAAAACCGTTGAATTTGTACAATCATCACCATGTCAATAATATAGCACTTGATGCTATTTTTAAAAGTAACATGGAGTAAATAAGACTTACATCATTTTATATATTAATCAGTAAATGTATTACAAATCGATAAATATGTGTTTGTATCCAATCCAAATAGAAAATTCAAACATATCAATGATATCAATTTTTTAATAAGTTTAAACCCCCTTTAAACACTATGCCAAATAGATTGATGGCATATTCAAAGTACTTTCTTGGACAAAACTAGTCTCAAGTATTTGAGAAAACTCCAAGACAAAGCAATCTTAAGGTTCCATTTTTAAATTATATTATATTTCATAACATATTGCACATCAAAGACTCGATCAATTTCCCTCCATTTTCCTTGCCATCTACTCTTATAAATGAGGTGCCTGCAATAAATATCCACGACTTTAAGGCTCGAGAGCTTCAAAATGCAATACATTTACTCGATTCAAAAAATTCAAAGAATTGAAAGAGTCAAAAGATTCAAAGTTGAAATCAAATCTAGTCATTGGATTATAATATTTAAAATTTTGATCCACACAAATCAATGTCAACCAATCATAAACAAAGATAGGAATCAAATATCAACTACACTTCTATCCATCTTATACATTTAGTTCATTTAATGGCTAAGCCAAAATTTTATTCAGTTCTCTACTTGACGAGTACTACTTTATAAATTATTGCCTTGAGCCAATGTTCTTGATTTTTCAATTGCAGACTACCGCATGCAACTCAATATTCATATGCATACTACCACATCCAACTTAGTGTTCAAATACATATATGGTGGAAGTATTGCATACCTATGTAAATTCATTGTGATTTTTCACTTTCTCTTGATCTTATTTACTGAAAGTGTGCCAAAGTTTCATGATTTTATTTATTTTCCCTTATTTAAGTTATAAAATTGCATAATGTTGCTATGAAAATTAATTTTATCTTGCAAAAATTTGAGTCATTTTCAATAACCAAAAATAAAAGAACACATGATGAGGATCCTTGATACCCAATTCTCTATAGTCCATCTAGAATAATGAAAATGAAAAATGATGGTAATTTTTTCATTAGTTTTTACTAAAAATATAATTATATTTCCAATTTTGTACAAATATTTTTAGATTTGATTATTGATTACAATTATTTGTTTTGAATTTTGTTATCATATGTTTTATAATCTTTTGTAGAATAGAAAAGTTACCTTTAAGAAGCAACAAGACGCCGCATACTTTAAGACCTTAGTACAATTCCTTCCTCTCAGCTATACATTTTCACCTATCATCTTTGAAGTAAGCATTAGTTAAAACATATAATGGTTGCACTTATCTAGTACTTCTTGGTAAGTTTAATAGGTCTACTTTTTATTGCTATATAATTACATGGGATTGGCACATTTTTTTAAAAATTATTGCAGTTTTTATCGTCATCATGAGGAGAAGACAACTACCAAAGAGAGGCCAGCTAGTGTAAAAATGAGGGGATTCATATTTCCACCAAGTGAAGCACATGAAGAAGATGCTGACAATACACCAATTCAAGATGCCAAAAATAGACCGCTTCCAAAAGTAAACATCCAAGCAACAAGAAGGGGATCTTCAACTAAAAGATTCAAAAAACTAAGAAACGATTGTAACAAATATGATATGAAAAATTCTTTGAGAGATGTTGAATAAAATGGATATTCTACATTTTTTTTTTTGAAAAAAAACACAGGGTATAATAGCAAGCACTCTTAGTACTTGGTTGATGGGTTTCACCACCACCAAAAGGAAGGGGACCAACCAAAAATTCTTACTGATAATTAAGAGCTCGAGATAGTGATTTGGTGTCATGAAATGATTGACATGGATTATGGAATAGAAATTATACAACTTAAGACATATATGGCACAAATATGTGAAACCAAGTCCAACGCTTTTTACAGAGGGTTTTCCTGGTAAGACATGGTGGGCTAGTTTTTTAAAAAACACCTAGAATCAACATTGAGGACAAATAAAGGCCTTGATAAGGATCAAGAAATGTGTCTTAGGCCATCAATTGTTATTTCTTTCTATATTAATCTATCCAATTCCCAAGAGGCCAACCCATATGTGTCAAACAAAATATGGAATTGTGATGAGACTAAATTACATGTTGGAAGGTATTGTGGTATATGAGTGCTTCTTAAAAGGGGAAACAAAAGTGTCCCATTCATCATTCCAAAATAAGGGAATGTATTACCATATTGTGTTGTGTAAATGTTGTCAAACAAAGCATTCCAGGATTCTATATTTTTAAGGGGAAGAAGCAATTATAGAATTACATTACATCTTGTGAGCTCAGTGCTTACATGGAAGCTCAACATCATGCATGGATGACCAAATATTTATTTTTGAAAAAATTGCATCACTTTTTAGCATCTATACCTGGTGGTGTGCCTCCAACAAATATGTATTTACTAATATTTGATGGACATGGTTCACATGATGTTTTAGAAACAATTCAAGAGGTAAGGAGCTTTGGAATAGATTTGTTGACATTTCCTGCACACAACTCTCACATATTATAGCCATTAGATGTCAATGTATTGTATCCATTCAAATCTTACTTTAAGGAGGAGAGACACAAATTGATAAGTGAGAATCATCTAATAGATATAAAAAGGGCAAAATTAACAAAGCTGGGAAGTAAGGAATTTAGAATGGTTCTTACCCCTAAAAATATTAAGTCCGGTTTCAAAAGGACAAGCATATGGCCTCTTAATCCAAACGCCTTGGATGAATACATGTGACCTAGTAAAACATTTGACACATATTTTCAAGATGAAACATGTGCGACATAAAACATGCTACGATTAGCTAGGGTTGATTTGGAGGTTGGTGAAGATGTTGAGATGGTGCCTAATAGACAACTATGCCAAGAATTAGAAGCTCGATAAAATGAGATAAACATAAATTATTTTTTTGATCAACAATCAATCAATCCAATTGTAATCAATCAATTAGACAAGCCAATAACTATGCCCACACAAGATATCCCTCTTAATTGGATGAAAGAAGTTTCTTTCAATCTTGGTGTAAAATTGAACTTCAGCAATGAAGAAGATAGTCTCTCTCTACCATCCCAACTTCATGAGTCAAATTTGGTGCATTATTTTGTTGATACTTAAGCTGAAGAAATTGATGCAACAACACAATTGGAGGAATCATTTGTTTTAGGGGCAGATTCTAACCAAAATGAAGAGGGAAACGAAGGGAAATAATCTTAGTAAATTCTTAAAATTCCCAATGGAACAGGTCAAGGGATCGTCCAGGTCAAATTGTGATGTTGGAATAAGGTTGAGAAAAGAACCTTAACTTATCACTACTAATAATTACATGGAGCTTCTCGTGGAGAAAGAGAAAAAGATGGAAACTGGTGAGTAAAAACAAAGAAAAAGGTAACAAGTTCAAGATAAGATGGGAGAACGAATTGTTGAAAGAGAAAGAAACAGGTAAGAAAAGATTAAAAAATAATATAGAAGGAAAACAAAGGAGCACCAAAAAATTAATGCAGAGGCATGAATGAGAGTAGAAGAAAGAACAAGAAAGGATTCATAGGGATCAAGACCAAAAGGAGGAGTTTGAGAAGGAAAGAAGAGAGTTGGAAAGGAAAAGGAGACAAAGCAGTCCATTGCCCAAACTACACCCATTGTTAAGGGAGATGATGATCATCTATTGCCACCAATTGGTGTTTGCACATAAATTTTCACTTGGAGTAAATGCTTTTCCAAATTTTGCTCCATTCTCAACTACACCTACGAGGGATGTCAACATGGGATGGTAGCTACCAACTTCTAAAAGCCCCACTTCAAACATGACTACAAATTCACCAACCCCCTTCCCTAGTTTTTGGAAATGATTTAGTATAAAAATTTTAAGTCTTTTTTGTGAAGTCTCGAGTATATATCTTTTGTAATAGGATTTTTTATTTGAGAAAAAATGAAATAAAATCATGGTAGATTTATCTAGCCAAAGCATGCTCATAATATGTATTATCCAAGAATGTATCAGCTCACACTTATTTTACAATGGACACATGATTCACATATATAATGAAAATGAAGTATTTGGAAATTAAGAGATTAAATCCATGAAGAAGTGCTCCCAATTGTTATTATTATGCCAATAATCAATGTTATTCCAAATATCTCATTTCCTATTCATGTCAATACGAATCAACTAGAAATATAAGTCTCACTAACATAATTTATTAGAATTTAATAAAAACACAACAGTAAACTCTCTGTCATTGCCCAGTGAAAGTGAAAGCCTCACCTTTCTATCACAACTCAATCCTTATACCTGCATAAACCAAGTGATGGAAATCAAATTTCATTCATATGAGACTAAGCATATCATAGAACGCGAGAGAGAAGAGGATACAAGAAACAAATTCAATATAGTTACTTTCAAATTGAGAGGATATAGCAAATTAAACTATTTAAGGGTAGATTTCTTTAGTGTGAATCCAATCCTTACAGGGGAGATCTCAATAGAAGCACAATTGTTGTTGATCAAAAGATGTACCCTGTGCATCCCTATAATTGATGTGCCACGCTCCTTGAAAACAAAGCTATACAAGGCTTCTGAAAACTAAGCTGTGGACATGAGAATTGGTATGTGCAATAGTGTCTGCACAACAAAACTATATGATATAGAAAAGTGTCTGCATATTGCTAAAGCAGGGCATATTCTGCCTAAATCTGCCATCCCAGGAATCGTTGAGAGATTATGGAGAAGCGCAACTTCAAGATAGGGTAGAGAATGCCATCCCTTATGTCCAAAGAAAAAATATGAACACACATCCGCAAGAAAGATAGAAATAAAAAAATTAAGTCGATGAGCAATCCAAAAAAGAAGCCTATAAGCAATCCAAAAATGGTGCACATAGATCAACATATAAGTACCTCAAAACCTGTCATTCAATAGAAATGAATGATAATAACATTTGCATATACACTATCAACTGATGGAATGAACGAACACAACTTTCAATCCACCTATAAGAAAGTCTCTCATAAGAACACCTTAAACTGCAATGAATTTATGTGGTGCATATCGTGTCCTCTAATTTTGGATTGAAGATTTCCTTGTAACCAAGTCGGAGATGAATCTTGTGACACTATTCTTACATTTGGTAAGTTGGCATATAAAATGATATTAGACCTTTGTAAGTTAGGTTGCACGACGAATGACACCACTCCCGTGATACTTTTCAATTTCTTTTAACATTTAACTACCTTTTACATCATACATGTGATTTTTTACATTGAATAAATTTACCAATATTTTTGCCATAAAATATTATTACGCCGAAGGCGTTCCCCCTATGGTAAAGGACCTCCGGACATTTCTGCAACTATGTTAAAATTGACGCCCGTTTTGATGGTTACGACAGCTTGTTTGACGTTTTTGTTTTTGCAGGGTATTTTTACAAGTTTGGATTTTTAATTTTTGCATGCTTATTGTTTTTAGTTTAGCATGCACCGATTATATTTAGAAATACTTTAGATTATATATCTATTCTCCCTCCTTCAAGTTCTTGATCGTGCAATCGGCTGCAAATCTGTCATGCATTCCTCGTCTATCATCTCACCTTTGCCAGCATAATAATCGAATGCCAAATAAAGTTTTTTTGGGTAAAGAATGGAAGAGAGATATCTGAGAATGCGAGTGAGGTAATCCAAATAGCAATTTTTGGTGGGTAGGTGGGAGGCGATTTCTATGACAGAAAGAGATGCGTTGGGGCCTTCGCGTGCAATAATGTCTGGAATTTCGAGCAGCAGCGCGCACTTCAGGACGAGTGTCGGAACAAAGGAGAGACGGTCTCGAAAGCTTCCTGCGTCTGCGCATGGAAGTTCTCATGGTGCTGTGCGCCCATTTTCTTACAATTTTTTCTTACAGACACCGGCTAGATGAAACTGGGGTCGATTAATTTGAAAATAAAAAAATCATTGATGGGGTATTACCTAAGTAATCACGGAAAGGGGAAGGGAATCACCTTGTCGACATTGGTAGAAATTTATTCACTAGGGGTAGTATGCGAAATCTCTGATGGAAACAGTCGATGAGATATTGAAAAAGTCAAAGTGGAGGGAGAGAAATAATGGGAAAGGAAGAGGGGAGAAGAAGAAATGGTGTGGAGAAGTGCAAGGGTGTGGAAGTTGGAAAGGGGAGATAATCCGAAACACCACACTGAAACAACCACATGAAATTTCTTTGAATCGTTTGAAGTACAAAAGACAGGATGTGTAAGACGTAGATGCAACAATTTACGTAGTTTTCTTAAAACGTAAGGAGCAGTCAAACAATAATGATGAAGTCAGAAATTTATAATTTCAGCTCTTACATTTATTGGGTAGTTACCATAAACGTAAATGCAAGGGGAATTCGAGTGTATGTTTCATGAGACACAATAGCGAATGGAAGATATGGAGTAGACCCAACATCGAAAGGTAGCGAACACACACACATATTGGATTAGGGTTTCTCTCCTTCTATGAGGACAACAATGTTATTCCTTAGCAACAGTCGTGATGGTTTCGTCTGCCAATAACCAATACCGTCAAGCAGGTCAATTAGTCGTGTTTCAGGATAAACGATCTCATTAGACATATCGGCAAAAAGGTATATTCTATCCGTTAATCAAGCTTTCCAATTTTTTTTATTTCATGGCACCAATGATTTTGGTTAGACAATGTAAGATAATTTGATTAGATAATTTGATAGGTAAGATGTAGACATGAAAGGAATGTTGGAAATTAAAAGGTGGAGTTTAAATACTTGCATGTCTCGCACTTATTCCACATAGCAAATTGTTCCTACCCAAATAATATCTGCTATCTGTGGTCCACTTATTTTGTCTCAAACTCGTGCAAGTTTGAAACTCGTATTCAACAGGGGCCAAGTTTGAAACCCAACCACACTCGTTGCTTCTTGTAGCACTTTGCAGGCATGCTTGGAAATATGAATGAAATGAAGATTTTATCCGTCGATTGAGTTTTTCGATTTTGCTATTTCACTTTTTTATGGCATCAAGTTTTTTGAGTGGATGAAATGAAAACACTTTTTAAAATGGAATTTAATATACTAAATGTGATAGATTGATTTACTTCAATTAAAAAGATATGAGAAATGAAAAATATGGGAAGATATTTCCACATGTACATAGGGCTTATTAAAATATTGCCTAAAATATATATTAATTATAATATGTATTACTTCAAATAAGAATGATTCAGTGGATCACTCAATATACCAAATATTACTAATTTATATTATATATAATAAAATCTAATTTAAAAATACAATATTAAAAAATTTCCATAGAAATATCTCACTAGCAATCGCATGTGTTTCATGAGATGTGAACGCCGAACGGTATATGTTATTTGATTTAGAGGTACAGTTATTATTGATCCACTTAATCTGAAGGTTGTTTCTCCATTTCAAACTTGTTATAAATTCGTACATGATTACTTGTGATATCGTTTTCGATAGTTAATCAATTTTATTAGTTGTGAATTGGTTGTTCTGTTGGTGTTTTGTTGGAGAAACATTTATTATACAATTGATAATGTGTGTGATTGATAGTTGTAGTGTAGGACTTTAGTTGAAACATTACATTGTAATGTTCTATGTGTACATTTATTTTTTGTTTGCAAATATGGTATGAAACTTTAAAAGTAAAAACCAGTAACATAATTAAATGTTTCCAAATCAAGAAACGCCTTTATTCCCAAGAAAAGTTACCAAATATGCTGGATTCTAAGAAATTTACCATTTTTTTTGCTTTTGGAAAAACGTCCGGGAGGCTGTCAAATTTAACATCATTCTAGGAAGTTTTTGTTGAAACCAATGCTTGTCAACTTGATATGTTGTTTGTTTTATCTTATGTTGAAATTCCAATCACATACATAAATTTTCATCTTTAGACATTAACTGTGAGTGAGTCTTGACTCTTTATCATGTAGAATGTATCGTGAGTTTTCTTGTTTAGGAATAAGAAGAAGAATTTGAGAAATTCTATAGTGAAAAAGATTTTCCAGAATTACAAACCAAGACACCCGACGTGTAAAGGGACGTGTGAAATTTATTGGAGCCCTTATTGCTTTCATGCAAACTTGACTAACTCAGAAACTTCACACGTGCCCGGCCTTCTCCAGCCAGCACTCACTCTTGTTCCTCTGTTACAGAATTTATGAAAATTAAGATTTGAGGATATAGCATACCATTCTAATGCGAGTATGTAAGTTCTAATGTAGAACTGGCTATGGCAGATTCTACCTTATGTCAAAAATGGTGGGAAACTTGCACGTTCTTATTAAATAATAGAGTTGTATGAAGCATGGAAACAACATCTCCTTCAATTGCATTCATGGAGTATCCACAGGGATCAAACTCAAAGTCACAAGTTTCTGAGCCAGGTAGAATATCACGAATCCTTGAATTAAGAGTCATTTCACCAGCTGATTTCACGTTGCCTTTGTAAAAGATAGAAGCTTTCTCACGGTCCAACTGTGTCATGCACATCTCTAGTGTATACACAGGGTCATCAGTTGGAATCGATCTTGTGACCTTGCTCACATTGTGGCGCTGACATGAAAGAAAGGTTGTGGAAGCCACGTTAGTGGACAGATCCATCTCTTGAAAGATTGAACAATATGTTTTACCAAAAATATGATCAATCCCTCATTCTGCTTCACAAATTTAACACACCAAGTGATTCACCATCCCACTATACAATTTTCAAACAGATGCAGGTAGCCAAGAATTATAGCAATCATTGTTTTATAAATCAAAAAACAATAGGGAAGCCTGAAACATTTCAAAATGTAAAAGCCAATCCTTTGAAGCTTGGAAGTTCCAAAAGAGACATTTCTTACATCGATGCTTGGATCTCACATGTATGGATTTCGTCAAGGATTTGGGAGGCCTAATAGCATGGAAAATTATTCTTTTCATAGTCCAAATTACCCAGGCCTTGGACACCATAAAGATGAGCTAATATTTCCTGATAACTGTTTAACTGCAAGTTTTTCTAGTGATGTACATGTAGACAAGCTGAATCAAATTGATGACCGCAAGAAATCTAGCAAGGCTTATGTTCATCCAGGATCAGCAACAACTTTCAAAGATAGTAATGCTGCTTACCACAGGCCCACATGGGAAAGGGGCTACCTGGAGGAGGAATCCAATTCCTCTCACCATTCTAATTTCCCTACTCTTGATCAAGAATACAACTTTACAGAACCTGAAAATAAAAAGACCGGATTATCAAAGCAACTTGATAAAGCAAACAATGACTCATCATATGTCAAAGGGAAAGGTTTAAACTTTGAAAACCAATTGATAGAGTAGAGGCATGTCATTAGAGGTGATACAGGTAGGCTAATTATCACCCCTATGTTAATGCACACCATCTGCGGTATTGAATTTTTCAATTTTTGCATTGTATGGAGTTTAATTAAAGACTGTTTTACTATACAACCATACAAAACTTTGGTCCTCCTTTCCATGAAAATAATCTCCGAGTGTTGATTATGTTGTTGTTGTTTGTCAAAATCAGTTGTATGATTGTATCTCCAATCCACTTCTATGTAAGCACATAAAAAAACTCTATTGTTAAAGTATGGCATTGTTTATATTGCATCTCCACTCCATTTCTATTTAAACATATAAATATATACACTTGTTAAGTATGGCATTACAGAGGTATTTGCCTTATTAAGAATGTTGTACATCTTGAGAAATGGCCTTAGCAGCCGACATTATTGGCTATGACATCCCTTACCAACTCTCTGTTCCGTTCAAGACATATGATTTATTTATTCTTCTTCTTTTGGGTTGATGAGGTCAGCTAAAATTGACATTTCTTTGTAAGAATTCTCATACATTTATTGATGAGATTTCCTTAAAATCATATTTACAAGTGAGTTTTGATTCTATAAAGTTTGGTTGAACAACAACTACTTCCCTGCAACTACTCTTGCTCTACTTGGGCATCATATTATATATATATATATACTACTACTACTACTACTACTACTTTTGCTCTACTTGGGCATAGTATTATATATCTATAGATCTTATAGGGTCTCATTTAATTTCCTTATCATTGCAATGTGTTTAATTTCCTTATCATTGCAATGTGTTTCAGTGAATCCACGAGAGTGAGAAAATCCATGGAGAACCCCAAGAACTCCCACAAAAATGGGATCTGGAAAGCGAGAGAAAGCAGAACTGAGAAGCCCAACTGTGTATGACTGGTTACTCTTGAAAATCAATATATTTGTACTAATTACATTTAGGATTGCAGCCTAATAAGGTTAATCTAAATGCCAATGATCTGGTTCTGCCAAATACAGGGTGGTGATCAGTGCTTTGGACAGATGAAATGATTAAAACTATCGATGGCCCTCGAAGCTTGCTTCTGTTGTTGCTGCTACTACCTTGTAGTTGAGGTGATATTAACCAGGGATATATCTATATGTACAGAGTTTGCAGTTTGTGGTATTTCCAAATGGTTTATATAGTTTTTTAGTAAATAAGCTACTTTTTTCAACTGAGGAAAAGTACACCCACAATAGGAAAGAGATTTAGAAGCATAAAAGAATCTCCTGTTGAGATTTTTTGTTCAGCTGGGCCTGAATGAGGTGGAGAGAATAAAATAATTACTAGAATGTCACGTTGGGATAAAGAAATTAGTAGGGTACAATTTTAAAATCCCAGAAACGTGGAAATGTGGCACAAGTAATGATGTATTATCACTCTTCATGTATATAAACTTTTGATAAGGAGGCTGTTACCTATGTACTTTCAGCTTTGTAAATAAAATTCCTTTAAAAAAGGTTGAATTTCAATACTGTTAATTTGCAGTAGTTTCTAATTGGTTGCAAATGGAAACGTCTCTAAATATATATATATATCCAAAGGAATATCTCTATTAATTGTCTTTATGAGTTTTAGTTTTCTATTGATTGTGGTATTATTTATGGAATCGAAATATAGGATTAATCATACAAAAAAATCTGGTGATATAACATCACATATGACAAAAAATCATACAAAATATCGAATGATATAGTATGATATAAAATTTTAACATTAACGGTCATTTAGACGTTTTTCCAATACAATTTAATTCAAGAGGTTAAATAATGGTTTTATTGGGACGCTATTTTAACTTTTTAGTAGAACTCCAATTGCATGCACGAAAAATCCCGATCTATCATGTGATTTCTAACTCTGTCAATTGATTGCGCCAAGTAAGATTATATTTGCTTTTTAAATATATGATCGATTCATAGATTTAATCTTTTTGAAGGCAAGATCGATGATTTGGTGTTAAAGTGTCGTGAATTTGGGGTGTCGGCCCTTGTTTTTAAGGCAGTTGTCTTTTTGCCAATGAGTTGATCCTGGTCTGCAGTTGTTCTACGGGAGAAGTGGCATGGCATATTTTCAATTAGTGAAATCACAAAGTTTAGAGGATCTTTAAGTTTAGAGGAGTTTTGACCTAGATGTTGTCGAAATACTATACAATACAAACATGAGATGTATCTTGTTTTAAAATGCCAAGAACTAACCATGCAATTTATAGTAGTCTTCTTCCAAAGTTTTGAATTGTTTTAAGGGTTAGGCATCATGTTTGTGCTTTTTAAATGAAGTGGTCCGTCTATGTTTCTACACTCACAAAATCAATCACCCATAGTTTAAACAAAATCAACTACAAAAATAAAAACTATCCCTCTAAATCAAATAACATATACTGTTCGGCGTTCACATTGCATTGTACACATGCGATTGCTAGTATTAAAAATATAAAAAGACTTATTTGTTTATTTTCAGTTTGTTAGGTAAAGACATTAAAAAGCATTAATTATAATATTCGTGTGAGACCCACGTATACTAGAAATTGGGTCCGCCATCTTTTCATTCAACACGAGAATGAGTCAATCTTCAAAGTTGGCCATATGACATACTTTTAATGACCAAATTTCATCCACGTCATTACATATTTTTACGTGCTTGTTATGGGGGAATTTCCTTCGACTGTCGACATACTTTCTAAGGAGGGGATTTCATCCACGTAATTATGGCATAGTTTTTATGGAGAAACTATACCTGCATCATCACACTCTTTGGTCACCATCAATCAATAACCTATAATTTATATCTAACATATATATACAAGTAGGTAGTTGGAGTCCAATTATTATTAGTTCGGAGGATACCATACTTTTCATGTCATTTAATTAGTAATGCACTTTTCAAGTAACCAGATGCATGAACATTTCTAATGTATAAATATGATATTGACATATGACTAGCAATCGCGTGATGTAGCATGTGATGTGGATGCCGTAAGGGATCGGAATGTGTATTGCTCCATACTGTGGGCTATATTTACATCGGGAGTGGAACATAACATAAGTACGAAATGTATTAGTAACTCTATGTGGATGGATATAGGGTTGATTAGTGAGGATCATGTATATCTAAGTCTATGAATGAAAGAAAATGAATATTTGTTAAGTGATGGTTACAAATATCGAAATGAGAAGCACCACATTTAAAACCAATTGTTATGAAATCCATCTTTTGTGGGGTCAATATTTATGCGAAAAGTTGAATTTTTGATAAAATTCACTTACAACCCTCTCGTTAAATTATGAGGCTTGTGTGGCGACATGTTGGGTGTCTCCATCAACTAATGAAATGGATGCTTGCACAAATGATCCCACAATTTTCCATGTTGATGGCAACAGACATAATCTTAGCAGATTTCCTTTGTCTAGGGGTCCCTACCTTCATTTCGATGTTTTCTCGTTTATTTGCTTAAAACAATTTGAAAAGTTCACCATGGAATGCATGAGAAACATGCGGTATCTGAGGTAAATTTTGAAGATGATTGTCAGATTCAAAAATTGCACTCTTGGATGGAAATATTTTATGAAGACATATGAGAAGAAATTTATCGGCTAATCTATGCTTTCCTTGGATGAATTTTCTTCTGTCAAACTGCCCATTGGTTTCTGACTTTAGGGAAGTTGTTCAAAGGAAAAGTGTGAATCATGGAAAGGTTCCAGCTGTAGTTTTTTGTAAGTCTTATAAGAAGATAATGAGTTTATGAAAATCCATAAAGTTTTCATGTTAATTCGAACAAAAATTTGGTCAAAATTTCTGAGAAATTGTGGCAGTTGGGGAATTTAAGACTTTCAATGTGCCTGATTTGATAGTTGTCAAAGTCAAATGCTTAACTACTAATCTAAGTAAATTTTACACAATTTGGGCAAAACTCATAAGGAAATTCTAAGAATCGATGAATTTAAGACCTTCCCTCGGATTGATCTCTTAGGAATTATAGAAGTCCATCATGCTTCTTTCCAAATACATAGTCTGACAGGAACATTTTTTTAGTAGGGTTAATCAATTTAATGTATTTGCTAGATAAAACCCCACAAAAATATTAAAAAGTTATATGAAAAGACACGACAAATGCAGATAATGAACAATGCATCATATTTAACATATATCTGATATGAAAACCACAAAAAAGAAATTTAAAAACAAAAAATTTCTACACTCTGAACTGTCTGATTCAATCAATGATTCACACGATCTTTCAAGCGAAATCTTTTCATCTATCAGTAGAAGAGACAATGAAACTATCACTGGTGCAGACTCTGGTTTGAGGTTAGATTGTATAAATTCCTTTGAGGTGGAGGTGGATCTTGGGTATGATGATAAACCACAAAATATTGAACAGGAGACTCAACGCGAGAACCCACAAATGAAAGGAAGGAAGTTCCACGTTTGTTGTGTCAAGCACAAGCTCTTTCAGCTGGAATGACGCCTGAAATTTGGAATTTATTTGCTTGAAATAACCAAAATGTCAATTTTAAATACTCTTCATGGATTATTAATTCATAATCCATTTCTTTGTAATTAACAAAGACATAATTCTCAAGGAAAACCCAAATTACGTGAGAATTATGAGACGCCCACAATCTTCCAAGACGCCCATTGGAGGTTTTTAAATATTGCAAACTTTGGAGAGGAATCCAAGAAGGAATAGTGCATGATGAAGGGACACTTTTCATGTGTTGTCCTTCAATACTTTCAAGTTCATCCAACTTTTCATATAGACTCAAGTCAAGGTCAACCCACATCAAATAAGTTGAAGGATCATGACAATCATTGGACTTCCCCATTAAAAAGTATCTCAATTCAGTATACCTGTCAAAATTGAAATTGAGACACCTAAGACGAAAAATATAACCACGGGTTGCGAGAATGTTTTGGAATCCCATTGCTTCCTGCATTCAATGATGGTAGTCACAACTGCGTTCCAGTGAAAATAAAATTAACTCTAAGCTACATAGACATTATTTTTAATGCGGCCATAAAGTGCTTGAGAAATTTAGGAGAAGCATACCTGAGCACGAAGATATTGAGGGCGCCACAGTCGACGAGGAGTGCTCAATTCATCTACCATTTCCCTTCCTAAATCATGGATATGATCATGCATTCCTAATAAAGGAATGTTTCCTGAGTCAGATCCATGCCAGTAAGTCCTTCCCACGTGAACTTCAATAAGACATTTATCTTTCTAAGTCTGGATTGTGTGCTCAGGGCTCCATCCTGACCTTTCCCATATTCTTATAGCCATATGACTGGATTTTTTGACTAAGAAGCACGCAATGTCCATAAATATCTACTTTTTCTCACTCTCGAGGGCATCAATGCTTATTTTAAACCTCTGTTTTATATCGTGGGGAGGAGTTTTCCTCAGTGTATCCAACTCTAATTTCCAATAGCACCGGCTATTGCTGCCAAAGACATGTCCACCCAACACCTGCAGAGACAGAGGAAAACCTCCACATTCTGTCACCAACATTCGGACTAAATCTTCATATTCATGGGCTGGATATGGTTGTGGAAGGCGTGCCAACAAAAGAGCTCTGTGCTATGATTGGCATTCATTTCCTTCATCTTATAACGAAGAGAGGTACCTGTTCTTATCAAAACCCTCTTATCATGAGTTGTCACGATAATCAAACTACCAAAATTATGTTGCACAATATCCTTGACGAGGAAAGCATTCAACTGATCCACGTGATCTATGTCATCTATAAAAATTAGAAACTTCAAAAAAGGGACACTTCTTAGACGAGATCTGAGATAGCTTGATCCTTCATATATGCTATGAAATGTGCAATCTTCATTGACCAGATCCTTAAGAAGCTTACATTGCAAAGATATCAAATGAATATTCGCAGATGCTTCCCCCACGTCGAATAGAAAACATGATGCCTTGTATTTTGAACGCTCGCGGTTAAACAATTCTCTCTCTAGAGTGGTCTTTGCAGACACACCCATCCCATATATGCCAATGATATTTTCTTTCCTTTCCATATTCTTGAGGCAGCTTCCTTCAAAATCTTTCACTAGGTCATTAATTCCAACAGAATTCTTCGCAGTTTCTAAAACTCTTGTTTTTCCCACCTCTCTTAGGACAACAGACACAACTTTTTCACACAGTTTTTGAACATCACTAAAATTTTCCAAAGAAAGTAATAATTTCAAATCTATAGACATACGTTTGGCTATGTAATAATCATGCAATTTTAAGGAGAAAATATTTGAATTTAAAGAGTTTTTACCGATTATTATGGTTGAACTCATAGCCAAAGATATATGAAACACACTGGAGCGTGATTATTTGTGCAAAAACATTTTTTTTTTTCAGCAATGGCCAAGCCTAAAAATATTTTGGATATTTTTTATTACTATGGAGAAAGATGAATACGATGAAGAACAACACGATCTATGAATTTGCCATTGTCGTAGTAGGTTCCTACGTTCTTTTCCAGGAGAATATTTTTTTTTAGTTTTGGGGCATTTAAATGTCGTTTTTCCCTGCAACACCTGGTCCATGTCTCCTCTTTGTCGCTGCAACGTGTCAAAGGCAAATATCACGGTACCTCGACCACATGCACCCATCCGATTTCAATGAAAACCCAAAATTAAATCCCAGGCGTAGAAAACCTGACATTTGTCAGAGATTCCAGGTAGTGCCTCACATAGTAACGCCTTATGGAGTAATTATGATTATGATTTGTCATAAAATCATTTATTTTAATTTTGATTAGTGAGAATGAGGCGACATGATTAATTTTTACCCTTATTCAATCGTAAATTTATTTTTTTAACAATTTTTTTAAAATAAGGTCAAGTGTTGTGACATTAACTGATATTAGAATTGTTAAAACAATAATTTGTATTGTTGCATATGTGTCACGTCTCTATCCAAGACTAGCTATTCCAAGGCCAACTAATCTTGACTCAAAAGTGAAGATTGAAATGACGAAGTAAAAAAATGGGCACAATTTATTTAGGAAGGAAACTTCCATAAAAATTACAACAATGATTTTAGGGCATGGAATTTTAGAGATTTCCAACCCCAATACCAAAATAAAAGAGGTTGTATGGTGGTTAGAGGAGTCAGGTAACCCTAGTTCTCTAGATTTGGTAGTGGATGATACTTGTAAAACCCCCAAGTCCCCAAACGAATGAGTAAAGCTAAAGAAGCTTTTGAGAAAAGGTCAAATGAAATGAAGATTCTCGAAGTCATTGCTAATGATCAAAGTGTGGGTTTTAAAGATAAGGGAGTAGAAAATGGACTTACTATGGAGACATCAACTATTTTATGACAATCCTTCAACAGTCAAGGTAAAACCTTGGAATTCCAACCCCCTTATGATATTATAGCTTCATTGTTGAATGTCAAACTAGAACTGTGATTTTGTTTTTTTTAAGATGGGTGCCAACAGAAATAGACTTTTATAATGAATTGGGAAAATAGACTTTTATAATGACTGTAAATTTGTGAACTAAAAAACTACAAAGTTACATTTTTCCTTGTAGCATTGATATTCTTTGAATATTCTCTTTTTCAGGCCCTGAGGAAGAACTTACAAGTTGTAAGTTTGCATCAACTTTGACATTGCAAAATGGTCAGCAAACAAAGGAATATTACCATAATATTCCCTTTTCAGGGCTTTGAATTGCAACTAGAATTCACAACTTTACATAAATGTAAAATTACTTTTTAAAGGCACACATATCCTCAGATGACCCAAATATTCCATTTTTAGACTTCAGGGATGGAATTGCAATTTGCAAACTTGCAAAAATACAAAAACCTAAGTGATTTAACAAATATAGAATTTGTAAAACCCTAATTACAGAGTCATGTATGATAAATAAATGATAAAGCAAAGATATCACACAAGTAATAAGCTAGATAAAAATAAACACAATTTATATCAAAAGTAAACTGTTAAATAAATTGATAAATTAAGAAAAATAAAAACACGTAAAACCTACTTGGAAATTGTAATAGGACTTGAGGAAAATCTTAACATCTTCTATCAAAGTTGATTTTTTGTAAAAATGTTACAATTTTTGAAAGCAAGGCTTGTCAATTGATGAATATCCTTAGGATCAAGACTGAATCTGAATGTGCGATCTAGAAAAATCATAATGAATTTTTCATCTACTGGATTGAATGTTGAAAATAGGTAGTTCATGATGGAAACATATATCTCAAAATTTGGCATGTTTATTATTCCTTTGAACTCACAATCATATACATAATCCTTGTAAGTTTCAACCTTTAATTGCAATAGTACATTAATATGTGGGCACATTATGTTCCTAAGTATTGGATCACTTGGGTAGGGTGGTGGGCTAGCTAGTTTGATCTTTAAAAATAATGGCACTTATAAACACTGCTTGTGAGAATCGACACATAAAATTGTTTAATCTCTTCACCTGAAAGTTGAAACAGATGAATTAAGACTTAGTCACTCAACTCTTCAATTACACAATATATATTCGATGTAGATAGATGTGTAATAGTATAAATAATTTTCCCTTCCTATGCATGTATGTAGAAAATCCATACCCTTAAATAGTCCACTTGAATGAGTGCAAGTTGTGAATGACCTTTGATGCACTTTTGAATAGGAAAACTATAGGTGATCCATTCTTTATGTGACTTAAAGCTTGGTACTTTATTTTCATATTTAAAATTGTACATTTATGATTCCCTTACGATTAAGTCTCTTGTAATGGACATCTAGAAGGTCTATGAACTTATAGGAAAGTAAGATCACTTCTCAAAAGATAAAAGTTGGCCCCAAAGTTATCTTTACATTTCTAGGTCCCTAATGCACATACTACTATCGTCAGTGCCACTTTCCAAGCGAGTCGAGTACTAACTGCTTGCCACTTTCCTTGCCTCTTACACTATTGACCATCTGCTAGTCACGTGGTTTCCTAAGATGAGATAATAGCAATCACCTTATTTCCCATAACATCATGACCTTTGCACGCTTTGTCACTTCTAAGTCTAGAACTACAAGCCCAGCTATGATGTCAACACCCTCATCCGCTTTGGGCCATCTGACCCCTTTGTATAATGTCAATTCCTGCATATTTTGTCACCTAGGAATATATTGGGAATGCAAGTATGTTGAACTGGTGGTCTAACATACGTACTAATAATGTGGTCTATTTTGTGTACCCTCAAACAAGATTAACCCACATAGAATAAATATAAAGCTATGGTCCCTTCCATAATCAAATTGACCATATGCAGAGTAAGCATATTGCACCTTATCACCTAAGGTTATTATATCAAAAATAGGCATAAAAATCATAATGGATCAGAAATCTACTCTAGAGTGCTGTTAGAGCCTTTTGGAAATCTCAATTAGGGAAAAATAAGTGGACTACATGTCAACAATCTGCATATACTATTCATATGCTTGAACACATAAACTTCCATGTATTTCATATGATCTACACCTTATACATCTAGCTATTTTTGTATTCAAGTGGATCAACTAGGCAACACACCCCACTGCACCTAGTGGTGAAAATTATTCACACCTACACATGTAAAAGGGATAAATGAGAGTCTGAAAAGTAGTGAATAGCCCGGGACATAAGAATCAGGAGTCGAGGGACCCAATATGGTCAAGCATTTGGACATCTGCATTTGCATATTTTATTTTTTAATTTGATGATAAACTTGGGATTTTCACAGGATATCTGAAACTTTCATATAATAGGTAAACCTCACTAGGTAACATCAAGCGAACTTAAGATAGAAACACAAGAGACACAAAGTGAAATTCACTCATCTATAAAAGTAGTCAACCACTACGATTTCTTTAGTTGACAATTCAAGGTTTTGTGTAGAATGCTAAGATACCCAATAGGAAAACTTTAGGCACCTAGGCGCTCTAGTACCCTAGTCCAATTTCTGATCAGTTTTCCTCTTATTGTAAAGCACTTCTAAATTTTGTCACTAGAATTTGATTGTGACACCCTAAGTTCCAATTCCAATAGTGTTCAATCTTAAACACATTCATTAAAAATTATTTCGACCCCATCATTAAGTCTTAGTCGTCCTAATTATTCTTACACTTCAAATTGTTAATTGCATCCTCACTTCATTCATTTCTTGATTACACAATCATATAAGTGTCCATTATAACTATTGTGAATTTGACAATGGGTCATGTATATAGAGATGGGGGATTACAAAAATGTTTCCATAACTTACTAAGACATTTGGTCCCTACTTACCTTTGAACATAAGACTTATGTCCTCATTTTTCTTCTCTAATGTGCGTCATACATGGTTCTTCGAGTCTCGCATTCCTGTCAAATATCTACCATCTTGTAATTCCATTCTATACCCAAAAAAAATGAGACACTTATGTGACTTGGAATATCTAAGATCACTATTTTAGGCAACCTAGGATATCCCGATCGCATTATCTTTGACGTCTCACATTATGACTCTCATGGATTTTGGTCCAAGCCTAATTATCATCGGTTACCAATAACCATTCATTGGTAACCTTTTTTTAGATATTAAAAGGATGGAAAAGTTTTAGTTCTATGGAGGTCTAAATTACATCAACTACAAATATGATCAACAAAGGTATTTTTCACAGGAGCATTTCTGTTCTTCTTCTACCATGGATCATTCTATGTCTTCTCACCATATTGCTCAATCAGCCTTGTTGGAATACCACCTAGCCATTGAATATAAGAAGGTATAGTAATTTGTGTTGTCTAACCTTCACCATGATTCATCTATTCAAGCTTATGTATATCTTGACATTTATTTATCACCCATCAATTATCACTTTCACCCCACCATGTTTGTTCAAAAGTGAACCTGAGTGATGATCAGTCACTCATATGTATCAGGCTAATTACCAAGTCTAAGTAAGAGGAAAATAAGGCCTATAAAGAGCCGATGCATTTCACCCTAGACCTAAACCAAATCCTCTGGAATTGGAATGGATTTAGACATTTAAAACACGGAACCCTAGAAAACCATTTAACTCATTGAGTTATATGTTGAGTAGTAACTATTGTCGGTTTTCCTATCAGAGTGACTCATATCAGATTGAGCATCTAAAGGAGCTCATATTTAGAAGTGCTCACTCGAATAACGTGGAAGAATCCCAATAGTCTTTTAAGTGATTTTCAAGTGAAGTAGACCTCAGGAAGCATGACCTATTCCAACACCTTATGGGCATTTGAATTATTTGGGATGGTCATATCCTAGCATAGTTATATTGGATTTTGTTGGTCTTGATTTTGGCTGTGTGTAGATACCTTGGTCATATCAACTTACTTGTTTAAGGATTCTATTTTCATAAGACCTATTTGTGATAAGGCATTATCAATTGAAATCCCACAGTCTAGAAACCACTACCAATTCGACTAAGTACTGTCACACTCGGGTAAGTGCACGAAGTTAGGGGGCCAAAATGTAGACAAGAATCTAAAAAAAAGAGCAAAACGCGTATAGCATTTTTCTAAAATGTGCTCATGCATTTTAATTTGTTTGGCTCGGGAATCACCAAACGTATAACGCATACGCGTTTTGAACGCAGTTTTCAACTAAGTCAAAATGCGTACGCATTTCAAACAACACAAAATGCGTATGCATTTTGTGTAGTATGGACCATGCATATGTGTTTTGGTGGTTTATACTTACAAAAATAAATGTTTAAGTATAAGATTTACTTTAAATGTATTATACTAAGAAATTATAAAAATTTTTTTATTTTAGTAAATATAAGAAATTAGGGTCACTCTGCACCTTATGGAAGTGGTCTCGTAGCTCCAACAGTTATAATCTAGAAGATAGTTTTTCAAAATCTAATCTAGTCAGTACTTACTCATTTTTAGGATTTTAGCAAACGACCTAAAACTTTCAGGGCATATATATTGTAGTCGGTCTTTGTTTTGGGAAAGCATATAGTCATTTTTAGGTTTTTTTACCTTCTAAAATGGATTTTAGCCCTACCACTTCTTGAATTGGTACTAATTTTTAAATTTGGTCCATAATTCACTTTAGTGACCATGAATTAACTCTATGATGTTTGTCTACTTCTTACTAAAAAGAGATCCTCACTTTGTAGATAGAGGACTGTTCCCTAAATGGGATTCCTGTCCTATGTCCAAAATGAGGTGATTGTAATGTGCCTCCTCCTTAAGGTGTGATAAAACTACTAGTTGTTGAATGAGTTATTACAAATAGTACCAAGTGAATTACATCAAGTGAACTCAGATGATTGCTCATTTTTAGAAACATAGTACTCCATATAAAGATCATCCCCTCACCTTTCCTAGCTCTAAAAGCATCCTTTCATGGAATCAAATTCATGTTTGTCATACATTATATTTCTCATATGTTTCTTGTGGAGATAAACAAAGGCCTTATTACTTCAAAAATAATGGTCCTTGATAACTCGGTGACATGACTAGCTCATTTTAGCTTGTTTTGAAGGGTGTTCAATTAACTACAGAATGGCTAAAAAATGCCTTTTTAGGCCTTCAAAGGAAGTAGTCTCTCCTCAAAACTAAATGAGTAAAGTCGATCACCTTAAACACTATTCCTTACACACTGAAATATGCTAAATGATATTTTGAGTGACTTTCCTTTGGGTGAGGGTTTATGATTTAGGGTTTATAGTTTAGGGCTCAGGGTTTAGGGTTTAGAGCTAAGTGTTTAGGACTCAAGGTTTAGATTTTAGGGTTTAAAGTTTAGTGTTTAAGGATCATAGTTCAGGATTTTAGGGTTTATGGTCTAGGGCTCAAGGCTTAGGGTTTATGGTTTAAGGTTTATGAGTTCAGGGTTTATGAGGTTAAGAGTTAAGGGTTTAGGGTCTAGGGCTCAAGGTTCAAGGTTTAGGGTTTAGGGGTAAAGGTTGATGGTTTAGGGTTTATGGATCCAGATTGAGGGTTTAGTGTTTAGGGATCAAGGTTGAGGGTTTAGGGGTTTAGGGTCACGAGTTGAGGGTTTCAGGGTTTAGGGTTTAGCGATTTAGTTTTTAGAGTTTAAAGTTGAGGGATTATGTTTGAGGGTTAAATGTTTAAGTTTTTTTCTTAAGGCTTATGGCT
This sequence comes from Taxus chinensis, assembly GCA_019776745.2. Classification (NCBI taxonomy): domain Eukaryota; kingdom Viridiplantae; phylum Streptophyta; class Pinopsida; order Cupressales; family Taxaceae; genus Taxus; species Taxus chinensis. The sequence continues at coordinate 57,136,925 of CM034156.1, read as the reverse complement.
TAGGGCCTAAGGGTTCAGGGATTAGGGCTCAAGGTATAGGGGTTTAGGGGCTCAGGGTTTAAGTTTTAGGTTTTAGAGTTTAGGATTTAGGGATTAGAGTTTAGGGTTAAGGGGCTTAGGGTTTATGGTATAGGGTTAAGGGTTTAGGGCTCATGTTTTAAGGTTAGGGTTAAGGATTTATGGTTTAGGGTTAAGGGTTTAAGGTTTAGAGTTGAGGATTTAGGGTTTACGATTCAAGGTTTAAGGTTTAAAGGTCAGGTTTCAGGGTTTAGGGAAAAGGGTTTAGGGTTTATGGTTTAGGGATCATGGTTGAGGGTTTGGGGTTGAGAGTTGAGGGTTTAGGGTTTAAGGGCTCAAGGTTTAGTTTTTAGGGTTTATGGTTGAGGGTTTATGTTTAAGGGTTCAAGGTTAAGGTTTTTGGCTTAGTTCTTATGGCTTAAGGCATAGGGTTTAAGTCTTATGGTTTAGAGTTTAGGGGTCAAGGTTTAGGTTATAGGATTTAGGATTTAGGATATAGGATTTAGGGCTTAGGAGGGTTCAAGGTTTAGGGCTCAGGGTTTAAGGTTTATGGTTGAAGATTTATTGTTTATGATTTAGGGTTTAGGAGCTAGGGTTTAAGGTTTAAAGGTCAGGGTTTAGGGTTTAGAGTAAAGGGTTTAGGGTTTATGGTTTAAGGCTCGAGGTTTAGGGTTTAGGTTTTAGGTTTTAGGGTTAAGGCTTTAGGTCGCAGAGTTCAGGGTTTAGGGTTTAGTGTTTAGGGTTTAGGGCTTAGGGTTTAGGGTTTAGTGCTTGGGGTTTAGATTTTAGGGTTTAGGGGTCAGGGTTTCGGGTTTATGATTTTGTTTTTAGGGTTTAGGATTTAGGGACCTTTAGGATTTAACATTTAGGCCTTAAGGTTTAGGGTTTACGATTTAGGGCTCAGGGCTCAGTGTTTAGAGTTTAGGGGTTAGGGTGCATGGTTTAAGGTTTATGACTCAGGGTTCAGGGTTCGGAGTTACAAGTTTAAGGTTTAGGGGTTAGTTACGGGTTTTAAGTTTAGGGGTTAGAGATCAGTGCTCTATATTTAGGGTTTAGGGCTCATGGTTTAAAGTTTAGGGTTTAGGGCTCAAGGATTAGGGTGTAGGGTTTGACGCTTAAGGTTTAGGGTTTATGGTTTAGGGATTAGGGTTTAAGATTCATGGTTCATGGTTTATGGCTTAAGGTTCAAGGTTTAGAGTTACTAGTTTAAGGTTTGGGGGTTAGATCTCGGGGCTTTAGATTTAGTATTTAGGGCTTAGGGCTTGGGGCTCAGGGTTTAGGGTCCAGGGTCAAGGGTTTATGGTTATGGGTTTAGGCTTTAGGTTTTAGGGTTTAATATTTAATGTTTAGGGTTTAGGATTTATTATTTTGGTTTTAGGGTTTAGGGTTTATATTTTAGGGTTTAGGTCTCATGGTTGAGGGTTAAGGGTTTAGGTCACAAAGTTTAGGGTTCATCGAATTTGTAGGAAGAACATTCAAAGAGAGTCATCAAAATTTGATGTTTTTCATCTGTTGATATTTTGAAGGAGGGAGATGTCATATTCCTGACTGTCTAATCCTTCCAAAGACCCTAGTAGTCCTCAATCCTTGGATGTTCAGGGAGACACTTTTACTTGGCTTCCATTTATAATGATAGAGATATTTGTAAATTCGTGTTATGACCTCTAAATCTATATGAATTTTAAGTTGGTTGGAAATCACATCACTCCCTTCACTAGGATTGATGACTACCCCTATCTTTTTGTTCAGTGGATTTTGAAAACATCCATGGGTTTATCATATAAGGAGTTATCAATGAATGGAAGGTCACTAATTCATAGGCCAGTTAACTCCCATTTATAACTAAACAAGAAATATTTACTAGGTGATTGATAACCCCTTAGTGTTCTTAGCCATTCCCCTGTTTCTATGCTTATTTTTAACACTTTAGGAAGTTCTGTCAAATTTACTATCCATTCTAGTAAAACACTTGAACTTTATCTTTCTCTAGAGGAGAGGATACTACAGGAAATTCAATTATGATCCTACACCTCTGCATTGATATATTATCTATGTTTCTTTTGTTTCCTTTAAGATTAATTTTTTTTGTTGTGATAGTTATTTTTTCCAGTTTCCAAAGGGTCATCCTGGCTTGCATAATACCATACATGGAAATATGAGAAATGTGAAATTTGTTTCAGAGTGTGAATAAATTTACATTCAAGAGCGCAAGTATATGTGGGGAGAAAAAAGTTTTGAAGAGATGTGTAATATATGCATTACAAGGCACAAGGTAGATATCATATCCATTTAGTTACTTGCCCCACCTCTCATAAACAAGGTAGTTCTCTAGGCAGACTCAATGATGGTTCTAGGCACAAGACTAGGAAATATTGATGAAATATGGTTTGGGGTTCAAGGTTTAGGGTTTAGGGCTCATGGTTCAGGGTTTAAGGTTTAGGGTTCAAGGTTCAGGGTTCAAGGTTTAAGGTTATGGTTTAGGATTTAGGTTTTAGGTTTAGGGTTTAGGGTTTAGTGTTTATGGTTAGGGTTTACAGATCAAGGTTAAGAATTTAGGGTTTAAGGTTTTGGGTTTTGGGTTAATGATTTAGTGTTTAGGGCTAAGGGTTTATGGTTTACAGTTCAAATTTTAGGGTTTATGGTTCAAGGTTCAGGGTTTAGGGTTTAGAATTTAATGTTTAGGGATTAAGGTTTAGGGTTTATAGTTTAGGGCTTGGGGTTTAGGGTTTAGGGCTTAGGGTATATGGTCTAGGGTTTAGGGTTTAGATTTTAGGGATCATGGATAAGGGTGTAGGGTTCAAGGCTTAGGGTTTAGAGTTTAGGATTCAGTGTTTAATGTTTAGGATTTAGGGGTCAGGGTTTAGGGTTTAGGATTTATTTTTTTATGGTTCAAGGTTTAGGGTTTAGCATTGAAGGCTCATGGTTCATGGTTTAGGGTTTAGGGGTTATGGCTTAGGGTTTAGGGCTTAAGGCTCAGGATTTAGGGCTCACGGGTAAGGGTTGAATGTTTAAGGTTTAGGGTTTATGTTTTAGGGTCTAGGGATCATGGTTAAAGTTTTAGTGTTTAGGGTTTAGGGCTCAAGTTTTACAGTTTAGTGTTTAGGTTTAGGCATATGGTTTAAGGTTTCAATTGTAGAAGTTAAATGCTAAAAGATTTAGGTTGAATGCTAAAATCATAAAAATTTACCTATGTACTGACCAAATTATACTTTGAAAAACTACCTGCTAAACCATGACTCGTGGAGCTGTGAGACTAATTTCATAAGGTACAGAGTGACCCTAATTTCTTATATTTACACAAATAAATTTAAAAAAATTATACTTAAACATTTATTTATGTAAATAGAAGCATGTCAAAAGCATACATAATGTTTATACTACACAAAACGCGTACGCGTTATGTTTATACTACACAAAACATGTATGCGTTATATAACATGTACGCATTTTGTGTTTTCTCTTTTCCCAAGTCATGCCTCAAGGCTTGGGATCATGTTTGGATCCCCAAGCCTGAGGCATGGACCTGCACAAACACAACAAACAAGAAGTTTTTACAAGAAAATGTAAAAATGAAACTTCCTCTATGATAAATCAAAATAAAACAATTGATCCATTTAAAAAAAATTATACCATGACATAGAGTAGAGTTTCTTCTTTCTAAAAAATATAAATTTTCAATTTTTCTGACTAATATAAGTTTTCCATATTATTTATTTTCTAACTATGCCTTTTTATAGCTATTTTTTGAAGTGTAAATATGTTTATCTTTCATGGTGTATCTTGTTTTTGGGTGATAAAAATAAAAATAAAAAATTATACTAGCCCAAACTAGGCATAATTCTATACATATTAAAAAAAAAATCTAATTTTTGATATTTTTTGAGGTAGTTAACAGGGGGGCACGGTCGGAGCTCCGTTATTTTTCAAAACATAAAATTTATGTACTAGAAAAATCATAAATAAAAAAATATTCGCTATAAAAATCCAAAAAAAATGGAGCTCAAACTAGATGCTCCTAGCTATCTTTCTACCAAAGGGTTTTCAAAAATACTAAACGGTGCTAAAAAAAATGGTGGGGGGTAAAAAAGTCACTATATTATGTTTTTTAACAAAAACAAGAGCATCTGTTGGTATTTTAATTGTTTGACCCACTTAAACTTATCCGTTTTCAATAAAATTTAATAGCTTATAAACTAGGCTCAAAATGCTACGATTCATAGTTCTACAACATCTTCCAATTTTGAGTGTAACTATTTCGAAAAACTCGTACAAGTTGAAGTTTTTTGTTTTTCAAAAAAATGCGTCCACTTAAGACCCCCTTTTGGCCCCCCAACTTGGTGCACTTACCCTAAAGTATTATCTAATCTTAAAATTAGAATATGGATTCTATTTTTATGTGATATGCTTTAATTTAGGAATTCTCGAGACCATTTAAGTCATACAAATGTATTGTTTGCATCATGGTTTGAATTGGTTCAACTAACAGACATTTGGAGCCTTGAAAATGGAGGCCTTTGTAATTTTTCCTTTGGGAACTATCCCACATTTCCCAAGGAGTGAAAATCATATTTGTATATATCAAAAAATTCTCTCTTAGTATATTGGAGGAAAGGCTTCATAGGACACCTTCTAAAAAAGTGTTGAAAAGTTTCAAAATAAAGAAAGACTAAGGAGTGAGACTCCGAAGCAAAAATAACATAGGATTTTGATACATTGCAAGAGATCAATGGATGTGATATAATTCTGGTAGGATTTGTAAGGAAGACTTGAGAGATCACGAGTTTTCCTGAAATTGTATGAAATGATGACACATGGCCAATGGATCAAGGATTAAGGTTTAATCCTGGGAAGGATTGGGGAAAATGGGTTCAAATTTCAGAACTCAATATAAAATTTGGTTAAGTAAACTGAAATGCATATAATGTACTTCATACCATCAATAGATTAGACAAATGAAATTTATCTTGAAGAGGACAATTGAAATTTGTCAAAATATTTTTTTATTAGAAAATTAGGTAAGACTAGCCTTTACATCTGTAACCATTTTTAATGATTTTTTCCATTTTCGCCATAGTCATGATATCCATTGTTGTAAGATTTGTCATCCCAACGAATATTACTTTAGCAATATTCTCCATCCTTTTTATAAGTTTTTTATAGGTTCCTTAAAATTTTCACTGATGAGAAACAATGGAAAGACATGCTTATCTTTACTTGCCTTATTAGCTTGAGAAGTGTTACTTTATAACCTTGATGAGTGTGCTTCAAACCTTTGTGAGGGCTATTCCTATGATGTAATGTTGCTTTGAAGGAATTTACGATAGCTTGGAGTATCATTAGAATTGATTTTATAAGTATGCTTTTGAATGTTCTAGGTGTGTTAAATAGGTGGGTTAGAATTTCTTATGTAGGCTTTCATAAGTAAAGTTTCACATTAAATTTGGCCTATAGGCTATGAACCGACCCATAAAAGATATAGAAAAATTGACCATTGGGTGGCTCGGGATGAAAACTTCATCCCCAGTCCAAATTGTTGGATGGTTTAGTCCTAGACGAATAATCCCGTATATGCAATTTATGAGATTATGTAAAGTTATGAGAATGATGCCTGAGGGGAATATAATGACATGGACTTATATGATTAGTAACGTGAGTGACTAAGCAGTGTGAATACATAAGCAAGTCATGTAAGAGAGATAATGATATGTCACCTAGGCTTGCAATGTGTGTGCAAGTCATGATCCAAGGATAAAGCCGAAGCTTTCATTGCCAAATGATGACTTGCACTTTTATTATTGGAAAGATTGTTACTAACCTTGACACATTAGTCTAGCTAGATTGACACCATTTGTCACCAATCAACGAGAAATTTGTGAAGAAGATAATTGAAGTTATTAATAATTATGGCAAGTGAAAAATCCAAGATAAGGACTTTGAAATTGATATCTCTCAATGTTTTTGAGATAGATATATTCAAGGGACATCGATAAATAAAAGATGAAGCCAAAATCGTACCTTGTGTGAATTTAGTGGAATGAATACCCTTCGATAGTTGATAACTAAACCCAAAAATTTCAAGCACCTAACTTACGTAATCTATTAGTTCAATAAAAAATATATATCCATACTCGTGTACTATAATCTATTTATAATAGTAAATACCCACCATCATATAAAAAATATTAACTTATCATCACTTTGAAATACACAAACATTTAATCAAATAAATTTTATATTTTTATTAATTTTTGGTTAGGCCAGGAATCGAGAATATCTCTATTAAATCAAATAACTTTACGTCGATTGAAGAAAAGGTTTGTTGTAATTTTATCGAAAGCCTCTCAATTTCTCAAACCATTATAATTTTATTGTGTTAGTTTTTTATTCGTCCCTTCAACAATTATATTATAAGTTTGATAAGAAGAATGGTTTACATTCTCAACTTATTTATATATTGCTGCCAAGCCTTAACTTTTATGACTTCGTTTGTTCCATTAACTATAGATTTAGTATAGTTATATTTAATTATAAATACTATTTAGAATAGACATCATAAAGTATTTATTTTGATTTTTTTAATAATATATGAATTAATAATTTTAGTTGTAAATTCATGTGTTGTTGGCAAATGATTTTAATTTAGTTATAAATTTTATTACGTGGTTATAAATTTATTTGATTTGGGAAAATTTGGCCAAAAAAATGAGTTACAAATTTTATTATGTGGCCAATGTTGTATGTTATTTATATTGACTTCTTAAATAAAAAAGAAATTATGTTAAGTAATATCTAATGGATTTATAATTTAATGTTGAATTTTTCTCATAATGATCAAATGAACGTTAAATTTAAAATTGAGTATTAATTGCTAAGAACTCATGAACACAACTATCCACCACCCCCTTTATCATTATAAAACACCTCTCACTATAAAACTTTTTTAAAAAATAAAAAATAATTAATTTATGATCTTTCATTTAAAATAGTAAAGAGTTGTTGAGTAGTGAAATTATATAAATTTAGATATTTTTAATTTCAAACTAATGTATAATACAATATATATATACACATATGGAGTACCTTTGTTTAAATATAACTAAATTTGGTCAAAAATTGAGTGATGTTGTACTCTTGTCGCTGATTTTTGAAGTTTTATAATTTCCCTTTTTCCATCCCCGTGACTATCCCTCTCTTATTCACTATTAAATGAAACTTAATTTATATTAGAAATTGGGTAAATTTTGTGTTATTATATTTTTAATTTTTTGATTAACTGGTAGCTTAAATTTGATCTCAATTCAGTACAAATTTGCAACGTAAATTCAATGTAAAATTGTTGTGTAAATTCTACCTTCACAACATTTTGGTTTCCAACGTCCCTGATTTATTTATCAATTTGATTGTGAGGGAGTTCCAATTAAAACATTTTCAATCATTCGTTAGGAACCAGATTGTGTGGGGTCAGAAAACAAATCTTTTTAATCAAGAATCCCAAACTGTTGGTTTCTATATTAGGCCTACCCACCACAATGATGTCTCCATGAAAAAGGATTTCAGGTCTCTATATTATCAAGTTGGAACTAAAAGGAATACTTCATAAATATTAGCCAAATGTGTTCAGGACTTTGAGATTTATTGCCACCAGAAATTTGGTGAAGCTCTGACAACTTGTGATAAGATGTGGGATACTCTAAGTTTTCCATTGAAAATAAGGGAATTCATTTCCCTTCAAAACCTCAATTGGAGTATGAGAAGAGGAGATGCAATTATAGTAAACATTTGACAGTTGGCAGAAAAGGGTGCAAAATAATAATGTAATGAATGGGTTGACATGCAAGTAATACCTCCCCTTGTCCTTAGTCCCATGACCACTTGGGAGAATAATTTTTCCCAATCTCATGACATTTTCAAAGCATGGGCAAATGTTATCTTGGAAACTCGGTGGTGCAAAGGAACAAAGAAACAATATGCAGACCAATTCGACGAATATGATATGGCACATCAGCTTAGTCATAGAATGGGACATAGATAAGTCTGCATAAGGACATGCAAAATTTAAAGTGTAGGGGAAATGACGAGTGTATAAATAGACTTATTATATCATCCATATAGCTATAGATTTTTCTACTAAATATGTTAATTAATGCATGGGGGATGTTCTAGATAGTTGCATCCAAAGTAAGTTTGATGCATTTATCCTTATCTATTCTCATGTAAACTAATGACCATAGGAATTCCCACTAACTGCCTTTTTGAGTAAAGTGATGACATGTGCAGGTTGATAAGGAGCATTTTCTGCCAATTTTGATGAATTCGCAGTCAAGAAGACTGAGTCTTTTGCCACCATGCCATGCTGAAGGATTTTCTCATAATAGCCTATAAATGAGGACCCTTTTTTTAGCTATATTACAGGATTTCATTGAGACTTTATGAGGTTGTTATTATTTAATATGTTTCCTACAATTGTGGCACGTTTTGTAACTAGTTGTGTATATAAGACACCTTCTTGAAACTATTTCATAGTTAGTAGTTTTTCAATACATATTTTTATATATCAGTTGATAGTTACTTTCAGCCTTATGATGGAGTATGTTCTAAACTCATTTCAATCAATATAAGCTATATTGTTTTGAGTATCCATTGGTGTTAAGTACCTCAATCGCTAAGGAGAGAAAGGGCCCACTCAACTAAGGAAATTAGAGGATTGGGTTTGTGCATAATATTTATTCCTGATAAATTAAAGTTTTAGTATCTTGATTCGAATGGTTATTTGAATGTAATCTTATATTTCCATGCTTTAGTATATTTCCTTATTGTCATTTCTTTCATGTGAGCATTTCAATTCAGTTAAGCATTTCCTTTTTAAAGCATTTTATTACAACAACATTGTTTCAGTAGATTAGATGCATTTCTTGAATTCTGTCTTTCATTTCAGTAACTTAGAATTGTATTTCCTTCCGTAGAGTAGAGAGAAACAAGAGAACAATACCAACTGAAACCCTCAAAAAGAGAGTACCACCATAGAACTGAGTTACATATTCCTTCTCTACATACATCCTAGGACACAACCCTAGTTCATAACGACATCAACAATTAAACAAGTCAATTAAATGATTGGAAGTTACAACAACCCATCACCTAGAAACAATTACTAACGATTATCATGTCACCACTCAAAATGCCAAAGATGTTTTTTTTTAAATAACACTTAATGTAATTATACCAAAAGGGATGCCTCCTTATCCAATTGTGATGTTTAAACTGTGTGTTAGGGATACAATTTCTATGCTAGCATTTTTCCTTGGATTTGATAGTGATGAGCAAGTAGATGGAACTCTCCTTGAAATGGTAAACAATATACATTTTGTTACTCCACCTTGTGCATACATATTTTCTGAGCACATTGCAAAATACATACATAAATAGTTCTTAATAATCAAATAATGTTTTAGCACTAATACCTTTAGGTTCAATAGCTACTTTTGTTATTTATTTCTATGGAAGTTTTTTGAATTGTTTGCGAGAATAAAGCTTACAATTCAAGCCTACAATGATGTTGAGGGCCACCCAAAAAAATTTCTTTCATTAATTGATTGGACCCCCTAAGTTAAGGATGTTTGATAATGGAAGGGACTATAATAAATTTATGGACTACTTTTGGGATCAAATTTATCAAGCAATTACAAAGACTATAATGCCCATATTTCCTATGACCTTTAGAGATTGCATTCAATTGGGATCATAAATATAGTTGGTTTACTTGTACTTCATGGAGGAATATATTGTGCTAAGGTTTTATGGATCAAGAGTATAACCATTCAAATTACCAATACATCTAACAGAGAGGGTTTTTACCTTGGAATATATACAATAGATGGAGAGCATAGATAAAATGTATTTTGTTACTCAACAAAAGAGGAACATATTTCCTTCCTTACCATTTTCATGCAGAGGGTTCACATTTCAGAGAAAATCATTCAATGTAGCACATGAAATTTTTCAAATTTTTAAGTTTTATGTTGACTCTCATTGGTCATACGACCCATGTGAGGTGATTAAATAAATGGTATTGGCAAACAAGCACTCTGCCACAAAACTTCAACATGAAAGTAAACCCCTACTAGAAAAATTGAAAAACAAGAACTCTTGGGGGGAGGTAAAAAAATAATGGATGAAATTCATATTGAGATATGAATTAGTTTTCAAGAGTTATCAACATAAATTTTAGGATTACATCCTCAAAAAGAGGCAGAGATGATAGTTAGGACATATCAATATGACATTTTTTATACAAGAGTTGATAAAAAATCCTCTCCTAGAAACATGCAAAAGCATCTAGATGTTTCTTTGCAAGATAAAAATTGGACAAGGTAAAAAATAATTACCTTTTGGTCTATGAGGCGGGACCTAAGTGATCCAAAATTTGTTTTAGACTACAATTCTATTCCAGGAGATGCATTTTTTAACATATTGTGGAATGAAATGCATCCTACAGAGGTAAGTAGTGATGATCAGACTGACTTGGAGGAGGAATTTTTAGTGGAATTACATACCCCCTCTATAGGGGGAGATAACTCATATAAATCAAGTCTGAATGAAATCACGAAACAAACATATACAACATGGGTGATTATAGGAAAAATGATGGGTTTTACTAGTGGTGGTTTGGGTTCAACATGACAAGGCATTGGCTACCACTAGAGGTACATCCTAGATGAGGTCACGATAGGTTAGGCCTTGGAGTGTGGTAAAAAGGACCACTTTATACAAGAAGTGGTAGACCAATGCATTTTTCTCTTGAGTCAAATCCTCAATATACATTTCAACCATAATTTGAAAATTCAAGGGGATTTGGCAGCGAATTTGTTGCTAATGTTGAAAATTGTAGTGATGGTAGTAGTAATGGTCAAGAAGTGCCACAACAATAGGTTATTCAAAAGAGCCCAATACGGACAGTTCCTACTAGCCAACAAGGACCCAAGATGAGGCAAAAGACAAGGGGACAAATAAAAACACACTTGTGCAGGGTATCATTTCCTCAAGGAAATTAATTATATAAGGAAGTGCCACCCCTCAACAGCTAATCTACAGGGAAATTCCCCCAAAAATTCAATTACTTCTTCTCCATTCAAGCATTGGATTCCTCTAAAAGCCACGGGTTTTGATTACCAAGATGATTTTTCCCACAAATCAGAAAGAGATCAAAGAAATAAGAAGCAAATGCTACAGGATATTATAACTTCATATCCTGACATAGTCATGGTATTACCTACATATTACCTAGACACAAATACCATGGAGTTTATGTATGTTGTGACCAAAGTTTAAAAAACAAAGGATCAAATGGTTTACGGTGATTTTACTAGAATGAAATCTTGTTACAAAATAATTGTATCAAAAAGGAACAATGATGTGGTATACACAGCATTGATAAAGTTCGACAGATAAAATAAGTTAAATAATAAAATTCAAAAGTTAGAGGAAGACATGGCAAATGATAAAGCAAATAGAAAAGTGTAAGTTAATAAGATCGATGAGTTGGAGAAGAGGATAAATCATATGCCACTATGACTGTAGTTGTTACGAATGAATCGTCACATGTGGAACTAGAAAAAGTGAAGAAAAAGTTACACGAAATAACAAATAAGTATAACAGTTTAGAACATAGGGTGGGAGAATTGCAAGAGGTTCTGACAGAAGAGAGAAAAATCCAAAAAATGGGAACATGGCCTAGAGTAAGAGATAAAACTCAATGATATATTGTAGAAGGAAGAGAAAACAAAATTAAATATTACTAAAGGAGCTAGTAAAATCACAAAAATAAATACGGTTTTTCAACACCAAACTATCCAAATTTAATAAAAAATAATAGTGATTAATATGAGGGATAACTTTTGGTGGGAAATAAACCAAAAAATTGATGATATGATTATATTTTTTGAATTCATTGATGATCTATAGGGAATATCTGAAAATCTCTGTAAATACGTAAATGATAGCAGAAAAGTGATGGATTCAAGATAGGATACAAGGAAAAATTTGGAAGCTATGTATAAATTTAGTGACACATAACTGACATCCAGAGAAGTTCAAAACTGGATTAATTCCTCAATAAAGGTAGCATATATCATTCTAAAGTGTGTGATGTTAGGAGAAGCACAAGAATTGTTGAATAAGTGTCAAACTATGTTACAGGAGCTGCGTGGAAAGGTATAGGATTTCATAAAGCTTAGTTTTCCAATGTGCTTTGAAAAAAAAAACAATTCATTAAGAAATATGCATTCCAGAAGAACATGAAGGAAAAATGATGCAAAAGAAGAACCAAATTCTTCAGAAGTTAGATGAGACAAAAAAAAATTATTTCATTAAACCATTGATAACCTTGTTAGTAAGTTTGCATATAACAATAAAGGAAAGCTCCACTCTCAGTTATGAATTGCTGACAAAGTTACTCAGTCACTCTTATTTATAACAAATTGTAATTCCAACAGATAAAGAGTGGAACATGTTTCATAGGATGATATAATTAAAAGTAATTTAATTTTGAAAATTGTTCCATTTGTTGCATGTTTCAATTTTTTCATACAGGGCATGTATCAAGCAAGTTCAATGAGGAATAGTGTTATTTTTCATTACAATGCATAATGGTTCACAAGATAATTGACAAACCTTTCATGTTATTGCTTTGTAGTTTTATGAGAAACATTTAAACAATGTATTACTATTGTCAAGAATAAATATCAATGTATTTCAAGTTTTCATTTGGAAACAAGGAAAACTTTAGTGGTGATTCTTTGCTAATTCACAAATATTTACATTTGGCGATTTTGAGGAGTCGTCTAGAGTAGCATTTCACCTAAAATTTTCGGGTGCAAGTTACTTTTGCAGGTCAGCTCGCCTAGTGTTTATAATAAATTTCATATATATACATATAATCACCAATGCATCAAAACATAAATTGGTTACATTCACCAATATATAGAAATAAAAAAATATGGACATACACCTATCGCAGACACCTAACTACATGTTTTTGTTGATGTCCAACTACCTATGTGACATCTGCTTGACTTTAGTTAGGCCCTCAGGTTACAACTTGATTATAGTTAGGGTTTTTTAGGATTATCATAAGGTGTATGTATTCAATCGGTCAACTGCATGCACAGATGTCCCACTGCATCTTTGTATATAGTTGCCCAGCTGTGTGGACTCTGGAGGCGTAAAAGGTTAGTTGATGGATCATTTAAGGGTAGAAGGCATTCAAGGATAACCATTTTTCTTTGGAACCTTCATTTTCTCCACTTGATTTTCAAGTGAAGAAAATGCAGGGTTTTAGAAAAATTGGTTAGCATTATTTCTTCATCCATGTAGGGTATGCATCGTGGTTGTGTTGTCTGTAATATAGTTTGAAGGAAATGCGATTCCAAATCTGAAATATATACCTAGCCACCTGATTGTACATGTTTTTCCATACAGTGACTACATATGTAGTCACCCAACTACATATGCAGCCTCCTAACTACGTATGTAGTCACTTGTCTGCATATGATTTCATTTGCAGTAACGCGGCTTCATCTATAGCCACTCATTTACATACACAACTCGTCTAGGTTCCTGTATGTATTGGTAACCATACGGAAGACCGAATTCCTTTTTTTCATTTGTCACGATTCATTTTTTGGGATATTTACCATTTTTCCGAAAGTCAATTTCATATATTTGCCACCCTTTCTATAATATTTTTTTAGAGGGAGTCTTAAAGCGAACCTTGTTTGGAAGACTAAAAATCGATACTATGTTTTTGAAAAATAAAATATAAGGAAAATGATATTATCATAACAGTGTACTAATTTGAATATATTATATGAACATCTATATCACATATCCATGAATGGAAGCTTCTAATGTATTGATGGTGGATCATCTCTGCCATTTACTTGACCAATTCTATCACTTCGTTGAGAGTCAACTGGTGCAATAGAACCATCCCCATCTCAAATAGGGGCATCTACTATATTTGTGGCATTATTATCAGCCCCTCTCCTTTCATTAATCAACTTCTATGTTTCCAAAGCCTTTTCATAAGGAAAGTTATTCATTTTGTACCATGATGTGTAAATTATCAAACAATTTTCCAAAAAAAATTCAAGATTGTATCATAATTTTGAATTTATAAAGGTCAAGGCATTGAAAACTCTCTCATCTTCAATTGAACCTAAAATCATTGTTTGACATAGCTCATCCAATGACAAAAACTCAGACATGGTTTCCTGCAAAATAGTACTTAATCCAATTTTTTTCCATAGGTGGGTTATTGCTCCACACTCTAAGGGATTATCCAAGCATTTGAATTTCTCAATCATTGTAGAGGTGAATTCATGGGATTGATCAATAAAACTATCCTTGCTTAAAATACGTAGAATATTCATTCCATTGATATCAACAGACTTACAAAAAATGATGAATCAATGTAGTCAATCTCTTGTGGTAATCTTCATGAAAATAGCTTTCATTTTGGAAACTATTCCAATAGGTGGGATTTACTAAATCCATTGATTTAATTAAATCATCTCTACTAAAATGTTACCTTAGTTATATGAGTAGGGAAACTGTAATTTCTCTTAACCTTACCCATGTTGACAATACAATGTTATTAAAGAGCGTCCCTATGACATTTACCTTCTCAACCTTATCAAATACTATGTGAAAGAAGTGTAACGGTATCTCATATCCACGTATATAAGTACATACTTCCCCAAAAAAATTGAACCTAAAAATTCTACTTGGATTTCAAAAATTTATCAAATTATTCCAACTATCAAACTTTGGACCCGAAAAAGGAGTCTCATTGAAAAATAAATATTCTATTGTCAGACAAACATGTTTCCTCAAACTAGAAAAATCAGCAATATATATAGTTATTTCTTGGGCTTGTAAAATTAAATGATGCATTTCATCCAACATGGGAATGATATCACACTGATATAAAATAAATAATAATGAATTTTTTATTAATACATATCATACATGTTTATTTACACACGTCTCGAAGAAGTGTGGAAGCACAATAGATAGGGTAGATGGAAGGTTGTGTAATGTGGAAATTCATAATAAGACAATGGAATATTCTAAAATTCCCCACCTTAATTCATTTTTTTACAAAATTAACCCTGAAACGTCATCATCTTCATCTTCTGATTTTGTTACATCTTCTTCTGAGTCATCATATTGTTGTTTCACACCACATCATTTCTTCTTCTTGTGGCGAGGACGTTGTTTATATTTCTTTGAGTCACAATGACCAGATGTGCTCTTATTTCCTGATTTGTGGATGAAGAGATGGGCTTGGTATACTTGTACAGTTTGATACAAATGCTCCTATGGGCATTCTCTCTTGTGTTCATCATCTACAGCATAGCCTTCTTCGAGCTTGGCATGACTCTTCTCTATCTGGTACCATACATCCAACTCAAAGTAGAAACTAGTGCTCTCTTGGGCTTGACTTTGGTCTCTCAAAGGATACAATTATTTATGGATACTTGCAATACTGCTAGATTCTTCTGACACTATTTTCATGTGCTCAAATTGTTGTACGAGATCACAATATTTACATTATTGACTATTTTCTTGCGTTCGTGTAGCTTTATAGTATAAATGATGAAGTTGGGGTTTGTTTTGAACTTGTGTTTTCTCCTTTTGAAGCATATTTAATTTATTTTTGAAATACTTCCTCACACCTTTGCAAGACAAGTCTCTCCTTATATAGGTCATTGCAGGGTATTCCTTACATGTTTGTTTGGCCTTCTTATGCTTCAAGTTACTTTTATTATTTTATTTTTATTTTTTGGTTTCTTCATGTCGGTCATTGCTGTTGGAATTTCACCTTCTCATTAATTGTTGGACACTACCATGTTGTTCAATGGTCATTAGAATGTTATGTTTCCTCCTCTCTATTTTCTCACACCAAGCAACACATCCAGGGAAAGTGAATTTACACAATCAACTCCATGTAGTTCTGATGCTGCAATGTTTGTGCATAAATTTGATTTTTTATCAGAATTTGTGGTCCTCCACAAAAAATTCTTGGTCACTTCCTAAAATTTCCCCATGTGTTCCTCTTTCCAATGTTTTGTCCATGCAGGTCACAAGCAGGTCGTTTGGTCTACAGGAAAATGTTTGGTTTGATGCCCAGGTTGCATGTATGAAACAATTTTTTTCAATCTATTCCCAATTCAATTTTTCACATGGTTTGGCCCCCAGGTCATATGTATAAAGGGAAAAAAATAAAAAATAAAAACCCAAAGCTCCACACTGAGTTTGGTTAAACGTCAGAGTAGTGGATGCAACTGCCAAAACCAATAGCCAAAACATCTCGAACAAATTGACACACAATAGGTCACTCAATAGAAATAGCCAAAACAGTTCCAAAGAAGGTCACATGAGGGTTATGTCTACACATATTTTCATAATTACTCCCCTATAAGTCACTATTAGAAAATATTTAAAGTACTCCTTCCATGCAGGTCTAGGAAAACTAAAAAATGTCACAATATATGTGCACATGTCTATCAAATCATGCCAAAAAATTGATGTGCATAAGCCATTGAAACCTACTCTGATACCATTGATATAAAATAAATAGGTTTCAATTACAGATTAATATATATCATACATGTTTATTTATACATGTCTAGAAGTGGTGTGGAAGCCTAATAGATAGCGTAGATGGAAGGTTTTGGAACATGGAAAGCAACAATAAGATAATGGAATATGCCAAGATGCACAACATAAACAATGTCTCTATATTAGTCAAACAATGTATCAAATCTTGGGCCTTGTCCACTTCCATGTGATTCTGCCACATTACTCCCGATAAGGATTGTTACTTATCATACACCTTATGAACCGGTTAATACAATGAGATCAACCTAGTGTCGAAATATCTAATTACAAAGTAACTAGTGTAGTGTGTGATATGAAAATGTTAAATGTACAGTAAAGATACAAGTAATGAAGCATGTATAATATGAAACCCTAAGCAAGAAGGAGAGACAGAGGTACTTAGATGATTTCCGAGCAAACTGAAAGTGATCTAGGTAGGTGAATAGCTGGAACAATTTGTAAACAACGTCATTAATTCTCACTGGAGGTTCAAATACATGAATTTGTACAAGATATAAGTACTCACATGAGGACAGGAGCGTCTACATGCTAGTAATTGAATCTGGGCGTTAGTGTCAGTAAGCTAGGAAAAACACACTACTAACAAGGAAGTAAAATACCAATAATCATACCTCCTCCTTCGCGTTCTGTAACAAACCTCAGAATGGGCTAGAAAACTTGGATTAAGCCCTGATTGTGTGATATGTAGGTGTTTTTCTTCAAGATGGAGCAAGGCCTTCCTGCAACAACGATCCTCTTACTTTTCACCAGATGGGAAAAAAGATTTTGAGGCTATTTAGGCATTAGGACGAGGCAAAATGATGTTATTTGCTCAAAGGATGCAAGAACTTAGATATGGCATGCAAGCTTATTCTCCATATGTTTAGAGGGGAGGGGTAAGGTTGTATTTATAGCCTGAGGGAGTGATTAGCTTAGATTAATTTAAGTAATCATGGTTTGAAAATGTGGGCAAGATTAGGTGATTGGTTTGAAAATGTGGGCAAGATTAGGTGAATGGGGGCCACGAAGAATGGGTGAGGATTTGAATTATATTTTTAATTCATAAGTGGAGGATTTTAGGTGAGTGGGGACCACGAAGGGTGGGTGAGGATTTGAATTTAAATTTTTAATTCAATAGTAGAAAAACATGGAGAATAATGACATATGGTGAGGATTGGGTTATTTTTTGGATTTTTAAATGGATAATTAATCAAATTATATTTAATTAATTCGAAGTGTATTTTTGTGGGAAATGAGGAAGGGGAATTAATTGATTTAGGACAGATGTGAAATTGGGGTGTCTACATTTTCCCCTCTTTGGAAGGGTACTATGAAAGTAGTGTCCTTTCAAAGAAAGTAGATGGTATGGGGGAAGAATTCAATCTACTTTTTAAAAGGTAGAGTGAATGTTTGTTGGGCAGAATAGAAAGCGGTGAGTGATGGATGTCATAGTATCCTCCAAGACAAAAATGTCATGAGAAGATGTGATTATGGATAGATGTGGTGATGCCCCCTCTAGAGGACTGACGAGAATGGAATATACGACAAAACTCTCGAAAATAATGGAAATGGATTCTGTGGAGAAGAGGATGATAATGGAGTGGAAGAGACTGGAATGACCGCACGACGCAAATGGAGAAAGGATTCAATCGACCTTGAATGCTAGGTGTGAGGGTGTGTGGGAAAGAGAAAAGGGAATGGATATGATTGGGGGTTGATTACAAGAAGAGTAAGGGAGATAGGGAGGGGGAAAAAAGGAATGAAATAGGTAGAAATAAGAGAGAGGGATGATAGGGGAAGAAGGGAATGATGAAGGACAAACAAGGAAAAAATAGGAAAATGACAAAGTAGAGGGTGAAGGCATGAAATAGAGAGATGTGCAAAATGAAGGAAGCAACAGAGATAGTAAAGAGGGATGCGTGGAAGTGAAATAAATGATAGAGCTAAGAAAATCAAGAAACGGGAAAGGATAAATAAGAAGGAGAAAATGAGGTGGGAGTATGGGGTGAAATGAAGGAAAATGGAAAGAGGATGAAAGAAGAAGTAGAACAGAGAAAAAAAAGAAACTATGAGGGGAGATGAAAGTGTGAAAAAGAGGAGAGAAAGGAAGAGAAACATATACAAAATGAACGAAAAGGTAGGGGTGGTAGAGAAAACGAGAAATGGTCAGAAGAAACGTGAAAATTAGGGGAGAAGGAAAGGGAGATAGAACGGAATACAAGGAGAAGATTGAAGGAATAATGTCATTGCGAGGAAGACCAAGGAAAGAATATGGAAACAGACCATATGGAGATGCATGTGGAGGGTGTGGTATGATAAAAAAGACAGGACAACGCTGAACAGCCAGGTTATCGATGGGGAAGTAAGGAGGAAACGTGATGGAAAAAGGGGAAGAATACGATACAAGGGAAGGGAAAGAAGACGAGGGGTGGGAGAGAGAAGAGGATAACAAAGAAAATGATGTAGAAGGAAGGGAATACAGAAAGGGAGTGATAAGTGGAAAGGGAACGGTATAAGGAATGTTCAAAGAAGAAAGAGGGTAGGAATGACATCGATTGGAAAAGATGTGGAGATGTATGAAATGAGGATACTAGGATGACGAGAAAATAGGAAAAGGATGTATGATGAAGACAGTAAAGATATTGAAGAGGGCAAAGAGGAGATGGAGAGATGGGTAAGAAGCGACAAGAAAGGGTTGGAGTGAGGGAAAATAATAGGAGAGAAAAGAGAATGGGGGATAGAATAGGCAATGCCAATGAGGGGATGTTAGGGAAATCCCTTTTACAATGAGTGGTGGGGAAGGGGGAGAGAAAAAATGAAGAAAAGGAGAAAGCTAATGAGGATTGGAAAGGGTAACGCCAACAAAGGGACGTTAAGGAAAACCCTTTTACAATGAGTGGTGAGCTTAGAGGAGGGAAGGAATGAAGGGAAACTTGAGAAGGTCTAAGGGAGTGAATGAGGTCATGCGGAATGAGGATTAATGATTTTTAAGGAAAACCCATTTACAATTATTAGCGTGGGAAGAGAAGATGATGATGAAAGAATGATATAGGAGTGTTAACAGTAATGGTGAATGCGTGTGTGGGTAGAAATGTGGGGGAAATGTGAGAAGATGAAGTGGATGAGTTGGGACGAGGTGAAAGTGAGGAGATGATGCGGGTGATGAGGATGAACGAAGTGAGGATGAAGAACCAAGACATAAAAAGAATGGGAAGAAACAGTATGAAAGATGATGGATCAAGAAGGGGAAAATGGAGGGAAAGAATGTGATTGTAGGTGAAAGAGATTAGATGTATGTTGTAAGAGGATATGTGGAGAAAGGATAATAGTAGGAGGAAAAAGTGGGTAGTAGGAGATACCAGGTGGAAGAAGTGATCAACAAAGTGAACGAAGAATGAGGTGGGGGAGAAGTTCACGATGACAAGTTAAGTGTAGGGAGGACCCTGACATAAGATTGTCATGTGACGGAAGTGGTTAAGTAAGATTTCCATGTGAGCAAAACTAGAGATGACAAATGGTCAAGCAAGAAGTGGTGTTTGAGAGAATCGAAAAAGAGGTGAAAGGATGTGATAATGGGGAATGTTGAGAAAAAATGAAGGGTGAAGGGTGTGTAGTGATGGGGAAAGGCAAGGAGACATATCATCCTTAAGAGGGACTCTTAAGTGAGATCGCCATGCCGAGTGAGTGGTTAAGTAAGATTTCCAAGAAGAGGAGGGTGATAGTGGTGGTAAAAAGATGTGATGATGGGAAATGAAGAGGAAAGATGGATGGTGAGATTGTAGAGTGATGGGCGAGTGTAAGATGACATGTCATACTTAAGAGAATCTCTTAAATAAGGTTGTCATGCTGCTAGAGAGGTTTCGTAGGATCACCCAACCGACAGGGATGATATGCAAGGAGAATGACAATATGATATTGGGGACAGGGGTGGAATGGTAGGTTGAAGAAGATGATCATGACGAGAGGTGGGAGAAATAAGATGGGGGAAATATGATGGGATGGGGGAAGGCCATATGGCACATCAACCTTAAGTTGAAGTCTTAAGTAAGATTGTCATGCGGCCAGAATGGTTAAGTAAGATCGCCAAGCTGAGAAAGAAGAATGATGATGTTAGAGTTGGTGGGAATAGGGTATGACAAAATGGACTGAATGGGAACCCTCAAGTGAATTTTCCATACTACGAGAGCGTGTAAGTAGGATGACCAGGCATAAGAAGGATTTGGGGAAGGATGAGAAAAGAGTGAGTGAGGTATGCCTGAGTGGTATATGATATGAGATGAAGTGATAATAAGAAAGAAAGGAAACAAAGGAGTGTAACATGAATGGATGAAGGAATATATGCAGTGGAGGTGGAGAGTGTGAGGGAAATCCTTAATTGGGACACCCGTGTGGTGAGAGTAATGATGCAGGAATGGGAAGCAGAAGAGGTGGAATTGGAAGATGTGTTTGGTGGTGATTGTTGTTTGATGAGAGGGGAGGTGCTGAAGAAGCTTCTATAGTGGGAAGATCTTAGGGAGAGAGTAAACCTCCACCGAGGATCCCATATAGAAGGGGTTATTAAGTAAGATTGTCAAGTGGGAAGCAGAAGGGGGAAAGGAAAGAATACAAATGGGTGAGAGGGGACATGAATGGTGAGAAGGGTAATATGGGTACAAGCGGCGGAGGAGTAAAAATGAGGAGTGAGGATGAATTGATCAAATACATGGTGATCATGGTGGGGGAGAAGGAGCTGCTGGATAGTAAATGTTACGTGAGAAATATCGGCAAGTAGGATTCGCAAACTGCAACGGTGATCAAGTAGGATTCCCAAACTGGAGAATACATTAGTATAGGTGAATGGATGGAGTGCAAAGTAAGATGTTGATCATGCAGGAAGATACTCACATGACGAAAAACATCTTAATTTTAATATAACACATAACAGGATGCATCGTGATATAAAAGATCGGGATGACTAGACGGTAATATGCGTGATAGTATAGATAGAGGCCATTAAAAAGGTTTGATGCCCCATTACGATATGCAAATGGAAGAGAGCATAGACAGAGGCCACCAAGAAAGTATGATGCCCCAGTATGACATGCAATCAGATAACATAAGAATATTAGAGAGAACACCAGGATACATAAAATCAAAATGCCCCCTATAATATATCAAGATGCAAGAAAGTAATTAATAATTTACAACCAATAATGCAACACAAGAACCAATAAACATGTCCCTAACGTGTTCCACAGTGAGGATTGATTGGATGTGCCCCCAAGCAGAGGACATAGTAAAGTATTAGGTCATTGTCCTCAAACAAGGAAACAACGAGAACTAGATTTGCCCCAAGCGAGGATTCACGCGAGGAGACGTGGTTTGAATTTGGTAGTCATAAGGTGATTGGATCATTCGTTGGGGACAATAGTTCAAAGGTTAAATTGTGTTGGTTATTTTAGAGTTTTTTTTATTATATATATATTCTAATGTTTTTTAGATTTTTGACGATTTTCAAATATTTTTAACTTTTTTAACGATTTTCAAATGTTTTTAGATTTTTGACGATTCTTGTTAATGGTTTTAGATTTTTGATGATTCTGTGTAATGTTTTTAGATTTTTTATGAGTATTTCTAATGTGTTTGGATTTTTTACGAGTTCTAATTTTTTTGTTGGATTTTGGACGATGGTTTCTAATGTTTTTAGGTTTTTGACAATTTTTAAATGTTTTTAGATTTTTACACTATTTTTAGATTTTTGACAATTTCCAAATGTTTTTGACTTTTTTGACGATTTTTAAATGTTTTTAGATTTTGACGATTTCGTGTAATGTTTTTGGATTTTTGACAAGTGTTTCTAATGTTTTTATATTTTTGACGAGTTCTAATTTTTTTGTTGGATTTTGGACGACTGTTTCTAATGTTTTTAGATTTTTAGATTTTTACACTGTTTTTGGATTTTTGACGATTTTTCAAATGTTTTTGGATTTTTAGATTTTTACATTGTTTTTTAAATTTTTGACGATTTTTAAATGTTTTTAGATTTTTAGATTTTTACATTGTTTTTATATTTTTGACGATTTTTAAATGTTTTTAGATTTTTACATTGTGATTGGCAATTTATGGACCAGAGTGTAGACTTATTTTTGAGAGGCGATAAACATGGATATTATCCATATGTACCGGGTTCTGTGTTATAACTTATGCTCAGAATAACACAAATTCTCTTTCCATTGGCAGGATATGGTGGTGATGATATGATAAAAAGAATTCCAGCTCCATTCTTGACTCCACACAACTAGTAAGATGTGTGGGCTCATCACCAAGAATCAAGAAGGACGCATGAGGTAGATAATGAATATAGAGACAAATGCTAACAACAATCCCTTTGGAAAATTGTGACTCCATTCTTCATAACGGTATTGAACCAGTTTCAAAAATGGCTTTCACTTTATGAGTCATGTGCTAGTCTTAGACAATTATGTGGCCTGCTGATTGGTAAGATATGAGGTTAAGGGATAGTTCTCTCTTCACTTAGGCATCTAAATTACATGTTTGGGAATTCTATAATATGTAAGCACTGTAAGATTTTGTTTTTTTTTTTAAATGACTCCCTATGTCTTGCCCCATGCAACTAGTGAGAAGTAAGGGCTCATCACCGAAGGTAAAATATAGGCGAGTGAATTCTCTTTTTGTCTCTTTTTTTTGTTTTGTTTTTTGTTTTTGAATATTTTGCAATATTTTTATAATTTTATGAGAATGACCCTCTACGCTTTGCCCCATGCCACTTGTAAGAGGCAAGGGTTTAGCACCGAAGACAAGACGTAGACAAGTAAGGGAATCTTCCTCCATTCCCAGTCTCACACTACCAGTAGGAAGTGTGGGCTCAACACCAAATAATATGAAGGACGAAAGATGTAACAATGAATTATTCATAAGTTATGGAATTAATGGAATTTTTTACAATAGTGCTTTGTATTTGGGAATAAACATCTGCCTCCAATCTCAGCCCCACACGACTAGTAGGACGCAAGGGTTTAACACCAAATACTGAGATGGACAACCAAACGAACTGGATAACGAAGTTTAGAGCTTTGTTATGAAAGAGAGAATGTATTTGAAGGGAATATATTACCATCAGTAAGCTTTTAGGTATGACCATAGAGGAAAGCGACTGAAAATGGAAGAAGCATGACGCTCACAAACTTAATAGGATTTATATTAGCACTTGTCTCATGATGATAAATATGAAGATGTGATTTTGATAAAGAAAATATCTGCCAATGGAAATGAATAAATTTAAATTATTCAGAAATAAGCAAGAAAAAAGGAACAATGTACACGTTGTATCTTGGAATAGTGAACATCTCAAGGATAAAATTTCTTTAAATGAACTGCATTCATCGGTTCATCAAGATCTTGACCATCTTCAATGGCCAATTTATAGGCTCCAGAGACAAATTTAGATGTGATTACATAGGGTCCTAACCAATTAGGCTCAAATTTTCCTTGTTTTTCTCGTTCTTTAGTGGTATTCTTTTTGTTTTCTTTTAAAACGAGGTCACCAATTTTGAATTCTCTGGGTCTTACATTTTTATGATAACTATGTTGCAGTCAGTTTTGATAGACTTGAAAATGATTGAGAGCATTAAGTCGTTTTTCATCTAGAAGCTCAAGCTCTTAAAGCCGTGACTGTCGGTATTCATCCTTATTAATTACATCTTTAAGGGATATCCTTAAGGATGGGAACTCAACATTGACATGTAAAATAGCTTTCAAACCATAAACAAAGGAGAAGGGAGTGGCTCTAGTAGGTGTGTGATAAGATGTGCAGTAAGCCCAAAGAGTGGGATAGATTTGGTTAAGCCAATATCTTCCATGTGTGTTGACAATGATGGTATGTATTATTTGGTTTGTTGCTTCTGTTTGTCCATTAATTGATTGATTTGAGGATAGATTCACGATTAAAGATGGAAAAGGTGACGTAAAGATATTCCTGGGTATACGTACCTCGTAGAATGTATGCACATAGAAGTCTTGATAGGTGAGAATCATTAGTGATGAGATGCCTACAAGATCAATCGTTGAAAGCATGATGGACACAATAGGTTGCATTGTTGCAAGTGTCCAAACTCGATGTGGTTGTGTTTCGACAACAAGGCTAGAGATGTTAGGCATATGATCCAATATTGGAATAATAGAATCAAACTTAATGGGACCTGTTGATGGAACCTCTTCTGTAGTGTCTACAATAATATCAAGGTTTAAAAGGGAGTCTTAAAGCGAGGTCAAGATCTCATTAGATGTTGGAAGAATATTGTCACCCAAAACAGGTTCAATGTATGTTTGGGTTGAAAGAGAGGCTTGAAATAAGTTCAAGTCCTCAGTAGATGTTAGAAGAATATTATTGCCCAAAATAGATTCAATGTATGTTTGGGTTGAAAGAGAGTCTTGAAATAAGTTCAAGTGCTCAGTAGATGTTGGAAGAATGTTGTTGTCCAAGGGTAAATGCACCAAGTTGGGAGACAATTAAGTGGACATCAAATCCTGAATTTTACATTAAAAATAGCAAAACATCAAATTTAGTCTTCCGCGGACTTGAACCATACCGAAAAGTAAAAAATATGTCATAAAAATGGTACCATTGCGTAGGGAAGACTATTAGCTTTGTAGAAATACTGATTTTAAAGTGAATAGAATAGGATAAATATCATTTTATAATTTTTTACTAATAGTAGGTCTTTAAGACACTTTTTCCCATGAATGTTTATGTTTACGTTTAAGACTACAAATTTTGTTTCACTTATCAGAATGTGATAAAAATTATACTATCCCCAACTATGGTGAAATTATATACATATTCAAAAAAGAAATTATTTTATTTCAATATTTTTTTGATGAAGTTATGGGGCGGGCAAATGGAAAGTACTTTGTTTTCTTTATGTTTTCATACCACTTTCATGGAAAAAATCATAAAAAATAAAATATTGCTCAAAAAAATACAAAATAAAATTCATCCCAAGATAGATAGTGGCATCTAACTTCTCACCAAAGGAGAAAAATATATATCAATTTTTGGTCATCCAAATCATGGGTAAACGGACTATAATCTTATAGGCATTTTTAAAAAAAATACCAAGTCATTGAATTTTGAGTGTTTAATATAGTTAATCTTGTCCATTTTTTAAAAAAATTAGTATTTTAGAAACTAGATTCCGGATTCGAACAATTCATATTAATACAAGTTTTTCTAATTTTAAGTTTATGTATTGCTAATAATCCTACAAGTTAATTCTGTTGTTATTTGCAATTATGACGCCACTTATGACCCCGTTTGTGATCCCCCAACTTGCTGTGCACTGAACCCCCAACAGGTTCAATGTATGTTTGGGTTGAAAGAGAGGCTTGAAATAAGTTCAAGTCCTCAGTAGATGTTAGAAGAATATTATTGCCCAAAATAGATTCAATGTATGTTTGGGTTGAAAGAGAGTCTTGAAATAAGTTCAAGTGCTCAGTAGATGTTGGAAGAATGTTGTTGTCCAAGGGTAAATGCACCAAGTTGGGAGACAATTAAGTGGACATCAAATCCTGAATTTTACATTAAAAATAGCAAAACATCAAATTTAGTCTTCCGCAGACTTGAACCATACCGAAAAGTAAAAAATATGTCATAAAAATGGTACCATTGCGTAGGGAAGACTATTAGCTTTGTAGAAATACTGATTTTAAAGTGAATAGAATAGGATAAATATCATTTTATAATTTTTTACTAATAGTAGGTCTTTAAGACACTTTTTCCCATGAATGTTTATGTTTACGTTTAAGACTACAAATTTTGTTTCACTTATCAGAATGTGATAAAAATTATACTATCCCAACTATGGTGAAATTATATACATATTCAAAAAAGAAATTATTTTATTTCAATATTTTTTGATGAAGTTATGGCGGGCAAATGGAAAGTGCTTTGTTTTCTTTATGTTTTCATACCACTTTCATGGAAAAAATCATAAAAAATAAAATATTGCTCAAAAAAATACAAAATAAAATTCATCCCAAGATAGATAGTGGCATCTAACTTCTCACCAAAGGAGAAAAATATATATCAATTTTTGGTCATCCAAATCATGGGTAAACGGACTATAATCTTATAGGCATTTTTAAAAAAAATACCAAGTCATTGAATTTTGAGTGTTTAATATAGTTAATCTTGTCCATTTTTTAAAAAAATTAGTATTTTAGAAACTAGATTCCGGATTCTACAATTCATATTAATACAAGTTTTTCTAATTTTAAGTTTATGTATTGCTAATAATCCCTACAAGTTGATATTATGTTGTTATTTGCAATATGACGTCCACTTATGACCCCTTTTTTGTCCCCCAACTTGCTGCACTTACCCCCAAAACAGGTTCAATGTATGTTTGAACTAATGGAAGGAAATTTGAAGAAGATATGGATTGGTTTGGAATTAGAGAGGCTTGACTGTTGTTGTCATGATCTTGTGGAATTTCAGTATATATAGGAGTTTCGACAGTAGTCAACTCTTCATGGAAATCTGTGGTATTGGATGTGGTGTTGGTTGTAAGAGCGTTTTCATCAAGTTCTACAGAGATGACGTCATCATTAATTAAGTCTTGGACATAATTCTTAAATCACACACATTTATCTGTGTGATGACCATCAATGTGATGAAAGTCGCAGTATGTGTTAGGTGTGTACCAACATGGCTTGGCTTCCCCTTTGACAAAGGGTTTTGCAATTGGATATCTTATTAGTTTAGCCTCTTTTAGTTGATCAAAAACACTAGAGAGACTTTCTCCAAGGGGGGTAAACTGGCGTTGAACTTTACAAGAAGTGACGTCTTCATTAGGTTGTATGATTAGCTTTTTGGGTGATCGTTCATTGATTTGGGTAGCCATATGAGAGAGTTGTGTTGTCAACTTATTAATTTTTTCTAATAGCTCATTACATGATATTTTTCGTGAATTCATTATGTTTGAAAAAGAGGAAAAATGAAGAAAGGTGTAATGAAGAACTCAACCTATTTATTGTGATCTTTGTTTTGGCTTAATCAATTTTTAACAAGGCTATAAGGAGTAAGCTCAAACAAGCTACTCAGGATACAAGTGGGATATAGCTCAAACAAGCTATGATGAATATGTTGATTGATTGGGCTTAAACAAGCTTAGCAGATGAAAATGTGAGTACACTCAAACAAGTCACTCGATACAAATGGGATATAGCTCAAACAAGCTATGATGAATATGTTGATTGGTTTGGCTTAAACAAGCTCTGGTTGTTGAGGGGGGAGAGTAACTCAAACAAGTTAATCTCAATATGATTGTGAACTCAAAATGAGCTTTGAAGAGATTTGTGTTAGATGCGATTTTATTAAAATCGACAGTTGATGAAATAATGAGTGAACTCAAACAAGTCACCCAATGTCATTTTGAGATAGCTTGAAATGAGCTATAAAGGATGTTCTGGAAATTGATGAGATAAGGAGTGAATGTAAACTACTCAATATCTATTGGATATAACTGAAAACAAGCTCTGGTGGATTTTTTGTTGGCTGAAGCAGGCTAATGACGTTTTGATATTTGTTGTGGAATTTCTTGAATGTTTTGCTTGGTATTGAATTGGTCGAGAAATGGTGTTGTGGAACATGACTAGGATTTAATTTTACAATAAACACATTGATATCAGCCAAGTTTTATGATAATGTTAAACTATTTTATTTACAAACAGCAAGCAGTCATGTGTATAAAAAAAAATTGGCTTAAGAGGTAGATCCTTCGGGAATGATCATTTGTTTCATGCAATCATACAAGTATGCCGTGAAATGATGGATGCAGGCTCTTATTACTCCAAAAAGATGCGTTCTCCGATATACACTAATCCTGATATACCTAATTTTGTATGGGGACAGAATTGGTATGGGGAACCCTTAGAGTACTGGAGGAGACTCACCAATTCTTACTTGCCTACTTCGGAGTGAATCACCACGTCCAAGGAAGGTTTTGCGAAAAGGTGGAAGGTGATGGGGGGATGAATGTGTATGGTGTCCTTATAACTCCCCGAAGATTTATAGGGACGATGCCCAGGATTCATTTTTATAGCTATTTAGGCGTGACTCGCATGCGCTGCACGATAGTAGAGGTGAGGTAAATACCGAACGCTGTGATGAGACTAGGTCTCAAAGTGCAATGCAGATACAAATGTTGTTGTTACATGGTAATCAAGTCTACATCATTGGTGTAGCTTTGGTGGTGATGAAATCTACCTCGTCTACGTGCAAAAACAAAATGATAAAGTGATTAAATGCAAGGTTCTTTCCAACTTGAAAGAAATCACTAGCAAAAAATAATTACATACCTGAGCATACTTTTTTTTTGTTTTAGCAATTTTCTTTGAATGGTGGTATTTTTGCAGGATTTTTGTTTTTTTTTTTTTTTTTTATTTTTAAATATTCCAGCAACGCGGTTTTACAAAAAACAAATTAGTAGTTATCTTGCAAACGAAATGTTAGAAAAGTGATCGTGGCTGTTTTTTATTTTCCAGATCGCTCAAAGGCACAGGAAAAGAGCATACACAACCAACGACCAAACAAATATTAATAATATGAGAAAGGAAAATAATGATTGAAATGACAGTTGGAAAACAAAACTAGAGGATCCTGTAATGTTAGAACAAGAAACTAAAAAATTGTGACCGTTTTTTATTTTCCAGATCGCTCGAAGGCGCAAGAAAAGAGCATATGCGGATACAATTGAAATAGATTTTTTTAATTTTTAAATGTTAATAATTATTGCAATTAATCATGATTGTAAAATAGCGATATGATTATTTTCACAAAAAAGAAAAACAATGAAAGAAGAGTGTGAAAACGTTACCTAGAACTGTTGTCGTGGAAAAATGTAAGGCAAAAAATTAAAAATTAAAAAAAAAATTGTTGTGCAGAGCCCGAGTGGCCTCACGTTTCTAATTTCCAAGATCACTTTTGAAGTGCGAGGAAAAACCATACGTGTGAGGTTGTTATGTGAAATAAAATAAAAATAATAATTTAAAAAAAAAACTATAATTTTGTTGTTTTTTGTTAAAAAGATAGGTGTTACAAGAAATGGAACCAAAAAATTTTTGTAAGTCTAAATCTAAAAATTATTTTTTCATTGCATAGATCTTTTTGATACCTTTCCGTTAAAAAAATGAAGTCATTCCGAGTTCGGGAGCAAAAGTTATGGCTTCCGAAAGATGGGCTACGGTGGCACTCTGAATGAAAATTTTAAAAGTGAGAAAAACGTCCTGAGAGCTAGTTTTTTTTATTTTCTAACTTCTATGCTTCACGTGAGGAGCTAAAATTTTGACAACAAGGTTAAAAAAGAAAAATAAATAGAAATAAAGAGTTAGATCACAAAATGATTGATTAAAATAAAAGAAAAATAATAATTAACTTCCTACAAATACCACCAGGCGTGCCAGAATGTAAGCTAGGAAAAATACACTACTAACAAGGAAGTAAAATACCAATAATCATACTTCCTCCTTCGCATTCCGTAGAAAACCTCAGAATGGGCTAGAAAACTTGGATTGAGCCCTGATTGTATGATATATAAGTGCTTTTCTTCAAGACAGAGCAAGGCCTTCCTGCAACAACGATCCTCTTACTTTGCACCAAATGGGAAAAAGGATTTTGAGGCTATTTGGGCATTAGGATGAGGCAAAATGATGTTCTTTGCTCAAAAGATGCAAGAACTTAGATATGGCATTCAAGCTTATTCTTCATGTGTTTAGAGGGGAGGGGTAAGTTTGTATTTATAGCCTGAGGGAGTGATTAGCTTAGATTAATTTAAGTAATCATGGTTTGAAAATGTGGGCAAGATTAAGTGAGTGGTTTGAAAATGTGGGCAAGATTAGGTGAGTGGTTTGAAAATGTGGGCAAGATTAGGTGAATGGGGGCCACGAAGAATGGGTGAGGATTTGAATTATATTTTAAATTCATAAGTGGAGGATTTTAGATGAGTGGGGACCACGAAGGGTAGGTGAGGATTTGAATTTGAATTTTTAATTCAATAGTAGAAAAACATGGAGAATAATGACATGTGGTGAGGATTGGGTTATTTTTTGGATTTTTAAATGGATAATTAATCAAATTATATTTAATTAATTCGAAGTGTATTTTTGTGGGAAATGAGGAAGGGGAATTAATTGATTTAGGACATATGTGAAATTGGGGTGTCTACAGTGTCTACCCAAATGTTCAGGTTATGATTCTTCTTATACATGAGGAGATTCACTGTTAGTACATATTTGTCCCTATGATTTCTCTCCTTGGTCATCGAATGAACCTGTAACCTAAAAAATAAGTTTTCTACCTGGACATGTCCATAAACCACATCAAATCTAATAAAAAATGTAGAATGTGGATTTGGACTGACCCTAGCAGTCACCCAAAGAGTGAACTTAGTATTGATTGTTACACTACATTTCAGACTTTGTGTAGTTCTATGTGTAAGTGTGTGTAATGATGCCCTTATGTAAGTTGCACTAAGATAGTGGGCTAGTTAGAGAATGCTCCAAATGCAAATGTGTGTTAAAATAATCTTTTCCTCATATGATGTGTATGCAGAATAATAAAACCCTTGTCCCTTAAGTGAATATGCTAGATGGATGATTTGATATGCTTTTTGTGCCTTTGGATACAAGCTTAGATGATAGTAGATAATGATATTACTTGGTCCTTTATTTGAGAGCTCTCTCTCTCTCTCTCTCTCTCTCTCTCTCTCTCTGATTCCCTTGTTTGAATTTCATAACTGATAACTAAAAGGCTGACTCAAAGGTATAAAAGATGCCCAAAATATAAAAGAGACACAAAAGAGTGAAAAAAGGGGAGAAAGGGTGAGGAGCGCCTGGAAGGATAGAAATGCATGGGAATTAGTGTCCTAATTGATAAAGTGCCAATTAAAGCCGTAAAATATAAATCAGTCAAATGCCGACAGGGTTTTAGGGTGTGCAAGGTCAATAAAAGTATAACAAACAAAGCAAAAAGCTCTATAGTCATTGTCGATTACTAGTTTTCTTGCTTAGGAATCATGTACATGTTAGCATGCTTTAGAACCTAGAAATGTACCCAAGTGCGTAGATTTTGTGTCTACATTTTTCCCCCATTTTATGTTATTGACTAAATACTCGATAGCACAAAGTAGATTGAAAATGTGTACCTTGTGATCCTGTAGAGAAGAGTGTAGCATGTCAGGTGGACAAGTGAAGTGTGAAGTGATTCCAATATGAAGTGTGGAGACTAGGAAAGGGAAGTATACCCTATGGGTGAGGTGTATGCCTAGTAGTGTGTTGTGTTTTGTTGATTTGAGTTGCTCCTTGTTGTGTATTAAGGATAGACCTACAAAAGAAGAGCGAGAGAGTAGTCAAAGTTCTGTAAATGAGAAATCAAAGTAACATGTGTATAAGTAAGTAAAAGTGTGAAAGTATGTAACAGGAATGTGTGCACCTAATGTATAAGAGTGTAAGATATAGAGAATTATCCTAATTTGATTGGATTTGCTAGATTTAAATGTTAATGGTGAGGTTTTTGGGCGATCTTACGCCAAGAGAGTTTTTTTGGGCGATCTCACTCCAAGAGAGAGTTTTTTGGGCGAACTCACGCTAAAAGAAGAGTGTTGGGGAGAGAGGTCTAATTTTTCTCTCCTTCCATGATGCTTCCCGAATAAGCACCACCGTAGATGATACATCCCAATTTGTTCCAATTGTTTTGATTAGTCCTGATTAGTCTCGATTGTTTCGATTGTAACTAAAATGTATTGATAAAGTGAATTTTTTAACTAGAAGAAAATTCTTACTACTGTATAATTGATCTAAAACTTTTGTAAACTGTGATGAACTAAGAAAATATTTTTTTCCCCCAAGACACAAATACACACTGTTATTGTCTAGGTCTGGGCGCTAGTGTCTATTCTGTGCCCAAGTATGATTCTGAGCCAATCTTTAATTGTGTGTCTGTGTTGATTATGTACTTTTCTATGTTTTACTATAGCTCTTAGCTGTTGTAGGGGTGATTTTTTCACCCAATAGATGCCCCCTTCAATTGGGGTGCATATAACGACTATGAGAGAATGTGGTCCAAAGGAGAGGACCCTAATCTGATATGTATATATCAAGTGGATACCTACATGAGGTAGGGATGTGCATGGTAGAAACCAAGGAACATAAAAATAAGATAGGATGGTAGCAAGTGTTATTAGTAAAAATAGCTAGGATGCAGGAGAAGACAATGTAAAAAACAACTAGCAAGACAAGATGGACTGTGAAAAGTGGGTTTCAAACATGGGACATCACTCACAATGTCACAATACAATCAGGGCCAAAGATCCTAAAGGCATACAATGATCCAACAATATATAGGGCATAACCCACAATCAATAAATAATAATATGAACTAAGAACTGATAGATAGCCATGGTTGTATTTATCCTGTAAGGTAAATGCTACACATGAAGTACCCAATTAGCATGTTAGAAAGATAAATATTATGTCAAATCATGTATATAGCAGTGAAACGTAAGTGATAGTAAATTAAATCATGTAACAATAGAACCTATGATGTGTAGATTATGAAAGTAGCACAGGTAAATTCCCCTATGAGCCTCGGAGGGAGTGGTAAAGAGAGGTGTCAAGCATCATGCATCGTGTATAAATCTGTGAAAGGTATTGAATTCACCTCAAGATACCAAGTGAACGTGCATATGTATATAGAAAAATATAATGACATACTAAGAATCTAGTTAGCATATTAATCAAAGTACAACATGTATGTAGTATAAGAGAACAAGAGTAAATGCAACCAAGATATGCAAATTTGGTGAAATTTTAATTGTGTGATATGTAAGGCGTGAAGATTATAGGAGCAGTGTTGCCTCCCATTGGATGTGTATGAGATGAGGTTCATTTATAAATGCTCCCTCAACTTTCAATAATGAATCATAGAATAAGAGTGTGTCATTAGGTAATGAATGTATTGCGTGAGATTAGATGTTAGAAAGGATGTATCTTATATCACATAACGTGACGCGTAGATTGTAATGAAATTACTTGTATAATTCATATTATGAGAATAAATAGAACACCAAAGAACACAATATTTCAGATAAATGATCTTAATATGCAATTAAAATATATTCTCCACTTCGAGGGAACAACCTCCAAACCATACAATAAGACTCAAATTCTAGAATGATGATCAACTACTACCTACAATCCCCTATATATATTATTCATATGTTATGGCCACCACCAAGGTTGACCTACTAAACATGAGAAAGTATAAATGATATAGTAAAATGATATGGTAAGTCACAAGTCAGCTACTCATATCCTAATACAAGTAATAAGTTAAGGGTGTAACATGCCCTTCCCTTTCAAACAAACATTGTCCTCAATGTTGAATAAACCTGGATGTTGCTGCAGAAAACCTTCATCCTCTCAGGTCGCATCTTCTATGCTCAGATTATTCCACTTGATCAGATATTCCTTAATGTCTCTGGTTCTCATCCTCTGAGTATGTGTTTGTAGAATCTTCTCTGGCTCTAAAATGATTCTTCCTTCCTCGTAAATTTCTGGTAGCTCTGTCTGGGCTGTAAATTTATGTCCAATAACCTTCTTCAGGCAGGAAACATGGAATATTGGATGCATGCGTGAAGATTGAGGCAACTCTAGTTTATAAGCAACACTTCCAATTTTCTCTAGAACCTGATGAGGACCATAATATTTAAGAGCAAGTGTGTTTTCCTTTTTCTGTTACTTTAGGGATATCTGTTTGTAAGGTTGTAGATGTACAAAAACCCAGTCACCAATTTCAGAACGTCTTTAACTACGGTGTTGATTTGCTTATTGTTTCATTTTGTTTTGTGATAATTTCAAATTATCCTTCAAACCAGCCAAAACTTCTTGTTGATTTTGAATATGTTCCTCAACATCTCTGACCTTAGTTTGCACCATCGAGGAAGAAGTGATAGATGGTGGATGGTAACCATATAATGCTAAAAATGGGGTCATTCGAGAAGAAATATGAAAAGATGTGTTATACCACCATTCTGTAAATGGTAGCCATTTAACCCATCGTTCCTTCTTATCTTATACAAAACAACATAGATACCCCTATAAGAATTTTTTGACCACTTCCATTTTCCCATCAGTTTTAGGATGGTAAGATGAACTGTGAGCTAGCTAAGTACCCAAATATGCAAATATTTCTGTCAAAAAGTACTTCTGAAAATAGGATCACGATCACTTACAATTATCTTTGGGGTTCCATGTAGCCTTTGAACTATCTCCACAAAAAATAGTTGTGACTGTACTGGCTGTAAATGGATGTGACAAGGCACAAAATGGGCATATTTTGTGAGCCTATCCACAATCACCAAAATAACATTTTTATCCTCTGAACAAGGCAATCTTGTGATGAAATCCATGGAGACCTCCTCCCATCTCTGGCTAGGAATTGGTAATGGTTGTAATAGACCTGGTGTGTCTACGTGTATTATTGATTCCTTTTATGTTGTATCTACTTCAGATTCAGATACAATGATGTGGCGCAATCGGCTAGGCCGTATGAGTGAAAAGGGAATGTAGATCATAAAGGAAAAGGGTAATTTATCATATCTGAAATGTGTAGATCTTGATTTTTGTGAGCATTGTATTTTTGGAAGGCAAAAGAGAGTGAGATTTATCAAAGTTGGGGAAACAAAAAAGAAGCATAAATTAGAGCTTGTACACTCAAATGTATGGGGATCAGCCCCGGTAGCTTCTCGTGGAGGATCCCAATACTATGTTACTTTCATTGATGATGTCACAAGAAAGCTATGGGTTTATTATATTAATCATAAATTTGATGTTTTTCAAACTTTTAAAAGATGGAAATACCTTGTTGAAAATGAATCGAATTCAAATTTAAAGTGCCTTAGATATGACAATGGTGGTGAGTACTACAGCAAGGCTTTCAATGATTATTATTCAGTAAATGGAATATGCAAAGAAAGGATGGTTCCAAGAACACTATAGGAGAATGGTGTTGCAGAGAGAATAAACAAGACAATAATGGAGTGTGCTAGAATCATGAGAATACATGATGGATTGCCCTTACAGTTTTGGGCAGAAGTAACAGACACAAAAGTTTATTTGATTAATTGTGGACCTTTAAGTGCACTAAATGGTGGAATACCAAAAGAAGCTTGGACTAGAAAAGAGGTAGATATTTATTTTCTTAGAGTATTTGGCTCAAACGCTTTTGTGCATATTGATAAGGAAAATAGAAAGAAATGAGATGCTAAATCCAAAAGATGTACTTTCATTGGTTATGGCTCTGGCGATTTTGGATTCCAGTTTTAGGATTTAGAAGGTTCTAAGATAATTAGGAGTCATGACATTGATTGGAATGAAAAGATAATGTACAGGGATCAATTTTTGGTACCCAAAGGTGAACCGGTGGAGAAGTTTGTGGATGAAAATGAACTCTCATATTTAAAATTAACACCTATAGGTTTACACAGTAACTAGTATCGGTCTACTCCTGACCGGTATTAGTCCCCTGTACCAGCATCGGTTACAAAAGAGATAGACCAACGTCGGTTAGACAAACTGACATCGGTAGAAAGTGATCGGTGTTGGTCATTGTCAAAAGTAGATACAAATCTACATGATGAGAAGATTGAGCCTCCAGCACCCCAAATCTTAGTGAGAAGGTCAACAAGGGTAAGTAGACCTCCAGAAATATTTTCACCTTCTTTGTCTTATTTATTATTAACTAATAGTAGTGAACCAGAAATATTTGAATAAGCAATGTAGGATAAATCCCACAAGCAATGGGAGTATGGCATGAATGAGGAGATGGAATCCTTAGACCAGAACTAGACATGGAATTTGGTTAAGTTTTCAGCAGGTAAAAGACCATTGCAGAACAAGTGGGTTTGTAGGACCAAGGAAGAAGAGGGTGGATAGAAGAGATACAAGGCAAGGCTTGTAGTAAAGGGATTTACATAGAAAGTAGGTATTGACTTTGGTGAAATCTTTTCTCTTGTTGTTAAGATGACTTCTATTCATTCTGTATTGAGTTTAGTTGCAGTAGAGGATTTTCATTTAGAGTAGCTTGATGTCAAAATGACATTTATTCATGGAGATTTAGAGGAAGATATTTATATTAATCATCCACTTGGGTATGAATTCAAGGGTAGGGAGAAACTTGTGTGCAGATTGAAAAAGAGCCTATATGGGCTCAATCAAGCTCCAAGGTAATGGTATATGAGGTTTGATAGTTTCATGCATGAGCATGGTTATTTGAGATGTGAATCTGACCATTGTGTTTATTTCAAGAATCTTGGAAATGGGAGCTATATTATTTTGTTATTATATGTGGATGATATGTTTATTATAGGATCTAGTATGTAGGACATTGGTGAGCTTGAATAAAATCTAACTCACACATTTACAATGAAGGTTTTGGTAGTTGCAAAGAGAATCCTTAGCATGCAAATTCACAGAGATAGGAAAAATAGGAAGTTGTATTTATCTCAGGAGCATTGTATCGATAAGGTGTTCGAAAGGTTTAATTTATAAATTTCAAAGCTTGCAAGTACACCTATGGCTGGACACTTCAAATTGAGCAAAGATTAGTTTCCTACATCACATGAGGAGGTTGAGTACATGGCATGAGTTTTGTATGCTTCAGTAGTTGGGAGCTTAATGTATGTTATGGTTTGTACCAGACCAAACATTGCATAGGTAGTAGGAGTTGTGAGTAGATTTGTGGCTTATCCAGGTAAAGAGCATTGGAAAGTATTCCAATGGATTCTCAGATATTTGAAAGGGACATCTGGCATGTAGTTATGTTATGGAGGGTCGAATATTTCTTTACGTGGCTATGTGGATTCATACATGGCTGATGATTTGGATGGCAGGAGGAGCACCATTGGATATGTTTTCATAGTTGGTGGCATGTTAGTTAGCTATATTTCTAGATTGCAAAAGGTTGCAGCCCTGTCTACTACAGATATTGAGTATATTACAGCTACAGAAGATAGCAAAGAGATGATATGGATGAGTAGGTTCATGAAAGAATTGGGAAAAGAGAAAGAGGATTGCACATTGTATAGTGATAGTCAAAGTATGATTCATCTAGAAAATAACTCGGTGTTTCATTATTGAACAAAACACATTCTGTTGAGATATCACTTCATATGGCAGGTATTGGAGGATGGGTAGCTGAAGTTGGAGAAAATTCATACAAAGGAGAACGTTGTGGATATGCTAATGAAGCCATTGGCAAAAGAGAAGTTGGAGCTACACTCCACTTCTTTTGGTCTTCGAGTTTGAGACTTATAGAAGGAGAAACAGGCCAAAGGAAAGGATCGGAGTATGGAGTTGTATGGTAACGTGCAGCAATTTATCTCCAAGTGGGAGATTGTTGAGTTGTGTAGCTTTGCTAGAATACACAGTAACTAGTGTTGGTTGATGAACTTTCATTGGTCACCCATGGACCAGTATCAGTCAGGAAAGGAGGAATTGGCATCGTTTAGGGCTAACCGGCATTGGTTAAGGCTAACCGGAATCGGGTTCTTGTGCGTGACTATTATAATTAAGTTGCAGGAATTAGATCTATCTTTAGTTGTAAAGTGAATCTAATGGTTGTAATTGCATAGCTAAAGTGCCCTAAGATTGTAGATGCATATATAAGCATAAAGCTAGGGTTTAGAAGGTAGAATTCAATTGAGAATAGAGAGAAGTTTCATTTGAGAGAAAAAGAGAAATTTGTAGAGAAGAAAGTACAGAACATCCAAGAAGGTGTGGAAGATAGCAAATATTCATTGTATTTTCTCTGTGATGATAAATTGGTTGTTTCTTGGTGGACGTAGCCCACACTAGGTGAACCATGTTAAATCTTTTGTATTTTTT
This sequence comes from Taxus chinensis, assembly GCA_019776745.2. NCBI lineage: Eukaryota > Viridiplantae > Streptophyta > Pinopsida > Cupressales > Taxaceae > Taxus > Taxus chinensis. The sequence goes on along the minus strand of CM034156.1, from coordinate 57,098,306 downwards.
TTCTTTTTCATTTCTGTATTGATTGCTTTTATGCTTAGATTTGATTAATATATTTGTACAACTGGTGTGTTAACCCCAACACGGACTGGTACTAGGCACCTATGACTATGAAAATTCTCAAAAAACCATCTTTGAATGGTCACAAGGTATTCATTGTCCTTCACCTTTGACCACTAGTATGTTGCAAAATGATCGTCGAGTCCGCTGGAAAACCTCCAATGAAATAATGACATGTAAAACCCTCAAAGAGACATCAAATCCCAAAAAAGAAATATGCAAAATGAGGGGTTAGAGTGTCCTCAGATGTCAACAAGTGATATTACGATTGAGCATTGCACTACATTTTAGACCCAATGTAGTTCTAGGTGTGTGTGTGCAAAATCATGCCCTAGGTGGCTCTTGTGCGTTCTGCACTTAATAGTGAGAAAAGTAGCTAGATGTAGATAAATGTAATAGATGTTTGCATGTAATAGAATAGAATCCCCTCCTATGAAGTGTATATAGAATAATGCAGTCCCTTTCCCTTGAATGGATACTTGAATGCTCTTGAATACCCTTTGGATGCAACCTTAGGTGGAGATAGCTAATGTTTAGTGCTTATTCCCTTATTATGATCACATAACTTTATATTTATATGATTCCCTTACTTGAATTCCATAATTAACCCCAAAAATTCTAACTACCAAAAAGATAAGATGCTCACATGGCTACAAAGGACCCAAAAGATGTGAAAAAAGTATAAAGAGGTGAGGGGCACCCTAAGGGGATGGGCGCGCCTGGAACTGGCGTCCTAGTTGGGTGCTGGTGTTCAGAATGAGAAATTCTAAGGTATGAAAATATAGACTGAGCTATAAAAGGTGTAAGATCAAAGGTGTTAATAGAAAGAAATCAAAGATGGCCAAATACATGGGTTAATTAGTAATTTTATTAATTAGGAATCATATGAATAGTATTATACAATCAGGATTAAATGGAAACTCAAAGTGCGTGATTTTGTGTCTATAATATGAAATGTTGTATGAAGGGCATGAGGGTGAAAAATCTAATGAAGGTAATCTTTTCAACTTGACGCAGTTGACTAAGAAACTCAAAGCATTGTCTTTCATTTCTCTTCCTTCAAAGGAATTTCTTGCATATGGAGATGAAGAAATGAAAGTCTTGAAAAGTGAGTTTTTGCAAAGGTTTATACGTGTGGAAGAATGAAATTCAGATCCCATAACCTACCATGAAATTTTAAAATATTCAGTGGCCTTGCAAAAAAGGCATCAACACCTTGAAGCAGTTCATAATGTTTAACGAGAAGAAACTCATCTTTCAAAATAATATCTTGATGACTATCCACATTATGAGGTGTTCATTCCTGGAATATTCTTGTGTACCTCTGAGGAATACCTTTTTCTTGAAACTTTCAATGAGAATAAAATCATCACTTTGGAGGATGATGAAGAAGACACAATATTTGAACCTCCATTCATTAATTCATTTTGACTTGATGCACATTCCATTAGAGAAACAATGGATTTAAGAAAGCAATATCTTTGTTGTATGATAGATGATATAGTTCTTTGGGAGGAATCCACCAACCATGAAGAAGTACGAGAAATGCATCCTTCATCCTGTACTCAAGATGATGAATTTCAGGTAATCATGGATAATCACCTATCTAATTTTGACTCTTCAATTGATATGCAAATGTTGAATGATGAAATGGAGATGATTGAAGAATCAATTTACCTTCTCAATACAATCATGGATGAACAAATGGAAGAGTCCAATTTCTTTCTCAAAACCAAGCTGAATGAGAAAATTGAGCATGACCTCTTCGAGGAGTTGACTCCACCACCCTCACTAAAGGAGTGTAATACTGATCAATATGGAGTTCTTTTGTTTCCTTTAAAATAGTAAGATTATTCAAGGAATGATAAAGATGGAGTTGAAGATTTCTCTCATGTTGTTTCTTCAACATGGTTCTCTCCCTCCTGTCATGAAGATGATCTTATAGATCTTGAATTTAAAGGTGTACCCTTCCCATATAGCTTAGATATCTTCTTCCTATCTGAAAATGGTGAAAACTAAGTATGTCAGGTCTTACAAGAAAGCAAGCCCTAGATGACAAGAAATGTAGAGCAAGAGAACAAGGATATTTCAAATGAATTTTGGCCATGTGTTGATCATATTTTCAATCTTCTCCTTGAAGCCCATTGCAAAGACTCTTCTAATGAATGTGAAGATGAGTATATGGCAGATTTGAAAGAACAATATGTGCAAGACATCTTGAATATTTCAGATGAGATTGAAGACCCTCAATTGCGTCTTGAGATCTTGACCCATGTCATGGTTATGCAAGATAAGTATGATATCATTCATGATTATTATTTTTATGCACAAGTACTCAACAATGAGATAAAGCAAGCAGATGAGCTACATGTTCTTTTTTAAGCCTTGGTAGATGAACAAGAAAATGAAGGTGAATCTTCCCCTTTCTCATTTTGTAATGCATATTGCATCCATGATGGACCGAAAGGAAAGGAAACTCTTGAATCTCACATATATTTCTTTATTTATGAAAAAATTACCTCCACCATATAAATTGATATCAAATGCATTTATGAGATGATAAGCACCAAAGAAAATCAGTTGGAACAATTGAATGATACTATAAAATAACCTTGTGAATGGAGTCAAAATAAACTTGCTTTCACCATTTTTGAAACCTCTTCTGATTTTAAACATGATTTCATGCGACAAAATTGACTCAAATATAATGAATGTTGCCATATCAATAACATAGCCTCTATTTCTGGAAGCAATTGTTTAGAAAAAAAAAGTGACAAGCTAGAAGAGGCTTGTGAATGGGAAAAAATCAAATTTCTCTCAACACTTCCGGACTCCCCACTAATTCAAGGAATGATTTCATACTACAATATTCATTCATGGATGGTGAATTCCTTCATGGAAAGAGTGGAGACTCTAGCTTTGATAACATGGAGGATTGGTTTCTCATATTCACAAAACATCAAGCCGAGGCTACAAGAGGCAAGATTTGCAAACATGTTACAAAGTGGTCACTAGATGAAAGTGTGTTCTTTGTGTAATATTAGTATGAATATGAAATATTGGTATTCATTGTTGATCATAGAACACTTGACAGAATGCCCACAAGAATTCTGCGCAAGAAAACAGGGCTTATTCAAAGGCGCGAATGGATAGGGAGAACACGCACACAGAGCAGAAGTTTGGCTTTCAGGACTTATCCATTTTCACTCATGAAGGTCTATTTTTAGAGATGGCGTGTAGAGCACACAAACGAGGCAGAGACCTGCGCACCACGCACTAGATATTTTTGGAGGATCGAATACAAAGCACTTTGCATGGACACGGGCCGAAAATAGATCTACTATTGTCAGTTAACTACCAGTAGTCTATGGTTAGCGCACGTGCATGTGTGGCTAGTTTTGTAACGGCCCGTGGCTAATAATAGCATGTGACCTATTTTAGGAATAGATAAGTGGTGAAGGGAAAGTCCCCACCCTTATATATATGTATTGAACTACATGGTAGATAGAGATGTATTATGGTGAATATATAGACAAAGAGACATATATAGAGATATACATACATAATGAGATTATGTTGCTAAAGCTGCTACGCGCATACTATTGTTTTTGTAATGAAGCTTCTGTATACTTATTGCATTTAATATAATGGAGGATATTGGCTGAATTCGAGTGTTAGTTTTGTTTGTATATGAATCTAGTATGTTTTTGATCTCATCATGGTTAATATTTAGTTATGTTCTCCCTTAGAGATAGATCTGGTATGCTCTGTAGAATGATGTGTTAGTAATGGAACTATATGTGTTAAGTATTCATCATGCTAACATCCTGCAACAGTAACCCTAAAGAGGGACCTCGTGCCTTTGCACACTTTAGGTGAGCTCTCAGTCTAGGCTGAGTGATGGACTAGCACGTCTAGGGTCTTATTAGATTTGTATCACTAAATTCTAGGCTGCATCATTGGTTCCATTGTCGAGACCTCTTTTTCAATTTTTTTAGGATGGTTCACGATGAAGACATACCGGTTAACTCTAGAAAGTGTCTAGGAGTGGATACATGATCTGGAGGAAGAATACGCATGTAGGTTCAACACTGGATCTGAGTTTAACGAACGCATGTGGGTGGAATAAAATCTGTATGACATTTTATATGAGAAATTTTTCTCTATCTTTCCAGTAGAATTGTACGAGTGGCTGATTGCTTATACATCTAAGTGGAATTGGAGGTATCGCACACTTTTCTGGACGTAGGAATAATTCCAAACCCTTTATGATGCTGATTTGATTTGGACTCGAGTGGTGGATATGTGGTTATGTGGTGTCTTAAACAGTTATATATTGGAATACTCAATTTCAACTTATTCGTGTCCAGAGGCAGTTGAATACCAGTTCTTACGATATCCAAGGGGAGATTACCTACAAGGCATTCCACTGGCGATCAAGATCCTGATGGTAACTTTGAACCTGGAGAGTAAATCGATGGCTAACTAAACCTCACCATGCACAGGGGGAAGGAGTAGGTTTGGTGAAAGATGGCAGACCTAGCGACAGAAAGGAAGAGAAAGGAAAGGTGGTTTAAGTATAGTGAGGCACGCAAGAGGGAGATAGAGAAGTAACATAATGTTGCATAAAGTATGGAATTAATGAGAGAGATGGCTTGTGATGGATTTGAAGCTCACGTAGAAGACGTGGAGCCAGAGCATCAACAAATCCCCCACCTTGGAAAGCATAACAAGGATCCCCCTCAGCCTCACAAAAAAGTGTGCCAGTAGAGACTACCTGGGCCGCGGGCATGCATCTAAATCCACCTGGTAACCTTTCCCTTGCATTTTTATTTTTAGCATCTAGTACAACGAGTAATTAACAAGCTAGTTCAAGCAGTGGGAGAGTAGGAGCAAGTATTATAAGGAGCATAGTGATGGCAGCACAAACAGATTTGTTATTATATGGGAGTAACTTTTCAGGTGTATCATCAGCATAGAATACAAGCACACCAATTTTTGGATTAACTTCTAGGAGTAGTAATGCTTCGCAGACTGTTGGGGTATAGTTGAATTCTACTATTGGGACACAGGGAAGTACATCTTCTGGTCTGACCCCAGCAATCGGTTTAGGATTAGGAGGCATAGGTAGCTCTAGTTAAGGTAGATTTGGAGGTTTTGGAGGCAGGGAAAACACATGAGGTTCTAGATCAGGTGGGAAAGGTCTGCACCAACCCTAGAATATTTACATGGAGATGTCTCTTCATCTTCCAGAGTATAGGGGCATAGAAGATGTTGCTAAACATGTGCATATGTGTGAAATATTATGGCACGCAAAAGGAATCACAGCTTATGAGCGTAGGGCAAGCTAATTTTCTACTACATTACAAGGGCACGCACACACCTGGTACAGAAAGTTTGACCCTAATCAGACTTGCATAGATTATACAGCTTTAAAGGATGCATTCCTTAAAGAGTTTCATATCCCTGAGTTTGAGCAGAAGAGTATAAGTGCGCTCAAGGATATAAAGCAAGGCACTACTAAAAGTGTTAGAGAGTATGATGCATGGTTTAAAACATTGTTATCAAAGCTTTCTTATGACATACACACAAGCCAACATGCACAATGGTTCGTTGGGGGCTTGATTACCCCTTTTAGGAGGGCATTATCACATAAGACATACATTGATCTATGCAAAGCACTTGAAGCAGCCTTATGCACTAAGGTAGTTAAAAGCATAGATACTAGGGTGAGCCCATTTTTAGAAGCACAAGTAGCAACTATGGCAAAACAGTTGGAGAAACTATCAACAAATTCAACACATGAGATGTGCACAGGAATTTGGTGCACAGATTATAAAGTAGAAGGTCACACAAAGGAGAGTTGTCCTCTTAGAATGGTATGCTCGTTGTTGATGGATTGTGAAATATGCCATTTAAACCATTATGTTAGCCACTACCCATTATTACAACGTGAGATGAGGAAGAACATTTCAAGCTACTGTAAAATCTGCAGGTCCACAACTCATGACATAGAAGACTATCAGCTGATTGGACAGATCCATGATGCTATAGATATTGGTGTACAATAGACATGAGTTTCAGATAACTCTAAGGGAAAGAATGAGCATCATGACCAGGATCATAATCAGGTGTGCAATGATCAGAATGAAGGGTGTTTTGAAGGTGGTTGTGGCAGAGGCTGAGGATACCGTGGTGGATTCAGAGGATGAGGCCGTGGTAGTGGAAGAAGTGAGTTTCCTCGTGGAACATGTTATACATGTGGATCTCCTAACCACTACAGGCGTGAATGTCCTCAGAATATTACATGTTCTTTCTACGGAAAGAACCATAGCTATGAGGAGTGCCCAGACTTATATGAGCATTTGAGTAAGCAACATAAACAAGAAAACAAAGGTGCAAGGATGGTTAGGATACAACGCGATGTTGAAAATCAATGGATGCCTAAGATGGAATCAGAATCTGAGGCACTACAAGTGAATATCATGACCCGCATTGTGGTGGCACGTGCCATGGAAGAATTACAACAGAAACCTACCATCACTAAATAATAAGTTCTTCATTTACGGTACCCAGATCCTACCTATCAGAAGGAGGTTTATCAAGAAACCATGAGATTTCTAAGGAATCTTCAGGGTGAGATACAGTACTTAAAGGAGCAAAAGAAAGCATCAGAGATAGTCTATACTGATATAGATGACTTGATGGAAGTGTGTAAAATGTTGTGCCAGGAACACATCATTCCACTGTTAGGAAGTTGGTTAAAACGAAACACTTTGCGCACAAGTACTGAGACTAGACGACAGATCCTGCATGCAAATCTTCCTCCTCATAGCCTAGATTATGTAAAGGAAATCACTCTAAATGTTGTTGTGGATGGGTGGCTATTGAGTAATATACTGATTGATATAGGTGCGGAAGTCAATGTTCTTACCTTGGATGCATGGGTACAAATGGGAAGACCCACATTGCAGCCATCCTCTAATGTATTATTCATGGCTAATCGGACTAAGGCCAATCCCATAGGAGTTTTGAAGGATGCATCCATTACCATATAAGGAGCCAAGTTCACTGGAGACTTTGAAGTTTTAGCGTTGGAAGAGTCAGATAGCTTCCCAGCTCTATTGGGGCATCCTTGGTGCTATGTAAATAATGTTGATCTTCGGTTCAACAAGGGCTATATCAGTTTTGAAAATAAAGAGGAAATTTTTACTATCCCTTTAACAGATGGAAAATCTACGCCCTATGTTGAGCCCTTAAGTGAAGAAGATCTGAATAGGATTTATGTATGTGACATTTGAGATCCAGAGATAATTGAACCAACCAAAGAAGGACTAATTCAGTGGGAGGATGCATAGTCTATTAGCGATACTAAAAGTGTTGTTCGTGATAATTGGGCTCACAATGCTTATGAGTTGGTATGGCGCAAGGTAAAGAGCATATTTCCTTGAGGCACAAAAATACGTTATATCAGGAGAACAGGTAACAACTCGGGACCTTGTTACACAGAAGAAGGGGATCCCATGGTATTCCTGCGTGCCATGGAAGAAAAATGGATAGACCCACTGGAAAGAATAAATATGCTAGCATATACACTACGTGGGATAGTAGCACGCTGGTGGGTGGTCCATAGGGATAATCTTATCGAATGGAATGAAATTGGGATTGCTCTTACTACTAGGTTCTTCAGGAGCAATGTACCTACTCAAACCTATATTTATCACAGTAATCAACCTGTTCAGCACCACGTTCAAAAGTGTGAGAGACTCTGGACAGAAGGGCAGGAAGCTTTACCACCTTCATTATGGGTGCACTAGTTTTATTCCACTTTATAAGGCTACGTGTGTGCTTTGTATGTATATGCAGAACTCCATTTAGAAACTAGAAATTGGTAGAATTTAATTGTAAGAATGTCCCAGACATTTGAATTATTCTCTACAAAGCCTCCGGTAGAAGAAGCATTGAAATTTATCAAGCGCTTAACTATGGAGGATAGTGCCAAGGCTGAAGAACTCCTTCAGGAGTTATTAGATAAAGAAGACTCGGGAGCGCTTCTTGATGAAGAACTAAATGCAACATTACTTCAATGTGTTTTCCTTGAGAGAGAGAAAGGAAAAATGGTCTACCTAGTGGATGATGAAGAAGTAGATAATTTGAATGTAAACCATTCAATAGGGAGGTGTGAGGTTCTGGACAGTGTGGATAAGGCCACACACGCATATCATGAACCTATGAGGACAAAGTGGGTGAATATTGGAACAGATATTGAGCCTAAGGAAGCCATAATTGGAGACTATTGGTTAGACTCTGAAGTGGAAAAAATCATAGAGTTACTAAGGGATTACCAAGACTTATTTCCTAGGGGGTACCATGAACTTAAAGGCGTGCATGAATCGTTAGGGGAGATGAAGATAAAGCTTAAAGAGGGTGTGCACCTAGTTAGAAAGAGACCTTACAGAATGAACCCCAATTTAAATGAAAAGGTCAAAGAAGAGATTGCTAACATGTTGAAGTCTAGTATTATCAAGCCCCTTGATGATTCAGAATGGGTTATTCCAATGGTGATCAATATCAAGAAGGATGGACGAATTAGAATATGTGTGGACTACATGGAGCTGAATTTTGCATGTGTAACTGATCCATTTCCTACGTCATTCACTGAGGAAATACTAGGAGTTGCAGATCACGAAATATATTCATTTACAAATGGGTTCTCTGGGTATCATCAGGTTCAGATTTCCCAGGAGGATCAAGAAAAGACTACATTTACTACTAAATGGGGTAGCTTCTCCTATACTGTAATGCCTTTTGGTCTGAAAAATATGCCCGTTGTATTTTCGTGCATAGTTGTCCAAGCGTTCAAGGAATTTATTCAAGTATATTTAGACAATTGGATGGTGTATGGATTAGTTAATGATCATTCTGACAATCTACGCTTAATGTGTGAACAGTGTAGACAGTTGAGTATCTCTTTAAACATCAAGAAGTGCATATTTGCTACACCATTTGGGATACTTTTAGGACACATAATCTGTAAGGAGGGCTTGCTGGTTGATCCAAAAAAGGTTGTAGTCATTATAGGCCTAAGGGATCCTACCATTCAAAGTGAGGTGTGCATATTCTTCAGTCATACAGGATATTACAGAAAGTTTATCAAAGGTTATGCCAAAGTTTTCTTCACCATTAGAAGAGTTACTGAAAGGGAAAGGTGTGTTCTAGTAGGGAGAACAGCAACAACGCACATTAAAGGAGAAACTTACCACCATGCCTATTCTACATTTTCCTTCGTGGGACAAACCATTTCATGTACATGTTGATGCCTCTGGCATGGCCATTGGCATGGTGTTGGCTCAACCTGGAGAAGGTATTGTAGATCATACTATTTGTTTTACTAGTAGAAAGTTGACTCCTACATTGAAGCTTTGTCAATGATCTATGCACTGCATAAATTCTTCCAATACCTACTAGCTACACCATTCATCTTTTATACAGATCACATGGCATTGAAGTATTTGGTAAATAAACATGTTTTACAAGGGCACATATGTCGATGGGTGCTCTTATTTCAAGAATTTGATTTCACAGTTGTGGTAAAACCAGGAAAAAGTAATTCTGGACTAGACCATCTATCAAGAATATAATCAGGAGAAGAAGCATAGACAATTGAGGATACCATGTCAGATGCACAATTATACAGGTTACAATGCGCACCATCAGAACTAGAGGACATTGATGTCTTTCTATGAACATGGATGGCACCAGAAGGAATGAAATCTTTAGAGAATAAATACCTTGCTATACACACCGCACCTTATATGTTAATCAGTGGTGACTTGTACAAATTGGGCTGAGATGAGGTATTACATCGTTGTGTGTTGGAACATGAGCGCACGTGTATTATGGAAGAATCTTATGGTGGAATTGTAGGTGGCCACTATGTCGGTGATGCCATAATGCGCAAGATTATCCTCACTGGATTGTGGTGGGAGACCCTCAATAAAGATTGTAAGGAATTTTGCAAGGCATGTGATCATTGTCAGTGTCTTGGAAAACTAGGTCACTGAGATGAAATGCCTCTGAGACCTATTACTAGCGCAAAACTGTTTGAGAAATGGGCTATAGATTTTGTGGGTCCTATTTCACCAGCTGCGTGTAGAACTGGATCGTGCTACATCATAACTTGCATAGAATATTTGACAAGGTTGGTAGAAGCAACACCCACAAAGGACTGTATAGCGGCTATAACAACCCGGTTTCTATGGGAAAATATTATTACAAGGTATGGATGTCCTTTGAGTTTGACCAGTGATAGGGGCACACATTTTCTTAATGAGACAATCATAATTCTATTGGATGAGTTCATGATTGCACACTATAATAATACACCCTATCATCCTCATGCAAATGGAATTGTTGAAGCTTTTTACAAAATTTTGAGCCAAAAATTAACAAAAAAATTGTGAAGTTGGAAGAAAGGATTGCGATGATAAAGTATTTACAGTACTTTGGGCATATCGAACAACATATAAAAGGTTGAACAAAGCCACACCATTTCAGTTAGTGTTTGGCATAGAAGCCGTTCTTCCTATGGAATTTATGTTACCTTCTTTGTGTATTGCATGCGTTGGAGGTCTAGCTGATGAGAAAGCTTTAGAATAACAGATTGAAAAGATAATTCAGCTAGATGAGCGACGAGTCATAGCACGTTGGAGTCAAAAGCAAGAAAATTCCAGGCAGAAAGCGTGGCATGACAGAAACATAAGGGACAAGAAGTTTGAGATTGGACAAAGGGTACTTATCTTTTACTCTAAGTTCTTACGCCATCCAAGAAAAATTAAGGTACATTGGTTGGGGTCGTATGTTATCACTTATAAGTTATATCCTTGAAATAGGCACTTGCCAGTTAGAAGCACTTAATGGAACACATATACCTGGTTACTTTAATGGGAGTAGGCTGAAGCCCTACTATAAATAAATCTTTTTGGTTCTTGTAATAAGGCAGTATTGCCATTTAGATTAAGTTTTCAATTCTACATTCCCTTAATGTGTTTCCTTCTTTGTTGCTATGCTTTGTCAATTTAGTTATTGTTCTTGTGTAATAAGCACACTTGCGAGCATGAAGCTAATTACTATATGAAGTGTGTTTATCAGTAAAGGACTGCACATACTTTTAGTGTGGGGTGGTTGTTGATATCCAAGTATAGGAATGTTGGAATTAAACGATGAAAATAATAAGTTGCTACGGGTGCTTTTCAAGTCAAAGGATTGCTTCTAAAAAGTGACCAAAGATGGAGATGAATGAAGGGACAGTATAATGCGAGGTAAGAAAAGGTCATAACAACTACCAGAAGAAGGTCAGTGAAGAGGTAGTTGGGCACAAGGAATCATGATGAAGAGAAGTCTGTGACCAGAGGGTAGGAAGGCACGCTAGAAGTTTATAGTTGGGGCGCGAAGATGTACCACGCAGAAAGAATGGAATTGGTCAATTAATGAGAGGATATTTTGTAGGTGAAGGAGAAATAAATACATCAAAAATTTGAAAATATATATAAGGATATGATGCGAGTTCATTTTTACTGTTGCGATTAAGAGAATTTGAAAAAGATATGAGTGCAAAGAGTCGAGTGATCAAATATAGGTGCAAGAGGTGTGTGTCAAGTTGTGATAAAGAGATTTGTGTGTAGAAAGAGCTTGCATCCCCGGTGATGAAGGGTTTGAGTGAAGCAAGGTGACATAGAGGAGAGAGGTCACGTGATTTCACCTAGGTCACGCTGAATCGACCTAGGGTTTGATTCATATATTGCATAAATCAAGAGGCAAGTATTTACAAAGGATTGCAAGGTAGAAATGGCACCCAAGACAACAGTTTTAGCAGGAGTGGAGGGAAATAAGAAGGTAGTCGTAGAAGAAGAGGAGATGGCTCCTGAAATTAATTTTTCTAAAATGTAATATCCAGAGGGGGTCATCGTAGGCCAGGATTGGGATTCTCACATAAGGATAAGCAAGGTGAGTGAGTAAAAACATTGTACCATAGAAAATAAGGAGCTTGATGTCTTACTGAACACAAGGAAAAATAAACATACGGCGGAAGACATGCCAGTGTACGATGATGCTGACGAGAAGCTCTTGAAGAAATTTGGATTTTACCAGTTATATGAGATCCCTTTCTTTAGGAAATATGATCCCTTGTACCAGTGGCTCATGAGCATATTCCATGAAGATTTTTTCTACTTTGTAGGACACAGAGCCAGAATCTCAGCTGCGCTAATCTCCACAGTAATAGGATTGAAGGGCAAAGGGGAAGATTTGAAAGATGATTTAACAAACAAGGCCACAATCTTGGAGACCAGAAAGGAGGTGGGGTACACAAAGGGTTTACACGACATGGACATAGATAAACTAAAGAAGTATTTAGTTGTGTAAGCAGTAGCACATCTTATTACAAAGTTAAATGACCAAGAGAGGTGATCACAAGTGAATACCATGTGGTTGCACATTACTAAAAACATGTCTAAAGGGGTAGTCTACAACATTTCACGTTACATTGCAGAAACTATCGTTGAGGAAGCATGCACGGGAGGAAAGATCAGCTTAGGAGTTGTTCTGTTATCGCTGGTGTTCATGGAGATCAAAGTACCTGATGGACCAAAAGAATAGATATGGGAGTATCCTATGGAGCACAATTCACCTACAGAATGTTTCAAAAAGTACTTGTGTGAAGGATCCATGACATAAAAGGTCAAGAAAAGGGATGAGAAGTGGTACGATAGGATCTGCATGGCCTTTGAAGAAGAATGGCGCATCCCCAAGGAGTTACCTTCGGTGGTTGGAAAGGTAGTTCAGTTCACTTTATACCAGCACTTTTTCATAGCGTGGTTCACCATGAAGGATGGAGCATGGATCCCTTCATGTAAGTTACCATATACCTTCACAGCAAAGTACTTCTAGGTGTCAGTACACAGGTTCTCAGACGTGCGACGCCTAATGTTCAATGCGGACAAGGTAGATTGTGACTACCACACGCTAAGGAAGAAATATGTGTATCCATGATGGGGTGCATACATTAAAAGGCTCATTTCAGATGTATTGAGCATTAAACCAGATAGTTTGGTTGTTGGATACGTTGGAGCAGCACTAGTGTACCTCCAACTGAAGCCCAAGTTGGAGAATAACAAGTATGTGGAAGATGAGTTTGCACTTCCAGCACCACCAAAGGGCAAGCATACCATGGAGAACATTCCAATGCATAAGCCCATAGAGCCGATTGAAGTAGAGGATGAGGAGGATGAGCGCGAGGATATTGGTGGTTTGGAACATAGAGGTAGAAGACATCCTACAAATAGGGATGAAGATGAGCGCGTAACTACACCACCTCGGCTACAAGAGGGGGATGATGAGGACTTGGATGCAATCCAAGTAGAGCACATATGTAAGAGAGTGTTCAGGAGAACAAGGACCCAAGGTCTTACTCCGTAAACAGTGTGCAGATCACTCATACTCTCTCTACAGAAGGAGACAACCGTGAAAAGGAGAAGGAAACTAAAATAGGATGAGGAAGTGGAAGAGTCAAAGAAAAGTGTGCCTAATTATCCTACACCTCCAGAGAATGTAGAAGAACAAAAAGATGAATAAATGAAGGAAGGAGAAGAGGAAGAAAAAGGAATATATGAGACAGCTACTGAGACTGCTCAAGATATGGAAACACAAGTTCTGAATCTAGAAGCTCAAGTTCCTAAACAATCGAGGTCAAGAAGAACAAATGGGGAACACATTCCACTAGCCATGGGTTATGTGGAGGACACAGGTAAAATTGTTTGCGCCCATTTCTAGAGCATGCTGACACAAAAGGAATTATATGGCTGGGAATTAATGGACGAAGATATGGCTACGTTGCACACAAGGAAGTAGTTATCATGGTCGATGCACACACACATGGATGAACCATATTTTGATGTGTGTGAGGATTCATGCATATCAAGGAGGTTGAAAAAGACACCTCAGGCTAGACACATGACGGTAAAGCCTACTGTTATGTCAGATGAATAGGTGAGAAATGCATTAGTAAAAGTCTCAACAGAGGTGGCGAGGCGGAATATGGACAAGGCTGTCACAATTAGGGCTCTAAGGGAAGAGATCAAAACTAAGGATGGGGAGATAGCATGCCTAACACAGGAAAGGGACTTAGCGTAGAAAAATAACTCTTTATTTATCAGCATCACAGAGGAAATTGGTGATAATATCATAACGGCTAGGCCACATTTGGAGCCAAAGGTGTCAAAGATGTTTCCTTCGGCAATACACTATGTAGGTACATTGGTGGACCTAGTTCTTGAAGATGAACCTCTGTACATGTCAGCGCCAAAGCATCCAGCACAAGAGGCAGAGTGATAAAAGGCTTCAGTGATATGAAATATTGCATCATATGGACTGTTGCAAGCACTACGGGAAGAACTATTGAAGGCAGACCAAGCCTTGAATGTATGTACAACTCCAGAGGTGCTAATCAACATAAAAACCCTGGAGGAGAACAATGAAGTCCAGAAAGTGATGAAGTATGACACTTTGGGCCATGCAAAAGGGTTAGCAATGGTTAAACAAAAGTGTGTGGCCCTGGCAGCAGCACAAGAACCGCATAAAAATCGACTAGAGGAGCTTGGGAAGCTCATTGTGTAGAAGATGGATTTGTTAGAGGGTAGTATGACTGCGATGTCCAACATTGTGTTGGTCTTGCAAAATGAGAAAGGGGAGATTTCAAAGGATGAACTGGAGTCCATTATTGTGGACATTCTAGAAAAAGTAGAGGAAGCGCTCGCTGAGTGGTAGGCCTTGGAGGTAGAAATAAAGGAGAAATATCATGAGTTGGTCCTTCAAGTTAAAGTAGATGAAGTTGTCATATAGACATTATTCTTTATTTGTAAAGAAAAAATTGTTTTTATTCTTTCCATTCAAATTCTTTACTTCAGTTTTGGAGATAACCATTGTCGGGGCAACAATGAAATTAGTGTGGAGTAATGTTGATCAAAGAACACTTGACAGAAAGCCCATAAGAAGTCCGCACGGGAAAACAGGTCTTATTCAACGGCACGAACAGATAGGGAGAACATGCACGTGGAGCAGAAGTTCATCTTTCAAGACTTATCTATTTTCACTCATGAAGGTCTATTTTTAGAGATGGCGTGCAGAGCACACAATGAGGCAGAGACGTGCCTACCACACACTGGATATTTTTGGAGGATCAGATACAAAGCAATTTGCATGGACACGGGCCAAAAATAGATTTACGACTGACAGTTAACTACCAGTAGTCTATGATTAGTGCACATGCATGTGTGGCTAGTTTTGTAACAACGCGTGGCTAATAATAGCATACGACCTATTTTGGGAATAGATAAGCGGTGAAGGGAAATTCCCCACCCTTATATATGTAGTGAACTACATGGTAGATAGAGATGTATTATGGTGAATATATAGACAAAGAGACATATACAGAGATATACATACATAGTGAGATAATGTTACTAAAGTTGCTACGTGCATACTACTGTTTTTGTAATGAAGCTTCTGTATACTTATTGCATTTAATATAATGGAGGATATTGGCTGAATTCGAGTGTTAGTTCTGTTTGTATCTTAATCTTGTATGTTTTTGATCTCATCATGGTTAATATTTAGTTATGTTCTCCCTTAGAGATAGATCTGGTATGCTCTGTAGAATGATGTGTTAGTAATGGAGTTGTATGTGTTAAGTATTCGTCATGCTAACATCCTGCAATAGTAACCCTAAAGAGTGACCTGGTACCTTTATGCACTTCAGGTGAGCTCTTAGTCTAAGCTAAGTGATGGGCTAGTGCATCTAGGATCTTATTAGATTTGTATCACTGAATTCTAGGCTACATCATTCATACTTCTTCTCAAATAATGCAAAGCCATCACAATATCATGGTGTGATCAGGTGATGATCATCGAGCTTTGAATATTTGAATTCAACCCATTTTTCTGTGATGGTGCATATTTCTCCCAACATGTTGCTAGGTGTGCGTACTTTCTTCTCCCACCTCTATAAATTTCCCTCTCATGTAACATATTTTCCCTTGATGTTGTGTGTTTGCTTCCAATTTTGGTGTGTTTCCCTTTCCTTTTGTTTGTTTGTTTTTTGTTGTTTTGTTTGTGGTGAAGAAATGTGACTCCATAGCCCAATGGATAAGGCATTAGTCCTCATAGTGTCTTGAGATTCTAGAGTTAATGTTTTCCATATCCTCACTCAATTTGATCCAAAAAAAGACCCCAATCTATAGCATGTTGTTTTCATGCAAAATATTTACCATGAAAAATTCATAAAAATTACATGACAACCTAAGTCACCCTTTAAAAATCCTTCTCCCAATCAATGTGAACCTACCCTCTCAGAAATTCATTCAATGTGTTACCCTCATTATGGCCTAGAAATATGTGCTAATATTATTTTCAACTATGTTTCATGTTCAAGGGATGTTATTCAAGTTGATTCATGAAGATATTTGGATCCAAGCAAAGACAAGTGCTTCTGGAGGCCTCGAAAGACCTAGTTTCAAGCTTTTTGCACCGAATGAACACCCTCTGGGAATGAACAGAGAAAATACAATGCATCTAAGAAGTGTATGGAAGATATTTTTTATCGCCTAGGGCATTTTAGGAAAGTTTTGTATGAAAAATCAAGCTTAGGAACAAGTTATGCAACACTAGACTATTTGTAACATGGTGTTAGAAAATGAAAATAGTGAAGAAGATAGTTATCTTGTTCCAAACATATCAAGAGCCTCAGGATGAATTAGAAATCAAATGGATATTCTTTAGAAATATAAGGAATCCTACTTCAAATTACAAAAGGTTTCAAGATATTCTATGTTGCAAAGTTTGAGATACAGTCTCGACATCACAGATGAAGATCCTAGTTGAGATTCAACAGAAGGTTTTAGGAGCTCTATGAAGATTTGGGGCATGATTAAAAATCCAAAATGACATATGGTATTTCCTCTTCACACCCAATGGGTTGTTTTTTATTTTCATCATCAAAAACATTTGAGGCAAGTCCTTTCACCGGTGCACAGGCTTGAGCAGAATTAAAATAGGGGTGAATTTCAAATTATAGGAAGAATTGGCTCCTTAATATCATGTAAAAATTATCATCATCCATTTTGGATTCAAAATCATATACGTTTTACCTATGGAACTCCTATGGAATCTCTCAAGGAAAGAAAACCTTCTCAGATAACAATTTATGGCAATGTTTGGTGAAGGAAGACTTCCAAAAATGGAAAAACCACACTTGAAGACCATTGATGTCATTTTATCCCCTTGCCTAAAGGGACAAGTGGGACATCAAAGTGTTCCAATACATGAATTATAAGCTTGTGTCACTTAAAATGCAACTTGATGTGTTTGAAACAAGTTTTCCACTCACACTCACGTTTGGCCCCTTCCTCATGTAAATCTAACCCATGGTGAATTTTGAGAGGCCCGATATCCCTTTGTCCCTTACTAAATTTGGTAAGGGACATTATTGGGTTTCATACCTATTTAATAAGTTTTTCCACATGGGAGAGAGAGAAATTTCATCACTAGAAATAAATAATTTTCTTACTAAGCTTGCACCCTCAACTTCACAACCTACATTTTTTGACCCCGTCTCATGATGCCTCACCCTGTGGTGCATTTTCACACCCTTGGTGTCCATTTTCCCCTTACTAAAAGTGGTAAGGGACATGGGGACAGTCAAAATCCATTTGGAATCTTTTAACTCCGCCCCTAACATGGTTAGTCAACTATGGTTAAGATTTGAATTCAAAAACAAGCAAATGGGAGGGAAAACATAAAGGGTTGAGTTTATAAAAAAACATGGCTCAAAACTTATCCATTTTTTATGTTTCTCTATGTTTTTATGGCTGACATAAAGAATGAGACATCCACCAAAGCCAAAACACACTTTTGCTCATTGCTCCCAAACCCCTGCTCTGATCACCCAGAAACGTGGATTGTAGATTCCTTATGTGAACACATTTGGAATGAGAGTTTACATGACCCCATTGATGCTATCAAAAATTTTCTATAGTCCTTTAAAGCTTTCATCCATGGAAAATGTCTCCTCGGATCTACAGAGTTTTAGCGATTCAAAATGCCTCAAAATCATAATCAGCAATCTCCTAAAAATCAGATTTCTAATGAGAAATCTCTTGCTCCATGGAAATGATTATAATTAAAGATATGAATGAATCTCTTTTTTTACATTCTACCTATCCATGAATGAAAAAATAGACCTACAAGTTCACTTTTCATTTTCACAAAGATCCAGAGAACAGAAACCCCTGAGAATTGGAACAAATCATCAATTCATTCCCCAAGAGGAGAAGTGCTCAAAAGTGACAATTCAAACAACTCAATTCAAGACACTCGGGAAAAGAGGTTTGAATGGATTCAAGCCACTCAGTTTATTCCAAAGGGGATCCTGAAATTTTACGTTTTTGTAGCAATTGTAGATTGTGGTTTGGATGTTGAGATTTGTAAAGTAATGTGACTCTATACTCCAACGGATAAGGCATTGGTCCTCATAGTGTTTTTAGATTTTGGAGTTCACTATTACCCTCTCCTCACTCCATTCGATCTAGAACAACTCCCCAAGATAGAGCCAATTTTTTTCATGCAAAATTTTTAGCATGAAAAAATAAATAAAAATTGACATGATAACCTAAGTCGCCCTTGAAAATCCTTCTCCTGATCAATGTGAACTTTCGCTCCGGTCAACTCATTCAATGTGTTACCCTCATTATGTCCTGAAGGGATGTGATATTATTATTTTCAAGTGTGTTTCATATGCATGGTATGTTATTCAAGTTGTTTCATGAAGATATTTGGATCCAAGAGGCCCCAAAAGGCCCGATATCCCTTTGTCCCTTACTAAATTTGGTAAGGGACATTATTGGGTTTCATACCTATTTAGTAAGTTTTTCCACATGGGAGAGAGAGAAGTTTCATCACTAGAAATAAATAATTTGCTTACTAGGCTTGCACCCTCAACTTCACAACCTACATTTTTTAGCATGAAAAAATAAATAAAAATTGACATGACAACCTAAGTCGCCCTTGAAAATCCTTCTCCCGATCAATGTGAACTTTCCCTCCGGTCAACTCATTTAATGTGTTACCCTCATTATGTCCTGAAGGGATGTGATATTATTATTTTCAAGTGTGTTTCATATGCAGGGTATGTTATTCAAGTGCTTTTGGAGGCCCGAAAAGGCCTATTTTCAGGTTTTTTGCACCTAGTGAACACCCTTTGGGAATAGACGGAGAAGATCCAATGCATCCAAGAAGTGTGTGGAAGATACTTGTGATCACCTGAGGAATTTCAGGAAATTTATGCATGAAAAATTAGGTTTAGGGACAGGTTATGCAACACCAGGTTATTTGTAGCATGGTGTTAGGAAATTAAAACAGTGAAGAAGCTACTTATCTTGTTCCCGACATATTAAAATCATCATGATGAATTGGAAATAAAATTGATACTCGTCAGAAATCTAAGGAACCCTACTTCACATTGATAATTTTTCATGAAATTATATGTTGCAAATTTTGAGATATGGGACCAACAATGTAGATGAAGATCCTAGTTGAGATTTAGTGAAAGGTTTTGAGAGCTCTATGAAGAGTTGGGACTTGATTAAAAATTCAAAAATGACATATGGGTGGTCCTCTTCACAACCAATGAGTTTTTTTTCATTTTCATCATCAAAATTTTTTTGGATCAGCTCATTTCACAGGTGCACGGACTTAAGCAGATTTTAAATAGATGTAAATTTAAAATTATAAGCATCATTGGCTACTAAAAATGTTGGGAATATTTTCATATTCCATTTTGGAGTAAAAATCACATAATTTTTTCTAATGGAACTCTTTTGGAAGCTCTCAAGGAAATAAAAACATCTCATGTGGCTATTTCTGAAAGTGTTTGGTGAAAGAAGGCTTTTGAAAATGTACTAAATGTACTTAGAGACCCTAATGTCCCTTTATCCCCTTGCCTAAAGGGACATGGGGGACATAAAATTGTGTCACCACATTAATTTTAAGCTTGTGTCACTTAAAATGTAACTTAATGTGTTAGAAACAAGTTCTCCACTCACACTCACATATGGTCCCTTCCTCATGTAAATTTAACCCATGGTGCATTTTGAGATGCACGTTGTCTCTTTGTCCCCTTTGTACCTTACTAAATTTTTCAAGGGACATGAGGGTCCAAACCCATTTAGTAATTTTGGCCACCATGGAGGAGAGATGAATTTCTTCACTTGAAATTCATAACCTGCTCACTAGGATTGCACCCTCAACTTCACAACCTGCATTTTTTAAACCCATCTCATGATGCATCACCCCATGGTGCATTATCACACCCATGGTATCCCTTTTCCCCTTACTAAAAGTGGTAAGAGACGTGGACAGTCAAAATCCATTTGAAAAGTTTTAATTCCACCCCTACCATGGTTAGTCAACTATGGTCAATATTTGAATTCAAAAGCAAACAAATGGGAGGGAAAGCATAAAGGGGTGAGTTTAAAAACAAACATGGCTTAAAACTTAGCCATTTTTTATGTTTCTCCATGTTTTTATGGTTGTCATGAAGAATCAAACATCCACCATATCCCAAACACAATTTTTCTCATTGTTCCCAAACCCTTGCTCTGATCACCCTGAAACTTGGACAGTATCTTCCTTCTGTGAATGCCTTTGTAATGAGTTCCAACAATTCAAATTTCCTTAAAATTGGAGTCAGCAACCTCCCAAAAACAAGCTTTCTACTGAGTACTCTCTTGCTCCATGAAAATGAGTATAATTAAATATATGAATGACTATTTTTTTTACATTCTACCCTATCCATGGATGAAAACACAGACCTGCAAGTTTACTTTTCATTTTTGCGAAGATCCAGACGAGAGAAACCCTTGATAATTGGAGCAAAGTATCTCAGTGTGAAGTAGAATTTTTGGAAACCATTTTCACTCCGATCTAACACTCCATGGCCAATGTCTATTTTTATTAATTACCTATTCAATAAACTTATAAATAATAGTAAGTCAGAGGTATGAATGGATTCAAGTGACTTAGTTCATTCCCCAAGAGGAAAAGTGCTCAAAAGTGACAATTTGACAAAATTGCCAAAACTAGTCACCCATGAAGAACTTGCTAAAAAATAGTAAGTATCTGAAAAAAGGCTCATTTTGAGATACATGTTGTCTCTTTGTCCCCTTTGTACCTTGACTGAATTTTTCAAGGGACATGAGGGTCCAAACCCATTTAGTAATTTTGGCCACCATGGATTGCAGAGATGAATTTCTTCACTTGAATATTCATAACCTGCTCACTAGGATTGCACCAGCAACTTCACATACACTGCATTTTTTAAACCCAATCTCATGATGCATCACCCCATGAATGCATTATCACACCCATGGTATCCCTAGTTTCCCAAATACTAAAAGTGGTAAGAGACGTGGACAAGTCAAAATCCATATTGAAACAGTTTTAATTCCACCCCTGACCATGGTTAGTCAACTATGGTCAATATTTGAATTCAAAAACAAACAAATGAGAGGGAAAGCATAATAGGGGTGAGTTTAAAAACAAACATGGCTTAACACTTAGCCATTTTTCTATGTTTCTCCATGTTCCTTATGGTTGTCATGAAGAATCAAACATGCCACCATATCCAAAACAAAAAATGGATTCTCATTGTTCCCAGTACCCTTGCTCTGAGTCACCCTGAAACTTGGACAGTATCTTCCTTTCCGTGAATGCCTTTGTAATGAGTTCATAAAGAATTCAGAGCACTTTCCTTAAAATTGGAGTCAGCCATACCTCCATCAAAAACATAGCTTTCTATCTGAGTACTCTCTTGCTCCTTGAAAATGTAGTATAATTTCACCAGATATGGGATGACTATAAGTTTTATCACATTATACCCTATCCATGGATGAAAACACAGACCTTGCAAGTCTTAAACTTAGACATTTTTGTGAAGATCCAAACGAGAGAAAGTGTCTTGATAATTGGAGCAAAGTATCTCAGTGTGAAGTAGAATTTTTGGAAACCATATTTCACTCCAATCTAACTCTCCATGGCCAATGTCTATTTTTATTAATTACCTATTCAAAGCTAAAAGTCTCCCCTAAATAATAGTAAGTCAGAGGTATGACATGGATTCAAGTGACTTAGTTCGGCATGGTCCCCAAGTCCGCGGAAGTGCTCAAAAGTGACAATTTGACATTTTTAATTGCCAAAACTCAGGATTCGATGTCCACTGAAGAACTTGTCTAAAAAATAGGTAAGTATCTGAAAAAAGGCTCAAAATGGTCATGGTTTTAATCCCTCCACAATACTCAAAAATTCAAACCTTCATGCATGTCAAACTCATGTTTTTAAATGGTAGATAATGGCTTTGTGTCTCAAACAAAAGAGGAACTCTCTTGGTTCCGAGTTTTGCTCACAATGGTGTATTTTGGTCCTAGTGTGTTTCTCACTTCATCTGATGGGTTGATCAAAGGTTGTAAGCATGTTCCATCCAATCCACCACCTTCATTCATTACATA
Source organism: Taxus chinensis (assembly GCA_019776745.2). NCBI lineage: Eukaryota > Viridiplantae > Streptophyta > Pinopsida > Cupressales > Taxaceae > Taxus > Taxus chinensis. The sequence goes on along the minus strand of CM034156.1, from coordinate 57,075,636 downwards.
TTCATATTATTATTCACCACATCTCATCGATTGATCCATTTTCCAAGAGTTGGGATCATCATGTTGAATTGTGTTGACAACGGTCTCAGTTTGCATCAAGAAATGGATAGTTTGGAGGCCTTGCAGTATTTCAAAGGATTGAATACTTGTTTAAATAAGGGAATTATTCCATCATTGTCTTCAACAATCAAAGCTTCATCACCTTTCCTTTCAATGAAAATTCAAATATACTACAAAGGTGCAACACTCTAGTGAGGTCTCAAAGGGGCAAAGTTTTCAAAGAATCAATCTTCATCGGCAAAGAATCATTGTGTTACCAAAGATTATCATGGATGAAAATTTCATCCTCTTCACCATTGAATTTGATCCACATCGAGGGTGGAGACATATTTATTCTTTCTTTGGAGCATTTCTTCTCTCGTCTCCTCATTCTTTCTCCTCTTCTCTCTCCTCTTTCTAATTCTTCGTTGTACACAAGCATTGTATTTTGTTTGATTCACTTAAGTGACAGTGAAATATTTGTAAAATGTAAAAGTATTCCCTCATATTACAAGAGAGATACTTAATTTTTCTCTTCTTAGGGTAATTTAAAAGTCACAAGTGGAATAGAAACTTGAAACATCATGTGGAGGTAGATGAAAAGACAATTCACAATGTTATAAAGTGGAATGGCTTCTCCATTCCAAAGGGGATCCTAAAATTTTACTTTTCTATAGAAATAGTAGATTGTGGTTTGGATTTTGAGCTTTGTATCACCAACACAAGAAATAAAAGCTACATTTCTTCTATTTCCATTTCTCATGTGTTCCTCTACTCTCTCTCTCTCTCTATTTTCTACACTTTGCAAGCATAGTGATCAAGAAGGAACTTTTCATCCTTGATTGATGAATCTAAAGAGCTATGTGTCTCTAGTTTGTTAGTCTCACTAATGGATTAAATTTTTTCTTTCCTCTAATTGAATGTTCGTACACACAAAATCTATGTACTTGGGTACATTTATTGCTCCTAAATCATACTAATGTATACATGATTACTAAGCAATAAAACTAGTGGTTGATAACTTATTTTGGGCCTTTTTCTTTTAGATATTGCACTTTTATTGGCCTTACATACCTTACAATTCTACTGGAACTTTGCTGATTTATCTTATATGGCCTCGGAAACTAGCACCTAGTTAGGATAGAAATGCCCAGGCACGCCTATTCCTCCTTGGAAATCTTGACCTTATTTATCTTCTTCTTACTCTTTTGGGTCTCTTTTACTTCTTGGTCACCTTCTTAAATTTTGGGTCGTCCTTTCAGTTGTCAATTAAGAAACTCAAACAATAGATTCATATATATATATATATATATATAGACACATATATATATATATATATATATATATACACACTTAACTATTGCTCTCAAATAAGGGTCCAATCATCATAAGAATTATCTATCATCACCTAATCTTGCATCAAAAGCATAATAGCATTATAAGGACACATCTAGCACTTTCATACAAGGGACAAGCGTTGCATCAATCTACATATATAACATAGGAGGGGAATTCATTCTATTCCATCGCACATATTCTACATACTTGGTATATTCTAAATCTATCCCACTATCATTGTGTAACTTTCACAAAATTAACCTAGGGCATCATTACCCACACATAAGCACAGAGAACTACATGGAATATAAGATGTAGTGCAGCACTTGGTCGTAAGTTCACTCTTTGGGTGACTGTTGAGGTTAGTCAGACTCGCTATTCTACATATTATTTAGTAGGTTTGATGCAGTTTGTGGGAATTTGTAACTAGTCATCTATTTTCTAGGTTACAGGTGTGATCAGAACCATAACAGTTAAGTCGAAGCAATAAAATGAATATTAGATCTGAAGACCTTCTGACCCAAAAAAAGTTAGAACATGGGCATCTAAGAAGACACTATCACCCAGATCACTCACTAGCACCCGAGGTGCGCCTATCCTTCTGTGGGAATTTATTTCATACATGTTTTTGTACTTTTGAATCTTCATTGAACCTTGATGACATTGTTTGCATCATGTTCTAGTAAATACTCAATCCAGATCACTCCCAAATCATGTAGAATCAGCTAAGTCACCTTCCTCTCTCATTTTCTTAGGGTTGTACATTATTGTATACTTATTAATTATGTGGTATTATACTTTATTTCCTGAATATCACTAGTTACAATAAGCTACTCTGAAATTAAAGGTTTAAATCAATTTAGATTAAATCTTTTGATGAACTCCAACTCATGATTGACCATTCAGATATTTATTTTTCCTATTCTATCAAATTTGTCTATTCTTAACCCCAAACCCTAGTTGTATCAGGGTTTATATTTTCATCTATTATCTATCATACATCTGATCTACAAAGTTCTTCCTTAGATTTCATCCTTGTTCCTATCCTCTGGGTCACTTTCTAGGGCTCTTATTTCGTAACTTACCTTTTATTTTATATCATGGTCTCTACAGTTACTCAAGCCTCCTTGTCTCAATTACTTCAAAAATGCCCAGTTTGCAAAGATACTTTCAAAAAGGTCCTAAACACAATGTATCTCCCTCGTGATACACCACCTTCACAAGTAATTGCAATTTACATTCACATTTTTGCCCCTTATTAGTCTCGATAACACAACCAATCAATCCTTCTTCGAGTCAATTCAAGCTTTACATATTTTTTTTCAAGATAAATTTCAAGTTATGAAAACCACAATTACATCCCTCACAGTTGAAATCCAACATCTCAAGGGTGCTTCTCATGCCCATGCTATTTCTTCTTCTATACCTCATCGTGATCCCATGTTTACTACATGTGCTCATACAAGTGAAGTCAAGGTCTTACCACAACAAGCACCTCTCAATTTTCTTTGAGCTCCTCAATCACCAATTATTCACCTAGTCACCTACTCATTACTACCCTCCTTATTGTCTTGAAAAATACAAAATTCACTCGTTTTGTAATTATCATAGAATTAATGGACATTATGACAATGATTATTATGCTTTAGAACAAAGAATCTAGCAACTTGTGTTATGTTGTGGAGCTTGTTTTCATGTGTGGAAGTATTGAAGACTATACACTATCCATAGTTTTCTCAACATGGTTTGAGGCCAGGTCATGCCCCGAGTGGGGTTCCAAGGGTAGCATCCCCTAGTAGCGAGGGTTCGGAGGTGTAAGCCCTGAGAAAAAAAATAGCCTTAAAAAACATTCTTGATATCTCAGCAAATGTGCTCTTATCTTATGGACGGGATTTTTGACCCATAGGTTTATGGGATGATTTTGGCCCATGGTTTTGGTACCCACGGTATTGTAAAATTGCTTAAGAAATTTTCTATTTATGTTTTTTACTGCATATGGTAGGGTATATGTTACATTATAGTGTGTGTGAATTCGGGTGTGAATTCAAGAGAGTTTGTTGAGCACAACTCCAAACAGATCTAGGTATTGTATTGAGAGAAAGGTGGCTTGTAATAAAATTTGAGTAAGTGATTCTTGGTGGACGTAGCCCAAATTGGGTGAACCACATTAAATATTGTCTCTATATTGTGTTCTTTTATTTTTTGCACTTTTATTTCAAATCTGTAATATTTTCTGCATATTAGTTTCTACTATTGTGATTCTGTGTGAGATTGTTCCACATATTTTATCCCTTATTTCCTAACAACTTGAGAATTAAGGCTTCATTTCATTTTCTACACAACATTTCGCTACTCACTCATCTTCAATTACTAAACCCCAATGCGTTCTCAACTTTGATCCTTCTATCTCTAGCAAGCATCACGCAATAATCACTCCTATTCCTTCTCCAATAATGTAAAAATTCCCAAAATCCCCACCTAAGGCTAAACCATATAAAAAAGAACAACCAATTCACTTGACACAAGCTGAAATCTGTTACCTACTTACATTTCTTTTGTTATATCCAAACTATGATGATGTTCATACCATTGCTTATACCTACCATTGTAATAACCATATATTTTCTTATGAAACATTTCAACATCTGCCGCCACCACATGGTCTCTCTCACATCATCACATAGATCTTCATCACTCACATGCTTAGGGGTCATCACATTTACTCCCCCCATCTCCATTACTATCAATTATCTCTATTATCTATTTTTAACTTATCTACTCTACTTCACGCTCCGTGATTTACGATACATCTTTTCTGGCATCTAAATTCAGTCACATAATTACCTTCATTACCCTATAATGCACTCTTGTTCTATGGTTCATGTTTGACTGTTGAGGGTACAATTCCTCCATGAACCCCACTTTTCTCATCTCGACTATTCATGCTCCATGATTCATGTCTATCTTTTCGAGCATTACCGCATCTCTGTTACTCATATTATACCATCATTACTCGATGATGCAATCTTATTCTATGGTTCATACTTGACTATTGAGGGAGAATTCCTAAATGAACCTCATCTCGCGTACATTTTCTAGGGGTAAATTTGGTTCCTCACATCCTCGTGTCTTACATATAGCATCACACCATCACATGCATATCGCATCTGCACATCTTGGCTACATTTACTCTTGTTAGCTTATACTACTTACATGTTGCACTTTGTTTCCTCTGTTATCAAGATACTTAGTATGTCATTATCATTTTCTATACACACATGTTCATTCACATGGTCTCTTCAGGTGAATATAGGACTTTCATAGATTCTTACACGATGCATGAGACTTGACGCTTCTCTTTACCAGTCTTGTCAAGGATCTTAGGGGCATCTACATTTTGTTACTATCATACTCTACACATCACAAGTTTTATCCTTTCAGTACTTATTACTTTTTGGCATTATCAATTACTTATCACTACTTTATACACACTTTGACATAATATTTATCTTTTTAACATGCTAATGGGTGCTTCATGTGTAGCATTTTTCTTATAGGATTATATACAACCATGGTTGTCTGTCATTTTTTACTTGTTATTGTTTGTTATTGTTTGCAGCCTATGCCCTATATTATGCTTGATCATTGTTTACTTATGGTTGCTTCAGCCCTGATTGTCTTGTGATATTGTGAGTGATGTCTCATGTATGCAACCTGCTTTTCATGGTACCATCTTATCTTCATACTTGCTTACTACATTGTATTATATTGTATGCTAGATCTTTTACACTAACACTTGTTTCTAATGGTTTCTACCATGCATATCATTTACCCCTATATCTAATACATGATATGTATATTAGCTTCATGTCCTCTCCTTTGGGTCACATCCTCCTACATTCTTCACATGCACCCCAGATGAGGGGGGCATATATTGGGTTAACAAATCACCCTTCCAACAGCATAGAATTAAAGAACAGAACAGTACAGCACATAATTGGCCAAAGCACACAACCACAAATTGGTCCAGAATCTGACATGGACCAAAAACACATAGAAAAAACTAGCACCCAGTAGTAGACAAAAATGGTGGTGCTTGTTTCCCACCTATGTGCTTGTGTCATGGGGAAAAACAAACAGTTTCTCATCTAAGCATAGTTTTCAGCAGCTTACAATACATTTCTATAGTACCAACTTGCCTTCAGTTACATTTAGTTACCAATGGTTACAATCGGTTACAAATCAAGACAATCCATCTACAGTGGTACTTGGGGAAGCATCATAGAAGGAGAAAAAAATAGACCTCCCTCCCCAATACTCTTCTCTTTTCATGAGATCGCCCAAAAACTCTCTCAAGGTGTGAGATCACCTAAAAAGCTCGTTCTTGGCATGATTTCACCCAAAAAACTTATCCTTGGCGTGAGATCGCTAAAAAAAACTCATTCTTGGCATGAAATCTCCCAAAAACCTCACCCTTCGACAACAAGACACTCAAATCCAGCAACATCTCCAAAGTAAAACAAGACAACTTTCTATCCTTTACTCTCTCATACATCAGGTGCACTCTTTCCTTAACTACTACTTTTACATACTTATACATACGTTACTATGATTTTTCACACACGGGAATTTGACTACTCTTTTGTTATTCTTTTACAGGTTTGTCCTTATAATAACCAGTTCACATCTACAAGCACAAGCTCCAACATTGCACTACTACACATATGTTTCTGTTAGAATTTGAGGATTCTATTAATTACGGATTTAATCAACATTAATAAACTATGCAATATTAAATAAACATCACATTACATTACGTAATAATAAAGTAAATAACTTAGGAAACAATATTTATAGTGTAAAACCCGAAGGTAAAAATCACTGTGAATAGTAACATTTATTATAGAGAACTTTTTACATCCAATAAATCACCTCCTCCTTAGAAACCCTAATCACAAGGGTGAAAACATTTGATATATTATTTTTTCGAATATATCAAATGAGGACCCGAAGTCCTTTTTAAATGAGGTGATCGGGTATGTCTCCCGACTCACCTTTTCAATCATGTCGGTTGACACATATACCAAGGTTTAAAATATTTAATAATGGAAATATAACTATTTCTTATTATTAAATATTTAACCTAAAGTATATTCCTAGGTTTGAATATTTAATAATACAAATATAAATGTTTCTTATTATTAAATATTTAACCTAAAGTATAATGTTGGACCCATATTTAATTAAGGGGTAGCCATCCCACTTAACCATTATCTTCCAACAGCTTCACCCCTAGGGTCTACCTCCCCTTCCTAGTTTCCATGCTTTACATTACAATCACATTACAATCACTTCATGCTTCACTTGTCCACTTGGCACGCTATTTTCTACTCTTCTCTTTGGATCACAAGGTATGGTTTTTCTATCTACTTTATGATATTGAGTATTCACTCAATAACATAAAGTGGGAGTAAATGTAGACACAAAATCTATGCACTTGCGTACATTTTTAGGTCCTAAAACATACTAATGTATACATGATTCCTAAGCAAGAAAAATAGTGGTTGAAAATTTCTTTTGGGCATTTTGCTTTTAGCTCTTGCACTTTTTTGGTCCTTACATACCTTACAGTTGTGTCAAAACTTGACGGATTTATCTTGTATGGCATCAAACACTAGCACCCGGTTATGACAGAAGCGCCCATGCACTCATGTCCCTCTTGGGCACTCTAGACCTTATTTATATTCTTCTTATTCTTTTGGGTCTCTTTTACTTCTTGGTCACCTTTTTAAATTTTGGGTCAGCCTTTCAGCTGTCAATTACGAAATTCAAACAAGTAAATCATATATATACTTGGTTGTTGTTCTCAAATAAGGGATCAAGCATCATAAGCATTTTTTATCATCACCTAAGCTTGCATCAAAGGTACAAGAGCATTACTAGAACACGTATAACACTTTCATACAAGGGAGAAAGGCCACATCAATCTACATACATAGCATAGAAGGGAAGTTCATTTTATTCCATCACACACATTCTACATATTTGGTACTTTCTAGATCTATCTCATTATCATTGTGCAAGTTTCACAAGGGCAACCTATGGCATCATTACACACACACGCACAGAGACTTATATGGAATCTGAGATGTAGTGTAGCGCTTGGTCGTAAGTTCACTCTTTAGGTGACCATCGGGGTTAGTCTGACTACCCATTATGTATCTTCTTTATTAGGTTTGATGTGGTTTGTGGGCATGTGTAGCTAGTCATTTATTTTGTAGGTTACATGTGTGATTGTAACCATAACAGCGAAGTTAGAGCAAAAAAATGAATATTGGAGTGAAGATCTTCTGACCCAGAAAAATCCAAAAATTGAGCATCTATGCGGACACTAGCTCCCAGATCGGTCACTAGCGCTCGGGGTGCTCATGTCCTCATGTGGGAATTTTTGTCCTACATGTTTCTGTACTTATGAATCTTCATCGAGTCTTGATGACATTGTTTCCAGCCTATTCCAATAGATAATCAATCTAGATCACTCTCAGATCACATAGAATCAGCTAAGTCACCTTCCTCTCTCATTTGATTATGGTTGTACATTATTGAATGTTTATTGCTTGTGCACTACTGTACTTTATTACCTAAATAACACTAGTTATAGGAAGTTAATCTACAATTAAATGTTTAAATCCATTTAGATTAAATCAATTTTGAGTTCTACTCTGGTTATTATGTGTGAACTCTGTTATTGCCTATTCACAACAATAACCCTCACTTTCCTAATTTCTCTCCTTCACCCCTCATTGTTGTGAATTTCTCCCTTGTACCCCATACAAGCACTTTGCCACAGGGTTAGTGAAGTGTTCTTGTCTGATCCCCAACCTATTTGGCCACCCCACAACATTTAGATAGAATTAAGATAGTTTACATTTGATAATGGGAGCCTCCCCATACACAAGAAGGAGGGGCATAGCCCCATGAATGTAGGTGAAAACACATAATTTGCAACACGAAAAAATATTTCACCAACACATCTGCATGAGTTATAGGCCAAAATGAGGTATAAATGCACTGTAAGTAATAAAATGGTGGGCATTGTTATTTCAAATTGGGTTGAAAAAAATGTCATGATTACTTCCAATTCAAACAAATCATGCAATTTAACTATAACAGTATATATGTGTGATGTTTGTGGGTAGTTGAATCATTTGGTTTACATTCTTAAACTACAAAATTACTTTCGAAGACTCAGAGATAAGGTCATTTTTTTAAAAGGACTTGATTGTGTTATTCCAAAGTGATCATATAACTAGTCATAGGTCACATTTGTTTTTAATGGTAAAAATTCCCTTTATTATCAAAATTAACTCAAAACCTCATTAAAACATTACTATACATTCTAGAAGTAATGGTATATCTTAATCAAAACCTTCTTTAGCTAAGGTGTCATGATAATAAGATTCCATTAACTAAACCTATGCATATTCATTCTTGTACACCCACTACATATCTTTAAAGTAGCAGGGATCCCTGAATTCAATTTCTCCAATTAAAAAACATTATTGTACTAGAATAGGATGTGTATTCACCAAATGGGGGTTTGACCACTTTCACACAAATGAAAGAGAAAAAATATATTAATTTGTCAACAAATTACTAAACTGGGTCAATGGGACTCCAAATGAATATTTAACTTTGAAGAGATAAGATAAAGGATTTAATTTCCCCTTAAGTGTCAAAAAGAAAAAAATTTAAAAAACTTCATCCAAAGTGTGGTATAATTTAGAATATTATAGTGAAAAATAATTCTCAATGAGCATTTTATAGTCGTAAAAGAAAATCCAAAGAAACAACGAAGCGGCATATCATATTTGGGACAGTAAGACATGTATTTAGATGTAATTGAACACATTTTTTTGAACTACGATTGAATAAGGTCCATAAGACATAACCCCCCAAATCCCTAGTAATTTAATTATCCAAGGGAATGTGATAAATACTAGCTTGCCAATAAGGCATGGTTGTCAAACTGCTAGTACAGTGTTAGTATCCAAAATCATAAGAGAAGAAATAGCTATAAATTTAACCCACCTTTGATCATCTTGTATTCATGTGTGAAAATTATTAATTGATCTATCATAGGCTTCTTGTTAGTAGTGACTTGATAAGTGCAACAAAAATTAATATGACTTATACATAAACAACTTGTTGGGTTTCAAATCCAACTTAGAATGGAGCTAAACATGAGATACCATTTGGGAGAAGGGTTGCTCTAGTTTTCTCCTACTTACAAATATATTTCCACTTCTAAGTGGCCGCATTATATGGTATGGGAAGTGATTGATAATAATAATAATAGGTTTTTACAGTCCATGATGTCATGGGCGGCTTGTTTTTGGGTATACAAGCGGCTTATAGCATATGGGACTACCTCGTACTCACACGCGGGAGGCAACTAACTTTGCTACAAACAAGGTGTACATACCCTGCCCCCTGTAGGATTTGAACTTGTGACCTCTATTTCAAGAGCACATGTTCTTCACCATTAGGCCAACTCAGGTGTAAGAGGATTGAAATAGATCTCCTATATAAGAGGAAGAGATTAGGATTTCTAACCATAGACCTATCAAGGCCATTTGGTGGAAGTTGAATTACTTGGCCGAGTGCAGGCTCCCTCCATGTTTCCTAATCAAAACTTTCTCGATCTCCTGAAACAATTCCATGTTCCATGTGGGACTAAACACCTACACGGGCCTATAATAATTGATCTCAAATGTCACGACATCCTCTGGATGGCCTAAATACGCCTCAAATAGCTTAATAGGACTGGTTGTCACTCTTCTAGTGGTAGTCTGGCCTGCATGTAGTGATTCAATCCCACCATGGGAAACCCACTGAAATTTATCCCGTCGTTGAAAAACTAGCCACCAATGGCTATCATATTGTTCATTGATTTCACACTGTCGGCACACAGTCCGTATAAATCCTCTTTGGCTTCAAAGGTGTCATCTGCATGCTGAATAAAACCATATAATCTCAAAAACAAAACCACAAACTGGTGTTGGAATATGCATTTAATGACTCATGAAAATATATCATGTTTAAACTCTAGGTTTAAATAGAACAATTTTTTTTCGTCATGATCTCGTCTTCCCTCGCCTCTTTGTGATGGAAGAGCTTATTTTTTGACACATTCTCTTTTGTACAAATTTCAAGACAGGTTGAAATATATATATTTGACATTCATATTTAATACTTGTGTGTGTGTGAGATCAATCGATCAAGCTTGTAGGCTTGTAAATAAGAGTTTTCAAATTTGAATATTTCTACACTTACCAGTACAGAACATATCAGTAAATAACACTTGGTGCTTTGTGATGGCGGGATGTTTGACCATCTCATAGATAGGGGTGGTAGCTATTGGGATGCTCCTCTCCAAGAAATTTTCTATGCTTGGCTCTCGTCATTTCTCCTCCTTGATAAAGTGAGGAAACTAAAGAAAAACAATAGAGTGATGATTTGAATGGTATACTTGATAAAGTGGATCCTCTTGGTGTTGATGGTTGGAGAAAACTCTAATAACTCCATCCTCTTTTGTATCCTCCAACGGCCATATTCATTATTGTTATATGTGCCTTGTTTTTTGTGGTCCTTAGTTTATGACTCTTTGATATCACTATTTTTTTTTGTTGAACTACAATTTTTATCATGTTGATAATTATTGTATAATGTTAATTTTGGTGTTGTATTGATGATGTAATCTATATTCTATCTTGCAACTCTCTCTCATTCAATTTAATTTAAATTTATGTTATTATATACAAGAAGTTGAGGAGGGTATTATGAAATTGGGGGTTGGAAAAGCCAAAGACTTGGATTAGTTTCAAGAAGAATATTTAAAATGAGGGAAAGAATTTCTCACTCCTCACATTGTCGACATATTCAACAACATCATTCAACAAGGTTTTCATGTAGATTGGACTACCAGTCTTGTGATACATCTAGTTAAGAGTGGAGATGTTAACAATCCTTCTAACTGTATAACCATCATGATCAACCCATTGTTTGCAAAGTTGTTTGGTAGCATGATGGAATGCAGAATCAGCAAGTGGGCAAAAGAAAAAGATAAGAGAGCAAAAGGGCAAGCAGGGTTTGGGCCTAAATATTCAACAATAGATCATGGTATCACTTTGAGGCACATTATTGAAAACATTTGGAATGATAAAGAGGAAACTTAATGTTGTTTTGTTGATTTCAATAAGGATTTTGACACAGTTCTTAGGAACAAGTTATGGGATAGAATGAAGGAGCTTGGTATCCTAGTGCATCACAGAGCAGTTGTTCATAGAATTTATAAAAAGGTACGAGTCAAAATTGGAACTCAAACTGGTATCTCAAAAAGTTTCAAGAGTAATATTGGGGTTAAACAAGGATGAACATTATCACCTACTTTACTTGGCCTATATATTGACAAACTTGAGGAATGGTTAAATATACAGAGTGAAGATGGTGTTCATCTATGAGAGTATGTTGTAAGACTTCTCCTTTATGTTGATGATCTTATCTTGATTGTTAGGTCCACTCAAGGCCTTCAAAAACATTTGTGCGCTTGAGAACTTTTGCAAAGAAGTGGGGATGCAAGCCAACAACAATAAGACCAAGATTATGATCTTCTCTAATAAAAATAAAAGAACTCGGTATGATTTCTATTTCGATGGAAACATTTTAGAGGAAGTAACAAAGTATAAATATCTTGGGTTTGAATTTAATAACAAGTTCAATTGGGAGATTTGTAGCAAAAAGAGAACTTTAGGGGGTGGAGAGTCTTTTATGCTTTCCAAAACAAATGCAGAGAGGCAGAATTATGGGATTGGAAAACTTCGCAGACTTTTTTTGGGCTTTTAGTAACCCCAATAGTGCTTTACATATGTGAGGTTTGGGTGATAAGCATTTCAAACTCAAGGTGGAAACAATTTGAGAGGATTCAAAAAAAACATGATTACTAGAAAGTTTAAATTAAAGATCTCAGTCCCATATGAAATTCTTCTAACTGAAACAGGTGGTGTACCTCTAGAAGCTATTGATATGGTTCGCTTCATAACATATTTAAAAAAGGATGAGCAAATGGATGGTAGTAGATGGCCTAAGGTAGTCCTCAACAAGTTTTTGGAGAAAAGAAAGAAGTCATGGATGAATCTAAACAACAAATGGCTTTAAAAATGGAACATTTACTTGAATGCATGTCCCAATAATAGTCAAGAGATAAAGACTTTTGTTATAGATAAATTCCACCAAGTTATGTGGGAAAAGTCGTTAGGGAGAAAGATGATACACTATTTGGAGAAATTTATCTCTACGTGTGATCATTAACAAAAGGCTTTCATAGGTGCTAATATATTTACGACTAATTCACATCATATTCGGTGTGAAACAAGCAAATGGAAAAGACCAAAAGAGGTGTGGTAAGAAAGAGTACGTTTCTTCTTCATATCTTGTGCAGTGGAGTTAGAGAAACATTTCATGTTGGAGTGCAATGCTTACAATGATATTAAGACCCATTTTGTTAGTATGGTGACTGCTACATAATCTTTGGTTGTTGAAGACGTTGCACCCTCCGCCGCCATTGCAATCGACTGTCCGGACTCGGAGGCGGAATATTGCACCCCAATATTCCCTCTCCTCCACTCGTGAAACTAAAGAGGACGATCCACAACAGGAGGAGAACTCCCTCGGCGCATGTTTTTGGAGACATAATGACGAGAGGGAAACAAAATTACGGTAATCTGTTTTTTTTGCTTGATTCAGGCATCTATTTATTAGAAAACTCTTTCCGCGTTTGATTCCTTAAACATCGTTAATAAGATTTTTGTAATCCCTAAATTGAGGTTCAGATCGTTTAACTTCAGTTCTTCAATTGCCTGCTAACTATTCTTCACAAAATATTGTGTTTTTTCATCCAATTGAGCAGCATGTCATTTTGTCATCCTGTTTTGAAGGTCATTCCCTATCCGTGCCTTGTGATTGTCTTTTTCCCTTTTTCTGGTGTGGATTTATGTTTATAAAATAATTGATCCGAGTTATTTTAGTGATTGAAGATTTGGTATATTTAATATTTTTAATGTTGATTTATGTTAGTTTAAATGACTATTAAAATATGTTATTTTATTCTTCAATATGATGACTATTATTCAGATAAGAGTTTATTTCTATATAGTTCTCTAATTGTAAGAGTTTATTTCTATAACATTACCACTTATTAGTGTATTTTTATAAGATTGCCATTTGTTACATAAAAATGTATTTCTATAGAATTACCTAGAGTTATTTATCATATATATTTATAACGTTGAATGGTCAACCAACCAATGAGTTGTTAGTACCACTTCTTTGAGATACTTTTTCATTAGTTAATTGACCATTCGATCATGTAAACATATGTTGTCTTTAAGTTAAGCGTAATGTAACGTTGTAATCAAAAGAGACTAGATTAAATATTCTTTGTATTATACACTTGACTAATAAAATTACCTGAATATATTACCACATAGCTAATCAAATATAATAATTCAAAATCCAACTTACAAAAATTTTTTTATATATTTACAAATATAATAATTCAAAATCCAACTTACAAATAATCAAATTAATATTTTAAATTTAATTTATAAACAATTTTTATAATTCATTCCCACTTTTAGAAAAAGTGATGTACACAGAACTCAAATCAATTAAATTGAAAGCATAAATTCACAAAAAAATCTATGTATTAAGTTTATCGAGCATGAAATACTCTATATGAACAAGCAAGAAGTGCATTGATATTAAACTAGAACATTTAATTATAATAATTTAAATCTAGAATTCAATTTAATTTAATTGACGCTATAAATCAGGAAATTTCTTAATATACATTTTTAACAAGATTTTTTAATTCATATTTTTAATTATGTTGAAGGCGTTCCCCTATGGGAAAGACCTCTCCAGTCGTTCTTGGCACTGGTCTAAATTTGACGGTCGTTTTGACATTTTTGACATGCGATTAAATTTGACGGGCGGTTTGACATATTTGTTTTTTTAAAATTGTTTTTAGCTTCTTCTTTTTTAACTATTTTTAGCTATTTTGATCAGCAATTGCATGTTGCATGTTGATCAGAAATGGAGAAGCATTTCAAAGGAGTGAGAACTAGGCCATAGGGAAAATATACAACGTAGATCAGGGACTTCGACATGCGAGGCATCCGTGTGTGGCTAGGGACTTTTAATACTGTAGAAGAAGTTGTCATGGCTTATGACCTAGCTACGTTCAATATGAGAGGCTCTCGGGCCATTCTCAACTTCCCAAATGATGGTGGGTGCAGATTTTTGCACCAGACAGCAGCGGCAACAATAGCCAACAATAAATCCTCGTTTGAAATAGGTATCCCCCCACCACCACCAAATCGACCTCATATTCATCATATGAATACCGTTCCAGTCCCACATCATTGCCCCTGGACAGGCCCATGGACAGGAGGTCCTACAAAAGACTCATGCCACCCTCAACACATTCTAATGGCAAGGATCAGGGCAAGCCTAAGAGGCAAAGCTTTAACGAAACAGCCTTCGCAGATGAAAGCTAGAATGCCAACAATGATGAGGTAAGTAAGATGGTGGAATTTGATAGTGATCAGACAATATTAGAATTGGAAGTTATGAGTGTGGATACTTATCTAGAGATTTACTATATTTTTCAATTCACCACATTAAAATGTGACATTGTGATCTTTTTGGTAGAAGTGTTAAGATTTTTTCCTGACAGCTCTGGATGTCTTGATTGTGACGGGTATTCAAAAAACAACATACTTTTTTAGATGTAATTTATTGTATTTGAATCAGTGCTTATATTTTTTTAATGGACCATTTTTTCCATGTTTGAGATCCACCATATAAAACACTCCTTACTAAAGATGTTACCTTGCCCTCTCATACCTAGTTTTTTGTTGGGGTTAGACACACACCAGTTTGTACAAATCTATACACAATTGAAGCATACAAGCAATAAACATGGAAATTAAACCAAAAGAAAAATACACAAGATATAACGTGGTTCACCCAGTGTGGGCTATGTCCACCAAGAAACAAAAAATCTATTATTCTTTTCTTTACAGAGGATGTACAATGAAGATATGCAATCTTCCACACCTCTCACACGATGTACAATACTTTTCCTTCACAAGCTTCTCTTTTTTCTCTCCAAGAAAATCTTCTTGCAATAATAATCATTCTCACCTTCTAACCTTAGTTTTCTAGCTTATAAGCATATACAAACATTAGGGAAACTTAGATATGCATATATAACCCTTAGATCAGCTTTTTAATCAAAGGTTGGATCTAATCCCGTGTTTAAAATAAAAACTTTCACACACAGGTAACTTGATGTTGGTTATCCAACCAATGTCGGTTGTTTTCTCCCAGGTGACCGACGTTGGTTAGCCAACTGATGTCAGTTACTATGTAAACCTGAAAGTTTGTAAAGCATGTTATTTATGAAGTCCATTTAGCTCCACAACTCAACAATCTCCCACTTGAAGATAAATTGCTGCACTATACTGTACAACTCCATCCTTGGATCCTTTCCTTGGCCTATTTCTTCCTCTTCAAGTCTCAAACTTGAAGACCAACAGAAGTGGAGTGTAGCTCCAACTTCTCCTTTGCCAATGGCTTTGTTAGCATATCCGGAGGGTTCTCATTTGTATGAATTTTCTCCAGTTTTAGCTGCCCATCCTCCAACACCTGTTGTATGAAGTGATATCTCAACTGAATGTGTTTCGTTCTTGAATGAAATGTTGAGTTCTTTGCCAGATGAATCACACTTTGACTATCATTGTACAATCTACAATCCTCTTTCTCCTTTCCCAACTCTTCCATGAACATGCTCATCCATATCATCTCTTTGCTAGCCTTTGTAGCTGCAACATATTCGACCTCTGTAGTAGACAAGGCCACAACCTTCTGTAATCTTGAAATCTAGCTAACTACCATGCCACCTACTGTGAATACATATCCAGCGATGCTTCTCCTACCATCCAAATCTCCAGCCATATCTGAATCAACATAGCCGCATAAAGAAGTATCTAACCCTCCATAGCATAAATGCATGATGATGTCCCTCTAAATATTTGAGTATCCATTAGACTAATTTCCAATGCTCTTTACCTGAATTGGCCATAAATCTGCTCACAACTCCCACTTATATGCAATGTCTGGTCGGGTACAAACTATAGCATACATAAAGCTCCTAATTGCTTAAGCATATGGAACCTGTGTCATGTACTCAACCTCCTCATGTGATGTAGGACACTGATCTTTGTTTAATTTAAAGTGTCCAGCCATAGGTGTACTTACAGGTTTTGAATTCTACATTTTAAACCTTTCCAACACCTTATTGATATAATCTTCCTGAGACAAATACAATTTCTTGTTCTTCCTGTCTCTATGAATTTGCATGCCAAGGATTTTCTTTGCAGCTCCTAAATCCTTCATTAAAAATGTATGAGCTAACTTTTCTTTAAGCTCAACAATGTCCTGCATACTAGATCCTGCAATAAGCATATCATCTACATACAGTAACAAAATAATATAGCTTCCATTTTCAAGCTTCTTGAAATAAACACAATGGTCAGATTCACATCTCATATAACCATGCTCATGCATAAAACTATCAAACCTCATATACCATTGCCTTGGAGCTTTTTTGAGCCCATAATAAGCTCTTTTTCAACCTACACACAAGTTTCTCCTTACCCTTGACTTCATAACCAAGTGGTTGTTGCATATATATCTCTTCCTCCAAATCACCGTGAAGGAAAGCCATCTTAACATCAAGTTGTTCTAAGTGCAAATCTTCTACTGCAACTAAACTCAAAACAATACGTATGGAAGTCATTTTTACTACAGGAGAAAAAAGCTCACCAAAATCAATACCTATTTTTTGTGCAAACCCTTTTACCCCAAGCCTTGCCTTGTATCTTTTCTAGTCCACCCTCTTCTTCCTTGATCCTGTAAACCCATTTGTTCTGCAATGTTCTCTTACCTACTGGTAACTTAACCAAATCCCATGTTTGATTTTGTTTCAAGGAGTCCATCTCCTCATCCATGTCATGCTCCCACTTCTTGTGGGTTTCCTCCTGCATTGCTTCTTCAAAAATTTCATGGCTCACCACTATCAGTCAATAATAGATAAAATAAGGAAGGTGTAAATATTTCTAGAGGTCTACTTACCTGTTGTGACCTTCTCACAAAAATATGGGGTGTCTAGAGGCTCATTTTGTACATCCTGTACATTCATATCAACCTCTGACAGTGACCGACACCAGTCACCTGTAGCCGACATCGGTCCAGGCAACTGATGTCAGTCCTACTCTTCTATAACGACATCGGTTTGGTTGCTACGATGTCAGTCCTGTATCTGCCGACACTAATTTCCCTAACTGACACCAGTACCTGTAGGTGTCTTTTTTAAATCTAAGAATGCATTTTCTTCCACAAATTATTCCACTTGGTTCATCCTTGAATATCAAAATTTGATCCATGTACATTCTCTTTTCATTCCCCTCAACGTCACGACTCCTAAAAATTTTAGCATCATCTAAATCCAAAAAATGGAATCCAAAATCACCAGATCCATAACCAATAAAAGTGCATCTCTTGGATTTAGCATCCAACTTCTTCCTATTTTCTTTATCAACATGCACAAAAGCTTCTGAACCAAATACTCTAAGAAAATAAAGATCTACCTCTTTTCTAGTCCAAGCTTCTTCTAGTATTCCACCATCTAGTGCACTTGAAGGCCCACGATTGATTAAATATACTATTGTATCTACTGTTTCTACCCAAAACTGCAAGGGTAATCCAGCATGTATCCTCATGTTTCTTGCATGTTCCATGATAGTTTTGTTCATTTTTTCAGCCACACCATTCTCCTGTGGTGTTCTAGGAACCATTCTTTCTCTGCGTATTCCATTCATTAAATAGTAATCAATTGAAAACCTTGTTGCAGTACTCACCACCATTGTAATATCTAAGGCATTTTAACTTTAAATTGGATTCATTTTCCACAAGGGATTTCCATATTTTAAAAGTCTCAAAAACATCAGATTTATGCTTTATACAATAAACCCATACCTTTCTTGTGGCATCATCAATGAAAGTCACATAATATTGGGATCCTCCATGAGAAGCTACCTAGGCAGGTCCCCACACATCTGAGTGCACAAGCTCCAATTTTTTCTCCTTCTTTGTTGCCCCAACTTTAAGAAATCTCACTTTCTTTTGTTTTCCAAATATGCAATGCTCACATAAATCAAGATCTACATGTTTCAAATCTGATAACTTACCCTTTGCCTTTAATATCTACATTCCCTTTTTACTCATATGGCCTAGCCAATTATGCCACATGCTTTCATCTGAATCTGAAGTAGATATAACATAAAATGAATCAATAATACAAGTAGAAAAATACAATGTTCCTACCTTCTTGCCTCTTGCCACAACAAGAGCTCCCTTGGTAACTTTCCAAGAGTTGGCTGTGAATGTAACCATGCAACCAAATTCACCTAGTTGTCCTACAGAAATTAGATTTCTCCTGAGGCTTGGCACATACCTCACATATTTCAATATCCATGTATTTCCATTCTACAATTTTAGATGAACTTCCCCTTTACCAGTAATATTACATGGTTCATCATCTCCTAAATAAACATGCCCAAAATTACCCTGGACATAATTTCTGAAATAACCCTTATTAGGGGTAGCATGGAAAGAAGCTCTTGAATCTAAAACCCATGATTCTATTTTATTATCCAAGGAGAGAATAAGGGCATCTTGCATTACCTCAGTTGCAACATTTTCCTCTTTACCTTTGTTAAGTATATTCTCTTTGTTTTCCTTGAACCAACAATCCTTATTTGTATGTCCTTTCTTTCCAAAATTCCAGCAGGTTATTCCTCTACCTCTGGATTTAGATATGCCATTCTTATACTTTGATTTTTCATTATTCTTTCTCTTGGATCTCTCCTTCTGTCTTCCCTTGATTTCTACATTCAAATCATTTCCAGATGATGACTCTCCTGTACTTTTCCTATATATTTCTTCATTCAGGATTATACTAACCACATCATCAAACTTCAAAATATTAGTAGAAGATGTTGTATTACTAACAACCATTACCAAGTTATCCCAACTATCTAGCAAAGAGCATAATAATAAAAGGGTTTTCACTTCATCATCAAATGGAATATTAACTGATTTTAATTGATTTACAATGGAACGAAAATCATTCAAATGGTTTGATACAGATCCACCTTCTTGCATTTTTGAATTAAATAATTTCTTCATCAAATAAAATTTATTTGAAGCACTTGGTTTTTCATATAAATTAGCTAAAGATTTCATCAAATCTACCATGGTTGTTGCTTCAGTAATATTAGAAGCTACAGATGTTGTCAGGCTCAATCTTATAGATCCTAGAGCCTTTCTATCAAAAATCTTCCATTCTTCATCAGTCATCTTTGTAGGCTTTGCACTCACATCCAATGGTAAATATAAATATTTCTGATACAGATAATCTTCCACCTACATCTTCCATAATTGGTAATTATGGACGTCAAGTTTCTCCACTTTGTATTTGTTATCTTATGTCATTGTTGTGCTCCCACTCAATCAGAAATCCCTCTGTGAGTAAATATGTCAACACACAAAACCTTCAAACAAAAAATCTCTTATACCAGTTGTTGGGGTTAGACACACACCAGTGTTGTACAGATCTATGATCAATTGAAGTATACAAGCAATAAACACAAAAATTAAACCAGAAGAAAAATACACAAGATATAACGTGGTTCACCCAGTGTGGGCTACGTCCACCAAGAAACAAAAAATCTATTATTCTTTTCTTTACAGAGGATATACAATGAAGATATGCAATCTTCCACACCTCTCACAGATGTACAGTACTTTTCCTTCACAAGCTTCTATTTTTGCTTTCTCCAAGAATATTTTCTAACAATAATCTCTAATCTCCTTTTAACCCTAGCTTTCTAGCTTATAAGCATATACAAACATTAGGGCAACTTAGAAATGCATTTACAACCATCTGATCACCTTTATAATCAAAGGTCAGATCTAATCCCGCGTTTAAAATAAAAAAATTAACACGCATAGGTAACCAATGTCAGTTACCCAACCGATGTCGGTTGCTCCCAGGTGACCGACGTTGATTACTGTGTAAACCTATAAGTTTGTAAAGCATGTTATTTGTGAAGCCATTTGAACATGAAATTAGTCTGATAAGAAACTTATTAGTGTAGGTGGGAAAACCTTGGTTTTTGCAGGTTGGGAATGTAGTTACTAATGACTGCAATGACTATATAGGGACTTTTGAGTATTGGTGGTCTCACACCTTGATATCTAATTCTACGTATAAGTTTCTCAAAGACACATGTGATTTCACGTCGTCGCAACATCCTTCTAATCCATGTCAGATAGTCTTGGATCATGATGATATGGAACAAGGAAATATTGATGCATATATAGCATTTTTACTCCATCAAATATATCTGGAAGTCAAAGACATAAGCTATAGAGCCACTATGTATAAATACATGCTCCTCTGTTATCTCTTCATATGTTTTCTTCTTTCTTTTTGGTTTTAAATTGGGTTTTAGCTTTTTCATTTTCTATTTATTTTGTGTTTATGCATTGTTATTTGCATCGATATAAATGCTTGAAATGATGTGTGAATGTGCAGACATTTGTCTAGGTCTCTCCAGTTTTCTTAAAGTGCACATTCCGTAGGATGCAAACATAAGTTTCTATAAGCTCATCTACAATTTCTCTAACTCTTTCGAGGAGAGGAACAAGTGCAATCTAAGTAACCACATTTAGAGAATTTGATGTAAAAAATTTGAAATTCACCAAATTAAATGTGTCTAAAACATATGGAATTGAGATGGATGTTGTTTCTTGTAAATATGGTACTCCAAATGAAAATCATCCCCTTTCCCTTCCTAGCTCCAAAATCATTTTTGAATGAAATCGTCTTTAGGATGCTCGTATACCTTCTTGCTCATATGTTTCTCATATCAATAGATGACTTCTTGATCTTATAAAAATGATGGTCTTGAGTACCTTGGTAGCCTACTAGCTCATCATGACTTGTTCCTTGAAGAGATTTGAACACAATGGTAGAGTCGGGATATGATTATCATCACCTTACTCCTTGAGCTTCACATTTCACCTTTGTGACAAAGGTGTCACCTGAGCAGAAACATAATTAGGATATATGGACACCGTTTTGCTAAAATGCTCCTAATGGAAATAGGTTTCCTCCTCCATATAGAAGGATTTATCCTTGAATGAAACTTAAGGAAGGCATGAAAATGAGTTCCATGTTCCTGACCTCCAAACTACATTGAAACACTACAAATTACACCTCCTTGACTTGTAATATGTGAGCACACTACAAAGCATTGGTTAAGTGTTTCAAAACACTTTGATGATATATCCATTGTTCATGAGTTTGACATGACTACCAACATCACTCATAGTGATTTTCTCTTATCATGCTCCTGATGACCATTTCTTTGATGACTTGAGTTTCAATGAAGTTATTGATGTTTCAAATCCTTAACAAACCTCGTGATGTTTTTGATTTCACCCATTGTCCAAGTGACTATCTATCACACACATTGATTCACTCTTATTTGTTCCTTGTCATAGTGTGATTCATATGATGTCCCTTGTCCCTGAAAGAGAGCTAATTACAAAGTAGGAGTCAAAATGAGAAATCCACTTTCCTCCTCATGGCTCATTCGGTCTTCAAATCACACCTTTGTGGTAAAGAGGTCTCTTTCATCTCCTTCTCGAATGAATTCGACCATGATGACTTCCTTCTGTCACAATTGGGATGAGTTGAACCATT
Source organism: Taxus chinensis (assembly GCA_019776745.2). Taxonomy (NCBI): domain Eukaryota; kingdom Viridiplantae; phylum Streptophyta; class Pinopsida; order Cupressales; family Taxaceae; genus Taxus; species Taxus chinensis. The sequence continues at coordinate 57,053,300 of CM034156.1, read as the reverse complement.
CAGCTTATTGCATCAAATTGTGTCATGCATAAATCACCTCTGGATTGATGCTTTGGGAGCTTGTGGGGGTTTTCTTTCCTATCTAAACCATGAGAAAACTTCTCAGCCTTGCAATGGTGGCAAAAAGTAATGAGATAGGCAAAATGGGCATTTCCAAAAACATTCTAAACTCAATTCCAATGCTTACTATTTTTATCAACTCTTATCTAAGAGTGATATTTTTAATAAAATTTCACCATTTTCTCTTTTTGATGTTTCTTTCTCGTTTGGAATATTATAGATGCTAAGAATTCACCTTTTTGAAAACTTACTATTTTAGACTCCACAACCTTGTGCAAATGTAACTTACAAGTGTCAGGTTACAACGAAATTGGTCTCAAAATTGCGGCTTTTGCTCTAGGAATCTCTGCCCCAGTCTTCATGGTTTTTCGTTTATCGAATATTTGTAGATCTGGAAGGAAACTTGCTGAAATTTTTTGATGTAACATGATTGAACATTAATGGAATTCAAGAAGGAAAACATCAGCAAATTGCAAGTTAAAATGGTTAAGTTTACGATGGGAGAAGTTATCCAAATCTTTATGTAATTTTTGACGTACTCACAACTATGGTAGCTTGACCGGAGTGAAGGCAGATGAAGTGGAGGAAGGGGGTCACACTTTTGTGTCCCTCTTGTCCCCCTTGAACCTTGGGGGAAGGAGGGGACATTTTAGGTGAAAAAGTGTGACTTGGGCTTGACCAAGAGCTTAAATTTGGTTTTTCATGGGCCAGAAGAAAGTTCCCAGGTGACCATGGGCTAACAAGGGTGAACGAGGTCACACTTTTGGGTCTCCCTTGTTCCTTGGGGGACAGAGGGGGTAGCAAGGTGTCCAAAATGTGACCTATGAGAGATGGGGTCACACTTTGGTGTCCCCATTGCACCTTGGGGGACAGAGGGGATAGCTGGGAGGGAAAAGTGTGACCATGAGCTTGATGGAGGAGATTGGTTTGCATTTTTTGTCTCCATTGTCCCTCTGGGGGAAAGAGGGGACATCAGGGTGTCCAAAGTGTGACTTTTCCAGATTATGAAAGCATATTTTACCTTGCGAGTCCAAATTGGGACACCTGAACTGATTTTTTCACCGTGAGAGCATAGGAAAGTGTTTTGGGGTCAAACCCTATATGATTTTGGCTTAAAAACACTTGATGATACCATTAGAGCCATTATTGAGACCCAATTATGCATGAAATTTCAAATTTAGGGCCTATTCCATCTTGGACTAAGAGGAGCAGCCGTTGTGTTTTGAACTGCCTCACGAAATCCTTAGGTATTGGAATAAATTTAATGATTCCATATTATAGAGGATTCCAAGAGATTTTTGATGTTGATTTTTTTTCCTCTTAAATCCTTCTATAACTCCTGGAATCATCCAAAGAAGTCATCTTTCACCATTTGGAGCTTTCATTCCTTATACCCAGAATTACCTAATGTTGAACACTTGTTTCTTGAATGAAATTTTATTTATTAAATCCTCCTAAAATACCTTGGACACCTTCAATGTCCTCTGATATGACCCTTAGATGCTTTATATTTTCCCTACATACGCTTCCAAAGGGTGTTTACTTAGCTACAAAATGGCCAAAAATGACCTTTTTTGGCCTCTGGGGAAGTTGTCTTTCATCGAGTCATAATGAATTCATAAATCACATTAGCACTCTTCTTTGCACATTTAAACACACTTTAAAACCTTGTTATCACTTTCTTATAAGCCTACGTGAGGGTTGAACTGAGGTCAACTTGGGCAGAGGAAGGATACATAGTGACCGGGAAAAAAAATTCAATTATGGCCTTAGTTGTCATGCTCAAAAGTTTCAATTTTTCATGACAAAATATGGCTCTAGTTTGGGTACATTGGACTATAAAGGGAAATAGAGAACTTCAAGTATCTCATGGAGTAGCAGACTAGTGATTTGTCTATTGGGTTATAGAGTCACCACACTAAAAAAATAGAAATGCTACAAACACATCCAACATACGACAAGGAAAGGAAACACAACAGGAAGGGAAACACACAACAAAAGGGAAACCATGACAAAACATCCTAAATAACATATATAACGTGGTTCACCCAGTGTGGGCTATGTCCACCAAGAAACAACATATCTATTATTCTTTGTTCACATAGGATATACAATAAATATCTGCAATCTTACACACCTCTCCCGGATATACAGTACTTTTCCTTCACAAGCTTATCTTTTTGCTTTCTCCAATAATATCTTCTTATAATAATCTCTAATCTCCTTCTAACCCTAAATTTCTAGCTTATAAGCATATAGAAACATTAGGGCAACTTAGTTATGCATTTACAACCATTTGATCACCTTTATAATCAAAGGTCAGATCTAATCTCGCGTTTAAAATAAAAAAATTAACGCATAGGTAACCAAGGTCGGTTGCTCCCAGGTGAGCGATTTTGGTTACTGTGTAAACCTAAAAGTTTGTAAAGCATGCTATTTGTGAAGCCATTTAGCTCCCCAACTCAACAGTTTTGAAAATGATGTACTAGTATCTACAATGATACCCATACGTGTAATATAATATACTTCATCATATCTTTGTCCTTAAATTCTTATTAGGTTCTCATATCATAAATGTTACTTTTTTATGAGCTTGGGTATAGCACCTTAGGGAGTGTTTCTTGTGGTATGTTTTTTTGTTTTCAAGGCACTATGTCCCACAGTTGACACAAGTTGTTTATAGAGACAATAAGGGTCTTCAGAATCCTGTTATCAATTTGAGGGGTTTCATGGTAAGAGCGTGACCTTTGAAGGATTGAATCATCTATCTTTGTATAAAATACATTTTTTGGAAGAAAAAAAAGAATATGAACATGAAATTAGTCTGATAAGAAACTTATTAGTGTAGGTGGGAAAACCTTGGTTTTTGCAGGTTGGGAATGTAGTTACTAATGACTGCAATGACTATATAGGGACTTTTGAGTATTGGTGGTCTCACACCTTGATATCTAATTCTACGTATAAGTTTCTCAAAGACACATGTGATTTCACGTCGTCGCAACATCCTTCTAATCCATGTCAGATAGTCCTGAATCATGATGATATGGAACAAGGAAATATTGATGCATACAGCATTTTTACTCCATCATGTAATATATCTGGAAGTCAAAGACATAAGCTATAGAGCCACTATGTATAAATACATGCTCCTCTGTTATCTCTTCATATGTTTTCTTCTTTCTTTTTGGTTTTAAATTGGGTTTTAGCTTTTTCATTTTCTATTTATTTTGTGTTTATGCATTGTTATTTGCATCGATATAAATGCTTGAAATGATGTGTGACTTGTTCCTTGAAGAGATTTGAACACAATGGCAACATCAAGATATGATGATCATCACCTCAATCCTTGAGCTTCACATTTCACCTTTGTGACAAAGGTGTCACCTAAGTGGAAACATTTTAGGATATTTGGACACCCTTTTGCTCAATTGCTCTTCATGGAAATAGGTTTCCTCTTCCAGATAGGAGGATTGATCCTTGAATGAAACTCGAAGGAATGTCCGAGAACGAGTTCCATGTTCTTGACCTCCAAAATGCATTGAAACACCATAAGTGCCACCTCCTTCACTTACAAGGGGTGAGCACATTACAAAGCATTGGTTAAGTGTTTAAAAACACTTTCATGAGATATGCACTGTTTATGAGCTTGAGATGACAGCGAACATCACTCATGGTGATCTTCTCTTATCATGCTCCTGATGACCATTCTTGATGACTTGAATTTCGATGACGTTCTTGATGCTCCAAATTCTTCACAAACCTCGTGATGTTCTTGATTTCCCCTGTTGTTCAAGTGACTATTTCTCACACACATTGATTCACTCTGATTTATTCCTTGTCATAGGAAAGAGAGCTAATCACAAGGTAGGAGTTGGAATAAGAACTTCACTTTCCTCCTCGTGGCTCATTTGGTCTTTAAATCACACCTCTGTGACAAAGAGGTCTTCTTCATGGGATGGAATCAAACTTGGGGCTCAAACAAGGTCTGCATAGGTTAAAATACTCCATCAAGACTTTGGTTAGGAGCTTCCTGTTTTACCTCAGTGACAAAGACATCTCCTTCTCGAATGAATTCAACCATGGTGACTCCCCTCTGCCACAATTTGGATGAGTTGAGCCATCCAATTTGCATCAAATTGTGCCATGCAGAAATCATCTCTAGACTAATGATTTGGGAGCCTATGGAGGTTTTCTTTTTTATCTAAACCACAAGACAACTTCTTAGCCTTGCAATAGTGGCAAAAAGCAACAAGATAGGTAGAATGGGAGTTGCTACAAGCTTTTTGAACTCGATTACAAAACTTGCTATTTTTAGCAGGTCCTATCTGGGACTGCTATTTTTAGTAAATTTTCACCATTTTCTCTTTCTAATGTTTCTTGCTCATTTGGAATGTTGGGGAATCTAAGAATTCACCTTTTTTGAAAACTTACTATTTTTAGACATGCACAACCTTTTGGACTTGCTATTTTTAGAAAGGGCACTTACATCTGTTGGATTGAAACAAAAACACTTTCAAAAAAAATTGTTTTGCTTCAGTACTCTCTGTTCCAAATTTCGAGGTTTTTCGCCCATCGGATGTTCGTAGAATAAAAAAGGCAACTTAGTACAATTTGTTGTTGTAGCATATCTGGACATTAATGGAGGTCGGGAGGAGAAAACAACAGCAATCTGAAGGTTAAAATGGTTAAGTTTGTGATGAGAGAAGTTAGCCAAATCTCTGTGCAGTTTTTTGACTCATATTTAACCATGACGACTTGACCGGAGTGAAGGAGATTAAAGTGGAGAAAGGGGGGTCGCACTTTTGTGTCCCCTCTGTCCCCTTTGTCTCTTAGGGGACAGTAGGGACTATCAGAGTGAAAAAGTGCGACTTGGGTGAGAGCAAGGGCTGGGAATGAGCACTAGAGGGGTTGGATGAGGTTTATAGTGACCAGAGGCTGCATGGAAAAGGGGGGTCGCACTTTTGTGTCCCCTCTATCCCCTGGGGGACAGTGGGGACAATCAGAGTGAAAAAGTGCAACCTGAGGGTCAGCCATCATGAAAGGTGGGCAAGTGAGAAGTCTAGTTGTACAACCTAGGGGCAGAAGTGGTGAGGAGTAAGTGACGAAAAGTTGACATGACAAGGGGGTCGCACTTTTGTGTCCCCCTTGTCCCCTTTGTCCCTTGGGGGACAGTGGGGCCAGATGACGTTAAAAAGTGCGACTTGGCCACTTTTGGAAAGTTGGGATTACTTACTATGTCCAAATCAGGACACCGAGAGTGAGATTTTCACGCTAAGAGCATAGGAAAGTGTTTTGGGGTCAAATCTTACATGATTTTGACTCCAAAACACTTGTTGAGATCATTGAAACAATTACCAAGAGCTAATTCTCCCTGTAATTCATATTTTAGACCATATTTCATCTTTGACCAAGAGGAGCAGCTGTTGTGTTCCGAATCACCTCAAGCAATCTTTGAGTCTTAGAACAAAGTTCATGTTTCTATCTTGTAGAGGATTCCAAGAGCTTTCGGATGACTATTTGTTTGCCTCCTGACTCCCTCTAAAACTCATAGAATCATCCGAAGAAGTCAGCTTTCACAGTTAGAGCATTCAATCCTTACACTCTAAATGACCCGGTTTTGCACAAGTTGTTCCTGAATCAAATTTTCTTCACAGAATTTTCCTAAATCACCTCGGACATCTTCAATGCTCTCCGACACCACCCCCAGATGATTTATACTTTCCTTGAAGGCTTATGGAGGGTGTTTACCAGCTGCAATATAGCCAAAAATGACCTTTTTAGTCCTCCGGAGGAAATTTTCTTTCATCGAATCTCAATAAGTTCATCAATCTCATTAGGCACTCTTCCCTACACACTAAAACACACTTAAAGACCTTTTTAGCACTTTCTTCTGAGCCTAAGTGAGGGTTGAACTGAAGACAAGCTAGCCAAAGGAAGGATTCACAGTGACAGGGAAACATAATTTTCAATTATGGGCTTAGTTGTGATGCTCAAAAGTTACAATTTTTCATGTCAGACATTTTGCATGACAATAGTTGGCTCTAGCTTGGGGACATTGAACTGTAAGGGGCAATGGAGAACCTCAGGTATCTCGTGTGTAGCAAACCAGTGCTTTGTTCATTGGGTTATAGAGTTGCCACATTGAAAAACTAGAAAAGTTGCAAACACAGCCAACACACGATAGGGAAAGGAAACACAATGGGAAGGGAAACACATAGTAAAAAGGGAAACTATTAAAAAACATCCTAAATCACCTATGTCACATGCGAGGATCAACCCGCTTTCACTGTAGCACTTATTCTTGTTGAATGTTTACTCGTACATAGGTATCACCGAATGCCTTTCTTCCACAAATCCATTGACGGGATCACTGAAATATGGCCCCTTTCTCAATTTTTTGAGAAAGTTTGCATGATTGTTCTTGCAATTGAGGGTCCACTTAGTCAGTTCATTGCCTTTGTTGCTTTGACATCTTATTTCCATCGTCTCATTTATTCTCAAGTTCATTTCAATTACTGATTTTTCTTCACTGCTACGAGAATGATTCTTGATCACATTAGGCTTATTATTTTCACGCTGAGGCTTATGATATTTAATGGGAATTTGACATTCACTTGTCATCTACTTCATGACCATTGTTTCCATGAGTTGGTTCTCGACAGGTGTTTTGAGAGTTTCAATACTATCACAAGCCTCTTGGTGTTCTATGTTTCTCAATTGCTCCAAACAGTCTTCTTTCACACACACTGGCTCAATCTTGTTTTGTTGTCTACTATGGTGTGACTTGCATGGTACTTCATCATTTTGAAAAGAAAATGAGCACAAGTTTGGGCAAAGCAATATGGAAATCATCTTCTCCATCTTGGCCATTTTGAACTTCAAAATCCATCTTCATGACGAAATCATTCTTTCCTTGAGTGAAGTCAACCTTGAGAGATTCAAGCACATTCTTATTCACACATCCATTATTGAGAGGGTCTTCACTTTGAACGAAACCAGTTTTGGGGGACTCAAGCACCATCTCATCAATTTGTTCTTCATTAAGGACTTCATCTTCTTGAAAGGAGAACGAGCACAAGATTGGGGCTGAAACATCAAGATCATCATTTTCCCAATCTTGATCATTATAAACTTGGAAATTCATCTCCATAATGAAGTCATCTTTTCTTGAGTAGGGTCAACTTCAAGAAGTACAAGAATCTTGCCATTCATGCATTCCTTCTTGAAAGGGCCATCCTCTCTCGATGGGAAAGAGAAAGCCTTGTATTCACAATCATACTCATTGAATGGGTCTTCGTACTGAACCTTGTGAACATGATTTTAAACGTGAGTCTCACCTACCAAAAATTTGCTTATGTCACTCCATGATAAGCATTGCTCATTGCCTCGGGATTGCTTTGTTGTAATTCAAGACATTCATGACCTCCATCACTATAAAAAAGAGAATTTGCATCCACACTTAGTAGGAAGAACCCTCTATCAAGATTCGGTTCCATCAGATCATCATGATGCTTTCCAACCAGCTCTATCACACTTGGATACTCCTCCATTAACATGGGCAGCTTAGTATCTTCCTTTGAAGCTATGAAAAAGTTGTAATACCTTGAATCTTGAAAAAGGATATCTGCCCTTGGGTCATCTGGTCTTTGAACGGTGTATTTCATTTTCCTGATAGGAAGGAGCTTTTTCATCTTACTGCTGACCAAAATGGTGGCATGCGACCAATTCATCTGTATATCTCCGCCAACATCCCTACAGAAGCTTCGGCTTAAAACATACCATACAAGGTTGGAATGTCTACTTCAAGTACTTTTATCGTGATCTTCTTGTCAAGAAAATCTGCAAATGCTACTTGAGCAACTTTGACCTGGCCAACAAGAGGTACTTCTTTGGTCTCCATGGAGTAGCAATGGCCAATAGCAGGAGTGAGAGAGAGACCAAGAGCTTTGGCAACTTTTGCAGGCATGACATTGTCAGAGGCACTAGAGTCAATAATGTAATTATTCAATTTATATGCATTGACCAATAAGGCTAGATAGAAAGGTTTTACTTTCCCAGATGTGGAGGGTGTAGAAACAAGAAGGTTCTGAGGAGCGAGGGATAGTTTTTTGGCAGTAGCATTTTTTGACATGAAATTAAACTACATTCTTTGATAAACTGGACAAGCCTATCAAATTGCTTGGGATGAGTTCTCAAGTACTCGGATTCAAAAATCTGAATTTTGGCTTTCTTGAAATGGTCAATGATGTCAAAAGGTGAAGAAGTGGTAAGCACATCGGAAACAATGGCACCCTTAACATGAATAAGATTTGCATTCTTAGGATCAATAAAAGTGGAAGCTGATTTGTCATGAGGAAATGAAAGAGACTTACTCGAAGAGGCAAACAGAGTCTTAACTGAGGTAATCTTGGGCTTCTTCTTAGTTGACCCCTTGGGAGCGGACAGCGATGATCCTCCTTTTGTTGTTTTTCGTAGAGTCACCATTAGAGGATTCAAATGCTTCACTTAGGCACCGGAAGAAGAGGATTCTTTTTCCGTATGTGAGCAAGTGAATACTGTACAAGAGTAACTATCCATGGATTCTTCAAAATCTTCATCCAGTGAGTATTTGAAATACCCAATCCTGACACATTCATCTTCTTCTTCAATTTCTGATTCAGCAATTTCTTCTCTTTCAACTTCATATGTTTCACATATTGCATTAACTAGTGCAGCTTTCAAGGCAAGCCTTCGGGGTGCTCGTGCGATTTGATTTTTGTTCCGGTTTTGGTATGAGGCATGTTGGGCAACTCCCTTCTTCAATATTATCAAATGGTTAACCAACGTTTGCAGCAATGGATCGGCTCTTTCATCTTTGAAACTATAGGCCTTATTCTTCATTGAATGGTTCTTGATCTTCCCTGGCATGTTGAGACCATCTTCTACTTCAATGGCAAGTTCTTGAGCATTGTCTAGAGTATTTAGCTGAGCTCTCCGTAGCATGAAACCGACTTCAGGCAACTTGACATTCACAAAGAATCTCTTTTGATCATCTACAGTAGACGGAGCACTAGTAGGAATCTTATTGTTCAACTTATTGAACTTTGCTAAAAAATCTCTCATGGGCTCGTGTGGTTCTTTCTTCATCTAAGCAAGTTGAGCAAGGAGGGCATGAGCATATTTTGCAATCTTGAATCTTGCTTCAAACTTGGTTTTCATATCGTCCCAATCAGTAATTGAACATGATGGAAAGTAGTAAAACCAGTCCGCAACAGCATCTTATAATGATTCCACAAATAGTCGAACAACAACATCTTCATGTCCTACTCCAAGAATGCCACAGGTTGTGATAAAAGTTGTAATATGACCATCTAGACGTTGCTTTCCATCTCCATAGAATTTGGGAAAGTCCTTTCTTGATTCTTTTGGCAATTCATAAAGTGGAGTCAAGGCCGACAAACCGGTATTCTGTCCCCATGGCACAGGTGCAGCAATTCTTTCTTCCTCCTCCCATTTTTCTTTTTCATCTTCTGGAGGAATGAGGTCTAGTGGTTCTACAATTGCTTCTGCAATGTGACCTTCGAGAGGAAATTTAGTATCGAATTTAGGAAACTTCTCTCGACCCATTTGCCTTGTTATTTGAACAATGGGAATTATGAAATCAGCTTGATGTTGCTCTTCAAATGTTGGGTCGATTATGCCACTTGCCATAGGTTGTGATAAAAGTTGTAATATGATCGTCTGGACATTGCTTTCCATCTCTATAGAATTTGGAAAAGTTCTTTCTTGATCCTTTTGGCAATTGATCCCTAGCGGAGTCGCCAAAAATTGTTGGTGAAATAATTTGTCGCAGTACCGATTATTGGTTTTCACCAACGGTCACGGGGCTAAGCCCCTCCTTCTTGGGTATGGGGAGGCTCCCATTATTGAATGTAAACTACCTAAAACTGTGGGGTGGCTGTTAGGCCAAGGATCACATAAAAGTACTCCACTAAACCTATGGCAAAATGCTTATATAGTGTACAAGGGAAGAATTTGTTGTGAGGGGAGGTAAAGGGGAAGTAGGAGAAAAAAGGAGAGAGGGTTAATGTTGTGAGTAAGAACTAGCAGATGCTCACCATCAGTAACAAGAGTAGGTCCACATTCAATTAAAAAAACACAACAATGTATGCAATCAGCAAGACTAACAAACTAGAGACAAAGTTCTACAGATTCATTAATCAAGGACACAAAGTTCCTTCTTGGTTATACAAGATCACCATGCTTGCAAAGTTGGAGAGTAAAGAGGATAGAAGAAAATAGATAAGGGCATAGAGGAAATGTAGCTCTTATTTCTTGATGTAGTAGTGATACAAAGCTCAACAACATACAACAATCAAAAATTACAAACCCCTTTGGAATGGAGAAGCCATTCCAATTTATAGCATTACAAATGACTCTTACTCTTCCCCTCATATGACTTTTCATCTCACCGCCATATGACTTTTCAAATTCCCTAAGAATGAAACTAAGTCCTTTTCTTATTTTTTGGAAAGGGACTTTTACAATGCAACATTAAGTCACTTAAGTGAATAAGACGGAAGAGTGAAAAAGTACACTCTCAACGAAGGAATAGAATGTTAGAGAGGGAGCGAAGGAAGAGAGAGGTGGGAATCCAGAAACAAGAAAGCTCCTGCTCGTGAAGAATCAATTTCTGATGGAGATGAAGCCTTTGTCGATGAAGAACTTGCTGACTTGAAGCACTAATGGGAACATGATGATTTTCTCTTATTACAAGATAGGAGTTAAGGTGTGGGGATCACTTCCTTGCTTCTCTAAGCTTTCACAATTCACTTTTGTGACCAAAAATCAACTCCATGATGCTCAACCCTTTTTATGCTTGTTTGTCACTTACTAAAATAGGTCTTCATCTTGCAGATAGAAGGATTGCTCCTTAAATGGAATTCTTGTCTTACGACCACCTATTGAACTGAAATAATGTGATGGCATATGCTCCCTCCTTTGAGGTGTGAACACACTACAAGGTGTTATATGAGTGTTTAAAAACACTACTGAGTGAATTGCAACAAGTGAAATTTGAGATGATTATCCATTCTTGCAAACACGGTACTTCACATGGAAGTCATCCATTTACTCTTATTGGCTCAAAAATCCTCCTTGAATGGAATCAACTTTAGGATGCTCATACACCTTGCTTAGTATGCTTCTCATGGGAATAGATGACTTATGGATCCTACAAACTTGATGGTCCTGAGTACCTCGGTAGCCTGACTAGCTCATCCTGGCTTATTCCTTGAAGAGATTTAAACACAATGGCAGAGTCAAGATATAATGATCATCACCTCACTCCTTGAGCTTCACATTTCACCTTTTTGACAAAGGTTTGTTAGGAAATAAGGGATAAAATATGTGGAATAATCCCTCACAGAATCGCAACAGTAGAAACTAATATGCAGAAATTATTAGAGATCTCAAATAAAATTGTAGAATAAAATAACACAACACAAAGAGACAGTATTTAACGTGGTTCACCCAATTTGGGCTATGTCCACCAAGAATCACTTGCTTAGATTTTATTACAAGCCACTACTCTCCCAATACAATACCCAGATCCGTTTGGAGCTGTGCTCAACAAACTCTACAAAATTTACAACCGAATTCACAACACATCTACAATGTTTTTCATTATACCCTACCATATGCATAAAACCATATAAGTAGGCAACTACTTAAGCAGTTTTACAATACCGTGGGTATCAGAACCATGGGCCAAAACTAGCGCAAAAACTATGGGTCAAAAATCTCGCCCATATGAGAAGAGCATGTTTCCCGCTATGTTGGTGGGGTTTTTAAGAAGGCAAAAAAAATCGGGGCTATGCCCCCACAAACCCAGTACCGGGGGCACCGACCTAGACTCCCTCGGGGCCTGGCCTAGACACCTGAACCCGAGAGGATTACATTAAAAGTGTACAATACTCTAGGTGTACAAGTCTCAACACTTCACACTGAAAACAGGCTGCACAACCTAACAATCTCCCACTTGGAGGACTAATTTTCCTCGGAGCAAGCTTCTTCAACCCTTCACTAGTTCTATGAGACCAACCAAAGCTAAACACAGCTTCAGTTTTTCCCTTGTGTGACCATCTTGGTCATCATGTTGTAGGATTTATGACGGGTTAGTGAATCTTCTCCATTTCAACTTCTCTTCATCTGAGCTAGTTCAGCAAGGAGGGCAAGATAATCTTTTGTAGTCTTGAATCTTGCTTCAAACTTGGTTTTCATATCATCCCAATCGGTAATTGAGCATGAGCGTAAGTCATAAAACTAGTCCACAGTGGCATATTGTAATGATTCCACGAATAGTCGAACAACAACATCTTCATGTACCACTCCAAGAATGCCACATGATATGATGAAAGTTATAATATGATCATCTGGATGTTTCTTTCCATCTCCATAGAATTTGGGAAAGTTGTTTCTTGATCCTTTTGGTAATTCATGAAGTGGAGGAGCCAATGCTAGTAGACTGATATTATGTCCCCATGGTAGAGGTACATCCATTCTTTCTCATTCCTTTGGTTTTTCTTCTCTTTCTTCTTCTCGGGGAATGAGGTCTAGTGGCCCTATAGCTAGTTCTCCATGATGACCTTCAAGAGGAAATTTAGGATCAAATTGAAGAAAGTACTCTTGACATGTTTGCCTCATTATTTGAACAATGGGAAGCTTGAAATCAGCTTGTTGTTGTTCTTCAAATGTGAGGTCAATTATGCCACTTGCACAATCAACTCGAGTGTATCTTATTTCCACAAGATTGTTCAAATCATTAGAAATAAATGTAACTTAGAAAAATGTAAATTTTTCAATAAGATTAAAACAAGGCTCTTGAACATTCATATTGTATTTTTGGTATTTTTTAGTTTTTTCAGTTTTATGGATTTTCGAATACATGATTTTTTTGTATTTTCATAGATATTTTAAGGGTGCACAAAGGGCATACCTTCCCTTGCAGAATCACTAAAAATTGTTGGTGAAATAGTTTTTTGCAATGCAGATTATTGGTTTTCACCAACGATCACAGGGCTAGGTCCCTCCTTGTGTATGGGCAGGCTCTCATTATTGAATGTAAACTACCTAAAATTGTGGGGTGCATGTTGGGTCAGGGATCACACAAGAATACTCCACTAAATCCGTGTCGAAGTGCTTACACAGTGTATAAGGGAGGAATTTGATGTGAAAGGAGGTAAAGAGGAGTGGTAGAAATAGTGAGAGAGGGTTAATATTGTGAGTAAGAACTATCAAATTCTCACCAACAGTAACTAGAGTAGGTCCACATTCAATTAGAAGAATAAAGAAATGTTAGCAATCACCAAGACTAACAAACTAAAGACACAAATTTTTGCATATTCATTAATCAAGGACACAAAGTTCCTTCTTGGTTATACAAGATCGTCATGCTTACAAAGTTGGAGAGTAGAGAGGTTAGAGGAACATAGACAAGGACATAGACAAAATGCAACTTTTATTTCTTGATGTAGTAGTCATACAAAGATCAACAACATACAACAATTAACAATTTCCAACCCCTTGGAATGGATGAGCCATTCCAATTTATAGCATTGAAAAGACTTGTCCTCTTCCTCCCCTATATGAATTTTCATCTCACCACCATTTGTGAATTTACGCATTCTCTTAGGAACGAAATTAAGTCCTTTACTTATTTTTGAAATGGGACTTTTACAATGAAACATTAATTCACTTAAGTGAATAAGATGAATTAGTGTAAAAGTACATTCTTAATGATGAATTAAAACATGGAGAGAGAAGAAAGAAGAGAGGGGGGATTGATTAATCTGATGAAGATGAAACCTCTTTTGATGAAGAACTTGCTGACTTAAAGCACTATGAGATATGGGAACATTCCATGGCATCGGACAAGTATCCAGAAACATTGTTATGAGATTTGCATTGTGATGGGAACATAATGATCTTTTATGTCCACAAGGCAGGAGTTAGGATATGTGGATCACTTCCTTACTCCTCTAGGCCTTCACAGTTCACCTTCATGACCAAAATTCAAATAAATGATGCTCAAACCCAATTGCGATTGTTTGTTACTAAAATAGGTCTTCATCTAGCATATGGAAGGATTGCCCCAAAAATGAAATTCATGTTCTATGGCTATCCATTGAACTCAAATGAGGTGATTTCACATACTTATTCTTTGATGTGTGAACACACTACAAAGTGTCGAATGGGTGTTTAAGAACAATTCTAAGTGAATTGCAACACATGGAATTCAAATGGTTGCCCATTCTTGTAAACATGGTACTCCAAATGAAAAGCATTCCCTTGTCCTTCCTGGCTCTAAAATCCTTCTTAAATGAAATCATCTTTAGGATATTCATATACCTTCTTGCCCATATGCTTCTCATAGGAATAGATGACTTCTTGATGGTACAAAAACGATGGTAATCACCTTACTAGCTCTTCCTAACTTGTTCCTTGAAGAGATTTTAACACAATGGCAAAGTTGGGACATGATGATCATCACCTTTCTCATTGAGCTTCACATTTCACCTTTGTGACAAAGGTTTGTTAGGAAATAAGGGATAAAATATGCGGAATAATCCCTCACAGAATCGCAACAGTAGAAACTAATATGCAGAAATTATTAGAGATCTCAAATAAAATTGTAGAATAAAATAACACAACACAAAAAGACAGTATTTAACGTGGTCCACCCAATTTGGGCTATGTCCACCAAGAATCACTTGCTTAGATTTTATTACAAGCCACTACTCTCCCAATACAATACCCAGATCCGTTTGGAGCTATGGTCAACAAACTCTACAAAATTCATAGCCAAATTCACAGCACATCTACAATGTTTTTCATTATACCCTACCATATGCATAAAACCATATAAGTAGGCAACTACTTAAGCAATTTTACAATACCGTGGGTATCAGAACCATGGGCCAAAACCAGCCCAAAAACTATGGGTCAAAAATCTCACCCATATGAGAAGAGCACGTTTCCCGATATGTCTGGTGTGTTTTTACGAGGCAAAAAAAAAATCGGGGGCTATGCCCCCAAACCCCAGCTACCGGGGGCTACCGCCCCTAGACCTCCGCTCGGGGCCTGGCCTAGCCCTGAACCCCGACGAGGATACATTAAAAGTGTACAATACTCTTAGTGTACAGTCTTCAACACTTTCACACATGAAAACAGGCTTCACAACCTAACAATCTCCCACTTGGAGACTAATTTTCCTCTGAGCAAGCTTCTCAACCCTTCACTAGTTTCTATGAAGACCAACCAAAGCTAAACACAGCTTCAGTTTTTCCCTTGTGACCATCTTGGTCATCATGTTTGTAGGATTATGACGGGTATGAATCTTCTCCAATTTCAACTTCTCTTCCTCCAAAGCTATCCTGATGAAATGGTACCTTAATTATATATGTTTTGTCCTAGAGTGGAAACCAAAGTTTTTAGCTAGGTGTATAGCACTCTGACTATCACTATGTAACTTTCCTTCCTCCTACTTATGCCCCAACTCCTCAAGTAAATGTTGTAACCAAATCATTTCCTTGCTTGCCTCTGTGGCAACAACATACTCAACCTCCATGGTTGACAAAGCCACCAACTTCTGTAGTCGTGAAATCTAGCTTACTGTTGTTTCACCTACAGTGTAAACATAACTTGTTGTGCTCCTCCTACTGTCTACATCTCCAGCCATATCTGAATCTACATAACCATACAAATTGGTGTTTGATCCACTTTACTGCCTGCCAATGATCTCTACCTTGATCACTCATAAATCTACTCACCGCTACCACTTCATGGGCAATATTAGTCCTAGTGCACACCATGGCATACATCAAATTACCAACCGCTGATGAGTAAGGTACCTTGGACATCTGGCTTCTCTCCTGCTTTGTCTTAGGACATTGTTCCTTTGATAACTTGAAGTGGCATGCCAAAGGAGTCCCAACCGGTTAATCATCCTGCATATTAAACCTCTCTGAGACCTTCTTAATGTACTCTTCCTAAGATAAATTCAGCTTCCATTCCTTCCTATCCCGAGATATCCTCATACCAAGGATTTGTTTGGCTGCACCCAAATCCTTCATAGCAAAGGATTCACTTAGTTGTTTCTTGAGTACTTTTGTTTCATGCATGTTTTTACCTGCAACCAACATGTCATCCACATACAGATACAAGATAATATAACTACCATCCTCAAATTTCTTTGTATACACGCAATGGTCATAATGACATCTAATATAACCTTGCTCCATCATGAAGCTATCAAATTTCTTATACCATTGACGTGGAGCTTGTTTCAAGCCATACAAGCTCTTCTTCAGTTTACACACCATCTCCTCTTTACCTTTGACCCCATAGCCCTCTGGTTGTTGCATATATAGTTCCTCCTCCAAATCACCATGGAGAAATGCAGTCTTTACATCAAGCTGTTCTAAGTGCGAGTCTTCTACTGTAACTATTCCTAGAACAGTTCTAATAGAAGTCATTTTTACTACAGGAGAAAAAAGCTCATCAAAATATGTACCCTTTTTTGTGTAAACCCCTTGACCACCAACCGAGCATTGTATCTTTTCTTGCCTCCTTCCTCTTTGACTCTGAACACCCACTTGTTCTATAATGCTCTTTTGCCTTCGGGTAGCTTCACCAAATCCCATGTCTAGTTCTCCATGACAGCGTGATGCTCCTCATCCATGGCTTGCTCCCACTTCTTCCTGACATCTACATGCATTGCTTCATCAAATCTCTCTGGCTCTCCACTATCAATGAGTAATAAATAATAAAGAGAAGGAGAAAAACGTTCAGGTTCTCTTCTTACCCTAGAAGACCTCCTCAATATAGGAGTTTGGGGTTCCTGTTGAGGGGGTTCTTGAACTGATTCATGTGTCACTTTCCCATCCGGAAGATCCTTTACCGCTGCATATTTTTTCTTGGATTCTTCCCTTTTTTCCTACAACTGCTGCTTATACATGACTTTCTCATTAAAGACCACATCCCTAGATCGAACAATTTTCTTGTCCTTAATACTCCAACATTTATATCCAAAGTCATCACCACCATAACCAATGAAAGTACATTTTTCTAATTTAGCCTCTAGCTTGGTCCTATCATCCTTATCTATATGAACAAACACCTCACATCCAAAGACTCTAAGAAATGAATAATCAACTTTCTTACCATACCAAGCCTCCTCAGGTATGCCTCCATCCAAGGCACTTGAAGGTCCTCTGTTTATCAAGTACACAGTTGTGCTCACCGCTTCTACCCAAAAAGAAAGAGGCAGTCCTGCATATAACCTCATGCTCCTAGCACGTTCCATTATTGTTTTGTTCATCCTTTCTGATACCCCATTCTGCTGCAGAGTTCCTGGAACCGTCTTTTACCTGCGGATTCTATTCTTAGAACAGTAATCATCAAATTCATTGTTGCAATACTCCCCTCCATTATCTGACCTGGGACATTTTAGCTTAAGACCTATTTCATTCTCTACTAAGGCTTTCCATTTAACAAAAGTTTCAAATACATCATATTTGTTTCTAATACAATAAACCCAAACTTTCCTTGTTGCATCATCAATAAAAGTAACATAATAACTTGAACCCCGAAGAGATGATACTTGAGCTGGCCCCCACACATCAAAATACACCAGCTCTAACTTACTCTCTTTCTTTGTAGGTCCAACCTTGAGAAACCTTACTCGCTTTTGTTTCCCATATATGCAGTCCTCATAGAACTCCAAACATGTTTCTGTATATCCGGGTAAATCTTTCTTTATGATCTCCATGTCTTTATGGCTCATATGACCGAGCCTATAGTGCCACAATGTTGTATCTACTTCTGAAGCCACAAGATTACAAACATTAGTGTTATAAGTGGTTAAATACAAGGTTCCAACCTTCTTACCTCTTGCCACCACAAGAGCACCCTTGGTAACCTTCCAAGAGTCCGTTGTAAATATCACAGTACAACCATCACTTCTCAACTACCCTGCCGATATCAAATTTCAGCTTAATATAGGCACATGTCTGACATCCTTCAATAACCAAGTATTCCCATTCTGCATCTTAACCTTAACAGAACATTTTCTAACTATGTTGCAAGGCTCATCATCACCAAGAAAAACATGCCCAAAATCTCCTTGAACATAATCAACAAAATAATGCCTATGTGGAGAAGCATGAAAAGAAGCCCCCGAATCTAAAACCCAAGATTTAGTAATATTGTGCAAAGAAATAATCAAAGCATCATAACATACATTACACGTTGCCACATTTGTCTCCTTGTTTTCTTCCTGTTGTTTCTTCTTATCCCGAAGTTCCCAATAGTCCTTCTTTGCATGCCCAGGCTTTCCACAATTCCAGCATACAATCTTGTTCTTGGATTTTGACCTTTCCCGATCTTTTGATTTTCCATGGTTTCCTCTATTCTTTTGTCTCCCTCTAGTTTCCACTGTCAAAGCATTCCCTGAAGTAGAAGATTCCCCATAGCTTTTTCTTCACATTTCCTCACTTAGAATCACCCCTACAACATCCTCAAACTTCAACTTCGAGTTAGCTGGAACCGAGTTACTTATCGCCATTTCCAAGCTATTCCAACTCTCAGGCAAAGAGCACAGGAATTAATAAAGCCCTAACTTCTTCATCAAATTCTATTGTAACTGAAGCTAGCATATTCACAACCATATTGAAATAATTTAAATGATCTGCTACTGAACTATTCTCAGACATCTTCATATTAAACAACTTTTTCATTAAAAATATCTTGTTAGAGGCAGAGGGTTTTTCATACAACTTCTCTAATGCATCCATTAGATCTTTTGTAGTCTTTTCCTTTGAAACATTAAATAATACCAAAGATGCAAGACACAGTCAGATTGTGCCAAGTGCCTTCCTATCCAGCAAATCACATTCCGCATCTGTCATGCTTGAGGGTTTGTTCACCTTCTCAGACAACGAAGTATAAAGATCCTTCTAATAAAGGTAATCTTCCATCTGCATCTTCCAAAAACTGAAATTCTACCCATTGAATTTATCAACCCTAGATCTTCCATCTTCTACCATAGCTCCCACTCAAGATAAAACTTTCCCTGCGATTCAACACTTCAGCAAACCAAACCAGGCTCCAATACCAATTGTTAGGAAATAAGAGATAAAATATGCGGAATAATCCCTCACAAAATTGCAACAGTAGAAACTAATATGCAAAAATTATTATAGATCTCAAATAAAATTGCAGAATGAAATAACACAACATAAAGAGACAGTATTTAACATGGTTCACCCAATTTGGGCTACGTCCACCAAGAATCACTTGCTCATATTTTATTACAAGCCACCACTCTCTCAATACAATACCCAAATCCGTTTGGAGCTACGCTCAACAAACTCTATAGAATTCACAGCCAAATTCAAAGCACATCTACAATGTTTTTCATTATACCCTACCATATGCATAAAACCATATAAGTAGGAAACTGCTTTAACAGTTTTACAATACCGTGGGTATCAGAACCATGGGCTAAAACCAGCCCAAAAACCTATGGGTCAAAAATCTCACCCATATGAGAAGAGCACATTTCCCGATACATGAAAAGTGTACAGTACTCTTAGTGTACAGTCTTCAACACTTTCACACATGAAAACAAGCTCCACAACCTAATAAGGTTTCACCTGAGTGGAAATATACTTAGGATAGTTTGACACCCTTTTTCTCAAATTCTCCTCATGGAAATAGGTTTGCTCCTCCAAATAGAAGGATTGATCTCTAAATGAAACTTGAAGGAATGTCTAAGAATGAGTTCCATGTTCCTGACCTCCAAACTGCATTGAAACATTACAAATTCCACCTCCTTGACTTGCAATATGTGAGCACACTACAAAGCATTAGCTAAGTGTTTCAAAGCACTTTGATGAGATATGCATTGTTCGTGAGTTTGAAATGACTGCCAACATCACTCATGGTGATTCTCTCTTATCATGCTTTTGATGACCATTTCCTTGATGACTTGAGTTTCAATGAAATTTGGTAAAAAAAAAAAACCTTTAATAGATTATGCTATTTTAAATCTACAAAAAAAATTGAACATTTATATTATGTGGAAAGTGGTTTTACATGGTATTTGAATTAAGTGGTTTTCCATACAAACAAATTTAAGCTAAACCATTTCTTGAGAACTAAGTCATGTAATTTTCCCACTTATGTAGCATATTGACTACTTTTAAAATAAATAAAAAAGTGGGAAAGTGACATATGTTAGCCCTTTATATCTACCCTCGCCACTATGGGCATGTGCACCACCAAGTTAAAAGCATGTATACAAATATTGGCCATGTTGTGCCTTGTGTGAGCCCAATAAAAATGGCATGTTGGTAGTGACAGCAAATCCAACTTATTTGAGATGTGTCAGTGATTGTGATTAGATTCCATGGTGAAAGATGGCAGCACAAAAGTTATACACAACAATAGAGGTGAACTGGAGTACGACGTGTTGCTGGGAAGATCAAAGCTTGCAACACTTCAAATAACAAAACGCATATCACCAATGCTTCAATAAAAAAATTATATTGTAGCAACACAAAAAAGTTCAAAATTATGTGGCCAAAAGCTTTAAATACTAAGTAATGGTTGTGAGAATTCATGCTCTAATACCATATTGCAGAAGTGCAATCTTCTCATTCAAGATCACTTTTTTGAATCAATCCACAATGACAAGCTAGACCATTAGACGCAACAAGATTATGCACAACATTAAATATATTGCTTGTATGTCTCTCACTCATGTGATATGACATAATAGGCACCTTGGAATCAATAACCAAGATGAGTTTGTTACATAATTGTAAGTGGTTGGAGGGAAATGGCTAATTATACAAAAGTGAATAAAATATTTTGTGCACAATATTAAGCTACCACAAATATCTCTCCAACTAATAACTTGATGTAATTTGAGCTTAACCCTATTTTTAATGTGAACCTGGACAAAACAAATATTATTAGCTAAAGACAACTACTGGCCTTGTGTGAACACACCAACATTAAGTCTTACACAAACTAAACAATTGCAAAGACAACCAATTAGATGTCAAGTATGTATATACATCTTTAAATTCCAAACAAACTCTATGAGTTTGTTTTGATCGATTCCATATCAAGTCTACACACAGTAAACAATGGCCATGATTGTGTTGTGGTGGTTGACAAGTTATTGAAGATGGAAATTCTAACACCCTATAAGAGATGTATTATTACAAAGGATAGTGCGAAACATTTCTTATGGCGTGTGTTTGTTCGTGAGATTCGATAGAGAGCCAAATCACTCATCAAATATTACGAATAACTATGAATATGTGTTTCTTTGACTATCAAATGTATTGTTCAATTGATTAGACTGTTGTAATTTATTAGAACCAATATGACAATTAACAACAATCAACCACATATCAATTTAACAATGGCTAAGAGAATCAAACCTCGGTGAGGTCTTCATATTAAAACATTATTTTGAATTTCAAATCTCCATGTCAATCAAGACAACAACGTTATTTTTTATTTAATACTACAATTGTAAAGATTACGAAGTTTTACAACTCTTCAAAATCCAATATCAATACTAATAAAATATTGATAGAAGAAAAACATACATGATTAAAGCCTCGTAGAGCGAAACCCCCTTAATTACCAATTATTAAAAGAATAGCGTTAACTAAAACACTTTTTAAAATACCTTCAAAATATATATGCCAACATTAAAGGCTGAACTAAATTTAAAAAACAAATATTTTTTACAGAAATTGTTTTTGATTAACTGGTGTACATGGCGAACTAGTGACCCGGCCCAACCTTTTCACTAAATATATTATCAAGCCTATTACATCATATTACAATTACCACTCAAACTAGTTGGAGAACCCCTAGATAACAAATTCGAACATTAAGGTTTGGCACCACTCACCCACAACCAAGGTGAATAGTCACATTTGAAAGGACAATTCTTTCATCTTCCATAAAGGTTTTTCTCTTTTTATGCCATTATATGATTTTATTATATATAAGGTTTGAATAACAAGACGAGAAAAGCAAGAGCAGCAATGCTGCTAAGTACTGCCCCAGCGGTAGTAAAAGTGAATTGATCAATGTTTCATATGTAGAGAGAATTGTGATTCTAATGGGCTGTGGAATTATGCATTCAATATCGCAATGGTCTAACTAATCCAAATTTTGGCGGAATGTTTCCTTTTAACTTATTATCACCAACATTTAGTATGTAGAGAGAACTGCAATTCTGTAGATTTGGAGGCAGATTTCCAGTAATAGAGTTCCCTTAGAGATCCAACACTTGCACTTTGAATAGTCTGATAATGCTTAAAGGAAATTCTCCGATGAAGTTGTTGGTAGACAAGTTAAGAATTTGAAGTTGCGTTGTATTTACAACTTGTAGAGTTATATATCCATTAAGCAAATGCTGAGACAAATCTAAGGATAGCAGTTGTACAGGCCTGTGGCAACTTAGAAGCTTTGAAACAGGGCAAATAGGTTTATTCTCAGATCATTATGATCAGGTGTCTAATAGATATTATCTCAAGTAACATTCTTATTGAGATGTACTCTAAAGGCCACTCTATTGATGATGCATGCAAAGTGTTCGACAAAATGTCTCGATGGGTTATAATATCGTGAAATACCATGCTTGCAGGATGTACACAGAGCAGATATCAGGAAGATATTCTTGAATTTTTTCAACGGATGTAAAGAGAAGACATAAAATTGAATCAATTTGCATTCTCCAACGTCATGAGGGCATGTGCTGGCGATGCAGCTTTGGAGTAGGGAAAGAAAGTTCATTCCAACATTTTTTTTTGTAAAACAAAATATCATATTTCTTGAAAAATACATATTTAAAACAAAATATAAGATTCCTTGTGCATGCAAGTAAATCATTTTAACAAAACATATGCATCTAAGTTGATAACATGCTCTGTATAAAGCCCTTTTTGTCATTTCTCCAGAAGAGAAAATAACATTAAATAAAAGAGTTCAAACAAAACAAATGTACTTCATCTGTCTGTCCTGGACCCCGTTAGTTTCCATCGTGAATATGAGGAACTTGAAAATGTATACTCATTCTGAGATGAGGAACCCGTATTGATTTGGGGTGCATGATACTTATTTTCTTCAGTTTTGGGGTCCCAAGTCGATGGCCCACCTGTTCCGATTTCTACATGTCTCAAGTTCTGAAGGAACATGTGATCGTTTCCCATGGATGGTCTTTCCCTCGTCTTCTGGTGACTTTTAAAGCTTAAAATAGGACGCCCATCAAGGGTCTACAAGTTTGGAAGTAATTCTTTGATCTTATACTGATACTCTATGTCTTCAGATTGAGGTTTTTCAGTTCATGTAGAACACCAATAACCTGTATTTCTGACAAAAGGCGGATATAATTATGTCTCAAGTCCAGGATTTGAAGCTTTCCATTCTGCTCCAATTCCATCGGGAAATTCACTAGCCGATTGTAAGAAAGACGAAGGGTTTTTAGAGCTACACAACACTTGAGTGATGATCCAATAGTTTGGAATCGGAAATGAGACAGAGATAGTTTTTGATTGATGATAATCTTTTCCAGTGATGATATCTTTTACAGTGACTTGCCCAAGTTTTGAATGGGATTATGCGAGAGCACAAGAGTGTTGAGATTAACAAGTCGATCCAACCTGCAATTCGAATCTATCTCATTATCAGTCAAGATGACATCCCGAAGGTCCACAAGAGAAGCAACCTCATCCATCGATGTAAGTTCATTATGATTCCCATATAGTACAATGAGCTTGGAAAGACTTTCAATTCCTTTTAAAGTATGAAGACAGTTTCCTGCAACTGAAAGCCATTTCAGGTCTGTACATAATGCAAGTCCCTTGAGGGAAGACAAGTTGTTATTGCTGAGGTCAAGGCGTGACAATTTCTCGCAGGCATCGAGCCCTATAATCTTTGTAAAGCCCCATTTGAGGAAGGAGAGAGTTGTGATGGTGGCCAAGTCCTTGTCGGGATGTTGAGCTGGAATCAATGAAAGGGTTAGTCGTTGGGTTACCCCCATGACTTTGCACACAACTATCAGAACTGAGTTTGACCATGGCATTATGCATCCAAAGGCAGTCACAGATATTTTTAATTTGTTAAAATGATTTTTAAATGTAAAAAGTAAATAACAAAATTAATGCCATCATAAATGCTATGACATCATAAATATTAATGACATCATGTTTTCCTTGAAATTGCTTAAGGCTGTAATAACATGTTAATTTTTAGGCCAATCACATTAAAGATAAATACACCTTTATAATTATTTTGCTAAAAAAATGTACAAGTTTATTAATATTTATTAATGTGGAGAGTATATATTTTGTTAATGAAATTAATAATCATGTTTGATTAGTTGAAAAGTATAAACAATAACAACATGTTAAGCAATTGTGAAACCTATAGTGATATTGCCTTGGGCAGTACTAAAAAGGTAGGCACCACTTCATCTCGTTTGAGAGAATGCCATATACATAATGAGCATTATAATAAAACTATTATTAGAATCATGTTGTCCCCCAAATATCTCTTTAAGATTCGAATCAAAGTTCAAGTTTACCCTGTGCACCAAATAATAGGATACCCATACCCTCAACAACATTTACCAAGAAAACTCCTCTCAATCATTATAACATCAAATATCCCAAGAAATATTTATATAGAAAGATATTATAATAAAATAATTACCATTTACTCATTTGTTACTTTGCACATATAGAACCATTGTTGTCAACAAATAAGAGACTAGGAAATAAAATGGCAATTTATCATACATGATTCAAAAAGGTTTCGCATCATACTCCCTATTTAGGAGGAAGAGAATTCTAATATTCTTATTTTCATAATTGAAATGAAAAACAAAACCATATGTCAGAGCATTCGATTTTCTATATAAACATTACAAATGAGTGATTGCTTAGAAGATAAAATCAACGAAAGTGCAGCCAAGATTAACTTTGAACCCTAGTAGAATATAAATTTTGAAGAATATCTAACTCAAAATTAATATTTTGCACTAAAAAGATGGCATTGGAAAGATTTCTAGCATCGAAATGTATGGTACTTTTGCACCAAAAAGATGGCATTTTAAAGTTTTCTAGTATTTGATTGTATGAGATTTCGTCATCCTATAATCAATACAAACCTTGCGAGTCTGGACACAAATAAAGGAAAAATACTAATTTGTAATATAGAACAAATTTTTAAATTATGCAATCACAAGTTGTAGTTATGTATGGCAATAAAGATAAAGAAAATGAGTCATAAATAACACATAAGGAGATTTGTCGAAAGGCAAAGATTCCTGTTTGTATTAGATATACTAGCAATCGTACGTGAAATGTGTGATGGAAATGCCAAAGGGGATGTATCGAAGAAGTTAAACTTGAGGGAGTAAAACATCGAAAGAGTAAGAGGGACAACGAAGTAGGAATTTTAGGGAGGAAAAGTTCAAAGTGGGTAAAGTGTTAGAGGAAGCTATGTGAATTTTTTCTTTCTTGCGACCAAGCACATTTGATCCGTGTGTTATTTTTGTCAATCAATTTAAGGAAGGTGGTGTGGTGTGCAAGTCGTAGAGGCAATGTACTTTGGAGATATGTCAAAAAGTAAGGTGTAATCAATGAATACATGCAAGGTAAACTCAAATATATGTGAATATCCCAGAAGTATTATATTTGATTTTACTATATATAAGATTTGAATAACAAGACGATAAAAAAAAGGTAGGCACCACTTCATCTCATTTGAGAGAATGCAATATACATAATGAGCATTATAATAAAACTATTATTAGAATCATGTTGTCCCCCAAATATCTCTTTAAGATTTGAATCACTCAACAAAATTTACCAAGAAAACTCTTCTCAATCATTATAACATCAAATATCCCAAGAAATATTTATATAGAAAGATATTATAATGAAATAATTACCATTTACTCATTTGTTACTTTGCACATATAGAACCATTGTTGTCAACAAATAAGAGACTAGGAAATAAAATGGCAATTTATCATACATGATTCAAAAAGGTCTCGCATTATACTCCCTATTTAGGAGGAAGAGAATTCTAATATTCTTATTTTCATAATTGAAATGAAACAAAACCATATGTCGTAGTATTCGATTTTCTATATAAACATTACAAATGAGTGATTGCTTAGAAGATAAAATCAACGAAAGTGCAGCCAAGATTAACTTTGAACCCCAGTAGGATATAAATTTTGAAGAATATCTAACTCGAAATTAATATTTTGCACTAAAAAGATTGCATTTGAAAGATTTCTAGCATCGATATGTATGGTACTTTTGCACCAAAAAGATGGCATTTTAAAGTTTTCTAGTATTTGATTGTATGAGATTTCGTCATCCTATAATGAATACAAACCTTGTGAGTATGGACACAAATAAAGGAAAAATACTAATTTGTAATATAGAACAAATTTTTAAATTATGCAATCACAAGTTGTAGTTATGGCAATAAAGATAAAGAAAATGAGTCATAAATAACACATAAGGAGATTTGTCGAAAGGCAAAGATTCTTGTTTGTATTAGATATACTAGCAATTGTACGTGAAATGTCTGATGGAAATGCAAAAGGGGGTGTATCGAAGAAGTTAAACTTGAGGGAGTAAAACATCGAAAGAGTAAGAGGGACAACAAAGTAGGAATTTTAGGGAGGAAAAGTTCAAAGCGGGTAGAGTGTTAGAGGAAGCTATGTGAAATTTTTCTTTCTTACGACCAAGCACATTTGATCCGTGTGTTATTTTTGTCAATCATTTTAAGGAAGGTGGTGTGGTGTGCAAGTCACAGAGGCAATGTACTTTGGAGATATGTCAAAAAGTAAGGTGTAATCAATGAATACATGCAAGGCAAACTCACATATATGTGAATATCCCAGAGGTATTATATTTGATTTAAGCACAAAGCCAAACAAAGCATAGGGGATGACAAGGTATTCACTTTAGAGAGCTACGAGGAAGAGAACGAGTCAAGAAAGATAAAAAAAGGTACATTCCAAGGTGGAAGAAAAAAACATGGGACCCTTTTGTGGTACCTTCTACCCTAATCGTAAGCTCTCTAAAAACACTTACGAGAGACCCTTGATAATGACTGCTTAGTCTGGTGGAGGACATTAACATGTATCGGTTGTGGGCATTTAAATAACAATGGTTGTTCCCATTTCTAACATGATTTTGGCCAAGCACACACTTTCATGCACTCTTATTTAACTTTCGTACGACACATGTATTGTAAATTTCACAGCTTAATGATTTTGCCAAGGGGAACATTTATTTGTTTCCTTAAGTTGGGTGTTTAGCAGACAATGAGTAAATAACACATGAACTAAGATGATGTAAATTGGTGTAGTGGTAGGCCCTACCACCTGTGACTTGTTTTTCCTTAAAAACATTGGATGCGAGCTTGTCTCTGTGATAGATGGTCAAGGCCCATGACTTTGATAAGATTTGGTGGAGCCCAAGAGAACCAAGTTCATATGGTTGGTATTGATATGGCCATACATCAACTACCAAAGAAAGCGAAACTTTCTGACATATGTCCTTACAAGAATTTGTTTGCATCAATCTAGTTTTGTAAAATGACTATCAACTTAATTATTTATTAAGATTACAAAATCAACAACTAGAAACAAATCAATCGGCATTTTTATTGACGCTATGGATGTCTAGGCCCTTGAGTTGTTACTCATACACGATGTATATTTCATGTTTTTACTTGTGTTTACATTTTTTACCATCCATGCTTACATTATTAAATCACATAAAAACGTAACTGTAGCAATCCTAAGCAATTGCAAATTCAAAATAATTAGAGTTTTTCAAGTTTGTGGCTATCAAGAGAGATGTAATGTTTGATAGAAACTACATTAAATAAACGATGTGGCGATGATAAAAAAAAGTGACACTTGGTGCATATGTGACTTGTCAGAAGAAAACCAAGGATTACATATGTTCCCTCCAATAGACTCCTTAACCAGTAAATTCTCCTTCCTCAATCCCCTTCTTCATCATGACTCTTCCCCCACCCAATGTTTCACCTTAATCCTTCAACGTTAACTTTTTCAACACCTCCCTATTGGCATCTCTAGTGCGCACTGCCTCCCTATTGTCGTCTCTTATGCACCAATCGAATGCAATTGCTAGTTACAACGAATAATTAGACTTACCTTTCCCATCATGGTACATTGGAGCAAAACATGTTTACTTGGCATGAAATCCTTGTTGAATAAGCTTACATCATAAACCATCATTTTCTAAATTGAAAAAGAATACCCAAAGTAAGGAAATTTTATTTTTATTTTCTTCAAAGGCCTTTTTGGTGTGTAGGTGAACATCAACAATAATATGCTATAGTGGGGCCATTCATTGTAATATTTTGGGCACGAGAGATGATGTTTGAACTTACACAACATGACAATGGCGATTGGATGTCATTTAATTTGTTGGATAAGACGAAGACATGAATGGAAACCTAGAAAGAAAAAGGAGGGAAGTTTAAAACATGCTCTACCAACTCAGCCAACAGTGTTCCTGCTATGTCATGCCTCCTCGTCTCTTCACAGGGCACAGAGATCAAGGTAGTCTAGACATTGGTGATGGCACTAGTTCATACAGACTGTTCAAACTACACAACACAATATACTAAGATATCGTTGATAAAGAGGTCAAAATTAGAAAGCTTCAATCTTATTTAGAACGTCGAATAAATAAATAAAAATTTAAATCAATTTTATTACTAAATTAAATTTGAAAGCCGGAATATATATTGTATGAATATTGATATTTAGTTAGCGCAAAGTAAAACTTGCCAAAAAAAATCAATAAAAGTTAATCTCTGGTCTACTCAATTTAGTAATGTCGCAGATAATGTGGGACTGGGCACATGTGAGAATTTTAAAACAATAGGTCTCGCCTCAATAGTGAATGTCAACAAGATTTATGTTCAACTATGGCGAACAAGATGTCAAGGCCTACCAAAGTTGTTGTCTGCCTAAATTTAGAGGTAGTTGTTTTAACTTTTCAAAATCCAAAGCCGTCGCCAAATAAAGAGTCATGTGATGTTATGAATTCAACATATGAGGTTCTACTAAAATACCATGTGTGGTTATATGGCAGTCTGAAAACCAATCAAAATTTGATTATAGATAAAATAGTAATATGGCGTTGACACTGCCATCTATACGGTGGTTGTCAGATTTACCAAAGCTTAATCCATTATAGTCTCATTGGGAACATGTCTTCGACGTAATAATACAAAGGAACCCCCCCCCCCTCTCTTTCAATATGGTTACTCGCCACACCCAGGCTCTCCAAATCTCTAGGGAGGATGAGGATTGCTCCCTCTACACTCTATTACAGTGGTGTTTTGGTCACCCATGAGCAAACGGAGGGGAGGTCGGTGGGGTCGCTCCCCTCCCCTCCCCTCCCTTCCATAGATCTTAGTGTTCAAGGGGAGGGGAACAAAGGCAACTTGCACATAATGTAGTAATAAATTCAAAACTTAAAAGTATTGTTTATAAAGATTGTAAAGGATAAAAAATATTAAATTCAGTGTATGTTTAAAATGTTTGGTAAGGTTGTGTCACATCATTTTCACATTAAGACTAACCCTATTCTTGTGATATCAATAATAATCCATTGATATAGTTATTCTTGCTATCATATTTCAATTGGGTCAAAAGTTATTCTTTATTTAATGGTGATTCATTAGATTGATCAAATAAATTAATTATGTGGAAGGCGTTCCAAGTGGGAGTGAGTCAGGGTGCATCTAACACAAAATAAATCACAAGCATTGATCTGCATGGACGTCGATATAAATGATCTTGGCCGTTTGTTCCCTGACATTTTTCATCCCCTACCAACTTTGACATGGCGCAAATGTCAACCATAAGCTCTGCAAGCTGGTGAATATTTTGAAATATAATACAAATTGCGGCTTACAAATACTGACATCTCAGATATCAGACGTCTCTTGTAGTCTTGGTCGTTGAAGTACGATAGTTTCACAACCTTCCACGTGGCTCTGTTTTAACTGTGTTCGAACCACATTATTGCTTGTAACAGAGGTAATTTTTTGGTAGGCATGATGGAAAAAGTGGTGGAATGTGCATTTTATTTTTTAATTTTACATTTTGTTGAGTTGTGGAACTCAATTACTTCAGTTTCGCATGCAATGGAAACTCGCTGGAAAATATAATAACCGTCATTGGCTGAGGGGGGACCGGCAGTAGTCAGGTATGACCGGCATTGGTCAGGCAAGGAAGGAACCGGCAGCGGTTAAGTCTAACCGGCAGCGGTTACCTGTGCGATGATGTTTTCATTAACTCTCGGAAATTATATCTATTTTTAACATAAAAGTATATTTATTGATTGTAATTACATGGCTAAGTGTCTTAAATCTATAAACGACTATATACGCATAAAAGCTAGAGTTTGGAAGGATTAACAAGAATTAGAAAGAACTTGCAAAAGTTGGTGAGAGAGAGAATTCTTGGTGATGAAGCAAAAGCTTGAGAGAAGGAAAGTATTGTACATCTAAGAAGTGTGGTAGATTGTAAATCTTTATTGTATATCTTGTCAAAGCTTTGGATAGTAGATTGGCTTGTTTCTTGGTGGACATAGCCCACACTTTGTGAACCACGTTAAATCTGGAATTGATTTATGTCTCTTATTTTGTATATTTCTACTGGTAGAATATCCACTTTTATTTACATGTATGCTTAGATCTGATATATTGTCTGTACAACCAATGTGCTAACCCCAACACATTTCAACATGTTTGTTGTCAAAAAAAACATTGTTAAACGAAGTCCTTTAAAATCCTGTCAACTGAAGTCAAATAATTATTTTTAAAAATTATGTAGGAGTGTTTCCAACTTGGGATGGTTTTTGATTTTTTTTGGTTTGTCAGGTGTCGTCATGAACGAAATAGCATTTCAATTTAAGTGCCATTAAGAAATAGGTTTGCAGCAAACCAACAATGTAAGATTTAAGCTCACTTTTCCTCATTGTGCAAATTGTTTGGGCTTAGGAAAGTTGGAATACTCAACTTGTAACATCCTCAACCATATTCTTGATTTTCTTATTCTTCTTAATTCAATGCTTGTTCTGCTTAGTCTAAACAATTGCTTTTAATCGTAGCCATGCGAGAACAAGTATGCAAACGCCTTTTCTATCTTCATTATTGTATTGTTGCCATAGAAGAATTTTTAATAATATTGTTTCAAATAAGTTACCAAAGGATCTTCTTGAGATAAAATGGGGCCTATTAAGCCATTCATATTTAGTATTTACAGACCAAGAATGCTTTTTTGAACCAATGGAATGTGTACCTATGATTATAACATAAAGCTATTTTCTTTGTCAATGTTTTTTTTTTCAGATATAAAAGTTTTTTAACACTTGTTTCTAATCATGTAATTACAGTTCGAAACCACTAAATTAGATTTTCAAAGAAAGCCTCTTTCAGACACCCAAAAAAAGTTATTCAAGGTATCTTTAGAATCCTGATTTTGACTACGTAAATTATTTAATGTTTTCATTTTTCCCGCAAAAACTGAACTAAAATACTAAATAATATTTTTTCAAAAGAGCTTAAATCCGCATAGCTTTTCTTAAAATTGTGTGTGAATTTGTCAAGTTTTAGACACATTTTTTGGGGTTTCATTCTTTAGAACAATTTTTTTCCTGAGTTTAGTGTTATTTTTTGTGACATTTTCAACCCAAATATGTACTAATTGGTAAGAAACTAATCTATGGTAGAATATTTGGAAGAAAGAAGACCAAACAACAAAAGAGAGACGATGTACACAAGCCTTTTGGCATTAATATTATATGTTGGTTTTTTCCTTTTCATGGGTTCCTTCTAACTGATTTCAGCTTGTTTTCTATTGATGGCAGACACTCCAATCCTTGATAAACAAATTTATGACACTTACCAAACATTCTATTTATTTAAGTGTCATAGTATTTGTATTTAAGGTTTTCCTCTTGTGGGTATTATTGAAGCATGAGAGGAAAAAAATGCTCCAATTATAATAAATGCATGTTTTTTTGTTTTAATGTTTTTTTGTTGTGTCATTCAAATAATGGGATAGTTTTAATAGCATAAACTTTTTAGTTTTAGATATTATAATCCGAAGTTAAAATATCATGTTTTCAAAATCAAATGGTTCTTATAATAGTATTGTACTTCTATTTGAAAAATTAAAATTCAAGCTTACATGTTTTCTTATTGCTATGATTTATAGTTACTTTTTAGTGGGAGGAGAAAAACAAGTTTACACTAGATCTTTGCAATATGTAGACTATGAAAATGTGGGCACACAGTTCTCCGATAGTATATATTATGTTATTTGTCTTTCAGTTGGGTGCTCTTCTCCTTATGAATTGAAACACGTAGCCATATTAACCTCCCATCAATTCACATTTGTTAGTTTGTTGCCATTGTGTGCACAAGGAATTTGTTTCAGACTTGTACATTGCACATAACACTTGATTGGTTTATTAGTAAGGATTCCTCCTTATAAATGAGACCAATTTGCTCTAGCATACCCTAAAAATCATATGGAGCCTCGGACTAAAAAAATGCTACCAGGCAGATGAAATTTACCTCTCGCTCATATGACCAGTAAAAGGAGGAGCTCAATTATTGATGTTTGTCTACACATACCTTGTTTTCTTACAATTAATCAAGATTTAAACAGAAAAATAGGGGCTACAAAGAGTTACAACAAGCAAGCATAGGGTTGGGTTTTGACCTTGGAACGTATTGGATTTTCCTCAATATTTTTATCACCAACCTACACACATTGCACGACACTCTTTCATGGTTTTATTAGTAAAAATATCTCCTTGTAAATCAGAGAGAAATTTGGTCTTTACAACATTACAAATCATACAAAGCCTCAGTTTAAAATTGTGTCAGACAATCTACTTCCCACTCATATGACCAACCAATGGAGGAGCTTAATTATCAATTATTGTCTGCACATTGACTGTTTTCCTGAAATTAATCAAGCTTAAAATTGAGTTTCATTTCGAATTTGGAACCTATTGGATTTTCCCCAATTTTTATTTTGGCCACTTGAAGTGCACCTTGCACTCATGTGAATAAACAAGATTGAGACTACAAAGTAGAGCAGATATAGTAGATATTAATCAAGTGAGAACCATCTTAACCGTGGAATAGGTGTGGGACATTCAGGTATTTAATTTACAGATTATTATTTCTAGCTTTCCATTCATGTATGTGTCTTATCT
This sequence comes from Taxus chinensis, assembly GCA_019776745.2. Taxonomy (NCBI): domain Eukaryota; kingdom Viridiplantae; phylum Streptophyta; class Pinopsida; order Cupressales; family Taxaceae; genus Taxus; species Taxus chinensis. The sequence continues at coordinate 57,019,860 of CM034156.1, read as the reverse complement.
ACCACATTAAACATCATCCAATCAATGATTTTGATATTGTAAAAAAGGAGGGCTACAAAGTGCTAGAACTAGCAAGCATGGGGTTGGGATTCGAACTTGGAGCCTATAGGATTTTCCCCAATTTTTTTATGATCGGCATGTGCACAATGAATCTATTATAGACGTGTATTACATGATAAACTTTGATGGTTTTATTAGTAAAAAGCTCCCCTTGTAAATCAAAGAGAAATTTGGTCTTGACAACGTTAAAAATCACACAGTCTCAGTTGAAAACTTTTGATGCAACATATATTCTACTTCACACTTATATGACCAGCCAATGAAGGAGCTCAATTATCGACGATGGTTTGTGCATTAACTATTTTCCTAAAATTACTCATGCTTAAAATTAAAAGGGGGGTCTACAAAGTGCTACAACAAAGCAAGTATTGGGTTTGATTTAGAACTTAGAACCTATTGTCATGAGTTTTTGCAAGGGCAAAATTCGCACCTAAAAGCATGACAACCATACCCTACAGTAAAAAATTTTGCTTAAAGGTCATCTCGAGCTCTCCTCCAGATCACCCTAATCTTGTGTCAACCCTATCTTGTTGTTCCGAGCAGTCCAATGTGTCGTGTCAGCGTGTCCATAAGTAATTTATGAAAAGTAAGTGCACCCAGGTACTCCTAGGATAGAATTCATCAAGACAGGGTCTTTGACAAGCTTTAGGAAAGGCTATTCTCTAGTCTTCTTTACGTTGGTAGACATCCCCTCGGAGCGCAACGAACAACTAAACTCGTCATAGAGGTGAAACAGAGAGCTAAGAATGGTGTGCAGTTGGTTTTGGAAGAATCTAGGAAGTTTCAAAAGTTTTGGAGCAATTTCAACAAAAGTGGGTCTTGGAGGCTTGAGTAGTACATAGTGCAAAAACAACTCCTAAGCTTCGAGAAGCGCTTCCAGGAGCTCCGTAAGGAGTTGGGAGCCAAACAAAATATCGTCCAAAAGCTAATTCATATCCCTAGAGGATGGTGGTCTCATTTTTTCACAACACTCAGGCGGTTCTGTCCACAACATGTTTTCACCATGCACAACATTCGATCCCGGAAGAAAAAACCTATTTTTCAAGGGGTTGTAGGCATAATCAAGGTATGAGACCATCACCATTGTGTTCAGAAGGCCATTTGCATGCAAATTAATATACAGAAGCATCAAAAAACTCATCCAAAAACTCAAGTTACAGCTTCGACAAGTTGCTCCACAAGGTAAAGGAATTAGTCAATTTTTGGTGAAAAAATGGACCAATTAGAAGGTGGCGCTTTTTGTGCACCAACCGTCCCAAACGTTTGGAACGATTGGGACAAAAAAGTTTGCCCAACCTCATTTTAGGCCCCTGGACCCTCATATGACCTCCGTCGAGCCTAACTAAGCTAGTTTGGCCCCCATGCATTGATTTTGAGCCCCTAGCTCCATCCATTCATGTTGCACCACGTGGCCCAATGGGAAAGGGGCACACTTTTGTGCTCCAACCGTCCCAAACATTTAGGACAGTTGGGACAAGAAAGTGTGCTCCTGGCCAAGTTATGAAAAATTACAAATTTTTAATTCCAAGTGTTGCTTTTGACTACTTCTGCTTCTTCTTGCACACACACAAGAAAACCCTCGCTATCGCACTTGCTTTTCTTCCATTGTTGCTACTCCTTTGCCTTCATCATTGCTTTCCACATCGTTTCTCAATCCTCCATTGCTACTACCACTTAGAAATCTCCATTTTCTAGTTGTTACCATGCTCGAATTTCTCCGAAAACCCTTGTGAAGAAAAACGAAGAATCGCTCGTAACTTGCAAACCAGTGAGTGAAATCCAACGAAATTTGGAACATCTCCTCTCCTAGACATCAAATCAAAAACCTATCCCAATGGAGTTCATTTCATTACAATTGGAGGTAAAAAAAGAACCTATCAAAAAACTTTGAGACTCCTTTAATGGCTACCATGGTAGCTTCATACCTGAAGCTCTCACTAGGCTAAAAATTTTGATTTTTTATTTCTAAGTTTTCCGGTGAGCGAATCACGGTGAAAATTGGAGCATGACATCATGACAAAGAGATGAATCCAAAAATGTCATTCTTGTCGCAAACCGAGGTCGTTTTCGCCACTTACTAAAGATAGCATATTATATGCTTCCCCACAAGTTAAAAACAATAGGTCCCCCGAGTTGCAAGGTTGATCATCTGAGACAGTCAGGAAAGATTGCAAAATGAGAGCAAGACAAAAATGACAATTTTCCCAATATAGTAATTCCCCAAAAAGCAACCTACTAAAAATAGAAATGTGCTAAAAATAGCAATGCCTCAGCAATGGAAGAGGATGTAATATGTCATGAGGTGTAGAGGGTGAAATTGGAGCAAAAAAGGTGATATGTCCCAAAATAGCAACTCTTGAATCCCATGGCCTAAAAATAGAAAGTTTCAGTTTCGAGTACAAAAAGTTGCAGATAGCCCCATTTTCACTCATCTTTCCACTTTTTGGACTCTCTGCAGGATGGTAAGATGATTTCATTTTCCAAAGGGTCCTAGAAGCATCATTTTAAGTTCAATTGTGTCCAGAAGTAACGCAGGACATCACAAGGAGCAACACGTTAATCTATCACCATCTGTCAATGAGTTGGGGGAGTCAAAGTGAGCCAATCAGAGTGAGCTCAATGAGCTAAAGAGGTTCATCAACCAAGTATTAAGGAGTACCATCATAAGCATTGTTTGTCCATCCCGAACTCACATTGGAAGGTCCTAGACCAATGTTTCTCAACACTCATTTCACGAGCTAGGGTGTTTATGCATGATCGTCAATGACAAAATCTTAGTCAATATCAAAGGCCCCTCTTGGGAGCATATCTTCTTTCCCCTCCTTCCTCATTCTTTCCCCTCTTTCTTCTATCCCCTTTCTAATTCTTGGTTGGGCGACATCATTGTATTTTGTCTCATTCACTTTAGTGACTTTATAAAGTAAGATTGTAAAAGTCCCTTTAATTTATAAAGGGAACTTATTTCTCACTTCCTAGGAAGGTGAAAAGTCATGAGTTGAATGAGACAACGAAGAGTCATGTGGGGGGTAGGCAAAGAGTCAATTCATATTGCTACAAATTGGGATGGCTTCTTCATTCCAAAGGATCCTGAAAATTTTGTACTTTCTAGCAATAGTGGATTGTGTTTGTTGAACTTTGTGTCATCAGTATACATGAAATAAAGCTACAATTTCTTCCACTTTCTTTCCCCTTTGCTTTGTACAACTTGTGTAAATGTCAATCAAGGAATAGAGTTTCTGCATACCAAGATGTATGAATGTGTGCAGCTTTGTATGAATGATTTCCTCTCATTGTTGACATAATAAGCATAGTTGTTATAAGCATCTTGCATTTCTTCCACTCCTCGCTTTTATGCACTTTACAAGCATAGTGATGCAAGGGCTTTGTATCTTCGATAGATGAATCTGAGAACTTGGTGTATGGGTTTGTCCATCTCACTAGATAGCTTTATTGTGTTTTCCTCTATATTGAATGTTGAAGTATTCTACTTACTGGGTGTGAGCTCTGCAATTGTCCTACTCAGGGCAATAATCTTTCTTTCCTGATTTCTCTCTTTCCCTCTCATCATTGTAATTTCCTCCCCTATACCCCATACAAGCGCCTTGCAATAGGTTCACTGGAGTGTCCCTGTGTGATCCCCGGCCAATTTGGCCACCCACAGCATTTAGATAAGATTACGATTAGTTTCTTTTCAATAATGGGAGTTGTACCATTCAATGCAGAGAGGTGAGGCCTGTGAACGTTGGCGGAGACACCTAATTTGCCATATCAACCAATTTTCTCACCAACAGAACCTATTGGATTTTCCCTTATTTTTTGGCCCCTTCAAGTGCAACTTGTGTCCACGTGAATAAAAAAGATCAAGACTATAAAGTGGAGCACATATAGCAAATATTATTTGGGTAGGAACAATCTTAGCCATAAATGTCTACACCTACTTCATGTATTTAATTTGCACATTTTTATTCCCAGTGTTCCATTCATGTCTACGTCTTATCTACCAAATTAAATGTCATCAATCGATGATCTTGATGTCAAAAAAATAGCAAATAAAAACTACTTCTTACTCATATGACTAACCATCGAAGGGGCTCAATAATCGATGATTGCTCGTGTATCCCTTATTTCCCTGTAATTACTTGAGCTTCCACTGTAAAGTGCTAAAAAAAATAAGCAGTGTGGTTAGGTTTCAAACCTTGAAGCTATTTGATTGTCCCCTTCTTTCCAATTAATGACATTGACACCGTAAAAACATTAAATAAAAAATAGAAAAATTTGATCAACAAATAAAATATAATTGTCACTCATATGACCAACCATTGGAGCAACTATATTATCAATGATTGTTCGTGTACCCCTGTTTCCAAGCAATTATTTGAGGTTAACACTAAAAAAGGGCACTACAAAGTGATACAAAAAGTAAGTAGTGTATTTGGGTTTCGAACCATTGAACCTATTGGATTATACCATTTTTATTTTGGTCCCTTTAGCCACCATTTTCGTCCCCTTCAATTTCACTTTCTCTATGTATCCCCTTCGGTGTTTCCATCATACAATTCATGTATGATTGCTAGTAAATTTAGCAAATACATACATGCCCCCAAAAAGATGGGTGACACCATTTTCTAAATACAAATACTTCGGATCAAGGAAATTCTTCACAAATTGATTTATCGATTGGAAGGTATGTAAATTAATCCATTAGAAGGTAGGTAAATGGTTATGGGTGTATTAAAAGTATTTTATTTTATTTTATTTTGCAACGCAACACCTTATTTTCCAAGCTCGTTGGGGGCTATATTTCTATAAAGAGATCTGCAGCCTTTTTCTTCTAAGCTGGCTAGGGATTATATATTTCTACATTTCTATAGAAAGTTATAGTCAAATAGTAAAATGAAGTGTTTCCAACAAAGTTACTAGAGAGATTAGTAAAAGCGTATGATTCCAATAAAATAAACAATAAAATCAGTAACAATCATTAGTAAAAGAAAGGGCTTCAGCCACAATTACTAAGGGAGAGGAACCAATCTTTGTGCACCCTAACTTTAAGGGTCCACGTAACCACCATAATATCATATAATTCAAAACAAAAAATACCCTTTAATAGTTCATGGTTTCCCCATTATACATATTTCATTCTAGAAATTAAAATTATATGGAACAAACTTTTTTTATATTTTTAAATATGGTGATTTTAAATACAAACAAATTCAAGATGGACCATTAATTGAGAATTGAATCGTATATATTTTTCTACCCATTTGTCATCATTTAATTGGCTACTTGGTTTGAAATGACTTGATGTGACTTACTTCTATAGGGGGCATTATTTTCAAAATGTAGGTGGAAAAGTGACATGTACTAGCTCCTTATTGTTCATGTACCCTCACAAGTATTGGTCCATGCTCAACGATTGGCTCCTCTCCCTTAGTTGTTGGTCAAAGAAAGTGCTGCTGAGATAATAGACTAAAAAATTTAGCCAACTTATTCTTGAACCAAAATGTTCATATTTGAAGAACGGCATCTTTTAATGCATGTAGTTGCTTGATCATAAATGAAAAAAACAAGTAATAGTTCATATTATTATAGTTAGGACAAGCCTTTATTAGTTTCCACTCATCCTTGACCTGAGACTGTCCATACTATGTTCATGCCCCAGCTCTAGGAGTTTGGTAGATTCACTGACTTGGAATGCTCATATATTCTAGGAGATGAGTAGAAATGCCAGGAAATTTACGAGGGGTGCAGAAGGTACCATATTGCTATTCTTCTATGGATTCGAAGTCGGGAATCCAGTTTTACATATAATACCTATTCAAAGCTCAAGACTTCAAAATGCATCTAATATAAAGGTACAGCCCATCGTACACCTAATTAAAAATTTATTGGCCGTCTCAAATCATACATTTAGAGTTTGTCCATGTAACAAGAGCTTTAAATAAACGAAAAACGTTGCAAATGGAGAATGGCTATGAAGTTCAAATAATCCAGACAAAGTTACAACAGAGTCTATTTAATTTGATGAGATCTTGAACTCAAGAGCAGGATATTGAAAATCATCAAGGGACTTCAAATTTCAATATTATACACAATGGTTGCACTGCAAACTTCATCCAAATAGCAGTTTGGCATTGTTAAGTTGAGATGTAAGCCAAGTTTACTTCTCATCTAGTTAAGAAGACAAGCAACTGGTTGAAAAATATTGGACAGATTCAAGATGAGATTACTTCACTAAAGTGGCAGCTCATGGCAACGCTAAGAGAAAGTTCGGAGATGAACAAACATGAAAGAGTGGCAGATTAAGTAAGACTGAATAATTCTAGCAAGGCCTGGGTAAAGGTAACAACCAACATTGAAGCACTAAAAGTCTACTTCGAGCAATGTATAAGAATTGATGATACAAATTATTTTTAGTACCAAACTTAGCAACTGGTTCATTTAAATACGGGATTTGTTATGCAGCCATTCTTGGCATCCGACAGTTGTTTGAAGACTCTTTTGCTTACAGACATATTGAGACAATTTCAAACAGAAATAATACAGCTATTAGTATGTATTATTACAACCAAGATAAAAATCTCTAGAACATCGCCACCCATCATAGATCTGCAAAACTAATTTAAATTTGCATGTAAAAGAGCAGCAGTACTTTCAATCAAGCCAAAAGACTTCGCTATTGCTCTTGTATAGAGAACATTCAACAACAGCACGGCAAGGCAAGAAAGCTAAACAAGGACTATAGACATAGAGATCTGACAGTTACATGTGGTTTTCAGTGTTGGCTTACAGCAAGCTGCAAGGCAAGAAAGCTAAACAAAGACCATACACATTGAGATCTGACAGTTATGTATGGTTTCCAGTGTCAGCTAACTGTTATCGTTATTTCAACAAGGCTGTTCACAAGGGAACCAGCTCAGGAATTCATCAATAGTGATGGAGCCAATTGTACAATACAACGTGACCACTCAAAAGACTCGCCATGATATTCAATACATTAAAAAGCACCTGTTGAAATGCATTTTATAATACCCTACAAGGGTTGACACAAATGTGTCATTGTTGCAGGACTACAGGCATAGTCCCTAGTTTTCACTGATTATACCAATCCTTTTCATTCCTGTGCAAAGAAAAATAATTCATGTAGGTCATATAGACCCCAAACCCTGAAATTTAAATTTCAACTCCTAACTCGTCCCTAACCTCTAAAAATGCCTTGAAACCTTAAGTTTAAAATCCCACCCTAACCTCTACAATTGAAATATTATAGCCCCAAACGTTAATCCATGTAGGGTCACATAGAACCCAAAACCCTCAACTTTCAAACTCTCTTCTCTGAAATTTCATTAAACCCTATTATCTGAAACTCCCCATATCCTACAACTCAATACCAACCTCTGAAACTCCACGAAAATATTGAGTCCAGAACCAAACCTTGACTTCTGAAAATCAAATACTGTACCCTACAGCTTTAAACCCCATTTCTGTTCATATTGCCCCTCCAAGAGACAGTCCCTTCTGATAAAATACCACAATTCTAACCCAACCAGCAACAAGAAAGCTGCATCAATGTTCAATTTCAACCATATTTGTTTTCACCAACATGTTTCTTCTGTTCACAATTAGCCTAAATACTGAGGTTCAAACCTTGACATTCGAACCAATAACATCACGTCAGCGACAGAAAAAATTATTTGTAAATGACTCTCATCCATATTTGTTTACACACACACTTCAAATGAAAATGTACATACCCACATTTATTATAAAAATGTTCAAACCTAACCCCTAATATTCAAACACTCAAACCTGAGACTCAAAACACTGACTAAAAAATTCAATACATAAACCCCAGAGTCCAAACCCTGAATACTCTTGCTCCACCAATCCAAGTGCATCACAGGCAATTAATTCCTGCAGGGAAAATGTTGATATCAGGAGCAACGTCGCCCAACAGACAGGTGGAATGGATGGTTCTTTTCTTGGTAGTTATACCTTGAGGGAATTCTCTCATGTCTTATCCTGATCATAAACCTGGAGCCTTGGAAATGGTAAGTTGGGAAACTAGATTTTTTTTTCCAGGGATACTTGCACCTGAACAAGATCAGATTCTTGCAGAGAGCTTTAATAAGATAAGAGAGACATTGAGACCCATGGTTGATGACCTGAACTTGTATGTTCACAGTGATACCAGTTCCATTGACGATAAAAGGGAAATCCGAAAAGGAAAATGGAAAATGGATTGCTGCTGAAGAAGTTCCTTCTGAATATTTTTCATTTGCTATTGTTGGAAATTACAATTGCACTGACTACTTATTTTTAAATAAAATTGGTAAAGGTAAAAAGCTTATGCTTGCTAAAGCTGGGGCATCAGGATCAGGCAACACTGCAGTTATGCTTCAGGATTTCAATATCTGTGTAATTATAACTAGCAGCAATCTGAATGCTTACGGTAAAGGTATCAGACTACGAGTTGAGAACATAAGTGTTGAAAGCAGAGCTACAACTGTACAATGAAGACTTGGAAGAACACTGGAGATGTTAATTTTCCTTGAGCGTTGAAATTTTATATGGGATACTGATGCTTGAAGTTACATATTATGAATGCTAGCAACCAGATGCTCTTTAGAATACAGATTAAAACTCTTGGATTGAAAGCTGGTTAGGAATACTGGTTTAAAACTGACAACTATTTTTGTTTAAGCCCAAGCGTGGGGCATACCCTATGTCACAAGGTTCTCCGAATTTTATCAGAAAACTTCGAATTTTGCCGAACTTCACTCTCATCGAACATGAACTCGAACTTCTAATTTTTGAGTTGTACTCTTCTCTTTGTAATATTGTTTATGTATTTTCCATTAATGATATCACATATTGTCAATTGATCAACCACAATGGCTTTATTTCAGCTTATTCAAGTCTCTTCGTGTTATTTTCTAGTTTATTTGTATATTTCAAATATTTATATACAATCGATATCAGCTATTTATATTCAAGTCTCTTCAAGTTATTTTTTACTTTATTTGTATATTTAAATATTTTAATGATATCAGATATTGTCAATTGATCAACCACAATGGCTTTATTTCAGCTTATTCAAGTCTCTTCGAGTTATTTTCTAGTTTATTTGTATATTTCAAATATTTATATATTGTTTAATTAACGCCCCTCCTGCCCCCCCCCTGCCCCGCTGTCCCCAAAATTGGGAAGATTTGTTGTTGGAGTCTTAGGTAACTCTGAATTAAATACTCAAAAAAAAAACATCGCATTTCAAAAAAGAAGGATAGTTTCAAAATTCATTAAGTAGCTATCAAAATATAGTGATTGACATAAAAAACTTTGAAAAGCATGTTCTTGCAGCTGCATAACAATGTTTAAAAAGTTTTCAAAAAGTAATGGATCAAAGTTTTGAACTTCCCTGTGTAGTATGGGCTAAGGCCTATTTATTACATCAAAAAGCTCTAAATAATTGAGAGCATTTGGCTCAATATCAGCATCACTAGAATCTTCATCATTACCAACATTATTAGATTCACCCTCATGTTTTTCACACAAAAAAATCAAGATCATCTTCGTCAAGAGAGTCTTCTAGAACACACTGAAGCTTTATTTCTTTAAAATACATGCATCTCTTGTCACTTCTCTCATAGTCGATCACAAATTCTTGTGAACATAAACAAGATCCCCCACGCTTTCTTGATAACGACCTATTCATTTCCTTTGATTAAACATGGTCAAAGTGCTACGCCCTTAATCCTATATCTTACATTGGATGTGTATGGCCAACTTGTGGCTATCATAACTTCTTATCATGTTGTATCTCTTTCATATATGTTATAGTAGCATTACAGGGTCAGCCTAGGTGATGGCCATAACATAGGAATAGTATATATAGGAGTTAGTAGGAAGTAGTTGATCATCATATTGAGCGCTTGAGTCTTACTGTATGGTTTGGAGGTTGCCCCCTCAAAGTGGCTATGTCATTCTACTTGCATATTGAAATCATTTATCTACATTTTGGTGCTCTTTGGTGTTCTATTGCTGCTAATATTCAGATCTATCTAAATAATTTCATTACAAGTGGTATCAGAGCTGTGATCTTGGCCAAAATAAGGTCAAAACCTTAATTGTGAAGATTCGGCTATATCTCCAAAACGATAGCAAATTTTTCTGCAACTTTTTACCACAGTTGTGAAACATTCCAAGTAAGAATCTCTGAAAAGTTCAGAATTGTTTGCTCTTTTTTGCAGAAGTTATAGCAATCTTAGGGCTTTTCATAAATTCGCTTTGTCGGCTGCAAATTGTGGAATTTTTCCAAGTTCTTTACATTTTCGGAAAGAGGATGAAAAATTGGTTTGAGTATGTTCTTTGAGTTTTTCATATTTGGCTGAGTTTCTCTCGAAACCCCAAACTCTAAATTTCAACTTTGATCCCTAAATCCTATTATTATGGGGCATCATGGAAAGGTCTTCCACAAGAAGCAAAAAGAATCCCGTCACTCCAGGTAAAACCCCAGACAAGGATGAGATAATAGTTGAGGAGATGTAGTTAGAAGGGGTAACTACAGTATCTTCAATGCAAGGGTTTACCTCAGTGGATCATAAGGTAAGCCAACTTGAGTATGATTTGTGAATCCTACAGTCTGAGATAGCCAATAAAGGAGATGTAGAAAAGATCAATCAACGATTGGATGATATCATGCAGAAACTAAGTACAAATCTAAAGGTTCATCATCATCTTCCAAATCAGCCTCAACTCAATCATATACTCAAATCAACCAAGGCGAATCTTCACGTCAAAGTAATGGACAAACTAGCTAGGGTGGATCTTCTGGCCAGCCCAATCCAAATCCAAATACTTTGCACGTCCAAAACATGATGTTGAAAGTGGAAATGCGTAAGTTTGATCGAAAGGATCCACTCAATTGGAAAAACCAAATGGAGAATTTCTTTGATCTACATCAGATCCCATCTAGACAAAAGGTGACCATGGCATCCTTGTATCTCGAACCTGACCAATTCATCTGGTATCGATGGTTATGTGCTCAAAGGCAGAAGAATGGTCTCGGTGTCACATGGACAATTTTTACCGAAGAGTTACAATTGTTAATAGTTCTAGTGTGTCAGAGAATTACTTCAGCCAATTAGCAAAGTTATGGCAAACAAGATCAGTCCAGGATTATGTTTGTCAATTCCAAAACCTATCCTTGTGTGTGGAGAATATTACTGTAGGGAATCTGATTGAACTATTTCTTGGGGGTCTTAAGGACCACATTGAGCATTAGGTGTGTATGTTTAATCCACTTTAGGTTTATGATTCTATTATCATGGCACCTAGGGCAAAGGAAAATTTTCTTTCCAGCAGGAGGTAGACTTTCACTAACATCAGAGACCTTAGCACCTTGACACAAGCATTCCCTCAGCCAATTAGACTAACACCTCAGCAAATTGAAGGAAAGAGAGCAAAAGGGTTGTGGTTTAACTATGACAGCAAATATGTACCGAGTCATAAATGTGTTGAAAAGAAGTTGCTCTACATTGAGGGGCCCAATGAAGAAGTGAAGAAGGAAGAAGAACAAGAGGTAGAGGTCATTGTCGAGCCAGAGGAGTTAAGAAATCCCCAACTAATGATCTCATGTCATGCAATTTCAGATATTAGCACCCCCAAACCCTCGAAGTGGTTGGATTCTTAAAAAAACATAGGGTAGTTAATTGGCTTGGGAAGTACACACAACTTCATCAATCATAAGTTGGTGATGCGCTTGAACTGTTTTGTTTATCCATATCCCGAATGTCAAGTAATGATTGTTGATGGGGGTAGTGTTAGTTGTTCAGGAAAATGCCATAACATTAAACTCACCATGGGAGATTACTTGCTAAATAGCCCTATGTAAACCATTGCCATGGGAAGAGTAGACATTGTGTTAGGAGTTCAATGGCTTACACCTTGGGAACCATTGAGATGAACTTCCAAGAGTTGTTCATGCGTTTTTAGTCAAAAGGGAGGACTTTTGAACTAAGAAGATTAAGAGAAAAGTCCCCATGATTGGTGAGCTTTCACTAGATGCAAAAAATGCGTAAAAAAGGTGCAGAGGGGTTCATGGCACAAATATTTTCATTGGAAGCACATCAGTCAAATGCATTTATACCATCAGATATGAAAGCAATTATAGGCGAGCACTTAGTTGTGTTTGGAGATATGCCAAAGGGTTTGCCTCCTAAAACAGACCATGACAATGCGATCCAACTAATACCAGGGAGACAACCACCTAACATTAGACCTTATAGGTACCCATATGTGCAAAAGAGTGAGATTGAGAAGATAGTACAAGAGATGTTAGAGGCAAGAATTATCCGTCATAGTTAGAGTGCTTAATCTTCCCTAGTAGTGTTGGTGCGTAAAAAAGATGACAATTGGCGCATGTGTCCTGATTATAGGGAACTCAATAAGTACATAGTCAAAGATAAGTTTCCTATTCTTGTAATTGATGATTTGCTAGGTGAGTTGCATGGTGTTGTTTACTTTACAAAACTTGCTCTTCGTTCCGGATATCATTAGATCAGAATGATGGATGAGGATGTTCATAAAATAGCCTTTCAGACACATGAAAGCTATTATGAATTCTTAGTAATGCCGTTTGGGCTCACAAATGCACCCTCTACATTTCAAAGTTCGATGAATTCTATCTTTAAGGCATTCCTGCGGAAGTTTGTTTTAATGTTCTTTGATGATATATTAATGTACAACAAAACTGGGAAGAACACTTGCATCATGTAAATAAGGTGTTGTAAACTCTTGAACAACATCAACTTTATGTAAAGCCCTCTAAGTGTTCGTTTGGAGTCAAGGAGGTTGAATATTTGGGTCACATCGTCTCTTATGAAGGTGTTAAAGTGGATCCTAATAAGGTAAAGGCCATGCTTGAGTGGCAAGTTCCACAAACCCTAAAGAATCTCCAAGGATTTTTGGGGCATACAGGTTATTATCGTAGATTTGTAAGGAATTATGGTAGCATAGCAATGCCACTGACAACTTTATTGAAGGAGAACTCTTTCCATTGGAATGAGGAAGCTACCAAAGCATTTGAGAAGTTGAAGGAGGCCATGTGCTCCACTCCAGTTTTGGCTACCCTAGATTTTTCCAAGACATTCATTGTTGAATGTGATGCTTCAAAGTATGGTATGGGTGCAATACTCATACAAGAGGGTCGTCCGATTGCTTTTGAAAGTCATCAATTCAAAGGTAAGAATATGTCAAAAACAATTTATGAGAAGAAAATACTGGCCATACTTCATGCAATAAAGCAATGGAGACCATATCTAATGGGCAAACACTTCAAAGTAAAGACAGATCATGATAGTTTGAAATACTTCTTAGAGAAATGTTTATCTTTTGAAGAACAACACAAATGGGTTTCAAAAATGTTGGGGTATGATTTTGAGATAATCTACAAGAAAGGGAAGGAGAATGTAGTCATTGATGCTCTATCTCGGAAGGATGAGTCAGTTGAGGCACTATTGTATACCATATATATATTACAGAAAGGTTGGGTAGAGGAGGCAAGGTCGAAATGGCGAGATGGCCCAAGTACACAAAATCTTATTCAGAATCTTCAACACGATCCAAGCATGTCAAAAAACATTCTACAGAAAGGGGATGCTTTATGGTACAAGGATGGATTATATCTATGTAAGAACTCAACCCTAAAAAATAGGGTTCTATTTGAGCTCCATGCTTCTCCAGTAGGTGCATTCTAGTTTCTTGAAGACTTATCAACGAATCAAGCAAGATTTCTTCTAGGAAGGGCTAAAAGTGGATGTCCAAAAATTTGTGGCAGAATGCATGGTTTGTCAGCAAAATAAGGGTGAAATGATTAAGTCCCTAGGTCTTTTACAACCTCTATCTATTCTTAGCCAGAGGTGGGAAGAGGTTTCCATGGATTTCATCACAGGATTACCTAAATCAGAAGGGAAAAATGTAATCATGGTTGCGGTGGATAGAATCACCAAATATGCCCATTTTTGTGCGTTGTCACACTCATTTGTCGCAAGTACAGTAGCATCAACCTTTATGGATACAATTTAGAAGCTACATGGGACGCTAAAGATTATAGTAAGTGATCGAGACCCTATATTTACTAGTAATTTTTTGACTGATTTGTTCTCATGTTTGGGTACTCAGCTAGCTCGTAGCTCTTCATATCATCCCCAGTCTAATGAGCAAACCAAGGTGTAAACAAGTGCTTGGAAGGATATCTTTGTTACTTTACCTCAGATAAGCAAGTGAGATGGGTCCAATGGCTGCCACTTGTAGAATGGTGGTATAACACTTCCATCCTTCATCTAAAATGTGTCCTTTTTTGGCATTATATGGGTACCATCCACCATCCATCACTCATCCTTGAGAGGCCAGCCAAGGGTTAAAGCAGTTGAGGAGCACATTCAACACTAGCAAGAGGTACTTTCTAGTCTCAAGGAGAGCTTGGCCGTGGCATAAAACCACATGAAGCAGCAGACTGATCAACATCACAGTGAAAGGCATTTTGAAGTTGGTGATTCGGTTTTTGTGTGTTTACAACCATATAAGCAAATGTCTTTGAAACGATAGAAGAAGGATACCAAGCTTTTCACCTAAGTATTAAGGCCCTTATCAAGGGCTGTAGAAGATTGATAATGTAGCATACAAATTGGAACTCCCTCAGACAACAAGAATACATCTAGTCTTCCATGTTTCTTGCTTGAAGAAGGTAATTGGATAGAAGGTATCATCCCAGATAGTGTTACCTGAGCTCGTTGAGGAGGGAGGAATCATCTTGGAACTGGAACGCTTCCTTCAGACACACACTAAATGACTAAGGACAAGGGTCATTACCGAGTATCTGATCAAGTGGAAAAATCTAGACAGTGAAGACGCCACATGGGAGGATGCAACATTCCTGCAGCAACATCCAGAGCTTCTCAACATTAGGGACAATGTTGGTCTGAAGGGGAAGAGCAGCCCTTAATCCTATATCTTACATTGGATGTGCACGGCCAACTTGTGGCTATTATAACTTCTTATCATGTTGTATCTCTTTCATATATGTTATAATATCATTAGTGGGTCAGCCTTGGTAACGGCCATAACATAGGAATAGTATATATAGGAGTCAATAGGTAGTAGTTGATCATCATATTGAGCACTTGAGTCTTATTGTATGGTTTGGATGTTGCCCCCTCGAAGTGGCTAAGTCACTCTACTTGCATATTGAGATCATTTATCTACATTTTGGTGTTTTTTGGTGATCTATTGTTGTTGATATTCAAATCTATCTAAGTAATTTCATTACACAAAGCTACACCAACTCCTCTTGCATGTTGATGCACTTATGATTATCTACTCCATAGAATCTCCACCATTCAAACGGGGGTTCCCCAGTATTGAAGCCCAGACCAAGTTTGTTAAGACCAGTGAGGCTACTTCCCAGACCAAAGGCATCCAGACTTAGACTCGGCCAAGAGTCCCCCCCCCATAGGCGGCAATCACCAAACATCAGCATATCACCAGATTTTTCCAGCCAACTTCAGATGAGTTGGTGTTGAGGATCCTCCCTCCACCCCTCCTTCTTTGTACACTCTCTTTTCTTCTGCATTCTCCTGTCCCTTCGGGCCCGCGCTTCTCTTTTTTTTCTTTTTGTTGTCTAGGACCTTTTTGGGTTCCCTTGCTGCTTCTTCATTGCTTTGTATGGTGCAGTCCCATTGACCTACTTTGTGGTCATTCGTTGGACATTTAATATACTTATCTTATCTTATATTATCTATCTATCCAAGTCTTCTCTGGCATTTGTCGTTGATTGGATTCCAAATAATCCATCTCCTCTCCAACACGCCCTAATTGCTCTCTAGTTTTTTCTACAACATCTCAATCTGGAACAAGCTTATCAATGGTTGCATAAATCCCATTCATGACTTCATTGTCATTTTCTCATTCTATATGATAGAGTGACGGCTCCAAATAATATGCTACCAAATAGTAATAAGGATGACGCGTCATCCTCCATCTTCAGTCACAAACATCCCATATCTCATTGTATTTTGCTTCCACATTATTGAATGCCTTCGGGTTGGCTTCTTTACAACTCATACCCTCATAAACCGTGTTGATAAAAGGGGTGTCGCCATCAGCCATGCGAAGCATACTAACAATGGGTGCACACATTTTAATATGTTGACAACATTTTCCCAAATTTTAGAGCTTAGAATGAATTTCTCCACATGCTTTTCTTTAAAACCTTTAGCAAGAACAAAATCTTCCCACTCTTTGCTGCAAACAATAGATCAAAGAGCTTTGTTTTGGCTCAACGACTCTTTTCAAAGTGGTATAGAAAGAGGCAAATCTTGTATCATATGGCTTTAGCAACTCCTTGGATGAATGCTTCTTGACTAAATGTTAGGTGATGGTTTTCTACGAAATTGACGATTGTTCTTCCTCTTTGAATTGAATCATGTATTCATGGAATAGTAAATCAATGCAATGGGTTGCACAAGGACTCCAATAAATATATAAGCAATTCTCTACCATGCGACCCTCTCCTTTTCCCTCCAGGCTATCCCCCCCAGGACCCCACCCCCTCCCCTTGGATATGACGTACTATTTGAAAATTTGACACAGGGGATCCCGACACCTTTTCCTCCTGCCTTCGTCTACTTCTCCCCCCCATTCCCCACTTCACCTCACTCACCTCGGATCAGATGTTTAATACCCTCTCCTGCACTATTCTTGAGGCGGCCACAAGTTCCTTCCCCCACGTCACCCACTCCACCCCACGTCATGGTACATGCCCTATGAACAAATGGTACGACGAGGAATGCAAAGCCTTCCATCGGAAACTCCGCTTTGCTTTCCTACATGCCCTTCCCTCCTTCCCCTCCCTAAAGTCAGCCTATCGTCGCATCCTTCGACATAAGAAATGCACATTTATCTCTCATAGGCGTCATGAGCTTCGTCTATCACTTATCCACTCTCCTAAACATTTTTGGCGCACCATTCTTCCCCGTCGCTCGCCGTTACCCCTAGCCCTTGATCCCAATTCCATGTTCACCAACACCTCCACTCTATATGACTTCCCAGGCCAGCCCCACATCCAGGTTTATTCCCCTCCCTCCCTTTGCCATATTTTCACCCACACCAATGTGAGGAATGCTATTCTTGCTATGAGTTGCAGTAAAGCAGGGGATGAGGAAGGGTTCCATGCGGAATTCTTCAAGTATGGTCGGCAGGCACTCCTCAGTTATCTTGTGGACCTCTTCAATCAGGTGGTTTGCACAGGTTTTCCAGTCTCTTGGTCCCACCACATCATCCACCCCATACACAAGTCAGGGCCCACTTCCGACCCCTACAATTACAGGACTATCATAGTGGGTCACACATTCTCCAAGCTCTATGCTATTGTTCTTCACTTGCAGCTTTCTGAGTTCCTCGATCAATACCAATGTAGAGCTAAGGGGCAAGCAAGCTTCCAACCGACTTACCAAACTACCGACCACATCCTCACTCTTCGGGCTTTCATCGAAGAGGCTCGCCGCCGCTCTTCCAGAGTCTTCTGTTGTGTCGTGGATTTTTGGAAAGCCTTTGATTTTGTTCCACGTGAAGCCCTTTTCTGCAAGCTCAGAGATATAGGCATTTCCGAGGCTTTTCTTACAGCCATCACGCGCATTTATGAGGAGGTCCTTGGCCGCCTTCGCACTTTTGTTGGCTTGTCTGACTTCATCAGGAGTACCATTGGTGTCAAACAGGGCTGCCCCCTCTCTCCTACCTTATTTGGGATCTATATCGATGAGCTTGAGGACTTTCTCAGGGATCACATACAAGAAGGTGATGGGTGCCTTCTGCACCAGGTTCTAATTTACATCCTCCTCTTTGCAGATGACGTAGTTCTCCTTGCTTCTTCTGTTGAGGGTCTCCAGAGGCAGCTAGATGCTTTAGCCCTTTTCTGTGATCATCGACAGCTGACTGTGAATCTTGGGAAAACCAAAGTTATGGTTTTTAACTATCTGAAGACTTTAGACCTCCACTTCTTCTTTAAGGGTGTGGAGATCGAGATCACTTGCTCTTATACCTACCTAGGGTTTCTTTTCTATGGGCCTCGTTTTAGCCTTCGTCCTGCTCTCCAACCCCGAGTTAATAAGGGCTATGGTTCTTTGTCGATTCTTGAGAGACAGTGTTTCTGCCACCACTTTCAAGACATTCCTACAAAGATGTCCCTCTCCGATTCCCTGGTTAGGCCCACGGTTCTGTATGGTTTGGAAGTTTAGGGTCCCTCTCTTTTGGACTCCGATTGGACCATTATCGAGCGCGTTAAGATCCTCATGCTAAGACGTATTATCAGGTAAAAGACTTTGTTCCTCACAACATTATCCTTGCTGAGTTTGGGGTTCGCCCCTTTCGTTTGGAGACCATCTTCAACCTTGTGTTGTTGTTGCACCGTATTCGGGGGTATTCTAGTTCTTCAGTTAACAAGGACAGGTACACTTATCTTGCCTACTGCTCCTCTGAAGCTATTACATCCTCGGATCACAATAAACGATCTCGCTGTTGGTATGCCTGCGTTTCACACCTCTTCGAGTCCATTCGCAACCAGATGGACCATCTCCCACCCTTCAGCTATTCTCTGGATGCCCTTGCCCATCTGCTACCCAACCAACAGGATCTTCACAGGATAATCAGAGAGGATATCTACAGACTGTTCATCCAGCACACATGGACCAACCCCCCGAGGGGTTGCGTCCGAACATGTCACTCTATGCGGCACACTTTCTCGAGATCCGTGATGGGGTCATTTTCAAACCCATGTACATTTACCGGCATTGGTTGCAGGCCCTTCGTATCTCTCTGGGTCAGTTTCGAGTGGGCTCGCATCAACTCCGTATTAAGATTGATCATCACTTAGACCGCTCGGAGCGGACTTGCCTGCTTTGCTCTCTCCAAGAGGTTGAAACCGAAAAACACTTCATTTTCAGATGTCCTATATACTATGAGATTAATAGGCGATTCCATCGCCTGTTTCGCGAGCTTCCTTCCTTCACGACTTTCTTCAGATACTATGATCGGGGATATCTTGCTCTCTACCTTCAGGAGGCCATCAGGCTCCGGGATAGGCTCCTCCATCCTCCCCCCGATGGATGGCTACTATACTGATCACTTCCTTCTTCCCATTGTTCTCCCCGGTGAGGGGCGCTAAACGGCATTTGGTCACGTGTCTGGACCCCCAGTCCAGGTCCGTCAGGTCTCGTGACTCCGTTCCTTCCACCCGAGGCTCCCTATCTCAGGCACGTACCAGGGCCCCTCCACATAGACAGCGATCCACCGGGCCTACTTTGAGGCATCGCCTTCTTCCCTGATGCCAGCTCCCTAGGCAAGCCACAGTCTCTGCTTCTTGTTGTCGACACACTGCGAGTTACTACCATCCAGCCTTGAGTGTTAGGTGATGTTGTTGGGGATGTTGCTCCTTCCACTCCCTCCCCACATTGTCACCTCTCTCTTCTTCGTTTTTGGTCTCTCAACCTCTGTTGTTTCCTTCTCCTCCTCTCCTTCTCTCATTGTATTTAGGGTGACCCGTTTGGGTCCTCTTGCTAGGTGTGTTTGCTTTATACTCTACAGTCCCATTGACCTACTTTTGTGGTCATGTGTTGGACATTAATAACATTATCTTATCTACCATCATCTTTTCAGTTGTTATGCCCTTAACCTATATCATTTATAAGAATGTGTGGGCCAACTTATGGCTTATATAACATTTATATTTATATTCAAGTTTTTACAAAATAGCCTATATTTTGAACAAAGCAGCAAATATTTTATTGAAGTTGTAAAATAATATCATAAAGCTACCCCAAAAAATTCAGCTCTTTTTGACCTATTTTGTGAGAGTTATTTCCATCTTATTATTTTTCATAAATTTGCTCTACATGATGCAAATTTTGAAGTTTTTTTATTTTCTAACATTTTTGAAAACTCACAAAAAATTAGTAAGGGTTTCATTCTTTGTGTTTTTTACCACCACAAAACTATCATGTCAAGTTTTGGTCAAAGTGGGATGAATCACATTTTGAAATGTTGGTACTCAACATGCAAGGGTCACAAACTAGAGGATGGAGAAAAAGTTCACACACCATGGAAAACTCCTTACAAAGATAAAATACATTCTAAGTTAGAACTAGGTGGAACTTCTAACATTGTGCCTCCTTCGTTAGATCATAAAATGCGATCAACTTGAGTATATTATTCACAACCTATAGGCCGATATGGCCAAAATAAATCACCGATTGAATGAGCTTGCAGCATAGACTCAATCAATCTTTTAAATTTTAAATGACTTCAAACATTTATACACATATGTATCTAATGGCCACAGGTGACCAACCTGTGGTTATTGAAGAATCAATGTATTGTGGCTGTTGAAGACAACATGGAAGACATCACAGAGGGGCATGCTAAACTATGAATCATATGAGCATAGGAAAGAGCAGTAACAATTATAACAATAATAATAATTTCAAATCATGTGGGATGAATCACCAAGATTTTCAAAATAGAGACAACTGTGTAATTGGAAGAAATGGTGGACCACAAAGGAGGGAGAAACCCTAGGTGAGATCTCTTTAAGGCTAGTTCAGAGACAATTTTGCTGAGAAAATGCTAATGGAAGATTCTATGGCATCCGATCTAATATGAATGAGATCTAGAGTGCACATGCCGGATATCAACACCTTAGATATAGTGGCTTATGGAGGTCACACCATTGGAAGGTTCCTATCACATCCTCAAAATAATATGAGCAAACGCTAATAATTTTGATGGGCCACAGTTACATGTTTCTTGAGAGAAAATGGATAATGTTTTTTTTCAAGCAAAACACAAGATAAGTACTGCCTTGAAAATTTTTTAAGGGGGAAAACAAGATCAATACTACCTTGAGTGGTTTATTTTCCACAAGCATGTGAGATTCGAGCGTTTAGAATTTGTGCCTAATATAGTGGAATTTGACAATTATGTGGACCCGTTTACCAAATTTGACTCATACTAGGGAAGACGAGACATTCAGACAGGAAGAACCAAATATGAATGAATAACATCAAAAAATGGCTTCAGATGGTTCCATGGAATACAATAAACTTAATTTGGAATCCTTGGACAAGGGTGGGGGAAATGATGTTATCGTAGTAAATGTTAATCACGAGTTGGATGTTAAATAAAAGTTTTATGTGGAAGAAATAAAGGTGTGTATATTTAATGATGAATGTCTACAAAAGAATATTGGCATGGTCAACGTCGAGGACAATGTTGGTTTAAAGGGGAGGATCATGTTATGCCCTTAACCTATATCATTTATAAGGATGTGTGGGCCGACTTATGGCTTATATAACATTTATATTTATATTCATTAGTTAATCATTAATTTAGGTCGACCTAATAAAGATGAAGGGGTGTGACCCTACGTAATAATTCTTAATATATATGGATGAGTAAATCTCTCCCATGGAATATAATACACTTAATTTGGAATCTTTGGACAAGGCTGGGGAAATGGGGTTATGGTAGTAACTATTGATCACAAGTTGGATAGCGAACAAAAGTTATATGTGGAAGAAATAAAGGTGTGTGTATTTAATGATGAATGTCTACAAAAGAATATTGGGATGGTCAACGTTGGTTTGAGGGAGGAGCATGTTATGCCCTTAACCTATATCATTTATAAGGATATGTGTGGGGCCGACTTATGGATAATAAAACATTTATATTTATATTCATTAGCTATTACTTTAGGCGGACTTAATTAGGATGAAGAGGTGCGACACTACATAATCATTCTTATATTTATGGATGAGTAAATCTCTCCCATAGTCAATTGTGAACTATTGTCATATTGTGAGACTGTGGAGGTTACACCCTATTATATATTCAAATATATTTCATTTATATTGAAGTAATTCCATTAAAACAACTCCCACACAATCGTTAGCACTATCAGTAACTTGGACTACATTTTCTACACCAACTTCGAGAATGCTTAATCCAAAATGTTGGAGACATACTCAAAAAATTTCTTGTGTTCCATGGTGTCAATTACATTTAGAAACACAACACCGTTAGAGCAATAGACCAGCACATTGATCAATGGTCTTTAAAAAGGTGCGAACAGTTGACTTTTGTCTTTAAGGTCTTCCAATTTTTCAATCGCCCTATCTTTTGATCTCTTCAAAAGTGTAGTACTCAAAACCTTTGAAGTTGGAGTTCTATACCCTTTACCAAATGAAATTGATTGTTGAATCGCATTTCTAAAATAATGATTCTTGGCAACATGAAATGGAATGACAAATCATAAAAGAAATTAGCTCGTGCATCATCAACTTGTCCTTTCTCTACAAGCTTCCAAAAGCTATTCAGTGTTGTTGTACCACTACCTATTGTAACATTGTAAAGCTTGTGGGCATGGTGAAGAAGAAAGATACGTCAGGTATTTGGGGCCTAGAAAATTTCTCATATTTGTTATTTTTTGTGTTTTTTTAATTTAATGCTAATGAATTCTTGTAGTCTCTCTCCAAAGTTGCCTTTTGTACATGAGTGACATTCCAAAATGTTTCTACACCGCCTCCTTGAACAACTAATATGCCAAGGAGGTGGTCCATTACCCTTGTTAATGTGTTTGTGGCCTTGTTAAAGGATATTGCCATGAAGTGCATGTGACAATATTAGTTTGACCCTCGCGGTTCATATATTTCCATTCTTCTACAGTTGATTTTCAAGGCATCATACTAATATAGTAATCGACATTTTTTGACAAATAAAAACAAATAACAAGTTCACAACAGTAATTTAAAGATTTTAAAACTATCAAAAATTACATTTTAAAAATTAAATTAACTTCTTAAGTTTTTTACGATATAAAATAAATAAAATTATAAATCATATTATAATAATAATTTTATTGAAGTGGCAATAAGATATGACTAGCAAAAATGTGAATTACGAATTTGTGAATCAAGGATTAGGTATCCATTCGGTGCAACTTAGCAAAAAGGAGCCGTGAGCAAGCAATGGTTATTGTGACGAGCGTTTCATCGACAATGAAGTAGCAGATTCTCAGCAAAAGACCAAAGCGATTAAGGATTTCAATGGGCAAGATGTGAACCATGAGGAATTTAAAAAAAAACAATCTTAAGGCAAGACACCTAATTGAGATTGATATGTCTAATGATATTGCAGAAGACATTAAAGCCCTTACAAAATGTGCCCTAACTAGTAAATTTGTTGCAAAATGGCCAACTATTGTTGTTGTAGGACAATGGTGTGCAAATCAATGGGGTTTTGATCTATTAATCAAGTTATTGCCCAAAGGTTTCTTCATGGTGGTTTTTCCTGGTGAAAGATCAAAAGCTCAAGATCTTGAACCATCAAGCATCGTTATTGGAGGATTTAGGGTTGTTTTACAGCAAAGGGAACCAAAATTCAATGTAAATACCACTAAAATCAGTTTTACCCCAAATTTGGATTTGCATATATGGTTTGCCAATGGAATATTGGAAACAAAAAACATTGGAGAAGATTGGTGGGAGTCTAGGAATTGTGTTGACGATGGACAACAAAACCCTCGATGGTTCTCTTGCATCTTTCAAAAGCTTCCAATGCCATCAGCCGCACCACATCAAGAAAAATGCCCAATTCGAACACACGTCCTTTCGAAAAGGGTGGCTCCCCAAGTAAAAAAGCTCTTTGGCCACTCAATGCCAGTAAGACAAGGTTCAGGTCAAAAATTCAAATTTCGCTTTAGCTGAAACAACACTTCTGCTTCCAACGCCATCAGCTGCACCACATCAAAAAAAACAACCCAAGTCAAACACCCTTGCTTTAGAAAAGAGTGGCGCCCCAAGGAAAAAAGCTCTTCGGCCACTCAATGCCAGCAAGACAAGGTTTCGATCAATAATTCAGATTCTTGCTTAGCTGAAAACAGTACTTCTACTTAGGCCCCTCCCCGTCTCAAGCTAGCAAAGATCCTTGTCTTTGAGTAAATGACTCCTAAGACTATGTTGAAGGGAGCAATATCGATTGTCAAATCATCTTCAAATTTGGCCTCAATAATGAAACAGGAGATCGAGCAAGGAGTTGTTGTCGCATTCAAAGATATGGAAGATTGGCTAAACATTTGGAGCTCAATCTTTCATAAGATGAAGATGAGGTAAAGAATCCCACTGAACTTTTTATTCATTCTTCTAGAGTTCCTCTTGGGTAGGCAAATTGTGGCTCGAATTCAAAAAAGGTCAAAAATCGATTGTTAAATGACTCCTAAGACTATGTTGACGGAAGCGGAATAGATTGTCAAATCATCTTCAAATTTGGCCTCAATAATGAAACAAGGGATCGAGCAAGGAGTTGTTGTCACATTCAAAGATATGGAAGATTAGCTAAACATTTGGATCTCAATCTTTCATAAGATGAAGATGAGGTAAAGAATCCAACTGAACTTTCTATTCATTCTTCCAAAGTTTCACTCAAGCAGGCAAATTGTGGCTCGAATTCAAAAAGGATCGAAAATCTACATAAGACATTGCTAAAGTAGTTGTGGAAGCAAGCACTCAAAATGATATATGCTCTTCCTATTCTTCAGACAAGCGCGGGGTGAAAGTCCCTCCTCTGTTACCATAAAGCTAATTTTGTGCAACGTCAGGGGCATCAATGCCCTTAACAAGCAGCACCTTATCAGGCATTGTGTTTTTGGCCAGCATGGTCACATCTTTCTTATTCACAAGACTAAAATGTTGGAGTCTGAAGCCAAAAATGTGTGGACTAAGAATTCGGCTTGGTGGAACGGGAGTTTTGAGGATGTAATGGAACCTCAAGGGCTTGGGAATCACTTAGAAATCAAATTAAGCCAGAGTTTCAATTATCAGTCATAGGCCTGATTGGATGTTGTGCAAAATCCAATCATTAGACTCTGATTTAGTTTTTTTTTTCTGATGAACATTTATGGTCCTAATAACCTCATTCAAAAAACGTAGCTCTGGGAGACTCTGTCAGGTATGATCAAGACTTTGGGCCTTTCAAAACTAATTCTTGG
Organism: Taxus chinensis; assembly: GCA_019776745.2. Taxonomy (NCBI): domain Eukaryota; kingdom Viridiplantae; phylum Streptophyta; class Pinopsida; order Cupressales; family Taxaceae; genus Taxus; species Taxus chinensis. Next base: position 56,994,710 of record CM034156.1, on the reverse strand, counting down.
GGGTCATTTCAACACAATCCTTTCTACTAGGGACAAGTTTGGTGGCATTTCTGTTGATTACCGATCCTGGAGAGATTTTGCAAATTTTGTATCTTTCAATGAATTAGTTGATTTTGAACCAAAGACATGTTGGTTCACTCAGAATAACAAGAAAATAGGTTCTAGCAATATCTTTGAGCGCCCGGATCGCTTTCTGGCTTATCTGAAGTGATTGGGTGCTAGCTGGATTTCTGAATGTTTTGTTCTTCCAATTTCTGGATCATATCATTTCCTAATCATCCTAAATATTTCCATTGATTCGGCTCCCTCCAGATGTCTACTCAAGTTCAAAATAATGTAGCTTCGAGACAAGAACCACACTTCCTTAATCAAAATTTGGTAGAATTTATGTAACATTAGAGGATCAAAAATGTTCATTTTGGCCAAACAACTAAGTGTCATCAAAATGAAGTTGAAGGAGTGGAATAAGGAACACTACAAAGACATTTTCAAAGAGAAGGCCAGAGTCAAGTTTGAAATCAAGTGTCTAAACGAAATGATCTTTCAACAAGGAATGAATCAGGAATCCTTTTTCAAGCAAAATATCTTCTGGAAGAGCTGCGTGAGATCCTTCTTCAGGAAGAAATCTTTTGGAAGCAAAAATCTAGAGAGACCTGACTTTAAAAAGGTGATAAGAATACAAAGTTTTTTTCACGACTCTATTAAAGCTTGTCGAACTCTTGCAAGATCTTCTCAATTCACACATCAGATGCAAGGGTTCTTAGTTCAGAAAATGAAATAAGAGAGGAAGCTATTTGTTTTTTCAAAGGATTATTAGCAAGCGAAGAGGCCTCCAATGCAGAGGCCCAAAGCATCTTTCTCCCTCTCATCCCTCAGTTTATTTCTCAAGTGCATAATGATCTCCTGGATGTGCCATTTTCTTCGGAAGAAGTCCGAAAGTTTCATTTTGGCAATGGCCAGAGATAAGGCTCTAGGTCTGAATGGCGCTTCATTGCTACCTTCTTTCAAGACTTTTGACACATTGTGGAGGACAATGTTCATAAGGCTCTTCAAGAATCAAAATGATCGTGCAACATTCTAGGGGACATTAATTACACTTTTATCACTCTCATCCCCAAAAAAGAGCAATTGTCCTATTTTGTTGACTTTCGTCCAATTTCTCTTTACAACACAATCTATAAAATCATTTCCAAAGCCCTGGCATCAAGGCTAAAATTGGTTTTAGATTCGATCATTCCTCTAGAACAAGGAGGCTTTGTGCCTAGCAGAATGATCTCGAAAGGTATCATAAGTTCTCACAAAATTATGTACTCTCAAGGTAAATCGGCAGAAAGGGAAGGTAATCAAATTCAACAATAGAAAGGAAAATGATCAGTGCCTTTTCTTGATGGAAATTTTGGAGCGGTTTGATTTCTTCTAGAGAATCTTCATGTGGAATTTTAGTTGTATTTCCTCGCCTAGATATTCAATGTTGGTTACTAGGAGTCTTGTCAGTTTCTTCCCCCCTCTAGAGGCTTGAAAGTTGAGACAGAGTGATCCTCTTTCTTCTTTCCTCTTCATTATTATGGTTGAAGCCTTGGGTAGATGTTTCGATCATGCATGTTCTACTCGAGCTATTAGGATTTTAAGGCTATTGAAGACTTTGAGCCCTAAACGTAGCAGCAGTCCGCTAATGACACAATGTTGTTTGGTCAAGCTAAGAGGAGTGAAGCTCGGGCCTTCAAGAGAATTCTCGACTCTTATGCTGCAACTTCGAGACAGATAAGAAATGATTCGAAGTCTGATATCTTCTTCTTCAACACTCTGACTAGGGTGCAAATTCAAATCACTCATATATCGGGCTTCAACATTGGTACCCTTCCTCATAAATGCCTATGCATCCCTCTCTTTACTAGCACTGACAAATCTTCTCATTGGAAACCACTTATTCAAAGCCTTCAAAATCGTCTCAGGGCTTGGAGAGTAAAATGGTTGTCTTTCGCCGACCACACCACACTAATAAAATATGTTCTCAATGCACTCCCAATTTACATGATGTCAATATTGAAAGTCTCATCTAGCGTACATAAGAAGATTATAAGCATCATGTGTTCCTTCGTTCGGTAAGGTTTTAAGGAAGCCAAGAAAATTCCTTTAATGAAATGGGACAAGGTGTGCATGCCAAATCAAAATGTGGTTGCTGGTATAAAAAAATATGGGAGCTTAGTATCGTGCATTGGGAGCTAAATTAATATGGCAATTATACTCACGTCCAGATGCCAAGTGCTATAGATTGCTCCATCTCAAATATTTGGGTTCCCCAGAGGCTGAAAGTATTTTCAAAATCCAATTCCCCTCAGGGTTCTCATTTGGGGAATTTTTCATTGGATTGTAGTCCAACTATCTTCAGGTTCATTTCATGGGAAATCTGGGATGGTTCCAAAGCTGATTTTTAGTTCAACTCTTGAAATGGGCTACCTCCTTTATCTGATGATCCAAATCTCAATGAGATGAGATCCCATCTCTCTCAAGTTTGGGGTTCAAAGGTGGCAAACTGTTTGGAGGTCCAAGTTATGGATGGTATTCATCGCTCCACCTAAAAGAACTTGCTAGCTCTTTGCTAGCTCCTAACCTCTAACTCAAATTTGGGGATCTCTCCAAAAATAGAAGATTCATTACAGTGGAGAAGTCAATAAGCTCAAGTGGGTGACTACCAAATTTGGCCAGTACTTAGTCATAATTGGATACAATGTTATTCTGCATTCTGAAATTTTGAGGTAATAATTTTTGTCTGGTTAGTGGAATAGGTAGTGCCTCCCCAAGGCTAAGTCATTTCCCTTCCTTGTCTCTCAAGGTAAGATTCTCACTCGAGATAGGCACCAAAGAATGGGGTTGAAGGGCCCCACTATTTGCTTTCTCTATCAAGGTCAAGAGAACATTAACTATTAGGCCTCAGAATATTGACTAAGTCCCAAAAGGCGCATGCACGCGAAAGACCAGTGAAAAGGATGGGCGCGCAGGGCAAAGCGCGCAAGCCAGGGGTTATAGAAGGGTTTAATAGAAACCACGGCGCGCGCGCAAGGCAAAGCAAAGGATTTCAAGACTTAGTCATATTCGGCTTTCCAAGAGGCACTTGAGGAAAAACGTGACCCGACTAGGTGTGCTGAGTGGATAAGGTGTCAACCTAGGGACTTCGTGGTCAAGGAAAGAATATACCACGCATGGAACATTCCCGAAAGACATCATTGGAGGACCACCTTGACACTTGGCAACCGATCTACTCCTGGAGGAATGCATGGCGGTGGGTGCTAAACCTATTTATAGAGATGCTCGGGTAGAAGGAAAGGAAATCAGAGAGGGCCATTTTGGAGAGAGCATCACCATATGGGTCGATGAGGGGAAGCTTTAGGATCATCATAGAGAGGATGAAAGGCAAAGCTTTACAGAATTAATAGGAGGTTCCAGGGGTTGGGGTTCTCATTAGAGGACTGTAGGAATGTTGGCATATCTGGGGGGATGGGTCTGCTAAATATTTGTAATAAGGGAGAATAGCTAGAACTATTGATACCTGAGTTAGATCTCTATATTGGTCTATTATGGCCCTTGCGAATGTAATGTGGTTACTGAATTATGATCAATATGAATATATGGTTTTGTTCTAAATATATTGTTCGTGGGTGTAAACCTTGGTGCCTTCTTCTTTATGTTATGGATCAGATGTACTATCTATATGATGTTTCTTTTGTTATCTGGATGGGTATGTTGGTGTAATGACCCATCCTATGTTTTCAAAATGTATGCATGATCATTTACTTTTCTACACTTAATATCTCATTAATGACAACATCTTCTCGCAGTGCTCACACAAAGGAGGGGCTCAGCACCCGCACGCGCCTCGGATGAGCGCCCAGCGCCCGCTGGATGATAGGTCAGTGCGCAAGGGATTAGAAGGTTATTCTAAGGGCATAAAAATGACTACATTAACCATTTATTTTTCCACTGTCCCTTTGCTCAATCATGTTGGAATTGGTTGTCTAACAAACTGGATTTATGTTGGGTTCCACTAGCTACAATTTTACAAGCTCTTCAATCCTGGCCAATCTTACATTCAAAAGAGTATTTCGAGTCAATTTGGATTTAGATTTCATTGCTGATTATTTGGTATATTTTGTGGGAGCGAAATAGAAGGGTTATCAAGGATGAGATCAGTTCTAATTCCTTTGTTGTATTTAGACTAGAAATTGTAATTTCTGAAATCGTAATGAGGAATGCAGCCAAATCCTTCATTTTGCCTTCTGCATAGGATATCTTTTTGACAAACACTTGGCCCTTAATCTCCCTACCCCCATTAATGGGTCAAGGGTAACAGATCCCTCGTGGATTAAAGTTTGGAGGGGCAATCCTTATTGGCAACACCAGAATTTTTTAAACTTAACTTTGACGAAACTTGCAGCAATAACCCTCGTCTTTCTAGAGTTGGATTCATTATTCGAGATTGTTCTCATCCTTTGATTCAAGTTGTGTCCTTCAAACTTCTAGATGGAACTAACAATGAGGCCAAGGCCTTCTTTTTGGTAAATGGCCTTCAGTTGGCAATGTCTTGCAACATTGATCGCCTCATCATTAAAGATGACTCAATGGTTACTGAGCAAGCAATCAATAGAGGTAATGTTATGTTTTAGAAACTCGATAACATTTTGTGTCAAGCTCATCATCTCCTCGCCAATCTCTCAGACTGGAATACTCAGCATTGTTTTATAAAGGCTAATAAAGTTGCGGATTTTCTTGCTAACTTTGGGATCAATTAAGATGGACAAAAGGAAATTGACAATGATATAAATCATTAACAATACATTCTTGAGTTTTCAGACCATGGATTTTTCACCCACACATGTAAGTTAACCCCTCATTTCTATTATGTCTCACTATTCATTTGCTCTCTCATGCCCCTCGAGCGGTATTCAATGTTTTGGGTGGAGAGTCATGACAGTAATGGTTGGCACTAGCCTTCTTTTATGCCTTCACATTTATTACTCTATTTGATACCCCCCCATCCATTGGTCCGCCTAGCAATGGGAAGCATTTGCAACTCATTTTCTTTGGTGTTTGCGATATAATGGACCAATTCTTGTTTCCTCGCTTCTTTTCAAAAGGGAAAATCACAATACATAGCACTTCACACTCTTGTTATTGATCAGCGTTTGCACATCATTCTCGTCATCCAAACCAGTTGCATCCAACAAGCCTTCAAGCATATCCTAGACGGCAACTACATTTCTCTCTACAAAATCGGGTGAATTTGGAGGTTGATTCCATTTTTGTTGCTAACCTACTACAGATTGATTTAGATAAAAGTCTTGCCAAAGCTATTGTTGTCCCCTTCATTCAAGAGGATCACAAGGGAGATTTAGATTGATCACTAGAGGGTCTCACAATCACTAGCTTGTTGAATCTTCCTATCACTGGAGCAAACTCTCAAGGGATTGTATCCATAACAACTTTCAAAAATTTGGAATCTCATTTCTTCACTCATAAATTTTAATTCAAACTTACTCATTTGAGACCTAGTTCATGTTCACGATAGTCATCTTCAATACTCGTCTCCACGACTACATATTCGTAGAATATGTTGCCAAGAAAACACCATACACTCTTCTTCACAATGGTATTCCTATCATCTGCATTGTGGTATTCCTCTACACGAGCAATTTTCTTCTGAATGGTAGTTTTTCCTTTGTACGTTTGCTCTCACGCCCTCACACTCCTAGTATTCAACTTCACACTCACACTCACAACATTTCCTTCAAAGATTCGAGATACCAAGATTTTAATGTAAATTGTGGCAACTAGAAGTCAAAACCAAAAATAAACTCACAAATCTTCCATGAATGAGATACTGACCATTTCAAAAACCTTAAAACCAAATTCAAACAATTTTTAAAATGATTTTTTTATATTCGTCATTTATAACAACTAATTCACAAATCCAAGGGAATTTGTTAATGTGTTTTAAGATTTGTTGAATTTCGAATTTAAAGCTTGAAATTATAGGGCAACTTAGGTCAACGCCAAGTGTAATTATCATAGGCACGAGATTATTTTATTACTTTAAATTTAATATTTTCAATATTAATTAAAACGAGGGCATTTGTGGGCACCTAGATTTGGTCTTTAACACTTTGGTAACATCAATTTTGACAGACTTGGACAAATCTCATATATGTGGAACACGCGCTTAGACTAAGAGGTGGTGGTGAATCAGTATATACAAACTTTTACTTATTTAAAACATTAACATCCATAACAACGTCAATCATATAACATGTAACAATTGCAAGACACATAATTTATGCATAAACCTTTCGGGAGAAAACCACAGGGAAAAGACAACGTGGATCTACTGTTCAAATGCAGCCCTAAAAAATCTCAATATACATTCATAGGCACCAACCTACTAGAGACACCAATCCCCAATGTTGAGCACCAACTCACTGAAGACACCAATCCCTGATGCCAAACACCAACTCAGTTAATTCATAGGCACCAACCTACTAGAGACACCAATCCCCAATTAATGAGGCACCGACCTCAACAATTCAAAGATCCACCTTTTGTAGTTGCTTCTTCAACCTGATGATGGCACTTAGATTACACTTCACTCTTCGTGTTGTCTTCGCACATTCCTTACTTCATGCTCTGCTCACTCTTTGTTCTTCAACAATTCAGCATTCTAATCTGCTTGAGTTTTCTCCTCCTCTTTCTTCATAAATCTTCTTGATATATCTTCATTAATCGCTCCCCTCTTCTCGCTCTCTTCCTTTCTTTTCAAATGGGCATCATAATTCCTTGAGCGCATTTTGAATTCATGTATATACCACGTTCATTTCATGAACAGATGTGACTTTTCAATGAGTCAGCATCCTTTTGAATATTTTGCTCGGGTCGGCCTTTGTAAAATGATCTTTGAACATTTGAAGATTTTCACGACTCCCACGGACTTCCCTTGTTTTCTCTTGGTCCTGCGGCATTTCATGACCATCGCCGACAATTCTGGACATTCTCGAGTTTTCTCTTTGTTGCACGGCTATCCTCCTTTGAATCACACCACTTGTTGCCTTTTGTGGTTTTCTCTTTGTTGCGCGACATTATTTCAAACAAATAAGGTTCTTCAGATTGGTCCTTCAACATGCAAGGCACTACTACAACCCGTGATACACCATAGACACCCGCGGAGTACTTCAAAACCCGCGAAGCACTGCAGGCACCCGCGCAACACTTCAAAAACCCTCATAACACTACAGAACCCGTGAAACACCGCAAAAACCCGTGAAACACTACAAAAACCGTTGAGCACTATGAAATAATGAAATAGTTTTTTTTATTTGCGGCATGCAGAATTCAAACTAAATCATCTTTGCCATAAAAGGCACAGATCCGTAAGCATCAATGACAATATTTCTAACATAAGAGATACTTAGCAGAATTCCTTTGACATCAAGGACAATATTTCCAACAATATATGTGTGTGTGTGTGTGTGACTAGTAAGAGAAGAGCAAATGCTTACACATAAACAAGATCAAATGCTTGCAGAGAGGTTTGATAGGATAAGAGAAATGATGAGGCCTATACTTGATTGGGTGAACTTGTATTCTCACAATGATACTAATTATTTTGCGCATCCCAGTTCCATTGATTATAAAAGGGAAACGGATTGTTGTTGAAGAAATCCCAGTGTTTTTGGATACTTCGCCCCTACTACTACGGTGTGCATATCTGTGTGCCAAATATGGATACAAATTGGGTGCTTCTCGAACACAGCTCAGATACTGTACCCAGTCATATTCAAATACAAACCCATAATTGTCTTGTATCAAAGACATCCGGATATGTTAAGCAGAGAAACTATATTTGTATCCGATTCAACAATTAAAAAATAAAATAAAAACGCCTTCAAAAGGCTAAAAAATGCTAAAATAGTAAAAACTGCAAATGATCTTCTATAATACATTTTAGCAGTAGCAACAATAGAGGCCATGGAGGTGAGAGTGTTGATTCATACTTCAAGCTTTCTCATTGGCTTTGATCAACATGCAATTCCTTTACTTATTTTCTTTCATCTTGTCTATTTTCCGCTGGCCTACACAACCTGCAATTTTTTTAAAATCAATTGAATACCAAATTTCCTACCTAACTGTGGGCTGAAGTGTGTAATTTGTGTGTAATTTTAATCTAATGTGCGAGTTCATTTACAATTTAAATTTGATAATTATTATCAATATATTCTTAATTTATAATCTAGATTATTATAGTATTTTAAATATCATATATTACATTGTATCAAACCGTATCCACATCAGGGAACATTAAAAAGTAGTCGTCTGCGTATCTGATATTATATATGTATCCACATCCATATCTGTATCCATGCAACTCTGAGAAATCCCTTGATGTCATTTTCCATTTGGTATTATTGAAAATGACAATTGTATTGTCTACTTATTTTTAAATAGGATTGGTAAAGGTAAAAAGGTTATACTTACTGAAGTTGGGGCATCAGTATCAAGCAACGCTAAAGTTATGCTTCAGAACTTCAACATCAATCTAATTATAGCTAGTGTTGAGCTAAATGCTTATGGTCAAGGTGTCAGACTACCGGCCGTGAACAGAAGTGGTGAAGATGAAGCTGGCAATGTACTGTGAAGACTTGGAAGGCCTTGGAGATGTTAACTTTCCTTGAGCATTGAAATTTGATATAAAATAGTTATGATTGAATTTATAGATTTTCAACTCTAGCATCATCTGTTGAACTTATGTGTGTCCTCTATTGATTAAAAATCTCAGATTGAAAGCTGGATATGATCACTGGTTTAAAGCTGACTACTATTTTTGTTTAAGCCCAAACTTGGGGCATAAATATAGTTAAGACCTTTTATGTGATATTTAAAAATCTAGAATACTGAAATTCAAACCCCAAAGTTTAAACCAATAATCTCATCCACTTGACCCTCTAAATGAACACAATCAATCTAATGAAATGCCACATTCTCACACAGTCCGCAAAGGAAAAAAAATCATTCTCACGCGTTCTCGCATAATACGCAATAGAAAGGTCATTTCAATTCATTTTCACACTTTTTGCAATTCATTTCCACCCATTTCGCTTTACACCTATATTCCAATTCATTTTCACTGGTATTTGTTTACACCCATATTGCAATTCATTTTCACCCATATTTGATCACCACCACATGCCCTATGAAAATGCTCAAACCCTGAACCCTTATAATCAAATCTTAAACCATGACATTCAAACCACAAATCCTAACATTCAAACCCAAAATTCAAATATCAAAAACTTAAAATTTCATTTTCAACCATATTTCTTTATACCCACAAAGTATTAAATTGTCCAAACCTAAGCCCTAATTTTCAAACCCTCAAAAGCAAAATTCAATCCTTCAACCCCAAAGCACAAATCTGAATACTGAAAATTCAAATCCACGTGATTCAAATGTATTTTCACAAAGATTTGTTTCACCCACTTGAAGTGTGAAAGTTCATATTCTAAACCCTAAACCCTAGTATTCAAACCCTAATGTTCAAAACCTAAAAGTCTAAACCTTAAACACTAAACCCTGATACAGCAAAAGTTCTCTAATTGCAAAGTCCAAACCCTAAAACATTAAACCCCAAAAACTCAACTTCAACCCGCAATCATCAAACACTCGTTGGCACCGCGTTCTTTTCCACGTCATCATTAATCCACAATAGTTGATCAAATAATAAATGATTACAAGCACTCTTTTCTCCATAGTTACCATGTTCAAAAAGTTCGGAAGTACAAAAAATTTTAAAGGTTCGGTTTGGTTCAGTTTAGAAAATTTACAAATACTTATAAATAATAATACTACACATATATGATGATATTTGAAAAGAAAAACCAATTACAGATAATAATAAATAAATATATTATCTACGCAGTTTTTCCTTTACGTGCTTAGGTATTAGTGTTTCTTGTTTCGTTTTTGTTTAGTGTTGAAGTTCTTTAAATTTAAACACTTAAATTTTTTATTTAAAAAAAAAAAAGAAAAAATAATGTTCAACCAAACTTGTTCGGTAAGTTTGGTCACACCAAAACGTTCGGTTCGAACTGAATTTTCACTAAGTTCATAAGAACATGGTAACTATGATTTTTCTCATATTTATGTGGTATGCATCTGAAAAACTCACCCTCAAAGCAATATCCGTGGATACTAGAATTCAAAACTTATTTCTTTGAATCCACAATCTCGCTCTCGTGGCTCTCCAAGTGAACACGGTGATTCTAATCAAATGCCACACACTCTCACAACCCAAAACAAAAAAAACAAAAATATTATTTCAATTCATTTTCATCCATGTTTGTTTACACGAACATGGAATATAAGAATTTAGAAACTTTCAAACCTAAAACCCCGACATTCAAACTAGACAGCGAAATTCATACCCCACACATAAAAGTCTAGTTGATTTGAGTCTCTTCAACTCTTTCTACTCAAAAGCTGCACTCTTGAACAAGAATAGAAAACATCATTTAAATTAGTCGTACCCATATGCAATTTAAGAGAAGAAACCCCAAACCCTAATATTTAAAACCTAAATCCTGATATTCACACCCTCCACAGCAAAATCCAATCCTCAACCCCCAAAGTACCAAACTCTCAGCACTGAAATTCAGATCCCAAACAATCAGTTCACAATTAACCATGTATTCTAATACTCAAACCTAAGAAATAAAATTGCATACTGCACTCTCACGTATTCATACAAAACATCATTTAAATCGATTACAAATTTACACCCATATGCAATATGAGAGTAGAAACCCTAATATTCAAAACCTAAATCCAGGTTACCGTTATTCACACCCATGTTTGTTTACACTCACATGGAATATACAAATTTAGAAACTTTTAAACGCAAAACCCAGGCATTCAAACTGAACACCAAACTTCATACCCAACACATGAAAACCTGGGTCATCTGAGTCTCTTGAACTCTTTCTAATTAAATGCTGAATTCTCACGCAAGAATAGAATACATTATTTAAATTAATTACACAAATACAATTTGTGAGAAGAGCCCCCAAACCCTGAAATTCAAAACCTGAATCCTGATATTGACACCCTCAACACCAAAATCCAGTCCTCAACCCCCAGAGTACCAAAACCTCAGCACTGAAATTCAAATCCTAAACATTCGGTTCACAATTAACTATAAATTATAATAGACAAACCTAAGAAACAAAATTAAATGCTGCATTCTCACATATCTATAAAAAAAAAATCATTTAAATTAATTACGCACATATGCAATATGAAAGTAGAAACCCTAAACCCCAATATTCAAATCGTAAATCCAGTTATTCACATCCTTGACCGCAAAATCCCGTCCCCAAACCCCAATGTCCAAACCCTAAGCACTTCGATTCAAACGGTAAACATGCAATTCACAATTAGCCATAAATTCTAATATTCAAACCTAAAAAGCAAGACTAAACCGCTAAGTTCTAACCCAAAAAGACCAAACCCAGATATTGAAATTCATACCGTAAATATTAAACCCCTAAATTGCATCGTCTTGCCGCTGCAACCTAAATTGCAATGTCTCTCCGATTGAACCGTCATTCTTTTTATACGCAACATTGTCACACAATCGGAAACAGTAAAAAAATCATTTCAATTCATTTTCGCCCGTGTTTGTTTACACCCATACATTATAAAAATGTTCAAACCCTAAACCCTGATATTCGACCCCAAAACCCTGACACAACAATCGGTTAACTTTAAGCCCTTAACACTGGCACTAAAACCCTAGCTACCATCAGATTCTCTTGTATCATTTTCCAAATTATCATCAATCCCGCATAATTTGATGCCATTTTTTCTCAAAGAATCAATCACTGCAAGCATCCTTTTCTTATACTGTCTGGGTCTAGAACTCTCACCCTTTAAATCAACGTGAACATCGTTTATCCGTTGTGCTTTGAGCCTGGCTGCCAAATTTTCCCCCATTTTTGCGGCAGTTGGGACGTCCCAGACGTAATGAGTGCGAGGACATTGCTGTAGCTTCGCATTGTATGAGGCTTTAAACTCTTCTTCCAAAATGGTAGAAGCTGCGACTATGACGTTGTTTGAAGAATTAACTACCTGTACTGTAGGTTTTCTGTGGGTTATTGCGAACTGTAATAAATGGATGCAAGCTGGACATTTCATGTTTTAAATGCCCGTGTGTGGATCCAAAAAAAAAGTATATATTTGCATATTGTCTGTACTTAGGATTGGGTTGCTTCCCTCCATTGGTAATTGAAAATGACTGCTTAATTTGCAGGTAGGCGTCCACCTTCGAAGATGGGTTTGCTGGAAAGTGTCAACTTCCGGTGGCTCTAATATTTGTTGTCTTAACTTTAATGTAAGTTGCTGGATTTTAGATATTTTCCTCCAATCTTAGATAGTTATTATGGTAGATATCCACAAATTTTAGATATTTCCTATAATAATATCTAACAATATGATTGTATCTACTTTTTCGATTGTATGATCACAAATTTTAGATATTTCCTATAATAATATCTAACATTTTGATTATATCTATTTTTTAGACTGCATGGTTGTGTGCTAAAGAAAATATTAAATATGCTCTCTTTGCGAATGCTATGATTTATTTATTTATTTATTGTCCATTAAAGAGGATGACGGGTTGTTAAGGTTATAAAATGTTTCTTATATGACACAACAACAGGAAATATGATTCAGTGTTACCCATTAATTGCAATTGAAAAGGATGGAAGAAGGGATCCTATGGCAGCTGGTAAAGATGCGACCCCTCATGTCACCAAGGGCCTATTTCTTTGACAAGAGTGTTTATAGTTGTTTTGTAGTTTACCGTTAGCTGACTGGCGTTCGTCTGTCACACCGAGTAATAATGAGGAGCATATGCCAGCTCAAAGATAGAGTGCACTGTTTGGCTTCCTTATCAGTTGGCTAATCTACAAAAATATCATTTGAAAGGAATGTTGTTACGTAGTAATGACAATGGTCTGTAATGTTTACGAAAGGCCTTAACAGATTAAAGGCTATTTGGATGCTTGGCCAGCAAGTTAGCGCATGTCAAGTGTTAAATTGGAACATTCTGCAATATTCTATGCACCCAAGAAAAGGCTAATTGGGTTTGTAGTGCCAAGCTGGATATGTTGTATGGCAAATCTATGGCACTCAATTTGGAGTACTGTGATTTTAGTAATGATCCAGAATTATAAACATTGCCAAATTCAATGAGTTGGAACTTTTATGGTGATCAATTATGTAAAGCCCTGTCAAAGTCATTTGGAAAGTCGGGAGGATTTTCAAAGCTCATGGGGAGAACTGCATCAAAATTGGAGTGTCCGTGGGAACAGCGAAAACCAATCTCCCATCGATATATTGGTGATTATTGAAATATTGATTTTTGTGATTATTGAAATATTTTGGTGATGCACAATCAAATAAAATGGACATCAGGCAGGGGCATTATTGAAATAGAGGGGGAAATATACAAGCTTAACCAAGGCCACTGGCACACCCCCATTGAGCACACCATCAATGTTAGAAGGTATTGTTCTAAAAAGTAAAACTTTTATATTTGTGATAAGTGCACCTCTAATATTTTGAACAAGCATGCCCAAATCATAGAAGCTATGATAAAGACTAAAATTTTCGAACAAAACTGAAAAGTACAAAAATTACATGTGCATACAATTCTACTGTGGATTTGGGATGTAAACAACCTACAACTTTGTATGGAAAATCATTACAAACCTCCAAGGCAGAACATGTAGAGTCATGCGCAAAAACTTATTTTGTAGGAAGATGATCACCGTACGATTAGTGCTACTCTAATCAGTTGCAATGAGAAGGTAAACAAATCCTGATACAATTGTAAAGAGAAATAGTCTTCTCTGTTCTCAAAACATGTCCCCATGAAATCAAATTGACAATTAAATCACATGAAAAAAGTTAAAACATGATTTCCACTATATGGATTTGCTCAAAATATCTAGTCCAGACGATTTGATAAATACCTTTTTTTTTTCTATTTCTAGAGATCTTTTGGCAATCCCGTTTTGAAAGGATTCTTGAGACTTGAATTTTGAGAACCCATGAAGCTCATTCTTGTGCCTTCTGAGTTTAGCATTAATATCTGTTGGTTTAAAACCGAAACTATGACTCTAAACTAGCCAAGTCCCGTGTAATGCGGTTAGTCTTCAGCAAAGGCTAAAATCAATCTGGCCTTTTTAATCTTCCTTGGAGGTATTTGCTTTCCTCTTCATTCTTGATCATATGTGAGCAAGTTGATAAGAATGATGTTCTACCTCTTTAAATTGCTTTATCTTTTATTATGAAAGAAACTAGTTCAAGCAATGATTTCATCATTCCCCTTCTTAATTTCATCCATCATGAAGTTTGAAAGATCTGAAATCAGTCGTTTTTGCTCCTCATAAGCGACTGATCTGGGCAACATGATCTCCACTGCTTGTCCTCTGATGATAGGGTCATTCACAAAAACCATGGGGGTCAGCCAAGGATAAAAGTTTGACATGGAGAATATGAATTTTTCACTTTCAAAAGGAAGTAAGAAGCTTCCTATGATCACTGATTTTTCACATATAAATATGTCTTTTCCATGTCCTCAATGAATGTTATTTCTGATCCTTCATTGCTAATTTTCTTCAACACAAATCAACAATCTCACTTGAGTTTTAAATGTTCCCAGCATGCAACAAAATTTAATTCATAATGGATTAGAATTGATGATGGATCTTCAAAGTGGTTTTACTTTGAAAACACATCTTTAGCGATTTCCATTCAGATCTTCACTCCCAAACTCTAATGAAGATATCTAACTAGCTGTAGTATGCTTTGATTGAATTCAAATCGTATGAACTCCATAACCTCGTAATTTTTTCATACTCTTCTGAAGCTATTGGTTTCTTATAATAAGCTTTCAGCCTCCTTGACTTATCAAACTAAGGATTGTCTACCTCCCAAATTGGGCTTGGGAATGAGATCTAGAAAGGGTGGGACTGAGTTTTAATTTCCCGATTTTCCTACAGTAAACTTGTTTGTACAAAGCGAAATAATGATAATGGCACACAACATGGACGCCATAGGAGTCTAAAAAAATTGTATTTGGATATGTAAAGTTAGGATAATGTTACAATATTGGGATGATGATGCCGCATTGACTAGGATAGGCATTGGAACTTTATTTGCCTAAGGGTACAGGTAATTCCAAAGCATGTTGGGGTTAGACCATGGTTCTTCCACCTTGTGCTTATTATCCTCTAATGCATACAAATATGTAATACAATCATTTCCAAACTTGACGGAAATGGTTGCATATTACGCTTAAGGGATCTTTGTTGTAGGCTAAATCAACTAGGTATAAAACCTACTCCTTCGTTGACAAGGATACCCTAAACTAGGTTGTTTAACTTGTAATATTTGTAGTTTCTCATTGGCAATCTGCCACATTTGCTCCAATTTTTGAAGCTCCACCTTCAAAATATTCCTTTGATGTATCATTGCTTCCAAATGTCACTTGCATAACCTTGTTCTTGAACATAATGATCTATAAAGGTAACCTTGTTGATTTGTAAGGTTAGGATCATGGGCATAATGTTGTGACAAGTGTTACAATACTAATTTGGAGAAGGATTTTGGAAAAAAGGTGGATTTGAATGGTACACTTTTTCAGATTTCAAAATGGAAATAGTAGAGAGTTCATAATGAGGCAAGTCTTTAACAAGTTCAGTTATGTTACAAGCAAAAAAATTGTAGTTCTCAAAATCAATTCTTAAGCATAAAATGAAAACCAATCGACAACTATTTGAAATTTTTGAAAATGGTTTCATTTTCATGCCCAAAACAAGATGTCGTCATATTTACAATTATCATTTAAAAGTCTGAGTTTCTATTTCAAGAGAAAAAGTGAGCCAACTCATGGCTGGTACTCTTTCCAAAGTTGATTCTACTTGCACTGATGCAATAGAGCTCAACATTAGTGCAGCGAGTTGAAGGTATTTTTGGTCATCATGGTACATGGGCACAATTTAGGAAGAGGGTTTTCATATTAACTTGGCATTAATAGTGGATAATTGAGAAAAAATACAAGAAAAAGTAGTTAGCCATATGGTTCTAGGATGCTCATTCCTCACATAAGAGGTCATGCTAGTTGTCGTCTCAAAGGGATGAAGATCATACATTAGCCATGAAAAACTACTACAATGTTTTGATGGAGATTCGAGGGGGACATACGTCCAAATTACATGGTACAACAAGTAAACGTTAAGATTCTAATTATACAAGTGTGGAAACGATTGCCCTATTATAATAGGATACTCATATCCTTTCAATTTTATGGGTAACACCTAATCCCAATGTAGGCCGAACCCATTAAACAATATAATTAATTCCTACGTGAGCCCATATAACTAACTAAGGGGATGTGTGCCACATGTATTGAGTTTCAACCCATGTACATTATATTTCAGTGATGCCATGTGAACTTAGACATGTGAAATAAGGGGATGTGTGCCATATGTCAACATCTTGCATAAACCCATATATATTATATTATCATATCCAAAGGTACATAGCATTGCCTCCCTCTTTGACATGTTTCGTCCCTCGAAACATAAGAAGAAGCCATATAATGAGTGAGCTTTAAATTATTGCACACTTGTCGCCATGTTTGATCATCCAACCACCCATGATGAAATCTCTAGGGGTGAACTGCTGAGCTCCAAACCTGATTCCATATTCCCTTGTGCTCATCTTGATTCCATCCTGGTCCATATGATGTTCCTCCTCGAGGATCCATGTATATCCATAATTATTATTTTGTTGATTCCATGTCATATAATTATTGCATTCCATTGATTCCATGTATAGCCAAAATTATTACTCCTCCAATTGGTCCTGTATATCCATGGATAGATTGCAGTTGCCCTTGGAATGTGTTCTAAGCATGTTTGAATGATTTTTTCCTCTCATGATGATGTGGGTGTCTATATGGTGCAACCTTAGTATTGCTCAACCTTATCAATCTTTTCCTTAATTTCTTGTTCCTCTTCCAACTTGTTTGCTATTTCTTTTTTCTCCAAAGTAGAGAAACTATTTTTTACTTTTTCATCATGTTCTTAGATCCTCTCCTTCTGATTCATCAATTCCCTTCTTCACCATATTCAAATTCATCTTCATGATCAAAGAATTGAAAGTCATTAACTTTTTTCCAAATTGGAAGTGTGATATCTTACAATGTAATTTAAAAGGTACCATAATTTCATGAAGGGAATGCTTTTACCATTAATATTAACTATTCCCAATGTATATCTTGACCAAGCCAATATCCGAGAACAATATCCATACCATCCATATCTAAAGCATAAAAATGGGAATACTAAAATATATTTATCCATTGATGAAGATGTTAACATGTGGCACACATCCCCTTAGTTATATGGGCTCACCATCCATTTGAGATTCCTTATATTGGGTAATGAGTTGGCACATTGGGATTAAGTGTTACCCATCCTATGTAAAGGATGTCACTATCAAGGTTTATATGAAGGCATGGAGTATGAGTTGAGTCTTCTACTTGGTAGAGGTATATTGGAGGTGTCCCCTTCGAAGTGGATTCCCATCTTGGGAGATTGTGGAGTTACTCCTTCCTTAAGGAGCATTATATGGTGTTGCCCTACCTTAAGGGTATTATTCTGAATATATTGCATATTGGGGCATATTGACCCCCCATATCTCGTGTTTTATTATCTTCTACAATTTATTGATTTATTATATGCAAAGTTCTTATCAAGTGGTATCAAAGCACTGATCCGGGCAATTTGTGGGATGAAACCCTAATGTTGGTGATTTGTCTATATCTTGAGATAGAATTGGAATTTTTCAGATATTTTTTATGGGGAGTGGATACATAGTTCAAGTGATCTTTCCTCCGAATTTCAGATTTTTTGGAGTTGTTTTGCAAAAGTTGTTTCCATTTTAGGGTTGAAACCCTAATTTTAAGGTTTCGTCTATATCTTTTGAATAATGATGAATTAGGAAATAATTTTTTTTGGGTTGGTAATATATTAAATGGTGATACCACTGAAATTTCAGAATTGGTGGATCTATTTTGACAGAGTTATTTCAGTTTTATTGTTTTTCATTATTTTGCTCCACAAGTTGCAATTTGAGGAATTTTCCTGAATTTCTTACATTTTTAGAAATCTCTCAAAATTTTAGCAAGGGTTACTTCTTCGTGGTTTCATATTTGAGGTTGAATGATTGACGAAGTCATCAGGTAAAATATTGGTCAAAGGAGTAAGTTTGTGAAACCCTATTTTTTATGCATCATGGATATACCTATTTTCTATGGTAATGGGGAAATTGATGCAAAAAATGGTGGATACAATTTAAACAAATGTATTTTGAAGAATGTTTAATATGGGTTAGTTTTTATCTTCATCTTGGTGGGAAAGCGCGACATTGGTATTCTTATTTGGATATAGATCTATTGGATTGGGATTGTGAGGAATTGGAGGATATTTTCATAGCTATATGGGAAACAAAAGAAGAAAAGCAAGATTTTGTTAAAAAAGAAGAAGAAGAAGAAGAAGAAGAAATGTTGATGGTGCAAAAGAAGAAAATGTTGATGATGAAGCTGCTACACAGGATAGTGCATCTCCAAGGAAGGAAGCTTCAATATTTCAGTTTGAAGGGCACATTCAAAGAAAAAAGGTAATTGTTTCCATAAACCCTAGTAGCAAATATAACTTCATCAATATGGATGTAGCTCAAAATCTACATGTGCAAACAAAGCATATCAAGGAATCTCAAATGGATGGTAAGCAGATTCAAGTTTTTGAAGATTTAAAGCTTTCTATGGATAAATATGTTTTACATTCAAATTTTTATGCTTTAGATATGGATGGTATGGATATTTTTCTCGGATATCCTTGGTTAGAGACATTGGGAACAATTAATATTAATGTGCAAAAGAAATTCATTAAATTATGGTACAAGAGAAAGAAAATTACAGTGTAAGATATCACACTTAACAAGGAAAAAAGTAATGTAAAATTGGATCATGAAGATGAATTTGAAGATGGTGAAGAAGGGAATAAGGATGAATCAGAAGGAGAGGATGAAGAACATGATGAAAAAGTAAAAAATAGTTTCTCTACTCAAGAGAAAAAAGAAATAGCAAACAAGTTGGAAGAGGAAAAGAAAGTGGAGGAAAAGATTGATAAGGTTGAGCATACTAAGGTTGCACCATATAGACACCCACATCATCATGACAGGAAAAAATCATGCAAACATGCTAGAACACACAAGGGCAACAATCTATATGGATATACAGGGAATTGGAGGAAGGAGTAATAATTTTGGCTATACATGGAATCAATGGAACAATAATTATATGATATGGAATCACATGAATAATAATTATGGATATACATGGATGCTAAGGAGGAAAACATATGGACTAGGATGGAATCAGATGAGCACAAGGGAATATGGAATCAGGTTTGGAGCAACATCACCCACTAGGATTTCATATGGGTGGTTGGATGATCGAGCATGGCGACAAGTGTGTAATAATTTAAAGCACACTCATTATATGGCTTCTTCTTATGTTTCAGGGACGAAACATGTCAAAGAGGGAGGCAATGTTATGTACCTTGGGATATGATAATATAATATATATGGGTTGATGGAGATGTCGACATGTGGCACACATCCCCTTAGTTATATATATGGGTTCACATGGGATATAATATTATAATGTATATGGGTTGATGGAGATGCTGACATGTGGCACACATCCCCTTAGTTAGTTATATGGGCTCACATAGGAATTAATTATATTGGGTAATGAGTCGGCCTACATTGGGATTAGGTGTTACCCATCCTATTTAAAGGATGTGAGTATCATTATGAGGTAATGGATGTATGAGTTGAGTCTTCTACTTGGTAGAGGTATATTGGAGGTGTCCCCCTTGAAGTGGATTCCCATCTTGGGAGATTGTGGAGTTACTCCTTCCTTAAGGAGCATTGTATGGTGTTGCCCTACCTTAAGGGTATTATTCTGAATATATTGCATATTAGGACATCTTGGCCCCCCATATCTCTTGTGTTTTATTATCTTCTGCAATTTATTGATTTATTATTTGTGACGATACTTTTAAAGCTATTCGATTCATATAATATATTTTCAACCGCAATATTATCAAACTAAGGAATATCTATATCGAATGCCCTTAAAAACAAATCTAAAATGTGTACTACCTTTGCATATCCCAATTTTCCTACAGTAAACTTGTTCTATTAAGAAAACAATGATAATGACGCACAACATGACGATAAATCTAAAAAATTTGTAACTTGGAAATCTAAAAATTCCATTATGATGAAAGGCGTTTGCACATGCGGAACGGTCCACCTCATATGACAACTAACAAGACATGGACACGAGAGATGAATTAGTCGACGAAGCACGAACTTGCATATGCCCTTCACGTGGTAGCCTATAATAGGTAAATCTATCCTGAAATAAGAAATAAATCATTTTTTTACATGCAACAGCTAGAGAATATTTTTCCTTAATTCATCAATCAAGGGTTTTGGAGCATAAGTGGAGGCCACCATGGGCTCTACATCTTTCAGTTGCTCAACTAACTATGGTGACATCAATAGTAACTGTTGCAGCGGCATGAAGTCCACAAACACAATCCTTTGAGCGTGTGTATTCATTTGAATGGGTCCTGATGTTGTGCCCTCTGGGATTGAACTCAGGTGCTTACGCATAAAGTTAGTTGAACAACGGATTCTTTTCAAGAGAAACCAACGCCGACGATGCCTTTGTTGGGTTAGGATTTAAATTTTTACAGCTTTTCATGGGTAATGTTTACATCACCTAGTTACGTTGTAAATGCATTGATGGTTTTCATGGACACTTTGAGCTTCTCCTCAGACCCTATGCCCAAAAATCTCATGTTTTTTCAAACAACGGAAGGGGCAGTGAACTTGCAAAAAAATATTAATTCAAGCAAAGAGAATGAAGAGTGAGCAACAAAGTAAATTACCTAAGCACTATTGCATCCAAGGCATGTTTAATGGTGAGCTCCAACTGTCTGATTTCTGAAGATCCCAAATCTGACTCAACCCGAGCACGCACAATTGTAGAAAGATAAATGGAGAAGAAGATGTTCAAGGTGGAGCGATGAGGCTAATCAAGAGGCGTCAACGAGTGGCAAAAGCAGTGTGTCATTAATGGGTTGGTGGAGGGTGAGAGTGATGAGAGTTTTGAAGGCAAGCGAGTGCAGAAGGGAGCTCATACTCTTTACGACGCACTCCCCCTTTGGGTCATCTGTGTTTAGTATGTCGTCACCTAGAAAAACGTTGAAGATGGATTTGTAATAAACTCCTTTTGGCTCGTAGTTGAACACGGTTTTCAGAATGTGCTCATATTTTGGGATCTGTGCTTACCATAGAAAACAAGTTGGCCATCCATGAAGGCCTGAACTGCACCATGTGATGCAAAAAAAAGAGTAAGCAAAAAGAGGAGTTAAAGCGTCAGATTGATGTAAAGAAGAAAAACAAAACAAAAAATAAAGAAATCTTTTATTTTCCTAGCAAGTATGAGTACTGATAGAAATTGATGATCAGTTGGACAACCACAACCTTCTATTGTTGAAATCCCTTTACTCTCTCGTTGTCAATTCCATCGGGCATACTGACTCGTGATAGGTTGATTACAGTTCGCTTGCAACACAATTTTTTTCTCTGTGTTGACCAGAAAGTCATGCTTTGCACAAATTTGTAGGTTGAAAAATGTCTTCTAAATGGTGTTATTGGCTCTATCGTCAACATTGTTTAGGATAATTCATTCCATCCACGTTGTTTGCCTTTATTTCTCGTCATCAAATTTGATCAGTACATGGTGCTTTGTTGTTTGTTACAATTTCCTTTTCCTCTTACCGTTATCTCTCTTTCAGCGTTAACATTACACACCTAATGTGCAATTACTAGTTGTATAAAATGTCTGATAAAGGTAGATAGAGAGAGAATAGACCTCATGAGACCAAAATAGTTTATTAAGTCGAGGGTCATTTGGTTTATTGGTCGAGTTGTTTGGCTCACATAAAGCCCATTAGGGATCAATTTTCATTGACCTTACTCATTGTTGTAATTTCATTATTTGTTCGAGTCAATGCCCATTGCAATGCTTCAACATTTAATCAAAAAAAAGTTTCTTGGAGAAAAAAGGGGGAAAAATCAGGTAGTTGGACCCGTAGTTCAAATATATTTTATAGTTCTTCCTTTGGATGTTCATTCCTTTGTTGTGTATTTTGGTCAAATGTTCCTCATTTTATTCAAGTTATTCTTTTGAATTTGGTGGACAAAGATGTCCTCTACAAGTTTTCTAGGTAGTTGTGATACGAAAATTATGGTTAGGTATAGTCTAACTTGTTACCAAATATAATAATTCAAAACTATATAAAAAAAAATCATAAATAGTCCTAAATTATTATAAAGATTTGATAATTGACCTTACACTAATTAGAATGTGAAAGAGGATAGCTAGTGTTTAAAAGATGAATTAGTCTTCATGTGCATAAGGTATGATAGAGAGCTCAAAATATGCACAGACATATATTAGACTATCGTCAAAATGGTCATAACATATCAAGTGATGTGTAGGCAATTTGGACAAATTTGTGGGATCAACCAATATCGTCGTTGAACCTATCCTCTATGCCTTTTAATTTCTCGTGTTCTAGCTATGCGTATTCACCAGTTTTTTCTTTGTTACTTTCTATGACTAGATATGTGCAATGACTATGTGTGGGTCAGATTAGGCCTCTTTCTCACTCAAACCCTAACTCTTGCTTCGACATGAAAAAAATGGTTAACAAACTTTGGGTTGAACTATGTCACCATGCCCCCATGACGTGTTGAGCATTGTGCTACATACCACTACCCCAACGAGATATTAGGCCCATATAGTTCCCTTAACACCTATGATGAGATGCATTTGGCATAACAAAAAAATATAGAGCCCTTGATTCATCCTCGCACTTGGAAACAAACATTCACACACTTCACATTTAGCTCAATATTGGTTTTGGGCATCAAATAATGGATAACTTTCTTTTTTTGGTTTGTTATAGTGCTCCAAGGGATTTTTTATCATTGACCTTGCTCTTTATCTTCTTAGAGTATGCCTTAGATATGCCAAGTTCAAGTGATCCCTAACTCACTCTAAATCGATTAGGATGCATGTGTATATATGGTTTATCTTTTGTTAACTTTCCCTCATAACTATCCCAACAAATATCACCCAAGCAGACCACAGAAAGTGCCCTTATGATAATATGATGATTAGAATCTAGGAGGATGAGTTTGTTGCACATGGACAGACACTACGACCATATTGTCTAGGTTGTACAAACATGTTTAGCGACGATACAAACTCAAATATAAATGGAGAAAGGTACTGAACTATATTCCACGACATACTTCTAGTGTTTCTAACATGTTTAACCAAGGAGAAGGTGTTCATCTAGTGGATATAGGGTGTAAAAATAGAATGGGAAGGTGTTTTGAATTGGATAAATACCATGTAAATAGTAAATATATTATGATAAGTACAAAATGTCATATTGTAAAGCATTTAGACCATATTTTGGGTACTACATTTGTACCCCCTTTCACTCTATTATTGAAAAATTCTCGAATAAAAGAAAATGCAAATCTTGATAGTCTTAATTGTTGGTTGTGGAGTCTGATAGCGATGGGGGTTGCAAGGGGGGGCTTCGCCCCCCTTGCGGAGTCCGGGGGGATGACCCCCCCGGCGGGGGGTCCGGGGGCCTCGCGCCCCAACGGGGGTTCAGGGGCAATGCCCCCGTAAGCCACATTTTAATATGTATTTATGCATTATGAAATCCGGACCGTTCCTTATCATGTCATAGATCTAACGGGTGGTTTTCTATGTTTCCCCGAAATGATTAATACCCTAACATCTTTAAAGGGTCGTTATGTATGTGGCTCATCGCATGTGTGGATGCACTGAAAGAGAGTTTTGTTGGACTGAATAAAAGGATTGGTTGTTTCTGGTGGACATAGCCCATTTTGGGTGAACCACGTTAAATCTGTCTCTATTTTATTGCATTTATTTTTATTTTACGTTTTCCACATTATTCATTGATGTTTGTTTATCTATACAACCGGTATAATCCTAACAACTGGTAGCAGAGCATATTTGAGATTTATTTGTTGGCAGTATACTCACAGAGGGATTTTTGTTTAAGTGGTAGAAGCAGCAATGGTAGAGGAGAATAAGTTTAGAGTTGAGAAGTTTGACGGCCGAAATTACCAGCTATGGAAAATGCAGGTGGAATATTACCTGTATCAAAATGATCTATACCTACCGTTGGGAGGTCAAGAAGCGAAGCCCCCATTCATGTCTAATGAGGAGTGGAAGGTTCTGGATAGGAAGGCTCTCAGTGCGATTCGATTGAGTCTGGCATCGTTCGTAGCTTCAAATATCTCACAGGCGAAGAGTACGGTAGAGTTGATGAAAACCCTAACTAATTTATATAAAACACCTAGTGCATCTAATAAAGTTTATCTGATGAAAAGATTGTTTAATTTACAAATGCAAGAAGGTGGATTTGTATCTAACCATCTTAATGATTTCCACACTATTATAAATCAGTTAGATTCAGTTAATATCCCATTTGATGAGGAGGTTAGAGCATTATTATTCCTATGTTCTTTGCCAAAAAGTTGGGACAACTTAGTAATGGCATTTAGTAATACATCATCTACTTCTCTTAAATTTGAAGATGTAGTAAGTGTCATTTTAAATGAGGAAATGCGTAGGAAAAGTACAGGGGAAAATTCTTCTTCTAGAAATGCGTTGAATATGGAGAGTAGAGGGAGGAGCAAGGAGAAATCAAAGAGTAAGGCTCGTGGGAGATCTAAATCAAATATGGGCAGATCCAAATCTAGGAATAGAGGCATTACTTGTTGGAATTGTGGAAAGAGAGGACATGCTAAAAAGGATTGTTGGTTCAAAGGAAAGAAAGAAAACTAGCCTGAAGTTATTAAAGAGGAAAATCCAATAGGTAATATTGTTCAGGATGCTCTTATACTTTCTCTTGATACTAGAGTAGAATCTTAGGTAAAAGATTCAGGTGCCTCTTTCCATGCAACCCCTAATAAGGGTTATTTTAAAGAGTATGTCCAGGGAAATTTTGGACAGGTTTATTTAGGCAATGATGAGCGGTGCAACATTGTCAGGAAGGGCAATGTACACCTAAAATTACAGAACGGAACTACATGGATATTGAGAGATGCGAGGCATGTACCTAGTCTCAAGAGAAATCTCATCTTTGTAGGACAGTTGGGTGGTGAAGGTTGCACAGTCAGATTCACTTCAGATGC
The DNA here is from genome assembly GCA_019776745.2 of Taxus chinensis. Taxonomy (NCBI): domain Eukaryota; kingdom Viridiplantae; phylum Streptophyta; class Pinopsida; order Cupressales; family Taxaceae; genus Taxus; species Taxus chinensis. Next base: position 56,969,201 of record CM034156.1, on the reverse strand, counting down.
TTGGAAGGTTTCCAAGGGTGCCCTGGTAGTGGCACGAGGTAAGAAAGTAGGCACTCTTTATTTATCTACCTGTATATCTAATTCTTCTACCATATTGTCTACTTCTAATGAGGATGCCAACATATGGCACAGTAGATTGGGACATATGAGTGAGAAGGGCATGAAAATTCTACAGGTAATAGGTAAGCTTTCAAGTTTGAAGCAATTGGACTTAGAGTTTTGTGAGCATTGCATTTTTGGGAAATAGAAAAGAGTCAGATTTCTCAACGCAGGGAATACCAAGAAAGAGCAAAAGTTGGAGCTAGTTTATACAGATGTGTGGGGGCTGGCCCACATTGCATCTCTTGGTGGTTCTTTGTACTATGTCACATTCATAGATGATGCTATAAGGAAGGTATGGGTATATTACATTAAGCGTAAGTCTAATGTCTTTGATACATTTAAGAAATGGAAAGCACTTGCTGAGAATGAATGTGGTTTTAAATTGAAATTTTTGAGACTTGATAATGGCGGTGAGTATTGCAGTAAGAAATTTGATGATTATTGTTCCTTGAACGGGATTCATAGAGAGAAAACTATTCCCAAGACTCCGCAACAAAATGGTGTTGGTGAGAGGATGAATAGAACAATAATGAAGCGTGCACGGTCAATGAGATTGCATGCGGGGCTGCCTCTTCAGTTTTGGGTAGAGGCTGTAGATATTGTTATGTACTTAATCAACCATGGGCCTTTGAGTGCATTAGATGGAGGAATTTTCGAAGAATACTTGACCAGGAAAGAGGTAGACCTTTCATTTTTAAGAATAAGAAGAAATGGATTCAAAATCCAAACGTTGCACATTCATAGGTTATGGCTCCAATGGTGATTATGGATTTTGGTTTTGGGATCTAGATGAATCTAAGATAATTAGCAATCATGATGTTGTTTGGTGTGAAAATAGAATGTGCAGGGATCGGATACAGGATGACAAAAATCCCAAGGAAGATTTGGTTGAGGATATAGCTCCCAAAAATGAACTCTCGGATGGAAAATATCCACCTACAGGTACCGAGGTTGACAGTTTTGTAGGCCGAGCACGACAACCAGCGTCATCATCAGCACCTCTGTCAAAAATTTAGGAATATGAGCAGCAAGAAAATAATGATCCCGAGACACCCCCATCCTTGGTAAGAAGGTCACAACGTATTAGTAGACCTCCAGAAAGATTTTCCCCTACTTTGTATTATTTGTTACTAACAGATAGTGGTGAGCCAGAGAGCTTTGATGAGGCAATGCAGGTGGAGTCCACTAAGGAGTGGGAGCATGGCATGAATGAGGAAATGGACTCCCTGGAGAAGAACCAAACATGGGATTTAGTCAAATTGTCGGCTGGGAAGAGAGTACTACAAAATAAATGGGTCTACCATGTGAAAGAAGAAGAAGGTGGACGGAAAAGGTACAAAGCAAGGCTTGTAGTGAAGGGGTATGAACAAAATAAAGGTATCAATTTTGATGAAATTTTCTCCCATGTTGTAAAGATGTCTTCCATTCATATTGTATTAAGTTTAGTTGTTGTTGAAGATTTACACTTAGAGCAACATGATGTCAAGACGACATTTCTCCACGGTGACTTGGAGGAGGAGATTTATATGCAGCAACCACTTGGATATGAGGTGAAGGGTAAGGAGAAATTGGTTTACAGGTTCAAGAAGAGCCTATACGTGCTCCAGCAAGCTCCCCGGTGATGGTATCTAAAGTTTGATAGTTTTATGCATGAGCATGGTTTTACTATATGTCAATCAGATCATTGTGTATACTTTAAATGGTTGGATAGTGGGAGCTACATTATTCTTCTGTTATATGTAGACGATATGCTTGTAGCATGGTCTAATATGCAGGAAATTGCAAAGCTTAAGGAAAAGCTTGCACAAACATTTGAAATGAAGGATTTGGGTGCAGCAAAGAAAATCCTTGGTATGCAAATCAAGAGGAACATAATAAATAAGAAATTAGTGTTGTCTCAGGAGGACTATGTAGAAAAGGTGTTAGAAAGGTTTCAGATGCAGAATGCGAAACCAATTAGTACACCTTTGGCTAGACATTTTAGACTAAGTAAAGAGCAATGCCCAACAACACCAGAGGAAAAAGATTATATGGCACGGGTTCCTTATTCTTCAGCAATTGGGAGCCTTATGTATGCCATGGTTTGTACCAGGCCATACATTGCCCAAGCAGTGGGAGTTGTTAGCAGGTATATGGCAAATCCGGGTAAAGCACGCTGGAAGGCAGTCCAGTGGATTCTTAGGTACTTGAGAGGGACCAATAGTAGGCACTTGTGCTTTGGAGGATCAAATTATACTTTATAGGGATTTGTGGATTTAGATATGGCAGGAGATGTGGATAGCAAGAGGAGCACTACTGGATACATGTTTACAGCTGGTGGTGCGGTAGTGAGTTGGATCTCAAAGTTACAGAAGGTAGTTGCCCTATCTACTACAGAGGCAGAATATGTTGCAGCGACTGAGGCTAGTAAGGAAATGTTATGGATGAGTAGGTTTATGGAGGAGTTAGGTAAGGAGCAAGGGGATTGTAAGTTACACAGTGATATTCAAAGTGTAATTCACCTAGCAAAGAACTTGGCCTTCCATTCAAGAACAAAACACATTAAGCTAAGATATCACTTCATACGACAAGTATTGGAGGATGGGCAGCTTGAGTTAGTGAAGATTCATATAGATGATAATCCTGTTGATATGTTTACTAAGCCAATGATAAAGGAGACGTTGGATTTGCATTCAACTTTTGTGGGTCTTCAAGATTGATCTTGAAGTGGAAGAAACAAGCCAAGAAGAAAAGTCCAAGCAGGAGCTGTAGAGGTGGAGTTACAGTAATCAGTCTCCAAGTGGGAGATTGTTGGTTGTGGAGCTTGATAGTGACGGGGGTTGCAAGGGGGGGCTTCGACCCCCTTGCAAAGTCCGGGGGGGTGGCCCCCCCCGGTAGGGGGTTCGGGGGCAACACCCCCGTAAGCCACATTTTAATATGTATGTATGCATTGTGAAATCTGGACCGTTCCCTATCAAGTCACAGATCTATCGAGTGGTTTTCTATGTTTCCTTGAAATGATAAAAACCCTAATATCTTTAAAGGATCATTATGTATGAGGCTCTTTGTATTAGTGGCAACACTGTGAGAGAGATTTTGGTTGGATTGAATAAAAAGGATTAGCTGTTTCTGGTGGACGTTCCCCATTTTGGGTAAACCACGTTAAATTTGTGTCTCTGTTTTATTGCATTCTTTTCTATTTTACGTTTTTTGCATTATTCATTGCATGTTTGTTTATCTTTACAACTGGTATAATCCTAACAGTTTTCTTTGTTAATCATTGTCTAGTTTTCAATATTGTAAAATTTTTAAGTGTGTAGAAGTTACTTTCATAATTATAGGTTATGATTTAGTTTAATATCATTGAAACAAAGTACTCCATGTGTGTATGTAATTGGATATTTTGTTAATAATTTATGTAGCTAATCTATTTTATTATGTTTCATAATCTTCATTAATGTTGATTGAATTGTGTAGCAACAAGTTCAAATACCAACATTGAGTGAAATTGTTATTGTTTTGGAGATTTTATGTGAAGGGATGTGTGTTAATAATATCTTACAACAACAGTCCTTCGACTTCTTGCTCTTATCATATTGAGCATGTGTTATGTTAGGATTAGGTTGTTATGAGTACCTAAAGTGAGTCATATAGTGGTGAGTTCAAGCCAACAAGTTTTAAGAAATGTCAAGAAAATCTCTTTTTTTGCCCTACCCCTACCTTCCTTTTTTTACAACTTTTTTTGAGGTGGGCCTTATCATAGCAAAAACCTTCCTTTTGAGGGAACACTTAAAATTCAAGATAGGTAATTGTAAACAAAGTAAGAATCTCCAAGTGTTAACAAGTTGCATCCAATGTTATTCCACCACTTGGTTATTTATAAAACCACATACCTCACAATTCATGCTCTGAGTCAACCCCTCTAAGCTTCAAAATGAGTAGGTATCATAAAAATTCCCCATTTTTGCATGTGGGTGTAACAAAAACGCTCATCAACAATTCTCACAAGACAAATATAACATCTAAGATGATTATCTCGATGTCAATGGTCTATGTTAAATCTAATTATATTAATATGTATACTATGTGACACAAGTATTTAAACGTATATGAATACTATAAGTATGTTAATAAGTAAACTACATTATTCCCTTATGAACACTATGTATAGATGGTAGATTGGTCACACAATAATGTGAAATTCTGTAAGAGAGTAAGAACTTACTTAATTGATCCAACATAATGTTAATACTAAAAAACTAATTAATTTTCAATTCCAGCTTGAGTACAATATAGTTATCACCCTCTAATTAGAGATTTCACCCACCAGTGGATTGTCAATTAATGGAGCTTTGTTAGTTGAGTAATAACTTTAACTTATTTGATCATCGGGTGAAACAAGTTGAAAGAACCTCTCAAAGTGGTCTTGGTCCCTAAATCAATTAAACCTTGAGTACTTGTTCACTCTAAAGAGCACCTTGAGTGGGAGAATTCCACTAATCAATCCACATCTCATCTTAGTAGCTTGATACAATAGGTGATTTACTTATTTGAATTGGTGACTCAAGTGATTAATGAAACTCTCAAACTAGTTGACATGGGAAATCAGTCCTTGAATTAATCACTTTTAATCTACTACTTATCCATTCTCTTATACATCTCTGAGGGGGAGAAGGCATTCACAAGAAGCTCCATTGACAAAGATGGAACAGCTATAAAATAGGTCTATACACCAATTCTTACCAAAGCATATCTACAACACTAAAATGCACACTTAGTTGACTGTGAAATGCCTGATTTATAATCTATTTCATCTGGACTATTTGATAGGGGACTTCGATATCGACTACTTCTCAAATTGAAGACATTAATATATTAGAACAACAGGACTCAGAGGGTAGATCTGGTGTTGATGCTATTCCACTTCCAAATCAATGCTACAAACTGGATGGAAACAAACTTTACGTAATGAGTCAAAAAGGTGTTGTAATCTGATTTAATGGAGATTATTTGATGATGTCATAAATAATCAAAGTCTGAAATTCATATTTCAAAACTTTAAGGGATACAATATTGTTAGCTAACACAATTGAGCAAATTTCTTGCTGCTACATGGAGGAAACAATCTTAATATACTTCACTTTAATGGTGAAATGTAATACTAAAACTGTAGCTAGGTTGTGAGACAGCATATCCAAATAGCTAAGTCCCCTCATTTTCAAAACCAAGGGTACATATAGCAAAAGGAAAGAGCAACCAACTCATTCACTCTCCAAATATAGCACTTTATGATTCGAGACAAATCCAATACTAGCTATATTTGTCCTTACATGCATGATTCGACCCCCTTGCATATAAAAACGAAAGTAATATTAACAAAACTATTATTAATGTACATGATGTTACAAGGCTGAAAACATAAGTTACATGGTCTATTTATTATTTTTTGACTTTGGTCAACCCTCCTTTGCAAAAGATAAGGAAAACATGCGTTCTTTGAGCTAGTTTTGAGGTAATTATTGCTAGCCTTAGCAAAAATTGAGGTAAATCCCATTGGCTATTTTGGCTCTTGGTGTATCATGCATGAGGTAATATTTTGTCCCCTTTTTTTTTGGCATAAACATGCATAATTATCACCCCTTACAAATAATTAAAACAATTACAATGAGCCAAACAACCCAAAAAGTAATGGAGGGGCAAATTTGGACTTGGAGTGAATGTTTGGGTAACCATCTTGTCACCTAAGTTTGCCCTAACAACATTAGGTAAACCCTTGACCATGGTTAGGCAAAAATAGGTTGAGCCCCCATTTTGTAGACTTATTTATGATTTTTAACTCATTTTTGACCATGGTTTCTGCCATAGGGTTTAAATACACTTTCATTTATTGGTTAAATTGCATTGTTAGGTGGATATTTTGCTTCCTGATTATGGCTGTCAATTTTCAGAGTTTGGGATGCTGAAAGGTGATTGCTTGCATTGGTCCCCTTCTTAAGTCATGGGTGCTTCCCATTTTAGCTCATTGTAGTGCTGTCCTTGAACTCAAGCTTGAGAAATAATGCTCGTATTGTCTAAATCTTGGGAGAAAATAAATTTGTATATGGGACAACCCAGTGTACCTTGGGTGAGGTGGAAAAGTGTGGCTCATAGTTGACATTCATGTGGAGCTAACTCACCCCTTCCTCTTTGCCTACCATGTAAATAAGTGTTATGTCTTAGTCATTTTTTGGTATGAGGCCTAGTTCATTCTTGCTCTATCTTGGAAAGTTTTCTTGTGCTTGGAGAAGCTTGGGAGAGAGAGAATTTTGGAGCAAAGGAAGGTTAGAGCTATGGATTTGAGGTAGTGCTTTGAAACCTTTGTTTTACATTGTTGTTTTTTATCTTGCATGATGAAAATGGTGCGTTTGGTTGATTGTTTTACCTTGGTTATTTTGATCATTTATCGCTCAACTTTTAAGTTGTTTTCTAGGTTGCATTGAAATGAATTTGGACCAGCTAAAGAGCCTGTAGATGTGGGTGTTGGATCGGAGTGTGCTCTGGGTGAGTTTTGGTACGAATGAAAATTGACATGCAACCTTCAACTGTTACTCGTACCCCCCATTAGGTCATGTCGGAGTAGCTGATGTTGAATGTGTGTGGCTAACTATAGGAGGATTAGGGTGACATAAGACTCTTATGTTCAGTAAGTGAAAGTCTTGCAATAGTAGCCGAGTCGACAAAGGTGAAGATTTGAGAGGCTAATATAATGCGAAGTAGTGTAAATGTCTTCACATCGATTAGCAGACCAATTGGATTGTGGGACCTGAAAATTGACATGCAACCTTCAGACTCGTGGAGGGTTGTGGCCCACGTATGGTCGTGCGCGGAATCAAACCGATGTTGCCAAGAGCAGTGTGACTAGTCATAGGCTTGATTAGCAGTGATGTTTAACATCTAGCAGTTGTTCTATCTCCTCAGTAGTCGAGTTACAAAGTGTGCGTAAGATTGTCAGAGGCTATGAACGGGTAGCAATAAAGTTATCAATTATGGTTTATTGGGTTCCTGGGACCTAGGGATCTACATCTGTATGTCTTTTCCTAATTATGAAGTGTTCCATGGTAATACTGAATGAAATTAACAATCTATGCTGGAGTGTTGACAAGGATACTAGATCTAAAGCAAGTCACAAAACTAAAATAGTTACAATCACAAGGACAATCAATTTGCTTCTATTCTATAATAATTAAACATATGCGTTCTACATCTAATAACTAAACTAAAGAGAAGTAATAAGCTCAGATGTGGTTAGTTAACCTGTGCTGAGTGTATTGAAACTAAACTAACTTACAAACACACACTTTTCCAAATGATCTATGATGTGTAGACAACCTACCTTACAGATGATTATCTCCTTCATGATCCACAGGGATGGGAAGAAGAGGCTATTCGTTCACCCACAACTTCCTTGCTAATGCTAATGATTTAAACCCTACTAATGGATATGATCTAACTTATGATTGTCTACTGCAAATGAAAGGAAATTGATTTTATACTCTATTTGATATGTAATTGTAACTGGAGATTTGAAATTGACAATTGTAAGAAATGAAGGAAATAAAACACACAAATCCAACCTGGAATTCACAGCAACAGCTTAGGTAAATCTAGCTGTGTATTTGTAATTTTTCCCATTCAGTTTGTTCCTTTCTTTCTCCAAGTGTCCATATGAGTCCAAGGGATTAGGTAATGCAAGAACAACGGAACAGGAAGAATGGTGCTTGAGCAATGGCAACTTGAAGGAAGTCAGGATGCAATGCAAGTAGAAGAGAGATAACACAAGATATCAGAGCTTGGCAATACAATTCCTAACAAGATCTGTGGCAGCAATACAATAGCAAGATACATAATAATTCTTAGGCCCTTTTGCTTGAATACAAGCATGGAATATAGGAATGGAGGATGGGAGGTGCCTTCAAGCTCAAGGAAAGAAGGAGCAGTTCCAACTAATTAAATCTATTTTAAAATAGAAGGAGGAAGGAGAACCAAGCAATCAAAGCTAATTTTAGACAATTTGGCTCACGGATGCATGCAAAAAGTGAAATTAAGTGAACTGTCGCATGTTAAAACACGCGTGAGGGAATTTGGAAAAAGTGGGCAGGACCGCCGCCCTGTTTTGGGCGGCGGTCATGGCACTAAAGGCCAACACATTCACAGAAAGAGGCAGGAAGCTGGAAAAAGCATGGGAAGGCTAAGTAAAGATGTCTAGGCAAAAAATATACACTACGAATGGGCTTTGGAGCTCAAACACCTTCTTGAAAGGACCTGAATCATCATTAGGGACTTTTGTAACTGTTTTTTTGACAATGTAGCACATGTAAATTTGGGTGCGTACATATTGCCCTCTCAGAGAAGCATCTTAGCCATAAAAAGGTGTAAAACATAGAGTTGAGTTTGGCGTTCCCGAAAAGGGGAGTTATAAGTTATACCTGACACGCCTGTGTGTCGAAATGGCTCCACCCAAACTCTCGCTTCCTGCAAGAGAAAAGGAAGACTCAAGTGCAGATAGATAAAATGTTGAAAAATAAACACTAAATCAAAACGGCAAGAGGACTTACCATTTGTGTGGGGATATAGAGATATACCTGCGCCAACGCTTCAGCCCTGTGAACACATACACTCAAAACGAGGTTAAAAATAACATATATATATATATATATATATATAAACTCACTTTTCAATTCATTTGTGCATTCTTGATATGGTGAATTTGGAGCTCTGGATTCACAGTGACTATTTTTGACGAGAGTACAGCCGAAACGACCGTTGTGGAATAGTGATCATTCCTCCATGTGTAGGAGATAGACGAGCACGGTCAAATGTTGGTTATTTTCACCTTTGTCTTTTTATACCTAAAATGTAAAAACATTGAAAAGTTCACCTAAGGGGGATTATTTTCAATTTTTTCATTCTTAAATGAGTCTCTAGGGGGCGCCCATAGGGCATTCTTTTATTTTGTTGAAAATGCTCTTTTTTTTGCACTTTTGAGCATTTTTAGGGTTAAGGGCCTGTTCAAAAAATTGGCTCAGGACTGCTGCCCAAAGCAAGGCGGAGGTCCTGGAATCGCCACCCTGCACTGGGTGGAGGTTCTGAACAAAATGTCTGAAACGTTCACTAACTTGTTTTTTTTTGGATTTTTCATATTTTACCATGTTTTTGGTGAGCTTTTCTTCTTGTATATGTTACTAGCTCTTTTTGCATGTTTTGGTGAATGCAAAAGGAGGAGGAATACATTCGTTGGAGTCGAGAGAGAGAGAGTGTGATTGGCTCCCTGCGATTCTGGATCAGCTGACTCAAGCTGAGAGGGACATTCTATAGAGGGCAGTTATCTGGAGGATTACACAGGTACCCCACGTTGCCCCTGCCAATCACATATTGTGTGACTTGCTCTCCTACTGGGACGTAAATCAGAACACCTTCCGGTTTCCAGGTGTTAGGGGCAAGTAGACCATTACTCTTGAGAATGTATATCACATCCTTGGGCTCCCGATTCTTGGGAGGAGACTAAATTTAGAGACATCAGGATCCAAGGCCGCGATGACACAGTGGACCACATATATGGGAGATGTTGTTTTCTCATCTAGTTTAAAGAAGGGGATGAAAGTCCAGTCGATTGCTACTGATCCTATTCTGATCATTTGGAGAGCCATTATGGGTATCATGTCCTCACGATTGATCGAGGACAAGGGAGGCGACACTCTTCTCTATTGTTGGGCTCCCATTATCACACAGATTAAGAGACATTACCTTAGGTACGCTTGGGGAGTGGGCATCTTAGAGACTACCTACCATGACTTATATAGGGTAGTCTGATTACAGGGGCAATCACTAAGCCACCCACTCTTGTCACGAGCTAGGTATATGAGCATATCACCCCTATGGAAGGGGAGTACAGATATTGGACCCAGGGGTCGTCTGGGCAGCGAGGTGGACTGCTATGTCAGTTCTTAGGACACCTCATCAGCCAATGGCTTCTCTTACTACAACAGACATGGTTACTGCTCCCTACTAGGACATGGTAGGGTTATGGGGAAAGAGGTGACCACGGTGGTAGCTTGTTCTACTACAAGCCAACTAGTTGACAGGGACGGGAGAGTCGAGATTCACCCATTTGATCGGGTTCCTCAGCAATTTGGCCTACCATACGCTGACATACTTCCTTGAGTGGTATCGGTTTATAGGACCATTCAAGAGGCTCGGAGGGGCCCTAGAGGGGATCCTAATTTGATAGTGGTTACTCCAGGTGTGCCTATTGCAGTTAGGTGTGTGGTTCATGCTCGATGGGAAGTTGGTGCCCCTCGAGCACCTTTACTCCAGATTGCAGCCGCTCCTGCCCACAGCGGAGAGGAGGATGAGCCTATTAGTGTAGACTCTGATTCTGAGGAGCACACATGGGACGAGATGGAGGAGGAGTCAATCAGAGAGGAGACTGAGGAGGATGAGGGGGGTGATGCTGAGACTGGCGAGGCAACCCATATGGCAGAGGAGGAGAGTGATCTTGAGTGGCATGCCACTCAGGAGATGTTGAGAGCTGCACATAAGGAGGCTAGCACAGAGAGAGAGACCTTGGTCTCAGAGGAGCCATTTCCTCTAGATGGGGAGGGGGATGATGAGTCCATGATCAGACAACGTTTGGCCTCTGGCTTTGGGGAGGCCCCATAGCCACCAATAGCATTGGAAACAACAGCCACTACCCTACCTGGATATTTGAGTATGTTTGACACTCTTCTCTAGACTTCGTTAATTTGAAACCTTATTTTTGATATTCTCTTTTGATTTACGTTTTGCATTTTTCTAACTTATCTGTTTCTTCTCTTTCCCCTACTTACAGCGACTGCACAGGAGTGGAGAGAGCTCATCTGATGGGTGTGCGTGGACACCCTCCTGATCCCTTCAGGGAAAACTTGAGCTAAGCTGACTGATGATTCATGTCAGTCGCTAGCTGTCGACAGACATACTGACATATTTGCTCCTGTTTTGAGGATAACAGAGGTGGTGACCTCCCTTCGTACTATGGTGGCAGTATGAGGCCGGAGCTATGATGAGGCAGAGCCATTCCCTAGTGATACCACAGCCAGTGATTACACCATTCGGTTCATTCCCAGCATTGTCGTAGCCCTGGGAGCCATGGTAGTGCACCATCTTAGGGATCCCATGGGGATTGATAAGCCATTGGGCCATTTATTGATTTGTTGCCATTTTATCGGGCACTATACAATTTTTTTTTGTATATTTCAGGCTCATTGCGAGAGTTTTGACCACACCTTAGCACGTGATGGCATTATATAGAAACTTGACCCACTATGATATATACAAACTCTTATTTTTGGTTTGGTAATCCATTGTATCTGAGTTGACTCTCTTTTGGTTTATTTCTCATGTGTACTCTAGATGTTTAGAATTTCTGTTTTTCTATGCTTTTCAAAATGCATGCAATGGGTGTGAAATGATAACATAATGATTTCTCTTTTTTTTTTATATTTTATAATGTTGATATATGATAATGCGAACACAATGTGATGTTGAACTTTAGTTTCTTTAAACAATCTTTTATACTTCATATTATATTGGAAAAACGTGGTGATACAATGATATGATAATTGAATGTGCTTGCCGCACTCCCAACTCCACGCAACCAGTAGGACGCGAGGCCTCAACACCAAGAGCCAAAAATGGCACAAGTTAAGAAATCTTATTGAATGGTAATGATGAGGGAAAGACAATGGTTTGACAAGACCAAATTGAGACACTACAACCTCACCCTACTCAAGTTACCTCATAGTTTAGAATGTGATTTACTTTCCAGTTTATCTAGACTTAGATCCGTAGATGGCTACTTGGTTGACAAAATCTGGTTTTGAGGTTTTAAACTCTTTTGGAATTTTGGACATCTAACTCACTTTGTTTTTGACTTATGATTTCACAACATTTGAATGAATTATTTCTAACTTTCAAGTTTATCAAAGAAACCCCCTACCCCTTGGCCCATGCTACCAGTAGGAAGCATGGGCTTATCACCATGGACAAGGAATAGGCGAGTAAGGGCATTTCTCTCCTTTCCTAACCCTACATCACTAGTAAGAGATGTAGGCTCGACACCAAAGGTTGGTAGGGCAAAGAAATGTGTAAAATAAAAAATTTCTATGGATTTGCATTTGACTTACTCATCTAGGCAAAATGTTTAGTATGTTCTTATTTCCAAAGAGATTTTTATGGGATAGATGTGACACCATGAAGCTTCTAGAACAAACTATAGGCAAAGACACCTAATCTAGAAAGAGACTATAAGCAGAACCAAGTATGTAGGCCTTGGTATGATCACGGTCAAAACTTTGTCTTATCCTGTTTGAACTGATGAAATGATTTGAAAACAATTGATGATACCATGAAAATTTGGAGAGACATGATTTGAATGTTTTACCAATGTTTTCAGAAGTTTTTAGGAGTTGCTATAAGAATAAATCCCTTGATCACAAATTTTACAGAATGAGGTGGCAAATGAAAGTGCAATGAAGATGCAGTAATGTACATATGAAAATGCTAGCGGATCATGTGTAATACCTCTTTAGGTGAGGAGAGTTTATAGATTTGATAAACTCCTCACCCTCTAGTGTACACATATGAAATGCCCCATTTTTGTAGTCTTCTACTACTCGATATGGATCCAAATACCTCGATCTAAATTTCCTTCCATCGCCGGTCTTTTTGTCTATCCATCTGTTAAGTCTTAAGACCAAATCTCCCTCGTATATTTCACGCTCATAAACTTTTTTGTTGTATTGCTGAGCCATCTGGTCAGTGTAAACGTTGTGTCATTATTAGCATTGAGTCTAACCTCATCAAGACTTTATATATGAGAGAGTTGTGCTTCTCGATAGCCTACTTCTCCCAAGATTCCGTGCAGTGAAATACAGAGACTCGGTATTTCAACCTCGAGCGGTAAAACTGCTTCCACACCAAATACCAAAGAAAAGGGAGTTTCCCTTATTGGTGTTCTAACTGATGTCTGATAGGCCCACAAGGCCGAGAAAAGCTTTAAATGCCAATCTCGTTTGTTCTCCTTAACGGTCTTAAGGAGGATGGACTTTAATGTTTTATTTGTAGCCTCAGCCTATCCATTGGCCTGAGGATAATAAAGAGAAGTCGTGTGATGACTTATCTTGAACTTTGCACATAATTCACGCACCTTGTCATTTTTGAAAGACGTGCCATTATCCGAGATAATGACTTGTGGGACCCCATACCTACAAATGAATTGGTTTAAGATGAACTTAGCTATCACAGACCCAGGTATAGTGGTAAGAGGCATGGCTTCTACCCACTTGGTAAAGTACTATGTGAACGTGATTATGAAGTTATGGCCATATATTGATGAGGGAGATAATTTCCCTATTAAATCCAGGCCCCACGTGGAAAAGGGCCATGGGGTTGCGATTGGTTGCAAAGCTTGTGCCATTATGGGAGAACTCTTGGCATTTGTGGCATCTACGCACAAACTCTACTACATCATGCTCTAGAGTGGGCCAAAAATAGCCCATCTGATGTATCTTCCAAGCAGTGGCGTGGCCGCCGAAGTGACCTCCACATACTCTACTATGTGATTCATAAAGAATCTTTTTGGATTCTTCAGCATCGACACATCTTAACAACATTCCGTCGAAGGCTCTAGGATAGAGCACTTACTCCAAAATAACGTACTTAGCGTGACAATGATGTGTAGGCACCTTATTTGTTGCAGATGTTACCCCTTTCTGGGTACGTATGGTCCACTATAAAATTAATGATGTCAGTATACCATGGACACACAAAAATGGGGGCCCTAATCTCGAATGAAGTATACACACTCATCGGGGAAGTCTAGATCTACCAGATCACCTCCATCTAATGGATTATCAGCTAACCAATCCACAATGATTTGTCCTTTGATAGATTTTTGATTAACAAACGTTAACTCAAATTCACCCATCAGAGTTATGAAGCGCCTGACCTTCTTAGATAAGGATCCTTGTGTGAGGAATGTGCGCAAGTGATCTGACTTAATAATAACCCTCGTTTCTTGATTCAACATATAATGTCTTAAGCATTTTGTCACAAAGACTATGACAAGGCATTCTTTCTCTGCCTGGGTGTAACGTGTCTCATAATCAAGCAACATTCGACTAATAAAATAGACTGCACACTCTCATTTATCATCATCCTCTTGAGCCAACATACAGGCTATCAAAACATCTGTAGCTCGTGAATATAAGATCAAAGGGCAATCTGATCTAGGCAACATTAGTGTGGGAGGGGATAATAAGAATCGTTTAACTTCCTCGAAGGCCTCGTTACATTCATCTATCCAATCAATGCTATTACCCTTTTTCAACAAATTGTTGATTGGGTGAACAACAAAGGTCAAGTTAGGGATAAATCTTCGGATTGCCCCGAGTTTTCCAAGAAAAGATATGATGTCAGACTCATCCGTTGGTGGAATCATTTCCAATACAGTTCATATTTTGGCTGGGTCTACATCAATTCCTCGTGAAGATATGATGTACCTCAAAATCTTGCCTCATGTTATACCGAATACACACTTTTCTAGATTCAATGTGACGATGTATTCGATTAAGCACGAAAGGATGATACGAAGCGCCTCTGGGTGATCGCAACGCTTTCTGGCCTTAGCCAGCAGGTCATCCACGTAAGATTCCAAAATCTTATGTATAAGATCATGGAATATATAAGTCATCGCTTGTTAGTATGTAGCTCTAGTGTTCTTAAGCCCAGACAACGTGACCACATAATAGTAGGTTCTCTACGGAGTTATAAACGTGGTTTTGGCCTGATCCTCTTCAGATATTCTGATCTGATTATACCTAGAGAATCCATCCATAAGAGACAACAACTCGAAACCAGTTGTTGCGTCAATGATAACATCGATGGATGGTAATGGGAAATCATCCTTGGGACAAGCCTTATTTATATCCCGAAAATCTATGCAGATGCAGATCTTTCCATTTTTCTTGAGAACGGGGACTATGTTAGATACCCATTGAGAGTAGTCAACTGGCTTGATGAATCCCACCTGGAGGAGTTTCATCACTTCTTCCTTCACCATGAGGGCCACTTTTGGCTTCATGGGCCTCGACTTTTTCTTAATCGGCTTTGCATCTAGTTTGGTGATGAGATTGTGCACCGCAATGTGTGATGTAATCCCCATCATTTCTTTGTAATTAAACATGAATGCTTTTTGATGCTCCTTGAGAATGTAGGTATGTATTTCAACCTCCTTAGGAGTTAAAGAGGACCCTAGCTTCAAAATATTTGGTTCTTTCGCGGTCCCAATATTTATTTTGATTGTTCCCTCGATTAAGGAGGCATTGCCCTCCTCAAACTCAAGCGATGCCAGAGGCAACTCTAAATCTCCCTCTTCTCCTACCTCAAAAATTTCGAGTTCCCTCCCAGGGGAGGATTCCATCATGGGATTTCCAAAATAGGAAGAAGAGTGTGGAATTAGAGAAAGATTAACCTCGTGATGTGTAAGATGTAGCTCTGCGAGAGTGTTTAGATATTCTAGGGTTATTTTGTTAATGTCAACACGATCCATAATGACAAACTCACTTTCAGTCGCTACGTATGTCAACATTGGAGTTAAAGGTGTCTTACAAACCAAAGGTTCTGCACGAACCGAGACAGTGAAGTTTGAATCTTCCAACTCACCACTTGGAGTAAAGCGAGAAGTGGATGTTACGATTGAGTCTGCAAGGAGATTCTGGTCTCATGGAATTGCCTCGATTGATATGAAGTCAAACCTCTTCGTTAAATTCAGCACTGTTGTTTTGTAAAGTTACAAATGCTCAGCTCTAGTCTCATATACTTCGGATACATGATTTACAACCAGTTGTGAATCACCCAGCAACCTGATATTAAGAGCACCCATTCTTTCAGCTACGATGAGACCAAGTAGAAGGGCTTCGTATTTAGCCCCATTATTTGTGCACTCAAAGTTTAATTTGAAGGAAAAGGGTAGAATCCTTCCCTCAGGAGAGGTAAGAATCACACCTGCCCCAGTACCAAAATGACACTTGGCTCCATCGAAATGGAGATTCCAACAGTTACTTGGAAAAATGGACATTGGATCATCTTTTGAATGTTTCTCCTTTACTTCAGTTACCTCAACCATACAAACCTCATTTACTAGCAGAGAACCAAAAAA
Organism: Taxus chinensis; assembly: GCA_019776745.2. Taxonomy (NCBI): domain Eukaryota; kingdom Viridiplantae; phylum Streptophyta; class Pinopsida; order Cupressales; family Taxaceae; genus Taxus; species Taxus chinensis. The sequence continues at coordinate 56,952,886 of CM034156.1, read as the reverse complement.
AGGAGAATGGGTAAATATTTTTCCAATAGCTCGACAATCTTTGTCGTATTTCCTAATGATGTTGTCTCTACTATGACGGTTTCATCTTTGACTATCGGAATGCTTTCGATCAAACCCGTGACTTCTAATTCCATTGTAGGAACCAACTTTTCCTTTGGTACTGAGCTTGTAGGTTTATTTAAATGATTTGTAGGAAGCTCAAACTCAGAGTGGATGCCTAGCCTCTTTTTCAAGTTAGCTAGGTGTATGTCAAAGGGTTTTGGATCACCCTGCGCCACAAAGACCTTCCCTAAATGCAGGAACCTAACTTCCTGAAATAGAGTGGAGGGAATCACCTTCATGTGATGAATCCAAGGACGACCAAGGATCATATTATAGTTGGTTTCCCGATCTATAATATAAAACTCAGTTAGTACCGTCTTAGGTCCAAGGGTGACCGGAAACACTATAGTTCCAATTGACGTTGCTTTGAGGTTGTCGTAGCCCCTCAGCGTATTTCGTGTCGAAGAGCAATTGGTCTCTTTGTACCCTATTTTTTGAAGGAAAGAGAAGGGGACTATGTTGACTGCTACCCCATCATCAATCATTACATGCTTTACATAGTTGTTGTAAATCCAGACTTGTAAAAATAACGTTGGATCACCCCTACGAACTATTTTAGCATCTGTGGGCATCTTGCTGATGTCAAATACAAATCCAACATCTCTTTTAGGCTACCCTGGAGGATAGACATCAAAGTCCACGTGGTTTATTTGTGCTTCCGGAGGAGGGGTGACATTAGCCAAATGACCAAGACCCAATGCTTCTAGTAGAGCGGCCCTATGAGCAGGGGAATTCTTTAGCAAATCTAAGAAGGAAATGTGTGAGAATGTCTTAGTTAAGTCGTTGATCAAATCATAAGCTCCTACTGGCTTGCTTAAGGTATCGTGAATGTCATCTGATGTAGTCAAGTAGATCAAAATAGGCTGCAAAGAATAATCCCTAGTTCTAGTGGCAAGGTTAATTTTTGGTTCAGTGTTCAACTCTACCAACCCCACAATTTTCATTTGTTGGCGGCCATCTAGAGGAGGTTCCACTTGTGGGTTTGACGAAGTTGAGGCTTTACGATCATGGGTCCCTATTAAACTACCTTTGTTTGAATCGTTGGGATCTAATCTACCGTATTTTGGATGTGTGGGGAGAGAATCATTAAATATTTCAAGCGGTGTGTTTTGTGGAGATACCGGTCCCATGTAGGTGTTTTGAGTGGGATTTGTTGGGTTTTCCAGAAACATGTCAACAAATAACTATCTTTGATCCTCTGACAAATGCTGTAAAAACTTGTTACAATCACGACATGTTCTTGCATCATGCCCGCGAACCCTATGGAAACTGCACTATAGATTACAATCATAATCTCAAGGCCTTTGGTTTACACCTTATTGTGGCCTGAAATTACGATTATTGTTCAACTGTTCATTTTTGTTGTTAAAATTCGGGAACCCTTGCCCTTGATTTTGAAATTGGTTTGGATACCCTCCTAGGTATTGGTTAGGGCCTTGGGTCTGTGTTTGTCTTGCTTGTTGAGGTTGTTGTTGTTGTTGTTGTTGATGGTTAAAATCTACAACATTGACTGAGGGTGAGAAGTTATTGTTCCTTTGATTGTTGTCATTGTTATTGTGGTTGTTTGAAGTGGAAGTATTGGGAGCATTAACAATGTTAGGCTTCTTAGGTTGGTCTGTCACCCCATCCATCGTGACTCAATGATTCTTATTAAGGATTTTTGGTCCTTGATTGCTATTTGTGTTGTTGGAGTATCTGGGGTTATTTTGAATGGGTGACTAACCTTCCATTAGCTCCATAAGTCTTATGACCACTGTCAATGGCTGCTTGGTCAATTCGAAGAGCACCCTCTAGCACCTCTTCATAGCTCCCTTAGTGGGAACTTTTGAACCTCTTCCTTTGTCTCCCTGTTGAGAGAGTGGAGGAACAAATCACAAAGTTCCGTTTGATCCATATTTGGAGCGCTTGCAGAGGAGTAGAGAACTTGTCGCCACCTTTGAATAAAGTGGGCTGCAGACTCATTGTGCTCTTGCTTGATATGAAGGAATTCCTTGATTCATGTTCTCAAAAGATTGTTCATATCAAAAGCTTTAATAAAATCTGATACGAGTTGCTTGAATGAGTGTATTAAAGCCTTCAGTATCCTATAGTACTAGTCGAGAGCAATACCTTCTAGCGTCCTAGGGAAAATTTTCACAATGACTGCATCCCATGGGAGTAACTCTCGAATGGTCATTACGTAAGCCTTGATGTGGGCATTAGGATCACCCTCCCCTTTGAATTTTGGAAGATCAAGCAAGGGTCTCAGGAGCATGACTGTCTGAATGGAGAAGTCTAGGGGCTCCTTGAGATATTCAGAATAGGTCCCCATTGCGTATGTTTCCACCATTGAAGATCCTTGTTGGGGAGGTGGAGGTTGCATCGGTTGTTGAAATGGGACAACATAGACATTTGTTGGGGCGTATGGCATCCCCTGCGGTTGTCCATATGGACCTGGGTAGGTGTACATGTCCCCCTGTGGAGATTTAGAATACATGTGTACATAGGGGGGTTGATTACCTTGATATGGAATCGAAGGCACGAAGCCAGGGAACGTTGCATTTCTGGCTGGTATGGCATTTGAGAATGCACTTCCGACTGGTTCTTGTTGTAGATATCCATACGTGGCATGAGGGGGCATACCCAAGGTGCCCGTCCCCATAAGCAGATCTCCAGGGTTTTGAGTATTCATATAAACTGGAGGATTATGTGTAGTAGGTATTTATCCGTAATTCTGTGGGTAGGGAGAAGTTTGTGCTTGCCTTGCGTATGAATTATGAGTATTTTGGTTAAGCTCTAGCTCCTTGACTTTGTCTACCAAAGCCGAGATGACATCACCCGTTGATGGGGCGGTGCTTTGCTTAGGTGATTTTTGTTGAACCCTCAGAGGTTGTTGAGGAGTATGGTATCCTGCTATGAATTGTTCACTATGTTGTCACCCCTCATTGGTAGTATTTTCAGTTGGTGGAGGGGTAGCGTTATTATTTTGGAGCAGAACATCACCTTGTCCTTGCAACCTATCGAAAGCTCGGTTCATGTTCTATAAGTGTTGTTCACTCCTAGCATATCGTGCTAAATATTCCTCATCTAGATGTGGGAGTTGATCCGATTGCATGCTAATGGGCTGCCGAAACAAGACCTGAGGAGATGAACTTGCTTCGCCGGTGAGGATAGGTCTACGTGACTTGGTGAAGCTCCTAAATACATACAAAGGAACCACATTGGTTCCCTGAAGAAGAGGGTTTTGAGCAACTAAGTGGTTATCCATCCAAGTTGAAAGTAAAGGTGATTTTTGTGGTATACTTGATTGGTAGTTGTACATGTCAAAACCCAGGATGGGCCGACTGTACTCGTCATATCCTGACATATTTGGGGGGTATAATAATACCCACAAAATAAAGGATGGATGAAGAAAGTGGAAACGTTTAGAGACTAGCTCTTCACGTCAGGTTCACCAATTTGTACGATAGAAAATCAACACGTGACCTTATTCACACCCGACCTTATTCACACCCGACCTCTCGAGGTCATGCTGAGATAGCCAGTGTAGAGTGAATATGAGTGTGAGTGTAATGACAGGGTTCAAGATAATTGGGCAATCTTATATCTTCAACACGTAATATCAGGATCTGCGAGTCTAAGGCAAAGAATGCTCTCCTAACTTGAAGTGGTGTAATGTCTCAGTCTGAGATAATAGCTACTTGGAGACTCCAATCAATGTCGAACTCTGCCGAGATTCTTTTTGTTGGTTTTTGAACACGTGGAAAATGACCTGTGGGAGTCTCGTATAGATTTCCAGACAAGGTTGTGGAAGTAAGAACGAGAGGCGTGGTGAAGCCACAAGGATCTATGGGTGATTTTTTGGTCTGGTTCAAAAAGTCTTAGCCTGATCGGCTGCTATGTTCAGTAAGGAAAGTTGTGCAATAATATATGGTGGAAGTAGTGAAGATCTGAATACTAATGTATGCAAACTAGTGTCAATGTCTAACTGATTAGCAAGCCCATTGGGTTGTGGGACCTGAGGATCACAACCAAAGACTTGTGGAGGTTGTGGCCCTTATATGGTCATGCACGTAATCAAACCCTGTTGTCAGGAGCATTCCAATAGTCATAGGCTTGATTAGCAATGATGTTTAGCATATTGAGTTGTTCTATTTTCTCAACAAAAGTTATAGGTGTGTGTAAGACTGTCAAACGTAAATTGGTATCAATGTCAGTTATCAATTCTGGCCCATTGGGTTGTGGGACCAAGGGATCACAATTGTATGTCTTTTCCTGTTGTGGACCATTGATGGTCATACATAATGAAATAAAATGATTTTTGATAAGCAAACTAATTACTGAAGGAAATCTAATCTATGTTTTTGGAGTTTTCACAATATATCGGATCAAAGCAATAAAAGCGAACTAATCTATCAAAGGAAATCTTTTTGTTCTTTTCTAATTTTTAAGCAATGCGTTCTAATCTAATAAATAAACTAAAGACAAGTAATCAACCAGATGTAGTTGGTTACTTGTGCAAATGTGTGAATCTAATCTAAAATAAATAACCTAATCCAATCAAAATCCTTTAAACCCTACCTCAGAGGTGAAGAACAAATCATGACCCTGAAAGGGGCTATTGTTCCCCACAACTTCCCTGGTAATGTTAAAGAGGAAAACTTACTAATGATTTGATCTACTTGTGATTGTCTACTCTATTGAAATGAATGATTTTCTACTCTATTTGATATGTAATTGAAACTAGTGATTTGAAATTGACAATTTAACAAATAAATCAAACAAACACACAATTCCAACCTGGACAAGCAAGAGCTTTGGCAAATCTAGTTGTATCTGTATTTGTCACCTTAGTATGTTCCTTTCTTTCTCCGAGTGTTCATGTGAGTCCAAGGGATTGGGAATGCAAGAACAACAGCAGGAGGATACCGCTTGAGAAATGGTAGCTTAATGGCAGTTCGGATACAATGCAAGTAGAAGAGAGATAGCACAAGAGATTAGAGCTTGGCTATGCAATTCCTAGCAAGATCGTAGCAGCAATACAATGCAAGATACACAAAATTCTCAGGCCTTTTGCTTGAATACAAGCATGGAATATATAGGAATGGAGGATGGGAGGTGCCTTCAAGCTCAAGGCAAGGAGTAGTTCCAACTAATTAAATCTATTTAAAAATAGGAGGAAGGAGATCCAAGAAATTAAAGCTAATTTTAGACAATTTGGCTCACGGATGCATGCTAAAAGTGAAATTAACTGAACCGTCACATGTTAAAACACACATGAAGGAATCTGGAAAAACCATTCCGCCCTGTGCAGGACTTTCACCACCTTGTTTTGGGTGGCGGTTTCAAAACTTGGCGGTCCTGGCACTAAAGGCCAACACATGCGCAGAAAGAGGCAAGAAGCTGGAAAAAGTGTGGGAAGGCTAAGTAAAGACATCTAGGCAACAAATATACACTGTGAATGGGCTTTGGAGCTCAAACACCTTCTTGAAAGGACCTGAATCATCATTGAGGAATTTTGTAACCATTTTATGAAAATGTAACACATGTAATTTTGGGTGCGTACAATACCTCATCATGTGTTTGAAATCAATCTATATTACAAAACTTATTTTATATATATAAAACTTTAATGTTGGTAGAAGCGAACTTTTTACTTGTTATCCTAGTTGGTTAATAATTTTGTAATATGTTGTATAGATAAGGAATGGAACATAAGACTTAGTTGACAACATCACTGTGATGCTTTAGAAATATTACAGTTATCTTATTATATGGGGAAACATTGTTGTTGATGTATGGGAAAGCCTTAATGTTGTTGTAGCATCATATTATATATTGTAATCATGTTGTTTTATGATCCATGGTCTTCCAATTAGATGAAATTTCTTTCTGTTACAATACCAATTGAGTAATGGTTAAACTGTAAAGTTCCATCTTTCCTATATAGGAGACTAGTTATTCTTCATAAAACTATCTAGACCTAATTGGCCTTTCAGACCCGTTATTTCCTTGCATAATAATACAAGCACTTAATTTGAGATCTTGGGCGTTAACCATGCTAAAACCCTTGTTAACATTGTATGGAATTATGTTAAATAGAGCTCTCGCTAGTAGCCATCCTAAAATTAGTACCATTGTGGGTTAAATCAGCCCTGCACACATAGATAAATCCATAACCCTAATGTCTCCTCATTTTACCATATACAAATTGATTGATCTAGATCTGTGTCAGTATCTGAAGCAGGTTCAATTGTCTCTGAGATTAAACCCTACCCCAGGGTGGCATTACTTCCACTATAACGGCCTTCCCACGCCATTCCCTCCTTTCCCCTTAGTCGTCGCCTACATTCAAATCCCCTGCACAAAACAAATAATATTAAACAAGAAAAAATGCCAACCAGAAACAAGCAAATGAAACAAAAAAAATCATTCCCAAACTTACGAGATGAAACCCTAAGGGGTGATTAGATCAATACGTGGGAATGGTGATTAGGTTAATTTTTTTAATTTTTTACCCTATAATATATAATACTCATTAGGCTAGGGTAGAATATTAGGGTAAGTGGTGGAATAGATTTAAGTTAGGATATGTTATTATACTGCCGAAGACATCTTTTATAGTTTTCATCTTTACAATTACCTTTTAGTCTGCCTAGCCAATCAATGTATTCCATGTGGCATTTATAAATGTTGGTGTATAGTTTTTTGAAAGTAAATATATATTTGCTTTTTTCAAAAAGTAAATTCTGATTTTCTGATTGGTCTAGATATTTTTCTAGTCGTATTATGATTTTACAATTAGTCAAAAATGGTTATTTTTCTCAATGTCCTTACTGAAGACAACATGTGGGAAATATTTGGTTTTCTATAGTTTAAACATTCAAATATTTTTTAATTGGTCATTAATATTTGTTGATATTTCAATATTTAAAATCTTCCCATGTGCAAATTTCATGGCAATCAAAGCCAAAAAAAAACAAAATTAATTTTTTCTTTGATTACATTTGGTAGCGTGTCTCTCTAATGTCTCTAGAAGCTTATCTTCACAGTGTCTTCCCTAATTTCCTCTCTCCCTTTCCTTCTATAGTTCAATTTCCAAAGCCTCCTCCATTTCATTGAGAGAAGAGGATGAGAGCGAAAGTGAAAATTTTGTTCATTCATCAGGGACATCTACTTCCCAACCAAGAGCTCCAAAGGATTTTGTATGTCCCATTACCAGTCAGCTCTTCAATGACCTTGTTAATCTAGGAACAAGGAAGACTTATGAGCACAAGGCTAGTCAAGAATGGATGGCCCTTGGAAACAATACTTTCCCCACCCTGATCTTTAGGTTCTTGTCGCTCTTTTAAAGAAGGGCCTATGGGAGGTTATTATTATGATCTATTGACTAAAACACTCTTTCTTTACTCATGCTTCCCTTGATCTTAATCCAGTACTTGTTGAGATTATTACACATGGCATGAAGAAATAATTAGAGGGTGATTTTCAGATGCAGTTGAGGCCCAAGAAAGTGGCGATGGCTATGTTGGAAAGAATTATGGCATATGGGCATGGGACTTATAAACTACTAATGTCTGTGATAATATTTCTATGAATAGCATTCCAGCCATTGTTTAGATCTTGGAGTCAAACGACCTAGAGGAGAGATGTTATGCAACTTCTATACTTTCATCCTATATGCATGCAGAGGGAAGGTGCCAATATTAAATTTGCCAACAATGATGAGATGGTCCCTGTTTTGGAACTTTTGTATAGTGGAATTGACAGGGACAAGATCACTACCATTAATTTCATTTTAGAGCTTATTCGTCTAAACAAGTGAGTCTACATCAAACGTACACCCTTTTTTCATAGTAAATGCAAAAACATCTGTCTTAGACCTTGGTTTTATTATCCTGCAGAAGGCATGGATATTGTTTTCACCTCTCTCATTAATCTATTTCTCTTTCCTCGATCAAATGTTGCCATGTGGATTATTTTGAAATTGGGCTAAAGTTTAATTTTCCAATATTGTACTTGAGTTCCATTTCATTGGCCAACCCCTTTATTTGGCACTATTTGTGAGAAAAAATTTGTCCTGCATTGCATTTAAGACTGTCACTATTTATGACAGGTTTGATTGGTGTTGTTGGGCTCAAGAATGGATTCCTATCAACACCTTCATCCTCAGTTAAGCACGCCCGAGAGACTGATTTGAAAGAAACCACGAAACCATTTTCCAAGAAAATCAAGGCCGAAAAAATAACAGAAGCGGAAACAACAAAAAAGGATCAAACAGAGTAAAAGTAGCGGAGAAAGGGAGGAAAGGAGAAACTAGTAGAAGGAGAAAAGTCTGTGAAAAAGGGCTGCCCAATTTGGAACCCCAAGGATGAACTTGCATATCTGCAGGGTCTTGCAACGTTCTGCGCAAAGGGTAATGATTTGTCAAAAAAAAGCCTTTCCATTTTTTATGATAGTATCAGGGGTGAGTTGGATGGTGAGTATAGTAATGATCAGATGTATAATAATAATATAGGGCTAAAGAGCAAGTTTGTTGGGCTTAGGGATAAGGTCAAGGATAAAGATTTCAGTTTAAGGATGGGCGTGAAGAGACTTTGTATAAGATGTGTAGCCAGGTGTGGGGAAATGGAGAAAAGAAGGAAAGGAGTTGGCCATTAAGGATGGGAAAGTAGTGAAAGTTTCCTTATGTTTGTTGCTTGTTTGTTTTTTAACAGCAAATATCATTCTACTAGAGACATTCAATTCTTTTGGAACCGACTCTTCTTTATTTCTGTTCTTCTTTGGAATGCGATTATTAATGGGAACTATATATTGGATGAATAGGGCATGGGCTTTTGAACCTATACAATGATATCCAATCCTGTGGATATCAGGGTGTGCAACTAATGTGGGAAATGTTGCAGAATTCAGAGACTACCTCGTCACCCAAGAGACATCGATCTGCATGGAAAATTTGCATATGGCCAGCACATCCTAGGTGAAGGTTAGATCAACAGAGGGTCTACAAAGCCATGGGTCAGGGCTGACCACCTATAAAATCTTTGTTAAGACCCCATCATCATGGGCATAGCTTAGTAGAAATCAAATATTCTAGCAGATTATCTGCACTCTGCCTCTCTCCTAAAAAATCATACCACACGGTGAGGTATGAAGTTTCCATTATTACCTAGCTTTCTGGTTTTATGTTCATAATCACCTTTCAATTGATATATGATATTTATATACCAAAAGATAAAAAATATATTGAAATATATTGCTTCAGCGAGGGAGCATCTTTCCTCCGTTGGAATAGATCTAGGGTAATATAGTATTGGGTGAGGGTTGTTATTTGCTCGAAGATGATTTGAGGCATACTTGTGCCCAACTCTTTGAGTTGTATAGACTTTTAAGCAAGTGTTTGTGTCAAATACCTATTTCTTTCAATAAATTTCATTATTGAAAAACTGTAAATTTTGAGCTAGAATGTGATAAAATGAAAATCCATTAAACTGGTTGATTAGCTTTTTATGTTAGTTATTGGCAAAGATTAAGGATGTTTAGCAATGTTTGTTTTTTAACTTTTATTTAATGCGTGAATGTTTATGTTCATATTGCAGTCTATTTATTGACATCAAAGCGTGTAGTGGGAATTGTTTTTTCGAGGCCTAATCATTATCCTGTAGGATAAATTCTCTTGGGAACTACTTTTTGCTTGCATAACCCATTTGTAATGATTTGTATGAGCATCTCAAGGGTGTGTAAATCAGTAGTTTATCTGTACACGAGGATGGTAGATTGTCACTGGGATAAACTCAGCTATATCAGATGGTTCTGCAGACAGTTAATTTTGATTGTCTTCCCTAATGAAATTTTCTTCCTTAGCCACTAAAAACTTCAAGTCGACGTGCTAGAACAAGTTGAGGTTCAAGTTTAGAAAACCAAATGAATGGTGAAATTTCAGGTTAATGATTTGAGCAATGTGTCTGACTTCTTCATAGCTTAAGAAGTACAAGTTTGGCCTTATTGTTTTTCAGATCAAGATTAACATTTTAATTTTTGAGTCTTCAATGACAAATTATTGATCTAGCTACTGTTTGGGTTGCTTTGATCTGTACTTGACATATTTCACGTTGTTGATTATGCAGGTGATCGGTAGGATATAATGTGTTTAAAGCTATTTTAAAGTAAAATTACAGACCATGTCATGGGATATTATTACTTTTCAATGACCTTCGAAGTTTTCTCTACTGTGCACTAAGGATGGTGGGATGTTGTAAGGATGTAGTTAATTTTTTAGCTTGTTTACATGATGAAGAAACTAATATTGTTAGAGCTTAATCCTCTTTAATTTACCCTACTGTTGGTTTGTTCTTTCAATTCTAAGCTCATTCGATGGTTGCTTATATCTTTGAAAAGGCACAAGAAACTAATTAATGGATTAATTCATATCTTCACATGGTTGTAAATCTCCTTCCTCACACTACTCCAATGATTTGTGAATTAATGCATTCTTTAAGCTTTGTAATTTTATGAATAATGCACTCTTATCCTCCTATTATATCCAAATAATGTTCTAAACTCCACAATAATCTTACAAAAATACAAAAATGCATAATTTTAAATATTATTATACACAACTAAATAATTATAGAAACAATAAATCTTTTCTTGCTCGTATTTGTAAATAGAATACAAAAAGGTGCCCTCGTAAACCCTTCACTCTTGCACTTTTAAACTGCATGTTACAAATTTGTTTCAATAATCATCTAAACAACACAAAGACCATTGCAATGTCAAATCCCAAGCAAACCAACCCGTCTTACCTTGTTCATGCATAGGTTCATAATAAACCCCTCCTCCACACCATCAAACTAGAGCATTGGCAAGATTTGCCATATCATGGCCTTGTTAATTTGGGAGACACAATATGGTAAAAGCCATGTTTCTGAAAGGGGCCGATAGACTAATCATATTGTTTCTTTATTAAATGAGGAGAATATTCGACGAACAGGGTATGTGAATCATAAAAAATCAAGGCACATTTAGTATAATTCATATGCTTCTCGTGGACCTTCAGATGCCATATACGGAACAACCTATTGTTGCTAGTCTACTTTTCTAACTTGATCTGCTAGTATAAACCTCAACACCATTGTAATTTTGCATAGTTCTTTTTCTTAATTCAAGATAACTAGCAGTCTCAAATGTTAAAGAGGAAATGAAAATCACTAATAACCTTGCTTTCCTTGTGTGAAGAACCTCAAAAAATGAGTGTGTATTGTGAAGAGGCTCCAGAGACTCTTGTGGAAGGCCTCGTGTCTGAAGATTTGTTTATTTCCCAAATAATTGTTGCATAAACAATAATTTCCCTTCAAGGGCACTTCTCTTTATCTGGAAAGCCACTCACCGAGGCTTTGCTACTCAAAAGTGCAAGTCTTAATCAAAGCTATAATTCCTTGATACATGAGTTTGTAGTGTAACTCGTTAATGTTTACTCGAATGGCTTGTTATGGAATTGAAATCACATAATATGTTAGAGAGAGACTTTGCAACACAAGGTCTGCACACTTTTATTTATGATTCAGGTAACCCTATTCTTTACTAGAGGTATTATTTTCCTTTTTATTGGTAAATTGTAACATTGACTCGTCTATCAACTAAACACGAGGAGTTTTTCATCAAGCTTAGGACACCTTTCAGCTTAAAAGCCACACCCAAGGGGTTTCTATTCAAACAAATTGTTGATATTCATATTTTATCATGTAACTTCCCTTGAGAGATTTTGGTAGGAACTTGATATTATATAAACCATTAAAACTTTTTCTTTTGGATTACAGAGGGATTGGTGGAATTAGAACATGCGAATAACATATTTTATGCTTTAAGGGAACTGAAGAAAGTTTCTTTAGCAGAAATTAATGTATTAAGAGTTCTTGTAAACCATCCATTTGCAAAAATTGTAAGTACAATACCTTTGTGATTGCAGAAAGAGGATCTTGTATTTGATTTAAGAAGTTCGAGAGCACACAAAGTCAGTCACTTCTTTATTTGTTTCATCATCTGGAGAAAGGTTATATAGTGGATCTCATGACAAAACAATCAAGTTATGTTTTTGTAAAGCATTCAAGAATGCAATAACCCAAAATTCTCTTTTAAGACATGCATTACAACTAGTTTGTGTCTCCATTCATGCCATAGCCCTACAATTTAGTGTTTTACATGTTAGGTTTTCCCTTTTGTCCAGTTTTGAGCAGTAGGGGATGAAACTATTCTCTGTATACAAATCCAAGAGTGCAAGCCCTCAGTGTCAACACCAAACCAAAAAAAATCTTCAATTTTTTACAAACTTGGTAAAAAACAATAATAATGTCCTTACTTCAAACAAACAAAAAGTGCACATATATTTATTTTTTAGTAAATTAGTAGACCTATATATTTAGTTTTAAGTTGCAACCATGGCAATAAGGAAAGACAATGAGCTTGTCAGCTAGAGTTAACCTTTATCAATAACAAAATTTCTGATAAATCCATAAGCTACCTTTTTAGTTGATTAACGATGTCCTAAAAGAGTAAATTTTGAATAGACTACTTTCCCACATTATCTGCAAGGGCATACAGAGAATTTAAATCCCAAAGTTATCTTTTAATAATCTATAGCTATGGGATATTAACAAGCTAAAGTTTTCTTTCAATCCCAATAATGTCATGTCACTTGTTCTTTGATATTTATAAGCCTCGGTGTTGGAAAAGTTGTGGGCCATATAACCACCCACCGAGAAGGAACAACAAGAGACAAAAAATCCTATTATTAGTTTGATTGTAGACTACCCTGTCTCCTTCAATTTATTTGACTCGGAGACTATACTAAAACCCCTAATTGTGGCATGTGAATCTAGCAACACTAGAAAATATTACACTCGATAATAAGTCAGAAGCATAAATTTTGACTTTGGAATTGTGAGGCTTTTGAGTGACCATACACGAAACCCGCAACTATATGGTCCCGCAGTGGCTAAACCAAATCCTCAATTTTCTGACAACATGGATGTCTACAACTTCATTTTATAATTACTTCGATAGCCATTCATGGCCTTGTTAGACTTTAACTTAGGATAACATATAAAGACATGTTATTAGTATCATACCTTAGATTAGGTTGTGGTTAGAGTTTAGGTTAGAAGTTTTGTATTTTAGATGTGATATTATAATTATATTAGGTTAGGTTAAAATATTAAGGTATATAATGATAAAGAAATCCTCACGTGTAGGAAACCTAGGTTTAGAATTATAGTTTTATATTATATAAATAAATTTTATAGTAGGAATTAATAAGTGGTAGTTTATATATATTAAAATCTAATATAGTAAATGAATTATATATACATTATATTATATGGAATATAGTTTATGTATTTTGTAATACATATATAATTAATGGTATTAAAATGTTTAATATTATATTATATATAATGTATGTATTATATATAATATAATAGTATGATATTGGCGTAAGTCATCACTACATTTTAATAATGATAACACTCGGTGTATAATGGATATAATGGGTATAATAAAATATGATTATAGTGTTAATGTGATGTAACGAACCTAACACAGTATATAGTCTCTTTGGAGACATCTGATAAATTGGAACGATATAGAAAAGATTAGTGTGGCCCTACGTAAGGTCGTTATTGAATAATATCTAACCCAGGGTCCTAACATGACGCGCAAAACCAAAAAAATGCCTCATTTTTAGTCAAAAAATTGTAGGGCATTACACACTCATTTCTCAAAAGAGCATTTCTATTCTTGGAAGGCTTGCTAAAAGTGAGAAACTCCCTACTTGTTGAAGTAATAAGAGAAGAATAAAACATGGCTTTTGGGCCATTTTGAGGAGATCTCTTCCTTTACCAAGCTCCTCGTCTAAAACCGTTCATGGCTTGCATTGGACTTGTAAGGAATACCCACATATCGAAAGCACATCCATACAACGAAGGGAGGTTTGCATTGATGTTTTTAATATTTTTTTTGTGCAAGTTATTTAGCTTCCTTTTAAATGTTTAATCTTGATGTATTTGTTTATTGAAATAGATTAGAATTTACTTGGTGTTAGATCCTTAGCTTAATTTTGTCTATTTCTTTAGCATGCATATAAAAAGAGCCTACAATATGCCTCCCTTGTGAGGAGAGGGATGTCACTTTATATCACTTAGCTCAAAAGATAAAAGTGGTCGATTATAATAAGTATCATCAAAGCATTTATGACATGACTATATATAGCATATGTATTAAATGTGGTTGTAAACACAATGTACATTATACATAATCAACAAGGAACAATTATTATGTGTTTCACTACATGGGTAAACATAATGTAAACATGCCTAGAAATCCATACATACCAATAGCTAAGAGTCTAATAGTGAATAGTAGATTAGTGTTTTAGTAGACACACGAATCGATACCAAAGGATCCATTGTGACTCACAATATGGCACAATGATACATGACATAGTAGGCCCACCGTATCACATAGATGATTGACAAGAAATTGTGACGATGACTCAACCAATGTTAGCAATAGTCAGTAGTGTGTGTTAAGTAAGTATGTGTCAAACAATATGTGTGTCATGCACTTTACGTATCAATAAATATGTGTCAACATAATATGTCATAAAAAATGTGTCTCAACAATATGTATACTAGGTACCATGTGTAGCAAACTAGTATATATCAGGAAAGTGTGTTGGACAATGCAAGTGATATAACAAATACATGCATGTAAAATAATAAATGAATAACACAATGTCTACACAAATCTAGTAATGAAGCGGAAAATGCGTGGTAGAAAAGGTGCATAAAGAAAGAAATGAATCAAATAATGTGTTTGAAAATCTAATTAATTTGATAGACAATGCACAAAAAATAAGTAATGGAGTAAACAATATGCATGGAAACACTAGTAATGTAGTAAAAATTATGGGTAAAATAAGTAATACAATTTACAATGTATGTGAGGTAGTAATGAACCAGATTGGAGCCCCAACCAAGAGTATTCAAACAATCATAAAAGTATTGAATGATCAAATAATAAATCAATATGGGAATGCATCAAGGTCAATAACTAGACATGGATCATGCCAAATTAGTATATAGAAGCAAACAATGTAATCTTTGAATGAAACTTAATACAACATGTGTAATAAGATATAAGTTAGTGCAAGATAAGCAATAGAAACTTTATATCACCAATGGACTACTGTAAAAAAATCAGCTCAAATAATATTTTTACATAAGATGTCGCTAGTGTAGGTGTACCCTAGATGTGGTAGGTTGCCCCCAAGGTATAGGGATTAATAAGTTCCAACGTATGTGTATGGGTGTCTATAGACTATGGGTATTCACAAATGTCTCATGTACAATGCATAAAGAAGTAGGGTATGCAAAGTGTTAAACCCAAATAATGAAAATGTTTATGTTTATGTAACAAATAAGCCAATTATATATAAGTCTTGGTTTTGTATTGTTTCAATATCATTTATTTTTTATTTTTGACACAAGAGAGAACGTGAAAAAGTGATGACTTTTAATATACTAACAACCTTGAAAAATGGGCTATAAACAGTAGAATAAATGATATTCCTCAACAATCACACTAAACCCATTAAATGTGTTGTGTCGTCAGATTGTGCTCTGGTCACAAATTAAAAAGTAGGTGTCAAAAAAATGAGTATTACATCATTAAAGAATACTATTGTTGTTAATACAAAAGAAGCATGCATGTGTTGAATAAGTTCTGTACAAGTGATCATGCTAGTGAATATGAGTGAGGGAATCATAGGAAGGTTTTCCTATTATCATGTCAATGGAAAGATTGTATGGATGTCCCATATCAACTAGTGCAAAGTGTGCACAATTTGAAGGAAAACAGTGGTAGTGATAAACATAGTTGACATATGAGTCTAAGGCGTAACCATCTTATATACAATACCTTGGCATGTCAGTATCAATAATATGTGAATACATAAGCCACATGTTACAGGTATTCATAACTTAACATAGGGATTTCGTTGTATAGTGGGAGAGTACGTTGATGTCCCTAACGGGTCATGCTTATAAGAATGTTGTAAAACTATAGTGTGTCACACATGACTAGGTAACACAGGGTGTACACGAGGAGGAGATGTTGTCGAACCTTGATTGGGATGAGTTTGTATTGATATATGCTATGAAATATGTGTAAGAATATGATCAAGATGATGTGTAGGCTACAAAGGTTGGGCCTTACTACTAAACACCACTTGTTGGCTCAAAGTAACATTAAAGGATATGTTATGTAAAATAGGGTATTCATAAGGAATATCAAGGATTATAACCACACCCTTGTTGTGTACATACTTTAATTATCTATGTAAGGTGGAGGGAATAATACACATATCATAAATCCATTACCATTAAAACAACCTGCTGATTGTGTTATTGGAAGGGGTTACTAAGAACCACATGGCTATCCTCTTAAGCCTAACTTGCAACGGAAAATAATGCCCCAAGTGGGTTGATGTTGTCCATCAAAAACTGATTTTTTGTGTGTACCAACGGGGTCTTATGTAGTGTATCGTAGAGTAGTAAGGAGTATTTTAGTGTAAAAATTCCTAATATACCCATTATCTACCATAGTGTTTTGGATTTGATGCAAAATTGATATGTATCATCAAAAAGAATCTTTGAATATTCGAATGTAATCACATGAGTGGATAGTGATATCTTTGCAATAAAGATAAGGATGACATCAATAAGATGAGGGTTGACATTATATTCACGTGGAAAAAATATTACAGGACAATTCATGTGTACTTCATTACTCTTATGAGTTTTTGTATGATTTAAAAATGGATCAGTGAACATTTTAAACCTATAATCGCGTTGGGAAACCATTATATTGGTTGGAAGTCTCTGAGACCTATATTAAAATAATGTTTTTTTAATGAATTATACACTAGATTTTATGTCATAACTACTAGTACTTGTTATTGTATGACCCATTTATCGGTAAATGTAATATAATTTGTTGTGAAATTTTGATCTTTGTGGCATAAACATGTCGATGACAATGGGTGGAGGTAGCTCAACGAAATCACATTCTAGGAGCTTTTGCAAGATATTATGAGGAGGTTCTAACAATGGGTCCATAGTTTTTTTGGAGTTGTAGAGAAGACAATAGCAAGAGCTTCATGTTCAAATTGGTAGCTTTATCATTAATCTATGTATTGTCATTTCTCATACCTTTATAGGATGGCTTTGATTAGAATTTGGCTCCATTAGATTTAGGTGTATCATTGTCATATTTTAGCATGTTAGTTGTAAGGAGCTTAGTCTCATATATTTTGACCATTTGGCATGGGTCTTCACAAAATATGAAGGTAGAGAATATAACATTTCCCTAAATTATGGAATAAGGCTAACAATGAACACTTCTTGAAACTCAAGCTCATCAATATGCTTAGGTCCTCGAGAGCATAATATTGTAACTTAGGGTATGGTTTATGACATTTTTAGTGGAGTATTGTTTGACTTGGGTAATTTCATTGGCCAACATTGATGGAGAAATGAGTGTATATGGATAAATAATAAACAATAGAATGAAACCAACACAAAAGTGCAAACCTGATCCTTTCTTCGTATCTCTTTGCAACCTCGAATGAGACTATTGAAGCTTGGAATGAAGAATCGAGCTTGTTGAATCACAATGATTAAGTATATGTGGATGCTCCAAAGATGTTCTAAATGGAAGTAGATTTTAGCTACAAGAAAAGCGATTGAATGGCTAGTTTTAATTGATAGATTTGTGATCAATTGGACAATGTAACGATGTGTAAAATTGAATGGAAAATTGACATACTAACGATGCAAATTTCAAAGCTTCCAAATATAAAAAAGGAGAGGAATGAGTGCTTTTTTATAGCCAAGGAAGAGAATCCCAAATCCTTGATCTATGTGATTTATTTGTCTAATTTGAACCTAACTAAATCATTATTGGAGAGATTCGTTTGAGTTTCCAGCTTGATTGGCAAAATAAATCGTTGTTTTCAGCTTTAGTGAGTGAGTTATCATTGAGTTGGCAAAGGTGACAAGTATTTTTAATATTTTTAGCTTTTGCATTGAAATATTAAATTCATGTTTTTTGTTTTATTCACCCAAAAAAGTGACGTGAGTTTCAGCTTTGGGGAGGTTTGCTTTAATTTTGGAATGTCGTGCTTTGTGGGATATGTTTAGTTTTTTTTTTTGGATTGAGGGTAAATTGAGGGTGTTTGAAAGGACCCACATCCTTGTACACTTGAGGATTTTTGAGAGGATCCACAACCTGGTTAAAATGAAGGGGGCCACCATTAGGAACCCAATTGAAGCAACCATGAAACTGAAGTGAAGATGCAGCGACCATCGACAATGACCGCAGCGAGTGAGACAACAATTAGAATAGCCACCAGCGTCGGCAGTGAGAGGAGCAGCCACCAGGATCAGCAACAAGCAGAGCAGCCACAAATATCAGCAACGAGAGGAGTAGCCATGACCGTAACGAGAGGAGCAGCAACAATAAGCGGAGCAGCCACTAACGTCAACAGTGAGAGGAGAAGGAGCCACCAGTGTCGACAACAAGAGGAGCAGCCACCAGCGTCAGCAGTGAGGAGTAATCACCAATGTCAGCCTCTAGCGGTGAAACCACCTCCGAGGAGGATCGTGCCTCTGGGGGATTTGAAACCGGGTGGGCAAGCACACACCCATGTGACTTGACTGCACCACTCACACCCCATCGGTTGTGGGATATGTTTAGTTAACTTAAATACATGATTTGATTTAATCTAGGCCTCTTGTATATATTTAATGATTTTATCTTTAATTGATTTGTTTTTCTTTAGTTAAGATGTTACTTAGTGAATGATTAAGCAAATATAGAATTTATAGATGCCTAAATCTAACTACAATGTAGCAGTAAATGAATAAATAATGAAGTACAAAATTTGACCCAAGCAAATAAACAATTAAGATTTAAATACTAAATGCAAATGAAGAGAAATTTTTTTTAGCTAATTCACGAACAATTAAGGACTAAACCAAAGTGACGAGCTGATTAACAAAGAAGGAAGAGTGTCGCACCGAGCCTCGGAAAAATGCATAATTACCGAAATATGTTGGACTGGGGGGCCTATAGAGGGTCAGGGGTGCCTAGGGCACCTTATACCTATTTTGGGAACCTATGACTACTCCAGACCTTAGAAAACTAGATTCACAGGGTTGCAAGATGTTCGTTGTCCTTCACTTCTTGTCGCTAGTATGTCGTACTAAGTCCACCAATGTTGCTAACCTGCAATAAAGAAATGACCTGTAAAACTCTCAAAAGCGCATCAAATCCCAAAAATAAAATAATTCAAAAGAGGGGTCAAAATGTCTTCAGCTATCAAATGAGTGATCTTAGGACTGAGAGTTACACTACATTTTAGACCCAATGTAGATCTATGTTTGTGTGTGAAGCGAGTGTGCCCTAGGTGGATCTTGTGTGTGTCGCACTTGATAGTGAACAAGTAGATAGATGTAAGCAATGTAAGTAGATGTGTGTATGAAAGAATGAACTTCCCCTCCTATGAAGTGTATGCAGAAGAATTAGTCCCTTTCCCTTATGTGTGGATGTTAGATGGATGCTTGAATGCTCTTGATAATGCCTTTGGATGAAACCTTAAGTGGTGATAGCTAATGCTTAGTGCTTGGTATTTTATTATGATCACATAACTTTATATGTATATGATTCCCTTGCTTGGATTTCGTAATTAACCTTGAAAAGGCCGACTGCCAAAAAGATAAGATGCCTAAATGGCTAGAAAGGACCCAAAAGATATGAACAAAGTACAAAGAGGCCAAGGGCGCCCAGAGGGGACGGGGGCACCTGGCGTTGGCATCCTAGTTGGGCGTTGTTGTCCAAGAACATAAATACCAAAGCATAAAAAGATAGACTGGGCTAGAAAGAGTGTAAAATCAACAAAGGTAATAGAAAGCAAGCAAAGGTGGCCAAAGACATGGGGTTAATTAATACTTTTCTTTCTTAGGAATCATATGAAGAGCAGTATGTGATCATGACTAGATAGATACCCAAAGTGCGTGATTTAGTGTCTACATTTTCCCCCACTTTATGTTTTTGAGTGAAATCTTGATAACATAAAGTAGATAAGAGATGTGTACTTGATAACCATGTAGATAGATGGTGAAAAGCATGCCGAGAGACAAGGAAAATCGTGGAGTGATAAAAAATGTGAAGTGTGGAAACTAAAGAAGAGGAAGTGAAAAAGTGATAATGAATGACCTTAGGGCGAGAGCGTATGTGTAGATGTCATGATTTTACCTGTTGTTGGTGTCAATTGTCATGTGATTGATGTTTTGGTCTGATGATGTGACTATCGCTTCCCACAAGGACAAACCTGCAAAAGAGAAAAATGATCAAGTAGTCAAATATACGTGTATATGATCAAAACGCGTAAAAATTATGTAAGAAATATGTGAAAATGTAAAAAGGAACATGTGCATCTAATCTGTAATGAGTTAAAAGTGTAGAAAGGATCTTGTAGATGATGTAGAAGAATGAGTTTTCGGGAAATCTCACACCAAGACATGGAAGAAGTGTAGGTAGAAAATTCTAGTGTCATTCTCCAAATCTTTGACATCTTCATGAAATATGAACACCACTGCAATGGAGTGTAAAAATCATATACGTTTTGAATAGTTCCAATCCAATGCGAAAGTAGAAAATGTTGTGTAGTGCATGCATGTTGAGTGCTAAGGACTGTGTGCCATGTAAAATTTGTTGTGTGAAGTGTTGTAGAATGTGCTGAACTAAAAAATGATGTGTAAATTTCCCCTAGTCACAGGTGCCTAGGGAGGTTCACAGGCACCCAGGTGCTATTGTCCTGGTTTGGGCGCTAGTGACTGTGTTGTGCTAAGGACCCAAGTCATGATCTGGGCTTGTTGTGACTGATGAATGTGAAATGTTGTGTGGGTTGATTGATTCACCCAAATGATTCCCCCCTCGTTTGGGGTGCATTGGACATCGTTGAAGATTATGCGGTCCAAAGGAGTACATACCACTACGCTGAAATTGATGCCCTATAGGGGGAGGGAGTGTGCTTGGTAAAAACCAAGGTGCATGTAAACAAAATGTTTTGGAGGCAAGTATTCGTACAATAAAAACACACATGTAAAAGGTGATGTGTAAGCTAGTAGACAATGTGTAAGATATGATGCAAGAAGATAAAGTAGACCACAAAAAATGGGTTGCAAACATGGGACACCACTCACGATGTCATGACAGTCGGGGATGTAATGGCCTTAAGAATATAAGGAATTAGAGAACAAGCAAGACATAGGGAAAATCCCGCAAACAATGGAAAACAAACACAAACAGAGAGTTAGAAAACCATGGGAGCAAGTAGACTTACAAGACAAATGGTGCACATGAAGCACCCATTATCATGTTAGAAAGATAAAAAGTATGTCAAAGTGTGTATAATCAGATAAAGTAAGGTGTTATGCAAAATGACACCATAACACCTATAGTGTACGAAAGTGGATGCCCCCAGGAGCTGTTGTGGGACTAGTAATAGGTATTGCACCAAGAATCCATGCTACATGTATCGATCTATAGAATATGCAATCACAAGTAGATGACAAGTGAATGTGCATGTGTATATAGAAATATAATGACATACCAAATATCTATCTAGCATGTGTAAAAAGTGTACATGTAAGCATAAGTAAGCAAGAATAAATGCAACAAATATATGCAATATGTTATGGATGAGACAAAATGGAATACAGTTTGAGTGTGATAGGATCCACGTGTCCCCCAAGAGAATGTGAATGAGTATGCATGTGATGAGGTTCATTTATATATGCCCCCTCAATAGTCGAGAATGAACCATAGAACAAGAGTGTGTCATCGGGAAATGGTTTGAACGTGTGTGCTAAAAATATGTGATCAATAAAACATAGAGCGTATAGAGTGCATGAGTGAGTGAGTGAGTAAGTGAACGTGTGAGTGTGGTGAGATCCATTTTGAGTTGTACACCCTCAGCAGTCGAGTATGGACCATGGAACATGAGTGCATCATAGGGTAATGATTGTAGTTTGTAGAAGTATATGCAAGAAAGATGTATCGTGTATGTGTAGAGTAGATGTTGTGTAGAAAGAAATGAATGTGCTAAAATGTGGAGTGTGTAATGTGTAGTGTGTAGTGTAGTTTGCAATGTATTATTTATTGTAGCATTTAGTGTGTGATGTTCATGTGTATAGGATGCCCTCAACTGTCAAGTGTGAACCAAATCATGGGAGTGTGTCATAAATTAATGACAATGCAAGAGTGTGTCAGAATGTGGATGATGTGTGAAAGACTAGATGTGAAGTTGTGAGAGTGTGAGACATGTAGAAATACTAGGTAGGGGGATGGATGAGTATGATGCCCCCAAGTGTGTAAATGATGAGATTGATCAAGTAATGTCATCTAAGAGGTAGTCATTGTCATGGTCAAAACCAAATGGAGAAGCATCTAAAACTTGGTAAGAAATTGTATTAGATTGATCAAGCAAAGAGCCATTGAGGTGCAAATTGTACATGCCCATAGCATATTCTTCATCGGTGAAAGGAGGTAGTGGAAAAATATGTGGATACCAGCGAGTAATATTTGACGAATAGCCAAGAAATGAGTTATTACAAATGAACACATAGACAAACAACATGGGGAATGAAATATTAGTATGATCAAGGTCTAACGTGCACCCTATGTAATCAAGCCAAGAATGATCAAGTGTAAGTGGAGAAGTGCAAGGAGCACGGGAAAGAAATACTGTGAGTTAAAAGATGAGAAGACCATAAGTAGCAGTAATGTGAATAAATCCATGGTAAATATGAGGATCATGAGATGGTGAAAAGATGTCATCTACTGTATATCCTATCTAAATCAATCTGTCATGCGTGCACATAGTATCGGAGTAAGTAGGATCGATTGGAATGTATTCCCAATAAGAGTCAATTGATTGCATAACCCCTTTTGCATTTAGGATGCCACTTTACAGCGAATCGTAAGCCAAAATCCTCTTCAAAACAGACAATTAGCGACTATAGGCTAATTCAGCCTATTTTGCCCTTGATTTGGTCAATATACCCTAGTATGACTCAAACCCCTCTTCCAACCACTCAAAAGCACCCCATTCATCTCTACAACGTCTCAGCAAGCTTCAAAAGCTTATCCTAGCCTCCTAGTTGACCCTAAGCAATTGATTAAGGCTCCACACCTCTTAATCAGTTAGTAATTCACTAATTGTGATTAACAAGGCCTAATCATGACTAGCAATTCTAATCTAATTTGGGGCTTTTAGTCCCACATGCACCAAAATACAAGTTTCTCCAAATAGGAAAACTATAAAAAGAGTGCATCTCATTCCTTTATACTTTACACCGTGCTTTGATTTGCATCTCATAGAATAAATATAATTTATAACCAAGCTCAATCCTTACTTAAAGCCTTCAATGGGGTTAGTAGATGGATATCCAAAATGACCAAGTATTCATTTGGAGAGGCCATTTCACCTTGTTTGGAGTAATAATCATAACCATTTTATTGCCCTCTTAGGTCTATTTAGGCCCATGATAGGTAATTCAAGCATATTAGTAGGCATGTTTAGTTAGATTTTGTATTGTTTTCATACTAGTTAAGCATTCTTTTAAGCTTCTATCTTAATGTTACATTCTTAGACTTAGAACCTTGGCTAAATGGATGGTAATGGTGTCAGCTTTCCTTGTTTAGTCGTGTAATTAACTTTGTAAAGTTTAGGGTGCTTTCAGGCGCGCTAATGGACGTTGTTCGTGAGAAAAGTGAAGTAGAGGTAACAATGTTCAATGTTTGGACATGCCCCTGATAAAGTACTATAGCATTAGTAGAAGTTGGGGGGGGTGGGGGGCTCTGAAGCAGATGGAATAGCGTCTAATGTGCAATTAGTTCCCTCGAGTGGAGGTAAATTATCTGGATAATGTTCAGGTCGTGGATTAGGAGCCGGATGCACAGTAGTAGAAGTAGGAACAAGTATTGTAGTACTAATCTATGTTGGAATATTGGAATGGTGTACCATCAGTGGGGATCTCATATTCAAATCCCTCATGCAAGAATCTAACACAGTAGTGGATTGTAGGAGACACTCCTTGCATTCGATGAAGCATGGGTCTACCAAGTAAGCAATTATATGAAAGTGGGATATCAACTACAAAAAATGGAATGGGAATAGTCTTGGGCCAAACTATGAGTGGGAATGTGATGGTGCCTAAGTAAGGGCATGTGATGTTGAGTTAAGATTGGAAACTGAAAGGCTGAGATCCCGAACGAATGATAGAGGACAAAGATTGAGTTCAAAACCAGTGTCGACTAAAATGCGCTTGATGCCTAAGTTGTTGATACATGCTTGTATATAGTGAGGAGGATCATTATCATAAATAGAAATATTTTCAACTATAGGCGATGGAAAAGTAATTTTTTGAGAAAATGCATTGAAAAATGTTTTATAGATGACATCTAGATGAGTAGTAGTAGGAATCCAAGTAGTAGCAAAAAGATTTATGATTTTAGTGTGGCACTCAGAATGGGCGAGCAATAAATCATGTATAGAAATAGCCATGATAAGATGATCCTAGGAAGATAAAAGCAATAAAAGTATGAGGACCCTAGGAATGTTCGAGTGACGGGTTCACCACATGATTAAACAAATATAGAATTTATAGATGCCTAAATCTAATTGTAATGTAGCAGTAAACAAATAAAAAATGAAGTACATAATTTGACCCAAACAAATAAGATATTAAGATTTAAACCCTAAGTGCAAATGAAGAGATAAAAAGACTTAGTTGATTCGCAAACAATCATGGATTGTACCGAAGTGACGAATTGATGAACAAAGAAGGAAGAGTGTTGCACCGAGCTTTCGAAAAAGGTAGAGGTGCTGAAATATGTTGGACTGGGGCGCCTATGGACGGTCAGGGCATCTGGGGCACCCTAGACCTATTCTAGGCACCTGTGACTGCTCAGGACTTCAGAAAACCAAATTCATAGCGTCGCAAGATATTTTTTGTCCTTCGCTTCACGTGGCTAGTATGTCGCACCAAGTCCACAGATTTCGTTGGTAACTTGTAATAAAGAAATGACATATAAAACCCTCACAAACACATCAAATACCAAAAAGAAAATAATGCAAATGAGGGGTCAGACTATCCTCGATTGTCAAACAAGTGATCTTATGACTGAGTGTTGCAGTACATTTCAAAACTAATGTAGCTTTATGTGTGTGTGTGAAGAGATCATGCCCTAAGTGGCTCTTGTGCGTGTTGCACTTGATAGTAAGCAAGTAGCTAGATGTAAGCAATGTAAGTAGATGTGTGCATGAAAGAGAAATCTTCCCCTTTTATGAAGTGTATGAAGAAGTATCAGTCCCTTGCCCTTGTGTGTGGATGTTTGGATGCTCTTGATAATGCCTTTGGATGCAATGTTAGGTGGTGATAGCTAATGCTTAGTGCTTGGTCCTTTATTATGGTCACATAACTTTATATTTATATGATTCCCTTGCTTGAATTTCGTAATTAACCTAAAAAAGGATGACTACCAAAAAGATAAGATGCCCAAATGACTAGAAAGGACCCAAAATATGTGAACAAAGTACAAAGAGGTAAGGGGTGCCCATTGGGGACGGGGACACCTGATTCTGGCATCTTGGCTAGGCGTTGGTGTATAGGATGAAAATTTACGAAGTATGAAAAGACAAACTAGGCTAGAAAGAGTCTAATATCAACAATATAATCAGAAAACAAAGCAAAGATGGCCAAAAACATGGGTTGATTAGTATTTTTCTTACTTTAGAATCATATGAGTAATAGTATCCGATCTAGACTAGATAGATACCCAAAGTGTATGATTTAGTGTTTAGTGAAGTGAAAGTGGATTAGAGGTGAGGTAGAAATTGATATGTGTAGGATCTTTAATTATTTTAATAGAAAAGTAGATAATGGGATATGGGATGAATAATAAGAGTGGTGAGATTAACTAATTAATCATAGGAATGGGGTATAAATGTAATAAGGTTTATAGTACGAATATTTAACAATTCAACACCATGTGTGAGCGATAGAGGTAATAAAATTTTATTTGGGACAGTGTCGTAAAATGTCATCAAAGGTCGTAAAATAGTGAAATATATCAAAAAAATGGTCATAATGTATTGTGAAGTAATAATGAGACGATTTTAGCTGTTTAGAATGTGTAATGCGATATTTTAGGGTGTCTATATTTTCCCCTCTTTAAAGTGTTATTATGAAGTAATAATGCTTTAAAGATATTAGATGTGTGTATATCAATGAACATATGACAATGAAGTATGACGAACTTCCTGATTTTCCCTAATGAAACATTTGGATGCCCCAGTGGGTCTAGATTGTGCTAAGGGAGTGCTCCCTTAAGCAGATGGGTGACACAATAAAGCAATGGACAATTGCTTGATAGGAGAACATTGGAGAGGTGGAAGACAAAATGGGCTCATAAAATGAGAGACGACGGGTCAAAGGCATAAATTAGGAGTTGCGAACTTGAATTAGGGTTTGTGGAAGGTGTAAATAGCAGGAAAATGGATAATAGCGAAAATCATTGGTCATTTTTGCTATTGCGATTTTATAGTTATAGATTGATTTTTTTCTCTAGTTTATGAGAGAGATAACGCAATATCCAACACATGTTCATCGCACAAAGCGGGTTTGAGAGTTTGAGTGTCATCTTGGCGACGATGGTTTGGTGAGTACACAAGAAATGAATTTATTTTGTGCATTTATTACTTGTTATATGTAGAAGAAAATGAAAAGGTAAAGCTAGCACAAAGAAGTACTTGCGCCAGGGTAGCCCACAAAATGCGATAGTGCAGGATTGCCTGCATTAGCGTGAAAGTAAGCTCATTTACATAGAAACATGTGTGCTAATGTAATAAGTGCACTAGTGTAGTAATGGATGCGTTAGTATGATAAGGAATGCACTAGCATTCAGTGCGTTAGTGTTTGATTTAATCTAATTTGAATTAAATCTTATTTCAAAGTAACTTACTATAACAAATGATATCCAAATGATTAAGTACAGTAACATGCAAGCAATAAACATTCCAGGATGTAAAACCCTAAACAAATGAGAGAGATGATGACTTAGTTGATTATGTATAACCTAGGAGTGATCGGGACTATGTATCTGCTAGAACATGTTGGAAACAATGTTGAAATGGCTCACCGAGGGTTTGAAAACCTAGGAATGTATAGGGTAGAAGCACCCGCAGATGGGCAAAGCACCCCAAGTGCTAGTGACTGATCTCGGTGCCTGTGTCTACTAAAATGATCAGGTTCTGATCTTTTTTGAGTTGGGAGACCTTCATTGTTAGTCACTTTGATTTCATTGTTAGATCGTTGATGGCACCTGTAACCTACAAAACAAATGTCTACCTGCACATGCCCAAAAACCATATCAAATCTAACAAAATGATGCATAATAGGGATTCAGACAGACCCGGGTGGTCACTCAAAGAGTGAACTTACGACCGAGCGTTGCACTACATCTCATACTCCATGTAGTTTTCTCTCTCTTTGTGTGTGTGTGTGTGTGTATTTGTGTCCTAGGTTGCCCTCGTGCAAGTTACACGATGATAACGAGATAGATCTAGGTTGTCTTGAATATGTAGAATGTGTGCGATGGAATATAATAAACTCCCCTCCTATGCAGTGTATGTAGACCAATGTAGCCCTTGACCCTTGTATTGATGTGCTAGATATGTACTTTGCAGTGCTCTTATGCCTTCGTGTAAAGTTAGGTGGTGATAAGTAATGTTTATGATACTTGGTCCCTTAATTAAAAGAAGTAACTAAGTATATATATGATTCCCTTGTTTGAATTTTGTAATTGACAACTGAAAGGTTGACCCACAGTACTAAAAGGTGACCAAGAAGTGAAAGGGACTCAAAAGAGTAAGAAGAAGAAAGAGAGGGATGGTAGCGCCCAGGAGGGACAAGAGCACCTAGGTGCTTCTGTCCTAACTAGGCGCTAGTGTTCAAGGCTATCAAAAGCTAAATTAGTCAAGTGTTGATAGAACTATAAGATGTGAAAAGCCAAAAGGATGCTCAATCAAGCTCATAAATAGTAAAGTGCAAGATATAAAGCAACTAAAAGGCCAAAATGAGTTATCAACCACTAGTTTTGTTGCTTACGAATCATGCATACATTAACATGCTTTAGGACCTAGAAATGTACGCAAGCACAAAGATTTTTTGTCTACAGTGTTAAATTGAGTGCGCTAAAGTGATAAGATGTGCACTAGCGTGAAAAAATGTGTGTTTATGTGACATTACGTGCACTAGCGTGAGTTAGTAAAATTGGTAAGTTGTAGAAGTAGTATAAGATTAAAAAGGAGTTAGAAAGGATTAATGAAGTGGTGCAACGTGTGCAGGAGAGATTATATGCCTTGGACGTGCAAGAGAGACATTCATGATTGTGATCATTTTATAGATGGATGATGTGGTCAGATCGGAGATAACTGCGTGTAATATTGGAGGCGTCAGGATTGACACGCATAGTTCATATTTCATATATCATATTGGATCATTGTTTATTGACTGTGTTAGTAGAACAAAGTCACAACGAGTCCCATACATTCAGATTGCCTACCAGGGAGATGTCTATGACAATAGAACATGTATATCACATATTGAGGGTGTCGATGTAGGTTTGTTTGATTCAGTGGGAGAGTATAACATCGCAGATCCAAGTACAGACATAGATGTTGTTTGGAGTAGAGTAGATTCATAGAGAAGGTATGGTGGTGCACCTTGCAGAGTGCATGGAGGATGATGTGATAGCGCGACTCTCGGTTTACTTGATGACTCTTATCAGCGGCTACTTGCTACCTGGTAAGACTAGGGGTATTTTCATCTTGGATTGATTGGTGTAGTAGAGGAGATGATGGATTTAATGACAATGTTTGCATGGGGACTATGTATATTAGCCCATTTATACAAAGTTATGCATATGGTGGTGTATACGAGCTACAGGAGTTTGTGCCTAACAATGCTATTACATATTTGGGCATGGTATAATATTGTAGCAGATTGGTCGGTGGGTATATTAAGAGATAGACAACTAGAGGATCCATCATTCTGAGGATGGGAGATAGTAGGTGGTAGACAAATAGGTCATCGAGGAGAATTAGCATTCTACATATGAGCGATAGATGACCTTCAATTGTGATTTATTATATGGAGGCCATACATATTATATAGATGGGTGACAGATGTGGCAGAACTAGGGGCAGTTGAGATATCACATTAAATCATTGGTAGTCGGTCATATATCATTGAGTAATATAGACCTGATAGGGTCATGCGACAACTCGGAGTTGTACAGGACATACCCGAAGGAAATTAGTGGTATGCGTGAGTAGGATGAGAGACTGCATATTTTGGGTCACACATTAGGCCTAATACAATGAGGGCCTAACATAATGGTGTATATATGTATACGATATTTTTGATACATTGGACGTTGTATATATGACATTTTTTTGAGACATTAGACATTGTATGTGACGATGTATATAGATGATGATTTGGGTGGTTTTATTCATTTACACATGGTTATAGATGTATGTTAATATTATGTGAGATGATGTTTTTGTTTATTTTTTGTAGTGATAAATGAGATATATGAGACGAATTTAATGATGTTATGACTAAAACTTGCTCATAACTTGATCTTCCATTCAAATTTTGTATTTTGGAGAAACTTGTACTTTTCTTTTCCACAATAGAGTTAGCACCATTATTATTAAAAACACCATGATGATAAAACCATCATGTGTGTAAACACACACACACACACACACACACACACACACACACACACACACACACACACACACACACACACACACACACACACACACACACACACACACACACACACACACACACGTGCATGCACGTGCAACATACAAAAAGGTAAAAAATAATTTTAATATACACTAGATATTTGCATCATGGCTATTTATGAACCAAAATGATTAACAATAAACTTGTATTTGGTCAAAAAATTAACTAAGAAACGTTAAAGATAAACTCTAATATACATAGTAGATGGTCCCATCATGGTTATAAATTAACCAATATGATAATCAATAAACTTGTAATTGGTAAAACAACTAACTAAAAAAAGTAACAATGCAACATAACATCACATAAATACACTTGATTTTGCCCCTAATGTGTTCCACAGTGAAGATTGATTGACTTGATTTTCCCCTAGCAAGGATGCATGCTAGGGGTAGGATGATTTGTAAGTGATTGGGTCATCATCCCGAAGAAAGGATACATGCATGGAATTAAATGAGAGTCGAGATATTTCCCCAAGTTAGGATATACGCAAGGGATTTAGATTATGTTTGGATTGATTGATATTGTAGTTGACACTAGGATAAGAGTTCAATGTGTTAATCTTTGGGATTTTTTTTATGTTGTAATTGCTTTTTTAATTTGTAGATGGTTTTGTGTTTGATTTTTTTTATTTTTGGGGTAGATTTTTAATTCATTGTAATATGTTTTTGGTAGTTTTGGAAAAAAATATAGTTTTAAGGGATTTTTCTGTTTTTTAATGTTTAGAGATTTGTGTGTTTTTTATTGTTCAGTGACTTCCACACTTTTGAATATTTAGGGATGTTGTGTTTTTGAATGTCTATAACCAATGAAGAACTTTCGGTGATTTAAGACCCATATGAGAATTCACAAGAACACAGGAGATCTATGATACCAAGGGATGGATGAGAATGGAGATGAATAAATATGGATGAAAAAATGAATGGTAAATGTCCTAACTATAAGGAGAAAGTGATAAACAGTGGTTTGGGATGATATGGTAAGAGAAATAAGGTGAAGCACTAGTATAGGTGGTTGTGCCAAAAATGCCCCGAGCATAAAGGGTACTCATGGATTATTGAAGAATAAAATATCTTTAGATGAACTACATTCATGGGATATTTAAGCTCTTGGCAATCTTCAATGGATATTTTGTATGTACCATATCCATATTTTGCAGTGATAATATAAGGACCGAACCAATTAGGTTCATTTTTTCCTTACTTTTCTTGATCTTTTGTTGTGTTTTCTGATTTTCCTTTAGTACAAGGTCACTAATTTCAAATTGTCTTGGTTTTGTCTGTTTGTTGTAGCTTCGACGAAGTTGATTTTTATACACTTTCAAATGATCTAAGGCATTAAGCCTCTTCTACACCAGGATGTGAAGTTCTATAAGACGAGCTTGTATATATTCATATTCATTGATCAAATCTTTAAGGGATATACAAAGTGATGGGAGCTTGACCTCTATGGGTAACACAACTTTAGTGCCATTCATGAGTTAAAAGGATGTGGCTCCTATTGGAGTATAGTAAAATGTGTGATAGGCCTAGAGGGTATGATAGAGTTGTGTATGCCAATTACGACCATGTTTGTCAACAATATTTTCCAAGATGGATTTGAGCATTTTATTGGATGCTTTAGCTTGACCATTACACTAGATAGTATGGAGTGGACCATTTGGGGTGAATTTGAAAGCGTTTGGCTAGCTCTTTAATGGTTTTAATTTTAAAGGATCTACCATTATCTGTAATAATGGAGGATGGGATGCCAACATGACAAATGATATGGTTAAATATTAACTTAGAAATATTAGTACTAGTAACATAAGTGAGAAGCATGGCCTCTACCCATTTGGTTACTGTGATAATGAATTTATGGCCATCGAAAGATACGGGTTTGATTTTTACGATAAGGTCGAGCCCCCATTGGGAGAAAGGCCAATGTGTGGTGATGGGTTGAAGAGATTATGAAGGATAATGAATGAGATTGTCTATGTTGTCGGTGGCACGCCAAACATTTTTTGAGAAATTTGGAGGAATCGGAATCCATAGTGGGCCAATTATAACTCACATCGTAAAATATTTTTATCTAGAACCATACCACACGTGTGTGTCTCTGCATATACTAGACATGTAATTTTACTATAGATTTTGGTTTTATTCATCTTCATTGATACATATTATGAGAGTTCCATATCATAGCCTCTTCGATATAAGGCATGTCGGTGAGTATAGTGTAGCGTCCAAGCACAGTTGTGTTAGGGATCATTTATTTGGGTAAGTCATATTGTCAAGGAAAGTTATTATCGTGGATGAAGGTGTAGATATCATGATTATCAAGGGTTTTCAGGACTCAACTAATTGCACACATCATGGTTGACTCAGGCAAATCGTACGACAAAATCATAAAATGTTTTTTGAGAAACTCAATGTGTAGTTTGATTTGGACCAAACTCAAGAAGGGATCCAATAGTCTTCAATGAAATTTGCTAAAAAAATTTATGGATGTAAGGAAAATTGTTCAAAGGTGACGAGATGAAAGTAACCTTTAAGGCTATAAACCATGAGCTTGTAGGGAACCAATTTGTCATCTTTGACTTGATATTCACTGTTGACTTGATTGATGACCAAGAGGGAACCACCATAAACCGTCAACTCTTTAATATTCCCTGAAATAATGAACTTCGATCCAACTATGAGAGATTTGTACTCAACAATATTGTTGGTGTAGGGGAAGCCAATGTGGAAAGATTTTAGAATGACATTTTCATATGATGTTATTTGTGAAATTCTAACTCCTAAGCCATGTATATTACAAGATCCATAAAAAAATAGAGTCCAAGAGGGAATTGCATCAACATACAAGAGTTCCTCATTTGCAAATTCAAATTGAAGAGGTTCTGTTCTTGGTAGAGGTGCTACAACAAGATGATCTAGAAGGGCTTTTCCCTTGATGGTGTTTTGATTGAAAAATCCTATATCAAATTGACTAAGTAGGACAACCTAACTAGACATTCTTCTAGTTAGAACTGGTCTGGATAGTAGATACTTGAGTGGATCTAATTTGACGATAAGCTTAGTTGTATGATTCAGAAAATAATAACATGGCTTGTGAAATGTGAAAGTCACAACTAAGTATACTTTCTCAACTTGGGAATATTTCAGTTTGTGATCTATCAAGGTCCTACTTAAATACTAAACAACATGTTCTTATCCCTATTCATTATGTTGTGCTAGTAATGCCCCTATTGCATATTATGTGGTTGACATATCGAGAAGCATTGGTTTTTTTGGAATAGGTGGCATGAGCACCTAAGGATTTGAGAGATATTATTTTAGTTTGGAGAAAGACTCTTAACATTCTTGATTCCATTTGAAATATATATCCTTTTAGAGTAATTGATTAAAGTGACGACACTCGTCTATTATTGCGAGATGAAACGTCTGATGGACTGGATTTTTCCTCGAAGACCTCTTAGTTGTATGAGATTGTGTGGAGGAGGAATTTCCATTGTGG
This sequence comes from Taxus chinensis, assembly GCA_019776745.2. Taxonomy (NCBI): domain Eukaryota; kingdom Viridiplantae; phylum Streptophyta; class Pinopsida; order Cupressales; family Taxaceae; genus Taxus; species Taxus chinensis. The sequence continues at coordinate 56,919,299 of CM034156.1, read as the reverse complement.
CTTTGACCTCTACAAGATCAATTTCAATACTTCATTGTGAAATAATGAACCCCAAGAGTTTTCTTGAAGTCACACCAAACACACATTTCTTTGGATCAAGTCTGACCTTGTATTTACTCAACCTTTCAAGGATGTGCCTTAAAACTGCTAGATGATCGACTCTTGTTTTTTATTTTTCCAAGATATCATCTACATAATCTTCCTAAATGTCATGTAGCATATTGTGGAAAATGGTTGTTATTGCTTTATGATAAGCGGTACCTACGTTTTTAAGGCTAAAAGGCACGACCTTATAACAAAACGTGCCCCATGGTGTAGATACCTAAAAATCGACCCTACACATTTATTAATAGTTAGTTTATATGTATCTAAAGTGTTTATGTACTTGTCTATATTGCACTATTTCTTGGCATTGGTGCTTCCCACCCATCTCTCCACACACCTCATTTATTGATTAAAAGTAAGTTCTTTTTTATTAGCTTAAAAGAGTTTTTTTTTTCTTATTTGTTTTTATGCCAAAAAACGTCCCAAATGGGAACAACCCCTCCCATGTTTGACATGATGTACATGAATGGACAGTGGGGATGAGAGGGCAAACGATGTTGAAGCATAACTGATGCGTGATCACCTGAGTGTCCTGAGGGCATGTGGAAATTCGTTCTTGCAATGGGCTTTGTCCTAGGATGTGTTTTTTGGACGTGTTGGAGGCCTACATAGAAAGAAATGATAGTGTTTTGAAACTGCCAATGTCATGTCTTTAAAGATAAAAACAAGATGTGATTTATGTACACGTATGTGGAGCCACGGGGAAAAGGTAGACAATTGCATATGCAGTCACAAAAAATCATGCTAGCATTTACATGATTCCTAAGTGAGAAAACTAGTAATTCACAACTCCCTTTAGCATGTTGTGTTGTCTTGTGCACTTTTATCGGCTTTATATATCTTACACTCTTTTCAACATTTAACTATTTTATCTTTCTATGGCCTCCAACAGTAGCGCCCAGTCAGAACACTAGCATCAAGTGTTCCTGTCCTCCTGAGCACTCTTATCCCTCTTTATCATTTTCTTATCCTTTTGGACCCCTTTCACTTTTTAATTACTTTTTATCACTTTGGGTCAGACTTTCAATTGTCAATTACAAAATTCAAACAAGGGAATCATATAAATACATAGTTGTGTTTTCAAAATGAAGGACCAAGCACTAAACATTGCATACTACCACCTAAGCTTGCATTCAAAGGCACAAGAGCATCAAATACATCCATCTAGCACTCATACAAGGGACAAGAGTTGCATTACTTCTACAATCACAACATAGGAGACAAATTTTATTATATTCCATTCACACATTCTATTTATCTTCTACATTATAGATCTAGTTTGTTATCATTGTGAAACTTGCACAAGGGCATCCTAGGGTATCATTTCTACACACACACACACACACGCAAGAACTACATGGAGTCTGAGATGTAGTGCAATGCTCAGTCATAAGTTCACTCTTTGGGTGACCCTCAAGGTCAGTACGACTCCCCATTCTACATTTTCCTTTTTAAGTTTGATGTGGTTTGTGGGTATGTGCAAGTGAACTTCTTTCTTACAGGTTATATGTACATTCACAGGTCAGGCAGTGAATCCAGAGTGACAAAAACAGATCAACATCGAAGCTTTTCTGACACTAAAAGATCCAAACCTACAACATCTACCTCGATACCAATGCCTAAGCACTCCTGCCCTCCCGTGGGCACTATTGTCCTGTGTAGTCTCAAAGTTTAGAATCTCTAGCGAGCATCTGCGACCCTCTCCTCGGTTTGTTCTAGTATTTCATCTTCCCAAATCACTTCTTGTCCACTCAAAAATCTGCTAAGTCCTCCTATCTTTCTTTCTTACTTAAGGGTTTACATCATTACTTACTTATTAGTTATGTCTAATTGTGTATTATCATTTGTATATCATTAGGAACAATAGTTACTCTGCAATCATATTTAATTCATTTTTTATTAAATCATTTGGTACACACAATATACCGTCATCACCCTATGATGCAGTCTCATGCTACGGTTCACAGTTGACTGTTGAGGGCACACTACATCAATGAACCTCACATTACACACTTCACGCTCTGTGCTTCATGACATATATTTTCTAGCATCGACTCGCACGCGAAAAACCCATTTCCCGATGACACACTCTTGTTCTATAGTTTATTCTTGTTTATTAAGGGGGCATTTATAAATGAACCTCATTTCATGCACATTCGTCGGGGGGAAACGTGGCTCCTTCCATTTTCACATCTTGCACACCATGCCATCACAACATTTGCATATCTTGATTACATCTACTCTTGTTTTCCTATAATACTTACATGTTACACTTTGCTTACTATGCTAGATAGATACTCAATATGTCATTATCTTTATCATATACACATGCGCGTTCACTTGGTCTTTAGAAGTGAATGTAAATCTCTTACAACTCCTTACACGATGCATGATGCTGACATTGACTCCCTTACCAGTCCCGTCGAGGCTCCTGGGGCATCTACCTTTACTACTCTCACACACTACATCTTCTATTGTTTCATCATTTACTACTTCTTCTTAGCACTTTAATTTTCACTGATGTATACATACTTTGACATACTATTTGTCTTTCTAACATGCTAACGGGTGCTTCATGTGTAGAATTTACTGATACCATGGTTATCTGATACTGGGTGCTAACGGGGACTATATGCAACCATGGTTATCTGATACATTTTTCTTGATATTGTTTTCTATTGTTTGCAGGCTATGTCATGTGTCTAGTACGATCATCATATGCTTTTGACCGCTTCAGCCTATAGTGCCCATGTTTTAACACACACAATTACAACCATAAAATACCAGGATCATTTTTTTTTACGTACATTATTCACTACACACAACACAGCAAGGGCTCCAAGTATCAAAAACTCGACTTCACATACAACAATTACATAAGTCAATCGACTCACATAGACACATGAAAACAACATAGGCATGTCGATGCCACACTTTTCCTTATGAAAGGTTACTAGAAATGACCCAACCACAAGAAAAATGACTTCAAGAATGGTGAACCCATAACACATCATTTCTTTAATTGTATTTTACTTATGATTAACATTCCAAGAACATTATTGTGCAAGGATAAATTCCTCATTTGTCCACCTATCAGATTTTTAAGTTCATTCCGTGGTTAAAATATCATTCACACCCTTTTAAGTTGTCTTCTTATTCTTTACAAAAATTTCCATAACTTGCATACTTATTTGGCATAATTCTTATGCATATAAAATACTTAATTATCTTGTTCTTATGTTAAGAATATTCTTCTCCAACATATATTCAATGTCTACCTTTTTACTCTTGAAAAATCAAATGAATGTGAACTTCGTGTCCCATATAGCAATATTAGGATTTAACAGAGACTTAGATACAAGATGGCTTTTTACCAAAAACATTCCTCGATCACGGTATAGATATTTACCTACCATAGTTATTCTAATTCAATAACTTGTGGAATTCCATTTTGATTTATATAAGTATTTTGTTTATCTCGAAAGGTTGGACACACCAAGGCAATTCATATTCTTTGAAACGAAAGAATATATTTAATTTAGTTATAAGGTCTCCAAGGGTGGCATTATTCCGAACCTCAAATCTCATGTTTTTACTCTTATATGTTTTATTTTCTACGTCACATTATGGTCTTATTATTAACATTGTCTTGTAAAATGAGTTACGAAATGTTTTTCTAACCTCTTGAAGACATTTATGATTTGAAGACTTGAAGCTACACGTGAAACCTGAGTTAACATCCAAATCAACCGAGGTTTAGATTAATTCCAACTTCACCTAAGGGTCTACCCCTCAACTATATATGCAGTTTTAAGCGAGAGGACACTATTTATGCTAAACCACCTTCAAGAAAGGACCAAGGTGTTATGCTGATAGGAGCCAAGGTAACACATTTAGCTGAGCAGAGCTAAGGAGTTCATTAACAAAAGTTTAAGACCTAGAACAACTAAGTCACAACCTCCATCTATTTCGTCTAGATCCAACAGGGATTTTACTCGATAAAGAACTTTAATTTTAAATCTATCTTCGGATGACAAGGTAGTCCACTAGGCTATGAAGGAGGAGTTAGATCTACATACTCCAAGTGAAGTTTTACGGTGTTGCTCTTATCAGACTAGGTTTATGACAATATCACTAAACATACTAACTAAGATGATAATCCTATTCTTGGCTATCTTGTTTGCTCTAAATTAGGATGTTCCATCGAGTGCAAAGTTTAACTTCATTCTACAGTTTTCAATGTCTTCTATGGCAAGGAGTATTACACATAAAAACAAGTTAGGTTTCAGATATTGAATAAGGGTAGAGTGTTTCAATTAAATCTCTTTATTACATTAACAAGGTATGAATGCACAAGATGAATCGTTAATCATTTATTGAACACTAAATATGCACTACAAGAAATTACTTCAAATTCATTTACCTTATATAACTATCAAACATTTTTACCATGTGTACTATGAATCAAATTGAACCTATGATTAAATACACATTTCCTAGATATCCCTAAAAACTAGCATTTCACACATATTAGCAAATTATCAAATATAACCTTCTGTAACATGAGACTACATTATAAATTTATTCATTTAACATTGAACTATATAAATTATAATGATAATTAATGAATTACACATCACCTTTTCATCATCATTCTTTCAACCTACAAAACCACATGAGCATGAAATCAGACGATAAATCACTTGCATGACATCCACCCTAATCTAACATAATTATCATTTTTTAGTTTTCCATTTACATATGATATTAATTACAATTTGCAATCGAAATAAAAGGCTTAGAGACATGTATTCATTACATTTCATTTTACTTCATTTTGTAACCCAGGAGAGAGAAAGAGAAGGGAAGAGAGAGAAAACAACATTTTTTCAAAAGTTCTATTTCACATAACAAGTTACACTATGGAGTTTGTAAACAATTATTTGTATATATTAAAATTATCTACAGTGGTTTGGCAACCCGACGAGGGTCTCACATCTTTCTATTTTTACATTTTCTTACTAGCTACAAAAATGTTCAAAATGGGCTCAGAGGCTAAGAAATCATTTCCAAAAGTTGTCTTACTGATGAGAAAAAACACCACGATTAAAATTCTACATGTCTGCACTTATATACCAAGAGTTCATAGCAACTGACAGAATTTGGAAATAGTGAACGGTTTACGTTTGGCAGCTAGTTTTCTGGGGCCACTGGTCGTAGTTGGCCCAGTTGCAAATTAAACAAAAGTTAGCTCGAGGGCTTAGAAAACCACTTCCAAAATTGATACGTTTGATGGAGGAACACACAACGAGAAACTTCCTACAAATCTCCCTATATAAGGAGAATTCAACATAGTCGACAAAACTCAGAACTAGAAAAACAGTCTTCAAATGGTGACATGTTTTCTGAAGCCACCGGTCCTAATTGGTCCAGTTTGACCTTGTCAAAATATGACTAGACGCCTACAAAATTTCGTTGACAAAATATCTAGGACAAGTGTTTATCCTTAAACTGAAGGTCCCATACAAATGTCTAGTAAAAACACTAGAGGTTTGTGAAGACAAGAAATTCATTTCTCTTTCAAGGTTTTAAAAGGCGGTTCAAAACAAAAACCGACTTTCTAGATTTAATAACTTTATGCTGCTGTAAACCAGTGCAACATGGCTCCTATAAGAGCATCAAAAATATCACATATGTTCATTTGAGGTCAATCCAGAGGTCAAGGTGACTCCTCACATAACAAGGTACATGAATGAAGCTTAACATCTCATTTTCAGAGTTACGAAGGGTACTTAATGAGTCTCCAAAAAACACAAAAATTATCTATTTAAACCGGGAGATGATCCAATTTAATACTGGGAAGTCAATTTTCATCTGGTCGATAAAACAATATTGTGGTGATGTAGTTGGGTGGAAAGTTTTCTAAATCACCTCAAAATGAGGGTCGAAGTTTATATTTTAATGCAAACGAGTTATTTTGACTTTGTGAGTTACGACACGACATTTCATTGTTTTGCAACAAGTTGATAAAAACATTTAACTGTATTATAATCCTAATATTTTAAAATTATATTAAGTTGCAAATGAAAAACTAAAGTACGAGAGTTATGAAATATGAGGGGAGGTGAACCATGCCTGGAGGGACGAATTCGATCAAACCCACAAGATTCGGTTCAGCATCTCACTTACGCATTTTTTCGAGAAAGTTGCGTGTATTAAGAAAATCCACCACTTGAATTTTGTACGCATTTAACCCTTTTACGAATATTTCTTCCAAGGTACAGAAAACTACTACAACTAAGAAACCCACTTCCTGATATGCTTTGGTGGGTACATACCCATTTCAAAGGTTGTCCTCTTGGCAAAACTAGGAGATGCTGCTACAAATTTAGGATCTTTGTTTTTACACTGGCCATTGACCTTTTGCTTCAAGTTCTTAAATCATTTTAACACATCCATACACTCTTATCTGTATACCATGCACTATTTCTTCACTCAGTCGCCATACTTTGTTCCATAACTCGCATCAGGCACACGATGGGAACACTAGCAAAAGTTATGAAATCTGGCTTTAAACATGCTTGTTACATTTTGTTCAAAAATTTCTATAGCCTTTACTCCAAACCCATTTTCTGTAAAACATCCTATGATTAGCAGTCAATGATGCCACATTTACGATGGGCATTCAGTCAAGCATTTCACATGCTAAACACATGCTTCCACCATTGCATACCTATCAGCTAGAGAACTTGCAACAAAACATGAGAGAAAACCCTCATTTTGTGTATATACTGCAATCTATGATATTCAACAGGGCACATTTTTTTTATATAATTTCATTCATAACTCACCAGAGAAACCGGAAACCTATTCTGGAGCCTCCCTTTTTTTGGCGCAGGCTAAGATGAGATTGCAGTCCAAGAGACATGTTTCTTTGAGGCATTTTGGCTAATAGTTCATATGCATGACCATGCTTCCACAATCTTACTTCTCCATCTACCAGAGCGTTTCCAACTACAACATTTGACACAACCCTCCACTTTAGTGCACAGGCTGGGAGTATGTGCTAAAGGGTGAACTGATCAAGTTAGAGGCCTGCATGTTGCCAAAAGGAAATGGTGAGCTTGTTGTGAGGAACCCGTAACTTTTGTGTTCTGCCCTAGCTGAAACTATCCAATACTGCTAAATCTACAATGTTGCTACATTTTTAAGTGTGATTAGAGACTTTCCAACAAATTCCAATGTGCTATGAATCTGAACCAAGTAAATCCATGCGGACAACAAAAATCTAGTGTTTCATCCTCTCCAGAAATGTGAGCCAAGTCATGTATATCTAGAATAATAAAACAAGCAGGTTGCTAGTATTCTTTACGCACCCACTTGTCAGATAAAACACAAATCTCCCAAAGGAATCCAATGCTGGAAGGAATAATTCATGTGCACCTAGCAGAGAATAGGAGTAAGTTTCGGTGGTTGGCAGAAATAATTCATAAATAAATTTAGAAGTCCCCACAAGGACTGACACCACTCAAAGATCCCATCTCCTTCTTGGTCCTGTAACTAACCAAAGACTACTAAATTTTATTTTATTTTTTTAAACTTTGCAATGGGTTTCACGTGGTTTGCACATAGGATCCCAAATAAAGTTATTAAAATATTGTGGAGAGAGAATGACAGGCTACAGGCTACATAGGATGCCAATATCCTTGCCTGAGAGCCCATGTTCTATCCCATCAATCCCCTCATCCTTTCTAGCACGCATCCACACTCTATTTTCAATTTTTTGTTTTTATTAAAAAAAATGTTCTGTCTTGGTCGGCACTACACAACCATGATTATATTGTAACATTATGAGCAATGTCTCATGTTTGACACACACTTTTCATGGCCCATATTGTTTGCACACTTGATTGTTACATGGTATTCTTCTACATGCTAGTTACTTTTACTACTGACATTTTTACTAGCCTACTTTGCTTACATGTGCTTTGGTTTCTACCATGTACATCCCCTACCCCTATAGGTAACTATTTCAAATCAACATCATGTCCTCTCCTTTAGGTTGCATTCTCCTACAGTTGTCGCATGCACCCCAAATGAGGGGGGCACACTTTGGGTGAAATAATCACCCTTATAACAGCTCAGAGCTACAGTTCAAATTAACACAATATAGAAACATCATAGGCGTATAGTCACGAAATAGTCTAGAATCAGACTTGGGCTTCATACATAGTACCGACACTAGCGCTTAGATCTAGACACTAGCGGCTTGGCGTTAATGTCATGGGGGCATAAATAAGTAATTTATAAGTACTGCACAATCTTCAACACTCTTCAGTACAATTCTCCAACAGTAGGCACTTGTTTCCAAATACAAAATACATTCTATCTCCCATAATCAGTTACAATACAAAACAATACAGAATAACAAGGGATGTACCATTTACAGTGGTGCTCATTCAGGAAGCAATCATAGAAGGAGAGTAAAACTAGACCTCTCTCCCTAACACTCTTCTCCCGTGGCATGAGATCGCCCAAAAAACTCGTACTTGGTGTGATATTACCCAAAAAACTCACTTTTGGTGTGACAACACCCAAAAAACTTGCTCTTGGTGTGAGATCACCCAAAAAACTCACCCTTCACAACATTTCAAGGCATCTTTCTATCCTTTACACTCTTATACATCAAGTGGACACTTTCCTTTATTACTACCTTTTCACACTTTTACATACTTATACATACTTTACTCAAATTTTTCATATACATGACTTTGACTACTCTCTTCCTCTTCTTTTGTAGGACCATCCTTAATACACAACAAGAAGCAACCTATATAAACAAATACAAGCACAATAATATGTACAAACTACACACAACACTTCACCCTTAAGGCCCACTTCCCTCTTTCCTAGTCTCCACGCTCCACATTACGATCTCTTCACTCTTCACTTGTCTACTCAGCACACTATTTGCTGCACTCTCTACAGGATCACAAAGTATACATCTTCTGACTACTTTATGCTATCGAGCATTCACTCAATAACATAAAGTGGGGGAAAAATGTAGACATAAAATCTAAGCACTTGGGTACATTTCTAGGTCCTAAAAGCATGCTAGCATTTACATGATTCCTAGGTGAGAAAGCTAGTAATTGACAACTCCCTTTAGCCTATTACTTTGTCTTCTACACTTTTGTTAGATTTATATATCTTACAATCTCGACAGTGTTTAATGGTTTTATCTTTTAATGGCCTTGGATAGTAGCACCCAATCATGACACTAGCACTAGGCGCTCCTGTCCTCCTGGGCCCTCATGTCCCTCTTTATCCTTTTCTTATCCTTTTGGACCCCTTTCGCTTCTTAATTACTTTTTATCACTTTGGGTCGGCCTTTCAACTGTCAATTATGAAATTCAAACAAGGAAATCATATAAATACATATTTATGTTTTCAAAATGAAGGACCAAGCACTAAGCATTACATACTACTACCTGAGCTTGCATTCAAAGGGACAAGAGCATCGAAGACATCCATCTAGTACTCGTACAAGGGACAAGGGTTGCATTGCTTCTGTATACACATCATAGGAGAGGAAGCTTATTCTATTTCATTCACACATTCTATACATATTCTACATTCTAGATCTAGCTCTTTATCACTGTGCAACTTGCACAAGGGCATCATTTCTACACACACACACAAACACAAGAACTACATGGAGTTTGAGATGTAGTGCAACACTCGGTCATAAGTTCACTATTCAGGTGACTGCCAGGGTTAGTCTGACTCACCATTCTACATTTTCCTTTCTAGGTTTGATGTTGTTTGTGGGTATGTGCAGGTGAACTTATTTCTTGTAGGTTACAGGTACATTCGCATGTCAGGTAGTGAATCCAGAGTGACAAAGAGAGATAAACATCGAAGCTTGTTTGAGACTGAAAGATCCAGATCCACAACATCTACTTAAACACCAGCACTCAGAACCAAACACCAACGCCTGGGCGCTCCTACCCTCCCATGGGCACTCCTGTCATTTGTAGTTTTAGAGTTTAGAATCTCCAGTGAGCCTTTGCGACCCTCTCCTCAGTTTGTTCCAGTATTTCATTAGCCCAAATCACTTTATGTCTGCTCAGAAATCAACTAAGTCCTCTTATATTTTTTTCATGTTTAGGGTTTTACATCGTTGCTTGCTTATTGCTCGTGTCTAACTGTGTATTATCATTTGTATATCATTAGGAACAATAGTTAATCTAAAAATGATTTAATTAATTCAATTTACATTAAATTAGTGTAGCTTATAGGCTGTATAAAGTTTTTAAAGAGGCATTTTTTCCAGATTTTTGCTATTAAAACCCTACATTGTATGTGGGTTGTGTCTTTTTTTCGTGTTGCAGGGGCATATAGGAGAAAATGAGAGTCACGACCATTCTTGTTTTTACATACATAGAAGACCCTAAAAACCATTCTTCACCATTAATTTTACAAATTTGCTGAGTTTTAGTAGACCAAGCACTGAAATCTTTGGATGAAACAAATGGTTTCTTTATCGTTAACATGATACCTTTGTTTGAAGAATAGCTCAACAAAAAACTATCCGTTGAGGTTACACTTATATGGAAAAAAATTGAATGCAGATATTTCGAAGCTCTAAACCAGATAAATAATTGCAAAACATATTCCCTTTATAAATTTGTGTGGGAGGAGATCAGAACCAATTTGTTGTGCAAGCTGACGAGGAGAACACCCGGGGAGGACATTGAGAAGGTTTTTGTGGCAATTTCACAGGGGAAGTTGAATGGGTTTCTCATGGATTGCTTAGACGGATGGAATAAATTGCTATGCCATTTCTAGAAATGGAGATGAATAATTTTTTTGAGGCAGGTTTTCCTATTCGACGGTTAGGTGCGAGTTGCCTTGATTTTTTGCTCCTCCACTTTCATACAATTATATAGAAAGCTTTTTTTTGTGTTCCAAGTTTTCCATTTGCATCTTGGTGTGTTGTTCTCTACACATTTCACTCGTTGTCTTTTATCTGTGTGATATGTGTTGGCAAAAACTATAGGTGAATCTAGTGTGTGGTCTAGACAATGTGATGGGTTCCTTGTTGGGGTCTTACACCCGTCATATTGCACTTGGTAGGTTGATTTATTAAAGCACCATTAGACCATTACCAATGATTTGGGAACAAAGATTTCAAACTCTTTTATAAAAATTCTTTGGTTAATAAAAATAATATAAATCAGGGAAACCCTAACATATAAAATTACATATGTTTGTTGTAACAACCTGGTTTGTCATTGTTAAATGATTTCTAATTTGTATACGCGGCGTTAGTGACTTGTAACTTTATTCCCATTGTTCACTAAAGCACAAAAACAAATGGAGACTTACAACCAGAAAATAACAACAATAAAGAACATGAAGGTAAAAAAGTTTACAGATTGTTATTACATTATTACATACCACATAAATTTAGTCATGAGATTGATGTGAACTTTATACGGAGGCTTAATAGCAGTGTTGTTCATACCAGGCTTGTTGCATGGAAATTATAGTCAACCCATGTTTCCTTATGACTTTAGGGTCATCCCCAATGCAACCCAAATATACTCATTTTGTAACAAAGTCCTGACTATTAATGTGAATCTAAGTGACCTCATTGGGAGGCTAAATTTGAAGAAGAAAGTGTAATTTCTAACAGACAAGGCATGGGCACTACACGAGATTGGTATTTTAAGATATGAATGGTGATCAGAGGCCTTACATGGAGTCTTTGTTGTTGGCCTTGGCACCCACTTTGGAATTCCTATTCCTCTTGCTACAAGATTCTCCCAAGTCGTTCTCATTGCAAATTCATTTAATTTTGGATTGTGGGAAGCAATGGGAAAGGCATTGATAAATTAATTGAACACAATTTCTGTTAAATATTTTTGTTCCAATCATAATGTCAAAAATTGTTAGCTACTTTCTTGTAAAAAAAATTCTCTTATCAACAATGACAATTATGTGGAGCTCATTTTCTAATTTTCTTTCTTGTTATAATCACCAATGATATAAAAATTAAACATATATTTTGGTAATTTTGTGTTACAATGGGAAATAATAAAACAATTAGCTCTTTATTATAAATTTATTCTGGGAACTCCAATTATTTTTTAGCTCATTTCTAGAAAAATTGTACATAGAACACTGATGATAAAATTTTAATCTATTTGCAGATAAAAAATTGAACCTTGCTAGGATACTTAAGGTTATGAAACATAATTTTTTTCTACCTTTTGAGAGCATTGGTTGTAAGACCTATTTTTTGGTGTGTTTTTCTCAATATTTTAGGATTTTAAGAAGCATATCCTTAATCATCTATCCATAAGTACAAAGATTTCAAACTTTTTAAATGAAAATTCTTTGGTTAATAAAAAATAATATAAAGTAGGGAAACCCTAAATAAAAAATTACATATGTTCGCCGTAGCAACTTGGTTTGTCATTGTTAAATGTTTTCTAATTTTTATACGCAGGGTTCGTGACTTGTGACTCTATTCCCATTGCTCACTAAAGCACAACAAAAAATGGAGACTTGCAATCGGAAAGCAACATCAACCAAAAGTAGGAAGGTAACAAAGTTTGTAGATTGTAATTGCATTCTTACATACCACATAAATGTAGTCATGGGATTGATGTGAACTTTATATGGAGGTTTAATAGTATTGTTGTTCATACCAGGACTGTTGTAGGGAAATTATAGTCAGCCCATGTTTCCTTGTGACTTTAGGGTCATCCCCAATACAACCCAAGTATACCCATTTTGTAACAAAGTCATGACCATTAATGTGAGACTAAATGACCTCATTGGGAGGATAAATTTGAAGGGGAAAGTGTAGTTTCTCGTAGACAAGGCATGGGCACTGCACGAGCTTAGGATTCTAAGTTATGAATGGTGATTAGAGGCCTTACATGGAGTTTTTGTTGTTGGCCTTAGCACCCACTTTAGAATTTATATTCCTGTTGCTACAAACTTCCCTCACGTCATTCTTACTGTAGATTCATTTAATACTGGCTTGTGGGAAGCCATAGGAAAGGCATTGATAAATTAATTGAACACAGTTTCTGTAAAATATTTGTGTTCTAATCATAATGTCAAAAACTGTTAGCTACTTTCTTGTAAACTTTTTCTCTCATCGATAATGACGATTATGTGGAACTAATTTTCTAATTTTCTTTCTTGTTCTAATCGCTAATGATATAAAAATTGAACATATTTTTCGGTAATTTTGTGTTGTAATGGGAAATAATAAAACAATTAGCTCTTTATTATGAATTTATTCTGGGTAATGCCAAATATTTTTAGCTCGTTTCTAGAAAAATTGTACACAGAACACTAATGATAAAATTTTAATCTATTTGCAAATAAAAATTTGAACCTTGGTAGGATACTTTAGGTTATGAAACAAAATATTTTTCTAGCTTTTGAGAGCATTGGCCGTAGAATCTATTTTTTGGTGTTTTTTTCTCAATATTTTAGGATTTCAAGAAGTATATCCTTAATCATCTATCCATAAGTACAAAGATTTCAAATTTTTTTAATGAAAATTCTTTGGTTGATAAAAAATAATATAAGTCAAGGAAAACCTAAATAATAAATTACATATGTTCGTCATAGCAACCTAGTTTGTCATTGTTAAATGTTTTCTAAGTTGTATATGCGGCGTCTGTGACTTGTGACTCTTTTCCCATTGTTCACTAAAGCCCAACAAAAAATGGAGACTTGCAACTGAAAAACAACATTAACCAAGAGCAGGAAGGTAACAAAGTTTGCAGATTATAATTGCATTATTACATACCACATAAATTTAGTCATGGGATTGATGCAAAATTTAGATGGATGTTTAATAGTAGTGTTATTCATACGTGGACTATTACAGGGAAATTATAGTCGGTCCACGTTTCCTTGTGACTTTAGGGTCATCCCCAATGCAACCCAAGTATACCCATTTTGTAACAAAGTCTTGACCATTAATGTGAGACTGAATGACCTCATTGGGAGGCTAAATTTTAAGGATAAAGTGCAGTCTTTGGTAGAGAAGACATGGGCACTGTCCGGGCTTGGGATTCCAAGCCATGGATGATAATAAGATGCCTTACACGAAGTCTTTGCTATTGAACTTGGCACGCACTTTGGAATTCATATTCCTGCTGCTACAAGCTTCCCCCAAGTCATTCTCATTGCAATTTCATTTAATATTGGCTTGTGGCAAGCCATAAGAAAGGCATTGATCAATTATTTTAACACAATTTCACTATAATATTTTTGTCGCAATCATAATGTCAAAAATTGTTAGCTACTTTCTTGTAAACCTTTTCTCTTATCGACAATGATGATTATGTGGAACTCATTTTCTAATTTTCTTTCTTATTCTAATCACCAATGATATCAAAATTGAACATATTTTTGGGTAATTTTGTGTTGCAACGAGAAATAATAAAACAATTAGCTCTTTATTATGAATTTATTTTGGGTAATGTTGATTATTCTTTAGCTCATTTTTAGGAAAATTGTACACAGAACAATGATGATAATTTTTTTATTTATTTGCAGATAAAAACTGAACCTTGGTAGGATACTTTAAGTTATGAAACATAAATGTTTTCTACCTTTTGAGAGCATTGGCTGTAGGATCTATTTTTGGTGTGTTTTTATCAATATTTTAGGATTTTAAGAAGCGCGTCCTTAATCATTTATCCATAAGTATAGTACATATTCAAATTTTATATTTGCTTGGATGGATGATTAAAAATCTAATGTTTTGTATTTGTTACCATGTTGAAGCAATACTTATAGTTGTGGAAGGGACAAAATTTTCCTAGGTCAACTCTAATAGTATGCATTGTAATGTTGTCACTTGAAATTTCGACGAGTAATGTGGATACACTCTTATGTTTCATGAAAACATAATTACAATTATTATTTTTGATGGAAAAGATCTTATATTATATTAACAAGTAAAATGATACAAGATAATTCACAAAAAAAGGGCGGTATGGAAGCCCTCCCCAAAACCTCTAAATCAAACTAGGCAACAACAAACCTTAGGAATAAAACCGATTGCATAACATTAGAGAGCAGAGAATTTAAGCTACCACTGCGAATTGTTGTCCTACAGGGGGCAGGTCTTGATCATACCAACCAAAGCCAAGAAGGTCTTTGCAACTATCTGGCACATCCCAACTAGACCTGGGTTGCCTTCCTTCTTTAGTATCTTCAGCAGTGGCCCGAGAGGTTGAGATGGCCAAAGACAACCTGGGAAACTTACCAGGTGGAGATGGGAGGCTCCAATCATCCTGAGTGCACGACTTAGGGGTAGCCGATGAGCCCCAACCGAGTTGGCTAGGTGGCAGGGGGCATCCCAACCTCGGTGGCAAGATAAAGGTAGAGGGGAGAAGCTCCTCCACGGAGGCTAGCTATGGGGAGACTAATGGGTCTGGCTAAACGAGCAACGTTGCGAGTGACTTTGATGACCACCACCTCTGGGACGCCTGCTGGAACTGCCTTGCAGAGGGAGTAACGAGAGGGGGATGTTGGTTCACTAGAAATATTGTAAAGGGGGTCACCACAGTGATGAAGGAGTGTTTCCAGATGCCCCACCTCGATTACCACTTTGTTGGCTTGAACTCGAATCTGTAGCAATAAATTCATGATAACCACATATTTTTTTATAAATATAGAATTGTCGATCAACTTCAAAATTAGCAAATAAACAAGAATTCCCTTATTTCTAAAGCCAGAAAAGGATTTCCCCTCTGAAAGCATGAAAAATTTGGGAAAATTTGTGGGGCATCAGAGGATTGTCTCCTAAAAGAACATGTTGCTAAGTAAAACACTTTGGTCAAAAGGGGAGGAAGAAAGAATTAATATAATTCCAAGCCTTCTGGGATTTGCGACAATACTAGAAAATATGAGACAATGTTTCCAAATTACCGCAAAAGGGACATTTGGTGAAAGAGACTCCCAGATGAACTAAACGTGCACCAAACAAAAGACCTTGATGAAGAATACACTACAAAAAGTGAGCAATTTTAGGTTCCACACAGGCGGACCAAACAATATCAAATATCCTTTTCCAGATTGATGGTGAGGATCAAATTCCCCACCAGGTATTGAGCTTGCCCACCATGGGCAAATAAGGTGAGAACCAAGCATAACCACAACCAATCGAGTAATTCCGGAATGGGGTGTCCACAAACCACTTCCAGTCCATCCAACATGGATGAGAAAGAAGAACATATATTTTTTGATCATGCAATCTGACACAAAGGAAATGATATCATTGATAATAACTCGATCATGAAGAATCAATTTAAATTGAGCTTTGAGATCTTGTTAAGGAATCCAAGATTGAGTACGTTTGTAAAAGACATATTGGATGGTATGAATGCCTCGCTTGAAAAGAAGGAGCATATGAATCCAAGGAACCTTGGCCAAACAATGATCCTAGCACTAAATGACAAGAGACCACCACAAAGAGTGGTAATTAAATGAAAGGTCGTCACAGAAGCCATTGTCATTCCATAGGAGCCATGACTTGATTTTCTCTCAGCCTTTCCAAATACTTTTGAGCACAAAAGTGCCAACCATTTTGATTGAAATAGGAGAAATGAGAAGATTAGAAAATCCAATTCCTTTCCAGGCAGTACGTCCATAAGGGGAGCCTTCTGCAATGCCATTTCGCAGGAGCACCTTCCATGCTTCTTCTCCTTTCATGTTTTAGATTATACATTTAATGCAGAGCACTTGTGCTTGACACAAAACGTCAATGAGGCCTAAACCACCTGAATCTTAGGGAAGGCAACACATTTCCCATTTAACTATGTGGAAACCTTTGCCAGTGGAAGCATTGGTCGAGAGGAAGTCTTTTAGCAAATTTTTTAGCTTTTGCATAGATTTCTTGGAAGGGACCTAACATGAGTAGTAATACACATACGTGGCTTCAAGAAATTTGGTGCAGATCTTAAATTTGCTTGCTAAGGAAAATGATTTAGTAATCCAGTATTCCAACTTTTGAACCACTCGATGCATGACATATTGCTAAAGCTCCACGTGAGAAACTTGAAAGGTAAAGGGAATACCAAGAAATTTAAACATTTATTCGTGGTTGAGCATCTTCCAATCGTACATAGCTAGCCAAGGGGTGTGGAGAGGATAGACTATCTATAACATTATGTTTTACACCATTAGATGAAAGAGCTAGAAGCTAAACAAAAAATTTCAAGGCACTTCATAACGTTGTTAATTTAATTTTCATATTCAATGATCGTAAGGAATGAGTCATCTGCGAAATAGCCATCAAGAAATTGGGAGCTATCAATTGAGGGTAAGAAAATGCCCCTGACTAGCCTCTGATATTGAGCTTTGGCTAGCAGTTAACCAAATCCTTCAGCTACAAGAACATAGAGGGCGAGAGCCAACGAGTATCCTTACTAGATGAATATGAAAATGGCTATTTTTCATGTTATTCCTTTTTAATGCTTCACTATAAATTTGAAGAAAATGGTTTCTTTCAAAATTTATATCTTTGATCATTTCACTTAAAAACTTTTTGTAGCTTTTGTGAGAAGCTGTTGGCGGATATAGTATTTGTTTGTTTGTGGTTTGTGAGGCAGTGTCTTGGAACTTGGTACTATATTTTCCTTATCAATTAATCAACATTTTATTTGGGCTTGCTTTAAGTTTAAATTCACTAGCTTGCGATGTAAAATTCTTCGAGTTTTTTGATATTAGATGTAAGATATACATTGTGCCCCTGCATTTTTTGAGTTGTAAATTTGTGCATATTTATATGCAGGGTTTAGAAAAGTTCAATAGCTTTTGTGAGGGGCCTATAAAATGTGTTTTTAGATGTTCCCCATACCAAGCTGATCATATTTTTATTGTATTTAGTAAGTGTGTTACTGCTTGTTTGTAATCATTGACATAAAAAATTAGTTATTTAGTTCTTTATTCTTTTGTTAATATATTTTATTTCATGAAAATTGGTCCTCTAAAAGTATGCACTCTTAATTGTTAAGAGAATTTAATTAATCTTGAACTATTTAAATTTATTTGATCTATATTTTTTTATAAAATTATGTCTTTGAGATAAAAAAATTTGAATAGGAAAACAAACTTGGACCCTTCTAGTTTTTCCCTTTAAATTCAATAGTTCTTTCTTACACATGACCATGAATCTCCCTTAACTTTGGCACAACCTGAACATTGCCTTTGACCAATAACTTAATACAACATAGAAGGCTTGTTCTCAATGGAATTTCCAATTTTGTTTCTGACAAGGAAACATGTTTAAACAACTGTGAATGAAATAAGTCAAGATTCATGTAATGATTACACTCTTCATTTGATGTGCTACCAAAATGGACACTTTGGTTTCCACTCATGGTTTAGATACTTTCTATTTAACCTCATAATGTGTCACATGAGCTAGGAAAATATTGCAATATTCATGAGGCAAAATTTCAAGCATGGTATTTGAGCAACTATAGGGGATCTCCCCAAAAGGCTTGAAGATTTTCCCAGTGATGGCTTTCCAAACAGTTTGTTGCGATTTAAGACAAACATTCTAGCTACGCGCTTATTTTGGGAAAAGTGTTGAAGTGAGGTTTCAAACATGATTGAGAAATTGTGTCCACCAAATTTGTTCTTTACTCTCAGGTGTGTTGGACACAAAATGGTTGGATCTCCACAATTTTATTCCTGGAGATCCCCCCACAGATGCTTGTGATACACAATAGTGGAGGAGCCTTGACATTGTTTTAAACCATCACCATGTTTTTACATACTTACATCAAAGATTTAGAATATTTCATGAAGATGTTTCGGACAAACACCTTGGGGCATAAGACTATTGGTACATGTTATACAATTCCCTCCTCTACTACTTTATATCAACTTCATGGCTTTTATTGAAACACTTTTTCGTAGGTATGAATGATAGTATACAGGTTCCACATGTGTATGGTATTTTATGGCTTAAAAATGCAACAGGGTTAATGCATTGGAATGTTGAGACCCAACATATATAGAGGCCACTAAAAATGCATTGATAAATATGTGTCTACGTGGAACCCTCGAGACACTTACAATTAATCATATATATCCATCGATCAATCCAAGATGATTCCTACTTATTGGACACAACACATATATTATCTTCTTATCTTCTCATAGACTTAGAAGAACTACTTAATTGTGTTCGTTACCACACTAAATGTTCAAAACACAAACTTTTGACAAAAAACAATCATTCTCTAATGCCGGTATAGTGCCTTATGGATGTTTCACTCCCATTTAACCTTGTTCATTGAGGAAGATGGAAAAATTAAGTGCCTACCTTAAAGAAATGATGATAGGTTAAACATCCACAACTAGACAATGTTGCCACTATGGAGAGTCAACGTTGATTTCCAACCCATGTTTTCTTTCCACATGGTTCTAAAATATGTTGCAAAAAATTCTTCGAAGGCAGAACAATGTTCTGCGACACACTTCTAGGTGCTTTCTAGAATTTTAAGAGATGTTGACCAAAATTTACTTGAAAAAAATTCCATTCAAAAAATGATCATTAAGAGTGTTGTTAACCACTACATCAGTGCATAGGAAACTTGCCACATGTTATAGAAATTGCCACTTATTTTGTGCATCCGTTCTTTTGTTTCATTGAATGTTAGGAAGAAGGTCTTGAGGGGGTTCACCAAATTAAAATCCAATACAAGAATCAATGTCTTACAAAAAATTTTGCTGGAGTGAACTCCTTTTATTCAAGCCTTTTTGCATTATTTATTCTAATATTGACACCGCCCTCAAAGAATCTATTTCTAATTTGAACCTGTTCAAAAATAATCACCAACCCTAACATGTTAGTTGCTCTAGCTCAACTCCAAAACAATTTTAAAGTGATAAAACCACCTTTGAAGATGTGAGCATGAATGCTCATGCCCATTTTGACAAGTGGAAATTTTTTTGCAACTCCATCTTATAAACAACATGGGTCTTAACAATCTTCACATGTTGGGTCATCAAGAATCAGACATCCGACACAATTGAAGTAATCATGATGTCCTGCATTATTTACTGGACTTTATCTTATCTTTAATAAAGCTAAATACGGGTAAAAGTAATGTCACTTGCATTCAACCATCTTCCACAACACTTGATTCTCCTATATTTCTAAAGAAACAATTGAATTTCAACTCTAATCTTCACCATTTCTTGCAAAAAAATGCATTTACCTCCATTGAAATTAGTAATTCGAGGTATCATAGGGACAAAGAAATCATATCTCCTAAACACTATCAGGTCAACGATTACATCTACATCAGCTACAAACAAATCACCTCTACTTTCACTTTCTCGTACTGATGTAGTGACATTCAACATTTCTACATCCAAGATACATGTTTTCCACCTCGTAGGTATTAAAGAACTCAAACCATTGGAAGGATACGTATTTTCATCATTTCAAGACTCCCCAAAGCATGTTGAGTATATTCTTATTGATGGAATGAGCTTCATTGGACCCATGGAGCGCTTCACCATTTTGAAACATTTGAATACGGAAACAAATTTATTATCCTCATCAGTGACCTAGGCCAATTGCCACATGCCATGGACATGTCTTTGTATGCAAGCCACTCTTATGGCACTAGCCTTTGGAGGGGTTTTCCTACAATTGTCTCCTTACAGACAACATTTCAGAAACAAGATTCCACCCATGCATAGGTTTCCTTTCACCGATAACTTCTCAAAATTCGTTATGCAATTTCTCAATTTGAGGATTGGGAGATCCTTGTGTCTCTCACCGATTCACGCATATCTCAATACAAAATTCACTTAATTTACATTGTTGACATTTTGTATACCCTTGACTACACAATGTCACTTTTTACTTTATTTCTTCACTCCATATTTCATTCATCCAATGCTTCCCTTTTGGCGTTCACATTTCACTACTCGCGTGTGATTGCTAGTTATATTTGAACATGGTCTAGTTCACCAATATTATAGACATTCTATAATGACAAGAAGGTAGTGCAAGGTAGTGAGTTGTTTAAATTATTTTTGACTTTAAATTTGATATTCATTTGAATGTCACAAGGTGATCTCAACTTTAAAGTTGATATCCATTTGATGTTCACTTAAAAGTTAGTTTATGCTTGGAGCATTCAATGGAAAAAATTGTAATACCTTGCCCACACCACATAGTTTGAAGCCATTTTTTATTCCAATTTTTTTTTTGAGCCTAACACAATGATGTAGTTAAATTGATGCTGCTTGTCACCATTGGAAATTGGTAGAGAAGGTAATAATGTTATTAATGAATGTGATATTTGAAAAAGCAAACATAAGAAACCTTGAATGTATTGCAAATGGATGCATTTGAGATATTTGTACTAATTAATATCAAGAGTGATTTGAGCCACCCATTTTATAGCAATTCTTATAGTGCTTAATTCTAAAGGTGGTTATGTGCTTACAATCAGTGCTATCTTTAAATTGAATAGTGTATTCTATCAATAATGTTTAATTTCAAGAGTGGCTGTGTATTTAATTTCAAGAGGGTTCCATTCCACAAATAATGTTTATTTCTATTTGCTCATTTGTTATTTTGAATTGAATACTACCACTTATTACGTTTAAATTAAGGAGAACAAACAATGCCCTTAATATCCATTTAAAGAATATTCACATTAGACTTGAACTCTAGTGAATTCTACCTTTATATTTAAATAATGCATAAATAATGCTTAATTTGAAGAATGGTTGTGTACTTAATTTCAAGAGCGGTGCATTCTAGAATTTGAATAACATATCAATAATACTTAATTTCAAACTTAGTTGTGTAATTAATTTTAAGAGTTACCTATCCTAGAAACAATGTTTATTTCCATTTGGACCTTAATTTGAATTTAGTTGTCCATTCTACCATTAAAATTCATTACATTTAAATCAAGGAGAATAAACAAGCTATCCATTTACACAAATCCACACAAGACTCAAATCCAACATCATGATGGTGTACCATTTGTGACATACTATCATCAACCCATCACCCGCTATTTATTTTCATAAAATAATCTCCAAATTAAACCCGACCTTATTTTTTAGTAATGTTAAGTATTCTTACTGAACAAAAAATAATCCATTATAAACTCTTTGTAGACCAAACAACTTCAAACCCATTTAATTTTACTATTGGAACTGCCCTTTATATTAATTAAAATAAAAGAGAGTTATAAGAGCAGGGGCGATCGGAAAACTCACGGTCTCACAAAAATGCCACGAAGGCCCCAAAAAACATCCAAAGGGCAAACAAAAAGTACAAGAGTTACAAAAAAGTAAAGAGCACTAGGCACAAGCCGCCACTCCAGGAGGAGGAGGAGGATCATCCCAGGGAGGGATGAACACCCCATTTGACGACTTGACCAAAGGAGGATCAACCTGCCAGCCATTCTGATCTAGGACATGCATCTGTAAAGGCACAATAATCTCCAACCAGGGGGCAGAGAGCCAACAAGTGATTGAACTCCAGGTGGAGGAGAGGCCCACCGCGGAGAGCTAGCCACAACCTTCCCCCTCGGAGGAGGGTTCTAGCCCGGCCTGGAAGAGGACAAAGCCAAAGGGCAACCCAAGGGAGAGGCGAAGCGGTGGTTGCGAGAGCGGCTTCTGCAATGTAGACTTGGTGGAGGAGGCCGCCGAGGTGGAGATGGCTAAGGTGGTGGTGCCAATGGGTCCAGAGGGACCCGAGTCATTATGCACGGTGCACTCCCCCAGTGCACGAGCAACTCCTACTAGTGCGCAAATTCCAGAGCAACCTTTTCCGTTTGAGCTTGAATCTGTATGCACATAGTCGACGAACGTCATCGACATTCCCAATCTGAATGTTTTAAGCATTTGTTTTGGTCTTGTTCTCGTGCTCAGGGCATCAGATTTATTCGTTCTTCCAACCCTACCACCCATGTTTGTTTGGAGATAATCTCTAGCAACTATTTAGAACTTATATTCTTTTTCATATTTGGGAAGCTCAAAATTCTATGACTTCGGTCATACATATTCCGTATGCCCCCTATAGAGATCTGGGCATTGGAAAGGAGAGTTCTCTTCAATCAAGGGGCCGAGGCAAGGGGGGGCCTCATCAGAGCTAGAGGGCGGGGGGCTTCAAGATAAGATTCCCATAGGATAGGGGGAGGGGTTCGTACGCAGATTCTGGTTTCTCAATATCTCAATAGAAATGGGATGACAATAAGGACTTGGCATTGGTAGGGATGATCCCTTTCTCTATCTTTATGAAGAATCCATCATCGATCGACGTAGCGATCGATATTCCAAAATCAACCCATTTTATTTTGAAATAAACTATTTAATTTTGAAATAAACCCGTAACCACTTAACATTCCATTTGAATCAACTTACCTAACCTAGTAGATTTTTATTGATAGCATACGTAAGTACATTGGTCCTATTTGACCAGGAGTAATTCTAAATTTTAGGGGGTCCTTAGTTTTCCCAGCCATCTTTTTACTATATCCATTTTGTATTCAAAGTTTATATATTGACGGGTTTCAATAATTTTAACCTCTTATTGCGGGTCCCACAACAGTGGTGCACAAAGACTTGATGCAAAAATCTTTTTAAGTCAAACTAACTATTTCCTATAAAACAAACCATAAAATAATTCGAAAGAATCAGATGTACATGGTCATTCTGAACAGTATCTTGCTCGTTTGTCAAAAAGAAAACAGCGATACAACTAGGCTGGGACGGAATCGAACCGACGACCTCAACTGTGTCATTTGGATCAGTAATGGCGCCTGTACAAGATTCAGTTGAGACCACATCAACGGAGCCTCAAGAGAAACAAGAAGAGCGCCCTATTTCCAGCCTTCTTATAGTCATTGGTATGTATGAAAGGACTGTTTTTCTTGTTTTTATGCTTGTGTGATTCGAACCCTAGACCTCACAAAGGCGTTTTAGCAAAACTTTGGAGGATGTTTTTTAATATAATAATTTCATTTATTTTATATTAGTCGAGAAAACAAATGATTTACAAGAGTTGAACACTATGATTTTTTGAAATGATTATGTGATTCGCACCCTAGACTTCATAGTTTACAGGAATTTTGGTAATGATCTTAATTTTTTAATGTATTTGTATGTTCCTCCAAAAAAATAATTACTGATTAGCATCAGCTCAGCATTATGATTTGAAGGAAAATTTCTCCTGATGATTTTTTAAAATTCTTTTTGTGACAGCAATGCAAGCAGAAGCAGTTCCTCTAGTCAACAAGTTTAATCTTCTTGAGGACGAAGGTTCACTGTAAGTTTGAAGCTTTTTCCCCTGCTGTTTTGTGACAATTTATTGTGAAATGTTCTTTGATTCAGCTGAATTAGACAAAATTCCCGGTTAAATTTTAATGTTTATTTTCCTTTTCAATTTACAGATTCTTTGTTAGTTTAGGCATCTTGCTCCACTCTCAGACTATAGAAACAGTATATATTGTGCCCTAATGTATTTCCCGCCTCAATTTTTCTATTTGGAAGTTAAATAGTATTTTTCTGTTTTTTTTTTTTTTTTCAAATATTTTGATATCTTGCTCTAATAGCTGGCCTAGGAGCATTTTGTTAATTGGTAAATGGGAGCTGTCCACTAGTCCCAGCCCCAATGAACAACATAAAAATAAGAGTGAGGTGTAACTGGTTGAGGATGCTAACTCATCTCCGTGTTTAACCAATGCTTAAAAATCTCCAGGGCATTGTTAGTAAGTCCATTTATACAGAAGTGACTGCAGTCCTTAACCCCATTAAGGTGAAGCTTTTGTCAAATAATTTGCATTCTCTTGAACATTTCCACTTTCAAACATGTCTATCCTGGTCTTCAAAGATGTCCATTTATGGTCATCCTGTAGTAAATGCTATCCACGAGGCCCTTATGCCAACATTTCCAATAATTCATACTGTCGTTACCGCAATGCCTCACTAATGCATTAGTCAAGCAATTGCTTTTCCTTCCGTGAGCAGCATTCAATGCCTATTTTTTGTGCTCCATGTGAGGTTTTTGCTGGCGAGGCAAATGGATAGTGCAGAAAACATTTTCATTCATAACATTTGAGATTTTTGAATCAACTTTTTGAAATTATCTATTCCGAGAAGGTTCTTACAGTAGCAGCTCCATCTCTATCAATATTTTAGTGATGGAGAGCATTTCTGACTGGTATTTTGGATTTTTTTTTATTATTCATCGGTATTACAGTATTACTGATTGGCAAAGTTGTTGAGTCCAATCTTTCAATCACATTCGAGGTTTTTCATGCCATGACTAATGGAAATAATTATACATGCAATATGGACAGCCTATGTAAACCGGATGTATATGTTTTGGACACGTATATCTTGATTTTGAAAATTGGAAAATTAAAAAACTGGGTTGTGTCACGGAGCAACCCACTGCTAAAATAGGGAAAAATGAACTAATCAAGCTGATCGGAGATCAGAATGACCAAACCCATGAAATAATCAACCAGCAAAAGAGATTTTTTATTTTTTAGTAATGTTGATCGGATTATATTCATGGCATTTTCAAATTACATTGCTCCATATAGAAATGATGGAAGAAAAAGAGACTACTTGTAAACAATTCTACAAATCAGATTGGCAGAATTCACATAAATGATCTCCTGGCATGTTCTTGTTCCATACATAGCCTAGGTGATAGGAAGAATTCGTACAGTTGCTCTAATAGTTGAAGCAATATAATTCACCAAACAGAAAAAGAAGCTAGAAACTGATGGTAGCTATATAACTTCATCTACTGAAATCCCAACACAACCTAACAGAATTTCTATAAGCCCGAGTGTTCAGTCTTTAAACTGCCAAAATATGCTATCATAGCAAAAACCTTTGCCTAAAACAACTGTTGCAATATAGAATAGGTAAGAGGGAAGAAGAGACTACAGTTCTATAAGCTTTTACTCCTCCATAACCCTATTGGCAGTCAGATACCATTGCAGCAACTGCAATTCCTTGACGAACCATTAGCTACATATTCATGATGAACTATCTGGTTGAAACAGAAAGCCATGGAGATGGACATGATGCTACTGCAGCAGCAGTCCAAACAAAATGCAGGCGTGACCTGATTCCTAGTGGCAGCTTCAAAGACAAAAGTTGTCAACAATACCTATGTTAATTTTTCAAGGACCAAGCACGTCCTTTTTAACGAGAAGAGGAAGATGGGGTTCTACGCAATGGGTGGTCTTAATAAAACTGTTATTTTTTTTGCTTAGTGATGACACCCACCCCTTTATTAACTATGTTATCTGCCACAGAGCTACTATGCCATCTAATATATTTGTATTCTTTGCCAGTGCAATTCAATATAAGGGATCTGATGTCTTGGATAGCTATGTTTATTTGCTAGCTGGGACTAAAGCCTTTCC
Organism: Taxus chinensis; assembly: GCA_019776745.2. Lineage (NCBI taxonomy): Eukaryota > Viridiplantae > Streptophyta > Pinopsida > Cupressales > Taxaceae > Taxus > Taxus chinensis. The sequence continues at coordinate 56,892,711 of CM034156.1, read as the reverse complement.
TAATTGCATTGATTCTAATCAGTGAATCTCCTTCAATGACCAAACTGCTCCAACCTATCCTTACAGCCAGGACAAGATCCCTATGAAAGGCGTTCGCTTCAGTCATGTTGTTTGTTACCTAAGTCCTTGCAAAAATGAGTAGAGCTATACCGTTACCATCTCTAATCACTTCGTGCCCTTTTGTACGTTTGGAATTCCCTTTGGTAGCTCAATCAAAATTGAGTTTTAGCCATCTCTTCTCTGGAGGAGAGGAGATTACCTTCTTTTACTTAAAGGTGACTTTTCATCCAAGCCATTTAATGTGGATAAACATGAGTATGTTGGCCCAAATTTGCACTATATCTTTGTCTGCTGGCTTAATACCACCATCTTTGTGAGTCTACACCCTTGGTGTTTTGACAATATTATTTTCAATCCTTGAAAATACTCTCTTCCAATTCAGAGATTTAAAGATCCTCCTATCGCTTTACATCCAGATATTCCAGCACACTATTGCTGGTGCTGAATTCCATATGGCTCCAACGGGAACTGATTATAGGTGGCAAGACCAAGAATTCATCATGGTCATTATGTTGTCCCGTGTTTTCTACTGAAAACAAAATCAATTGACATCCAACTCCAAATATTCACAACTGACAATGCAAGACTAAGTGGTCTACATCCCCTGTTCTTTCACATTGTAATTTTGGATACATGTATTATGCATTTGACTATTTTTTGCAAAAAACTGGCGATTTTTTTTATAATACGAAGCTTAAAGAAAACTACATAAGTCTGTCAGCTTTCCAGCTAGCACTAGTATAAAAATTTATAGCGACTAAACATCCATAACGGCACACTACCTATCCCAACAGTTTTTAAAACAAAATAATAGTATAAAGTCCAATGCTATTACCAACCGCCATGAAGGCTTAACAAATTGAGAAGAGCAACTGTCAAAAATAGACTCAACAGTAAAATTCCAGAGTTAAAAAGCCTCTGAGTCAAACATCCCTGATAAGGCCTGTTATGGATTTGACTATTTACTACTTAATTAGAGATGAGTAAGATGATTTTATGCCCAGTTAGATCTGTATGAAGCTAACCATTCAAATTTCATGGAGTAAAAAATGCATGGTATTCACTTTCTTTGTTTTTGTGAAATTTCTGATATTTTATGCATTTTTAAATTTGTTAAGTTTATAGTTCAAAACTTCAAAGGTTTAGTATTTAATGTGTATATTTGTCTATTTACTTCTAAATGTAAGTTGTATATGTACGCATTTGATCTCGATGATGTTATGTACTTTCACATTATTTCAATAGTTTTGTCATTTGTAACATATCAAGTCTCATGATGAGTCTAAGTCATGCGACTATGCTTTGGATAGGGATAGAGGGTCAGGTGTACTTATTTTATGAGTCTTGGACAGGTTTCCGAAGGCTGTGCCTTGGATTAGATATCATGGAACATACAAAGACCTTCAAATCAATATTGTTATACCAGGAAAAGATAAAGTGTTTGGTAAGTTTTCTTTGCAGATTGGAAAGATTATCTTTAAGCTTGAGCTTTCTCAGAACTGAGTAAGATTTTATAGAAGTTTGTAAATGCTTTAACAATTTTCACTACTCTATTAACATGTACTGATCTTATGTGTAATGCTATAAGAATAAACATTACTTTCTGGATCCGTTCCAGTCCTTAGACTGCAGTAAATTCTGTCCATAACCTGACACCTTTGTATTGCATGGTGCAGGTGTTGATAGTGTCGGAACAGTAAGTGCAGCTCTTGTGACTTATGCTTCAGTGCAGGCACTGAAGCCAGACATTGTTATAAATATAGGTACTGCAGGGGGCTTCAAGGTAATTAAGTTATCAACCCATAACTTTTCCTGAAGTTTTTAATTTTTCAATTTTTTTATTTGTCACCTTGGTATTTTGACTTTAAAGCTCTGATTGTTTTTGTTCAAACACGGGGTATACTATCCTCTCATGTCTAGATCTTTGCTAGAACAATGCTGAAGTTCAAATGTTTTAACAGAATATTTAGACAATACTATGTGCACTGTCTACATAATCTGTGAAAAATATAACCTTAAAGGTCATGGCTATCATAAACTGAGGTAGCTTGATATTCTTATTATAGCTCAAACGGGGCATATATGAAAGAATAGATTCTAGATTATTGGACCCCTTAAGGTTAGATTTTGACATTAGAGGCTGTTATTTGTCCCACGGTTAGCTAGACATCATGTTAGCATGCTTTATAGAAACTAATGTTAGTCTTATGGAATTCTTTAGTGCAATTTCATTTCTACATGTCAATCTTTTCTATCTTTATATTTGGAATTGTTGTTGGGTTTTCAATCTTGTATTTGTTGTTTTCATTGGCTGGCGCAACCCTGCACCTAATTCTATAGTTCTCTTGTAAATTCAACAAATTCATTAATTGTTCTTGGGGTTGGGTCCAAAATCTGCTATTGTTAGCTTTACCAGATTGCTAACAATATTGCATCATGCAACTTGGTAGCTGATATTGAATCAAGGTTGTCCAATATTGGTAAGTCTTGTGTGCTTGGCTCTATTATCCGAATTTCAAAATCATTATTGTAAACTATCCCAAGACCTATTGTTGTTGACTACATAGCTGTTATAGCATTGCAGATTCCCTTTGATCTTGACAAGGAATACATTTTTTTCTCCACCATTCCTATATCATGCTATGTTTTAAAAATCAGAACTGGACTCGGAACCGGCCGAGGGTTGGACCGGAATCGGACCGGTTAAAAATTTATGAACTGGTTTACTAAAAAAATACATAAAATATTACAATTTAATGAAAACATTATATTTTAAAGATTCCAAACCATGATTACAAACAATTAGAGACAAAATATGCAAAGTTTGCTCATGCATATATCATGTAAGGGTAAATATAGCAAAATGGCACCAAGTGCACTACATATCCGAAACAAAATACATAAACAATGAGGCTCTAAACGGCCTATAGATTCCAAAAAACAATATGATACAAGCTACTTCATGTTTGATATCAATCATCAAACTCAACACCATTGCTAAGAATGGGATCCTCATCCTCATCAATGTCATCATGTTCCTCTGGCTTGGACTCGTTGGACTCCTCAGGGACATCTGCAGTAGCTATAGTAGTACGACTGGTGCCTACCATGTCTGGTGCTACTGGTGGTTCATCATCCAAAGCCATCTACCCCACGTCATCGGGATCAAACTCTGTCGGTTGACTCTCCGCTACCCATTCTGAGGTTGGATTAATATCATCCAGACAATGAGAATTGTATCAGGTCTTCTTTTCAGTAACTGGCTGTGCCTTAGTTGGAGGTTGTATTGCACAAAGATGAGATCATTTAATCGCCATTGTTCCAAACAGTTTCTCTTCTTTGTGTGAATCTGCTAAAAAACAAACTAGTTACGCTCACACCCAAAAGTGTTGCAAGTTTGACTGAGGATTTGAATTGCAAACTTTTATATCTGAGGATGCTGGCACCAAATGACTCCCACCAATGTGCTGCAATAAATGCTTAAATCATGGCAAAAAAAATAGTTAGTTAATTCAACAAATTAGATTGTGACTTTAAAAATTCAAGTTTAAACAACTGAACTTAATTTTTTTGGAATTGATTACCTGGCTGATCCACTTCTCTTGCAATCTTTGCTAGGTTTTTGCCAAAGGTACCTGTGGCTCTACTAAAAGCACAAATTTGTCCGTGTATTTCTAGTTGTTGACTCTCATTGGGGACCATGCGCTCTTGGCACTTGTGCAATCCATCTTTGACCTCCCTAGTTTGATCTTCGCCAAGTTGAGTTTTGTAATGATACCTTGGGTTTAAGAAATACCTAGCTGCATGTATAGGGCGATGGAGTTGATTATTGCCTCTGTTACCAATGATCTTCCATATAGGCCCATACTTTGCTTCTCTATCCTTGTATGCTGCCCTTATCTGCTCCTTTGCTTAATCCATACTCTCATAAATGTAACCCATGACCAAACTTTCTCCATCCACCAACCGCAACACCTTAACAAGGTAACAAGGGGCTCAACAATTTTCACAACCTTTGCTGCTTTTTTCCAAAATGAGTTGTCAAAAACTTTCTTTTTGATGTCTTTCCCATCTTGTTTGTGGCTCCATTGAGATGTATTACACTCATCACTTGAAAACATCTTTTTCAAGTTGTCCCTGAGCTGACCTAACAAGTTCCCTGCCCTTGGTGTTTTCCCTCATTAGATTCAATACCCATGAGTTGTTTTAGATGTATTTTGTAATGCTCGTGGCATGATCTATTGTGTCCTTGATCCAATCCTCTTTGCCTATATCCTCAAGCATGAGGTTTATGTAATGTGCAACACATGGCATCCAAAATATGGTTTTGTATTTATTCTCTAACATCTTACCAACAAGAACATAGTTAAAGGCATTATTTGTGATGATTTGTACAACATTTTCCATCCCCACCTCTGTAAGTTGTAACAACCACATCCAAAAGTTGAAACAAGTTTGCATCCTTTACCCTATCAGATGCATCGACTGATTTCAAAAACACGGTTCCTTGTGGGCAAGAGGGAAGGAAATTTATCATGGTACGATTCTTTTTATCACTCCATCCATCTGACATCATGGTGTATCCTGTTTTGGCCCATGATTGTTTACAACCCTTCAAGTATTCGTCCATTGACCCAACTTCTTTCTGCAAAAGAGACCCCCTCAAGTCATGCATACTAGAGCCTTTGAAACCCTTACCAAGCAATGAAAATGGAATCCCACATAGGTTGGTAATAAGGTGAGCGGGCAACATTGAAGTGGATATCTGCATCATACCACCATCTAGCTATGCATTCAGAAGTAGAGTCTTTGTATTGCTTCTTCTAATGGCTATCTAAAGTGGACTGATTCTAACTTGGCCTAGTGGCACTGGTAGGGGTGGAGGAAGATGGGAAAAAACTTTGAATGTTCTTTGACTACCTCTTTTGAGGCCGGTTTTCCTTAATGGGAGGAACATACTGAAACAGGTCTCTAACATTGACTTAGAGCAAGAGCCTTTAACACTAGTGTTTGTTTTGGACTTGGCAAGCTGCCTCTTTCTCCCTATTTCAGCCTCTATCTCTTTTTACCTAGGCTTCTCTTCATTATATTTCTCAATCAAGCGTTGCATTTCCAATCTAATGGATTCAATGTCTGGTGTATCACATGGGAGTCTGGGACAACTTGGCCTCTTTGACCAGCCAAGTGTTGCTTCAACCTATGAATCCGCCGCAACCCCCACCCCCCCATGCCCCCCACCTATGTGTTTCTTACAGTATTTATATAACACTTGATTGTCAACAACATCAACATGGCTCCATGTAGGGTCTTTGACTTGGGGAGGCATGGTAAATGCAAACAAATCTGAAAATAAAAATATGCAGACCTATCTTAATTTTTTTGCAAGAAAAGAAATATATTTCAGATTTGCAATATTATGAGAGAGAAAAATAGGGGCAGATTTATGTTATTAACATACCTTTCAATGAGATGAACTATGAAGATCAATGGGCACAAGAATCCGGTCAAGAAATCCTCCAAGATTGTAGATGGGCTGGAGCCTCCTAATGTAGATGCCAAATCCACCACAAATAGCCCACAAGGAATGCCAACCAAGCTCCAAGCTCACTCCAAATTAGAACTCTTCCATGCAGCTGCACAAACTCCAAATCCTCACAAATGCTCAATGAGAGAGGTGTGAGATAAATGGGGGGGGGGTCTATATAACATCATTTTAGGGCTAGGGTTGAAAAAAAGTAGTTTAAAAGTAACTTAAAAACTAAAAAAAAATGTTTGAAGGCAAAAACCGCTGCCCAACCAGTCTAGTACGGAACTGGTCAGTTCGACTGGTTCCATACGGAACCGGCCATGGTTCGGTTTTTCAAACAGTTTGGAAATTTCTTTAATGAACTGTTCGAACTGGCCTGTTCCAGTTCTAGTTTGATCCTTTTTTACAACATTGATATCATAGAGTTGGCTCTTTTGCAGTAGTAATCTCACTTCATTGTATGTTATAGAGAGTATATAACTTTCCTAGGGTCATGTTTTTCTATAGCCTGTAGGGTTTATGTTCGACTAGTGACTACATTTTTTTGCCAAACTATCTTCAGTTGCTTTCTTATGTGCAAGATACATTATGACTCCTTTACTCCTAATATTGTTGATTGTACTTTTGATTCCCATCAAATTGTTTTGCTCATTCATGGACATTAATATAAATCTGTTGTTTCTTTGCTAAGTAGCCGATACATTTTGGATACAGGTACGGGTATGGAGTATCTGATATGTGGATACGGCAAATTTTTTCATTGGCCCCGGGTACGGCCTCACAAAAATTATATAAAAATTAAAAATATATAAATTCCAGCCTACTAAACAGGAATTAACCACATATTATGCATATGAAAAACAAAACAAGCTAAATGACCACAACAAACCTACTCTTAATTTCATTTTTCCCTACCATATCTAGTTGAAGTGTTTATTACATTTATGATTTATCTCATACATGCTATTTTTGTCCATGCTTTTGATGGCTTGTATTTGGTACCTTCCGTAGAATAATGCTACTGCGAAAATTGTAATTTCTGCTGTAATGATATATTAAATTTAAACTAGAAAAAAATTATAAAAAAAACAAAACATAGTCTTAGGCCTGGAAATGCCGTGGAAACAGTCAGGGTATGGCCAGGCAGGTCCGGGTACGTCTGCAGATGTACACGGCCGTACCTGGACCTGCCTGGTCGTACCTTGGCCATTTCCGGGCATGTATACGGGCCGTACCTGTACTGGGTATGTTTCATACCGGCACCAGGTGCCCTAGGGGTGCTGTTTCGGTAACTTAGTTTCTTTTGTGCACCGTACTGAATATGATTAGTTGTAAAACATAAAACTTTTCTCCTTTTGGTTGGCTGGTCACTGTCTTGGATTCTGATAGTGGCATATAAGTTCAAATATTTAGTTGATATGGAATATAGCTGACACCTGAATGATATCATCTTTGGCACCCTTTGCCATTTGTCAAAAGATATAGGCATTTCTTAATTATAAGTATAATCTGAGATGATTATGAAGAAGGTTTCCACAAAGAAATATTCTGGAAACTTATTTCTTGGAATATTCTGCTGCATGGACCAAACATATTTGAAAATATTTTTTCAATTAAAGATTTGTGCTATACAGTTATTCATATTTATTGGTGAGAAGTTGACAACATATATTTTGATCTATTTAACCCTTTGTACTCCTTCAAATTAAGGTGTACTCGAGGGTTATAACTTTTGGGATTATTTTCCTGTTGTTTAGATTTCTCTCTTAACTGATTGAAATAGGAGGCAAAAAAATTTTGTAAATGGTTTTTATAAAGTAACTGAAGGAATGGCTATTATGTGAAGTTCTTTTAATAACTGGTTAAATTTATATCATTTTGTTGCCTGTTTCTTGGGGATTGTTCTAAAGAGTTTAAAAAAAAATGGAAACGATAAGAAGACTCTACTTTCACTGACGGTTTTCATGAATATCAGGTCAAGGGAGCATCTGTTGGAGATGTGTATCTGGCAACTGATGTCGCTTTTCATGACCGCAGAATTCCAATTCCTGTAAGCTTCTATAGCCACCTATTAAAGATTTTGGTGTTGGTGTCTGGATCCTTTCGCTTCATTTTGCATATCAGAATGCCATTCAGAGTTGGCAGACACCTGCATTGTCATATCTGGAGATGGAACCAATATGACACGGTAGATTCCTGTGTAAATTATCAATCACTAAATAGTTGAGAAACCCAAACCTTTATGGTCAAGATGGGGACCTTTCCATGTAGATCTATACAGGGAACGGAAAGAAGTATTAGACTTCTGCCAAAAAAAGATTCTAACAGGTGCGGCCTATAGGCCATGTGTTTAGAGTAACTCCATGAACCAGTAATTGATGGGTCTGGATAGTCAATATAGAATCCATTTTGGATTTGAGTCATTGCAAGCCTGTTAAGGATTTTGAGGCTTTAGAATTTAGGATACGCATCTAACTTATGAGAATCTCAGTCCGAATCTGTAGCACATCTAAATTAAATTGTGGGAGAGTTGATAAGTATCACAAAGATCCAAACAATTTTGCATGCTTATATGTGACAATAGAGGAAATGATATGCAACCATACCATCTGAAATCATTCATGTTATGCAAATCTTAACTAAGAGCAGAGATCCATATGTTCCATGTATGGGAAACATACTTTAGATTTTAATTTGTCTTAGTAAAGGACTTCGCATTAAATATGGAATGCTAGGAACTGGTTATGAAAAATGGAGAAATGTTTATTACCTTACAGATCCCAAAGATGTTTCTAGAAGCATTTTTAAAACTTGGGAATGACGTTTCTTGTCCTAGATTTTTATTTTTGGTGATTAGGACCTATCTTTATTGCTCTGGAAATTTCTGCCCATCTTTGATCGTGCTTGTTGCCAAGATTAAAATATCCTGCTTTTAGTATTACTATTTACTCGCAACAGAAGGTAGGTAGTGGTTACCATAGATTCAGAGGGGCATGAATTTCAATTTAGTCCTGTTTTTTGTTTGTATGGCCAGTTCTCTGATTTTGGAATATAAAGGAAATATTTTGGTTAAAGCATTGTGTTTATGCTTTTATGACACTTATCTCTAGGTTTTTGACAGGTCTTTGATCAATATGGAGTTAGATCCAGGCCAACCATTTCAACGCCGAATCTAACTAAGGAACTTGGGCTCAAGGTAATCTTGGTTTATGCATTTCTTTGATACCTCAAGCTCTGTTGTGTCAACACTAGATTTTTCTTTAGATTGTCATGGAACTGATATGTTTGTAATTTAATTTTTCTAAATGACTTTTGGTTGGGGACTAATAGAAATTTGTCCACACAACATTCAGTCTGCGACATAAAAGGAGCATTATCTCACTTTATGTTCTTATGCTCCTTAAAGGTTGGAAAATTATCGACTGGTGATTCTCTTGACATGTGCTCACAAGATGAAGAGTTGATAAAGGCCAATGAGACTACAATCAAGGATATGGAGGTATGCAAATTTTTTGTTGTCAATTTGATACTTCACATCCAACACAAACTTTCTTGGTTGACACCCTTATTATGTAATGATTAAAGTAAAATAAATGTTTTTATGGGCATATGAACTTATTAATTACAGCACCTGTGTTACAGGAAATCCATTTCAGTAATTCAAAAAGAAGGAATTTAAGAAATTATTGTAAATTTGAGAGAAAATTCTGTTTTTCCTTTGCCTTGTTGAATGAGGTTTGCAGTCTTGTTCCATATTTTTCAACTAATTCCTATTCTTTTGCAACTTCCATTTTTCTGTATTGCCATGTTATCTTTAGTGTGTCCATAGTTGATACTACCCATTACCAAGCAATGTGCCATTTTGCTTAATGGATGACAAAATCATATTTGTGCTGTACACCAGTGGAAACTATTGCCCTAAGTAGTAATCATCTGTTTCGACCCAGGATACTGATATGCCCTTCGGTAGACCTGGAACTGGGTATGGTACGTATCCGATACAGATATGGTATGCTGGCACAAAAAATGTCTTTTTTAATTCATTTTTAATTCTTTTTTCAACATTAAAACATAAAGTGATAAAAAATAAATTGAAAACCCTAAAAACTCAAAAAGACAACATAAAACAACACATTCGTAACTTATCATTTGGCATTCGGCTGACATTATATAAATTATTAATAGTTTTTTGTGGTTATTTTGTTTTTATATGCCTACCATGTGGCTGATTCCTATTTATTAGGCTAGAATATACACACACACACACATATACATATACATATACATATACATACATACATACATACATACATATATACATATATATATATATATACATATTCTGCCGTATCCAAGCTATAACTGTAAAAACTCAAAAAGACAACTTAAAACAACACATTCGTAACTTATCATTTGGCATTTGGCTGGCATTATATAAATTATTAATAGTGTTTTGTGGTTATTTTGTTTTTATATGCTTACTATGTGGCTGATTCCTATTCTGCCGTATCCAAGCTATATTTGGGACCTCCCCCCCGAAAAAACCACACCTACATATTGGATTCTTCGTATCTGTACCTGTATCCAAAACATATGGGCAACTTAGCTTTCAACGTGAAAGGACCATGTACTTTACCGGCCCTCACATGATTATTCTAAAGCCCTAGTATTTTAAAGTTCTAAAGCCCTTAAATTTCTCAACTAAAGCCAAGATGGCTATGCTGGCAGAAAATCAATTAAGCTATGTCAAGTCTCTTGATGGTTTGGCAAACTCGGGGATTCTAAAGACAAACTTGACAAAGCCATTGTTTGATCTTCACTTCATCATCAAATGACGTGGCAGTTTGGGGCATCTTTCCATATAAGATAGTCAACTTGTTGGCTCATAGTTTTTTTACTGCTGCTCGAAATTTGAAATTGTAAGATGTGTTTGAAAGCTTAGGATTTTGTCTAAGTATTTGCTTTGTGATGTCAAATTATCTAAAAAATGCTCTGAAAAGCCCTGAAAATGCAAAACTACAAACGTATCAAAAATCCCAAAAATTTTGGGAACTGAAATTATGTTTCGACAAGTCTAATGTTGTAAGAGATCTCTCTACTTCTTGGGGAAATGCTTCATTTCATGCTAAAAATAACTATAAAGGTATTTTCATTTACATGTACAAATCAGAGTGTGAAGCAATGTAGAGAGAGTTGACACCGTAGAGTAGTTGCTGCACATATATTCTCCTAGATGCTACCTCTTCTGTATTAATCAAAAAGTGTGGTAGCTTCACATCTCTTTTTAGAGATTACTACCTTCTTATATGAATCACGAAGAAATCGTTTGCACCTCTTCTCAGAGATAGTGGTGTGTACCTCTTGTTGGTGAAATAATTTGTTGCAGGATAGATTAGTGGTTTTCACCAACGATTATGGGTTTAGGCCCCTCCTTGGGTATGGGGAGGCTCCCATTTATTGAATGCAAGGAATAAATAAACTGTGGTTGGCTGTTAGGCCGGGGATCACACAGGAGTACTTCACTAAACCTATGGCAAAGTGCTTGTACAGTGTACAAGAGAGGAATTTATTCAGAGAGATGTGAAGGGAGGTAGGAAAATTGAGAGAGGGTTAAGATTGTGAGAAGGCACTTGTAGATTCTCACCACCATAAACCAGAGTAGGTCCACATTCAATAGTACGAACAACAATGTAAGCAATAGCAAGACTAACAAATCAAAGACATGAAGTTCTATGGATTCATTAATCAAAGACACAAAGTTCCTTCTTGGTTGTACAAGATTACAATGCTTGCAAAGTTGGAAAGTAGAGAGAATAGAAAAACATAGGCAAGGAGATAGAAAAATTTAGCTTATTGCTTGCAGTAGTAGTGAAACAAAGGCCAACAACTAACAATAATCAACAAATGCTAACCCTCTTATTGCTTGCAGTAGTAGTGAAACAAAGGCCAACAATTAACAACAATCAACAAATGCTAACCCTTTGGAATGGAGAGGCCATCCCAATTTATAGCTTACAAAGATGTCTCTTCCTCTCCCCCCATGTGTCTTTTCATTTTGCCACCACTTATGACCTTTCCCCCCCATGTCTCTTTCATATTCTTTTAGGAATGAAATTAAGTCCTTTTCTTATTTTTGAAAAGGGACTTTTACAATGCAAAAATGAGGCCACTTAAGTGAATAAGACGAAAACAGTGAAAAAGTACATTCCCAATGAAGAAATAGAATGTTAGAGAGAAAGGGAGGAGGAGAGAGAAAAGAGAGAAAGTGATAATCCGGAGATAGGGAAAGCTCTGTTGATGAAGACCTTGCTCTCCGATGAACTCTTGAGAGAATGCTGGAGAATGAATTCCTTACAACTTGTGGAATCTTCCTACTTTTTTGAAACATTGGGCTTGTGATTTCTTCTCCTGTCAATGATGCACATGACCATTTCCTAAAGCATTGATCAAGCACTTCATGTTCTCAAACACTCAACACTTCATGATATTGTGTTCACCTATTGTGAACCAAGATGGCAAACTGCATGACATCACATTACTTCAATTCTGACATGACCCCCTTCTTGTCACTGGTGTGAATTCACATGATGCCTCCCTGCTCTTGGAAATAGAATTGAACACAAGGTCGGAGTTGCAATGGGAATATTCACCTTCGTCCTCGTGACTCCATTGAACCAAGACATTCACCATCCGTGACAAATGATATCTCCTTTTTGGATGGAGAATTCAACCTCAGAGGAGTGTTGAAACACCATCTTGTCCACTTGTTGGAAATCTCATTGAAAATATTTTCGGTAATACAAATGGGAAAGAAGAAATCTTCTACATTGTTCTGGAAATCATACTCATCAAGACACTCTTCCCATGCCAATCTTGGAAGCATTGTGCTTGAGAATTGGGGTGACTCCCTCTCTTACAGAAATTTTTTGATATCACTTTCCTTTCACTGGTTCTACATCACTTATCATCCCAAGTTTGATTGGAGGCAAGCCAACATGCCTATGACCCTTATCATTGTCCAAGTAGGGTTAATCTTGCTCCCATACTCAATTGAAAGTGCGATATCTATGTGAAATCTTGAGTCTGTCAAGTCACTATGATGTCCTGCAACTGGCTCAAATCACATCCATGGATGTTCTTCCATGAAACATGGATAACTCAACATTCTTGTTCCTTGACCAATATCCCAGTACTTACTATTTTTAGTAAGTCTATTTTTAGTTACCAGTTACTTAATTTGACACTTTTGAGTGTTCTTGATATACAAGGAGAAATGACAACTTAGAGAATGAACTGTTGCAACACTTACTATTTATAGATTGTGAAGCTTAGTAAGACTTACTATTTTTAGAAGTGGGTCTTCCTGGTGTCGGAATGGAACAAAATTGGTCTCAAAAGTTTTGTTATTTCACAAAGATGCTTTGCTACAATTTTTAGAGGATTTCAATTTCTAGAATTTCGTAGATCTGAGAAATGAGTTTTAATAAATGGAAACTTTGTTTGGCCATTAAAAATAATGTAGAGCACCATTGGATGCAAGGTTGGAATCACTTGAAAGGCGTATTTGAGAAGGAGCTGATGTTAAAATCTTACAAGAATCGGACAAGGGGTTTTGGAGATATGAGCAACTTTCTATTTTTAGTATATGAGGTCTCTGACATATTTTCAACAACATAATAGCATGGAAGAGAGCTTGGGAGGGAAAACTGAATCTTTAAAACTCAAAAATGGTTAATTGTTTGAATATGAGGCCTTGTTACTTCACTTGCACATCTTAACTCATGCTTAACACAAACAAGCTCAACCGGGGTTAGATGAGAGTTGAAGTGGAGTTGCACCCAAAAAATAGGGGACAAGAGGGGCAAAAGGACACAAGAATGCGCTTTGTATTAGATCATGCCAAGTGTCAACTTGTGGTTTCATGAGATTGAGATGGAGGGGGCTGAAAATTAGCACTTGGGGCTCAACTGAGGTTTTTCATGTGTTTGAGGGCTAACTGAGAGTGGGAGAGATTACTTTTTTGTCCCTCATGTCCCCTTGCACCTTGGAACAAAGCAAAGGGGACACACCACCTTGAAAAATGCGCCAAGGGTGAGACTGTCATGAGGAGGGGGACTGATTTCAAGTTGAGTTTGAGTTTGCGCTCCTAACACTCCAAACACTTCAAGTTGAGGTTTTTAAGTGACGAAAGAAAGCCAATGGAAGGGGGAGCGCACTTTTGTGTCCCTCATGTCCCCTTGCACTTTGGGACAAAGCCAAGGGGACACTCAGTGATGCAGGAGCATCAGGAATGTTTGAAATGTTTGTCATGATGTCTATTAGTAAAGTGATGTCATTTTCCTTCCAAATGTTTTTTTTCAAATAACTAAGTGTATGTAAACTCCATTTTCAAGGTAAAGTTGTCATGTAATTGAGTAATTGGAGGAGTAAATAGTTGTTTTGTGTCAAAATAAGGCTTAATATGCAATGTCATGAGGAGTGAGCTGGTGGTAAACATTTGTAGAGGTTGTTGAAACTACTTGCTTCATATTTAGCTGAGCTGAGATAAGTCAAGCACAAAAATAGGACTTAATGGCAAGATTTTAGGAAGTTGTTTCAACTAAAGACATAGTTGAAATTTGCATTGTAAGGGGGATGATATACGTAGAGAAGAGTGCGGGAGAATGAATAATATGGTGAGAGGAAGATAATAACAGGAAATAAAGGTTTGATGTGATTCAATGTATAATTGTTGCATATTTTGTGTTCTTGTTTGGGTGTCTTCGACCTACCTTGTCCTCTGGCAGCAAGGTGATTTATCACAGTCACGTATGGATGCATATTTCTGCCTTGCTGGTAAGAAACAGTCAAAGAGCATGTGTTTTTGAGCATGTACAATTTTTTTGTAAGCTTTGAAAGTGAGGATTATCAATTTTATGAGCAATTCAGTGTTTTAGGGCCCAAACTAGGGTAGTTCGTATCTTTTTTTCTACCTAATGAAATTGGCTGAAAGTTTCAGCAAATCTCTGTCCTATATAGACGCCCAAGTCCACAAAATTTCAGATTCTAATTCCATGTTCAGATCAAGATATTAATGACAGAAAATTCGAGCTGTAGGGGAGACAAAACAGCAACTGGGAAGTCAAATTTTGAGATGAATTTTGGTTAAATTGGGTGTTTCAAAGCTAATAATCGATTGAGCAATGTTTTAATGAGTCCACAAATGAATCTTGGCTATGAAAGGTTAAGAGGATCCAATTAAATAGACTGTCTGCATGTTTGCAATTTGAAGCAAAGCAAATGCTAAGAAATCTTGTTTCCTTACAAAAAAATTCCCGAATCATTTCATGATTTTTCTTAGTGAAACCTCTGATAGAGTTCATATAGGCCTTATGACATTCTTATAGACCTTGTCAATTAATTGATATTGTATGAATACAGAGACGGTGCCTGACCTTGTAAATGTGAACCAAAACATAGGTGAATGCTAAGAATCCATCACAAATCTTGTATGAACCAAAGAATTTGTGTATTATAATTTGTAACCTTGGCATCATTTTTGGTCTAGTAGCTAGAAAGCCTAATAGCCTCAGTCTAAAAAAGGAAAATTCATGATAATGAACTGAGGAGGCTTTTGAGGCATCAAAAGGGGAATATAGGGATGGAGTAATTGTATTCGAAGAACTGAGTTCAAGCACATCTATGCATGTAATCATAGAGAGCACCAAGTGAGCTTAAGGCCTTGACTGAAGAAGGTATGAGTTTTTTTTAACTGTTATTCACCCTTTGCTAATGCATGTTCATACAAAATGTCATGCATGTGGAGTAGAATGAGTCAAGAAGATGATGTAGGACAACTAAGGTATGATAACCTGTCTACAAGGGAAAAAGTGATATTGAATGTGTATAATATTGAGCTAGGAGGGCATCACTCAGCCTTGAAAAATGCACCAAGGGGTCCACAACATGAGGAGGGGGTCTGATTTTGCATTATGCTTGCCTAACCACCCAAGTCACAAGTTGTAAGTGCTGAAAGAAGAACATGCATAGGGGATACACTTTTATGTCCCTCATGTCCCCTTGCACCTTGTGACAAAGGAAAGGGGACACACAAGGTCCAAAAGTGCACTCAAGCCTTTAAGTGATGCCGATGTCATCATCCCAACGCAAAGTTAGAACACACAACTTGCATTTTTGCCTCGGGAGCAAAAGTTGGAGTTTAGAGGTGAAACCTTATATGATTTTAAATCTAAAGCATTCATTGAGTTCATTCCCACCACTCCCAAGACTTGATTCAACTTGCATTTTGAGTTATAGCACCAACCACTATTTCGGCACAAAGGAGCAGCAGCAGTGACCCAAACTACCATGGAGAGCAGCAAGTTCAAGGATCAAAATTAATGCATTCATCATGTAGGGGATTCCAAGAGCTTTCTATTGACTATTTGATGAGCTTCTAACTCCTCCAAGAACTCCCAAAATATTTGGAACAAGGTGACTTTCTCCGTTGAAGCCTTCATTCCCTATGCCCGAAATAACCCTGTTTTTCTTGAATTGTTCCCAACATAAGTTTCATTCACAAATTTTCCCTAAACTACCTTGGATCACTTCATTGCTCTCCTGTACAACTCCTAGATGGGTTGTGCCTTTCCAGTTAGCTTCTGAGGGATGTTTTCATGCTGCAATATGGCTAAAAATAGCCAATGTAGTGCTTTGGAGAGCACTATTCCACCTCGAAGCTTAGTCTCACTGTGAAATCAACTTAGATCCATTCCCCTGCACTTAAAAACCATGTTAGCACTTTCCTCTTAGCCAGAATGACGATGACACAAACCTGAAGGGGCCGCATGAGCTGATGGGCTGGCTAGAGGAAGGGTTCACAATGACCGGGAGAGAGGTTTTCAAATGGTGGGCTTGGTTGTCATGACCAAAATTTTCAATTTTGTATGCCAGACATTTAGCATGACAACACCTCTTATTTTAATGAAGTAGTTAGTTTCTTTACCTTAACAATTGTTCTTTGTGTATATTTTTCACCATTCATTAATTTTCATTTAGCTACAATTTTCATTTTGCAATTATATTTTTTCTACAAGTGTATTAATTCATTGCTTCTGCTTAAATCACATCTAAGTTTGAACAATTTAGTGTGTTGTTCATAGGATTGCGAATCAAATACAAATTAGTGGTATCCAAGTGATTTTTTCCACGCTTGTAAGTCCCATCGATCAAGGTCAGACTAAAGGAAACATGATTTTGAGACATGTAACCCGTTGGATTATCTTCCTTGTTGGTTCCATCGACCTCAGATGACAAATGAAGAGGGAACACAATACCCTTTTTATTATGTTAATTATTGCTTGATGAAGCCCTTAAGAAGTGGAGGAGGTAAATGATTGAATAGTTTGCCAATATCTCTTTACGAGACATACTTGAGGCATCCACTTGATCGTAAAGCAGACCCTTAGGGAGCCTGACACCTTTTAAGGTACAAACGAGCTTACATATTACTCCTTTTGAAGGAAAACTCAATGCTGACGAATTTATATATTACTTCTTTCGAAGGAAAACCCAGTGCAGATGAAGTAGAGAAATGACTCAACCAATTGGAATTGAAATTCTTAGTAACTAAATTTTTTGACAATGAAGATATAATATTTGAATTTTAAAAAGATTTTTTCAAGTCCAAAAATGGCATGAATTATGTAGTCTTCAAAACAACAAAGAAGATTACTTGAAGAATGCAAACATGGGCAAAATTTGTAGAGGCCATTAAAGAGTACTACCACCTTTTGAAGAATCACGAAAGACAAAAAACTACAAAAATTGTGCTAAGGCCAAGAACAAACAGTTCAAGGTTATATCAACGCATTCCGTTTGTTGTCGGCAAAAAGTTGTTTTGCAGAGTCGTTGAATATTGTAAGAAATGGAATTCTTCGAGGCTATAACATTACAAGAAGCCTATCGATATGTGGTCAATGCATTCTATTGATTTTGAGCAGGTGACACTTAGGGAAAACGCTTGTGCCAACTTATTCATCCTTGATCATTCAGGGGTTACCTTAAACATGCGCTATCGTTGTGGTTGTGTTTCGGTTACTCGCAATCCCTTTGTCTAGGGAGTGTTCTAATGCACGAACAAGCATAGAGGGCATCTAACTTACTGCACCTGAAACATACGCTCAATAACACCCATAATTATTGTCACTTCTACGTACCCGACAAGAGGGTTTTCCCTACCCAATTGGGAATGCTCTATTCCTTGTCAACAAAATCTGTTGCACATGAAGTCAAAGATGCAAAGTACTTGAATATTGTAAGAAATGAAATTCTAGGTCAAAACATTACGAGAAGCTCCTTGATATGTGGTCAAGATTGAAGAAAAAATTAAATGTAATGGTAAAAAAGAAACTACTCTTGGCAGCATGGCCAATACCTTCAATCAAAGTCTCCTTCAAAGAAAAATTCGCTAGATAAGGGTTGATAATGATGCAGTAAAGTGACACGGTGTTCACAATAACAATTTGAACATAAGAAAATAATTCCATGCCATACAAGCACTATTGGTTAAGGTATAGACCCCGAAACCATCTCTAACACCAGCTCTTGAGCCAACCCCCATACAAGAATTGACACCATTGCGCATGTTGGAGAAGGCAATGCAAATCAAAAGGTAGATTCCTATTCCATTGTTGCCACAACACAAGCTTCTCTCTAGAGCAAGAGGCAAAGGGTCTCTTCCACTTGCATTAAAGCAAATCATAGAGGTCGATTCCAACTATATTGTTGCTATGACACAGGCTTTCCCCTAGAGCAAGAGGAAGCAAAACGTCTCTTCTACTCACAACTATGGGTGAAGGGAATATTAGTGCTATTCATTGTGGATAGTGGCAATCAAAAGAACTTGACTTCAGATGACATCATCAGGAAGTTGAACCTGCCAACAATACCTCACCCTCATAGACAATCGGTTAATTGAATTAGAATAGAGATATACGCGTTAGACAATAGTGCGGCCTACCATAAGTAATCAATCCATTTTAGGATGATGTGCCCTATGACATGGACCCCTAGAAGTGTGTGACATTTTGTTTATTAAACCCTATATGTTGGAACGACACAAAGATCCACTTCACTTTCTATTTTTATACATAATTTCTTGCTAAAAGTAGCTATTAAGGAATAGTCATCTGAGTTTTAAAATCAAAGTGTTGTATTAGACTAGAAAGAATTTAGAGACTCAAGAACACAGTAATAGCTTCACATTTCTTACCATGTTACATGGGGACGCATCCTCCCCGAAACAAAAAAATCACAGACATTTTGGATGTCTCGGGGATGGCAGGACATGGGGGAATTCTCCCCCCCCTTGTTTCATGTGCAACAGTATTTAGGGGGGATGTCTACGGGACGTCCTTGAATATCAGGTGATGTTTCAAAAATGTTCCCCCATTTTTTTCTAGTTTTGGGGACGTTAGGACATCCCCAATGTCTTTCTTTCTTTCTTTCTTTTTTTTTTGCAGTTTTCTCTTTAAAAACTGATTTTTTAAAATAAAAAAAGTAAAGCTAATATTGTTATTTTAGACGATGAATGTGATTTTTGGGACATTTCAAGCAACTCATCTTAAATTTGCCACATAATTTTGCCCATTAAAGGGTTCCGCACGACTCGATCACCTTCGCCGCAAATTTCCCGATGCCTGGTCATGGATGGCCTCAATCTAGTTGCACCATTGTGTTGGGCTCGAATAAACTTAAAAATGAAATAAATTTGGGAAGGATGAGAATCTATTGTACGCTTGTAGTAAAAAAATGTTTTTGGAAGCCACTCATATCTATTTGGAAAAAAAAGTCTGTATGTATAAAACTATTAATGTAATTAAAATTCGCTTTCGAAGCTCCAATAACCGAACAAACTTACAAAGCCTATATGTATAATTCTATTTGAAGAGAAAGGTTGTGTAGATGATAAAAACTAGGCATAGACCAAAATGTTTACCCGTTAACGATAACCCGACTGTATTGTATTACAAAGACATAACAAGAATCAAGAGTGATATGTGACTACAATTTTTTTTGAGGACAAATGTAGATACTGGACTATCACAAACTACTATTCATAATTTTAAAAAAAAATTGTGTATATTTTTAAGATTTAATTTTTTAATATTGTTTTAATAGCTATCCCCTAGCCATTCCCTCGCCATCCCCAAAATTTTGATTTTTTTGCCGTTATGGAAAGCTTGTCCCGCCCGTCCGTTGTCCTGCTGTCGTGGAGTCTTAGGTAACTATGATTTCTAAATTCTTATAAATTGTTGCCTCCTGTATATTAATTAGAATGTGATAACTTCACATCTTTAATTAGAAGTCGCTACCTTATTTTATGAATACAAGAGCAATGGCTTACATATCTTCTTAGAGATGGTTGTACATGCCTCTATTATCAACGAGTAGTTAGTTTCTTTACAATGTGAATTTTATCTCCATTCGTTCATGGGTCATTTAGTTGCAATTACGCAATTATCACTTTGCTACAATTTTATAATAAATTGCTCCAGCCTATAACACATCTAGATTCCAAACAATTCAACATGTTAGATTGTCGATCAAATCTGGGTGTTGAGCATTGGGAAACCATTCGTATTCTTTTTTCTTTCCTATTCTTTAGAGCATGCACATTTGGTGGGAAAAGAATACAAAAGTTGCACGAAAGTTTTGAGATAAATAAAGGGAAATCCACACCCCATTATAGAGCATAAAGACAACTTTAGATGCGCATGGATATAATGGAAACAAGACACACAAGCATATAGTTGGATCCACAAGGAAGTTGCATGGGCAAGGAAGTTCAGCTCACCGAAGGAACAAATGGGCCAAATATAGAAAATCAACAGCAGTTCTAAAGGCGTGCATGCCGAGAAAGAAAAAGCGGCGCGTGAGGTGGCAGTTGGAGACAGTCGAGTGACAAAAATAGAGTTTCCAGAAATAGCCAGAGAAGTATGCAAAATAGAGAAACGGTCATCAAAGTGGCCTAACTTCAAGACCACAAAACAAAGACTACCATGCGGAGTGTTAAGTTATAAAACATGCGGCATGTGGCACATCCATCACTTGAATATAATAAATAGTTGTTTTATACTAAACACAAAGGCTAAATATAGCTCTTGTTCAACTAGTGAAGGGCAAGTCTCACTAGTATAAATACCCCTTTAGGGTCGATTGTAAAAGAGACACAACAACAACAAAACAAAGATGCAATTGTTATGCATGACTACGTAGAGCAAGAATTATTGTATTGATGACCGTTGAGCTATTGTGTTCACTTGTTCGTACGGATAAAGCTTTCTGGTACATGAATGCATGCTTTTTGAACGCTCTCTTCATTAGTAATACAGTTTATGCGCATGCATTTCTTTTTCATCTATACTAAACATGATGGGAGCCCACAATCTCTTGCGCTTCGGGTGAGCGTGCTAGGATCTTTTTTAGTGCGATAGGCCAACGTGGGTGGTGAATCTCAATTGACGCCGGCCAGGGTGTGAAGGGTTCGTGCACGTGTAGGTAGGAGTTATGTTGTAAACTAGACGCGCAACACAGACCATCAAAGAAATTTAATAGATGCAACCAATTGTTAGATTTTTGATTTAGAATAACTTATGTAGGAAGAGCATATCCATCATATTTACATCACAAGCAGTTCTTTGAACCACCTAGGGTCATATTTGAAGACATGGTTTGTAAATATATGATTGAAGGATGTATTTTTGATCAACTTGTTGGGAGAAGTTCATTATATATATGTCTGTGTTTGTAGTCCATAATTTGAAGAAGTGCTTCATTTGCCACTTGTTTTGTTTTCTTTTTTGTACGGATTATTATTATAGACTAGGAATACCTAAGTATATTTTGGCTCTTAATCGTTGAAGAAGGAAAGAGTTTAAGTAATATATTTTTTTGGGCGACTTGAGGATTATAGAGCCTTTAATATATATTTATTATTTGACGGGATGATGAGGGGATATCCTAATATTATATTTTGATTAAATGTTTTTTTTGACTAAAGGTTTGATCATGTAGACATCTAGCATAGGTGACTACTGCTCAAGCGAAAGGATTATAGGCAAAGATAATTTAGGGACGAATCAATGACTTTGAACGTTTGTTCCTATGGTAGTAATAAGGAGACGGAAGAGAAATAATGGGAATGCAGGTGTCTTGGGCGATATGAATTGGGGGGAAGACAATTAGTCAAAAGCTAAAGGTATTGGTTTGATTTGCAATGAGCTAAAAAAATCAATAGAAGGAATGGATATGGAGCAAAGGGAAAGTAGGTGATGAGATAGAGACAAACAACAAAATGGGGACGTACATGTTTGGGGAGAGATAAAATGGTTGATGTAAATGAATGCCACACAAAAAGTAGAATCCTACATTTAAGGGAAAAAATAATCAGATAAGGACAATGACGACAAAGGAAAAGACTATAAATGAGGAAATTAAAATGTAGGTGGTTAATGATCTGAGTGCGAATTCAGGTGACCACACGCTAATGAAGACAAGTCTTTGGTTGTTCTTACCCATCATATGTCAACATCAATAGTGCATTGCGATGTGTAACTGATGCACATTCGTAGATGTAGAAAATAGTTTTACCCGAATAATGCACTACTCTAACCACATCTAATAACAATTAGGCTTAATTTAAATATGAAATAGAAAATTAAGCCTAATAATAGGAAATTGGATTATCTAGAACATAGGAAAATTTGGAAAACACCTAGAATTATTAAAATGCTTAAATGGACAAGGGAATTATGGTTTCATAGGATAACACTCAATTTATTGCAAATGCGGATGGAGTTGTCAACAATTAGCAGTGTGAAACAAATCCATAGCTCAAGGTGAAATAGATCTAAAAGTGACAAAAACATAGTGACCACAACAGACATGCACAAGTATGGAAATGGCTCTGCTAGATTTGTTGGAATTTGGAAATGGTTCCTTTCCGTAACTGCAAATCTGACCTAGCAAATGTGATGACTTGGTTTTAGGCTCTATAAACCTTACTTGTCTTTTTTGATTTTGCTCCAAATTACTCGGAAATTGTTCTCCTTGCTCCATGCCCTAATCTGGCCTCACCACCTTGCAAAACCTACAAAAAATGGAGGATGTTAATCGGGGATGTGTTATCGCTCCATTATTATCAGGCCCCTCATGTCTTGAACAATTTGTTAATCAACACTTGATGCAAGTCAGCAAGCAATCTGGTGTATGAAAGTGTCCCAACCTTATCTTTTTATAAATGGATGCAACAACTAGTAAATTCTAGATGCTCTATATATGCTTGAATTCGGATTTTGGCTCGGGGATGCTCTTGAAACAATAATTATTGCTTCTACAACATCATTATCATCCAATTGTATTCAACTAGTATCTCTTGCATGTGTGTACGATAAATGCACTAATGCACCCATGTACTTATAAGTTTCATGAATTCAAATAAGGATCCTATTGGCATGCAAGCTGACACACGATGCGCATGAAAGCTAACATAATGGAACACAAAACCCAAGGGAACATGCAAACAAGGGGCAAGAGGGCCCACAAAGATAAGCCAAAATTGTACAAGTACGGATTTCACTACTACTTAGAACCACAAGGAAAACAAAGGAGAGAGAACTAGAGGACAAAGAGAAAGGAAAGCAGAAATGAACAAAATAGGGCAGAACATCTTGAAAGGAGTCGATAAGAAGACAAAGTTTCGAGGAACAATACAAGGAACATGATCCTAACTTGGACGAATGATCAATAAACACATAAATTCACTAGCACCATATCAATTAACTTGTCTTGTACCAAAATTAGGTGTCTACATAATGCCCCTCTTTGATGTGTGCGTGCACATGTATATCAAAGTAAAACAAACAAGCACATACTTGACAATGTTTTGTTGTGGCCTCCTCGCCATTTGTTCTTGAAATTAGTAACAAAATAATAGCGAGTTGAAAGTAAAAAGGAAAGAGAGATCACTTGATCTCCGTAGTGGAGGGCTGAGACGATAATGGGGCTAACATTCTTGCTCCCACTTCTAGAAATTTAGGAACCAGTGCTCCTGCAAACATATAGAAACATGTGCAAGTGACTCAATGTCTATATATAAATTCAAAATAAAAGAACTACTGAAATCTAGAAAAGAAGAAACCAAGAATGAATATGTATAGACCTTATTGTTCACTCTTACTAACTTTTCTCTTCACAGGTACCATTGACGTGTTAATCTCCTCGAATGATACCTAAAAGGGGTGCATTGGAAACGGTTGGGCTGGTTATTGGTATACGCGAGAGAGATTTGTTGTGCAGTCCTTGATGCATTAGATATCCTTTATACCTCCTTTGTCACCCCTTTATTACCTTCTTTGACATCCTTTTTCTATACTCTTGATATCACCTGCACATCTACCTAGAACACCTTCATACCTCTATCAGATCACCTTCACATTAGTTCTTGAGTATTCCCTCCACCTCACAATCCTTTCCTTAGGACCCCATGATTAACGATTGCTTAGGCAGACATTATAGGCCATGATGTTTGGTTGTACTTTTTAATGGCCAACTGCATCGACCATGTTGATGCTGTCCGCTATGAAGAGTTGAAATGTTTGATCATGTCCCCTATTTATAATTGCACTTTAAGAGCATCTTATTATCATCACATCATCGTCTATTTGCCTGGTTACAATTGCCAAGTTGTGCTTAAGGTCTTAAAAGTTCAATTCCAACATGCTTACAATTATAGGACTATCTTAGAGCATTAGCTCTAGGACACTCAAGAATAGGAGCTGCACAACAGGGTCACCAAGTTGTTGGAGTCCCCAACTATGGTTTACTTAGGTCTTATTTCTATTCGTCTTGTAGTCCCCCACATCAACTCTCTCATAAGGTGCTATAACCCTCAGGAGTTTAATGTGCCAACGGTGTCTTCACAAAGATATGCATCTCTAACATTTATTTTCCTTTGTGTTATATTCTAATTTGATTATAATTTATCATATTCTAGACTAGGATAGAGTAACATATTCATTGTCTATTGCATTATTCTTATCAGCTCCTTGCCTTTATTTGTCATTTGGCTTACAACACTTATCTATCTCTTACAACCCTTGTTTATCTTACAACACTAGTTTAAGATCTCTTTATATGCACATATCTCTTATCTATTCTCTTACAACCTAGGATCCTAGTAAGATTCCATTGCCTATCCTAGACTTAGGCCTTTGAGCCCTACGCCTTAGATAGAGTGGATTACCGCCTTCTAGATCCGCGACTCATGTATTTCATGGTTACAATCTCTGCTTGTGTGTAGACCCTAGAATGATATTCTATCTATATCCCAATCTATATTATTTAATATTGAGAAGAGAAAAAGGATAATCTATTGAATTTCTTAGCCCACATATAGAATACACCTAGATGTGTTGAAGACTGCGAAGAAATCTGAATGAAATCCATATCTTTGAATATGTGCAATATCTGAATCTAATCTAGGTGTGTCTCGTGATGAGACCAAGTAGAAATTGCTAACACTATGTGATTGTTTTTGTATGAGGAAACAAGAGTGTGTCCTGAAGGCATGGGTTGGAGATAAAATACGTGGGATGTGTGCCCCCCTTTTGAGGTGTGAGATGAACATGTGAATCACATATTTCAAAAGAAAGGGATTACTCGTACCATGTGTATGACATGAAAATAAAGCTCTAATGTACACAAAAAAAGATATTATCGTGCATGCATGTATGTAAATAATAAATTGCCCCTTTGTGGGTAATGCGTATAAGGAATGTATGCACAATTGGAGAGTCATGCCTCTAGTGGGCAAATATAATCTATGTAACCCTAGGGAAATCATGCCATACATTGGAAATATGCAATGAGTGTAAACGCAAAATGGGCTAATGCTTCAAGGTGGGCAAGATTTAATCGGTGTAAAAAGTGGAAAATGCCCCAAAATGGGCAAGATATAATAGGTGTGAGAATAAATGGAAAATGCCCCAAGATGGGCAAGATATAATCGGCATAAGCTTTGATAATAGGATGATGCCCCAAGATATTGATGGGGTAAGAACAAAATTAGGAATATGCCCCAAGGTAGGCCTGTGCTAGTCTATGTATGCACAAAAAAGTCATGCCTCAAGTGGGCGGATGTAATCAATGAGGCTCAAAGGTAATATGCCTCACTAGGGAAAAAAATAAAATGTAGGTAGTCTAATCATAGTAACTAGCTGTCCCCTTTGCGGGCAAGGTATAAATGGCTGATAAAAGTTTATTATGCGTCACTATAAGCAAGATAAAATCAATAATAGAGCAATCAAGGGTTCTTGCCCCCAAGACATGCACGATTTAGATCATGGCAAATGTAGGCAAGGGCATGTAAGAAGATGAACATGATATATATCATGACACTACTATGTACAACATGGATATAAGAAAGTTGAGCATAATAGGACCAATAGGTATGGCTGGAAAAAGATAAAGGCAAAACATTTTAAGGCTCAACATAGATCAATTAGTGAAATTGAACAATTGAGTTGAAGAAAATAGATAAATACTGGGAAGGCAAAATAAATGAGGAATCCCTACTTGCCTACTATTTGCATCAAATTTATGTGCACTTAGGGACATGGTGCCCCCATAATTGTGTTGTTATCATGTGGAAGGTAATGTAGGATTTTGGGATGGGATAAAAACAAGCTAAATCAGGGGCAAGGCGTGAAATAACTGAGAGAACAAAGCAAAACAGCTGAGAAATAGTGAATGAAATTAACATTTTTTGAAGCTCAAATAAGTCATGAAGAGAAGTAAAAATGGTACGTTCAGGGCACATCAACAAAAGAAGGGGCTAACATAAGTAAATTCAATGAAAAATATGAAGAACCTGAGACCTGAGAAACACATAAGAGGAATCAAGGTACCCAAATAGGTAAAAGGAAACTGGAGAAAGTACAATCACATATCAAAGGTAATTAATCGAAAGAAAGCGGGGACATAAATCTAGGAGAAGAATAAACGAAGGAAATTATTATAGGAAGGGGCACAATGACAACTATGTACATGAAGGAACAAACAAGAACTATATACACACAGTGGAGAGAGCTTGGTATAACACACAATTGGTTAGTTAAAGAGCTAACCTATCATATAACAATACTCAGGGGAGACATCATCATACTCTTTATAATGAGAAATATATGCATCATCTAGTGCAGGATCCAAATGAGTAGATCTCAGTGAGCCTAGGAAGGATAAATCATTTTTATCATCCTCATCATTAGTATTATCACAATGTTTTGCTGTACTTCCTAAGAAGCATTGGGAGCAATGGAAGGAATCTCATAATCAAGTGAAGGAGTTGGAACACATTGAGAGGCAACTTGAGAATCGTCTATAGGAGGTGAAGAAGCAAGAGAAATATAAGCATGAAGAACAATGCTAGAAGGAATTTGAGAAATGACCACATGAGAGGTAAAGGAGGTCTCTTGGTAGGTGCTTGATAGTTACTAGCGTTTAAAACTTTAAATATTCATGGTTCACCTTATAGGTATTATCTCGAATAACCTGATTGGTAGTTTTTTGACCTTGAGTTTTAAGTTGGACATCTAATATCATACTCAATATGTCAGCTATTTCTATTTCACTAGGATTCTTCAAGAGATATTGTCTAAGATCCTGTAAGCCTTGAATTCTATCTTGATCATCTAGAGAAACCTTATTTCATTGACTACTTTGACCATTGAAAGCATTGTCATCCATAGGAGTCTTAAGAGGGGTTGGTACAATTTCAGGGTTAACACGAGTCTCATTGAGATTAACCATTTTTTTTCGTGTAAACCCTAGGATGAACCAAGGGAAATTTCACAAGATCAACTGGTTTGGAATTTAACCTAACACTTCTTCTGGTTACAGTCTTGGATCTAATGAATTTGGATGGCATAAAAGATATAACATGTAAAGCACAATGTTGGTTCTTGTGATCCAAAATATATTTAGTTGTTGTATGGGGCATGCATCTCGTTGGTTGTTGAACCGTTGTGTCCCGTATGCAAAACAATCCCGAAAGCAACTAGTTCATTACTGCATATTTCTTTTGCTGGGTCACATGGTACAAAGCAAGCGTTTATACAAGTTTGTTGAGTCTTTGTCTCAACTATTGATATAGATGAGTTGGTAAAAGCTAAGTCAGAAGGTTCGAGTTAGTGTTTATGTTAGTTGAGGATAAAGTTCGGTTCAAGTTCGCCAAGGGGTAAAGTAAGAGAAAAAAAACATCTTTAAAATAATCTATCATTTTTATTTTTTGAAAAAAATGCATAAATATGTCAGAGGGACAGAGTGGACAGAACTTTTTTATCGGCTACTTTCAGTCCTTGTATGTATATACACACACATTTGTAAAATAATGCAAAAT
The DNA here is from genome assembly GCA_019776745.2 of Taxus chinensis. NCBI lineage: Eukaryota > Viridiplantae > Streptophyta > Pinopsida > Cupressales > Taxaceae > Taxus > Taxus chinensis. The sequence continues at coordinate 56,864,686 of CM034156.1, read as the reverse complement.
TGTGTCAAAAACTTCCCATACAAAAATAATAGATGAAGTTCGAGTTCATGTTTGACAAGAGTAAAGTTCGGCAAACTTGAAACTTTTTCAATAGAATTCAGAGAACCTTTTGACATAGGGTAAAAGTGATATAGAAAAGTGGTTGAAAAAAGAGTGGTCGCAGGTTCAAGTTCCCATAACTTTCTTTTTGCATATAGTGCAATTTCTAAAACTAGCATGGAAAGTTGAGTGAAGTACATGTTAAAAACAAAACTTTTCAAAGTGGTAGTTAAGAGGGGTTGGTAAAGGAACTGTTAGTAAGACATTGTGCATATAGGAGATCAAGGTTCCAATCCCACTACGTGCAAAGTTGTTTATTTAAATTCTGTATTTTTCAGTGTTCTAGCCTATGCACAAGCTATTTTTTGAAATTTTCACTATTCACGAAGAAGTAGAGGTGTAACCACTTGTTCCCTATGTTCTGGAACATTCTGTATTCATCAAAAGGGTCATTTATGTGGTTTGGAGTTTCCTATGTCTTTATGAGCAAACTATATTAAATAGTGAACAAATAAGGCTATGTAATGTATAATGGGTGCATTTTTGGTCAAATCTGATACCTTGTTATTGCTTGAAGTTTAAAAATTGGCTATTTTTAATAAAGAAACCATGAATGTACCACTATTTCCCGCCGCCAGTGCTGTTGGAGACAAACGTGCATTTGGGGATTTACAGGTCCCTCAAAATCGAACAGGTTGATAGAGACATAAACCAACCCATGTTGAGTTTGTTGCTAACTCTAAGATTGCGTTTTGCTTATGTAGCATTTTTTGGACAAATGATAGGATTTTGATCTTTCTTCTTTCCAAAATTTGGGTTTGATTTATTTGAAATCATTGATGAAAAGCAAACCAAGTTATTTGGTGGTGTTTTTTGCTACATAGACTTCTCACCTCTTGTCTGATAGGGAGAAGATGCTGTATCAGTGTTCGATCACTCACTGGTGATTGTACAGTTGATAGCGGTTGCTAGAACCAATTGTGTTGAGCAAAGTGACGTTAGTGTTGTTGGGCATTATGGTAGATGCCATACAAAGGTACGACATCATTGAGACAGGGGTTGATGTAGTTGAGTGTTCTCATGATGTAGCTTATACTGCAATATAGGAACGAATGATTAGAGGGGATGAGCATCTCCAGGATGTTGTGTCACAACCTATGGATCGTAGGATTTGCATAAGCGACACGTTGATTAGTACTAGGACGTACAAAGTGCCAATTCGTAGGCTGTAGAAAATATTGTTGGATGGATTCACACTCATAAGTTCCAGATCATCTTTTAGTCCCCTTTGGATCAAGGGGGTTTTTTGGGTCTTGTGATCCAAAATATATTCAATTATTTATTAGTTGTACGGGGAATGCATCTCCTAGTGAGACATCCTGAGTTGCTCTTCTTGGAGATTCCAACTTATTGATTCGGAGACCTTTTGCAAGTCTTTGGTAGTGTGTGCGTGTCTCCACCCTCTTCATACTTTGGAAACTCATATGCAAATATGTTTCCAAAGACGAAGAGTGTACGATGGAGAATTTTAGACATAATTGGAAAGGAGAAGTAAGACTACAATTGCTGGCGAAAGGACATCATCTGCTTAAAGAGGCTAAGCAACTTGAACCCTCAGACCACTCTGATCTAGCTACTCTTGTCACTAGTTTAAGAAAAATGTAACCTTGGTTTTTATCCTGTACCCTTTCAGTCTTTTTGTGCAGGCCCTTCTTGTAAATAGTTTTTGTCAATATATGAAACAATTTACTTGTAAGTTAAGTGAGTTGGGAAGTTGGTTGCTGGAACATTGGGTACTGTACGTAAACCAATCTTGTAAGCTTATTAAAGATTGTATAGAGCAATGGAAAATCTAATGGAGTTTTCATATTATGTAAAGCTTCTTCTTGAGTTAGTAAATATAGTAGCTACTATTATTTACATGTGTTAGAAATCCAAACACAAAATATGCAACCAATATTTCACACACAAGAGCTAGGGCTAGAAGTTTCTAACAAAGAAAACAAATCCTAGGACAATCAATTCTATCACCTAGAGGCAAGAGCTAATCCTAAAAATGTTACACGCAATGCGGGTTCATATAGAGTGTAGAATCCCTAGGTTGGATGTTGAAGCAATGTGGGTTCACCAAAAGGAAAACCCTAAGGGTTGGATGTTCTATGTAAGTCGGATTCACCAAAATATAGATGTGGAAAATTGTTTTGCAATTATGCTCAATCTAAATATAAATTAAAAAAAAACCTAACTGCAGGAATATTGGATTATCTAGACAATAGGAAAATATGGAAGAATAATTGAAATGCTTGGAAGGACAAGAGAATTAGGATTTCATAGGATAACACGCAATTTATTGCCAGCCGGGAGACAATTGTCAACAACCAGCAGCTTGAAACAAATCCAGATCCAGAAACGAAACATATCTAGAAGTGTTAGGGAAAATCAATGACCACACCTACTAGATTTGTAGGAGTACGGAAATGGCTTTGTTATGTAACTACAAATCGGACCTATCAAATTTAATGAACTGGTTCTTGGATCCACAAACCTTGCTTGTTTTTCTTAGATTTTCTGCAGAGCATAGAGAAGTTGTTATCCTTCTTCCAAGCCGTAATCTTGCCTCAACCCCTAGCAAAACCCATAAAAAAACAGGTGTCAATGAGAGCATGTGTTATTCCTCCATTATTATCAGGGCTCTCATGTTTTGAACAATTTGACAATCAACACTTGATGCAAGTCAACAAGCTCTAGTGTATGCAAGTGTCCCAACCCTTATCTTTTCAAATAGATGCAACAAGTAGTAAATGCTAGATGCTCTCTGTATGCTTGAATTCAGCTTTTGGTAGAGGATGCTCTTGAAACAATAAATTCTGCTCCTACAACTTCATTATTGCTCAATTGCATTCAACTTGTATCTCTTGTGCGTGTGTACGATTGTCCCTAAATGCACTAATGCACTCATGTACTTATAAACTTCTTGAATTCAGATTAGGACCCTGTTGGTGTGCAGGCTGACATATGACAGGTGTAAGAGCCAACAAAAAGGAACACAAAACCCAAGGGAACATGCAAACAAGGGGAAAGAGGGCCCACAAAGACGAGTTAGAACCATACAAGTACGGACATGGAAGACCAGAACTGTGAGTACGGATTTGGAAATTGTCCAGAACCAGATGGAATATGGGGGGAAGGAGAGAGAAAACTAGAAAACAAAGTGACAAAAGGAAACAGGGACAAAACAGAGCAGAACAGTGAGAAACATGGAGTCGATAAGGAGAAGGAAAAGTTGAGAGGAACCATACAAGGAACACATCTCAACAAGAGCCGAACTGGGACTGATGATCAATAAACACATAAATACGCCAGCATCATAGCAATTAACTAGTTTTGTCGCAAAATTAGGTGTCTATAGCACCCTATGCCAAACTCCACCAGTCTGCATGCCATGTGCTGGACGGTTGATTCATCTTCTGTGTGTGCTGGACAGACGAACTGACACTTGGTGTGCCAGCGATTCAAAAAAGCTAACCATTGCCCAAGATTGATAGTAGAAGATGAAGAGCAGAAGTGGTTACAAATTGTCTATATAACCAATATTGACCACTCTTGTAAACTATATTCTGACAGAGTCCGAGTTATATTAGTTTTCTAGCATACAAGGATTTTCGTACATTTCTTCTTAGAGCTTTGGCAAACAGGATTCCTCAGTCATATTTCTGTGCTGGTTGAACACTCATATATCATACCATCAATATAATATGGAAGGGCTATACTGTATCTGAGTTATTCATGATTGTGTATGCAAATCTATCTGGTTAAATAGGTTTCTGCATATTCACCTCCCTGTTATAACTTGGGGTTGAGCTTGTCCTCTTGGCCAATACATCACGGTCTGAGCAGGGCCAGTCAGTGAGGAAAACAGAGAAACTACAGAAAAGGATGCGGATTCAAAATGAAAGAAATGCAAGAGTTACTCAACGAAGGTGGACAGAAAGATCAGTGAAACAGATTAGAGAGATGCCCAAACCAAAATAACAATGGAAATAAATGGATTGAAGGAAGACAAAATAAATGTTGGACAGTAATGGATAGAAGGAAAAATTAACTTGGAGTCTGGACAAGAGAAGAATCAGGATATTGTGGATAATTATGCATAGAAATGTTGAGTAATGAACGGAAGGAAGATTCAAAAGTGATGGGATATATAGTGGAGTATAATAATTTAAAAGGGGACAAGATAGATGAATGAGTTCCATGAGTGCACCATTAGGCTCTACTACCACTATATGCCTGTGAGAAAATAATAAAGGATGCGTTAATCCAAGTTTTGGTAATGTGTTCTGGTAATATACTGCCTTTGTACATTCTCAATGACAGTGATAGTCCCCTTTTAAAATATTTTTTTGCATACTCAGCTTGCTATAATCACCAATGAGGTAAGTTTGGATGGATGGACTGCTAATATAAGAGTGCCAAATGATGGCTAATTTCCAAACGAGGAGTTTGCAACCCTTACCTACAAATAAAACTCAAGAGAAGGATGAAAAGAGCTTACCAGCAGACATTTGAATTAGATGTCATTGACCTTTGCATATCTATAGATGAGACTCCACTAAGAAATATCTTTAGATGGATAGAGAAAATATCCGAGGATAGACTTCTGGATTGGAGATAATTCTTACAAATAGGTATACTAATGAAATATTGACTTGAAAAATGCGACGGATGTGATCTAGAAGAGGGACACCATTCAAAGCCTTATAGTTGCAACATAGAGAAGATTCTGTTGGTCACTTTGAAAATTACAAAAATGTGATTCCTATTAGTCTCAAAAGACTTTACAGAGTCTAAAGTTAAGTAGACCATTAATGGGAAGTTGTAAGTATAAAAATGTTCTACAAAAAAGAAATAATACGCACTAATTTAGTTCTTGTGGACGATCATAATTTCAAAATTATGTATTTTTAGGAGATAATCTAACTATACTCTTATCCTCTAAAGACACTGTAAATATTTTACAGCGACATACATTTTACGTTGGAAGATGAGAAATTAATGTATTTTTCGAAGTTAAAAACCAATTTAAAACTTTTGAGATAAAAACTCATTAAAGAAATGAGATCTTGCCAGGGATTGATATGCATCTTTTTTGACAAAGTTTTTCAGAAAAAAAACTATGTGAAAGATTTTCCCTTGATGTTTCAGTTCATCTCATGATCCATCATCAAGATAACCATATGAAGAGACTACAACCTAGAGCACCTTATAAAGATAACTCTAGTTAAATACAATGATGTCTAGTGGGTTCACATTAGGAGAAATACATTAATGAAAAACTAGTTGTTACACTCTTAATTAAATATTACAACTAATTAATGCAAAACAATAAATATTCATTTCTTAAAGTGAAGGGTCGTTTTTTAATTTGTTAATAATAGGTCTTTAACCACGACATAAAACTAAGTCATTGTCCCTTTTCAAGTTTCGAGTGTGCTTGCTAATCTCAATAGGTTCTCTCAATTTGTGCTTGGAGTAATGATTTTTCATTGCGACCACCTTGATGTCCTCAATGCAGATTGTGATACAACTGCGGTTAGGGAATCCAATTAACGAAAACCTTAATCCACACAACATTTTGAACCAACACAACTTATGACTGACTTGCAGCCTTAGGCATGTAAGTGATTGATATAAACAACACTTTATTTGATTTCAATGAGGAAATAACAACTATACAAACATAAGACCAATTAAACAGACGCAGTCCTTATAAAACTTTGAGGAGATACAATGACAAGAAGACTATTTGATCTGACTAGATTGTCTTACAACAACTAACAATCTGCAGTTACGCAACTATATGGAAGCCTAGAAGAGAAGAACTGTCTCTGAACTGCCTTCCTCAAGTGTAAGGGTGGCTTCTTATATAACCAAGCGCCACCTATTTACAATATCGATCTCAAGTGCATCCTATCCAAATGGTTAGATGCGTTACAACAATTAAATACAAGATAAGGCCCAAATGCCTTGTATCACATCTCGAGCATAGCTTAACTCGATGAATAAAAGTCGGATCAATAAACTCAATATTGGGTTAGGTGAATCTTCGCTGCCGGCTTCTGGTCACATTACCTATGCAAATGAACAACTTGGATTCAAACTCTTGTCCTCCTTAAGATTGCGCGTGCACAAGGTACTCTTGTGCATAAAGTTTGCACATAGGACTTCAAGATGAAATCCTACTTGGAAGTTCAAATGATTTCTTTTGCCTTCATGGTTTCATGGTAGCTTCACACAATCAAGATGAATCTCTGGTCATAACTCAAACCTCTAAGAAGTGAACATGCATTATCGTGCACACAACATAGGGTGACAAAGTTTTCAACTATATGAGGTTTTTCTGGTTTTGCACTAAGTATCTAAGGCATTGTGCCATCCTTCTCAAGATGTATGCATCACGCAAAGGTGCTACGATGCACTTTGACCGGCCTTCTCCTCTACGTGATCAACTCACCAACTCATATGTCATTTGTGACTCAATCGCATGTGCCACACACTCAAATTGTGTCTGCAAGGCCTCTCTAGTTATCGACATTTTCACCCACTCAAAGCTCCTAGCGTACTCAATCACAATCACACAATGAAAAGTACCTTTTACTTTTTCACTTTACTATTTATAGCAGCTTTTTCTTGGTGGCATTTACACACTCTAATTGACTACCTACTTAATCTAATTAATTTGGCTCTGCAGCTATGTAGGCCATATCTTGAGCTCTGTTTGCCCTTTTTATATACCATCTATGACATTGTGATCATTTTTGTCATCATTTCCATGTCGATACATCATTATCCTACTTTGCACTCATACTCCAACTTTACACAGGAATTTCAATTATCACCTATGTTATCCACACCATTTGTGCACCTACACTATATCACCTATCATTGGCTCTCTTACACAAAATCAACAATTATCATTACACACTCTACGATTCATATCTGCTACAGTGTAATATCTCTCAATCTCACTCGTTTTTCTTCACTTTTGCCTCAAGAAATAGTGTTTTACACTCTCCCTTTCACCAAAAGAGGGAAAATATATGGGGCTGATTTTGCAAGGTCATCCCCCTTCATCTGCAAATCATTAATCAATTATGTTGGGTTAGTTATGTAAGGCTATCTTCTTCCGCACATTTGTTTTTGCAAATTTAGCAAGTTGGTTGTGCAAGGCCAAATTTTCTCACCCAAAGCAATATAATCTCAACACCCAAGTGGTCACTCATGATTACCTAAAACACACTAAGAACTAAATCCCACTGTATTCATTATGAATACAGCGGGGAATCTACAAATATTCAAATATAGTACAAACACTCATCATAATATGCATCTGTATAATGCATGGTAGGGGCAATGAGATGTCATTTCCTTTCATCTTATACAGGTTTTTAGAAAATTTTGAGACCTAGATCCATTTGCAGCGTTGTGGTCCCATTATTGGGAAGAGTTATTGGGGGTAAGCTAGGTATACCTTTGACACTCTTCCTTTGGTTTCAAGAACACCCAAGTCCTACATTATTGCAAAAAAACAAAGCACTTTGTTAGGGATTTGATCAACCGTCAAACCTACAAATCTACCAAATTCAAATCTCCTAGTTGTTTCTACTATTAGGAAGTTACCACAGACTTTTTGAACTCTTTTGGGGATGCCACAAAACAATATAAATATGAAAACATGTAAAACTACTCTTAACGTTTTTTGGTCGAAGCGGGATTGCTTGTGAACCTAGATGCTCTTGCATCATACACCTCAAGTAAGAAAATGTTCCATGAGCTCCTGCTCATACAAACTTTGTAAATGGTACTCCATATATTGCTGCTTCAGCTGTGCTTATCCATGTTGCATCTTCAATCTCTTGCCTTTCCACTTGACCAAATACTCCTTTTAGTCTTTGTTGTTCATTGTCTTGATCCTTGTATCAGTCACTCCCTCTGCGATCCTTGTATCAATCATTCTCTTTGCTTGCTTGTGCACCTTCTTTGGCATCAATGGTCTCCAACTAACTAAATCTGAATCTGCCCTTTGAAATAAGGATACAAATCTGCCACATTGAATATGTTTGAAATGTGGCAATTCTACCTCATATTCTTTGGATGCAATTTTTTCTCAACACTAGGCATGGTCCTATCTTCTTCCATTTCAACTTATGATACATACCTCTTGCAAATCTCTCTTTTATCAAATGAGCTTAGACCATGTTTACTACCAGAAATTCAATTCTCCGTCTTTTCATGTCTGTGCGCTATTTGTACAGTGTTATACTCTTTTTCGATAGCTTGTACACTTGTTGGTGCACATCATACATTTATTCTGCAAAGTCTTCTGCCTATGCGCTCTTTCCCTGCTCACCCTTGATATCATGCAACTCTGCAACTCCTCTTGGACTTCCATACACAATATTAAATGGCGTCTTTTGTGTACTTCTATTCACTGAATTGTTATAAGAAAACTCAGCTTGCGCCAGTACTGTATCCTACATTCTTGATTTTCCTTCAATCAAACATCAAAAGAGATTACCCAAACTTCTGTTTACAACTTTGTCTTTCCATCTATCTGTGGATGGTATGCTGATCTAAACTGCAACTTTGTATTCAACTTCTTTCATAGATTCCTTCAAAAATGTCCAACATTCACATCTCTATTTGAAACTGTGTTACATAACAAACCTTGCAGCCTTATGATCACCCTGAAAAATAAGTTAGCAATGTGTGTTGTATCACTCGTCTTTTTACATGCTATAAAATATGCCATCTTGGAAAATCTATCCACTACAACAAAAATGGAATCAAAACCTTTTTGTGCCCTAGGAAAACCCAAAACAAAATCCATACTTATATCTTCCCATGGCTTGTTTGGAATAGGTAATGGTTGATACAACCCCACATTTTAATTTCAACCTCTTGCCAATTGAAAAAATCTACATTCTTGCACATATTTGCGCGCATGTGCACTCATCTTAGGACAAAAGCAATTCTCAGCCAACTATGGATATTTCTTGTTATAATCAAAATGAGCTACTAGGCCTCCAATGCACTTTTTCTTCCTGAATGAAATAATCCAACCAAGGTGTTCTATCCACACTTATTGGTTCTGCACATGCCTTCCATGCTTCGTTGAAATCTTCATCATCTTTGTATAATTAGAACCAAATACTATGACTTTTACCCGCATTTAGTCAACAAGAGATTCCTCTTACTCAATCCATCAACAACGTTGTTAGGCTTGCCACTTTTATACCTCAACGCGAATGAGTAACTTTGTGGAAATTCTACCCACTTCTCGTGTCTCTAATTAATTTTCCTTGAGTATTGATAAATTGTAGTGCCCGATGATCTGTTCACAAAATGTTTTAGGCAAAAGATAATATCTCCACTTCTTTAATGCTTGCACTATTGCATAGAACTCTTGATCGTAAATCGAATATTCGTGCTTCGCATCATTCAACTTCGCAGATCATCTCGTCTTAATATGCACCAATGTAGAAACTTACTAGACATTGCTCATTCATCAAAATTTGATGCTCCTTCAACAACCAAAATACCTTGAAAGGATTTGAATGCGTTACTCTATGTAAACCCTTTCTACCATCTCTTGTGAAACCAAGATTTCAGTACTGCTTACCTTGTAGACTTTTTCTCTTGAGTTACATGAGGTTCCAAACAAATTCTTCTGCTGTGCAAGACTATTTTCTTCCTTAGCTGGCTTCAACAAGGCACTATTCAACATGAGAGCATCTCGAGTCTATCCCAATTCTTTATCTTGTCTTTATGTCTTTGCACTCTTTTTGGCTTGAACGTGCTCCCACCATAAGCATGCGTGACCTTACAACTTGGATCTTCCATAGCTTCGTACAAATTATATCTCTAACTCAGTGACCCAATCGATGAGTTGTTTAGGATTCAGACTCCTAGAATAATTTGGAGTCTCCAACTTAGGCTTACTATTGATTCACACAATTGCGCAAGAATCTCTCTTATTCATCAATTATTCTTCTTGAACATCTTGGTCTTTAAATGCTTCAACGACGGTCTCATCATTGCTCATGTCATCATCCACCACAACTCCTTTGTGTTGGGTGGCTTCTCTACCCTCCAAATGGGATTGCATCCCTCTCGTCAACTTTGCCAATTCAACAACTATCGACGCTTTAGGTGCTCTTGCTGCAAAATGTCCTCCTTGGAAGATGTCTTCACTGTTTTCTACCACTCTCGCAAACGCGGAAAACAAACGATCCATGCCCACTCACAAGCAAGAACCTTGCTATCATACCGAGTGGTGCAATTGCGGTTAGGGAGTCAAATTACGTACAACCTTAGACCATGCAACGTTTCGAGCCCACACAATTTATGACTGAATTTGAGCCTTACGTAGGGAAGCAATTGAGATAAAGAATACTTTATTTGAATTCAATGAGGAAACAATTACTACACAAACATAAGACTCATCACAAATAGATATAATCCTTACACAATCTCTAAGGAGATACAATGACGACAACACTATTCGATCTGACTAGATTGTCTTAAGACAAACTCCTAACAATCTAAAGCTACCCAACCTGGTTACATTCCCTCTTGCGCACAAGACTTCAAGATGAAATCTATGCAGAAGTTCAAATGACTTCATTTACTTTTTGCGGTTTCATTGGTAGGTTTGAGCCATCAAGATGAATCTTTGGTCATAATGTGAGCCTTTAAGAAGTGAACATGTATTACCACACACACATAACAGGGTGAGAAAGTTTTCAACTGCTTGAAGTTTTCTTATTTTTGTGCCAAGTGCTGTAATCTTGCGCCAAGCATCTAAGGCACAAAGATGCCACGATGCACTTTGACCCTCCTTACACTGCACATGGTCTTTCAACAACTCAAACTCAATTTCTATGCCATTCTACTAAATGAATGCTTGTGTCATTCTTCTCAAAATGTATGCATATGGCACAAAGATGCCATGATGCACTTTGACCCTCCTTACGCTGCACATGGTCTTTCAACAACTCAAACTCAATTTCTATGCTATTCTACTAAATGAATGCTTGTGTGACTTCTAATCGTTACTTCTACTATCATGCTACTATCATGAAGACATCGTGAACCTTTTGAACTCTTATGGGGATGCTGCAAAACAAAACAAGTATGAAAGCATGCAAAACTACTCTTAACTGTTTTTGGTTGATGTGGGATTGCTTGTGAACCTGGATGCTCGTGCAGATTGCTTGCTTACTTTTTTACGAATGCTCCACCAATGCATATTTCTTCCTCTTCTCAAGTCAACTAATGTAGCATGTTCCTTCATTCTTGTTTTGACGAGCCTCCATGTTTCTCCAATTTAGGAGACCCACACAAACTTTCGATTTTGTAAACTCCATTGCAAAGACTCGGTTGCAAGTCATTTTTTGCCGATTTTATAGCATTCTTCAATTTGATTTTGGGTATAAAAGTGGTTTTTATGATGTGGCACCTCAAGATTATAGAAATCTTTTTGTGCACACCTTCAACATATGGTGGGAATGCCTCTGGACCCTCTGATGAAGACCCTTCCCTAAGTCATCTCTTAGGCCCCTCTTTGGCTTGTTTGAGAGCCCTCGCAATTTGTTTCACTTTAAAACCATTTTTCTTAAAACCTACTTTTCAATGCTCAATGTCTTGTTCTAAGGGGTCTTTTGTCATAAATTCTGAAAGCCCTAGTGGTAAGTTGTGAAAACAATTGCTTTTTATGATGGATGATGGTGTGAAGATGTATGCAAGTAAAGATCCGTGTTGGTGCCTTTCCTATACACTTGACAAGCAGGTGAACCCTTGGTCTTATAGGTGAGGAGGGCACCCAAGATGAGTAAGCTCTCTCCTCAACTCCTCGTTGATTTTGATACTCTCCACCAAATTGTTCTTGTGTGAGTGGAAGTCCTCGAGTTTCTCGACAATGCTGCATTTTTTTGGTTTCACCTTCAACATTCACTATAAACTAATTCTGGTTGTTGGTGCATAGTGATAACTGGGATGATATTGGAGCTTGACATGTTACAATTAGAGGGATGTGCAACATCATGCATTTTTAAAATCAAAATCTTTTAGCTAGGCAGATCCTAAAATGCTGAACTATACACTAATAATCATGTGCTTTGAAGTCTACTATTTATGTAGTTGTCCATGCACACATCTAATGTAGTCTGGAACGACTTCATTGTTCGTCCAAATCCGAGTCAAGATAGTGCTCAAGTGCCTCCAATTCATTGTCAATCCTTCCGCACATCTAATCCTAAAGGGCTGGTGTAGCAAGTGTTATGCTATTTTTCTAAATTGCATTGAAATGCCTAGTACCGGTCTGTACTAGGTTTGAAATTTACCTGGTACGAAAACCGTTACTGGTACTCTTTGGGTACGTTGTGGGTGCATACCCATAACACACCATACGTTTTTTTGGAAGTGCAAAAAAATAAAAAATACACACTCAAATTTAAAAAAGTGAACCCTAACCTTAATTTACCTACTCAACCCTCATAAAGACATCACTACAATGCTATTTATACACTACTTGCCTCCATTTCTATTCACACACTCAATTTTTCATCTTTTGCTAATTGGGAGCTTGAAAGTTGAAGGAGAGAGATGGAAGCTTGGAGGATGACGATAAGAGTTGGAAGGAGGATCAACTTAAAACAAGGAGGGAGTGATTTTAGGTATTTTTCATACATCCATTGTTCTTTTTTATTTTCATTTGTATTAACTGGTATGTGATCTTATGATCAATGATCATGATCTATCTTTATTTATTATTTATTTTACGTTTTCTTTGTAATATTATTTAATTTTTAAATTTAGTTTTGTATTTGAAGTGTAAAATTTTAGTGTTTGTTGTTTTTTAAGTTCTAATTTGTTAAACGTCCACCCTTTGTGTATGCTCTCCGCTCGCACCATTTATGGCGAATTTAATGATCAGAATCAGAGGATTACGTGTAGGGTTTAACCGTTTAATAAATTTTTTAATTAGTTATGCGTTTGCTTTTTTTTAAAGTTTTAATTTATTAAATTTCTACTCTCTATGTATGATCTCACCTCGCACCATTTATGGCAAACTTGGTGATCCGAATTAGAGAATGACATGTAGGGGTTAATAAATTAATTATATAATTTATATTTGCTATTTATAATGGTTTATTAAATTATTGTGCAATTTTTTTAAAAATATCTCTTGTTGTAGGTTAAAGCAAATAAAAAAATGTAGCCATGGCATCAAGTTCAGCTTTAGGGGGCCATGGGGAAGCAAGCTATGAGGGAGGCACACAAGGAAGTGTTGCAGGTCCCATGGATGTGAGACTAGATCCTTCCTATCCTTTATGGAGGCATGTAGACGTGTTGAAGATCATTGTTGGTGGTGGTGTTCATGTTTGGGTGTGCCCCCATTGTAACATGACATTTAAGTCCTCGTATACTCGAGTGAAGGCTCATTTAATTGGGGTAATGGGAACGGGCATTAGACCATGTAAGAAGGTGGAGAAGAATAAAATATCTATATACTTAAAAGAGCAAGAGGAGGCTACCTTGCAAGCTGTAAGAGCTCGCTCTAGAACTGTTTCTTTGCAATTAAGGGGTATAAGAAAACCACCAACACCACCATCATACCATCCTTTCATTGATAGTCAGATTGAAACTTTGCCAATTGAAACAACTTTGGATGAAGAGACCACATCACGAAAGAGAACAAAAGGACCTCTTGAAAAAGCATTCAACTTAGAGAAGAGAGACATTGCAAATGAATTGGTAGCTCAGTGTATTTATGCATGCGAGCCGCCCTTCAATGTGTTGAGGTCACCATATTGGCAACAAATGGTGAGAGACATTAATGAAGCACCACAAGGGTATAAAGGCTCTAACCATGAGAAGGTTTGCACATCTCTCTTGGTGAAAGAAGCGGACCACATACAAACTTCTTTATAACTGATTAGAGATTCTTGGAAGGATTCATGAGTATCTATTATGGGAAGACTCCCAAAATAGACCTCTTATTAACATTGTTGCAGTAAGCCCTAAAGGGATAATGTTTTGAAGGCTGGGGAAATAAAAGATGCACAATTTATTGCAAATATTCTAATTGAGGTCCTCAAAACGTTGTCTAGTCATCATACACAATGCAAAAAATTGTAAGACAACATGGTTGATAGTAGAGGGCAGATATGAGCACATGTTTTGGACACCATGTGCAATACACTCCCTTAATTTGATGCTGCAAAAGATTGGTAAAATCCCATGGATTGAGGAAATATACATAGAGAAACAAAATTTAGATTTTTGTCACCAACCATTACATGTCTCAAGCCATTTTCAGAAGGTTCTCGAGGTTGGAGTTGTTGAAGGTAAGGGAACAATTCATTAGTTTTAAAATTTTAACCTTTTTATTTTAAATTTTAGTTTTAAATCAATTTGTACCATTATTGAATTCTTTTCATTCCTTTTTAATATTTTATAGGATGCTAAGACTAGATTTGCCTCTCAAACATTCGTCTTGAAACAATTTTTGAAGGTAAAACATGTTTTGAGCAGTATGGTGATTGACAATGTTTGGACCGTTTGAAGACAATCAAATACATAAAGATCCCATAAGATAAAGGCATTGATCCTTGATGATGATTGGTGGGCACAAGTTGAATATTTGCTGAGTTTCACAGAGCATGTTCTTTGTGTGACTAGATTTGTAGACAAAGATAGTGCTTGCATAAGAGAAATTTATGATGAAATTAACTCCATGCTTGAGAAAATAAAAAAAATCATATAAGCCAAAGAGAAAGACCCCGAAGAAAATTTCTATAATGAAGTTAAGAGTGTGGTCATGAAGAGGTGGAACAAAATAACCACCCCATTACATCTCTTTGCCTATGCCTTAAATCTCAAATGTTATAACAATGAAATAGTTGGGCTACCTAGTAGGCAACCACCATATGATGACCAAGAGGTTGCAAATGGTACTAGGGCAACATTCAAGAGGTTTTTTGATCCATCTATATTTAGTGCAGTCTGTAATGGGTTAGGAATGTTTGTATCTTTAGAAGGTAGCATGGGAGAGGTAGATGCTCTTTGTGACAAGTACAACATGTTTTGAATCAAGTGGTGGTATGTACATGGCCATGATGCCAAACACCTACGACATGTTGCCATTAAACTGCTCTCACAAGTATGAAGTTTGTTATTTGATATTCTGATTGCCAATAAAAAATTAAAATTTAAGATGATAACACTCATTTTTGTATATTAATATTATTTTTTTTTTGGTGACAAGTGGCTAATAATTCTTTAGCAGAGTGAAACTAGAGTACTTATGGCTTCATCCATTCAACCAAATAGACCATGTTGGCATCCCAGAAGGCTGAGGATTTGGTGTAGACACCCCCAAATTACCGCTATGCATCGTAATCGTTCAAAATATCATTATATCCCTTGTCATTCTATAGAATTAATTTAATCAATTCTATTACATTTCTTATCACCCCCTTGGCTAATTTTATTAACTAATTTAATATCAAAATTCAATAAATAAATCCACATGTCCACTTTTACATTTAAATAAATTAAATAATCATCAAATCCTATCCACCTTTCAAATCCAAGTTAACTGAAGACTTGACTAGCACTAAAAATCATTGTTTTAATCAAACAAAGGTGTTTAAATTAACTCAAATCAGCATTTGAGTTAACTAGAGCTATCTTCCAAAGTCATGACAAATCAAATTCAATCCAACTTCTTCCACCTTCCAACTATTCACGACACATTTTAGGTGAATAAAAAGCAGAAATAGAATTTTAAATCAAAAACATGTGCAACCCCTTGCCAACTCAGCCTTGACTCATCCATGTTGTCTCAGAACAACAGTCAAACTCTCCAATCAAATCTGGAAACTCAACTAAACAAACCAAGTCATGTTTAGATATCTCCAATCAAACTCAATCAGAACTTAGCTTGAAGATTCACTTTGTTCAGCTATAAATCAATGAGCCTCCCTTCAAAAATCATCCACCAAAGTTTAAGAGAATTCATGTTACTGTTTTGCATATTCGTTTGGTGAAACAAAGCATTCCTCATACCGTTATGTTTCTCAAATCACGCAAAATCCATCAATTAAACATGCTAGTGGCTTAACTTGCTTCATTCGGAATACTTGGAGCATCCATAATCCATAAAGGCTTACAAATCCAACAATGGGTATCACAAAACCCTGCCCTTTCAGCAGATCTGCTCCGAGGTGGCTTGGGATTCTTACAACAGAAGGTTTGCACTCTTTATTGTATTTATTTTCCATCTTGTTTGTGATTTTCCATAGTCTACGTCTGGTATATGTACATTCCAACTTGCGCCTCCTAACGCACAAGACGAAAGAGTATACTAGAGGTCCTAACAAGTTTTGGGACACTCTTCCTGCAACCACTGCCTTTGAAGCTTCTGCTGCTTTTTTGTCCAATGTTTCACTACTTGGCATTGATGATGAGCATATAGGGAGCTCTTCACAAGGGTTGGACAGTGGAGCTAGTGCAAGTGGGAGTGGAGCTGCAAGTGCCATTCATGGAGATAATTTTGAGGATCATCTAGATGATATGTTCTATGAAAGTGAAACAAGTTGAATGTATTATGTTTTGAACTTTCATGAATTAATGCAAAGTATTTGAAATCCTGTTTTCCATGAATGATGAAATTATGAATCCATATGATTTTATGAGTATTAAATTTTAATAAGTATACATTTTTTTTTAATTATATATATATATTTTATTTTTTAATTTTAAAAAATATATTATACGAACGTACCTGCAGTGTATTGTACCCGGGGGTTTATTTTTTTTTTCCGTTTCAGCGTACCGAATCCGTACCCATACCCTGGCAGTCTAGCTATTTGCGTATGTGTGCAATGTTGCTATTAAAGTTGCTCACTGCCCTTTTTCTGGATTGCGCTTATCATCTCTTCAATTACTTGGCCCAAACTCAATTTCAGTATCATTGTGCAACTTGATGAACCTCATTGTAGTTTGCATTTTTTCTCTATACACCTGCAATACACTACCACAATCATGGCCATCCCCAACTCCTTCCAAGTCCATGACTTCAAATTTTTCTAGGAACATGTAAAATTGCACATTTTCTCCAACTGAATGACAAAGAAAGAGGATTCAAGCAATAACTGGAAACAGTCCCTCCTTAATCCCTCCTTAATCCATGATTGTCTTCATATGTTCCCAAATTCCTTTTCATTCTGTATTTGATACTCATAGCTGATTCAGGCCTCTGATAGAAATTTTCATAGATGTCTGAGTGTTTTTAACGTCAGAAACATTACAGGTGACACATCACATTAATGATAATCTGAATTGATTATCTCGATACAACAGGGGTTTTAGCATTAAGCTTATTTAGCTGTCACTTTTCATCCTCACCACCTTCCCTTATTATATCAATATGTGTGTCTGTGACGTAGCAGACAATGTGAATGCCTAAGTGATGGGTCTAGCCGAGCAAGACATGGCCCGTGTTGTGTCCAGAATAGTGCTGAGTTGTCCTGAGCATTGGACAAAGGCGTTATCACATGCATTGGTGGAGTCTCATCCCAACAATCCTGCTGCAACTGCAATCTATAGGTGCATCCATCTTTACCTCTTCCTTGTGGCTTCACCTGAAGCTCTAGGTTCATCCTCTAGTCTAGCATTATGACACGAACATTTTTGGGCTGATAAGACACTATGTCTTCCTTAAAATGAGATCATGAGTGCTCGATGTACCCCAAGGTACTAGCAGCATTACTGGAGCTCATGCTCTTCTTATGTGAATTCTCTAAATCTGATAAAAGGGAAAGGGTCCTCCTGCCCCTTTTCCTTTCCAGCTTCTTTCTTTATGTGTTTTTTCTGATCATGGAATTCCTCGTGTCAGTCTTTATCCACATCGTTTGAAGCTTCCCAAAGCTAATGGACCTTTTGTGAATGGATTGTGTTTTCCTACAGGGCCGCCAATGCTGAGGCTGGGAATGAATAAAAATGTGTTCTGTGCGAATGTAAATGTCTGTGAGAGATCTGTGGTTTCTTTCAGTGTACTCCCTTCTGCTTGTGATTGAGCATGACTAGCTAGCTTGGACTTCCAAAATTTCTCTGCACACGGGGAACACCGAAGTCCTATTTTTTGCCCCCTCTTCTTTTGTGATGTGTTTAGGAATCATGATGATTGTTACTGACCCTTGAGTTGATGAGGACACATGTCTTCACGGTTTTACCTCCTTCCACATATTATACGAGGCAGTTATTCTCGGCCTCATCTATGTCATTCCTGAATATCAATATTATCTTGATATTAACTGCTAGATGTACCACATTAATGTTTTCTGGGAAAACATGCTGGAAATCAATGATTGATAAACTTATCACTGATACCGAGCACTTTCTGTAGCAGTCCCCTTAACTTTCAGCCCTGAATTTTTCTCTTTTTGATAGATTCTATGATTAGTTTGGATTCCCCTTCCACGTTTAGATTCTATAGATTTCTTCTCCTTGCAATCTGAAGGGCTTTGCCTTCAGCAACTTATGATACTATTAATACCTGTGCATTTGTTCTTTTGTCTAGATGTCTTGAAGACGTGTGTTGCAACTATACAGCTGTACTAGAGGAGACATAAGAACACTGGCATAGTTATAATAATTTAGTAGCATCTTTGGCACATCTATAGGCATTAAATTATTGTGAGAGTTGAGATGAAGCCTATGAAGTGATACATGCCTGATCAACATATGGATCTAATGGGTTGAGTTGGGTCTGTTATCTTATTTGTATGAATTCTTTAAGTATTGGTAAGATTAATTTTTGTCACTTTCCTAACGATGCCCAATTAAATGCAATGTTGTGTACCAGGGTGCTGCAGTTGCATATGTGACAGATCTTTTTTCTGTTCCGACTATATTTGTCAAAGCTATAACAGATGTTGTTGATGGAGAGAAACCAACTGCAGAAGAGTTCCTGGAGAATCTATCTACTGTAGCACAAGCATTGGAAGGAGCGGTCATTCAAGTTGTGGACTTTATAAATGGCAAGAGGCTATCAGATCTTTAAGCAATCTTCAAGATTTTTTTGGATTCATATAACAGTGTTATGCTTATTATTGACTTTGAACAATTTTATCTATAATTTTTCTTGTTTAGAAAGTGTAATTTACTATTGTTTGCATAATGGGCCAATATTCAGCAGTTTATCCAAGCTTTGCACTGGTAGTTTTCTCCTAAATTGGATGCCTACTAGAACAAAATAGTGCATATATGGCACTAGCCGTTTTGGCAATGCTGGATTTATTCTAGTCCATACGAGGATGGGTCATGCTACTTATGGGTTTACATTGTTACCATGCATGCTTTATGCAAATGCATCAAATTTTATTTGTATACAAATAGCGGAAGAATAAATTTGTAATGTCTGTCTATTTTAATATAATAAATCTTTCTACTAAATAAAAGAAGGGCCCCATTACATTTTATTTGGGATTCTATTTAGTATTAGGCCTGTAAATTTTTTCTTCTTCTTATGACGCTATATTTATATAAACCATGAACCTCAAATGGGTCTTCTGCAGCACTTAACATTTAATGTTCTTGGGATATATTTGTAGAAAAATGAGTAACAAGTTTGTTGGTACACCTTTTCTTTCATTTTGGTTTTTATCTTCTTGATGAGAAGTTTGCACTTTTCCTTTTTCGTTTGGCCTCATGAAAAATTAATGAATCTGCCATAGAGGTTGTTGCTTGCAAAATCCGAGCGGCATGTATATGGCTATAGTTCAAGTATAGGAATTTTTCTGATCAATCTTTCAGCAGAGCTCTAAACCCCTCAAAGGAGCATGTTGCTTTGCTTTATAATTGCCATAAGTATATTCTGTTAAGTAGGCTACATTATTCTTTCATAAACTTGTTTCAATGACATATACCAGTTTGAGACGTCTTGAGGGGCTTGACCCCATGTCATCATCACAGAGATTGTTTGACATTACTACTAGGCTATGGCCAGCTAAAGTCAATTGATGTATCATTACATTTTGTGTCAATCATGTGGTACACTCCACTGTTGATATAAACCATGAACCTCAAGTGGGTCACCTGTGGTTCTTAACATTCAATGTTCTTAAGATATTTTTAGAAAAATCAGTAACAAGTTTCTTGGTATACCTTATTTTCTTGTATTTTGGTTTTGAACTTCTTGATGAGAAGTTTGTACTTTTCCTTTTGTGTTTGGCCTCCAGAAAAGTTAATAGATCTAACTTAGAGGTTGTTGCTAGCAAAATCCAAGAGGCAGTATATTACTATGGTTAGAGCATAGGAATTTTTCTGATCAATCTTTCAGCAGAGATCTAAACCCCTTAAAGGAACATGTTGCTTTGCTTTATAATTGCCATAAATACATTCTTTCAAAAATTTGTTTCTACAACAGATATACCACTTCGAGATATCTTTTGAGGGGGTTGATCCCATGTCATCATCGCAGTGATTGTTTCACCGTACTACTAGGCCATGACCAGCTAAAGTCAACTGATGTATTATTACATTTTGTATCAATCATATATTACACTCTTGTTGTAAAAACTTGGATCACATCAGTCTTATCCCAAAGTTGAAACTCTAGCGAATTTGTGATGACTTCTTATAAATCAATGGCTGAAAATGTTTGTGCAATGAATGCTCCTTTGGAAGGCAGTTCAACGAATGGGAAGCTCAATTTTATAATGCAACTTACAAAAGTGTAACCAAGGAAAATGAGTTTAACTCTCAAGGTTCTTCTTAGTCACGCATCAAGTTTCACAATCCAACTCTGTGAAAAGAGTGGAGTATAATGAATATTGATTAACACTTCGTAATTGCAAATATTTAATAAAACATCAAGCCCAACATAAACATGGTGTGTAATACTTATATAGTGTTCCTCTTTGATTAGGCTCTTTGAGTCCCCTCGCCTTGCGGGCACTGGCTAGTTTGCAAAGAAACAATGTCCAAAACATATGTTACATCTTTTTAGTTAAGAATCTCTCTCATAAATTTTGTATTGCGAGTTTACATTTTTTGAAGTAAAATGATTTAACTCTAAAGGTTCTTGTTCCTACTCACTCATCAAATTCCACAATCCAATGATGTTAACAGAGGAATATAAACATTAATCAACTCTTACCTCACTAAAAATGAAATATCAAATCTAATGTAAACATTGTTTGTAATACTTATATATGTGTTCCTAGATTAGGCTCCTAGATTAGGCTCTCTCAGTCCCTTCACCTTGTGGGAATTCAAGCTAGCTTGCAAAAAACGACGCCCAAAACATGGAGTACATCATCTTGGTTCTAATGGTGGATTCTGCTTTGAAAAAGGAATTGTATGAACATGAGAACTTTGTCATGCTTCTGTATGTATCATGTATTGCTAAGAAACTATCTCCATGTATCTTGTACTCGTGAGAAATTGGACATGTAGCACCACAATTTCAAAACTCCATTGAATTGTAAAACACCTCTGTAAAGTCCTTTAGCCTCTCTTTATTTAGGGGTAGAACCATCCAATAGAACCCTAGAGGATTTGTTGTGAAGTCATATATGAGATCATTGTTCTACCTCTAGTTGAGCATCCCCCGCTCAAAATCAAACCTAATTGATATTTCCACAAGTCGTGCAAAAGACCTTGTTATGTACGTAACGTACAATGGAAGGTGGGGAGGGGTGGTAGTGGAGTGTAATAATGTTAGATGCCAAAAAAAGTGGCCTTCCTTACATTTGACATCCATTTGACTGTCATATGACAATTTTCTTCTTGCTTGGAAGTTTGTGATACCTTGGGCATTAGGTGGATTTTGGAGCCTTTTTTTTCTTTTCTCAAAAGAATCTTTTGAGCCCGTCGTGTCACAAGGAAAAGGGAAATTTGTGAATCAATATGGGACCCTTCAATAGATGAAAGTGTGACAAATGTGAGATAAGCACCTCAAAATTGATATAAATACGTGTTTTTGAGATAGATAAATTTAAAATATTTGTACTAGAGCCTAACCCATACAAAACACATAGGTTGTGGAAGCTCAATTGGGGGATTGGAGAGTGGAATATTTGAGGAGTTTTTTCGGAAAAATCTCGGAAGCTTGGTTAGTTGCCCCTGGTTTAAAGTATTTTATCCTTCTTGTTGTTAAGAATAAAAGTTTGATAATTATAATGCCGAGTTGCTTGGCTGGATCGGTTGGGTTATGTTGGTTCTAGTATTTTTTGGATTGATTTTGTGGACACTTTTTTGGCAAGTGTTGCCACTGTCTCTTTTGGTGGTCAGTATTTATGGGATTTAATGGCAGTTTTCTTGTGTCTCTCTGCTCGAGTGAGGGTCCTTTCCCTCGTAAAGTTATCTTTAAAAAACACACAAAATACATGTATAAAATAAATAGATAATAATCATTTAAAAATATGCAAATTCAAAGTATGCGCAAATTGTAGAATAAATAGATAATAACCATTTAAAAATTGCAAATCTAAAGTATGTGTAAGTTCTAGTTTGAGATTTTTCAAGTTTATATTTAAAAAAAAACAGCCACCCATCTATTTTTTTGTGCATGCTCTAGTTTGATGTTTATTTTACGATCTATGCCAAGAGGGACTCTACAATGGCAGCAAGGGGTGAGATTTAATGGTGTGACCATATAAGTTTTATTCGTTACATTAAATTTGACATCCATTTGAGTGTCACTAAAAGGAATTTTAAACTTTGAAAAGTCAATAAAAAATAGTAATATTTCGACTGTATGGTAGAGTTTGGCGGGCTTTATTTTCAAGGATTTTTTTGACACCAACAAGTGATAAATATGAAGAGAATGTAATACAATTATTAATCAATGTTATATTGATAAAGTCTAAGATAATAACCTAGAGATTGATATCTATTGACATTTTTCAAATAGACATATTTATTTAATTCACCAATATATTTTAGTGTGACAAGAGGCATAACTATATTGATAGATAAGGGGGTGGGGCATGGGAGAAGTGAACATAATTATGTGAGATGTCAATAAAAATGACCAATCTTAAATTTGACGTCCATTTGACTTTCATAATGTAGTTTTGACTTTAAATTTGATACTTACTTGATTGCTATACATAATGTTTTCTTCTTGTTTGGAAAACGTGATCACAAAATCATTATAGGTTGGGTATTGTACATGCCAAAAAGTGTCAATGCCTTTCGTGTACACTCACTCCTTGTGAGTCAAGGCCAAGGTAATTGATGTAGTGGATGATAGAATGTCAGTGGGAGAATGGTGTGGATCGTATGACAAACAATGCAGGAGATTGTAAACAACACAAGAGGCGACTTCTCTAGCTGTGCACTCGAGAGAGCAAGAGCTTCTCGTTAAGGGTAGTAAAGCTCCTACAAACTTGTTCATGATGCATGTTGCAGTCAAGGATGATGGCAGTGCAGAGCTCTAGATCTTCATCTTGATATGTGATAGGGGGGATATTGGGTTGTGCAACTAAGATGAAATGATTGTTTGAAGATGGTTAGCCTTGATATGGTAAGGTCATATGGAAGGATGTGGTGGAGGGTGCAAAACAAGTTAAGAACACTCAAATTTCCAATAAGAGTAGCTTTTTGATGAGATGATGAATATGATTGTTGTCTTGCGGGGCTTCACCATCAAGAACAATGAGTTGAGGGATGATGTGTGCTGGATGGTGAAGAATGGAATACCTCTTGTCCAAGTTAAGACAAGATATTGTCCTGTATCTTTTGTTGTCCAAATGGAGTAGGAAAGTGAGAGACATGTCCAACTCTTTCTGGGGATATCTGGCTATCCAAAGACATTCACACTGAAGAAGAGACAATCACTACGTGGTGCTTGCTATGATTCAGAGAAAAACATAGTAACAACCTATGTCGAATGTTGTTGTGGGAAAATCTCAAGTTAGAATTGGAGCCATAGTGATGTGTGGTGGTGATGTTTTATAAAAGTATACTTTGTTGTCCTGCAGATCAACAAGCATCGATGTTTTGTTTTATTATTTTCTTGCACCTGAAATAGTGGAACTATGAATCACGGTTGTTGCAAAATTGTTGTTGTTGATTTCTACGGTTGTTTGGGTCTAAAATCTGTGTATTTTGTCGTGTATAACTCAAGTTTTGGGCATGTTGTCTGTGTTTGGTTTAGTTGATTTTTGTATCAGTTATTTAGGAAGACAAAACGAGATACAAGCAAATCTAACTAATTGTTAAAAATAGAAGTTCTAGACATTAAATATTCAATTGCATGCAATGAGAATCAACAATTATTACTTCTTCTCTCACTACTCTAGTTGATATGATGGCATGCACATGAAGATTTGTTGCAAGTTGAGGTGTTTGAATTATTTGAGGATGTCTAATAAGCATTTCTTGAGGTCAGACAACCAGATTAGTACAAGGTGATGTTGGGCCCATGATTTATCATATTATTTATTCCTTAAATCCTGAAGGACTTGGTATTCTTTATTCATGATTCACCTTTTTTTGGAGGCACACGTGTGAGAATTAGACAAAAGGAGTGTGCAGGGTATAAACAAGGGAGTGCAAGAGAAGTAACTATGAAAGGAAAAGGGAAAGGAAACATGCATGTCAAAAGAACATTGGAGGTGTGCATGAGAAGTCATAAATAGGTGTAGTACAAGATAAGATCAAGGAAAGGACATGCAGAGTAGCAGAAGATAAGGATAAACATGAGTCCAAAAGTGGATTTGAACTTCATTTCTCGACATCTGGATGAAGTTGATTGAGGGATTGGATAAGGCCAAGAATAAGCATAGTATTATATGAAGGATCAACATGTAGTGTGGGTTTAGGGAGGTGAAATGATAATTTTGGCTACTAACAGAATGTATTAGATAACTGGAGTTGTAAACTCAAAGGCTATTATTAGCCCTTGTAAGACTAGTGAAGGAAAAGTTCCCACTAGTATAAATACCTATGAAGAGGTCTAGTATAGGGGAGATATGTGTAGGTGTCTATGTGTATGTATGCATTTATGTGCATATAGAGCTAGAAGATTAAGGTATGAATGACTTGTATTTGGAATTTGGGCTACTAGATGGCCAGAACTTGTAACTGCACAACATTTTTTATATGACCATTATGTTTGGTCTATGCATGGTTGTGTTATGTTGTTAATATATTAGAAATAAAAGTCTAATTGATAAAATTAAAACTCATTCAATTCACTTCACTCTTGATAAATTATGGTGGGACGTGGAAATTCCTCACACTTCGGGTAAAAGTGCCTTAGTTTGTCAAACTGTGATATGCTAACATGAAAAATAGGAAACTTGTGTGTAACCAATATAGGAATGAGACACGTGTAAGAGAAGAAGACTACTAGACTCCAACAACGTCCATTTGGTTAAATGAAAAATAAAAAAAATGTTGTTGCAAAAAATTCGTGTGACAAAAAGGTCCTACACAAAAGTGTTATGAGGTTTTATATTTAGGGTCTTTGATAGCATTTTGTGATCTACCAAAAGGTTTAGTATTTTATAAAAATTGATTTTAGATGTGTGAATGAAAGACCACAAAACATGTTAGTAAAAACCTACAACAAAAAGAAGTATTACTATATAATTATGATTTTTAAAAAGTTATAAATAACACAAATGACAATCACAAAGGATGATTAATGTATCTACAAATACAATCAATGCCATGTGGGTTGAAAGTTGGCTCAAAAAATTGACTGCATGGGCGGTTTGCATCAGGAATGGTCATATGTGATTGATTTTCAAAGTTATGATAACCGGTAATTAGGAGCTTGTGGGATAGCTCGTGGGGAGGGGTTATAAGGGCATCTCATAGTTGAGAGCTCACGGTTGAAGAGATCATAGGAGAGCTCACAGAGAGGTAGTTGTGAGGAAAGATCATGTGGGAAATATCATTCAAGATCTCAAGAGGAAAAGTTGGTTGAGGAGCTTGTTAAAGAGTTTGCAAAGAAATTTGTTATAGGGCATCATTAAATAGCTCATGAAAAGATCATATATGAGGTTGTAAAAAAATCATATATATCTCATAAAGATCGTATAGAAATATTAGTGAGGATTTCGTGAGGAATTTGTAGAAAGGTTAGTGAAGATTTCATGGAAGAGATCATAGAAGAGCTAATTGATGGACTTGCTCACGATATTGTTGGTGAATTCATTATATGACCTTGTGGAGATCTTTGTGAAGATGAGCTCATGAAGGATCTCGCAAAGATCTTGTGGAGATGAAAGAGGAAGGTGACATTTTTGGTGAAGAACTAATGTAATGGACTTTATAGAAGAGATCATGAGAATAGCTCATGGAAAAGTTCATGAAAGTGCTTGTGAAGTGAGGAGCTTGTGAGATGAGCTAGTTGAAGAGTTAGTTGAAGATCTCATTTAGGAGAGCTCTGGTGGAGCTTATGTGGAAGATGATGAGGAAACCTTACAATGAATGAGTTATTGATTTTTGAGACTGAGACAAAATTAAAATATTTTCTAAAGATAAAACTTGGGGACTATATTAATGAACAACTCAAGAAATGTGAATTTCCAAAAAAAAAAAGATGTCACAGAGGACCTTAAAGCACACCTTTTTCCCATGTAAACAAAAATACTTATTTTTAAGATACAAGGTAAATTGCTTTTTATCCCCTTAGTTTGATTGAAGATATGCGTGAAAACAAAGATGACTACAAAAATAAGAGACTTGAACTAGCGGGTGAGCTATTGGGCCATGAACTACAAGACTTATGATGAGCTAGAGTTGATGGTTGTATCACTCCCATCTAAGCAAGGTAACCGAGATGTTCAAATATCACTTTATGCAGATGAAAACAATGAATTAATGCAACTTCGAAGGAAAGGCAATGGACTTCAAAAAATAATAGATTGTTGGAAAGAAAATCAAATATGGAAGACTTAGAGAAACATATTTCTCACACCAATCTAGTTCAATGGTATCTGTTCGTTTCCCAAAAAAAAACATAGAAAGATTAATGATCCTTTCAACTAAAGAAATTCTGAACAGGGCAAAGTGTTAATTAGCATTGTAAAACTTTAGATGATCGCAGGTTAATCAACCCAAATACAAGGTCCAATGTAATCAACTTACCATCTTTACAAAGCTGATCTAGGAGAGAACGTTAATTTTTCATTCCACATCAACGTTTGCATTAGAATTGAATTAAAAATCATCCTGAAAAAGATAAGTCATATTAAACCTAAATTAAAAATTATGACTCCCAAAACAATAAAACCCGTGAAATAAAATAGCTACAAACTACATGAATGTTTACAATTGATTTTAAGGTTTTGGCCTACTCTGGATTCAACAAGATAAGTTAGGAGGAGTGCAGACTAACCAATAAAAAGTTAGCTATGAGAAATGGCACATGGTGGCTACAGGAACCATTGTAAGACACCTTTGATCCACCCAAAACTTGTAAACACAAACAACAAGCAAAGTAAAAGATCGTAGTTATTCTGATTCTAAGGATCACCCTAAGGGTGCAAGGGAAAATTATACGTAGTGTACAATTTATATTAACATGATATAGGTTAATACCAAAATGATTAACACAAATTTAATTTTTTATATATTTTTAATAGAAACAAAATTGCAACACAGTCACGCCTATCAATTCCTTGCAACTAGATTTTATTTTTTTATAGAGAGAAATCGCAACACTGGTGCACTTGTGATTATCCAACAACCAATTTTTTTGGCAAATTTACAAGGAAAAATGTCATATATGTGACAAACAAATGTTATAATAAAATAAAAATGAACCAAAAGGAATACAAATCGTAATGAAAAATAAAGTTAGATTCATAAATGAAAGAAATTAACTGAAAACTAAAATATGTCCCACCGTGTTCGCCAAAATATATGCTTAGATGAGTCATCATGTAGAATGTGTTAGATATATCTAATAAATCAACTCAAAATCAAGTTACTATCAAAATAGGTATGTAATGTTTCCATTGATTAAGTTTGGGACTTGATGAGGTTCTTGTAATGAATAAAAAGTAATTAAAAATCTCCAAATATAAATATATATCTACAAATCACACACTAAAGAAAAATATTTTAAAAATGTGGTTAGGGGATTTGTCTCAATAAGATCCTTATCATTTTCAAGTTTTAAATAATGACATGTGAGATATGCAAATGAAAAATGAAAATAAATGACATAGTATACTTGTTTAGGCGCACGAAGGGACCAAGCCATAATGCAAGCTTTACTTTTGGATGATTATTGATTATGTGTTTGTTGATTTGAAGTTGTCGTAGTCAGATCTTAGCCATTAGTGAGATCCATCTTCAAATCTCCAATAACCTGCAACACCAAATGATGCAAGCAAAGAATTTAAATATTATATAATGGGCTCAACTACTTTGGATAGAAATCTAGGGAATTATCGACATAATAATGTTATCCTCATAAAATTCTATATATGATTAAGCTTTGGGGTAGGGGGCTATTATATGAGTTATTGGGATGAGATTAGTGAGGGAAGATAATCAACCCATTTTAGGGATGATGAGGAATAAGGCGATGGGATAATGGTGAATAGTGATGAATAGTGATGGAATAGTGCAGGCACTTTAAAAGTGGGGGATAGTGGATAATTGACCCTATTATTTTATTCAGTAATGGGAGACATGGAATAGATTGAAAGTTTTGATCATAGTATACTTGATGATGGGAGACACAGAGGATAGTGGAGGATTATCCATATTATCTTATTTGGAGGTGGGAGGCATTGAGGATAAATTATTTTATCTTATTTTGTGGTGGGAAACATGGAGGATAGTGGAGGATTATCTATATTATTTTATTTGGTGGTGGGAGATATGTAGGGTAGTGGAGGATTGTTGTGGCAGGTGATGTGGATGGGGTGATGAGTAGGATTTTTTTAGGTGTTAACATTGATTAACTAGTTACTTAACATCAATTAACTAGAAGCTAATTATCTATGGAATTTTGTGGGTTGAAGAATTTAATCGATTAATGTGGTTTTATATTGTTTTTTGTATTTTTGAATTAAGAGACCTTATGAGAAAGGTGTGTTTTATAGTGTCTACACATATATTTGTAGGAATGGAGCTCAATATCAACCATTGATCACACACACATGCGCGCACATGTGTGTGTGTGAATGTATGTATGTATGTATGTATGTACATATGTACATATATGCATATATACATATATGCATGCGCACGTGTACGCACACACAGACACATAAACCTCAATGCCTTCTTTGTCATCGATATAGTCTCAAATTTTGTGGTTTCTTACAGTGACAACCACACTTATATGTTTCTAGACGACCCTAAGAAAATTGCCTCCACATAAACTATCGCTATTTTCATTTAACAATATAGTCTAGTTAATTTTCATTGATATTCTACCAATAATGGATATGCATTGCAAATATTTTACGATATGAATCATCTTCGATGTTTCATAAATTTTACCATTTTAGAAATTTGTTTCTCTTTAGGGAAATATGGATTAGGTCTAAAATTTAATTTTGTTCCCATATTCAAGATTTGGTGACCAAGAAAAATTAGTCCACTTTTTTTACGTATAGAAAAAACTTGGGAAATCAATTTTCAAACTGTTCCTCTATTCTATAGCTTTCTGAATTTAAAATATTAATAATATCTTTTAAATGTAGAACTTGTGCTGAGAAAATAATAAGAAAAATTATAATATTTTTTTTATGGTAAGATCTCTTTTCTTCTATTCTTTCCAGGCTTTAAATAACATAAGATTAAATTATTTCTAGCTTCGATTTTCTAAGATCATTTTTGTAAGGCATTCTCATGAAGTGTGTGTTTTTAATGGCTCTCAACTTGGACTGATTTTTCAAAGATTAGTGACCAATTTTAGTAACTTGCAGGAATTAGTAATTTCTTGATGTTAAAAATACAACATAATTAATGAGAAAATTTATTTTGCATACAATCTTGGTTTCAATATACTTTGCTAGTTTCTTATTGTATCTTCTAACATCACATCAAAAAACATGTCCATATGTGATAGAAAATAATTAATAAATATTATTGGTAAATAATGTAGAAAGAGGCATTGACATTGATTCATCTCATTAGTTCTAATTTTAAATAAATTTGTCTCTATAATCATTGTATAGTTAAAATTTACTTCTCTTACTATAGTATCAAGTGTAAGTTATTACCACTAGGTGTATAAATTCAACTAAAACCTGTATCACTTTCCTAAAATATGGAATTATAACAAAAATATGACTATTAAAAATACATAATTAATTAATGTAACACCAAGTTACATCAATCAAATTCTAAATCTGTTGTTACAATTTTTATTAAGATGTCACTACATTTATATTTTGGTTGTTATATTTTTCTTCCATGTAGATGATGTTTTTTTCTCCCTCTATTAAATACTTTTTCAACCTATATCCAATTTTGGAATATCTTCAAAAGTATTTGATGATGATATAAATTTTTACGATGAAGATCTCACCTTCTACCAAAAACCTAATCAATATCCCCCTTTGTTCCCCATGGCCACCATGTTAATTCACATTATGCTTACCTTGTATCATGTTAAGGTTCTTTCCTTTTGGGATTGGTGGCATATTTAAGGACAAAACCTCCCTATCATTTCATACAAACAAGTGGTTAGAGCATGAATTTTTCTTCTTCTTGATCCTATGTATTTTGATGAAACATAAGATATAGAATAAAAGTGGGGAAGGTGTCAAAAGTGATGGTTAAACCCCATGTGTGATTATTATTAGACTAATAAAGGCCATAAAATCATCTCATGTTGACATATTGGATGTGAGCAATGAGCAACTTCCCGAGGAATGTAGATTTATGAAATTAATTGAAAGGAACTTTTGATCAACTAATGTATTTGAAAAACTCCATAATGGGGGTTTAGGAATAGAATGTAGTGAAATCCAAACCTTATCAATTTCTATTGTTGAAAAACTTGATGATGGGGGCTTAAGAATAGGGCGATGAGTTCCAATTAAAATTTTGAATGAATAATTTTGTCCTTTGTTGTAGTTGTGATCACTTTTGAAGATGAATATGTAAGATGTGTGTATCCATATTCATATTCAAAATCAAATGCATGTGGCTTTAAAAATATGAAAATATATTTTTTGGAATTATATACACCAAATAGTTTTTAAGTATATAAGTTGTAGAAAAGATATTTAATAATTTTTTATGATTAATAATAAGAGTTTCAAAGAGATAGTGAGAGAAAAGATGTCATTTTGATAAGAAATGGTCTAAAAGGAATGGGATGTCATTCTAACTTACTTCGAACATTACATTTAATTTAGCATATAATTATAAGTTTTTTTAAAGAGCCAATGGAATATCCAATTAATTTACACCTACTTGTAATTTTATCCAAAGATTAGCAAATAGAAATATGCCCCTCGTGTAGGATTCAACAAGATATTATAGAAATATATTAGGGTCCATTCTTAAAATTATCCCTTTTCTCATGTAGTGTTAGGGCCTTCTTTATTAGTGGGAGCATGACTCTCTTTTGCTTCACAAAATTCAACATTTGAGTAGTTGCATCACATTTTAAATAGTCATGGCACAAAGTCGCATAATGACAAGATGAGATTTCATGTGTCACTAGTGAACTAGTTGTCCTAGTCAATTTCATATTCAAAGCCCTCATAACTACTCCAATCTATGATACTAATGTGGGTGTGGTATATGTTAATCACACAACTTATAGGAATCTTATAGATATCATCTATATGCTTCGATATCATGTTCGTTGGCCAAAGCTTTTGAGGCATCAAGGGGGATTATGACTCATTTTGTGTCATTTTCAATGTTCATTATCTTGTGGTTGAGTTGCACATCTAAGCCGACATCGAGTTAAAACATTTTACCCAATAATGAGGGGTAATTTTAAGTCCTTGCTATCACCATCACCTCAAAATCTACTAAAACATTGACCCCCATGATGTTAATCTTTACATTATGCAAAAATGCTAAGGGTTGTTTTAGGTCTTGTTAGCCATGAAGAGGACATGTGGGGATTACTTCAAGGGAACTCCCCATTTCCATCAAATCATATCTACTCAACATATTAATATATGAGTCAACATCAATTATCACATCCTGAAGCTCGTACCCTTTCATAAATGCATCTTTAAATAATTTGATATTATATTTACTAGTATTCATTTTAAGAAGTTGATGTAGTTATGATGTTCCAAAATGTGGAATTATCTCAATGATGATGTATGACCAAATGTTGAGCCTTTAAAAATTACCCTCAAGACAAAAATACTTAAAAAACATATGTTATATTGAGATCATCCATGGCCTCTATGGGGTCATGTACCTACTCGATGATCAATTTGACCTTACTATCATGAGAAAATTGCACGACCTATTAATATGCTTTCTTTTGTTGGTTAGGATCTAAACCCTTCATGTATGGTTCTTGGAGTTATATTGTAGCTAAGACAGATTTGGTTGCATAAACTGGGGGTCCTATGTGAGTTCCACATCTAGTTAAACTAGTGTTATCTTATTGGTACTATCCTCCTTTTGAATCCATATCACACTTGTGTTTTTTGTGCTCGTATTTTTCCATGAGCTCTAAGAAATCCTCACTAATGTGCTCATCATCGCTATGGATACACCTATGAGACTTTGAAAATATTTAGTTAATATGTCTCGCCTCATCGTAACTATAGTATATCATTGATCCTTACACAAGAAATGTCTTATGCCTTTGTATGATGTAATGCCCCATCTGGGACACCAAAAAAAAACGCACCAAACAGGGTAGAAATTTTAGGGTAATTTTTTTTTTTTTTATGGTGTTTAGTTAAATACTAATACATCTTTGGTAACTTATCCTGGTAACTACTAGTTCTATACCATTTAATTTATTTCAATCTAACTTGTTTGTTAACCCTTATTCGACATTAATTATTTAATTATATTTTAATTCTACTAGTGCCCCCACAAGAAAGAATAAACAATAATAAATAAATCCACACCCCCCCCATTAATATTCATCTACCATCTTCATCAATATTCCCATAGCTAAAAGTGTGCAAAATTACATGTGGATCCTAGGATCTACCTAATCTAAACCCTAGATCTCAAATGCCCTAAAATTTACCCTAGATATCTATATTCCCCTTTTTATTTATCTCATTCTCTCATTTTACTTTCTTTCATACCTATTCTTTTTGTTATAGTTTCCCTTGTATGAAATAGGTATACATTTATACTCATTTGTTTTGTTTCATTTTATTATCCATGTGTTTATGTTCATGCTTTTGTTTATTTGGTTATTAATTTTTCTTTGTTTTTATGTTTGGGGGCGGGCTGCTGGAGGAAGGGCCGAGGAGAGGGCAGCGTGGAGGTCGGCAGGGGTAGGCCGGTTGTGGGGGGTAGTCGCGCGGCTGGGCGAGACGGCGCTGCGGGAGGCAGAGGGACCGGTGAGGGCGGGGCAGGCGACAGGGCCGAAGGGGAAGTGAGGTCGGCGCAGGAGGGGAGAGCAGAGGCGCGGTCGGAGGGGGTGGCCGCCGAGGGAGACAGGGTTTGGAGAGGGGGGCGGGACAGACCCGCGCCGGCGAGTCTGTCCAAAGGTGCAGCGGTGGGGGGGCCGAACCCCCCCACCATATTAGTTTTTTTTTTGTTTTTGTTTTTTTTATAAATGTTTGGTTTAAACAAAAATTTCTATAATAAGTTTTATACATTTTATTTATACATATAAATAAATCATTAGATATATATATATATTGCCATAAAACAAATGTCTGCAATAAAAACAACATGAATATAGTATTTTTAAAATACATATATACATATATTCCAAAAGGATTTCTTCCAGGTACAGGTATAAATATAACTCTTTTGTAAAAAAATAAATAAATCTATATATTAAAATATCACCACTAGATGATCCATTTTCTAAAACAAGAGAGATACAGTTTTTTTTTTTTTTTTTGTAAATATAATAAAAACAACAATATATTCCTTTGCACGAAATAAAAGAAGGATTTCTAAAACTATAGTAATCCAAAACTGGTTATGTACATTTTACAAATGACTTAGTTTCTTCCATGGTTTAACAAGAACAACCTTCTTTTCAGGTATCAATAAAGGAATAATTCATACTTTTAACATGAGAGATTTACAACATGAAATGTATACATATCTACAAGAAGGCAAAATTCCACATTTGTATATTTTCTTTTATTTCAAAAAGGAGACTACATACACTCACAAGCTATATTTCATTTATTGTTTTTTTTTTTTTTTACATAACTTTCAATACATCTCCATGCAACTATGCAATAACACAAAGGGAACAACTTAGCAACTAATTCCCAAAATTGGAGTATGGCCTTTAATTTACAAATAAAGGAAAACAATTTCATTACAATACTTTTTCTTATTTTCTTGTTCAAGTTCACATATACTACATTACATATCCACCCAAAAAGGGGTTTAATACAATATCTTTACAAGACAATGAAAGCTCACACAAACCATTCTTTTCAAGATACAAAGAAAGAGAGGTCCATAAAATGATGAAGGAAACAAGAGGACAATCCAAGTAGACAAGGATCTTCATGCATCTTCCAAAGGCTTTCCAACTCCAAAATCTTTTCAAGGCCAACACAATGAGAAAGGGCTTATTTAACCACCCAGCCTTTAGGCATCATCACATGCCTATCCCAAGGTTGGGATGCATGCTAGCCTCCCCCAAGCCCACAGGAAAGAGGATATCCAACCAACACTTGCACAAGGTGAAGGGTAAAACAAACAAGAAACAAACCCACAAACCTAAGACTCACAACCACAAGACTCCAACTTACAAGGAGGAGAACACATGTTCATCCTCCAAAAATGGGGAAGAGAGAAGAAAGTTCTCCAAAAATTAAGCATCAATATTATTTGCACAATGAACACAACTTCTTAACCTCCTTATTGCTCCTTATTCACAACAAAACCCTCCTTATTCCTCCCCCCTTTCTCCAAGTCCTCCTTGGAAGGATTTTCAAACCCCAAAGGGGTTTCCTTACCAAGAATGGGGAAGGATATTCAAGCCAAATGAATCAACTTCCCCACCTCAACCATTGAGGGGAAAAAATAAAAGACTCCTCAAGGCTTGGCCATCAAGTCTTGAGGATTGAGAGGGAAAATCCCCTCTCTCTTCCCCCACACTCCAAAACTCCATCATGCCATATGATGGAGGGAGTAAAAATATACAATCAACACTAAAAACTTCATTCCACAATAACAATTTTCATCAATCAATCTATCAACTAAAATAAAGCAATACAACAATAAAATCTAAGAGCCTACCTCAAGGAAAGCTTTCCAAAAAGCTTCATAACTTCAAGTTTTCCACTCTTAGCTCCAAGCAAATCCCAAGCTCCAAGTCACCCAAGCATCCAAGCAAGACAATCCCAAAAAAAAGTCCCTCTCTTTTCCCATGGATGGAAATTTGAAGAGGAGCAAGCAAGCATCCTCACTAATGAGGGGGTGACATGTGTCACCCCTCTCCCTCCTCACGGTCAAAGATGCCAAAACAAAAGAGAGAAGGGTAAAATTATCTTTTTGCCCTCTTCTCCCAAATTTCCTCAAATGTTAGCAAGACAAAACTAGTGGCACTTTTGATAAACACACAAATCCACATCCCTTACATGGATGTGACAAAACAAGGGTAGAAAGGGAGGGAAAACTCCCTCTAGCCTTGAAAACAAGCCCCCCTACCCATTAGGTAGGTTCCAAGGGCTCATTTTAGTGATAGGAGGACTCCCAAGCTACAAAGGGGTCCCCAAAAATGCCCAAAATACCCTAATTTCGGGTTTTGCATTTTGGCACAAGGGTAGAGGGTGTGGGGACCACCCAAGGGTCTCACATGTGACCCTAAACCCTTGTGATTAAGAGACTAATTAACAAAAATCAACAATTTAAAAGAAAGTGGAATTATTAACTCCCTAAGCAAGTTTACAACTTTACTAACAACCCTAAACAAAAATTAATAATTCAAAGTAAAATACTTTACATACATTGGGGTCACTCATAGTGCCCAAAATTAATAATCATCTATCCTAGGGCTTCACATAGTGAACATGGCTAGGACTCAGCCCGTGGGTTGCTTGTGCAAGTTTTGAGTAACTGGCCTGAATCCCACGTTTTCCTGTAAACCTGTCACCTGCACACTCATTGCACACATTAACTACACCTGTCCAATACAATATAAATTAAATGACATAGTAAGATATCAATGCATGCTAAACTATCCTAACCTCCCACTGAAATCATGTTGCGACAACGTGCACAATTACATTCCAAAAGTTAGACAACATGAATTAAGTGACATATAATCCCACCATGCAACAACTATCCATCAATATAATTAGATTTCCAAGCACATCATATTCATTAGTTTCCATGTCATAACAAGAAAAATGCGACAATAAGAACTTATGCTAAATTGGCGCTATACGCCTGAATGTCACACATGTCTAATATAATCAAACATCTAAAAATAATGTCCAAGATATCACCAATCACTGTCAAAACCAATAAACAACCAGCTACTGAGCTATAAAAAGTGTGGGCACTACATCCCCCTCTACTAAAATTAGACTTCCTCCTGGAAGTCACTGAAAGAGGTAGGGATATCTAGCCCTCAAAGGTATCGCATCCTCCCAAGTAGCTTCTGTCTCGTCTTACCGGTCCCACTGTACTCTAACCTGGTCCAAGTCTCGACCCCGAAGGGCCAACCTTCGGTGCTCCAGTATGCGTACGGGCTCCAATCTCCACTATCCTCCGTCCTCTTCCTGTAATGCCGACCAATCCAAGACATGAGAGGCATTAGGTACATATCTACGTAGTACAGAAACATGAAAAACATCATGGGCCCGTGCAAGGCGTGGTGGCAAAGCTAGGCGATAGGCAACTGGACCGATGACCTCTAAAATATCAAAAGGCTCCACAAAACGAGGCGATAGCTTAGAACCCTTTCCATAACGGATAGGACTCTTATGAGGACGAACCCTCAAGAAGACTTTGTCACCCACTGAGAAGTGACGATCAGTCCTCTTGGTATCTGCATACGCCTTTTGGCGTGCTCTGGCCTACTCAAGACGCTGTCTAATCAACACAACCTGCTGCTCTAAATCCTGAAGATAGGCTGGTCCCAGAATGATCCTGTCATCTAGTCTATCCCAACTCAAAGGTGTCCTGCAAGGTCATCCATACAAAGCCTGATAAGGATCCATACCAATGGAACTATGATAACTGTTGTTGTAGGCAAACTCAACTAGATGCAAATAATCCTCCCATTTCCTCTGTTGATCCATGACATACATTCTCAACATGTCCTCTAACACCTGATTAACCTTCTCTGTCTGCCCATCTGTCTCTGGATGATAAGCTGAACTAAAATTGATCTGAGTACCCAAAGCGGCTTGAAAAGAAGTCCAGAATACTGAAGTGTAGATAGTATCCCTGTCATTGATGATGGTCTTCGGAATCCCATGCAATCTAACAATGTCCTCCATAAATACCTTAGCAATGGCCTGTGCATTATAGGTGACCTTGGTTGGCGAAAAGTGCGCAACCTTAGTCAGCTTATCCACGGCGACCATAATGGCGTCATGACGATAAGATGACATAGGAAGTCCGACTATGAAATCCATGGAAATCACATCCCATTTCCACTCGGGAATATCATGCGGTTGTAAAAGTCCTGCAGGATGGGAATGCTCTGCCTTGACCCTCTGGCACTCAAGGCAGCGTGCAACAAAATCCGCTATGTCCTGTCGAAGACCTGGCCAATAATATAACTCCCTCAGATCGGCATGCATTTTCTTCACTCCTGGATGTGCCACATATGGGGCTCGATGAGCCTCTGAGAGGATGAAGCTACGCAAATCACCTGACTTAGGCACGTAGATGCGGCTGTGGAAACGAAGCAAACCATCTGTCTCTAAAACACACCCAGAATATCTGCCCTCTAAAGCACCCTGAGACTCTAACATCTGTTTAGCTCCCTCATAAAATCTATCCTCTGGAAGGTGCTCAAGAATCCTGCCTCTCAAATCTGACTGAAGGGTCAAAGAAGCAAGCACATGCCATCGTCTACTAATAGCGTCTGCAACAACATTTTCCTTCCCTTTGATGTACTGAACCTTCATGTCATACTCACATAGGAACTCCATCCAACGCCGTTGACGAGCGTTGAGGTTCGGCTGTGAGAAGATATGTTGCAAGCTACGATGGTCTGTCCTCAAAATGAAAGGCCTACCCAAAAGGAAATGTCGCCAACGCACTAGAGCATGTACAATTGTTGCAAGCTCCAAGTCATGAGTAGGGTAATTAAGCTCGTAGTCCTTGAGCTTACGAGACTCAAAAGCAATAACCCGATGCTCCTGCATAAGAACTGCTCCCAAACCCTCTAGTGATGCATCTGTACAAACAACAAAATCCTCTGTCGGGTCTGGAACTGCTAAGATGGGCGCCGTGGTTAACCGCTCCTTAAGCAACTGAAAGGCTTGCTCACATTTTTCTGACCAATCGAACTTCTTCCCTTTCCTCTGAAGAGAAGTGATAGGGTGAGCAATCCTAGAAAAGTCCTGTACAAACTTGCGGTAATACCCTGCCAAACCCATGAAACTCCTCACCTCAGTAATTGATGTGGGTGCTGGCCAGTCCAAGATAGCCTGTATCTTAGAGGGATCTACAGAGATACCCTCGCCTGAAATGATATGACCCAAGTACTGAATCTCTGTTTGAAAGAAGCTGCACTTTTCCAAGTTCCCATACAACTTCTGCTCTCTCAAAACCTGAAGTACCTGCCTCAAATGCTCCTCGTGTTCCTCCTCAGAACGAGAATAAATCAATATGTCATCAAGGAACACTAAGACAAAGCGATCCAGAAATGTCCTGAATACACCATTCATGAGGCTCATGAAGACAGCTGGGGCATTGGTCAAGCCAAATGGAACCACTGTGAACTCATAATGCCCATATCGAGTGCGAAATGCTGTCTTATGGATGTCTGCATCTGAAATGCGTAACTGATGATACCCTGACTTGAGATCGATTTTGGAGAACACTCTCGCTCCCCGCATCTGATCAAACAAGTCATCAATCCTAGGGAGTGGATAACGGTTCTTTATTGTGACTTTGTTGAGCTACCTGAAGTCTACACAAAGCCTGAGAGAACCGTCCTTCTTCTTCACAAATATGACTGGCGCTCCCCAAGGGGATACACTAGGGTGAATGAGACCCTTATCCAACAACTCCTCTAACTGAATCTTGAGCTCATGAAGCTCTAGTGTCGTCATCCGATAAGGTGCCCTAGAAACTGGTGCTGATCCAGGTACTAAATCAATGGTGAAATCCACCTCTCTGCGGGGTGGTAACCCTGGAAGCTCGCCTGGAAAAACATCTGCATACTCCCTCAAAACCGCATGATCATTTAAAGGTGAATGCTCTGGAATGCTCTCAGATCGATCACTAATAGTGATAGCAAACAACTGACAACCCTTACGCATGCTCCGCTTGAGTTGCTTAGCCGATATCATGCGCAAGGAGATAGGTCTATGCATCCCTGATATAACAACTGCACTCCCAAGATCATCCTGACACTCAATGAGCTTATTTCTGCAATCCACCTTAGCTCGATGAGACTCGAGCCAATCCATACCCAAAACTACCTGATAGGAACCTAGAGGGTTAACTCGAAGGTCAAGAGTAGTGGAGAAGGCTCCTAAATCAAGTACGCAACTCTCCACATATGAGTCCACGGCGAGTTTGGCTCCAGAAGCCAACTCAACCTGCCAACTATCTGGTTGCCTAGCCACCACTAGCCCACACTGGTCCACTATAGAAGGTGATATAAAGGAATCTGAAGCACCTGAATCAAAAAGTACAGAGACAGAAATACCCCTGATAGTACTTGTTGTCTCAATGATCGTGGCCTAATGCTCGGCCTGGCGGTTGTCAACCGCTGCATAAACACGATGGGCGCGTCCAACGTCACCCACCGTCTGCTTGGATCTAGCAGCTCTCTGTGCATCCATGGTATTGGGTTTGTGCGGGCACATGCGCACATAGTGATCTGGAGATCCACAAATAAAACAACCTCCTGTACCCCTCTGAGATGGGGTCCCTCCTGTACTCTGGTGTACTGATCCTGCTGGTCCAACCCTAGCAGACTGCTGAGTGCAAGCTGGCTGTGTCTGCTGAGTGCCTTGCCTCCTATCTCTGGCTCCACTAAAACCACCTCTAGAAACACCCCTCTGAAAGCCCTGTGTAGGCCTAGCCCCCTGCTGTGGGTGGCCCTGCTACTGTGTCGGTCGCTGTGAGTGCGGTGGAGCCCTCGTGGCTGCTGGCGGAGGCCAAAATCCTCCTCTAGGGGGTGGTGCAGTACCTCGTGACCTCTGACTCTGAAAGGCCTGAATCCTCTCTTGAAACTTGCTCTTGTTCCTATCACGGTGCTCCTGTGCCTTGGTCCTGTTCTCCTCAGCTAAGTAGGCCTTTTCAACGGCCTTCTCAAGTGTAGGAGGAGATAACATCCTAACTGCTCCTGCTATATCTGCAATGAGCCCTCAAATGAACCTGTTAACCTGCAATTTCTCATCTTGCTGTTAATCCACGTATTGAAGAAGATCCAAGAACCTGCTCTCATAATGCGCTACTGTGCCAGATCCCTGTCGCAAGTCGTGAAACTCGTCGATCCTCTTCTGAACAAAATGCTCTGACATATAACGTGCTCTGAAACGCTCCTCGAACAACTCCCAAGTCACTGTCTCACGGGTCAGATGGAGCTTCCGCTCCTCATTCCTCCACCAAATGCCTGCTGTGTCTCGGAGGAGGTGTATGGCGAACCTTGCCTTGACATTGCTCTCGTAAGAGTGCAAGCCAAAGCAACTATCCAAGCTAAGGAGCCATGACTCAGCCCCAAAGCCATCTGTAGAGCCGGTGTAAGTGGGCGGCTGCAAGCGAAGAAGATCCCGGATCACACTGCCTGTATCTCGATCCTGGCGATGTAGTCCAACAGGGGAAGGGAGTCGCCTATCCTCGAAAGGTCCCTCGAGACTGTGTGATTGGCTGTGTCGGAATGAGGCTGCCCTCTCGTGATGAACGGAAGGGCTGCGTGACCTCTCCCGCCTCGGTGTGTCGTGCTCTGGCGGCTCCGAATGCGCGTCCACACCTATCGGCTCCTCGTCTCCAAAAGATGCCTCCACTCTCGTCTCCTGTGGCTGTGGTAGGCGCTACTCCACAACGCCTATCAGTTGGCGTAAGGCCTCTAATATCCGAGGCCCAAAATCGGGCGCCGACGGCTCCTGCGTAGATGCACTACGCCCCATACCTCTAGCTGATCGTCCTCGCTTAGGCGCCAACTTGCGCACGAGGTGAGCGAGCAATTTATTAATTTAAAAATTTAATGGAAGTGGGTGGTTTATTTTGTCTGTTTAGTTTTATTTATTTAGTTAATTTTGTTGTGTTAAAATTGACATTAACTATTAATTACCCAGTGGTCCGCGAGTGCAAACCCCAAGCTCTGATACCAACTGTAATGCCCCATCTGGGACACCAAAAAAAAACGCACCAAACAGGGTAGAAATTTTAGGGTAAATTTTTATTTTTATTTTTATGGTGTTTAGTTAAATACTAATACATCTTTGGTAACTTATCCTGGTAACTACTAGTTCTATACCATTTAATTTATTTCAATCTAACTTGTTTGTTAACCCTTATTCGACATTAATTATTTAATTATATTTTAATTCTACTAGTGCCCCCACAAGAAAGAATAAACAATAATAAATAAATCCACACCCCCCCCTTAATATTCATCTACCATCTTCATCAATATTCCCATAGCTAAAAGTGTGCAAAATTACATGTGGATCCTAGGATCTACCTAATCTCAACCCTAGATCTCAAATGCCCTAAAATTTACCCTAGATATCTATATTCCCCTTTTTATTTATCTCATTCTCTCATTTTACTTTCTTTCATACCTATTCTTTTTGTTATAGTTTCCCTTGTATGAAATAGGTATACATTTATACTCATTTATTTTGTTTCATTTTATTATCCATGTGTTTATGTTCATGCATTTGTTTATTTGGTTATTAATTTTTCTTTGTTTTTATGTTTGGAGGCAGGCTGCTGGAGGAAGGGCCGAGGAGAGGGCAGCGTGGAGGTCGGCAGGGGTAGGCCGGTTGTGGGGGTAGTCGCGCGGCTGGGCGAGACGGCGCTGCGGGAGGCAGAGGGACCGGTGAGGGCGGGGCAGGCGACAGGGCCGAAGGGGAAGTGAGGTCGGCGCAGGAGGGGAGAGCAGAGGCGCGGCCGGAGGGGGTGGCCGTCGAGGGAGACAGGGTTTGGAGAGGGGGGCGGGACAGGCCCGTGCCGGTGGGTCTGTCCAAAGGTGCAGCGGTGGGGGGGCCGAACCCCCCCACCATATTAGTTTTTTTTTTGTTTTTTTTGTTTTTATAAATGTTTGGTTTAAACAAAAATTTCTATAATAAGTTTTATACATTTTATTTATATATATAAATAAATCATTAGATATATATAAATATATATATAAATAAGTGTATATATATATATTGCCATAAAACAAATGTCTGCAATAAAAACAGCATGAATATAGTATTTTTAAAATACATATATACATATATTCCAAAAGGATTTCTTCCAGGTACAGGTATAAATATAACTCTTTTGTAAAAAAATAAATAAATCTATATATTAAAATATCACCACTAGATGATCCATTTTCTAAAACAAGAGAGATACAGTTTTTTTTTTTTTTTGTAAATATAATAAAAACAACAATATATTCCTTTGCACGAAATAAAAGAAGGATTTCTAAAACTATAGTAATCCAAAACTGGTTATGTACATTTTACAAATGACTTAGTTTCTTCCATGGTTTAACAAGAACAACCTTCTTTTCAGGTATCAATAAGGAATAATTCATACTTTTAACATGAGAGATTTACAACATGAAATGTATACATATCTACAAGAAGGCAAAATTCCACATTTGTATATTTTCTTTTATTTCAAAAAGGAGACTACATACACTCACAAGCTATATTTCATTTATTGCTTTTTTTTTTTTTTTTACATAACTTTCAATACATCTCCATGCAACTATGCAATAACACAAAGGGAACAACTTAGCAGCTA
Source organism: Taxus chinensis (assembly GCA_019776745.2). Classification (NCBI taxonomy): domain Eukaryota; kingdom Viridiplantae; phylum Streptophyta; class Pinopsida; order Cupressales; family Taxaceae; genus Taxus; species Taxus chinensis. The sequence goes on along the minus strand of CM034156.1, from coordinate 56,821,348 downwards.
ATTCCCAAAATTGGAGTAAGGCCTTTAATTTACAAATAAAGGAAAACAATTTCATTACAATACTTTTTCTTATTTTCTTGTTCAAGTTCACATATACTACATTACATATCCACCCAAAAAGGGGTTTAATACAATATCTTTACAAGACAATGAAAGCTCACACAAACCATTCTTTTCAAGATACAAAGAAAGAGAGGTCCATAAAATGATGAAGGAAACAAGAGGACAAGCCAAGTAGACAAGGATCTTCATGCATCTTCCAAAGGCTTTCCAACTCCAAAATATTTTCAAGGCCAACACAATGAGAAAGGGCTTGTTTAACCACCCAGCCTTTAGGCATCATCACATGCCTATCCCAAGGTTGGGATGCATGCTAGCCTCCCCCAAGCCCATGGGAAAGAGGATAGCCAACCAACACTTGCACAAGGTGAAGGGTAAAACAAACAAGAAACAAACTCACAAACCTAAGACTCACAACCACAAGACTCCAACTTACAAGGAGGAGAACACATGTTCATCCTCCAAAAATGGGGAAGAGAGAAGAAAGTTCTCCAAAAATTAAGCATCAATATTATTTGCACAATGAACACAACTTCTTAACCTCCTTATTGCTCCTTATTCACAACAAAACCCTCCTTATTCCTCCCCCCTTTCTCCAAGTCCTCCTTGGAAGGATTTTCAAACCCCAAAGGGGTTTCCTTACCAATAACGGGGAAGGAGATTCAAGCCAAATGAATCAACTTCCCCACCTCAACCATTGAGGGGAAAAAATAAAAGACTCCTCAAGGCTTGGCCATCAAGTCTTGAGGATTGAGAGGGAAAATCCCCTCTCTCTTCCCCCACACTCCAAAACTCCATCATGCCATATGATGGAGGGAGTAAAAATATGCAATCAACACTAAAAACTTCATTCCACAATAACAATTTTCATCAATCAATCTATCAACTAAAATAAAGCAACACAACAATAAAATCTAAGAGCCTACCTCAAGGAAAGCTTTCCAAAAAGCTTCCTAACTTCAAGTTTTCCACTCTTAGCTCCAAGCAAATCCCAAGCTCCAAGTCACCCAAGCATCCAAGCAAGACAATCCCAAAAAAAGTCCCTCTCTTTTCCCATGGATGGAAATTTGAAGAGGAGCAAGCAAGCATCCTCACTAATGAGGGGGTGACATGTGTCACCCCTCTCCCTCCTCATGGTCAAAGATGCCAAAACAAAAGAGAGAAAGGGTAAAATTATTTTTTTGCCCTCTTCTCCCAAATTTCCTCAAATGTTAGCAAGACAAAACTAGTGGCACTTTTGATAAACACACAAATCCACATCCCTTACATGGATGTGACAAAACAAGGGTAGAAAGGGAGGGAAAACTCCCTCTAGCCTTGAAAACAAGCCCCCCTACCCATTAGGTAGGGTCCAAGGGCTCATTTTAGTGATAGGAGGACTCCCAAGCTACAAAGGGGTCCCCAAAAATGCCCAAAATACCCTAATTTCGGGTTTTGCATTTTGGCACAAGGGTAGAGGGTGTGGGGACCACCCAAGGGTCTCACATGTGACCCTAAACCCTTGTGATTAAGAGACTAACTAACAAAAATCAACAATTTAAAAGAAAGTGGAATTATTAACTCCCTAAGCAAGTTTACAACTTTACTAACAACCCTAAACAAAAATTAATAATTCAAAGCAAAATACTTTACATACATTGGGGTCACTCATAGTGCCCAAAATTAATAATCATCTATCCTAGGGCTTCACACAGTGAACATGGCTAGGACTCAGCCCGTGGGTTGCTTGTGCAAGTTTTGAGTAACTGGCCTGAATCCCACGTTCTCCTGTAAACCTGTCACCTGCACACTCATTGCACACATTAACTGCACCTGTCCAATACAATATAAATTAAATGACATAGTAAGATATCAATGCATGCTAAACTATCCTAACCTCCTACTGAAATCATGTTGCGACAACGTGCACAATTACATTCCAAAAGTTAGACAAGATGAATAAAGTGACATATAATCCCACCATGCAACAACTATCCATCAATATAATTAGATTTCCAAGCACGTCATATTCATTAGTTTCCATGTCATAACAAGAAAAATGCGACAATAAGAACTTATGCTAAATTGGCGCTATACGCCTGAATGTCACACATGTCTAATATAATCAAACATCTAAAAATAATGTCCAAGATATCACCAATCACTGTCAAAACATGTCTATGAGCAATAAACAACTAGCTACTGAGCTATAAAAAGTGTGGGCACTACATATGAAACCACCATAGCCAGCACCTTGAGGTTGAAATATATCATTCATTCTGTTGATTTCCTATAAAATTCATTTCCCCTTTGTTCTTGAATGTCGTTCACCATAAAAAACATGATTTATCATGTGTTGATGCCTGATGCAGCTCACACTAGTAGCTAATTGTGACGCTCTTCATATTCAATAATAAAGGGAAAGATTATGTATTGTGGGATTCATGGTAAATATCACAATGCAGTCTGGAAAGTGGCCTTTGATACAATATTTCTTCAATTGTTTGAGCCTGGTAAACATGGAAATCTATGTTCATACATCCTTTTAGTTGATAATAATCAAACCATAGAATATTCTCCTAATTGGTGGCCACTTCCTTCCTTCCTTTGTTCCTCCATCCCTTCCCTCCTTCCTTCATTCCTTCCTTCATGTCTTCCTCTCTTCTTCCCTCCCTCCCTGTCTTTCTTTGTCCCACCCTCCCTTCCTCCTTCCCTCCCTCCCTTCCTTAATATGTAGAGATAGTGCCCCGTACATATATGTACATGTGTGTGTACACGGGACCTTGGAAGAGTACTGTGAAGTCTCCCCACCATGTGATGTGGGTGTGTGGAGTCTATATCTATTAGGGTAAACTACGCTATAAAGAGGTACTCCCTATTTATACCCATATCGATATAGAATCCTCCCTTATATATACATATATATGGGACCTTGGAAGAGTAGTGGAAGGTATCCCTACTTTGTGAGGTGGGTGTGTGGGGTGTATATCTATTAGGGGAAACTACACTTCAAAGATGTAGTCCTTATATATACCCATACAGATATAGAAGCCCCCCTTATATATATATATATATATATATATATATATATATATATATATATCACCTATTGGTCAAATTAATCAAATTTTCTTTTTCATCTCTATCACACACATATAACACACACACACACACACACACACACACGTGTGTGTGTGTGTGTGTGTGTGTGTGTGTGTATCCTCTTTTGTGAAGAGAAATTCCTTTGAACCAACTCACATTTTAGGTAATTGGCGAGACTTACAAAAAGTAATTTGCAGTGGAAATGAGGCATCCAAGATGTAGGATAGCTTGGTCAAAAAGTTGTAGAAGTGCTACCCATAGGACCTAATTGTTACTCTAGGCCTGCTAGATTTTCTTCAAATATGTAATGTTTTTGTGTTCAAACTTTGGGTAATGAAACTCATTCTGGAATCCTTGGTTCATATTGTCCAAGTTTGTGTGTGTCTCATTTCAATAAAACCATGTGTATCAATCTTGCACACACCAACTTTTAAGGTTGCGGTAAAAAACATTCTTTTAGGATTGTGTCCTAGACATTCTTTGTGCGCCAAGCAAACTCACATGCCTACCAATGACACCTTGTAGCCTCCATCCTATAAAATTTTCTTACCGATAGTTTGGATTGATCGTAATCACACAAAAACAACACTAGAAAAATGATATAATTATTTAATATAAAAAAAAATGAATCAAGTATGATACACCCAAGTGACACCAATTAAAAATAAACTAGTAATTATATCTTAAATACATCTATTTGAAATAAGTTGAGAGATATCAATCTTAAGGTCTTTATCTTAGATTTTTCACATTCTACATCAATTAAAAATTCCATTACCCTCTTCGCATATTTCCTAATGACTAGTGACAAACACTACCAATCTAGTTGAATCATTGTGTTAGGCTCAATTTTTTTTTTTCAAAAAAAAAAAGGCCTCAAACTCTATTTTACAACTAAGATGTTGCGATTTTTCAATTGACTTCTCTAAGCAAAAGAAGAAAACTTCTAAATGATGGTCAAATGAATGTCACGTTTAAGGTTGAAATCACCTTATGATGATCAAATGCATGTCAAAATTAAGATTGAAAACAAAATCGAACACGCTCATGCCATTATACCCCACCCTCTATTGACATTGTAGAAGGTCTAACCATGTTAAAAAAACGAAATAGATAAAACCTATTATTTATTTATTTTTTACATACATCCGATTATTTTTAAATACCCTTGTTTAGTTGATGATTAACATATATCTATATGAAATACATTGAGAGAGATCAATTTCAAGGTTCCCATCTCCAATTTTACACATACTACATTAATGACTAACTCCATTACATTTTTTGAATGTTTAATTGACTTATGACAAATTACTTTTAGAAAAAAAAAAAAGTAAATTAATAATCACATGAATATAATTTAATTAGTAATATTATAATTGTTAAATTATTATGTTAATATGGATATGGAATAACCTAAGAAGATTGTGAACCTAAATATGTAGAAGAGTGAATAGGAAATACAGAGATGTAGGGGATAGGATTGAGAGTATCTTCTTGATTTTAGGAGATATTTATACTATAAATATAACCATTGCACTTGTAAATAGTATGTTGAATCTTCCCAGCAAAAAAGCCCAAAAAAACCTCGCTTCATGATTAAGATTATATTATTTTTCAATTAATATTAAATTTAAGATTAAAATAACTATACTCAACCATTCCATTAATAATAATAATAATAATGATATCGATAAAAAAACAATGTGCCGGCGGGGATGCCTTCAACTGCGGGCAAAGTTCTCATCTAACATGGAAGCCGGACAAGATTGGCATCGACTTTAACTCAACGCGGATAAGTTTTTCTACAAAACGGGAAAAATCTACAGACTTCAACATTCCTCCCACACCAGAGCGAACAGAGTCGAGGAGGATCATGTCTAAACAGCTGCACGCAACGTGTATTCTCTTCCTGTTACGCCTCGTCTTCTTCACAGGAAAAACTCTGGGCTGCGCCATTCCACCTCCCCCAGTCGTTTGCAATGGCGGAGGAGGAAGTTGCAGTATCTTCAACAACCAAGGCGTGTGGGAAGACCGCTCTCCCTGCACAGCCGCCAAAGCCGTTTTCCCCACGACAGAGCAACAACTCGTGGCGGCGGTCGCAGAGGCGGTGAAAAAAAACCAGAAGATCAATGTGATCGGGCCGTGGGCTCACAGTACAACCAGGCTCGCCTGCGTGGGCGACGGCGGGTTAATCATCAGCACCAGAGATTTCGCATCGACTCCGCTCGTTAACGCCGCTGCAAAAACCATTACAGTCGATCCTGGCGTCATTTTACGGGATCTCCTCGACGAGGCCGCCAAGAAAGGCTTGGCTTTTCCCACTTCGACTTCGTGGGACGGCGTCTCCGCCGCGGGATCTGTGAGCACGGGCGCCCATGGCAGCGGCCTGGTCGGCAAGGGTTCCGCCATTAATGAATACGTCGTCGGATTGAGAATCGTCGTCCCCGCGCCTGCTTCTCAGGGTTACGCCAAAGTTATCCAGTTAACGGAAGCAGACGAAGATTTGAAAGCTGCCAGATTTTCTCTGGGAACTCTGGGCGCGATCTCGCAGATAACGTTTGCGCTGCAGCCCATGTTCAAACGCTCTGTTTCGTTGAGTCTGGAGAATGATTCAGGGTTGGAGGATCGGCTTGAGGGGTTTCTCAGGAGCTACGAATTCGCAAATATTTACTGGTATGTTTCCCATGGAAAGGCTCTCATGGGGAAAATTGACCGGGTTTCTGCAAGTGTGCCTGGCGATGGTGTTAATAAGGCTTCCTATCAGCCCACCACTGTGCTTGGCGCGGAGAAAAGCGCTACCAAATGTAAGTATTTTCTTGTTACTTTACTGGGTTTTTGTGTGTCTGATCTGGTTTTGTAGATTCTTTTTAAGTTGTTCATTATCATCATCACATAATATAACGATTTAGAGTTTCCAGAAGTAAAATTGTTTTCCGTATAAAGCAATCAATTTTATATAAAACAATTTTCAATATATAAGTAATAAATAATAAATAATAAAAACAAATTTTAAAATTGAAAGAGAAATGATTAAGGTAAATTTTTATAACAAATTGAAGTAATAAATTTGTATCTTGAGACTTGCTTCACCTGTTGAATCATCTTGAATGCCATGGGGTAATAATCATTATAATCATTATGATTATAATCATTATCATTCTTGAATGCCATGGGGTCATAATCATTATAATCTTTCAGGACCAGGCTGAGTTGTAAGAGTCAATACATTGAATATGTTTATTCTTAGAAAGTACTAGTATCTTTATTTACACCTCCTTTTAAACTAAATTTAGTACTTTCAAGACCCTCGTTTGATCATTTAGAGATGAAATTATGATGATGTTATGCTATTTATTAAGGTTATTTTTTTCTCCTTTTTTTTTACGGTTTAAAAACTGTTTATTAGTTTTATTAAACAATTTAATATTATTAATTATTTTAAAATAATTTAACATTTTAATGTTGAAGTTTGTGTATATTCACTTTTTTATTTAAAATAAATACCTAATATTAAATTTATATAATATCTTTCTTTAATTTTTAGTAGACATTAATAAATTAATTTAATTAATTGTATATTTATCCAAATTTCATATAACTATGTATAAAATATTATTTAATATTTAAACATAAAATTAAAAATAATAATTTATAGATTTAAAAAATCAGTTTTTAAATTTATCAATAATAATACAAATCAAAATAAAATATCTCGTAGTCTTTTGCATTACATACTTCAACATTTAGTTTTTGGTTTTACATTTTTCTAATTTGCTTTTGTTTGGTATGCAGACAATGCCTTCGAAGATAAAAATGATGCAGATGGACTATGTGACGATAGTGGGACTTCAATGAACAATAGAATAGCTAAAGGCAGTGGGTTTCTCAACGACGGGATAAATTTTACCGGGTTTCCAGTGGTGGGATTCAATCATCGGATGCAAGCAACCGGGGGATGCCAAGACTACCACCAGAAGCGCGAAAACCAGACATCGTGTACGCCTACCAAAATCACAGACAAAAACCAGTCCATATGTTCGTGGGATCGACGAGTGGACAGTAGAATAAAATTTGATTTAGAAATCAGAATTCCCCTATCGCGCGCGCGGGATGCCATGTTGGACATAAAGAAAATCAAAGCATTGAATCCCAAGGCCCTATGCGCACTTGAAGGCTCTGGCATAGTGATGCGAACTATGAAGAAATCAGAGGCGTATTTAGGCCCTGCAGAGGACGTTGTGACATTTGAGACCAATTATTATCGGTCCCCGAAGGCCTTTACACCTACATGGAACATGGATGTGTTTCAGGAGATCGAACAAATGTTGATTAACAAGCACAATGGGAGCCTACACTGGGCCAAATCTGGAGGTCACTTGTTTCAAGGTTTGGCATCCCACAAAACTGTGAATTTGCGAAAGTTTCTCCTAGTGAAAAAGAGGTTTGATCCGAATGGCCTATTTTCCAATGACTGGACAGACGGATTGTTGGGGATAGGAGGGAAAGGAGTGGAGGTTTTTAAGAAAGGATGCGCTCTGGAGAAATTGTGCAAATGCAAAGAGGACATCCATTGTGCACCCGAAAAGGGTTATCGTTGCAGACGCGGGCGAGTATGGGGAAATGCCCGAGTTTGCAGAAAAGTAACTTCTTAAAATAATCTAGGGTCCTAGTTAGTTTCCGTGGCTTTTATGTGATACAAAATAATTTTTCATCTCCAATAATATTGTAATAAACATGAAGCCATGTGTCACCCTAGTAGAACATTTGACTTCGGAGAGAATAATGAATGTAATTCCTTTCAAGAAAACTTAATAAATATAACACATTTATATGTTAATAGACATTTTACAGTTCTACAATAATAATAAGGGATGGAATGTATAAACAATTATACATGTATTATAGTTGACTTCTACTTCTGATATTTAATTTTGTGTCCATCTTGTACATGACAATTTCATTCTTAAATTTAAAATATAATTGCCATCTCTTTAAATAAAACAATTTCTTTTAGAAAAAAAAAATTAAAATATAAAAAATATATTATTAAATTTAAGGTATAGTTATATCTAAAATACATTGAGAGACTTGAATTTTACACTTAGTACATTGACTGCTAATTCCATTACATTCTCCTAATTTTTTATTGACTTTGACAAATGACTTTTTAACAGATTTAATTTAGTTAATAATAGTAATTAATAAATTATTATGTTAATATACATACAAAATAATGTAAGTGAATTGTGAACGTAAAAAATTAATAAGTGAATGGAAATATAAGAGAGATCTAAACAATAATATTAAAAGCTTTAGATAAGGAAAATCTAGTTCATTTAACCATTGCACTTGTAAATAGTATGTTGATTGATAACAATCATCCCAACAAAAAACGACATCAAACCTCACTTTACAATTAAGGCATAATGTTTTCTAATTAACTTCTTCCACATGGAAACAAAAACACTTGCCGATGATTATGTCTACACTTATGACTTTTCTGAACAAAAGAAGAGAACTTCTAAATTATGCTCAAATGGATGTCAAATTTAAGATTGATATCACCTTATGACTATTAGAGAAATGTCAAAATTAAGATTCAAAACAAAAGTGAACACACATTGCATTATAACCCACCCTCTACTAACATTATAAAAAATCTCTCCACGTCAAAAAAAAAAGTCTAAATAAATCAACCCTAATAAAAAAATTTCCGTCCATTATTTTAAATACCCTTGTTAAATCAATTATTATCATGTTAAAATCCAATGAAATGTTTATTAGTAAATATATATCTAAAATACTTCTATATCAAATATAGACAGATCAGTTTCTATTTTCTTATTTTAGAGACAGATCAGTTTCTATTTTCTTATTTTAGATTTTTCTACGTACCGCATTTATTAATTCCTCCATTACATGAACATCTTTAACAAATTGTGAATTGACTTGCACATGGGTATGGTTTAGTTGGCCATATTAAAGATAAAAATAACTATACCTACTCATACCATTACATTAATCATTTCATCATTATTTTTTGTCAAACGAATGTGGCGCAGGACATGCCTTCAAATGCGGGCAACGTCGGGACTCGGAACGCGGATAAGATTGACTTAGACTAACCCGAACGCGGACAAAATTTCCTACAAAACTAAAAACAAAAATAATGAGTTCCGCATTCCTTCCACACCAAAGCAAACAGATTCGAGAAGGATTATGTCTCGACAGACGCACGCCACGTGTATTCTCTTCCTGCTGCACCTCGTCTTCTTCACTGGTAAAATTCATGGCTGCGCCATTCCACCTCCCACAGTCGATTGCAATGGCGGCGGAGGAAGTTGCAGTATTTTCAACAACCAAGGCGTGTGGGAAGATCGCTCACCCTGCACAGCCGCGAAAGCCGTTTTCCCCACGACAGAGCAACAACTCGTGGCGGCGGTCGCAGAGGCGGTGAAAAAAAACCAGAAGATCAATGTGATCGGGCCATGGGCTCACAGTACAACCAGGCTCGCCTGCGTGGGCGACGGCGGGTTAATTATCAGCACCAGAGATTTCGCATCGACTCCGCTCGTTAACGCCGCTGCAAAAACCATTACAGTCGACCCTGGCGTCATTTTACGGGATCTCCTCGACGAGGCCGCGAAGAACGGCTTGGCTTTCCCCACTTCGACTTCGTGGGACGGCGTCTCCGCCGCCGGATCGGTGAGCACAGGCGCCCATGGCAGCGGCCTGGTCGGCAAGGGTTCCGCCATTAATGAATACGTCGTCGGATTGAGAATCGTCGTCCCCCGCGCCTGCTTCTCAGGGTTACGCTAAGGTTATCCAGTTGACAGAGGCCGATGCAGATTTGAAAGCTGCGAGATTTTCGCTCGGAACTTTGGGCGCGATCTCGCAGATAACGTTTGCGCTGCAGCCCATGTTCAAACGCTCTGTTTCGTTGAGTCTGGAGGATGATTCAGGGTTGGAGGATCGGCTTGTGGGGTTTCTCAGGGGTTCGGAATTCGCAAATATTTACTGGTATGTTTACCATGGAAAGGCTCTCATGGGGAAAATTGACAGGGTTTCTGCAGATGTGCCTGGCGTTGGTGTCAATAAGGCTTCTTACCAGCCCACCACTGTGCTCAGAACGGAAAAAAGCGCCACCAAATGTGAGTGTTTTCTTGTTAGTTTTCTGGGTTTGTATTACATGATCTGGTTTTATCTGGTTCATAATAGTTGCGGTTGCGAATTTTTTTTAAATATGTGATTTAATGTGATTTTTTTGTCCTAAAGAAATTTTTGTTTGATTTTCGTAGTACCTAACCTGTTGAAAAATATCTCATCTTTGGTAAATAATCTTCACATATTTCAGGAGCAAATTCAGCCGTAGCAATCAATACATTAAATAAACTTATTCCTGTTTAACACATGACAAGTACCAGTTCCTTAATGAATATTCACTTTTTTACTTAAGTATTTTCTGTACTTTTTTTTTGGATTGAAAATACTTAAATATTCTCAGTACTTCTAAATTTCATGATTTTCATTTAATGTCAACCGTGGTTATATCATTATTTATATGTTTTTTTTATTAAAATGAATATGTTTGAAATAGTGTTTATGTATTTGATTTATGTCATATTCTTTTCAGTCTTTTAAATTTTTAATAAATATTAATATTTAGTTTTTATTTATTATTTATTATTTAATATATGTAAAAAATAATAATTTACAATTTTAATATATGTTAATTAAAAAGATATTTTTACAAATTAAAATATGTTATGAATAACAATGTAAATGAGAAATATATTAATAAAAACGTGAGTGTCGAGAAGAATGTTATATAATATACATATGAGAAAAAAATAGTACATTACAACTTTTTATTAGATATAGGGAAATTTTTTATAGAGAACTATGTTATATAATATACATGTTTTATATAATTAAAATAGATGTCAATAATTTATTTAAAATAAAAATAATAAAACTCAAATATTAACATAATAGATATATGCCCATTACTTAAGTGGATATTTATATATATTTTAAATTAAAAGATAAATATTCTGATTTTTTAAAAAAATTTACACCAGTACTATGACATACACAAAATAATTCTTAAATTTAGTTAAACTTAATATTTCTCTAAAATTGTATGAAAATAATATTTTCTTAAAATGATTTGAGTTCTTTAAACAATCTACGTAATGATAATTTAGAATGAAATGTAATTCTTGCTTATGAAAGGTTATGTAGTTTTGTGTATTTGAAATATAGTCAAGTGCTTACTTTGTGGTTTTGCATTGCCCTGATCTGGGTTTGTTTGGTATGCAGATGACACCTTTGAAGCTAAAAAAGATGCAAACGGATTGTGTGATGACAGCGGGACTTCAATGAACAACAGAATAGCCAAAGGCGGCGGGTTTCTCAATGATGGGATAAAATTCACTGGGTTTCCGGTGGTGGGATTCAATCACAACATGCAAGCAACAGGAGGATGCCAAGACTACCATAAGAAGGTCGAAAACCAGTCATCATGTACACCCACCACAATTACTGACAAAAACCAATCCATATGTTCGTGGGATCGACGAGCAGACGGTAGGATAAAATTTGATTTAGAAATCAGGATTCCACTATCGCGTGCACGAGATGCCATGTTAGACATGAAGAAAATCAGAGCATTGAATCGAAAGGCCTTGTGCGCGCTCGAAGGATCTGGTATAGTGATGCGGACTGTGAAGAAATCAGAGGCATATTTAGGCCCCGCAGAGGATGTCGTGACATTTGAGACCAGTTATTACCGGTCCCCGCAGGGCTTTAGTCCCACATGGAACATGGATGTGTATCAGGAGATCGAGCAAATGTTGATCGAGAAGCACGGGGGGAGCCTACATTGGGCCAAATCTGGGGGTCACTTGTTTCAGGGTTTGGCGGCCCACAAAACTGTGAATTTGCAGCAATTTCTCCTGGTGAAAAAGAGGTTCGATCCGAACGGCCTATTTTCCAATGATTGGACAGACGGACTGTTGGGCATACAAGGGAAAGGAGTGGAGGTTTTGAAGAAAGGATGCGCTTTGGAGAAACTATGTAAATGTAGAGAGGACATCCATTGTGCACCTGAAAAGGGTTACAGTTGCATGCAGGGCCGAGTATGGGAAAATGCTCGGGTTTGCAGGAAAGTAACTTTTCAAAATATTCCATCTTCCTAGTTAGGTGTTATGGCTTTTATGTGATACAGAATAAATTTTCAATCTCCATTCATAGTATAGTTAATATGAAAGGCATGCATCGCCTCAATAGGACCTCTGATTTTGAAGAGAATAGGGAAGGAGATGTAATTCCACTCAGCAATATTTAAATAATAAATATAAAATAATTATGTCACTAAGGGATGGACTGTATGGGTGATTATAGTTGTACTTCAATTGACTTTTAAATATACGGCTCATGATAATCATCCCTAACCAAAAGGCGCACTCAACGAACATGGCCCCCCAAAGTTGACTATGTCTTCCTTGCCAAGAAAGCGGGGCGGCGGGAGATCTCAATAAACTTTTGGAGATTATTTATTTTCTTTAACCCATAGTTTGTCCAAAGCATATTAATAATTTATATGACTTCAATTTTAAGTGTATGCCGTAAATTATTTTGAGGTAAGTTTTTTTTTTTTCCAAATTTTGTATAATAATAATAATAAAATAAAATATAATATAAAAAAATATATGTATCACAATTGATTTTGAAGACTCTTAACATAGTTATTAAAATATTATAAATTTACCATTAGTTATAATATACATTAGATTAGTTGACATGAGATTGTTTTTAATGGCTATGGGTTCCCACAGTGAAATTTATATAAACATAGATTTATAAAATATATAAACAATTGAATGTCGATTCCCTTCAAATTAATGATTTATCTAGTTTATTATTTTATTTTGCAGGTATGCTATCAATTATTCAGAGAGCTCACAAAGTGATAGAGGAAACTATCTACAACTTCTAAGAATAAAATTTTGGTGTAGCATATTATTATTTTTGTTTGATTATTATTAAAAGAGAAATACACCAATCTATGATTTTGAGTATTAATAACATGCTTTTTTATTCTGGTGCTAAAGAAAATAACAGTTAATTACTTCAATGGATTTGGAATGATTTCCCTTTGGAGTGTGTTAAACAAGATCACTACTAAAAATATTGGTTAAGATAATTTTCCCGTAGTTAAAAGGGTTTTGTTAAAGGAATACATATTCTTGATCAACTGATTGTTTATGAAAGTATTCATTTGATATGAAAGTATTCATTTTGTCAAACCCAATGGAAAACGTGGATATTTATCAAATTGGATATTACCAAAGTGTATTCATGGCCTAATTTACAAATGATTCTTTGGAAGTTTTCTTTGATAGAATGTGAATTGAATGAGTGTTAAAATGTTTCACATCTTCAACATTTTGTTTCTTTATTAATTGGAGCCCTTACCTACTCTTTAAAAGTTCATGATAAATAAGATAAGGTGATCCATTGCCTCACTTTTGTTTTATCTTGGAAGAAGAAGAATTGGGTAGATTGTTACAATGATATTATAAAATGAGTTGGATTCATGGACTTCATATTCACAACAATTTTTCTTTGATCACACATTCAATTAATTGATAATTTCTTGACGAAGCTTTATCAATTTTTACATTGACATCTAAATGTTCTATTACTACTAAAAATTCTAAAAATTCTAATGTGTATCTTATCAATATGCGAACTCAAATAAGTGATCTTATTTCTTCTATATTAGGGTTTCTCATTGCTAAATTTTCCTTAACGTACATAGGGGGAAAAACCTAAATGGATAATCTCAAATATACAGATTGGAATATTTTTATAGACCGGATAAACTAAAATATTTTAGCCATGGGAAAACATATTGTTATCTACACAAATTGACTAGTTTTAATTGAATCAATATTACAAGTAATGTCACAACTTATTTTAGACGATAATTATAAAGATATTTCTCTAATAAGTAACTCTTCATTAGATATATTTGATTATTTTTATGGACGATTTTCTTTTAGATTTCATTGTAATTAAATTGATATGATGGGTTCTACTTACATCATTTGTTAAATGTAAATCTTACGTAAAATTTATATTGTGTACAACGTAAATATTAAATATAGATGTATAACATTTCGTTTCAATTGTTTTATATCTAAGGGCATAAAATAATTAAATATTGTTTATAATTTACAAAATAATAAATGGAATTCCTAATTGGACATAAATGACGATAAATGTATAATATAGAGATAGTCTAATACATCAAAAATAACACAAGGTATAAGAGCGTAGAAAAACAAACAATCTAACACAATTCTTCTAATAGGTTGAATGTGCAGTTCACTTAGAAGCTAGAAATAGGCTTAGGAAACATGTTCGTCAACATGTCATGTAAATTTTAATTTCTAGAAATGTTTTTGGGTCAAGCTCATAGCAAACATCACTACTTCATGATTAAAAGGGTCTCTAGGACGGGTTTGGGTCAAAAAGTGTTTGGGTTAGTTAAGTTTACGGCCAAACCTGTCTTACAGTTACAAATATGTCCTTTACTACTTTGATTAATCTAAAATGTTTGGTGTTAGTCTTCATCCATCTACACTTCTCTGTTTTGGCTATTAAACTATGACATGATGTGCAAAGATACATACTTGATCTCTTGATGTAGATAATCAATTATTATTAGGTGGAGAGAACCTGGAAGATCTAACAAGATAGATAATGGAGTCGGAGTGTTACTTTAAAGAGAAACATATTGAAGAGCCTAAAGGTTTTTGATGTGGAAGGAATACAAATGAGATCCGAAATAACCTTTAAATGAATCTAATGATCATCCAATCTTTCCCAGAATAACTAGCTATTAAACTAGTATACTTGTATGTGTGATTGATGACAAAAATATGCAGTGAATGACCTCTAAATCAGATTCTTAAGCTTGTTGGTCTTCCTTTTGAAATACTAGTGATAACTTAAGAGAATAAAACAATGCAAAAAGTATTTCCACTTAGAAATATTCACCCCACTATTTCTTATTCAATAAATCAAGCCCAATGGATTGTAGAAGGAAATTGATCATCTATATAGCAGGAAGATAGCCTTGTTGAGTCACCAAATTGCTATCCAAAATACCCCTAGGTTATTTTGGAAACCCAAAAACTCAACTTGGACTTAGAAAATCTCGCTCAAGAGTTGTGGAACACTATCCTAGCGTTCCACGGGTTTCTTAAGTATTCAGTGTTCCGTGGATTTTCTTTAACTCGCGAAACGAAGAAAAGGGACGCCAAAATCAAAAGCTACTAAACATTCAAAACACTCGCAAATTATGTAAATTGTTGCTAGACCAAAGGAAATTTAAGGATTTTCTATGGGACAAGAACATTCGAGGCATAAAAGCTGTGAGACGAGGCACTAATGGTTCTTTAGCCATGTTTTTCACGGCAGGTGTACACATTGCATAAATTTGGCGGTTTAGGAAAGGTATTCTCAAGCACTTTATTTTGACATCAAGAAATTCATATTTCAGTGTTGTTTGGAGGGTCAAAAATACAAACACAAGGTCAAATGGTGAAGAACATAGTTCTAATCAGCAAAGCATCCAACTACCCCACCTACAAAGATTTAATGCTCAAACGGTGCCCATGCCTTTCCTGTGTATTCTGATGGCAAATTGCAGAGGAGAACGATCACTTGTCCCCTAAAGTTAATTGTGATAGGATCTGTGGGCGGCGGGTTCAGTCCTACTCATCGCAAATTTAAATTTTAAATACGAATTCTTTCCCTCCTATCTTCTTATCTCCCTTTTATCATTCTATAAATGTAAGTTCCTTTGCACGAAAAAGGGATTCTTTTCTGTAGAATTTGGAACTCTACTTTGGAGTTTTCATCTTTTCTATATGTCTTGACCTTTGCAACTACATTTTACAAGTTGTCTTGAACGTCTATTCCTATAAAGGCAAGTGATAATGGTTAATGATATGCAGATGTGGTCTTTTCCTTCATATAATTTGTATTGAATGTGAATCTCTAGCCCTCTCGCCTTTCTTTGGATTTATTCACTTGTTCCTTATAAGAACTCTATGTTTCTATTAGCTTCTTACATGGAAGTTTTGATTGTGTTTATACAGTTTAGATTTGAGTTCCCTGTTTTAGTTTCGACGCACCACCTTCTTTCATTTTACAACTTCTCCTCTCTCTCTCAACCCCGAATCCTATGAGATTGTAGTTTAGTTTTAGTATTAGCTGCATTTTGAATTTTTAGGTTAGTTGTGGCGATTGATCTCAGTTTGCAAGTCTCACATTGTTGAGATCATCCCATGTTACCCAAAAATTCTAATGTCCATCTGTGAACATTTAGAAGGTGCAATTTTTGGTGTCAACAAACCTTTTATACATGTTATGGAAATGCATAACAATAAAAAGAAATGTAAGGTTTGTTACATGGGTTATTCTAATTAATTAACTTCTAACATTAATTATGCAATATCATACAAATGTATTAAAACTTGCAACTAGAGTGATGACAATATGCTACAAGCTTAAATACACAACATGAGAGATGCACTTATCTATACAGAGTGATAAAGGGGAGATTTAGGTGCTTAGATTGAAGCATTTGGGAGAACTAACCCTGAATATGCTTTGTTCCCAAGACTGCCACTGGAAAATGCCCTAGTACAGAAGTGTGCAGCTTTACCAAGATCAGTTGTACGAATTTGGACCCGTTGTACAATTTTAGATCTACTTGGAGTGGGTTTTTGTGCTTTTCAGTGGTATGGAAATGTGTGTCGTTGTCGAACCCTGAGTGTCGCACTATCCCAAAACCATCTAAAATCAACTGAATCAAACTCAAATCCTAGCCATGGGTGTGATACCTTGCAAGAAGGTTAAAGTTTAGGTAGAAGTGCAATCTTTACACTGCTTATGTCAATACAACTCTAAAGAGGCCTCAAACCACATATAATTCACCACCTAACATGTAATATTTGTATGAATGTGGCTAGTTGAAAAGTTGAACTACTTTGACCGTGCTTGAGATGATTATGCTCTTGTTAAGACATTGAGTTGGGATATTTGGATGCTTTGGAAATGAGGGGAGCTAAAATCCTTGACCTAGTTAATTGCTTCAGAATTGTAGTAGTGAACACCCTAATGAATGGGCATTAAATTTGGGAAGATTTACTGAGCCATGAGTGTCTTTGGTATGGGTATTTACAATGAGATCTCATGAGAGTGACAAGTGATTGCTAGATGAGTAAATGAGGTGATGTTAACTTTTCTGTATGGGGTTTCCAAGGTAAATCATTATGAGAAAGTTGAGCCAATAGGATAAAATGACCAAATAAAGATAATCAAATTGAAATCAAAATTGGAGGATGTGTTAGTGAATATTAGAGCGAAGGTTCATACTCTTGAACCTCTGGGACAGATTGGAGTTGTGGTGATTGTGCATGGTGGTGGTGGAGTTGGGAAGAGTAATGTGATATATGTTGTGATGTGACCAACTTTGTAATTGTGATATTATGAACGCACATGTTGTGCATGTCACTTAGTGCGTATTTGTGTGTCAAATTCGTGGGAGTTATAGTGTAAGACTTTAGAGGTTGGTCATGACTAGAAATTACATCCTAATCCTATTGAACGGTTTTGGACAGGATGACAATAAGTGCAATCTAAATTTTGTATCATGATAAACATAGTTGAAGTATTGATTTAATCAATTTTATTAAGAATGTGATAACACATTAGTGTATGAGAATAAACAAGTTGGGAGAGATACAATAAGATGTACTGAGTGTGGATAGAATGTGGATATTTGTCTTACCAAAGGAACATAGTCACAACCAACAATGTCAAAGGGTAAATTACCAAATCTGAGTGTCTACACACATTATTAATGTAATGGGTACATTCTTTACTCTATAGCTATCCCATTATCTTTGTGTCAAGAGAGATGATGGAACTCGTAGGGGGTTGTCTTAGATCATATTCACACTTGCAAATGCACATAAGAGAACTACATGAGGCTTGATCATGCTCGAGCGCATGTAGTGAGACACTTGGTTTGGTTCAATAGGGGTCAACTGTCAAGGGTGTTCTATCCTCACCACACAATGGTTTCTCATTTTGTTGCATAATGCTTTGATTAAGTGTATTGCATGTATCTAGGGTTTCCACTTGTTCTAGGTCATTAAAATTAGTGTCGAGGTTGTGTGAATAAGAGTAACATACACCAAAGCATATTTTTAGACAATCGAAGGGCACATAAAATTATAAAACCTCACTACAAAAGGGTCCAAGATTATACAGTACCAATCATGACCATGCAAAAGAAGGGCAAGACCATATAGTAGTTGTATAGCCTTGTATTAGGGCAATTTCCAATTCTAATATAAGAAACGAAGCTTCTTCCATCTTAGATCAACTTGTTTTCCTAGTTTATACATCTATATCTCCTTTGTTCTACTCTCCACAACTAAGTCTTCACTCTCCACAAAATGCAGGGGCCACGACTTTTTTTGACACAAAGGTGGCCCTATGACCTACACTCACACTCATGACCTATGAATGGTTCACGTGGTTTTTTTCGATCAAGGTTAGCGTGGAGGAACAATATGATCAAGGGCATCTGCTTTTGCCAAATCAGTCTCCAAAAAAGATGTTACTCGATCCAATGAATCCCCTTCAACACTTCAACACTCTGTCATGTCAAGTCTGTATATTGTTGAGAAATTAGACAAGATACCTACTTTGGAAGTTAAGTACCATAGGGAAACGAATTCTCTCTACCTTTTAGATCATGGGTTGTAATGTCGATTTAATAAGTTTTGGCCATAGTGAGTAGAATTTCATATATGGATGTACTCCAATTAGACCAAACTCTCTAGTGTTATTGTGTGTTCCAAATGATTCAAATCTTCACCCATGATGATTACCATAAAATCTTTGAAAAAGGGCCTTCATGTTGAGGAAGAGCACACCTCTTTATTAATCCATAATTTTCGAAGTTTGACCCGTCCACTACGAGAAGATTAAAAATCCCTAACTCCCAAAATCACCCCTTTCTTTTTGTCATTTTCTTTATTCGTATGTTAGAAATTATTTTGGCACACAATACACGTGGCACGGAGTAGACTGGAATATCAATCTAAAAATTCGTGGCAAAAGGCGCACTCAACGAATATGGCCCCTCCAAAGTTGACCAAATCTTCCACTGCAAAGCAGATCGGATTCGGGGCTCGACAAAACCAATCAATTTCAGAAGGGTACAAATTTGTTAAAGCCAAATATGTCTTCCAAACGAGTGCACGGTGCACCACACGCGTAACTAACTTTGTATACGTTGCCCCATAGAGGACGTATTTAGGCCCCATAGAGGCTGGCGTGACATTTGAGATTAGAAATTATCGGTTCTCGAAGGCCTTTAGTTCCACATGGAATATGGATGTGTATCAGGTTATCGAGAAAATGTTGATAGAGAAGCACGAGGGGAGCCTGCACTAGGCCAAATTTGGGGTTCACTTGTTTCAAGGTTTGGGTCACAAAAATGTGAATTTGTGACAATTTCTCCTAGTGAAAAAGAAGTTTGATCTGAATGTCATGTTTTCCAATGAATGGACGGATGGATTGTTGGGCATAGGAGGTAAAGGAGTGGAGTTCTTGAAGAAAAGATGCAATTTGGAGAAATTGTGTAAATTCAGAGAGGACATCCATTGTGCCCCTGAAAAGGGTTACTGTTGCATGCATGTCTGACTATGAAAAAATACCCGGGTTTGAAGTAAAGTAACTTCTCAAAATAATCGAGCTTCCTAGTTAGTTTTGATTGCTTTTATGTGATACAAAATAATTTTTCATCTCGATTGGTACTATAATAAACATGAAGGCATGCATCACCTTAATCGAACCTCTGATTTTGAAGAGATAATAAGGAAGGAGGTGTAATTCCTTTCGAAAATATTTAAATAATAAATATAAAATAATTATGTCAATAAACATTTTAAGTTCTATAATAACAGTAAGAGATGGAATGTATGGGTAGTTATCCCTGCATTACAATTGACTTTTATCTTTAATCTTTATTTTTGTGTTCATTTGATTTTCCCATGACAATTTCATTCTTAAATTTAAAATATATTTACCATCACTTTAAACTAAACTAAACATTCGCAAGGAAAAACAATTGAGAATAGGAAAAGAAGTGAAGGGATTTCTAACCAAGAAAGGTCTTTGTTCTGAAGAAGAGGCAAACTCTTCATAATTCCATGGTTTTCAAATTTTGCCCTCTCCACTACAATGATATCAAAAATCTCAATTTAAATCCCACTCCCAAATTTACCCCTTCCTTGTTTGACATTTTCATGGTTGAAGATTAGAAATTCTTTGGGCACACAATACACATAAAGGCACAGATAGTCTGAGCACATACGTGTGCAAAGCACGCTACAAGACATGAATAGTGTCGACGTACAAAGCTCTGCAACAAAGTTTAGTGCAGCCTACGCCAAGTTTCAATTTTGTAGGGGTATTTCATTAAAAATTATAATTTCATAACACTTTCCAATTAAATACTGACATGTTACCATCAAAAATACTAGAGAAGCACTTTCCAATGATTTTTCATGTGCGCAAACTTGGAGCTGGAACTCCGTGAAATCACTTTTTGAAGAGCTTCAAACAACACTTCGCCCTTATCATGTGCGCAGATAATGACTTGACTGGGAAACTCCCGGGCCCACATCAATGGTCCTAAGAGAAATCAATCTAAAAATCCGTGGCAGATCGGATTGGGGGCTCGACAGGCCAATCAATTTCAGAAGGGTACAATCTTCTGGAAGCCAAATGTGTGGAAATTAATTAACGTACACCGCACGTAACTAAGTTGCGTGGAAAGATGAACACGCTGGTTGAACATTCTAATTTTTTTCAGTACGGTTGACTGAAGCCACCAATAAAAAGATGCCAAATCATTATAAGATATAGTATATAGATTATAAGGTAAAGATGCCTAATGTTTATGTGCGTAAATTGTCAAAACCGTGCATTTATAGAGAATTATAACTCATTTTTTTACAGTTGTGCTAGACTTAAAAATATACACGGACAAACCTGTTTCTATGCTCTTCAGCTCAGAAAACTTCACTTGTTTTTGGATATTTGGAAAAGTGATATCCTTGCTTAGAACCCTAGCATGATAGCAACACATTGTGAATTGTGTAAGAAGAGGAAGGTTTTGAGGTATTTGTGTTGTCCTTCCACTATTGTTAAACACTTTGAAGGAGACTTATCTTTTAAGATGACACACAAATAGTATGGAATTCAACAAACAATCCAATGTAATGCAAGCTCCCGACCCTTATCACTTTTAATGACTCGATCAATACAACAATAGATGTTAAATGCTCTTCATATTATTTTTATATGCTCAAGTGGTTCACTAAATACTTGTAAATTTTTGTTGGCATGGGCATGCTTCTCTATCACTCAAATCGAAATTCATGTCACTTTCATAGTTTGCGCTAAATGCAATAATGCACCTATATATTTATATATTTCTTAAATTTAAATTAGGACCCTATTACCATGTATGCAGATACGCTCGTTATACTTGAAAAACCTTCACAGAAATGCCAAAAATCTAGAGGACCCAAATAAAGGTAAAAGGTCCAACTTTAAAAAGTGACAAAATGTAGGGTATGGTTCTCGCTTGACTAAAATCATACAATACATTTTTTATTAAAAATTTAAAATGGAAAAAAAATGGGGAAGAGAGAAAATAACGGATAAAAGAGATCCTCAAACAAAAGGTAGAAAGAGAAAGCATGAGAGATATAACAAAGAAAAAAGGGGGACATATTATGAGACAACAATTAACAAGAAACATGTGCCATTGAGAGTCCAATCTGAACCAATAATTGACAAACACACTAAAATAATGTAAAATTATAACAAATTACTAATTCTATACCAAAATCAAGTGTCTACACTAATACAAGAGCTAAAACATAGAATCAATTTTCAATAGTTGAATCCTCCTCAAACCACTCATAACTAAATTGATCAAACAATGTTTGAACATGCATGTACACATGCATCAATGAGGAGATTTTAGAGGGTTTGATAAACACTTGGTAATCCCAAATGGGGTCGTTTTGCTTGACATCCCAAATGTCATGGTTTTCATTTTGATGATTGATTACCTCATCTTGAACACCCTTTGTATCGGATGTCATATATGTAATCTAATAAAATATTTCAAAAATATCTTTAAAATTTTCCCAAAAGCTAGAGAAGATTGTGGTGGGATCATATTCTGTCACTCTTTAAAGTTTTTTACATGAAATCGATTTCATGGGAGAAGATTGTGGTTGGATTAGATTATGTCATGCTTTAAAGTTTTTTATATGTAATCGATTTCATAGGAAGTGGGATTTTAATACAGATTTCATAAAGAAAAACTATCAAAAATCATTATAGTTGATATTTTATTTTTTTCGTGGAAAGAAAAATATGGTTTTTTTTATTTTGTGTATCTACAAACATTTTTAGTATCAAACAAGATAATGTTTTCTAATTTGGTTATCTAAATTTACTATAAAGAAATGATGGTAGCGATATAGCTTATACACTTATATTACTTGATATTTATTAGAGATTTTTTCTTGCATTGTGAAATTTCTTGAGTCATTAGATGATCCTTTTGAAAAAATATTTATTAAGGAGGTATTCTTATTGGTAAAGATTTAGATTTGTTACTAAATTTGTGACTAATCAATGGACAATCACCTTCTTAGTGGAACCTTCCCAACCATTGCATCCTCAATCTCAAATTCAATGGCCTATACTAAACAAGAAATTTCCTAAGCTTTCTCTCCCTACCTCTCTAGTTTTTTATACTCCTCCAGAACTTAAGATGCTTATTCATTTGGACCTTGAGCATACTAGTGGATGTGAGATGGAACAACAACTAGAGTAATCCATATGATGTGGGTGATATGGTCGGTAAAAAAATATTTTTGTTTAGGAACTCCTAATTTTCTAAAGGAGCTCTTGGAGGATTAGAAGTAGTATCCAAGATTAGAAGTATGATGTACTTCATTTAAATGGTAGAGTTGAAAATATTATGTCTTTGTTGAAAAATCAATTGATTAGTGAACTTACCAATGAAAGTATTTGTTATTTGTAAAACTTCACTTGTGCGTATATTTAAGTTTTTGATGGGCATTTCATAGAATGAAGGTGTTTGGAGATTGTTTATTGATATTGTAATATCTATTCATTGTAAACTTTGCCATGTGCATTTATTTATTTGTTTCATATGTTTTATAAGGAAAGGTGATGACTGATTTCTCATGATTGTAATTTATAGTCATTGTTAATGTGGGTTGTCTTTATAAAGAACCCCATTCTTATTCATTATATCACACTTGTTTCTACCCTCAATGATAGGTTGTGTGACTAACCATAAACCTTTGGAGATTATTCATTTTTCTTAAACACATAGTTTGTCCAAAAGTATATTAATAATTTATATAACTTTAATCTTAAGTTGTGTGCCCTAAATTATTTTGTGGAATTTTTTTTCTCCAAATTTTGTATAAAAATAATATTTAAAAAGTATGTATCATAATTGATTTTGAAGACTCTAACTACGTTAAATATATTACTAAAATATTATAAATTCACCATTAGTTATAATATTTGATCATGTGCTATTAAAGACCATTATTTTAGATTAGTTTGGCATGGGATTATTTTTAATGGCCATGGGTTTCCATAATAAAATTTATATAAAGATAAATTTATAAAATGTATAAACAATTGATTGACGGTTTCCTTCAAATTAATGACGTATCTAGTTTATTATTTTATTTTGCAGGTATGCTACCAAATATTCAGAGAGCTCGCAAAGAAATGGAGGGAACTATCTACAACTTCTAGGAATAAGTTTTTTTTCTAGCATATTATTGTTTTTATTTTATTATTATTAAAAAAGAAACACGCCAATCTATAATTTTGAGTATTAATAACATGTTTTTTTATTCTTATGCTAAAGAAAATAACATCTAATTACTTTAAAGGTTTTAGAATGTTTTCCCTTTGCAATATGTAATACAAAATTATTACCAAAATTATTGTCTAAGATAATTTTTTCTCAACAACAAGGGTTTTGTTAAATGAATACATATTCTTGATAAACTGGTGGTTGTTCAAGAAAGTATTCATTTAGCAGGTAAGTATTCATTTGGTCAAACCCAATGCAAAACATGGATACATATCAAATTGGATATTACCAAAGTGTATCCATGGCCTAATTTACAAATGATTATTTGGAAGTTTTTTTTTAATAGTATTTGGATTGAATGAGTGTTAAAATGTATCACATATTCAACATTTTATTTCTTTATTAATATAAGCCCTTATCTACTCTTTGAAAGTTCATAATAAATAGGATAAGTTTTTCCATTGCCGCATTTTTGTTTTATCTTGGAAGAAGAAGGATTGGGTCAATTGTTACAATGATATTAGGAAATGGGTTAGCTTCATGGGCTTCATATTCACAACAATTTTCCCTCAATCACACATTCAGTTCATTGATGATTATTTAATGAAGCTTTATCAACTTTTACATTGACATCTAAATGGTCTATTACTACTAAAAATTCTAATTTGTATTTTATCACTATGGGACCTCAAATAAGTGATATCATTTCTTCTATATTAGGGTTTCTCATTAATAGATTTTCCTTTACGTATATAGCCCAGAAAAAACCTTTATGGATAATATCAAATACACATATTGGGATTTTCTTATAGACTTGGTCAACTCAAAGATTTCAGCCATGGGAAAACATGTAGTTATTTAACTAAATTAAGTAGTTTTAATCGAATCAATATTACAAGTAACTCTTCATTAGATAGCAAGATATTTCTAATGATGATTAGCAATATATTTCTCTAACAAATAACTCTTCATTAGATATATTTGATTGTTTTTATGGATGGGTTTCTTTTAGATTTCATTGTGATTAAATTGATATGATGGGTTCTACTTACATCATTTATTATATGTAAATCTTAGATATAATTTATATTGTGTGTACAACTTAATTATTAAATATAGATGGCTAACATTTTGTTTCAATTGTTTTATACCTAAGGGCATAAATTAATTAAATATTATTTATAATTTATGAAATAATAAATGGAATTCCTAATCATGCTTAAATTACGATAAATGTATAAAATAGAGATAGTGTAATAAATAAATAAAATAACACAAGGTATACGATCGTAGAAAAAACACAATCTAACACAATTCTTCCAATAGGATGAATGCACAATTGACTTAGAAGCTAGAAATGGGCTTAGGAAACAATCGTGAACGTGTTATGTAAATTTTAATTTCTAGAAATGTGTCTGGGTCAAGTTCATAGCAAGCATGATTATTTCGTGATTGAAAGGGTCTTGTAAGTCAGGTGTGGATCCAAAAGTGTTTGAGTTAGTCAGGTTCATGGCCAAACATGTTTGAGGGTTACAAACATGTCCTCTACTACTTTGATTAATCTAACAATTTTGGAGTTGGTCTTCTTCCATCTATACTTTTTTGTTTTGGCTATAAAACTATGACATGATGCACGAGGATACAGACTTGATCTCTCTTTGTAAATAATCAATTATTATTAGGTAGAGAGAGAGAGCCTTGAAGATCCAACACAATAGATAATGGAGTTGGAGTGTTACTTTGAAGACAAACATATTGAAGACCCTGAAGGTTTTTGATGTGGAAAGCATGCAAATTAGATTTGAAATGCCCTTTAAATAAAGCTACTAATCATCCAATTTCCTGAAATAACTAGCTATTCAACTAGTATACTGAATATAATAGAATAGGTGTGTTGAATTTTATTTTTGATATTTAATTTCATGTCAATTTAACTTTTACAAGCCAATTTTCATTCTTAAATTTAAGATCTATTTACCATCATTTTAAATTGATTTTTTTGTTTGAAAAATCAATTGACAAAACAAAAATAAGTGAATGGATTTTAGGCAACAAAAACTTATCTCTAATCATCTCCCTTTGTCGTTAGGGCTTGGCTTGCAGGCATGATCAATGGTCAGGTGGCAATGGCATGATATAAGGCAGGGGAAATGACCCTCTTTTAACACAAAGACAATTGTATAACATGTGTACGTGCCCTGTGAACACTTCCCATTGTTGTTTTTGATCAATATTTGTGTGGAGGTGCAATAGGATCAAGGGTTTCTGCTTCTTCCAACACTATCTATAAGGATGTTGGTCAATTTAATTAACCCCATTCAACATTTCAACACTCTATCATTTCATGTCCATATATTGTAAAGAACTTAAATGAGGTATTTATTATGGAGGTCAAGTATTCATAAGGAAATGAATTCTCTGTATCCCTTAGATCGTGGGTTGTAATATGTTGGTTTAATCGGTTCAGGCCAAAGTTAATAGATCTTCATATGTGGATTTACTCTAACTAGACAAAATGCTCTAATGTTTTTTTTGTGTTCCTAGGGTTTCTTTATAGTTCAAATCTTCATCAATGATGATTACTAAAAGTATTTCAAAAAGGGTTTTAGTTTTGCAGAAAAGTGGGGCTCTTCATTACTCCATAGTTTTTAGATTTTGACCCTCAGCTATAATGGTATCCAAAATCCCAATTTAAATCAGGCTCCCAAATTCACCCCACTTTGAACATTTTCTTGTTTAGGATATTAGAAATTATTCAAGCACACAAGAAACATGAGGCATGGATTTTACTACCTTATATGTGATCTAATGTTGACTATACACCGCATCTAACATGGACACACTTAATTGATTTTAAATCGAACAAACTAAAAAATATCTCAATCACCTCAAAATAGGGATCATTCACTAGGTTATCACACGAATATCTATGCAATCAGGTACACAAACATATTATAGGATACATAACACAATGGAACATGTAATACGGATACATGAAAAATAAAAAAATAAAAATCAATGGTAGAATTTTAATTTGGACAAAAACATTTAACAGGATGCAACCATCTAACATTGATGTCTTAAATGGATAGTTTTCTCCACGACAACATTTGACTCCTAATTTTAGAATTTGTTTGGGACATACAAGTTTTCAAATGTTTACAATACATGTTCAAGGACATAAACACAAGCTCAGTACAAAATTATTGGTATTGTGTTACAGTATGTGGGGAGCATGATCACGGTTACAAATATGATATCAAGTTACACACATTCTATACACTTCGGCACCTCATACAATGCATGATGGGGGCATGGGAATATTCATTCCCTTTCAAAATTTCATGGGGTATCACAACTTGGAATCCAAATTCATCTGCAATGGTGTGGTTTCGTGAGTGAGGGCCTAATACCTCTTTCGTTATTGGGATGTCCAAATCCCTTTGTAGTGTACAAACAGTCAATTCCCTCTTAGTTCTAGCTTCTTCTTCAAAAAATTGGGGACTGATCACCCCCAATATCTAGTGGCTTAGTTCTAATCCCTCTCTCCAAGCACTTCATCGATAAGCTTCTCCTTAGGAAAGGAAAACATGTGTACTCCTTCCATGCTTCCCTTACCTTTCAATTTTAATTTATGAGTTTCAAATTTGATTTCAATTTTGAGTTAAGTTCAATTCTTTCTATGGACATTGAATACACTGTGTGTAGGTTTCACTTTGGATACCATGTCAATAGTTAATAAAATCAACGGCTTAAGAAAAGTCAAAGTGTGTCTACACACTTAGTTTTTTTTTCCCTTCATACAAGTAAATTTTATTTTCTAGCTTAAATGGGGGAAAATGTAGACAAATCAATTTGGAAATTAAATACTTGATAATGTCAATATTGACTTACTCTCTAAATAATGAATTGTGCACATATTCTAAGCTCAATTTCCTATCTTTGGCCCTATAGTAGTAGTATATTACTCCTAGTTTTCATGCACAAAACCATGTAGGTTGTAATGCCCCTCCTGGGACATCGAAAAACACACCAATCGTGACGAGAATCTCAGGGTAATTTTATTTTTTTTTAAAAGTGTTTAGTTAATACTAATACATCTTTTACACCCTCTCTTGATGACTAATTGTGTACTGTTTTAATTTACCTAATTAAAATTAATTACTAGCATGAACCCGATTTAACTATTTCATTTTATTTTAAATTTATTAGGGCCATAAAGATGAGACTACACCCTTTCTATGTTATTCACCCTTTTTCTTGCTTAATAAACTCCTCACACCTTTCTTTTTGTTATATTTCCCAATAAGACTTCATGAATTTTATTTTGTTGTTTTAAAAAAAAGGTAGGAGTTAACAAGGACCCTAGGATCTGCCTAAACTCAACCCTAGATCTCATTTGACCCAAATTTTCCCTAGATATCTATATCCCCTTCTTTTTTTTTATCTCTTTCCTTCATTTTACTTTCTTCCATTCTTATTCTTTTTTCTTTTTTTTTCCTTGTATGAAATACCTATATTTATACTCATTTAATTTATGTTGGAGCAGATGAGAGAGAGAGGAGGGGGGGGCAGATTTGTGGAGGAGGAGCGGTGGAAAGGGCCCGCGTGGAGAGGTTCGAGGTGGACAGGGTAGGAAAGGCGCGGAGGGGAGGGCAAGCGGCGATTGTGGGGGGGTGTGACCGGCGGTGGGGGCGTGGCAGGTTTGGCGCGGCAGGGAGGCCGCGGGACAGGCCACAGGGGAGGCACAGCAGCGGCGGGACAGGCAGTGGGGTAGCAGCTGTACAGAGGGGAGCGAGGATCCGTGGGGGCAGCGCGGCAGAGTGCAGACCGGGGCAGAGGTGGCCAGGACAGCGGCTGGGCGGCCGAGACAGGTGGGGGGGAGGGGTTCGACCCTCCCCCAAAGTCTTTTTTTTTTGTTTTAAAATCTTTGTATAGGCGCAGGTCGGCTGGGGAGGGGGCCGACCCTCCCCAATGTAATTTCTCTTGTTTTTTTTTGTGTTTTATTTTAATAAAACTTATATATATATATATATATATATATATATATATATATATATATATATAATGTTTATTACTATCCATATTATAAAAAATAAATAAATAAAATTGTTACCATACATATATATATATATTTACACAGCTGTATACTTCCAGAGAAGAAGGTAAAAGAAAATATATACAAAGATGATACACTTAAGTCATAGCTTCAACATATAAATCTGCCACATTTATTTTCAAATATATCCTAGGAAAACTTGATCCATGCAGGTTTAATTTATATGATCATTTCTGAGTTATAACAGGCAGATTTTTTTTTTATTCACTAACTTGGTGGCTTATGTACCAAATTAAGGATTAATGCAGATTTACACATAAATACAAAATCTCTAACAATTAGGATATTCTTTGAACTTGGATAAGGAGAAGAAAACGGATTTCTAAACCATATTAAGATGCAAGGGAAAGTGTATTTCACAAAAAGTATTTTTATTTCTGATTCAATAATGTTACAAAAATTTACAAGGAAGTCCAAAACAAGAATACTACACATCTACAATTCAACCTTTCTTCAAGAAGGAGGTTCCATCAATCCATAAAATATCAACTATTTTCACAAGTTTTCTTTTAAAAGGTTTTGGTTTCCAAGAAGGTCTACATAGTCCCATAACATTCCAAATATTCAAAGGAAAACTAAACAAGGGAACATACTAATATTAAGGGTAGATTTACCAACACTTATAATACTAGATTTGCATGTAACCCAAATACAAGAGAATGTTTTACAAGACAATGAAGGCTCACACAAGCCATTCTTTCCAAGATACAATGAAAGAGAAATCCATAAAATGGGGAAGGAGACAAGAAGTAGTTCCAACTTGACAAGTGTCTTCATGTGTCTTCCAATGGCTTCCCAACTCCAAAATCTTTCAAGGCCAACACAATGAGAAAAGGGCTTGTTTATCCACCCAACCTTTAGGCATCATCACATGCCTATCCCAAGGTTGGGATGCATGCTAGCCTCCCCCAAGCCCATGGGAAAGAGGACTACCATCCACAACTTGCACAAGAGTGAGGGTAAACAAACAATGATACATCCACACAAAAACAAGGCAAAGATCAAAACAAGACTCCAAATTTGAAAAAGTCAAAAGGAGGAGAACCCAAGTTCTACCTCTAAAATGGGGAAGAGAAAAAAGAAGTTCTCCAAAAGTTATAACCAACATTAAATGCACAAAGGCAAGATCTCCATATCCTTCTTATTTCTCCATTTTCATTCAAGCCCTCCTTATTCCTCCACCCTTTCACCAATCCTTCTTAGAAACATTTTCAAACCCCAAAGGGGTTTCCTTACCAAGAATGGGGAAGGGGGTTCATGCCAAATGACTCACCTTATCCACCTCAACCATGTGAGGGGAGTGCTAAATCATACAAGGCTTGCCCATCAAGCCTATAAGGATTGAGAGGGGAAAATTCCCCTCTCTTCCCCCACAAACTCCAAAACTCCATCATGCCATATGATGGAGGGAGAAAAATTAAATAAACAACAACCAAAATCTTCATACAACAAACATTTCCAAGAAAACAACTAATATCTAGTATGTATAACAAATAAAAAGAATCTCAAGAAGCCTACCTCAAAGAAAATATCTCCAAACTTCAATCTCTTCCATTTCTTGACCTAAGCAATCTCTAGCTCCAAATCCACAAGACTCCAAGCAAAAAGCTTTAAAAAAAAAATTCTCTTCTTTTCCCATGAGGGGGAATTTGAAGAGAAACAAGAAAAAATCCTCACCAATGAGGGGGTGACATGTGTCACCCCTCTCCTCCTCCAAGGTCAAAGATGCCAAAGATAAATGAGAGAGGATAAAATGACTTTTAGCCCTCTTATCCCAAATTACCCTAAATGATAACAAAACAATTCTTGTGCAACTTTTAACAAGCACAATAATCCATACCCCTTACATGGATGTGACCAAAGGAGAGGCAAAAAGGGAGGGAAAACTCTCTAAAGCCTTGGAAATAAGCCCCCCTACCTATTAGGTAGGGTCCAAAGGCTCATTTTCATGTTAAGAGAACTCCTAAACTAAAAAGGGGTCCCTAAAAATGCCCAAAATAACCCAATTTCGGGTTTGGAAAATTTTGCACAAGGGTAGAGGGTGTGGGGCCCACCCAAGGGTTCACATGTGACCCTAAATCCTCTAGATTAAGTACATCATTAAGCTAATTCAAAACTTAATGCAAGTGGGGTCATTAATTCCCCAAAACTAGTTTACAACACAAACTAAGCACCCTAAGCAAAATTAATAATTACAAGACATGTTACATTACAAATGAGGGTCACCCATGGTATCGAAAACAATAATTCTAATGCTAAGGCCTTAAGCAATAAACATGACTAGGACTTAGCCCCATGGGCTGCTTGTGCAAAGTTACGTAGCTGGCCTGAATCCCATGTTCTCGTGTGACCTGTCACCTACACACTCATTGCACACATTAATCATACATATCCGATAAAATGTAAATCAACTACTAACTAAGATATCAATGAATTCTAGACTAACATATCATCTTTCTGGAATCAAAATGCGACAACGTGCACAACTATACATAATTCACCATAAGTTAGTCATAATGATAAAATGACATGCATCCATAGAATCCCAACATGAAAAAAACTGAGTATTCATCAATATAATTGTGTTCCAACACAACATCATAACAATTAGTATCCATGACCTCATAAGATAATGCGAAAATCATAATAATCAAGAAAAATCGGTGTTATATGCCTAAATGTCCATACATGCCTAATCAGATCAAATCTTCTAATGTAATGTCCAAAGTATATCAAATCTCTATCAAAACATGTCTATGAGTAATGAACAACAAGTAACTGAGCTATAAAAATGTGGGCACTACAAGTTTGTTATTTATTTTAGGTGACCGAAGATATCTTTTGTGACAACCAATGACCATCCAGATTTATAGGAATATGGTCCAACATCAAAGGACCAAGCACATCAATATTCATATGCACTTCATTGAGGAACTCATTCGTGGACAAGTCATTGTTCTCTTATTTTTCCAGACTATGGAGTAGATATTTCATATCATCACCAAGCCCTTCACTAAGATCATCTTCATTTGGATCTTCTTGTGTTGAAAGTAGTTTATACTTCATTTTCTGGGGAGGCTTGTTGTCCTATATTTTTGTTTCCTCTCTACTTCTAGGGGAGATCATATATATATTAATCTAAGGGGATTTTATATGTACTCTGGTACCTAATCAAGCCTTTTTGTTAGGAATTAATTCTTCTACCCACCTAATATATACTTAAGGGGTGATGTTAGTGTGTAGGTTTTTTATTCCATCTTATGTTTTTTTTCCTGCATGTGTATTTATCTTGATTAGGTTTCATTTGGATAGTTATTATTTGGTTACACATTCTTTATTTGGGATATGTGCTCCGAATTTTTAGGTGTTAGTTACACCTCTCTTCTTCCTATTAATGTACCTCTTATAGATCTATTTCATCATTTTGAATACAAATTGGTTATTCTGCTCTTATTTTGTTCCTCTCTCACAAGTCCCTTTGTGCGATGTTAACGCCGAAAGAGAAAAATCAGAGAGTGGAAAAGGAAATTGAAACAGAAAACAAAGAAATGTGTACAACTAAAATATGAGCATGAAAAACAAACGTGAACCATGCGAATGGAACAAATTGTCGTAAAAAAAGTTGACAAAAGAGAAAATATCGCCATATACAAGACATGTTGCACTCAACAAACTTGTGCAAAACATGACTTTCTGGTTGACGTAATGAAAATTTTTGTGTTGAAATTGATCTATAATCAACATATCCTGAGTAAGTATGCCTAGTGGATTTGGTAACATGAGATTAAAGGGATTTCAATAATTGAAGTTTGTGGTTTTCTAGCTCCTCATCAATTGCTATCAATACTCGTAGTTACTAGGAAAATACATGATTTCCTTATGTATTGTTTATTTTTCTTCTTTACATCACTCTGATGCTTCTACTCATTTTGTTCGCCATCTTATTTGCATCACACAATATAGTTTAGGCCTCCATGGATGACATGAAAACCATCAATGCATTTACAACACAATAGGTGATGGAATAACTGTCCCTAAGGAAATCCACTGAGAATGTTTTTTCAGACAAAACACAAAATGAGGAAAATGATGCCTTGACGAAAAACTACAAAAATCTATATCCTAACCCAGTAGCGGCATCTTTTTCATAGGTTACTCTTGAAAATAACTCGTCATTCTGCTAGCTTTATATGCAAGCACCTGATTTGTTCCCAGAGTACAATCGACAAGACCTGTTCCAATAAATACACCTACTCAGAGGAATGTGTTTGTGGATTTAACATCGATGCAACATATGAATACATGTTGGAGCTAAATATGAATACACGTGGGAATCAATTCCCATAAATGGATTCGTGGATTTCCAGTCGTTATAGCATGCCTAGTGGACAAACTGCAAGTTCCACTTCCCGATCACATATTTCTGGATATGTAACGAGCCACAACCCCTATGTGCTAAACTTTTGTAGGGTTTTGTTCGAATTTTCATGGTCATCTCACCAAGAGACCCGAGGGGATTAGAGTGTGAGACCAGGGTCATATCTTCAGCTATGCCACCAATGAGACCCTCAAGCTCATGTCCCTCACCCCTTCCTCGTGACCAAACTCAGTACTGGCCCCTAGCTGAGGCCTGACAAAAAAACCCAAGTGACCATTGAGTAGACAAGAGAAAAGGGTGCCATGGTTCCTGAGTGCATGCACAATGTTCTCATTTACAATCAACATGAGGAGACTGTTAAGAATGACCGAATTGGGGTTGATCTGAAGCAATGTGCCATCAAGCCTAACATCCCTAAAAAATACCAAGACGAGAACACCATCTTTCACCTCAATCCATTTGGGTGTTTTGTCATTGGAGGGCCTCATAGAGATGTGGGTCTGACAGGTACGAAGATCATCATTGAATCCTATGGTCTGCATCTATGGTTAGTTCTTCATTAAGTGTATTGCTCTGTATTACTGTGTTTTTTGGCCACCATCCATATAATCTCATGTCAAGGATTCACATGTTAAAAAATGAATGTTTTGTACTTATTTCTTCCATCATAGTTTTACCATTTTTTATAAGGATTATTTAATTTGTTAAATTATATAATTTATTCATTCAATTTTCAATCAGTAGAGCCATTTTTTTAGGGGTCAACCCAGGTTTACGAAGTGTAAAGGTGTATACAACTTTCATTATACCTAAGTATATCATTATGAAGGAATGGAAGTTTTTTTAGGGGATTAATTCCAATTCATCAGGGATGCGGAGATATAATTTTCCACATATGGGGTTAAGGAGAAGCAAGAAATTTCCTAGACTTCATAAACGTTTAAGAAAACTAAACAAACACGTTATTAAAAACCCAAGTGTGTGTCGAAGCTGTTCAAAAATTTTTATTAAGTACGCTAATTTTTTTATAGTGTGAAATGAGAACTTGTAAGTTTCATGTTTATCAAACATGAGCATAGATTGAGATATTGTAGGTTACAATCACCAGAAGCATCCTACATTTCATTTCCTACTAGCTAAGACCGCAAGGTCGAGGTAAGAAGCCATTCATGGGTGCATAGTAAAAAAATATTCCTTTAAATCTTATGGATGGAATGAAATATTTATGGTCTATAATTATCATAACAAAAAATGCGATAAGGTTTCTACTTCAAATAGGTGGATCTTCACCATAAGAATGGTATGTCACTCCTACCCCTTTTCTCATAGTCCTATTGTCTGGCAAGAAACTATCTTTCAATGCTGATTTCAAATCAGACAGAACATGAGGATACAACCTCGTCAATTCACACAAATTGACCTGTAGATAGTTCATCGCTTTCAACTCATAAGACAAACATGAAACTGACAGTGCCTTTCCTTCCTCTCGAGTATAAACAACTTGCGTAATCTCCAGTTCAATATGTCATATGTTATAATACAAACCAGGACCAGATGTTCATAAATTATAAATTGGTTGATTGAGTAGTCAAATTACCGCTAAACATTGTTTCTTGACTCATAATAACATGGAGACTACATTATGAAAGTGTATATAATAGGTTATTAAATCAATATTTTTATTTATTAATTTATTTTGAATTCTTACAACCTCTTACTATTAATATATGAGTTATTATTACTAAATGATTCTATTATTTTATTTTGTTTTATTTTTTTTATTGAATCTAAAGATTTAAACAGCTTCAACTCACAAAATTCTTTAACTTGGTTATTCAGGACTGACAAATTTGAACTTTGAGATGTAAAAAATGTTATTACTATTGAACTTTCAATGTTTATTTTCTTCCAAGGTTTTATAACAAGTAGTGAAGACATTGCCCATAGATTCGTTTAGGCTGCAATCTGTTGGGAAGCAATAATGTGAATTCCATTCAATCCATGCTCCCAAAACAAAACACCATATTACTCTTCAAAACAATACACTACAATGACAATATAGCATAGATGTCTCTGCGCATGATTAATAATTTCATTAATATGGCTGGGAGAAGAAATAAGAGAAGCAAAGAAAACCATGCTAACAATTTACATGTCATTTATTAAAAGATCCTTACCATTATGATGTGTATTTGTCTATATAGAATTTGGAAATCCAAATGACTGCTACTTTTAGCCAAAATTTTGTACATTTCAAACAAAATGCCTGTCACTATTGACACATGCTTCATTTTTAAGTCCATGTGCATCAACGCTACAATAATATTGCATTAGATTCAATTTCCATATCCATAAAAAGTCTTCTTCAACTCGTAAATTACTATCGCTACAATTGCAACTACATCTGGTGGAATCCCTAATTACTGTAAGCCATTATAAAATGGACATGAATTTACTACATATCAACACATCCCATGAATTTTTTCCTATCCTGCTACAGGCTGGAAAAATGAATCATCCTCCCATATATGGGGATTTCACTACCCTATTCGCACATTGGGCATGTAAATTCTTTCACCTCGTAGAAGAATCCAACAATTTCTCAACAGCATGAGTAAATTTAAATACCTTTCCGACCCTCAGGACCATGGTCTTCCAATAAATGTTAAATAATTTTTTTAATTAATAGAACAATTTGAAATCAGAAAAAATGAAGACTAGTTTCTAATCTTGTAGATCAGTGAAAATGGTGTACTAGATAGTGCAACAAAAGCACCTAAAATAGCCAACATAGAACTTTTACAGAAAGAGACAACACCGACACATATGGATTAAAACTTCAATACATTACAATGTTAGAGGTAATATACAAGGCACCGGATTCCGTTAAACCCTATAAACTGAAAAGTTACAGAAACATAATTCGAAACAATCCCCTATTAACATATTTTAGCTTTAAATTCCTGAAAGGAAAAAGCCATACTTAGCACAAGGCAATTGTATATTATAATATAAACCAGGACCAGATATCCCAGTAAACAAAAAGTGTTAACCAACCTAGAAAATTTTAAAAAAAATCAAAATCAAAATCAAAACCCCAACTTTACCCCTTTGAAACTATCAAAAACTACAAAACTCGACAACGATATTTTACAGTGGTACACCACGGTTTGTAGCAACGAGCAGAGCTTCACAACATGAAATGAAGTATCAACAAAACATCTAGCCAATGATGGTGTTCATAAACACCATGAAATTTAATTACAGCGGTACCTCAAGCATCATATTCACCGGTCACAACCTTACCGCTTTCGGTCTTCTTTGGTAAGAGAACGATGTGAATATTAGGCAGGACACTACCATTCGCTATTGTCATGACGCCAAGAAGCTTGCTAAACTCCTCATTGTTCCTCACCACAAGCTGAATATGACGCGACATAGTCCTTGTCTTCTTAATATCTCTTTCCGCATTTCCTGCCAGCTCAAGCAACTATACAACACCAAACACAAAACCATCAAACCCTAATTCAAAAAGATGAGGACCTAATACCAATAAAAAATTGAAACCCTAGAAAAAAGATCAGAAATTTTCAAAGTTAAAGTAAACAAACCGAGATCCTACAGACAAAAATGGTGATTAAAGCAATTGAGATTCAGTAAATTGGCATATACCTCGGTAACAAGGTATTCTAGAACAACTACAAGATAAACAGGGGTGCCTGCACCGACTCGTTCAGCATATTTTCTAGCCTTTGTAAATGTTTATATGGTGTGCACAGGTTATATCCCTCGAAAGAGGCGCGGAAGAGGCCCGGAGCAAATATTAACTGCAAGTATTTTTCAACCCTGGAAAATATTGAAGGATGCTTCCCCTGCCTACACTTATGGGAGAAATATGACATTGAGAGATTTAGTAGAGGATCAACATTACCTAAAGGTGGCTTTGGAAACAAAATTAATCTGCATGCTTGCTTCTACAAATCGAGTGCAATTATTTTCCAGCTCTGTAAAAAACATTTCTCCTCTTCCTCTCACCGCCTTGGCACTTGAAAAATGAAAACTTGGGGAATTTTTGTGATTGTATATGAAGCAGAAAATTTCAATCCTGTATTAAGGAGAAGTAGCAAAAATGTAGAGAGAAAGGCAGAGTGAACAGTATGCATTAGAGGGTGAATTTGTGTGTGTGGTCTCTTTCCAAATTTGTGGAAGAAGAGCATCGGCAATAAGAGGGAAATTGCACACCAATTTCACAATAAAATGAAACCCTGGATACAGAAAAAGAGATGTACAAAATGTAATGAGAGCCAAGGAAAGATTTCCCCAAAACGAAACATGAAATTCATGACACAAGTTGAGTTTAAAGATGATACTAACCGACGCCATCTCCAAGTCAGCCCACTGGATGGGAATATTTCCGTTTGATTACAAATTTGTTGCACAAGCAGGCAAGTAAAAGCGAAGTCAAGAGAATAATTTAGCGGGATTATAAACATACAGAATGAAATTTATAGATTAAAGTTGAGACAGAGACATTGTAGTTTGTGATGTATAGACACATAACTTTTGAACGCACCTCCCCTCCCTTGCAAAATCAATGATAAAAATTGTATACATTGACAAATGCTTCACAAGTGGGCGCAGAAGTATTATTTATAAAAAAAGATAGAAACAGAGCCGGAGGCGGCTCTTTTCTAGTGAGTACTTACCTTGGCGTCAAAGGTGTATCACTGGACTCCATTCGAGTTGTCCACGCCATAGGCGGTGTAGTGCTCCTGCCAACCCCTCACATAGTTGGAGGCATATTTGCTCCTGTCCTCTTCTGCACCTCTGTCAAGGGATACAACCTGTGCACGCCATATTAACATTTACAACCGATAGGAAACTGAAGACCCACTTTGGAGCTTTTTGAAACCGCCTTAACAAGCGGTATGGCGGTTTGAAGGTAAACAACGAAATCAATTTTGTCTGCGTAATGTCAGATACAAGCGTCTTTTACACAGAAAATGACAGACTCTGAATTATTTTCCATCATTTAGATGGTCGAAAATGCAGAGTATATGCACCATTGGATGTTGTTAAAGCCCCCCGGGCTTTGTAACATAGAACCCACCTTTCGGTGTAATTATTAGGTACGGGTCACCAGGTACTTGCAGGTTGTTATTTTCAGCTTCTGATTTGTTTTTTTTTTTCCTCGGTGAAACCACCATAAAAAATATTCAGCGGGGCAGAGTTATTTTTTCATAGTCCCACACCATGATTGCAGCTTTTATGCTCGTCTCCATTCATTTCTTCTTTTTGGTGGTATTCATGGCATTCTCTCCCACATTATCGGCGAGTCGTCAACCAATCCAAGTTGCTACTCTTTTGTATAATGTTACCCGCCCCGACCTTCTGCATTCAAATATGAAGTCCCGCTATATTTTTCCCACCTCAATATTTCCTCTCTTCTCTGTCCCTGCTACTTATTATTCTTCGCTGCTGTCACTGCCCTCGCTAAACTATCAAAAAATTTAATCCGAGCCGCATTTAGCTATGACAATGTTTCTCTCGTGATAGAAGTGATGGTGGGAAATCCTCCCCAAAAGAAAAAGATGGTTCTCGACACCGGCAGCGAGCTCTCCTGGCTTAACTACAATATTTCCAGCAAGAATGCCCCACATTCTTCTTCTTTCAATCCGAATCTCTCCTCTTCCTACACCTCAATACCCTACAACTCCTCAGTCTGTAGAACCCAAACGAAGGAATTTTCAATCCCCACAACATGTGATGGCAACCGCCTCTGCCACTTCACATACACCTATGCAGACGGAACTGACATCGAAGGAAACCTGGCAAGAGATTATCTCTCTCTTCCCGGTCTCACAATTCCAAGCTTCGTCTTTGGTTGTTCGTTCTCTGCACCTCTGTCGGAGACCCCTGGTATCATGGGGCTCAACCGAGGGGCTCTCTCCCTAATTTCTCAACTCAATACTACACATAAATTCTCCTATTGTATCATCGACCACGTCGTTTCTCTGGATTCTGCAGGTGTGTTGTTATTTGGGGACTCGCCCTTTTCCAAATACTTGAACTACACGCCCCTGTTGATCATATCAATTATGTTGCCTTATTTCAATAGGGCTGCCTACAGTGTCATATTAGAGGGCATCAAGGTGGGAGAAAAAATGCTTCCCATACCCAAATCGGTATTTCTTTCGGACCACATGGGCGCGGGACAGACCATGATCGACTCCGGCACGCAGTTCACGTTACTGCTGGGAGAGGCGTATACGGTGCTGAAGCGGGAATTCACGCAAAAGAACTGAGGGCATATGAATCCCATCAACGGAAATGCAGTGTTCCAAGGAGCTTTGGATCTTTACTACGACCTTCTGGTAGGCAGCACATAGTTCTCGCAAGTGACACCTGTTACTCTGATCTTTAATTCTACTCAGCTCACGCTGGATAGTCATGAGTTGCTGTATCGAGTGCGCAATGGAACATCCATCGATCGGGCAATCTACTGCTTCACATTTACATAGAAACTGACAGACTCTGAATTATTTTCCACCGTTTAGATGGTCGACGATGCAGAGTATGTGCACCATTGGATGTTGTCAGAGCCCCCTGGGCTTTCTAACATAGAACACGCCTTTCGGCGTAAAGATAATTCCTCATCATTAGATATGTGCTCAAGAATTGAACTGTCATCAAGTACAAGTGAATCTGATGAAAAATCCAAAGGAGGTACAAAGTGAGAGAAGGAATATAGTCGAGTATGAAGATTACTATAATGGAAGTGTCCTTGTGTAACTCTCTAACATAAATTGAATCTAGAGTGATCTCAACCCCATACCTTGACCAAGGTGAGTACTATAGTAGAATGATAGGAGACTAGTTGATAGTGAGGGAATACTTAGAAAATTATTTAATGTTCCTCCACTCACTTTAATAGAACCTTTCCCAAAAACCTATGTAGAATTTTTGTCACCCAATCGTACACTGGACATGTCACATAGCTCCAAGGAAGTTAATTACATGTGTGAAGAGGCCATAAGATGTGATGAACCAAAATTAATAGCCCATGAGGATTTGGTGGTACAATTGTAACTGGGGCTCTCCCCTTTATTCTCTCGTTTCATGATTCTCTCTCTTTCCCTTTTACATTGTCATTTTCCTTAGAGGATTCATGGGTTGATGAAGAAGGTTTGATAGACTAAGGGATATGTATGTTGTTCTTCTCAATAAGACTTGTGAGGTGGTAAATCAATGTATTCAAACATTAGTTTTCATCATGCTTGTTTGTGTAATACCCACTTTTGATCCTCTCTTTCTTGTACTTAACACTAGAATAGGAAGTTACAGAGTTTGCTTTTGAAGTGGGATCATTTTGATCCTTCTTGTTCTAATGATCTTTGTTATTTTTTTTGTTCTCTTTGTTTGAATACTTTATTTTCTCATGCCCAGCAAATAGAGCATGTGGTTTATAGGACTTCATTGTGCCCATTTGAATAAGCTTGTCTTGCTCCTGAGTTAACTCAATAGTAAAATTATCCAAGGACAACATGTTCCATGTAGCTCCAATTGCATTCCTCGTGGTGTAGAAGGTATTAAAAATATAGAATAGTCATAAATAAATTAGGAAAATATGGAAAGAACCAATTGATCATCCTTTTTATTTGTGTCACATTGTTTCAAATGCAAAACCTGAGATATTTGAATTTGATAAAAAATTCATGTATCATGTCAAAGTTTCCTAGGCTCAAACTTATGATCTCATTCTTCAAATAATGGCCTCTTATTATGTATTGCTTCCCAAAAATTCCCTCCAATGTGATCTAACTTCATTATGAGTTGTTAAAAATTCAATAAAGAGCAAGTTGGGTGACACTGTTAGACATAATAGACTATGGGCTTTGTCACTTCTATTGTACCACTTCACTTTCTTTCAATTCTGTTTCGGTTCTATTTCTATACCCATAGTGATCTGGTGTAAGCCTTTACTCCTCAAGAGGATTTTTATTTTGAATTTCCACTCGTGATAGTTGAATGGTGTAAGAAGCACAACTAGGCATTGATCCATTTTACAGTAAGTGGATATATGTTGAATTGTGTGTGCTTAAACTATTGGGATATGTAACCCCCTTAAAACTATAGAGGTTCAATTTTACAAGGCATGAGAATATTACCAATGTGTAGAGATTGAAAAAAATTACACTTTCAAACAAAGGCACCTGAAAAGGAGATGTTAGTTGAAAGTTATGGAAGTTTGAAGTTTCTTTCTTGCAAAAAATAATCTCAACTTTGCATAAACAAATTTTTTGTGAAATAATTTTTGCCCAACTTTATGATGGAAAATTTAATCCCCCTTGGGTTGGGATGACTAGGGGCTTAATTCCCATGTGATCATGGGGCTAAGGGCTAGAAGGGCTAGAATGAGAACCTCCCTTTGATGACGTCACTTTACAATTTAATGTGATTAAATGAATGATGTCACTCACAAATGAATGTTGTTTCTCCCTACGTGTTCAAATTTTATGTGCACACACAAGTTTTCATAGTTTTTGCCTTCCTAGACACCTTGGAAAACCCAAAATGCATTATTCAAGGTTTTGGTGTGTCTTTGCAAGTCACAAAAACCTAAAAATAAGGTTTAGAGTTTTTTATTTGTTCTATACGCAAAAATACCAGCTTGGAGTGGGCCACAATTGAGGATTGGGACTGGATAGGATCAAATGCACAAAGAAAACATAGTGTGTAGTAGTGAAATCCAAAAAACTTAAAAGAAAGAAACATGTCTTCAACAATCAAGACTCATTAGCCAAAATGTTCATAGGAAGGTACATTATATATTGAGGAATTAGGTCACCCAAAAGTTAATTAACTCAACTCACAATTAGAAAATGACTTAAAGCACATTCCCCAGGTGACCTATAATTAACCTAAACAAGCTAATCAGACAATGTAGGTAAAACCATATAGTGGGAAAAAACCTACACCAACATTTCCACTATTAATTTGAGTTTTTGTTAATTTTTGTCCAAGCCATACAAATTGGTAGAAACCATGGTACGGTGTTGACCGAGATGTATGGTCTTAAATATTTTGTGTTTTGGGACCTTTTTTCCATTAGGTCCCATTGTCATTATTTTCTCTTTTTCATCTTATGTTTTGGGTCGGCTTTGCATGCCACTAAGATTCAAATTTAAAAGTGATATACTCCAATATATACAAGTTCAATTTAAGTATTTCTTATATTGCAAGCACCTATGTACCGAATATTGAGCTAAGAAATTAATATTACTCTCTTCATACTACATATCACAATATATGAGGGAATAAATCTATTTTGCACACAAGTGTTTATATGGGAGAAAAGTAGCATAGCCCACTATCATCATGAAAGTATAAGGAAAAATTTAGGTCAAGGGTTCTA
Source organism: Taxus chinensis (assembly GCA_019776745.2). Lineage (NCBI taxonomy): Eukaryota > Viridiplantae > Streptophyta > Pinopsida > Cupressales > Taxaceae > Taxus > Taxus chinensis. The sequence goes on along the minus strand of CM034156.1, from coordinate 56,778,243 downwards.
TATTACATGAACACTTGCAAAATGCACCAAGAGAACTATATTGAGTCTGAATGTAGTGTATCACTCGGTGACTCACAAACAGAGTGACCACCAAGGTCAGTATGACTTAAAAGCATTTGCATCTTTTATTTTTAGATCCAATGAGTGTTTGAGGTTCTTGCAGGAGTTTAGGTTTATTTTCACAGTATAGTTGTATAAAATAGGTTTATAAGTGAATCCAAAGATATAAAAGTGTGATACGTGTAACAACAAAACGATAAATTAAAAATCAAAACTATGTGATCTATTAGTTCAAGATAGTAGAGTAGGATTGGTTTGTAGAATCTAATCCTGGCCTTTTGCATGGTCATATCCCTGCATGGTTTGAGAAAGAAACAGTCGATATGGTTTCATTAAAAAAAATTATACTTTCCAGATCTAGAAATGACACAATTAGAAAATGAACTGAATTACCTAATTCACCTTTCTGGCCTAGTTGTGCTTCCAATTAATTTATAAGTTTGGAAAGCTTTAAAATATCCTAGTTTCCATTGTATATATGTGAATGATTATATTATTATTTCCATTATAAAATATATTATTTAATGCTAACTAAATCAATTAGATTAATATATTGCAATTAATTTAGGGTTAATATAGGATGAAGATGCCTAGAATAACCTATGGGGTCATTTGTATGTATAGCTGAATCTTCATTAATTTCCCACCATAATAAACCCATGAAACATGCCAAGGCCCACCAAATGAATACATACCAATTTTAAATATAATCACTAAGGACCTTGTTTTGGAAGAAAAACCACTGGGGGTGAATCAGTGGGCATTAAGACATTCTTTCACATTTACTTTATCCATTCATTAACCATTCATCAACTTAACCATTAACCATCGATCATGCATTCAAGAACCATAACAAAACATGAACAAAGGAAAACACATCAACACATGGACACAAGATATAAGTGGGAAACCCTCAAGGGAAGAAAACTCCATTGAAACAGTTTCAAATTTAGTTGAGCACCAATCCCTAGGTTTAGTGAGGCACCAACCCCACAAAGGAGCACCAAACCTGATTTTAGTACAACACCAACCCTACAAAGAGGTACCAACCCCCTAGATGACTCAGAACCAACTAAATCCTCCTGATTTTTTTGTCACCTTCAAAACACTACTTACAACAACAGATGATGACACCATGAAGCTCTCTTTTCCTCTATCCTTCTCAAAACACCCCTCTAGCCTTCCTTGCTCATAGTCTTCTTCTTCAAGTTGTTTAGATCAAATGACCTATCTTGCCCATATATAATCTCTCAGTATAACATCATCAAATCTTCATTTCCCTCTCTACATGGTCACAAATACCTCCTTCACCTTCACAAACTGCCCTCTAGCTCGCACTTTTCATCCTCTCTCACAACTAGCTCAAATGAGCTTTATAACTTACTTTTATACCTGGCTCTTGATCCTAAAACATCTAGATCGGAAACCATATGGAAAAATACATCATGAAATCATAATAAAATTATAAAAAACATCATTCATAAGACCATATAGGTTGTTAACATCATCTAGAACCATTTATACCTCAATTAGGACTCAAGAAGCCCTAAAGCACCAAAACAAGCAACCCACCAAAGCAGGATGTTCTATAGAAAAAACCACCTTCACCAAATATCAAGTATCACATAGAAATGTTTTATAATCCTTCAACAACATCTAGAAACCATGAAACACTCTACATCATCATCACATGCCATGAAACCCTCTTGAGAACAAGCACAACCAACATGCCTCAAAACTAGCCTTCAGAAATTGAACTCAAACCAACACCAAATTTCCTCAACCATGAAATTTTAATATACCAATGGAAATATCATGACCTCAGGGTCATCACAAAGTGCATAGGATTCCATAAATCATATTGTAACACCTCTAAAAAGCCTTTGCATATAGATCACCTAAAATTGCCCCACTAGTCATGCAAAATAGACTTCAACAAGCCTTCTAAGGGATCAAAACTGATCTGAAACCACTCCATACATGAATTATAGCTCCCATATTTCATCCAAAACTATTTTATTCATCAGTTCCAATGTAAAATTTGGGCATAAACTAAACTTCTTCATAAACTTTCCTTTTTGAGTGGGGTTCACACACAACCAAAACCTCTAGCTTACACCTGGAGAAATATGGAGGAGTCATATACAAACTCAAATCATCATACTTACTCAAAAAATTCATTTTGGGAATTTACCATCAAGTTCTTCTCCATCACTCTAGACTTGGGGTTTTAAGAGTGTTTAAAACCATTTTGTCTTCTTAACAATTGTTCATAAATATCTGACAATCAAATGACCTCATTCCACTTTGAAAACCTTCTAAGTATACCTATTCGAATTTCCCAAAGATATTTGGTCCCCATGAAAATCATACACATGCCAATGAGCATAAAACTTACCAAATTCAACCTTGGTTTCTCACTTCAAAAACTCGGTATAGGGAAAAAATGCAATATCTTGCAAAATATTCAACATTAATACCTAAAATGTCGAACATACCTCTGTACCAACCTCCTACTCATTATTCAATGATAAAATTTTCATGACCATATTGGAAACATTCCAACTCACTTCACTATGACATGCATTCTCAAGGACTAGGTCTAGGAACAAACCTAAAAAACAATTCTAACACCTAAACCAACACTATAAGACACTTTTTAGTGTCTCTACACATTCTCTCCATACTCTAGCCAAGCTCAAATAGTTGTTAAATACTTGTACTCGATCACTTCATACCATACATGTTGACTAGGTCTCAAGAAAAAACACCTTGAACATGTTTGCTTCACTACATCTGACCTCCTCATCACTTTGGCACACTTGAAAACCTGCAATGGCCTTCATGACACTTCAACAACATCACCCTAACACTTCATCACCTCTACAAGTCATTATGCTTCTCAAGACACCATGAAACATCATTAAGACCAAACAATTCAACTTACACTATCAATCAACCTTCATGTTTCTCTCTCCTTTTTACATCAATGATACTGAAGACTTGAAGATTTCAATGACAACATCTCTCTTTGACATCAATGAAAACACAATGCCAACACCCTGGACATTAAAAGAACAAGAAGAACCCTATAGTAACTTACATTGTCTAAGTTTTTCAATAGTGTCCTGGGAGTGTAAATATGGATCTAAGGTATGAATATGTCTATCTAGGATTTTAAAGGTGTTCCTATATAGAATAAGTTGATCGTGAACAATATTATCTAGAATTCAGATATATGTGAATTGTGAAAGTTTTTAAAATATTAAAAAAATTATTTTACTAATGTGTGAAATATCAAATTTAGATGTCTATGATTGGATTTAGTACTTTTGTCAAAGGATATAATATTTGGAAGCCAGAAACATAGAATATTTTTATAGTCATAGTGTTATCTTCAAATAGGTTAAAAGGTTCCAAAATAGGAATAAAAATCAGCATAAGAAGTTGAAAAGGTCCAAACTGAATCAGAAGAGGAAGAATATTTATTTAGATATGACACAATTGAAGAAGATGAAATAAATGAGAGTTTCTTTAAGAAAATTTAGATGAAGTAAAGGAAGATGAACTAGAAAAGGAAGGATCTAAAAAATCATTCTTGAAAAGATCATATTTAACTAGAAGAATACCATAAATGAATAGTCCACCCAATTTGTGTTCTATGTATGTTTATTTTGTCATTTATTAATGAAGGGCCCAAGAATGTGAAGGAGGTGTTTGACATAAATGAAAATAAAATTTGGAAGAATGTTTTGGATGAAGAAATGGAGTCCATAAATATAAATTAGACACGAGACTTGGTAAAATTTCCTCTTGGAATAAAATTTTTTGGTTGTAAGCGCGTGTTCAAGAAGTGCAATACATAAGGGAAAATGGAGAATTATAAACTTCACTTATTAAAAAAAAGATTTTATTAAGTAGAGGGTATTGATTTTGACCATATTATTTCTTAGGTTGCTAAACTAACTTCAATTGTATTTTTTTGGCTATTGTTTTCTTTTTTCTTGAAATAGATAGATGGATGTAAAGACAACATTTTTGTATGGTAAGATTCAAGTTGAAATTTATAGAATGCAAGCATAAAATTTTAAGGTGAAAGGAAATGAAAAATTGGTGTGCAAGTTGAAGAAGGCTCCTTATGAATTGAAGTAATCACCAAGGATGTGGAATCAGAAGTTTGACAAGTATGTGTTTCGACTTGGGCTCATACAAAGAAAATTTGGTCCTTGTGTGTATTTTAAATAATACGTTAGTAGATTTAATGTCTTATTTGTGTATGTGGATGAAATGTTAACTGGTAATGGTAAGAAAATGATCAAACAAGTTAAACCTCAATTATCATCTTAGTTTGATATGAAGGATCTGAGTGTTGAAAACTTCATTTTTGGCATATAAATTAAAAGGAATTGAAAAAATAGGAAGTTTTAGTATAATCAATGTAAATTTGTTGATATGATAATATAGAGGCCAAGAAGGAATGTAAACCCATACATACTCCTTTTAATGTTGGCCAAATATTATCAGTTGAGTAATGTCCACAGGAAAAAGAGGGAATTGATTATATGTCTCAACTTCCTTATACAAGTTATTTTGGAATCCTAATATATGATATATTCTATACCACACTTGGAATTTCTCGTGTTGTGGAAAGTGAGAAGATTTATGTCTAGTCACTACAAGGAACATCATACTAATGTGAAAAGAATATTTAACTATTTGTGTGGCACTTTATATTGTGAAATTTTTTACTAAGAAAGCCCTAATGAGAATAAAATTTTGAATTTATGATGCAAGATCATTCAAGTTCACTTGCAATTTATATTACCTACAAAATCATTCAAATTTAATAGAATAAATACTTTTATAATATTAGGTCATTCTTGAACACGCCACATAGAACTTGTAACCTTTTCTAATTTCCATACATGATGTGAAATCTTATCTAATCCAGAAGAGTTTCTCTTAGTGCGCAAATTTATACTTAGGTTTGAAACACTACCAATTTCATACAACACTAGTTATTTAGTGACCCCTCAATGGGTGATTGGAAAACATGTCGTATATTTTTTTTATCAACCAGAATTTTGAATCACCTATACACAACCAGGGATAGAAATTGATGCCTCTTAATTTCCTAGTCCTATGCTTAATCATATAACACATGCAAGAAGTAATGTGTGTGTGTGTGTGTGTGTGTGTGTGTGTAAAATAAAAGTAATCAAAGCTATCTATGATAGTACATTAATTTGTGTCATTCATTTCAAATTGCATAGTTTGCTTTCGTAATAATATATATGTGAATTAACTATGCGTAAAAATAATAAGTAAAATTACCTACATGTTTCCACATATAATTATTCATCCAATTATCTAAGGCATTGCATTTAATCCTTAACATGTGTGTTCCATCCATTCCAATATCATTTAGTAAAAACATAGTAATAATACCATCCATTGAATCATTTTGTAACATAGTTCATAATTCATCCATAATGTTAATATATAGATTCCTTCATAGATACAAAACTATGATAAGTGATACATTCATTCCCAAATTCCATATGTTATAACTTTACGTAGGTTTATATCTCATGTATCATGTTACAACTCATTACACAGACATATGTGATTCACTATACACAATTTCCAGTACATAATAGTTTTGCATGTATTCAATATACAATGTTTACTTTTCCTTTGTCTCTATATACATAAATATCCATTGCTTAATCACTTATAATCAATTACATCATAATAGTTGATTCATCGTGAAAAGGTTACAAGTTTAAAATAATTTACACCCATATGTCTCAAATACAATAATAAAATATATATCAAGAATATTATATCACATCTACGTCGCGACACAATCGTCATCTTTCACTAGAGATCTATCCAATGTTGAAGTCATGTAAATGAGAGAAAGAGTATCATCAAATCACTTTACCTCCAACTGTGAGTAGGTTACAAATCCCTACACACCTCCCACAAAATGAGAGTGACCATGTCCTTCACAAGAGGGTATATGTGAGTAATCAATAAGGTAAGAGATAAATACCATGTGTAGTACATCATTCACTCGAAAAGTGGCATACTTATTAACAGTGTAGGAATATATTATCCTAGTAATCATTTAAATAATGACTATGTTTTTGGACATAATACTCAAGATAACAAAATGTACCCTTACCTTCCTGATAGCTGGAAAAGTACTAAGGTATAAAATAATCATATTTGACTACTTGTGATGGTACACCTTGAGTCTATATATAGTCCACCTCGTACCCCCCAGCACTTATCATGTGTGATTCATTGTGCTAGGTTATCTAACCCATCCTCTAGTCCAATAATACATCTCTCTACAAATGTACCAAGGCATGAAATAATATCATACTGATCTTAATCTTGAGTTTATTTGTAGTCCACCCCGTACCCCCTAGCACTTGTTATGTGTGAAAATTACATTGGGAGAACCTTCCCATCTATATAGATCACATCCTCTAAGTACTCACATTCACATCTCACAAAAAAGATTCTACATTGCCATGTACTAATAAGTTGGAAAAACTTCGGAATATAACACAGACAACACTAACCTTATTGAATGTCCCATACCACCTGTTCACATTAATGCCATAAGGATCCTAATCCCAATTTGTAATTCCCCAAATAATACAAATATAACCATGAATAGAACTCAAACAATTGCAACCTTTTTGGATGTCCCATACCACCCAAGGAATTCATTAGTGTAAGAATCATAAGCCTGGTTTTCCATCACATATAAAGGATTGTAAATGGTTTGTAATAGTTTAAATATACAAGTTTTCGAGTTATACATGTTCAAAATTTCAATAATAATTCATATAAAGTTTATAAATGATAACAATCATTATAAAATCAATAACTAATGTGTGAAATCATAGTATCTCACAATTCACATAATTCCTTCATTTTTGTATTAAATCACTTAATAATAATCATGTCATCTCAAACTATGAGTAGTATTCAATCAATAACAACTCTCATTATTGTCACATACCAATTATGAGAATCGTGATTACAAGAATCCTAAACCCATTTTGCCATAGTCATCCCCAATTTGTTATGTCCAAAATTTTATCATGTTTATAATCCAAAACATTATTTCATTCACAAAATATAATCACTAGATTCACTAAACTCAAGATCTAAAAAAACATGCCATAGACATGGTTATATCAAAGAGTAGATTTCAAATTCTACCAAAATCATAATCAAAATAAATGGATTACTTTTCTATAGTTAAAAATTCTATTGAATCATAAATCATAAAATTTATAGCTCATCATTTAAATCCATTTAAATCCAACTTCCAATCTGGGACCTATGAGTTATAAATTCTACCAATTTATAACAAAGTCATATGGATTTTCATTTCATAATAATCCAAATTCCCACTAAGACATAATCAAAATACATGTCAAGCATTGTGATTATTAACTTCCAATTTTCTCAATTTCACCATATTCCTAAACCCCAACCAATGGTTTAAGGTTGTAGTATCATTCTTGCAAAGTTCAAATGTTTTCATAAGACTTTATCATTTTAATCATTATATTTCTTTAACCTAAAATATTCTCATCATTGTTCTTTCCATTAACTATCCTTCATTGGTTTACATATTTATCTTATTTTTCATTAAATCAAACCAACTCATGAATACTAATTTCATTCATATAATGTCTTCATTATGCATCTTTCCATAATCCATTCACACGGCTGGACAACTACATTTTAATTTCCAAACATTTTCTAAGTGTAGAACAAGTCATTTATGCATATCCATCATACATAACTTAGATATATATTTATGATGTTATCTTTACACTTACACTACGTATCAATTATATGGTTTCACATCCTTGTCATTGAGTTAGGGATGTGTATATAACTCCTCATAAGGTTTGACATATTTCATTTCTCTCCTTTTAATATTACTCTTTGAAAGTATAAATATATCTTCTCACTTTCCCAACTCAATTCCTTTTAGAATAGGATATTTGTGTTAAGTAAAATAATATTATTAATCCTCAATTAAAACATTTAATTCTCATTTTTTTATAAGCTATGGTTATAGGTTTTCCACCTCTCACACCAACCATGCTCAAGTTTAGAAATGTTGTCCAGTTCAAATCTCGTTTCTAGGCTTATTCATTGTAACGATTCTCCATTTACAGTATTTTCCAAATTTGGTAATATTTATCAAGAGTTAGCTTGACCTACAAACATAATCTCATTTACTTTTCTTCCCTAGGGTTCATATAAGTTCATACATATATTTTCTATTTCCTATGTCAATAGGTCTATGTTACCCTTGTTGTACTCTTGTGATCTTCATTATGAGTTTATAGTTGTTGTTCTCTTGCTTACAGTTTATCATTATTTCAAGAAAAAATAAGAATGTATCATAGTTTCTAGGTTGACGATACATTTTATAAGTTTCATAATTGATATAAAACATATACAATCGTTATCTTATCTCTTGATATTAATAATGGCATAAAAACATATTATTTCATAATTTACATTAATCCTATCATAACTTGTTATGAATATGACTAATCGTAACACATCGAAATGGTTTTCATAAAATACTTATCACTCTAGATGTATAGATCATACCCATAGTTTCGTTTAGTCCAAAGGCATTAACTCTTGGTTTCGTAGTTATCATCAAGTATAGTTGTAGACATGTAAAATGTCAACATGGTCATTTAGCAAATAATATTCTTATAATATACAATAATTCATTCTCATTATCAACCATATAATAATTAATTATTATATGTAATCCTACTTCAATTATTTCCTTTCACCATTCCATAATCTTATTACATCCTTAGAAATATTAATACTTCATTAATATTTTATTTACCATACTAACTAATCCTCATTAACTATTTTCTACCAATTTAAAAATACTCACTCACCTACCACCAACCCTACACCTATTCTATGTCTAGCTTCTCCATATAATCACTCCCTTAAAAACATAATTAATTTCACTTAATCACAAGCTAAATGCCCTTCCAAATCTAGAGGCTTCTATTTCTAGAAGCCTCTCCATTCTTCCCTCCCATTTTCAAATATTCAAATGAATGAACACTATTCCATTAAATTTTTAATTCGATGGAGAGTTCTCATGAAATCTAGAATTCTCCACATCTAGAAAATTATCCATTCTTATGCATCCTCAACCATTGATCTTATCCAACATGGCAAGATCTCAACCATTGATTTTTGCCTCCTCTAGCTATAAATAGAGGTGCCACCCTCCATGGAAAGCACCTTAGAACTATTGCAAGTATATGTTGCTTAATTCTCAAGCAAGCTAAACATTCTTCATAGCATTCCATCAAGCTAAATACATCATTTGACCAAGGGGAGGTGCTGTTGAAATTGGTTCACACATCTAAAGCATTCTCATACCATCTCACAAGCAAATCAAGGAGCAAATCAAAATCATCAAGGGAGGATGATTTCACTTGTAGGTAAGTACATGTATATCACTTTCTCCCCCATTTATCTCTACTCAATCTAAGGTAGATGAATCGTTGTGTTAAATTTTGTTTTTAATTGGTTTTATAATCATTTCATATTTGCATGCTAACACAAATTTTCCTCTACAATAGTTAATATCTCATTATTAACTTTATAATATCAAAACCCCATTACATGTTTCTAAATTTCATACTTACATTCAATGACAATTTATATTTTATGGTTCAATATATAACTTTGCAAAGAAATTCACTTTTATAATATAAATATCAAGGTGGACTTAATCCAATCCAATTAATATTTAACTTTTTCTAATCAACAATATATTTGAAACCCTATCATGGTTTATGTTTAATTTTATTCCCATTTTGAACATGACATTTATCTCTCTATTTAAGTTCCTAGGTTTTATAAGGATTTAGGGAGGGATTCCAACCTAAGACTCCTCCCTGCAAGTTAATTGTCTTAGTCATTCATCCATCATATGTTCCTTCTTAATTAATCTACACATGTCATTATTAAGATAGTCATGTGTTTGGTTTAATTTTAAGTTCAAAAAAATGGTAAGTTCAAACACTGCACCTTTGTATTTATTTTTGTGTATTATTACATGTGTTACTCCTTTTGTCTCTGTCCTTTCTCCAAAATTTGTCTCTTTTAAGTCGATCTTTGATCTGCCTCCTCGACTCTAATTGTTTCTTATTCTTGTTCAAGCTCTATCAAGATGAGAATAACTCTTCCACTTATTTCCTTCTCTTTTCATGTAGCCTCTTTTAGTTTTTATATTTTTTAAATTTTACTCTTTGTTAAACTTTTGTTTCTCAATGCATGCAACTATTTAACTTTAGAGTCATCACCGTTGATTTCCTGTTTTTGGCTTTAATATTTTATATATCTTGTTTTAGAACTGGGGTTATCTCAAGCAATTCTTTGTTTAAGATTTTTATGCATCTCACATTAACTCTCTGTTTTAACTCTAATTTTTTTAATTTTTCCACCATCATCAAAGCTAAATTTATCTTTGTTTTTATTCATTGTTTATCTACAGCTAAATTTATCTTTATCTAACTTTTGCATATCTCTGGCAGTTTTTTTAGTCTGGGTAGTGAGTCCACTAGTTAATTTTTTAATCCTTCATTTGCTATGGGTGGGAAGTCTTAAACGTTTATATTAAATTCTTTTACTAATAAGGTTGTCTCCTAAGCTTTTTTTCTCTCCACATGAGTTATCTCTAGCTCGGTCATAAATTAATGCAAGCTCTCTAAGACATGATAAGGGAGAGGAACCAATATTTGTTCACCCTAAGTTTAAGGGTGCACATAGCCACCATAACATCATATAATTCAAAGCATAAAAGACCCTTTAATAGGTTATGTTTTCTCTATTATATATATTTCATTTTAGATATTAAATAATGTGGAAGGGACATTTTTAAAATATTTAAATTTGGTTATTTTAAATACAAATAAATTCAACTTCTGATAAGGGGAGTAAGGATAAGACGTTGACACATTGGAGTCCTCCTTCAGCAGGTTGGGTCAAACTAAATTTTAATGGGGCCTCTAAAGGTAACCCTAGAGCCGCTAGTTGTGGGTGTGTGTTTCATAATGTTGAGTGTCAGCTTGTCCTTGCTTTGGCTTTTGATTGTGGAGTAGCTTCCAATAATTTCGCAGAAGGCGTGGCCTTGTGGTGGGGTTTGGCAGAATCTAAGCGCAAGAAATGGTCTAGAATTTGGGTTGAAGGAGACTCTCTGGTGATCATTAAGATAGTACAAGGAAATTCTCCTCATGCATGGCAGTTACAATCCATTTGTGATAATATTCAAGAAATTTTGCCTGATTTTGAGGAGGTGGTTTTTTCTCATATATGTCGAGAGGGAAATAAGGTGGCAGATGGTTTAGCTTATATTGGTGTCATGATTTGGAATAAGGGTCGAGTGACGGCTCAATCATAGGAGTCAATTTTCCCCAACGACATTTAAGGCATTTTGGTTAATGATGCACGTTTAGCTTGTGTAGAGGAGACTTGTAATCTCAAAAGTCATACCTCTTGTTTTACCCCATCCGGCAATGATGGTTATTTTAAGGGATGGATTTGGTTTTGGTTGCCTTTGGATTATCTTTTCGGTTCCTTTTTCTGCATTTGGGTTGGTTTGCCTTCAAGGTGGGTTTGGTAAGGTGAAGTTCGTTAGTTTTTTTCTCATCCTTCTCTCATGGTGTCCGGTGGAGACTCTACGGGTGGCTTTGGAAGGAAGCGGCGTCATGCTTAAGCTAGGCCGAATTTGGGTGATTCCTTTTCAAATTGGCTCAATGGGAGAATTAAAAATGTGGCCATGAGGGGGTGGTTGGAGTAGGTTTGGTTAGTGGCCGAGAGCATTGAAGATGACGAAGAAGAACTGATAGACTGGGATAAATTGAGTGTTGGTTGTGGAGCCTGATAACGACGGGGGTTGCAAGGGGTCTTCCCCCCCTTTGCAAAGTTCGGGGGCCGTGCACCCTAGCGGGGGTTTGGGGGCAGCGCCCCCGTAAGCCACATTTTATATGTATTTATGCATTGTGAAATATGGACCGTTCCTTATTAGGTCACATATCTAACGGGTGGTTTTCTATGTTTTCCTGAAATGATAAAAAACCCTAATATCTGAAAAGGGTCGTTATGTATGAGGCTCATTGTATTAGTGTAGGCACTGTGAGAGAGTTTTAGCTAGACGGAATAAAAGGATTGGTTGTTTCTGGTAAAATTTTCTTTCTTGGTAAGATTTCAAGTTTGAAGCAATTGGACTTAGAGTTTTGTGAGCATTGCATTTTTGGGAAACAGAAAAGAGTCAGATTTCTCAAGGCATGGAATACCAAGAAAGAGAAAAAGTTGGAGCTAGTTCATATAGATGTGTGGGGGCTGACCCATGCTGCATCTCATGGTGGTTCTTTATACTATGTCACATTCATAAATGATGCCACAAGGAAGGTATGGGTATATTACATTAAGCGTAAGTCTGATGTCTTTGATACATTTAAGAAATGGAAAGCACTTGTTGAGAATGAATGTAGCTTTAAATTGAAATGTTTGAGATCTGATAATGGCGGTGATTATTGCAGTAAGAAATTTGATGATTATTGTTCCTTGAATGATATTCATAGAGATAAAACAATTCCCAGGACTCTGCAACAAAATGGTGTTAGTGAGAGGATGAATAGAACAATAATGAAGCGTGCACGGTCAATGAGATTGCATGCGGGGCTGCCTCTTCAGTTTTGGGCAGAGGCCGTAGATATTGTTGTGTACTTAATCAACCATGGGCCTTCGAGTGCATTAGATGGAGGAATTCTTGAAGAATCCTGAACCAGGAAAGAGGTAGACCTTTCTTTTTTAAGAGTATTTGGTTCATAGGCATTTGTGCATGTTAATAAAAAATAGAAAAAAATTGGATTCAAAATCCAAACGTTGTACATTCATAGGCTATGGCTCCAATGGTGATTATGGATTTTGGTTTTGGAATCTAGATGAATCCAAGATAATTAGGAGTCGTGATGTTGTTTGGCGTGAAAATAGAATATAGAGGGATCAAGTACAGGATGACAAAAAGCCCAAGGAAGAATTGGTTGAGGATATAGCTCCTAAAATTGAACTCTCGGGTGGAAAATATCCACCTACAGGTCGAGGTTGATAGTCTTGTAGGCCGAGCACGACAACCAGTGTCAACATTGTCACCTCTATCAGAAATTCAAGAAAATGAGTAGCAAGAAAATAATGATCCCGTGACATCCTCATCTTTGGCAAGAAGGTCACAACGTATTGGTAGACCTCCAGAAATATTTTCCCCTACTTTGTATTACTTGTTACTAATAGATAGTGGTGAGCCAGAGATATTTGATGAGGCAATGTAGGTGTAGTCCACTAAGGAGTGGGAACATTGCATGAATGAGGAGATGGACTCCCTGGAGAAGAACCAAACATGGGATTTAGTCAAATTATTGGCTGGGAAGAGAGTACTACAAAACAAATGGGTCTATCATGTGAAAGAAGAAGAAGGTGGACAGAAAAGGTACAAAGCAAGGCTTGTAGTGAAGGGGTATGAATAAAAGAAAGGTATCGATTTTGATGAAATTTTCTCCCCTGTTGTAAAGATGTCTTCCATTCATATTGTATTAATTTTAGTTGTTGTTGAAGATTTACACTTAGAGCAATTTAATGTCAAGATGACATTTCTCCATGGTGACTTGGAGGAGGAGATTTATATGGAGCAACCACTTGGATATGAGGTGAAGGGTAAGGAGAAATTGATTTGCAGGTTGAAGAAGAGCCTATACGGGATCAAGCAAGCTCCCCGGCAATGGTATCTAAATTTTGATAGTTTTATTCTTGAGCATGGTTTTACTACATGTCAATAATATCATTTTGTATACTTTAAACGATTGGATAGTGGAAGCTACATTATTCTTCTGTTATATGTAGATGATATGCTTGTAGCAGGGTCTAATATGCAGGAAATTGCAAAGCTTAAGGAAAAGCTTGCACAAACATTTACAATAAAGGATTTGGGTGTTGAAAAGAAAATCCTTGGTATGCAAATCAAGAGGGACAAAAAAAATGAGAAATTGGTGTTGTCTCAGGAGGACTATGTAGAAAAGGTGTTAGAAAGGTTTGAGATGTAGAATGTGAAACCAGTTAGTACACCATTGGCTGGGCATTTTAGATTAAGCAAAGAGCAATGCCCAACAACACAAGAGGAAAAAGATTATATGGCATGAGTTCCTTAATCCTCAATAGTTGGGAGCCTTATGTATGCCATGGTTTCTACCAGGCCAAACATTGCCCAAGCAGTGGGAGTTGTTAGCAGGTATATGTAAAATCCAGGTAAAGCACACTAGAAGGCAGTCCAGTGGATTCTAAGGTATTTGAGAGGAACCACTAGTAGGCACTTGTGCTTCAGAGGGTCAGATTATACTTTACAGGGATTTTTAGATTCAGATATGGCAAGAGATATGGATAGCATGAGGAGCACTACTAGACACGTGTTTACAGTTGGTGGTGCGGCAGTGAGTTGGATTTCAAAGTTGCAGAAGGTAGTTACCCCATCTACTACAGAGGGAAAATATGTTGCAGCGACTGAGGCAAGTAAGGAAATGTTATGGATGAGCAGGTTCATGGAGGAGTTGGGTAAGGAGAAAGGGGATTGTAAGTTACACAGTGATAGTCAAAGTGCAATTCATCTGACAAAGAAGTCAACCTTCCATTCAAGAAAAAAACACATTCAGCTAAGATATCACTTCATACGACAAGTGTTGGAGGATGGGCAGCTTGAGTTAGTGAAGATTCATATAGATGATAATCCTGCTGATATGTTTACTAAGCCAATGACAAAGGAGAAGTTGGACTTGCATTCAACTTTTGTGGGTCTTCAAGATTGATCTTGAAGTGGAAGAAACAAGCCAAGAATAAAAATCCAAGCAGGAGTTGTAGTGGTGGAGTTACAGCAATCAGTCTCCAAGTGGGAGATTGTTGGTTGTGGAGCTTGATAGCAAAGGGGGTTGCAAGGGGGGCTTCACCCCCTTTGCGGGGTTCGGGGGCCACGTGCCCTGGCGGGGGTTCGGGGGTAGCGCCCCCGTAAGCCACATTTTATATGTATTTATTCATTGGAAAATATGGACCGTTCCTTATTAGGTCACAGATATAATGGGTGGTTTTCTATGTTTTCCCGAAATGACAAAAAATCCTAATATCTAAAAAGGGTCGTTATATATGAGGCTCATTGTATTAATGTAGGCACTATGAAAGATTTTTAGCTGAATGGAATAAAAGGATTGGTTGTTTCTAGTGGACGTATCCCTTTTTGGGTGGACCTCGTTAAATTTGTGTCTCTGTTTATTGCATTTATTTCTATTTTATGTTTTCTGCATTATTCATTGCATGCTTATTTATCTGTACAACTGGTATAATCCTAACATTGAGGAGGTTAATGCTATACCCTGGTCAATCTATGGGTCAAAGGAATGTGTTTGATGTGGCACAGGGGTTGAGCGTGGCCAACATTATCTCCAATTCAGCAGGCCAGTTTCTCCTCCACAAGGAGATGAAGGACCTAGAAGTGAGGGTGGTCAGTTTACAATTTCATATTCATGCCCTGACTCGCAATGTGAAAGCTCTCTCTCGCGACTTGGTTGTGTTGGTGGAAAACTAGGGTCTCTGCCTCCCGGAGAAGGCCAAAGTTAATATGTCAGAATGTTTTTCTATCTCTTCTTTGTCTCCTTCATCTTCGAGCAACTCAGAAGTGGAGACTCTGGTAGAAAAGCCTCTGGAATCTCTCATGTAAGAGTGAATTCGGGGTTCTCTATTTTGATCTCGATCAGTATGGATTGGGTATCACTCTTTTTGTCTACAGTCTAGGAATATACAGTTCGATGATAAATATGTTGTTGTATAGAAACTGGTTTTTTGGATTTTGTAGCACGATAATGTGCATTTTACTCTCCCTGTTAAGTCCAGTGATTTATAGAAAAATAATGGACTATAATAGGAATTTTTTTGAGGCTAGAGCCTTCTCCCTAGGAATCTTTAGCAAAAAAAATACAAAGAAATTCAAAATGAACCATTATTTGAGAATTAAGTCGCATTTTGTTTTTACCTATTTGTCATCATTTGATTGGCTAATTGGAATGAAATGACTTGATGTGACTTGTTCTATTGGGTAATTGTTTTTCAAAATGTAATTGGGAAAGTGCCATGTACTAGCTCCCTAATTTTCATGTACCCTCACGAGTATTGGTCCATGCTCAATGATTGGCTCCTCTCCCTTACCTAAGCTAATGTAGAAGAATCTCATTTAATCGAGTTAGAAATGAGATGAATAAGATGATGATAAGTGGGATTTATTTAAACACAAGATAGGACATGTGGCCCAATAACGGGGGTGTAATCTTCAAATAATCATGTGCTCTAATTACCCTACCAATCATGGGGTTTCGAGTTATGGAAGCAATGTGGTTCAGGGATCACCGTCGAGAGAAATCCAAATGGTATGGAGACAATGAGCAAAATCCCTCGTGTCCAAGGTTCATGGGTTCTCAAGGTTGATAAAATCCCTCGTGTTTAGGGTTCTCAGGTTCTCGAGGTCAGCATAAGGGATAGTTAATTCCAAGAGTAGTAAACTTCAGCCAATGATGTGCTTTTAGGCTAACAACATGTGTAATCTCTCATGCTTCATAGCTCAGTTCAATGAGAAACAATGTGATCTCGGTCGTTTGTGAACTCGATTGTTAACTCAGATCAATGTGAAGTAATGTGAGCCTGATTGTGAACTCGATCCCATATGGAACTTTGTGAACTTTCTTACGAAATATGTGAACTCAATTCCAATGTGAAATAATGTGATATTGGGTTGTCTCTCCAAGCTCATTGGCGAGCTCGACCCCCGATCTCAAACTAGTGGGAATAATTCCACATGCAACTTGTTGAGAGTAATATTAGTATATATAAGTAAAACCACTTACATTGTGTGGTAGAGTCATCGCCATGGCCATGCCCACCAAAGTTTGACCTGAGCTAGGAGGTGGTGAGAGAATAGGTCATCTCGATGGCTTCCCCCGAGCCGGAGAGATAAAAGAAACATAGGACTAGAAGATATAAATGAAATTTAGAAGCAAAAGGCCAACTAGCACCCATAAACCAAGTAACCCCCTACAACAAATACCCTTCTATTACAAACATCATTATTTTAAATATTTTATCATTAATTTCATTATTATTGTTTTTCCCATTATTCACCATTATAACATTGTCATGAACATTTTAAATGGTGTAACCATGTAGCACAAGTGTTCCATTGTAGTTAACTCAACAATGTGTTGCTCAACTAATCCGTAATACAATGTTAAGCTCCTCACCACAGCAAGAGCGCTCAATTCTTTCACAAAAAGTGACATATACAATAAATTTGAATTAAAAAAGGTAATTTATGACCTCAACTTACGGTTTTGACATTGTTTCTCACCGCAGTGAGAGAGTGCAACACTACCTCATTGTCACAATGAGACCAAATCAATCCTTTCACACAAAGCAACATATAAAACAAAGCTGAATAAAAAAAGGTAAGTTATGACCTCAACTTACGGGTTTGACACCATTTCTCATGTACTAAATCACACATGGAAAATATATTTATCCATACCCATTGTTTTGCATCTTTCCATCTCCCACAGATGATACCTTTTGTCGCTCCGGAAAACATCTACACACAAGTAGACAAGAATACCTAGTGCATTGTTTTGGTAGAAGGTAAATATAAGCATCTTCCAACATTTAAGTTGTTAGGTAGAGGGTGTAGATCACTTAATATTTTTGAGTAAATGATTTTGAGGAAAATAGTATCGGAACATAGAATGATTGCCATGGAAAATAGACAACCAAAACTTGTGGACTTAGAATGGATGATGAGAGGAATATAAGCCTAATTGGAGATAATGAAAACTATGGAATGTAGAGAAGTGGTAGTGGATGATGATTTGAGTGATTATGAGCATACAAAAATAGAACCCAAAGAGTTAAATGCTAAATTAGAGCATGCTAGCGAGAAATATGGTAAATTATTGTGCACGATCACAAGGAT
Source organism: Taxus chinensis (assembly GCA_019776745.2). NCBI lineage: Eukaryota > Viridiplantae > Streptophyta > Pinopsida > Cupressales > Taxaceae > Taxus > Taxus chinensis. The sequence continues at coordinate 56,760,038 of CM034156.1, read as the reverse complement.
TGGAAACAAAATGAAGGTGGAAGTTCCAATATGTTATGGGAGCTTAGATCCATAAGAGCTCATTGAATGGATCAAAGAAATGAATAAATAATTTTAGTATGAAGGCGTAGAAGATCCCATGAAGATAATATTTTCCTATACAAAGTTGAAGAGTCATACATAATTGTGATGAGAATAAATGCAAAATGAAATGGTACATAAAGGAAAAGAAAAGATCAAGAGTTGGGATCAATTGGTGATAAATTTAAAGGCTAAGTTCATGTTTGTAGATTACCAGTCTCATTTTTTCATGAAATTGTAGAACCTATGTCAAAAGGAATTAAGTGTGAAGAAGTACACAGAGGCCTAGAAGTATTACAATGAATATTTGGTCATGTGCAAGATCATAATGGCAAGGTTTGAGTCAACAAGGTTAAATCCTAATGAGATTGGTCATTTGGCCATAACATGGAGGATTCCATATTTGTCAAATGGCCTAGAGATAAGGATTACAATGAATATTTGGTCAATTGGAAGAACAGAACAATGGAGAATTGAGTCAACATGGTTAAATCCTACTAAGATTGGTCATTATGGCCATAAAATGGAGGATTTTAACCCCAATTACTGAGCATGGGCTCACGGGTTCAATTGAATAAGGGTGTGATACAAGAGCAATCTTGTATTAACCAAAGAAATAGTTTTTTCTGTTTTCATTCTTTATGTCATGCCTAGAGGCATTTCTCCAAAAGTACATTCTTACACATTTCTTACATTAGAATAGTGCCCACAGACAAATTCTACACCACAAGGCATTTCCTTTTGGTTATTCAAGTCCGCACGCCTAAAGTTTCATGTTTCTATTAAAGCATCACCTTCGTATAATGTCCACAAGGTTTAAATCTATATTATAACCGCCTCCACTGTAATACATACAGCTTGGGATCACATTTACAGCCCTCGTAATTTATATAAGGTGGTCATGGCCACAAGATAAAAGTCTAAGTCATCGTAGGCACTAATAAGCTCACGGTATTTACTATCTGTCAAAGTTTTGAAGCCCACAAACTTAATATCTCTTCATATCAAGCAACACTTTCACGCTATTGATTTGACACCAAGTAAGCAAGCAATGGACTAGATTAAAATCCCACACCCTAGCAAGGTCTTACAATGTTTAGAAAGCCGGCAAACCATTGATTTGGTGTTATCCAACAGAGCGAATATAAGGTCAAATCCATGTGGGTTTCTATGGAATATATAAAGGTGACATCGTTTATAAATAATTGGGAATGAATTCCCCATAACGGCCTTTGCCTCAAACAGAATGAGAACAAAGCTCCACTACAATTTTCTTCATCCCTAGGTAGATGTGGCTCTTGGACGGTTGATATGCAAGGTCCCTTTAAAGGAATGAAAAAACAATTACATAAAAAGCTTTCTAATAAAGCCTTGCGCAAGGTAAACATTATGTGACATCATAAACACATCAGCATCATCTAATAATGCCAAGTTGGCAAAATGAACGAGGATCAAAGGTTGTTAAGAGTTGTCACAATAGATGTTATAGTCCAAACTTCCAATTTTTGTTGAATTGAAAATTGTTAGATTAAAAATAAAGCCTTCGATATGAGATAGTTGAGGCGTTAACCTTAGTAAAACACCTTTAACAAAAGTCAGAGATAAGACCATAATAAAAAGAAATTACAAGGGCTGCACGTCGCTGTTACATATGATACATAAGTCTTCGCTGCTAACGAGCAATAACATCCACATTTTGTCTTGAAACCTACCAAGCAGTTATCGTGTAGAAGATTTGAAGGCAATACCCATAGGAAAGCACAAAGACTCCAAATGCAGGAGTTACAAGAAGGATTAAGCCAAAAAATCGCTGAATGGAAGAAAACCAATCATGTAAATTGGTTTTCTAAGAAGAATTGCAGGCTCAAAGCTCAAGAGATTCAGTTTTGGAAAAAATAAGAGGGGATCAGCTCCGTGGAGCAAAATCACAGCCAATAAGAGGGGATAAGCTCCGTGGAGCAGAATCGCAGCGTATAAGAGGGGATCAACTCCGTGGAACAGAATCACAGCAACCTAAGGGTCATTTGTATTGTTTTGTAATCTGATAAACACATAAACAAGTTTTGGAAATTACTCTAAACATTAGGAATTTGTAAGGGAAGAAATTGGGATGCGAAAGCCTATTATATTGAATGCTAGGGGAGAGAAACCAATAGTTGAGGAGGGTCTAATTGTGGATATAGTGTCTAGAATACACAACACCCAATAGTGGTCATAGTACAACTTGATAGTTGTCATAAAAATATCTCGTGATTAGTCATTTTTGACATGACAACACCCAATCACATCATGACATGTAAGATTTATCTTTTTTAAATTTTAAATGTTCAACCATTATCACCCATGATTAAACTTTTAAATGTTCAACCATTATCACCCATGATTAAATATGGATTCCAATCAAAATATAGTGTAACTAAAATTTACTATTTTAAATAAATTCAAAAATATATCTTTCCTTCCAATATAACACTCAAAAAAATATATTTAATTTAAAAAAAAATTGAACTACTTGCTGATGAAAAAATCAGGACTACTTGCTGATGAAAAAATCAGGTTCTCACATTTTATAGAATTGATTTGTGGGCCCCCTAACTTAGGGTGCACCACTATTGGTGTCTCTCCCCTATCTGAATTCAGCCTTGAAATCAATAAGAGAAGAGCTTGGAACGAGTCTCAATTTGCCAATTATAAAATAATGTTAGCTCATGAATGAATATAGCTTGCTTAATGTTTAGTAATAAACAATCTCAGTTGACTTTAAACATTTTTTAAGGCTCAAAGACGAGAAATGTTTGAATGGAAGATAACCAATCATTTTAACTGGTTTTCCAAGGAGTTGAAGAGCTTGGAACGAGTCTATCTGAATTCAGCCTTGAAATCAATAAGAGAAGAGCTTGGAACGAGTCTCAATTTGCCAATTATAAAATAATGTTAGCTCATGAATGAATATAGCTTGCTTAATGTTTAGTAATAAACAATCTCAGTTGACTTTAAACATTTTTTAAGGCTCAAAGACGAGAAATGTTTGAATGGAAGATAACCAATCATTTTAACTGGTTTTCCAAGAAGAGTTGGAGGCTCGGAGCATGAATCCTGGATTTGGCTGAAGGGCAAGGTTGTCATTCATTTGACTCCCATCCTTGACTGCATCCGAAGCTTGAAACGAAGGTTCAGATACCATAATATACCTCTGCTCACATGATAAGGCTTCAAACACTGCATGCCCCATATGAACTAATTTTCATCCACCGAAGCTCCTTAAACACAATCTTATAAAAGTTTTAATGTTTCCCCATGCTCTTTCCCAATAGATGAGTTGGCATTTCAGGATCTTTCACCGGAATGATAATTCAAAACACAGATTTTAAATAGCAGTTTTTATGGAAAATATAAAACATGTGACATTTCGATAGTTTTGATAGTTTCTAGGAGACTCAAACAAACACAAATGGCAATGGCATTTAGTAATCAAATTTAAGTATTTAGCTTTAGTCAGCTAATATGTGAATCAGCCTCTAGAATTAATTTTGTATCTACTGATTTTCTTTAAAGAGTACTTATGTCCCAAGCCTTTCAAACCTAAATAGCCATTCCAATCATCAATCACTCACCTCCTCGCACTAAATATATGAAACAATGCAAAAGTACAAAATTACAAGAACTGCGCGAGTTCATAGCCAAAAAAGGAAGATAGCAAACATCAAAATATATCAGCAAAAACAGGTAAGAACTGATAACTTCTATCTACAATGTGGAAATTTCTCCTTGTATAAGCCACCATGAATATCTCCTCTTCTAAATATAGTGCAGAATTTACAATCTTAGAAACACCATGTGTGTCCAAAAAACCTTTTATATGAAACAGACCGAGCCAGAAATTTGGCAATGCGATTAAACTGCTTATGGTTGATGCTTGCAGAGTATAAATTCATAGTATTATACGCAAATATCTAGGCTCCAGAATCTCTACGTGTACCATGAATACAACTCTATTCATGAATTAAACTAGAGGTGTTCTTTAAAATGAGGATAAACCGCAGCTGAATCTAGATATACAAATCAAAGAGACCATAGGCGCTTCTTTAAACAATCACCATCCCTCCGTTTCATAATCATGCTCGATACCTAGCCTCAGGCAGAGTCAAATCATTGTTTCTTTAAAAACTTGGCTTCATTTGTTCTAGAACAATGCAAATAACCTCAGGCAGAGTCTAAGCATTCCAGTTGGTTAATTTTACAAAAAAACAACTATACAGATTCAAAGACAATCACACAATTACTGCAGGTCACTCCTAGGAAAAACAAATTTAGCAACAAAATTCTAAAAACTGTACAAAATTGTAATATGGTGACAGTAGCAGATTCTTCCCTATGACACTTTATCTTCCAGAATATGAATGATTGCTTGAATGGGTTTGCTGCTGGTCATAACCACTGTAATTAACACTATTATTTTGAGAACCAATATAACCTCCCGTATCATAACCATAGCCAGTCTGATTGGCATAAGCACCTTCATATGCATATGCAGCTTCATTTGCATAATCACCTTGTCCCCCTGGGTATCCGGATCTATAGCTGTCTCCCCCATAGCTACCATATCCAGATCCCGCTGCTCCATAATTTACAGGGCATTCTCTGGAAATGTGTCCTTCTTGGCCACAGGAATAACACTGACGGCTGCCACCCCTTCCCCCAGAAAACTTTCCTCCATGGCTACGTGCTCCACCATTTGGACATTCACGAGAAAAATGGCCAATCTAAGCAAACAGAAAAGTCCAAATCACATGCCGAACCATAACAAGTAAACGCTATGACCCACACTTTTTACTCCAGACAAAGAAAAGACAAGTTGGAACTTCACCTGTCCACAGTTGTAGCACTCAGATTGTCCTCTTCCTCGACCACTTTCTCTGCCCCGACTTCTGAAGTTCGAAAAATTATCTTGTGTGTCGGGATAACCAGGTGTCACATCCCTGCCTCCGGAGCTACCACCATAAGCAGATGAAGAGTGTTCATCATCACGTCTTCTTTCAGAAGGCCGTCTTGCCATGCCACTTTGCGGAGACTGAATGGTTATCTTCTGCTACAGAAGAAACAAACATTGAGAAACATTTCCAAAATACTAATAGTGATGCCTAAGACGTATAAACAAACAGTAGCCTTGGGCTTCTCAGAAACTAATACCTCAAATGACTCTAGTAGCTCGTTAAGTTTGCCCTCCTTTGATTCAACTTCATTCTGTAGAAGCTTTGCTCTCACAGGATCTCTTTCCTCCTCAAGTTCTTTCTTAGCATAGAGCAATTCTGCTTCAGCTGCCTTCCTTTCCTCTCTTTGTGCCTCCGTTAATCTCATCTGAAAAATGATAAATCAGAAGGACATTTTTGTTGACAATTAATTACATTAAAAGAACAATTATATTTTATACACACTAAAAAAGAGTAGCATAAGAGAGTTACTGGTTCCACATGATTATATGATCACACCTCAGCTAAGTACAAGAAATTAGTTACAATCCAGGCACATTAACGCGCATGAAAACAAAAAGAATCCCTACCAAAAGTAAAAACTAAAAAAACATAAAGAGGTCTTCAACACAACTAGCTTTGCATTGAGACATACGGAAATCTACATTCAATCTTTTCCCTCTTTTCAGCCCGGTCAGGGTTTTTGATGAGCTGTGACACAATTCCCATTTTAGTTCTTTTTGCTAACAGAAAAATCCAAGTATAGATGACAAAAGTTTCGATGCTGGTCATTCACGGTCATTACTAAATTATCTGCCTTCTTTTCTTGGACACCTAACAAACTTTCATAACATTATCTACCAGAACTTAGCATAAAAACTTTAAAGACAATAGTCTAAAACAGATGCTGCAGGAACTAGTAGTAGTACATACTACAGATTACCCATCATTTCCAATCCCACTTTACTTGGGTAGCCTATTTCCACTACCCACCACTTCTTTTAATAGGAGATAGCAATTTTTGAAGACCCGAGGCCTTTTGTTACCCTGTCATTGATTAAGTATTAGTGCACTATGCAGAGGCCCGGCATTAACAAACTTCCATAACATCATCTACCCAAACTTAGCCTAAAAACTCTAAAGACTATAGTCTAAAACAGATGCTGCAGGAACAACTAGTAGTACAGATTACCCATCATTTCAAATTTGCAATCCCGCTTTACTTGGGTAGCCTGTTTCCACTACCCAGCACTTCTTTTAATAAGAGATAGCAATTTTTGGAGACCCGAGGCCTTTGTTACCCTGTCATTGATTAAGTATTAGTGCACTATGCAGAGGCCCGGCATCAACATGCTTACCTCAAATGTCAAAGAGATTGAGCCGAGCCTACCCCCCAACTTTTATCTATGATTTAACCTACATCATGTAAAATCTCAAGGTTCCGCCACATTTCCTAGACTAAAGGATAGGCAAACTAGAGGACGAATTTCTGGGACAACCTCGCCCTTAGAAGATAACACCTCAAACAATTGATACCATGGTTTATTTGGAATTTCTAACTCTCAATATGTCAAATCTTGAACATTTCAACTGGACCAAACCAATACAAACAAAAACTTGTCAACTGTTGGTCCAAAAATCAGAAAACAATAAAAATAGCAAAAAGTGAACCATGAAATATCTTTACAATTACTTTCATGTCTCCTTCTAGAGAATGATTAGTGGATATCTACATTGCATGGCTACCTAAAAATATCCTACTCACGTTACTCTCAAATATTACAAAACGGAACTACTCTGTGGCTTATCGTAAAAACTGTATGAAATTAAAAAAATATTGCTAGAATGAGTATAATACCATATGCGGATAAAAAGACCAATGTTTCGATTTTTGAATTTCACTTGGCATTCATTAACAGAAGTTGGGTGAAGGGTTTGAGGGACAGTTTATATGAAATTTTGATATGATACAACACAAACAACTGACAAAAATATTGCTAGAATGATTATAATACCATATGCGGATAAAAAGACCAATGTTTCGATTTTTGAATTTCACTTGGCATTCATTAACAGAAGTTGGGTGAAGGGTTTGAGGGACAGTTTATATGAAATTTTGATATGATACAACACAAACAACTGAAAAAACTATTGCTAGAATGATTATAATAACATATGCGGGTGAAAAGACAAATGCTTCCATTTTTGGGTTTCACTTGGCATTCATTAGCATAAGTTCAGTGTAGGGTTTGAGGGACAGTACATATAAAATTTTGATAGATACAACACGAACAACTTATTCCATACAATTTTAAACTTTTTTTTTTTACTTGCATAGAAGTTTTTCTTATAAACCTAAACTTTAGTAACTTCCCCCTCTCAAAGAGTCCAACCTACAAATATTTTCAAACATGATAAGTATTTAGGAAATAGCTGTAGGTACAAAAATAATAAATACAAAAAAGCATTCATGAAAGATTTAGTATCTAGAAATGCTATGGAAATGCAAAACATATATTCAATGTAAAAAAGCTTTCTCCCAAGTCATATGATTCAGGCTAGGAATCGACTCAAAAAGCTAAAGTCGGCAAATATTGAATAAAACATTCCAATTTTTAGGATATGTACATTTCATATGTATGTATATAATTCAATGATGTAGGAGGAACTAAGAAATGGTTTGGTTCTAGTTTTAGATTAATGGAACAAGAGGGTCCATTAATTAAAAAGGTAATCTGTCAAACACATTATGATAAATAAGGCGGAAAACTACATGAAATAGGGGATAATAAATTAGCAGTGTACCCCAGGGACGCATCCCCTATGTTTTTGGGGGCGTCGTCTATAGGGGATGTTTTGGGGACGGGTAGGAAACATTTACCCGGCATCCCCAATAGACAATTTCCTGGAAAAGTCCCCGGTATGACGGAAAATAGGCAGGGGATGACAGAGGATGGCTAACCATACCAGGTACAGCCAGGGGATGTCTAGATGTGCCCCAACTGTACCGAGTACAGCCGGCCATTCCTTATGTGTTTGAACCTTCAAAAAAACATTTTTTTAAAACTCAAATAACTAAAAAAGGGACGTGGGGGGCCAGAAGGGCCCCCACACTCTTTTCCACTAAACCTAACCCTAAAAACTCTAACTAACAAAACTAAAAACCAAGCTCATATGTGTCATTTTGCATTTTGTGAAGAAGAAACGGAGAAGAAAAACAGCAGTGAGAAGAGAAGAGAACAGCGATGAGTAGAAGGCAAGAGAGCATTGAAATACATCATTTGAGGTAAGTTTAACATTCATTCTTTATTTGTACAAATTTTTTGTATTTTTTTCAAAGTTTCAGACACTTGGGGACTTTTTTTCCTATGTTGTTTGCACTTGCAGCAGTTGTTTTCACTAAAACAACGAGTAGCAGCGAGAGTAGTGAGGATAAGGAGATTCAAATTCAACACATGCTACAAGGGTTTCTTTTGAGAGTGGAAGTGTTGTAGGGACTGTGGCTTCAAACAATCCATTTGATTGCCTTTCTGAACTCCTCAAAGTTTATGCCAAGGGCCTGTTTAATCCTAAAAAAAACCCTTTCACAATTTGCAATAGCCATAGACGAGGACAAGAAAAAAAACTCAAGGGGTCTAGATTATGGCTATGTCATATGTGCAACAAGCAATATAGGGGCAACTATACAAAAGTTTACTCTCATCTTTTGTGCATGAGTGGACAGCGGGTAAAAGATTGTGCAAACATAACCTTAACTGAGAAGGTTGAGGTGACTAAGTTGTATATGGAGGGTGAGACAATAAATAAGGGAATGCCAATGAAGACTACACAACCTAGTATGCAATTCCCTACCCAAACCATGGATGTTGCGAGTCAAAAGGGAGAGGGTTCTACAAAGGGAAAGAGAAAGGCTTCTAGTGTTGCTGGGATGTTCAATACGTAATCACGGGAAGTAGCTAAGTCCTCTAATGCCAATTTTTTCTGCGCTCACGTCATACTATTTCATGTAGCATGTTCTCCCTATTTCAAACAAATGTTCAAAGATGTAATTGTTGTTGCTTCCTCCTTTGTGCCTCCTAGAGAACATAAACTACGCACTAGCCTCCTTGATAAAGGGTATTCTAAGGTGAGTGTGGTGATAGAGGAGATGAGGCAAACTTGGATAAGGGTTTTAATCTTTCTAAAAAATTGTAACTTGTTTGCAAATATGTTTGCTCCATTATCTCACTTGTTGTGCAGGTCATAAGATATGTTGATACAAACCCTCCTAGTCTTGGAGATATTTATGAGGCATTTGACAACATGCTTGGGCCAATGAAGCAAGCCGTTCATAGCAAGAATCATAATTTGGGAATCTACAAGGAGCATATCAGGCCCATTATGACGTGGTGATGGAACACAATGAACATCCCACTTCATATGGCAGCCTATGCTCGAAATCCAAAATGGGATGCAGCACGGCCTGGGAGAGTGTGCCTCCATGTGATGATGAAGAAGTCAAAAACGGGCTCATGGAGGCCCTTCGAAAGATGTATAATGATGAGAAGTTTATTTTACTTTGAGCACAATGACTAGCCTTTGTCAATCTTTGTGGACCAACATTTAAAAGGCAAGGATGGATAGAACCACATTAGCTCAAACCAAACTTATTGGATGGTGGAAATGGCATGGCAAGGATGCACCAGACTTGAGGGTTCTTGCCACTTGCCTCCTTTCCCAGGTTGTTAGTTCTTCTGTTGCAGAGAGGAATTGGTCCACATACGGCTTCATCCACTCAGTTAAGAGGAATAGGCTTACCTCTCGACAAACGGAGAAGTTAGTGGTCATGCATAGTGCCTTGCGACTTCAAGATCGACAGAGAGTTGAGTATCGATGTTGTGTGATGTCCCCTTTTTGAAACAAACCATAAAATTAGCCAAATCTGAAAATAAAAATCTAAATCTTACATTTCAACCATAAACCCTCAACAAAAGCACTGAAATCTGGAACTTACTATTTTTAGTAAGTTCGTCAAAACCCTAGGCTGAAATATTCAAAATTCCATAACTTTTGATTTACAACTCCGAATTGCATGAAATGAAAGGGAAATGATAGATATTAATTAGGGGCAAATTTCCATACAAGAAAACCACGAAAATACGGAAAACCTGATTTTTAAATCCCGAAATACAGCTGCAGCATCAAACCCTCATAATTTGCAAAATACTTATCCGAAAATTATGAACCATAGCTCAAAACGAAGCATAAACTATAAGGAAAATTATGAGATAAATTTTAGAATTTGCATCCATGAATGCCATACTAAAAATTCACCTAAAACTCCAAAACAAGTCGCTGCCCCAATTTTGGGAAATTAGGTAAATAACAGAAATATTCATAAATTCATATCTTGAGTAATACTTGGAATTTTGACACAAAATTACCCTTGTTGGAAAGCTTGGACAAAGAGCTTTCCAATGAACATAAATTCATCAAATTCCAACCAACAGAATTTTCCAAAAATGCAACAGAAATTTCTAGCAAAGTCACCACTTTCCAAAATGGCAAAAATAAATATCAAGTCTTCAAATCTTCAATGACAAAGTCTTCAAAATCAGATCCACTTCAATTCCAAATCGAATGAGAGAGAGCACAATGAAAATCTAGGGCATACATCCCATTTCTCCAAGCATGGAGAGACAAATGATCAAATCAACATGAGTCTAACAATGATCCCAGCACTCCTTTTATAAGCAAGGAGGCACAAAATTCGAAATCCTTAGGAGAGGGAAATTATTAAATAAAAGCAATTTATTTCCCCTAGGTGTGGCGTCCCCTTTTCAAAGGGTGATTTTATCAATAAAAACCACTTAAATATTTATTTAATTAATTCCCCATTTAATTTTTATATTTTGGGAATTAAATTAAATAATCTTTACAATTAAATAATTATTGCTTCAGGCAATAATATTTAATTATTTAATAAAATTGTTCCCCTTACAACATCCCAAAGCCCACGGGGAAAGATAGGCTAAGGGTCTTCAAAAATGGGGACATTACATGTTAATCCCAAAGATGCCACACAAGTTGATGAGGAGGAAGCATAGGCGGGATTGGTTGGGATTCCATTGGATGAGCAGTCCCTCATAGTTTCAGTGGCTCAAACTTTGACTCTGATTTTGATGCAATATTTTCATATTTTGATTAGGTGCAGCAGTAGATGTTCTATGTTTTTGTCATTTTGTAGTTGAAACTTGCAGCCCCTTTGGACAATTTCGTTATTAATATATTATATATATATATATATATATATATATATATATATATATATATATATCCACATTTAATACGATGTTAAATCTCAATTCAGCTCTAATGTAATGTATTAAGTTTAACTTTTAGACTTTTTAAGGTTCTGTAATGTATATGATGAATGCCTTATCAATGTTAATGTTAAATCTCAATTCATCTCTAATGTAATGTATTAAGTTTAACTTTTAGTCTTTTCCATGTTTTTGTCATTTTGGTTGAAACATGCATTGGGCATTTCATTGTAATATATATATAATACTATGTTAAATTTCATATTCAGCTCTAATGTTATGTATTAAGTTTAACTTTTAGCCTTTTTAAGGTTCTATAATGTACATGATCAATGCCTTATCAATGTTATCATATGAATATTTGAAAGATCCTAATATTTTAAAAATTAACTTATTTTTTTAATAGCCATCCCCTGTCATCCCCTAAAAAAAGGCCTCCATATGAATATTTGAATCCATCCCAAAATTTTACACATCCCCCCACCTTTTTTTTTTAATGTTCCCTTATTTTTTAATAGTGGAACATAGTAAATTAGGTATCATGCGTCCGCCCATTACTTAAATTTCTTCTTTGGGCCTATCAGACTTGGAAAGCGCAGTTGTCAAAAATATTGTAGCATAACATGGAACAAGAATAGAGGATTTGAAGGAGATTGTGGATAGTTTGCCAAAAATTCCGAAGCCCTCCTACACTCTTTCATGATGAAGATGAGGTAAAGCAAGAAGAAACTATCTGATATTCAGTGGTTCATTTATGATTTCTATTGACATGGAGCTTTCTAGAAAGCTTTTCGATGAATGTACGAAAGTTTATTTTGAACAATAATATAGTACTAGATATCAAAAGGAAAATTTTGGCTGCTTGAACATCATGGTTGAAGAAAGAAATTACATTAATGTAGACATATGGCATAGTGGGTCAATGGAACAAGAAAGTACATCCAGCTACATTAGAAAAGTACTAGGGTAACCAAGATCTGAAGGTAGTTCTTTGGCCTATGTTTCTAATTTTGTGAAGAATTGTGATAAAATTGTCGAAAGAAACCCAAGTTTGGAACCCTCTTTGTAGAAGTCTATTCCTTAAAAATTGAATAACGTGGGAGAAGGGCTATGAATTGAGAATACTGATAGAATTTGTGCTCTTAATGTTCTTATATTGGGGCCTCACACAATGGAATACTTCGATGATGACATTAGGATTTTCTCTAAGGAATAGGGTCAAATTCTATGATTCGAAGGGTCGGATGTTCAAAAAGTATGTTACTGTTGTAAAAACCTGAATTATTTTAGTACAACAGGAAACAATAAGGAAAAGACACAAGCCAAAATAGAAAATAGCGAAACAAACTACCTACAAGGGGAGGGGAAGAGCAGCACGGCTATACATGGTCATTCACATGTTGGGAAAAGTATGAGCCTAGTTATCAACTTTTACGGACAAATTCAGTGAAACAAGGAAATTGTCTTTTAACTGTTCATAGGGTCAACTATGAGCATTAGCCAGTGTTGTATACACGGGGAATTTTCCAGGAAAGAGGTACAATATCTATGTAGGCCATACATTCAAATTATCATGGCTTTAAATGTGTCATAGCGATTGCAGATTCGGCAGGGTGAAATAGCTGCTTTTGCTGATACCTTTTGGCAAATCATTCTTGGTTTTGTATGCTCGAGACAGGCTGTATTGTGGGGTCTTACGTAAGCTAAAGCGATTAACATCAAATGACTCAGTGGTACAGGGGGGGACTCTCAATATACATTAGAAAAATAATCATCTTCAACGAGAAAAGCTTCAAGCTCAGGCTTGTGAATGTTGGAAACAAAGTTGTCGACATCTCCAAGTTGGATGGTAGAAAATCTTCTAAAGGAAGCATGGCACATTATTCAATCCTTTGATATGGTTTGAATTTCACTCACATGTAATCATTTAAATCCAGCGTGTCATGCTTTTTTATCTGGCTAACCTAGGGGTCACATTACTTTCAGATCCATAACAGAATGCTTACTCGGAGATCAATGCATCATTTACCCATCCATGGATACAATTCAGCATTTTTGGAAGTAATGAATTGGCAATCATTAACAGAGCTTGAATTTTAAAATCTGGGGAGCTAGAAGCTTGTCAAGTGAGAAGTCTCCAAATAGTCTCATTTCAATACACATGAGTGGAAAGACATAAGATTAATCTCCATGTCATCTAATTTGTGCAACAAGGTATCCCTCATATTCCGAAGCATGTGAAGAGAGAAGAAAAGGAATCACAGACCTTTTTCTTCACAAAGTGACGAGCAACAAATAATTTGATCGTGTTCTGAATAAAGATGACAATAATTTTCAGTCACATTCTTCCAGTTGTGTGGAGGAACCAAAATGTTCTTCTCCAGTCAAAGATTCTTCAGGGTGGAGCTGACCATAAACTTGAAACAGACTTGCAAAGATTCACAACAATTTCTCATTTTGTCAAATTTTCTGTTAAGGATGAGGAGTCACTTCATCTGGATTTTTTTCTTCTTTTTAATCCAGGTCCTATCATTTGTGCAGCATTTGCAAATAGCCTGGAGAGACAGAATTGTTCAGCACTCAGGGACCTTACAGTCGATAGTCCCGGACAGACCATGTCATATTCTGGAGTTACAAGCTTGTTAACTAAAGGTCTTAACCTTTACAAAGACGAGAAGAAAGAATGAGGAAATCAAGTTGTTTTTCAGTACGGATGAGAGGATTCACGGTATTGAAGCCAGTGTCCTTTGTTCATCTCTTTTAGCACCATCAGAAGCAAGGATGATTTTCAGGACTTGGTTATGCATTATGGGAATTATTCTCAGGAGCTTCTTAAAGCATGCTACAGGGATATCTCATACTCCTATCACTTCTCTGTCTTGCAACCACTTTAGAAGGAACTAGGGCATCAATGAGTATGCCCTATCCAAAGCAGATCTTGATTTTATTTGGACAACTCTGGTTTTTAGACTGTCCCAGATGATAAGATGGATTCTCTTAGCCATCATGCCCTCATCCAACTAATTTGGATGGAACCCCACCAGTCGGCAGCTAGTCACGATGAGGGTTTCAACGAAAAGTCTCACAGAGACGTGAATAAAATCTCTGAAAAAGGGTCCCAGGGTATCCATAAGTTTGACAATGAAAGCTATTACCATAGATATGTATTGCTCAACATCTTGAGACCTTATTCCCTGAAGAACAGAAGATCGTACCTTTGGCCTCTAAATCAATTCCTAGTTTCCCTAATACTAGAAGAGTTCACTTGCCTCCAGGCCAATCAGGGGCAAAACGCAATCTGGTCGTTGAATCACCCCTCGAAAGCGATTTCTACAAGTCTAATAGCTTGCACCTCAGCAGTGGGACCACAAATGATCTATGTCACTCCTCCCCGCAAAAGACCCTACTACTGAGGTACAGGACAAAGTTAAGGATCTGTCGTGGTTACATCTAGCGATACCGACCCCACCCAAAAGTGGTTAGAGTCTGGCTAAGGCCCTCAATGCTCCTAAACAGTTTTTTGAAAGCCGTTGTGGCTCCAAACATCCAGCTCATAAAAGAGGCCTCACAAAAACTTGCTCCCCATGTTCCCGAGGAACGGGAAGGCTAGGAAGTGTGAAGAGGCTAAACTCTGACCAGTAGTGCACCTATATGAGAAGGATTTGCCCTTCAATCTTAAGGAATGCCAGTGTGATTGAGTCAAAGCCAAAGGCCCAGAATCTGGTTTACCCATGAGTAGAATGGGGAGAAGAAGGAAGATTGAGGAAATGGTGGCATTACTTGCAAGGCTACCATAATATTTTGAAGGCACAAAGTACCTTAGTATTCGGCAAGAGTTGCCAACCTCCATTCTACGGCAGGTTACTTGGAGGATGTCTATGAAATTGGGGGGCAAATGCACAAGGCACTTTGAAGGCTCAATACTGCAATCACCAAGAAACTTGTGGGCAGAATTTTATGTCGCTGCAATTTTTTGCTTATTTCATTCAAGGAAGCCCTGTGTGCAGGCAGCCATAACCTCGATGCAACATTGGGAGAAATCACCATATGAATCCTGATTTTACTGCTGCATTTGCTGAGGGGTAGCTGACCTCTGGCAGTAGTTGCCCTTAGTGGGCTGGTTTGTTTCTCTGGCTCCTTTGCTGACTGGCGGCCTTCCATTAATGGTAGTTGTCCTTAACAAGCTAGAAAAGTTTCTTTGGTACTTTGTAGAATGGAGAATGAATGGGAAATTTTCTGTTATGGGATTGCTCTGTACAAAGGATAGGGCCCCTCTCAAGAAAACCTGGGAATAAAATAAAGGATTCACCCTTCTCCTTATACAAATGAAATACCATTGCAGCTTTTCCTGAATAAGAAATGATACCCCAAGAGGATTAACAGCTTCAAATATCTACATAATATAATCTACTATGACATGCTGGTCCAAAGCCCACTGCTTCAAATTTCCATCATTATGCTAAAAATGTTACTTTTTGAAATAAATTCATATGCCCAGAAATGAAAGAATTTCATGCTGTCATTTTCCAGTAGCATATATGTTCACCGCTTAATCTAAAAAAGTACTTGCAAATAGTGATATAAATACAATATAAATATGGTAAATGTCACGGCATTGGAAGGATGTATTAAAATATAAGACTTAGTTGTTAGTGTTAAATTAATATTAGTTAAGTGTTAACTAATAAACGATTGAAACCACTTCAACCATTTTGGAACCATCCCTCACATAATAAAATGACAGACACACAATGATAATGTGTGCATTCCGGTTTCTCTTCATTCACTTCTTTCTACATTCTATTCTTTCTTTATTCTCTCTCTCTCACTCTCTCTCTGGTCCAAGCAGGGATTCTTACATATTCCATGACCAACTTAGATAATTGCGAGTCTTCACAGGCCACTCATTTCGTGTGCATTATTTACAATTAAACTCCTTCAATATAAATCAGGTTTTATAAGTTTGCTTGACTAATATCGTAGACTTGTGAAGGGTTTCAGATGCTACAAACTTATCGAAGGGTGAAAAATCACAACCATTATATCCCAAGACTTGATTTTTTATTTTCCCATTCCGAATAATACATTCACGACAATATTGTACATGATCCCACCACATAGCGATGCATGTCCCTTTAATCTTGTTACCAATGGAACCTTACTCTCTTGGGAATCTTTCATTTGCAAAAGTACAGTTTTGAACAGTATTTCTCAAAGGGCATAAGTGATCTAGTCATTGCAATTCCTTACGGCACACAGAAAACTACCTTCTAGATGACTAGCAAGGGATGTCCACATATGTTCCCATACCAGAGTTATCTTTAGGGCGCATATCCTTGATAGATCCCATCGTCTCAGTTCACTAGCCACCATAGAAGTGTTGGTCACTGTGAAACTCAGGTGCTTCTGATTCTTTTTCCTCGCTAGCTATCTACAACTCTTTGTTGCATAGTATGGCATGATTCAACCGAGCATACTTGGATTCCATACTTAATATCAGCACGCAAATTTGTACAACATGTGGTATGTGCTACTACAAGTTCTTCCTATTGCAATAGGCACCCATGAATAGTAGAGTTCTAGGATTTATACTCTTTTTGTTAATCATTGATAAGCTAGTGCACCACGTGACCTACCAATCTCCTTGTCAACAGCGGATGTATTCCCCAATAATAAAATACTGAGAAACCTTTGCACACAATGGTTTTTGAACTGGTACATTACTGGCTTTGCCACATAATCACTCGTGTATGAGTTTTGAATTTGTTTAATATCAAATTGATGTAATCACAATGTGAGGGATTTGAGTCTAACAACATTCCTTAGATTGTTGAGCCTAACAATCATGATCATACTGCATCAGAATCTATACAATTGTAGTAATAAGACCACCATCTATGTATTTTTCTATACTCGCTTATTGGTTTCGAAACCAAATTAAACATGCTTGCAGACACATTTAATCCTAACAGATAAATCACTTTGGGTTTAACTTTCACTACTATGTAAGTTTGCATACATATGTTAGGTTGAATTTGTGCCACGAATTGATATTTGTGGGGTATTTTTAGATGGAAAAGAATATCAAGAACCCACTTGAGTCATTTTGCCGCAGAAACTGTTAGAGTGTGAAAATCGTGACGCTAAATCTAAAGATTTTAATTACACTAGTGTTATTTTTGTGTCTGTAAAAACATCATATTGAGTAAAACAAGTTGGTGCAAATGTGGTGCAAGGATAAACCTACGAACAGGATGTTTGGAGCAAAAGCAATGAATTAGCATATAATGTTTGGTTTCGTAAAACTTCAACTCTATAGATATCAATATGGTTGTATGAGGTTATCCTCTATTTTTATCCTATTATTCACATTTGATATTATTCCTTAGTTTTTTGGGAGAGGTTAAAGCTCCAACATAATGACTACGATTCTAAAGCTCTTACTATATACATAGCATAATTGCTTACCCTGAAAGTTGGTACCAGCAGATGGTTATAAATATCTCTTCTGATAATAAAATGCCTTCGCAAAGCTTTCAATGTTCTGATTTCAACTTCATCTTTGTTCTAAAGAAAAGAGATACAACTTTCTCCAATTCTATGTATTCTCTTATTTGAAACTTGCAGTACATTCCCTCGACATGTTCATTGTTCTGGAAATGGTCAAGTTAGGCTGACAGTGATCTGAACACCTTCGAATGATAGACAAAGGCCATTGTTGTTTTGGTCCATGTGATAACTTGTATGTGGTCATGGAACCACCAAGGCGGTTGCGGAACCGCCACTCTTCATAGAGTAGCGGTTGCACAACCGCCACTATGGTTGTACCGTTACACCACATGCAGGCACCGGTGGTTGCACAACCACACGACTGTTTTATCTTCCTCTGACAAGTGATGGTTCTGCACCCGACGATGCCAAAATGAGGAAACTCAATAGTTGCAAATGTTTGGGCTTCTCAATTTGGTTCGTTTCGCCTTTCCTTCATCCTTGGGCAGAGCAACTATAAATACAAGTGCATTTACTCATCTAAGCAAGTGATTTTGAGTGAATTCAAGTGTGAGCAAAAGGAGAAAATCTGAGTTGTTCTTGTTTTGTTTATAGACATCTGAGTTCTTCATTGTTGAGGATTGTAAGCAAGTAATGCAAGTAGAGGGAGCTTGAATCCTTCTTGAAGGCCATCCATTGGCAGTAAACTTGTGTTGTATTGGAGATTTACATAGTGAAAGGGGAGCAATTACTCACCCAGTTGGAGTTTTTCCCAAATTGGGTTTCTCCAGGATAAATTTCTTGTCTCCTTGTCTTTCATCTCTCAATTTCAGTATAGTGTGAATGTTTCTTGCATAATATATTGATAATAAGAATCTTAGTTACCTTATCATTCATTATCACTAAGATAGGATCTGTTTATTGTACAAAAGAGGCAGTTTACTAATCAGATTGGTATCAAAGCAGTTAAGATCAATTGTTTTTGTGTGGTTTAACTTGTGTTGACATTTTCAGTTAGATGCCCCTCACCTAAAAGTGTAGTGAAAGCGGTGAAGGTATCCTCATTCCTTTTGAAGCAGATATTTCCACCAAGAAGTGGAAGCAAGGAATCCAAAACATGGCTCGTAGTGGAGATGCATGTGAGACTGAAGAAGAACGTTTCTACAAGTTGGAGGTGGATGTGGCAAGTTTGTCCAAAGATGTGGGCAGTATTTCCTTGTCTATGGGAAAGTTGGAGTCCATCATGGGATTGCTCATGGAGAAGCTTGGTGTTCCAAAAGAGGCACTAGGAGACCATAAAGAAGACACTCATGAGTATGAGGAAGAGCAGCCCTTGTGCCAACCTTACTCCTCCTTCATTCAAAGTGGAGGCGAAGATAGAAATTCAGCCTTATGATGGGGACATGAATGCCGAGAAGCTAGACCATTGGCTAGCTCAACTTGAGGTATATTTCAGTTTGCATCAAATCAATGAGAGTCAACAGATTTCATTTGCAAGGTTAAAATTAACCAATCATGCTTTAACTTGGTTTGAAAGTTATGTTCATTCTTTGGTTGTTAAGAAGCTTCCTCCTATTTCTAAGTGGGATGAATTTAAGATGCTAATAAAGAAGCAATTATATCCTATTTGTTATGAGGAAGAGAGGTCCATGTATTGGCAATATCTCAGGCAGAAGCAAGGCCAAAATGTGCAAGAGTACACCAGTGAGTTCTGGAAGAAAGTTGTCCAAATGGGAAAAGATGTAGCAGACCAGGACATTTTGATGAAGTACATCAGTGGACTCCATAGCCACTTGAGGAGACCAGTTCTCTTGGCCAAGCCGGTGAATGTAGATGAGGCTTGTTCTCAAGCCCACTATCTAGAGATGGACAAGAAGAAGAGTTCATCTACCTCTCAGCATGCTTCAAACAAACAAGGTGACACCAAGCAAAAGGAGAAAGGAAAAGGGAAAGGTAAGAAGAATGCTACTTCCATTTCTAAGAAGGATACTAAAGTTCATTGTGGTCATTGTGATGTTGACACTCATTCCAAGGAAAAATGTTGGAAGCTCCACCAGGAATTACATCCCTTCAAGAATAAGAAGAATAAAAAGAAGGCCATGGCTGCCCTCCAAGGGGAGGAGATATTTTGTAGTGAAGAGGTGGATGAGACAATGTGTTGTACCTCCATCCGTAGAGAGGTATGTTTGGGTAGTAATAATGTTGTTCAAGAAAATGAACTTACTAAGCTTTTTCATATAAAAATCCAAGTGAAGAAAACCAAAGTGGATGCTCTTTTTGATACTTGTTCTCAAGCTAATTTGATAAGTAAGGAGTTAGTTGATAAGCTGAAATTAGAGACTTACAATCATCAAATCCGTATTCATTGGGTTGGGTGAAGAAAGGCGTAGACATCAAGGTTACCAAGTAATGCAAAATTACGTTTGGTATTGATAAGAAGTTCATTGATGAAACTACTTTGGATATTGTTCCTCTTGATGTGTGTGGTGTAGTGTTTGGCAGCCCATACTTGTATATCAGGGATGCCATCTTCATGAGAAGAGCCAACCAATACCGCTTGGTGAAGGATGGTAAGAACTACCTCATTTCAGCCTTTACAGGAGACTCAAAGATCTCTTTGGTAAGTGCCTCTGAAGCTAAGAAGCTTATTAATGCTAGTGGGAAATTTGCATTACTTCTTTTGAGAGATATACAAGAAGAGGAAGTTGTTGCATCTAAAACCACTTGTAGCATGTTTACTAACAAAGAGCAGAAGCAGATGAAAGAGTTGGTTCAACAGTTCAGGGAAGTTTTCCAAGAGCCTACGGGGCTGCCTCCGGTCAGGCCAATTGAGCATGAGATACAGTTGCTACCCGATAGTCCGCTTCCAAACTTGGGATTGTACAGGCAGTCTTTGAAGGATGCCAACGAGGTAAAACAACAGTTACAGTCTTTGATTAAGCAAGGTATAATCCATCCTAGCACTTCTCCATGTGGTTCTCCTATTGTTTTAGTACCTAAGAAAGATGGTTCATGGAGGATGTGTGTTGATTATAGAGCACTAAATAAAATAACCATAAAAAATAGGTACCCTCTTCCTCGAATTGATGATTTGTTGGATCAATTACAACATGCTAAATATTTTACTAAGCTTGATTTGAAGTCTGGGTATCACCAAGTTTGGATTAAGGAAGAGGACATATGGAAAACAACATTTAGTACCAGGCAAGGGTTGTATGAATGGTTGGTCCTACCATTCGGGCTATGCAATGCACCAGCTACCTTCATGAGGTTGATGAATGAGGTAATGAGGCCATTTATTGATTCCTTTGTCATTGTGTACTTGGATGACATTCTGGTTTTTAGCAAAACTTTTGAGGAGCATATTAACCATTTGCATCAAGTTTTGCAAGTTTTAAAGGAGAACCGACTAGTGTTGAATGAGAAGAAGTGTGAGTTTTCTCAACAATCGCTTGTCTTTTTGGGGCATGTGGTTGGAGATGGAGAGTTGAGGATTGATCCAACTAAGATAGAGGCCATTCTGAATTGGCCTACACCGTCTAGTTTGACTGAGACCAGGAGTTTTATTGGTGCAGTTCAGTATTTGAGGAAGTTCATCAAGAACTTCTCTTCCATAGCAGCGCCTCTACATTCTGTGACAACAGGTGGTAAGGTTTTTAATTGGGGTAAGAAACAACAAGATGCTTTTGAGTCATTTAAATACAAGATTAGTCATGCTCCAGTTTTGGCATTACCTAACTTGCAACTTCCTTTCGAAGTAGAAACCGATGCTAGTGACTATGTTATGGGAGTTGTCCTACTTCAAGGAGGTAGGCCCGTATGTTATCATTCTGAATTGTTTCAGGGAGCCATTTTGAATTATTGTACATATGATAAGGAATTGTATGCTCTTGTGCAAGCAGTCAAGAAATGGAAACATTATCTGATGGGTAAAGAAACTATCATACACACAGATCACCAACCTCTTCAATATTTGTAGGCTCAAAATAAACTTCAACAAGCTAGACACTATAAGTGGATGGGTTTCTTGCAACAGTTTCATTTGATCATAAAATATAAGAAAGGTGTGACTAACCAGTTAGCTGATATGTTGTCTAGACCTCCTTTACTTTCAGCTATGGGCACTTTAACTCTTCTTGAACCTTTTGTATGTGAAGCATATCAGGAAGGTTATGAGCAGGATCTAGATTTTGGAGAAATCTTTCAGCAGAAACCTCCAAGTGAGGGCTTTGCACTTAGGGGAGAATACTACTTCCAGGATGGGCTGCTCTACAAGAACGAGAAACTTTGTGTGCCTAAGGGGGAAAGAGTTCAGTTGATGAGGGAAGCACACACTTCTAAGGTGGTTGGTCACTTTGGTGTGACAAAGACTGTTGCACACTTACAAAGGTATGTTTATTGGCCAAACATGCAAGCAAAAGTTGCCAAATTTATCAGGGGTTGTGTTTTATGTAGTACAAGCAAGCCTAGTAATAAAAGTTGGGTTTATATATGCCATTACCAGTTCCTTCCCGGCCATGGGAAAGCATCTCCATGGATTTTGTGGGTGGTTTGCCTACCTCCAAGAAAGGGTATGATTATATTTTTGTGGTAGTGGACCGGTTCAGTAAAATGTGTATTCTCATTCCTTGCAAGAAGACCATTAAAGTCAATGATGCAACTGAGTTATTTTTTGCTAATGTGTGGGTTCATTTTGGTTTGCCTAATTCTATTGTGTCAGACAGGGACTCACGATTCATAGGAAAGTTTTGGTCTACTTTGTGGGAGAAGATGGATACTAAGCTGAAAAGGTCTACCACTTTTCATCCACAAACAGATGGGCAAACAAAAGTGGTAAATTGTACCTTGGTTCAACTCTTGAGAGGGTACAACAAGGAAACATCCTAGGACTTGGGATGAGAATTTGGTGTATATCCAACATTCTTATAACAGGGCAGTTCATGCTTCTACCAGTAAGACTCCTTTTGAAACATGTTTTGGTTATTTTCCTAAGAGTGCATTTGATGTTGTTATGAGATTACCATGCAGAGACAATGGGAAAGTGGATCTGGAAGTCCACAAAGCTGAAAGTTCATTGAGAAAATTCAGCAGATACACCTCCAGGTACAAGAGAGGTTGAAAGAGTCACAGGCCAAGTACAAAGCAAGGCATGATCAACATAGAACTAAGCATTATTTCCTTGTTGGTGACAAGGTATGGTTGTACTTGAGCAGAGAAAGACTACAAGGTAAAGCTAAGAAACTCAAACCTCTTCGATATGGCCCATTTGAAATTCTGGAACAAGTGGGTAAGAATGCATTTCGCTTGGATTTGCCTCCTTATATGAGAATATATTCAATTGTGAATGTTGAGAATTTATGTCTCTTTGAGCCCTCCATGTTGGATCAAGAAGAAGAGGGATTGTTGCTACCATCTATTGAGGATCTTGCTCCGGACAGTCAGTTGGAATTGGAGGAAGATGTGGTATTGCAGCGGAAAGAGAGGACAACACAACGAGGAGTGCAAGACAGGTGGTTGATTGGGTTGAAAGGTCAATTGCCTACCAAGGCCAAGTGGTATTCCAGAGAAGATGTGGGGAAGAAATTTCCTCACCTCATCAGTCCTTGAAGCTTTTAGGGACTTAAAAGCCTCAAATTGGGGAGGTATGATCCAAAAATGGATCTAGAAGTACCCAATTCTATGTATTCTCTTATTGAAACTTGCAGTGCATACCCTCAACATGTTCATTGTTCTAGAAAATGGTTAAGTCAGGCTGATGGTGATCCAGACACCTTCGAATGACAAAAAAGGCCATTGTTGTTTTGTTCCGTGTGATAACTGTGTGAACTGTCGCGGAACTTGCCACCGTGACGGTTGTGGAGAAACCGCTCTTCATAGAGTAGTGGTTGCAACTCAACCACTGCCTGTAGGCACCAGTTGCAAACCACCGTGATGGTTCCACAACCCCCCTGCAGACAATGGCAGTTCTTCACCCAACGACGCCAAAATGAGGAAACTGAATAGTTGCAAATGTTTGGGCTTCTCAAAACGGTTTGTTTCGCCTTTCTATTCATCCTTGGGTAGAGCAACTATAAATACAAGTGCATTTACTCATCTAAGCAAGTGATTTTGAGTGAATTCAAGTGTGAGCAAAGGAAGAAAGTCTGAATTGTTCTTGTTTTGTTCATAGACAATTGAGTTCTTTCTTGTTGAGGATTGTAAGCAAGTAATGCAAGTAGAAGGAGCTTGAATCCTTCTTGAAGGCCATCCATTAGCAATAAACTTGTGTTGTATTGGAGATTTACATAGTGAAAGGGGAGTAATTACTCACCCAGTTGGAGTTTTTCCCAAATTGGGTTTCTCCGAGACAAATTTTTTGTCTCCTTGTCTTTCATCTCTCAATTTCAGTATAGTGTGAATGTTTCTTGCATAATATATTGATAACAAGAATCTTAGTTAGCTTATCATTCATTATCACTAAGATAGGATCTGTTTATTGTACAAAAGAAATAATCCAAAAGAAGCAAATGTGGCCTTTGTTGACAATCCACCAAACACTAAAGATTTTATTGATGAAGAAGAAAATGAATACGTACTCTAAGAAGTTAGTGTTTTGAAGACAATAAGGAAACCAATGTAGGTACAACTTGGCATGGATGGTTGTCCAAATAGTTCGGATTCTAGGATCTCAGGAATTTACCCTTGCGAGGGTCATGAGACAATTTAATGGAGTACTATGGGAGTATCTTAGCATGGAGGGTTGTCCAACAATTCAGGAGTCCAGGAAGGTGGAATTGGGGAACTCGGGAATTCAGTTCGGGAACTACACATTTACGAGGCTTAGGGAGGAAGCTTAATGGGGTTCTACTTGGTCCTAGAACCGTTGTTCAAAACAAAAGCTTTTGAAGATTGTAATTCTCTCTTCTTTTCAATGTAAGCCTCGAGAGAGGGTATCAAAATATAAGGCTTATTTGTTAGTGTTAAGTTAATATTAGTTAAATATTAACTAATAAATGGTTGAAACCACTTCAGCCATTTTGTAACCATCTCTCACATAATAAAATGACGGACACACAATGATAGTGTGTGCATTCCAGTTTCTCTTCATTTCTTCTTTGTGCACATTTTTTAACAGGATGCTGATCTGGTTACTTCATTTTACTTCTCGAGTGAGATCAGAACTTTGCACTGTGTATTTAGCAACATTACCACCAATTTTAGAACACGGTACCGCTAGTTTTGGGACACTACTGACTGGTGGTGCAAGGCGTGGGGCTGTCAATTTTTAATCTGGTGGGGAGGAAAATACATACTAGATGGTGTAGCAAACTAGAATTTGCTGTTAACATCATCCAGAATCAATATGTGCCTGAATTACCAATCCATTTTAGACCAAATTGTTAAGTCTTAAGCTCTAAAATAGATGGCATAAATCCCCAGAATGACAGGCCTCGGATTTTTCAAAGTTGGTAGTGACATGCACAGAAGTTGATGGTCAACAATCAAAGTATTCCTTAGCCCCTAGATGATTCACTGATGAATGTGGGGAGCTGGTTGTTAGCTGAAACTGACTTTGAATTACATGAGACAATAACATTCTTCTATTGGTTAGAAGGTTCTCTAGTGTGTCAAAAGGATTGTCAGCTTTCATATCTACTTCCCTCCTGCTTTTTATACAAGAAGTGTTTTTAATGGTGGCATAGAAATGTTACCAATTGTATATTTTTTGATGGAAACGAGTAATAAAAATAGGCATAAAATTAACTGAAATTTGTGCAACTTTATGATGATATGGGGCCTTGCTTACCACCATCCTGGTTCTTCACTTATAATTTCCCTAGTGAGAAAGAATAGTTATGAATTTTATGTGGTTGAAAAGAAAGGGGCATTAAAAGCACGCATTATTAAAGGAAATAGTTTCAATTAGCAGAAAGCAAAAGAAAGGTCAAATAGAAAATAATACTCTCCTTGTCCTAAAGCCATTAGGGACTACTTTTTAATCCTGGACTTAAGACTAATTTCTAATACACCTTTACAGCCAAATGAATTAATACTCAATTCAAAACGGGAGTAAGATAGATGAATTACTGAGGGGAAAACGCATTTGGGGGTAAGATTGTATGATACTATATGCAAAAGATACCATGAACTACTTACCGATTACATCACATCAAGAGATGGATTAAAAACACATCTTGGACTTACAATAGCATAAATTATATCCCTAGGCATAAATATTATGAGCATTTAGATTAATGGAATGACATCTATAAATGTCAGTACTTCTTTGCACGAAGTAAAATCTTACAGAAGGTTTCCAGTCTTTTTTAGCTTGCTCCTTGAGAACTTCAGTTTCAGGCTTGCCCTCTCTTTCAGCAATCACTTGCTCCCTGGGTCGAGCATTTCCAAAAGGATTTGACTGCATTATTGACATGCAAGAAGAGTTAAACAAATTCCAAAATCATCTTGCAGCTTAATAATGCTTATGTGTTGGCTAATAGTATACATGTTAACTTCCTTTCTTAGATGAGTAGCATAGGAGTCCTCAAGACTTTTATGAAACAAATCATCAAGAACTGTTGCTGTATAAAACAATGTATGTTCAAGAAAAAAGCAGATACCTCTTTGATGAACCATTGTTAAAGAAGAAGATGAACTATTGTAAAAGAAGATATAAACATGTCCCGTGTATTCCAAGTAAAGTTTACCTGCACCCTTGCAAGACAGCAAGTTTATTATTTCACAACGATAGCAACCTGGATCAATGGTAATGGAAGTCTGACTCGTCAGCCAAGTTCCCCAATGTATTTGTCTTTCTATTATCATAGACTTGAGACAAATTGAGTTAGAATATGAGATTGAGTTAGAAGGGACCCAACTAACTCATATAAACTGTTGTGATCCACTAGACCACAGGCCAGTTTGTCAAAAAGTTCAAATTTCAAGTTATTCAAAACTTGTAATCAGCCTTAAAAACTAAATGTCTTAAGCAAAGTATAGTGACCAGTTCATTAGCCTTTTTTTGATGTCTACAACTCCTGACAGTGGAATATCTGGATCTACAATAGGACTTGCATCCTTTTTAATCAACAGAGGAGAAAGGCTTGCTTTGGAACTTGGAGGACCCTGACATTGACCAGCGGTCAGTTTATTGCCTGTTTATTGATGTCCAAAAATCCTAACAAGGGAGGACCTACCTCAGTAGTTGGACTTGCAACCTCTTCAAGCAACAGAAAAAGACTTGCTTTGGAACTTAGACCATAAGATTTGACAAGTGACCAATTGATTACCCCTCTGCGACATCCAAAACTCTTAACCAGGGAGAATCTGGCTCAGTAGTAGAGCTTGCAAATTCTTCAATCAACAGAGGAGAAAGGCTCACTTCGTAAAATGGAGGACCCTAAAATCTGACCAGTGATCAATTGACTACCCTTTTTCATGTCTGAAACTTTCAGCCAGGGAGAATCTAATTGTGTAGCAGGAACTGCAATATCTTCAATTAAAACTTTCTTTGGAACTTGGAGAATCCTAAGATTTGAACAAGCTGCTGGTTGATAACCAATTACTCTAAAACCAAAAGAGAAAACTTATTAGACAGGCTCAACTAGAGGGCATGTACTGTCTTGAGCAAACAGAGAAAGAAGACTAGCCTAGTTAGCAGCTGCTTTTCATTGGCACAAAAATTAAATGCAAGGAGAATCTGGTTCAGTAACAGGTCTTACAACCTCTTCAAGCGACTAATAACCATCTATTAAAATAACCAAGAATCGAACCCAGTTCTTGCCCGCTTGATATTTGGACATGGCCTCTTTGCAACAAATAGAGGAGAGAGGTTATACCAACTATTGCCTGCTTTTCACAAGCATTAAAATTACATGCAGTCCATTCTAAGACATTCACAGTTGTCTAACAAGGTTGACAAATAATTGAATTCACAGTTACAATTATGTATTAGCCCAAAACTTGAGTAAAATGTCAAAGCAATCTAACAAGCAAGTGAGAGATCGGTTCATCATCTTTATAATCTTCAAACAATAAAGGCTAATGGGCTCATGTCACTTCAAAATAATAAGTCGCCTCTGGCCATTGATGCCTTTGAATTGTTCTTTGCTATTGCTGGCACAGAAATAAACTCCTGTTTTAGAAACGTATTCCTTCAACTAATCTGGATCATACCTGTATGTCACCAACGGTTTTTAAGTTTGTTACTCAGATATCAATAATACAATATGCCATACCAGAGAGCAATGGTTACCTCTATATTAGTCATATAATCCTTCTATAATTACTTACAGTGGTACGTTGCTCCATTATCCCTTCTACTGAGAATTTGATTGCACTTATACAGGACAAAGCAATGTCCCTGCAGTATAACTGAGCACGGTAAAAAGTTCTGAAAAGCAAGATCCATGCATGCAATGATTTGCACACATACAATGTTCATCTTAAAATGGTTTGGCCTGTACTCTTAATCTACCAATCATAAGGTCAAGTGGGTTATGGTCTAGTGATAAGGCGCTGCAATTTCCGTGATGATGACCCAGGTTCAATCCCTGCTGGACATGTGCCCTGTGTTAAAGCAGGCCAGACACAGATGGCAGAATTTGAAAACCCCCTCAGACATGGCTTCTAAGGGGAAAGGTATTCTAAGCTTCGTGGTGTAATCCTGGTATTAGTTAATGGCTGGGTAAGTGTTACAAATTACAGTTTACATGTTGAAAACAAATGTTGCAGACATACCTAGAACCTAGAAATGCCACTCTGAAACGATATTCCTTAGATGCTACTTTACCTCTGATTTTCTATAGGATGCCCAGTAAGATGCTTTACAACTGTTGCGTATCTTATTGTTAGTTCATTTTAGATGAAACAGTTAAAATTACGTAAACACTGACAAATATTAATGTTAGTCCATTTTGGATGAAGCAGTTAAAATTACATAAACCCTGACATATATTAATGTTAGCCCATTTTAGATGAACAAGTTAGAATTATCTCATAAACTTGAATAGTTCCTACAGACTAAACTGGTCTAAAAGACATTAAAAGTTGCCTTCTTCATCATCATCATTGGACTTTTTACACTGGAAAGGGTTCTGAGCATACTTATGCAACGCACAGAGTCATTTACTAAACATACACAAAACAGGTGTTCATAAGCTTCTAAATATTCACCATCATTTTTTAATTTACCGGCTACAACACCTTTAATCTGCCACCACTGTTTCCCCTTCTACACTGCTACCCCAATTTTTCACCTGACCTCGCATAGGGTTTCAATAACTGTATATAAAAAATGCCCACGTTATGCACTCCCATCTTATTTTCCATATCCTAAGGATGAACACCCACAATGCCATTTGCAGGCAAAATACATCAAACAAAAAATCAGTAGCAAATATGTATGACAATTTAGTACGGGATAGATTAAGATGGCTACCCTTGCAGGCTTGGAAGCAGGAGAGTCGGTTGAATCAGTTGCAGCAGATCCACGAGGCTGCAAATTAAGCTTAGGCCTTGTAGCCCCTCCCTCTTCAGAAGAAGTCTCACTCATCTTCACTCACTTCAACACGTTCTCACCAAAACTACCAACTGCAAAGTAAATGAACTGATCAAGATATGGATTTTTGGGTTTAAGACAAAAAAATGGCTAAAACATCGGAGAAGCAATTGAAAAAATAAAAAATAAAAAGAAAACCCTCAATTTTTATTTTTTTCCTCCGTGTCAAATCTGTCAAAAGTAAAGTGACGGCTTAAAAGCACAATGTACCAAATGACTACAAAACCCTAAACATCTCATCAAAACTAACTACACAGTATAAGGAGTGGCAAATTCATAACGATCGTGCAAAGATCCATCCAAAAAAGTAACATACGAAAATTTCGGCATTACAGTCAGAAAATCTGAAATTAAAACTTCACAGAGATTTAAAAACTTCAAAAGAAGAGAATAAAAGATTGCTTTTAAAAACTATATTCGTAAAAAATCCTAAACATTTAAAATAGGGGAAAAAAACTGCAGTTACTCTTAACGCACTTCTTTAATTTAAATTCTGCTTAAAATGACTTCTCAAAAAATCACTCAAGCCAAAATGTAAACCAATTACACTCTAACAGAAATCATAAAAGATTATTCTGCACAACACAAAGTTAAGGACAGGAAAACACTCTACTTCTATAATATCATCAAACCCTCCACCATAACAGCATTTTTAACAGTACAATGTAACAAATTTCAAAAAGAAAATCGTGATTGCAAAATTAAAAACAGTAAAAACCTCTTCAGCCGAAATTTTTCACACTAAAAGCAAACAAAACAGATAAATTTTTCACAAACATATATTTTTCCCTTCGAGGACAAGAAAAATTCAGTTAAATGTTCAAATATTTCCGGGGCAAGAAAATTATCGTTCTTCAACATCATTAAAAATGAATAAGTCTGTATTTAATTTAAAGCAGAACAATAATTAATAGAGAGTAGAGAAGGTACAGTTCGTTACAAGTACTGTCTCGAATAGTTGCTGAAAAACGGATTACTCAGACCAAGATTTCTGCCTTCAACAAATGATTTGAAATTGAAAAACAGAACGACGAACAAATCTTTTGAAGATTTGTATCAATTATTAAATGTGTTTAACAAAAATTATTAAATGTGATCGAGCCAATGAGAGTAAAGCAGGTAGTGGGAGAATAAATGTATGTGAAAGAGACCTGAGGCATATCTAATGTTTGGAAAATAAGGTTTATGTTCATTAAACTTTATTTTTTATTTTATATGAGCTTTAGTTATGTAATAGAGTGGAAAAGTATTGAATGGGACACACCTACTCAATCACATTCGAGTATGTGGCGAGAGTAAAGGTTAAATTTTATAGTCAATTAGAGGTTTTTTTATACAACTTACATATTTAAATGTTTTGAGGAGACTTCAGCGCTCTTAGGGTTTTATGAGTGTGTTTGTGTTATCCCGTTGTGTACATTGTGTCTCCTTATCCTTTTTAGGGTTTTCCTTTCGGTCTTTTTTTAGTGTTAGTCGGTTGTTATAGTGGGTAGCCTATAAATTGCTACCTCTCTATCCATTATAACGACTGTTGCAACTGATGGTAGAAATGGCTCCCAAGCAAGCTCAGAAGTTTGTGTCAAAGGTCTACGACGAGGTATGGACTCTGAATCATTCCCGGATGTTATGATTTATGGTGAATTTTTAGACTCTGTGGTCAAATGGTATCGTAACAATTACCTTATTGCTTATTTATATGGTCGCATTCCCTTATAATCTTACCTGTAAAATTGGATAAAGAACCATTGGGGGTCCAACGGTATCCTAGTTTCAGGAATTTGTAACCTCACCAAGCGATTTTATCTCTTTTCATTTCGCAAGCCTTCTCAAGTCCAAGCCCACCTTCTTAACATTGTTTGTTGGTATTTAGGCAACACCCTTTTAGTGTTTTCTCAGCGGATTTCTGACTTTAGCCCCACCAACCAAGTTTCTTTGAAAATCTCGGTTTGGATCGAGCTTCCTCGACTCCCCATTCATCTTTGGTCTTTCCTTCCAAAGATAGTTAAACACATTAGTAGGGTGATAAGCCATGAGGAGGAGTGTTTTTTAACGCTCATCCTAACAAACGGGTTTGTGTCGAAGT
This sequence comes from Taxus chinensis, assembly GCA_019776745.2. Classification (NCBI taxonomy): domain Eukaryota; kingdom Viridiplantae; phylum Streptophyta; class Pinopsida; order Cupressales; family Taxaceae; genus Taxus; species Taxus chinensis. Next base: position 56,728,595 of record CM034156.1, on the reverse strand, counting down.
TGACCTTGTGAAAGATCTGCGGGACCACTTGGATATTCAAGTTGGGTCCCTACATATCTCTCTAAAGACGGTTTATTTCAACTTCCCCAACACTTGCTTTCGTTGTCAAGCCCTGGACCATCGCATTCACAATTATCATCTTCTAGCTTGTTCTAAACCCATAGCGACGCAACCCTCGATGTCTAAGCCTGTAGACACCTAAACGCCGCTTACGCAGTTTTAATACTAAAATTGCACTAATTACCCTCTTTCCCTTCATTTTTGTAATAATTAGCGTTTTTTCTGCTAATTAGCTAACATTCCATTTCTTATTTGTTAATTAATGACCTTTTGTTAATTAATTAACCCTTCCCCTATTTTGGATGCCCGTTAACGACCTTTTGTTAGTTATAATCCACTTCAAAGTGATTAATTAACCATTATTAGCTAATTACGCCTTCTATTTTAATCAATAAACCCCTTTGATTGGTTAAATTTCCACTCTTACATCCCCCGAATCATGTTAATTTTCCTCTAAATCCTCTCCAAATAGCTTCTACAAGCTTATCCCTACCTATTAATTAATCACATTTGATTAATTAAACCCCTCTCAACTCCCATAAAATGCACACCTTTATTAAACATGTATATCCTTTGTGTTTTCTCTTTGGGGTTTATCCCACATCCACCAAATTGTTAGCCTTGCCCAAACATGCAAGCTACATAAGGAGCCCTCCTCCTTCCCTTTCTTCTTACGCTTCATTTTCACTAGTGAAAACTATAGGCATTTTGATTTTGAGCCATTCTCCATTGTTATAAATAGCTTCTCCATCTTGCATCAATTATCTCAAATTAAAGAGCATGGGAAGATCCAAAGATGGCCTTGTACCCATTTCTTGGTGAGATCTCATCCTCAATTCTTAAAGCAAACAACACCAATTTGATTGTTAGGTGATCTAATTAGGTTCATACTTTAAGTAGCAATCACAAAGAGTAGGAATGGCTTAACATTTAACGGTTTTATCATGTTTATGCATTGAAGAAGTTATTTTCCCTTAAGCTCTTATCTTGATGGTTCTATAGTAGATTTTGCTTTGTTTTGAGACTACTAGGTGTTAGTTTCTTTCAAAAGGCTTTGTTAGCCAAAGGGACATTGAAACCCTTTTCAAAAGACAACCACGCATCCAAACTTATGGACAAACCAAAGTCCTTCAACAAAAATAAAAACATCGTAGGAAATGGTATAACTAATTCTAAACGTATCCAAGCAGTTCAAATTGATCCTCCTTTCAAAATTACTAAGGGACCTATTCAACCCACAATCAAACGTCGAGTGTTCACTCCTCTCACGGACTCTTTGTCCACAATCCTAAAACATTTGGACGTAGTGAACATGGTCCAGTATCCTAACACAATACCCTATGGCGATGATGCACCTAAACCATCATGGTATAAAGACCATGAATATTGTGAGTATCATCGCGTCAAAGGTCACAAAACAGACAAGTGTTTAAAGTTAAAACACTTTATTTGGGATCTTATTGATAGTGGAGAAATTAAGGTTGATTCACCTGAACCTAACCAAACACCAAATCAAAAGTTAGGAATTTATAAAGAACCTTTCCCTAAACATGACAAACAGGGAGAGAAGAAGTCGAATCAGGGTCAATCTTCCAAAAACTACAAAACTGCCAACTATGTTTATGCCCAAACCAGTAATCCATTTCATTCACTTATTGGATGTGTTCTTTCCTCTAATGAGCATATAAACACTATAAGAGTCAAGAACCAAGATTGTGTCGTGGCAACATGACGCACTCGTCTTGTAATTCCAGAACCTCCTCTGCCTACCCCTTAGGATGGTCAATATGATCTCTTAGAACAACTTGAGAATACCACTGCTAAGATTTTGATCTTAGATCTTCTTAATAGACCAAATGTTCATAAAGATATCCTCTATAAAACACTTCAGGGGTCAGGAGTGCCAACAAATATTGATCCTTCGCACCTTCAGGTGGTGGTTGTGCATCTTACTCCTAGTGAACACCTTACTTTTAGCCAAAATGAGGTTCCACACGATGATCATACACACAACTTACCCCTATACATTGAATTATTTGTTACTTGCAAAAAGATTAAAAGGGTGCTTGTGGACAACAGGTCTGGTTTGAATATTTTTATTTTGAAGATAGTTAAGAAACTAGGATGCACAGAGGCAAACCTAGAGTCTCATATCATTACTATCAAAGCCTACGACAATGCAAAAGTTGGTACTATAATATTACCCATGGAAGTGGGGCCTACATATAATGATAATAAGTTCCATGTCATCGACTTGGAACTTCCCTGCAACATGCTCATTAGCTACCCATGGATCCATGTTATGCAAGTCGTACCATCAACCTTTCATCAATGTATCAAGTTATACCATGAAGGACAAACAATTACTATTCAAGGAGATCCGGAGCCATTTGCACATTGTAGAGCCTTGCACAACTTCTTGTGTACTGCCTATGACTGTCCTTTTTCTGATATTATTGTGTCACTTTAGTCTAAAGCTCTCACCTCTCATGTTGATCCAGACACACTACATTCATGTGATAAAGATGCTTCCATGCCCATTTCTCCCTTTACTTCATGGGAGATGAAGGTCATTGATAACAGCTGCGGATAGTACAACCTTCAGTAGGTCCTCTGTGTTTCTAATCTCTCCCTATCACCCAAGACATGAGGTAGGCCAAGTTACCAATATAAATAGTCCCAAGAAAATTGTACTGTTGAGAAATTTCTTCCTTGTGGCCTCCTAACAGATGAGAAAATGTTGGATTCTCCCACAACCTGGTTCCCTGAAGACACAAAGGCTCCTTGTTACCAAGCTCCAAAATATGCCATACCCAATAAAATTATGTATGCAATGGGTTACAAAGGATACGGGTGTGGAATAAATGAACAAGGCATAAGACAACCTATTCCAACCCCACACTTTAAAAAAGAAAAATACAACATTGGCATTAGACCTTATGGGGGGCTCAGCCCTCGAATGTTGATGTTACTTCTTCTGAACGTGAGGATAGCTCTTCTAATTTAGATAGCGACACAAATTCTCGTCATATCCAATATGAGGATCTTACCTCTACAAACCTATTCCTTGATATTGTCATCCTTACCTTATCACATTTTGTTCCCCAAGTAAACCTTGTCCATCTAACTCTTGTTGACTGGGACCAACAACTTCACATGTCAATTGAACTCTTTGAAAATGATGAGGCAATCATTGAATTTGTGGGTATTTGTGATAACATTCCAAACAATGATCACAAGAAAGGATTCTCCATCAAATTAGACACATGCACGTATTTTGGGGAGGAGGCTGAGTTTTGTGGTCAATAAAATTTAAAAGAAACCAAGGGAAATTTTTCTTCTAAAAATCCTAAGCAAAAGCAAAATTCCAAGACATATAGTGAAAACCTCTTTGAGGCACTAGCGGATAAACAATTTGCATGATTAGATTCATTCTTGCTTGTTTATATTTAATGTGTTTTACATGATTGTTTATATTTGTACATAGTTGTGTTGTCTTGTTGTTTCATGCATGTGTATATGTTAGTTTTGTTAAAGTTTGTTTGTGTTTGTTTATTACTTGTACATTGTTTGTTATCACATCATCATCTATATCATCACATATATTATATGTCATCAATAATTGTTAAGCTACGTCATCATGAAAATAAATTATCCAACATGTATGCTAAACTACTATCATCCTACCATATCATCAATGGGCAATAGGGAACACCTTTTATCCCCCCCTCACCAATACCAAAAACTAAAACATGGACTAATCAAAGTATCTCATCAAATACAAATGTTATATCATCAAATGTTATCTCATAACTCATAAACATGTGATACAATCATAATAAAGTCCATCATCATATATATATATAAAGGTGTTAAATATATCAATGTTTAAGTACATAATCATCAGATACAAAGTATGTCATCATGGGCATAAATCAAAAATGTGTCTTCATATCGAGGCGTACATAAAAAATAAGTACATATGTAAATACATCATCATAATAAAGAAAGTCAACCATGACTCTCGCCTACACCATGGTTTCCTGGTCTGGCCCCAGGTGGTGGCATCTGCTGTGCTGAAGGCCCCAACCATGGTGATGGCATCTTAATGGACCTAGCAGATCTAGAGGGCCTTTATGACCTAGATCTAGAACGACTACATGTCATCTGACCGAAGGACATATCCCTCTACCCCTCTTGTACGACCCCATAATATAGTGCCATGTAGTATATAACCTGTAGTATACATGCTCACCTATGGGTGATGCAAGATCAAATACCAAGTCCTGGAACCCTATTGTATCCCCTGCTTGATGGAGCGCATCACGCTCTGCTCTCAAACTCAACACCTCATCCTGCAACTACATCCTCTCAGCATCCCACTGTACTCTCTCCCCTGCAAGATGATCTCATGCAGTACTAGCTTGATCTCTCTCTGATACGACCTGTTGTAACTATCTATGTAAGGACTGTACCATAATACTTGTTATGTCAATGGTCCTTTATATCTATAATGGGGCCAAGGATGGTCCTCTTGCTCTTGGAACAACACTAAACCCAAGCACTGGTATCCATGGAACTCTCTGAGGCGGCCTTTGTGGTGACCTAGGTGGTGCTCCCCATCCCCCACCTACCGGAATGTGCAGTGGTAAACCCCATCCATCTCTAGGAGGAGAGTCTAGGCATGTATAACCATTTGTTGTGCAACATGTTGTACCACTGAAATCTATATCTACGGCTACGAATATGGTTATACAAGTTGTTGTGGGGGACCCTGTGGTGGTACTTGTAACTGTGGGAAACCCTATTGTGGCACCTATATATATGCACCTAGTACACCCTCGTCATGCACCTAAGGATCTACCTAGGCCTCCTATTATCTCACTTTAGCCCTATCTCTAAGAGCCCAACCCTTTAATCCCTCTACCGTGGCAGGAATCCCTACCTCTATGGTAACTCGTGATATGGTAAGCCGTCATGGTAACACTGTAGCATACCATGGTCTATAATTTGGGGTAGTCCCGGGATCTACCACCTATGGCAGTGTAACCCAAGGTTGTGGGACAACATATCTAAAGCTTTCGCGAGCTTGCCACTGTCTAATTTGTGGGCCAATATCAAAAGTCTCTCAGGCCTGACGTCCATACCAAGTCTCATCTCCAAGAATCCCCTGGATGTGGTCTAGTTGTCTCTGTACTCTATCAGCTTGGTACCACTCCATGATATGACTTCTGATGCCAATAATGAAATGATCTACCTATGCAGTACTCAGCTTTTTGACATCATGTGGCCACTGATATAATCTATAAGGGTGCCATGTAATCATACGGAGCTATAAATCATCAAACACCCACCTAAGGTATGTCTTGTCTTCAATGTGTGAGCGAATTTCATCACTAACTGACGCCCAACCCATAACAGATGGCTCATTTGGAGCCCTAAATCACAACACTCCTAATGGGTGCTCTATCACAATGTGGTCCTATGCCCATATTTGTAACAAAGTGGTTGGACCCACAGTGTTTAAACCACGATACACTATCAAATGAAGGTCTGAGTACAAGTGGGATAATAAGCACTGGCCCCAACAGTAGACCTCTCCACTCACGAGACCATGTATCACCCCGATCAGACCTAGTGGAAAGTGCACGCCAGTCTTTTCAGGTATCAGAATGCCGCTGACAAGAGCCATCAATTATATTAGTACATGTGATAGCCAATGATCACCGAAACATTTGTACACATCAATTGTCATTCCCTGACAAGGTATGTCAAGTAAGCCAAACATTTCCCTAATGCGTTGTAAAATACGGGTGTGATCGCCATCATAAGTAATCAATCTACCCTGGATGTGCACTCTAAGTATGTGACATACGTCCTCCAAAGTGATGATCAACTTACCTGTCGGGAGCCTGAATGTCTGGCTCTCGCTCCACCATCTCTCTACTAAGGTCGTGAGAAGGTTGTGATCTAGTGTAATCTGTGACATATGAGCCACGTACGACAAACCTGTGTCACCTAGCATAATCTCCAGGTAGATATGCTCGCGACATGTAAAAGTATCTGCAAGGGCTCAAAGTCATCTGTGTTGCTCGCGTGTCTCCAATATGGGTAATTCAAGCTGCAACGATCACGTAACACACTTCGTTAACATTATTTCTTCTAGAAAACATCATCCACTTTCCTCTATTCATTTCTCAGTTCTTTTACAAATGTTTTAATTCCTTTAACAGTTATCTAAAACTAACCTTCTACGCTAGCACTTGCATTATTACACTAGCACACCCATTTTTACACTAGTGTTAACTAGTGCTAGTGCCTCCATTTTTACACTAGCGATCTTGTTTTCGCAACAAGGTGCCCCCTGACGAACCCTATTCCTAGTTCAACACCAAGGTAGCTAGTTTTACACTAGCGCGCGCCCTTCACGCTAGCACGCCTCAGGGGTCGCGACAACGTCATCCCACCACTTCTACTAGACTTAAAAGGTAATAAATGCACCCAAATATAAATTTTTTGTTTTATGTACCTACGGGTTGTCCCCAGGAAGCCTTATGTAGTCTTGAACTATGTCTGCATGGTGCTTATGGTCCTGAACTCACACCATTTCTCTCGCAAATCAAAGCAAAATCCTCTCAAAACTCAATAAGGGTAGGGCAACAATAACTAGTCGCAATGGATTTTTACCCTCCCACCTTGTTATTTATGGTCGTTTTGCCATAATTCGTCGTGTCTCTTACCCCCAAAGTGATATAGTACCACCGTGATTCTTTTATCTTCTTCCATTACTCACCATGATGATTATTTTTATTAAATAATCATTTTTTGCCTATTTTTGCTACGTTGGGGCATATTTTTGCTTCCCGGTGACCCTTTCTACTACCTGGGACATATTTTCATTTCCCAATATTTTTTAGCAATAACCACAAATATTGTCATTCTTATAACTAATTTTCTTCCTAAAATTCAAAAAACCCAAAAACAAATGGTAAAAAATTCAACAAACCCTAAAAATTGGTAAAAACTTCAAAAAAGCTAAAAAAATTCACAAAATTTGGTAAACATAGCATTTACTCAATTGAATTTTTTAGACACAATATCCTCAAACATCAAAAGCTATCCTAAAAAACATCTCTCTTTGATTCACGCCTATTTTTACTCATGACTTGCGTGTTGTTTTGGTCTACCTCCATTAACAAAAGTTGGTTCACCTTCTATGTTTGCACTTCCTTGCACAAACGAATTACATGGTATTGTTTCATAAGGCACATCTAATTTTTCTTAGGACTTCCCTATCTTGTGTTTATTCACCTTGCAATGTATTGTTGCTTGGGTTGTCATCTTTAACCCTTGTCGTATAACTTGAACAGGTGGAATCTGAAGCTAGATAACAAAAACATTAGTATCATTGTCTTAAACGTTGTTTGTTTGAGCGTATTTATCTGTACTTGTTTGATTGTTTGTCTACTTGTTTAATTTGTCATAAAAAATTGTGTTATGTGTGTTGATTTGAGTCAATCCTTGCATGTATATATATAATAAAGAGCCGATGACGTAGATCATTAAGAAAAATAATGAAATAAAGTTTTTTGTACATCAGCTAGATGCAAGTTATTTCCATTCTCTTCATCTTCATTTTTTTCCTTATCATTTTCTTCTATCACACTTTTTCTTCAATAACACCTGGGGTAATAGGGATCACCTTTTATCCCCCCTCCCCCCTTCATTTCTTCTATTTGTTTCCTTCCTCTTTTTCAATCGTCAATCGACCTCCCCCATCACCCCATCAACACTCGAGGGGGCATTCTTCATTCTACTAATTTTTCTTCTATCCTTTCAAAATATTTACTTGTATGTAATTGTCTACTATCTTTGAAGAGGCATCGCTTAAGCCACCCCAAAGAGGGGTAAATGTAGGCACCTAAAATCCGCTTACGCAATTTTAATACTAAAATTTCACTAATTACCCTCTTTCCCATCATTTCTGTGATAATTAGTGTTTTTCCGCTAATTAGCTAACATTCCCATTCTTAGTCGTTAATTTATTAACCCTTCCCCCATTCTAGATGTTAGTTAACGACCTTTTGTTAGTTATAATCCACTTCCAAGTGATTAATTAACCATTATTAGCTAATTACGCCTTCTATTTTAATCAATAAACCCCTTTTATTGGTTAAAATTCCTCTCTTACATCCCCCGAATCATGTTAATTTTCCTCTAAATCCTCTCCAAATAGCTTCTACAAGCTTATCCCTACCTATTAATTAATCACATTTGATTAATTAAACCCCTCTCAACTCCCATAAAATGCACACCTTTATTAAACATGTATATCCTTTGTGTTTTCTCTTTGGGGTTTATCCCACATCCACCAAATTGTTAGCCTTGCCCAAACATGCAAGCTACATAAGGAGCCCTCCTCCTTCCCTTTCTTCTTACACTTCATTTTCACTGGTGAAAACTATAGGCATTTTGATTTTGAGCCATTCTCCATTGTTATAAATAGCTTCTCCATCTTGCATCAATTATCTCAAATTAAAGAGCATGGGAAGATCCAAAGATGGCCTTGTACCCATTTCTTGGTGAGATCTCATCCTCAATTCTTGAAGCAAACAACACCAATTTGATTGTTACGTGATCTAATTAGGTTCATACTTTAAGTAGCAATCACAAAGAGTAGGAATGGCTTAACATTTAATGGTTTTATCATGTTTATGTATTGAAGAAGTTATTTTCCCTTAAGCTCTTGTCTTGATGGTTCTATTGTAGATTTTGATTTGCTTTGAAACTACTAGGTGTTAGTTTCTTTCAAATAACATTGCAAATTTATTATGTTCAGAAATCCTAAAGGTGATCAACCGACTAATGGTTGGACCGCAGTCGGGAATAAGAAGGCTTCAGGTGGGAAATCCACTTTTGTGGTGCCCCCATCTCCTTCTCCTTCCCCACTTCCATCCAAGGATTAGTTAGATATGGGTCCTTCCCCCTCGTCAGTTTCCATTCCTTCTAAGCCTTCGCAGAGCCAAGTTTTTCCTACACAAAAGAAAAACTCTGGGAATTTAGCTTCAACATCTTTACCTTTGCATCGCTCACACAACACATCCCGAGAGGTGTCCCACACCTCGCGGGGAGATAATGGGGCTAAACGCCACTCCATTCATATTGAGCTTTCTACTTCAGACCAGATCTCGCTTGCTAATAATTTTGCAATCCTTAGCTCAAAGGATGGCATGTCAGATGGGTTAGGGGGAGTTTGACATGTCTGATTTCTCATGAATTTCATTTCTTGGAATGTTAGGGGTCTGTTGGTGAGAAAATTTGTCTGGTGGAAAAATTAGGTGTCTCCACAAACGTTCACAGAGCTACGCCCCTCTGCCTTGAATGGTACAACTCCCATTATTGAAAGTAAACTAATCCTAATCATATCTAAATGTTGTGGGTGGCCAAATTGGTCTGGGATCACACAGGGACACTCCACTAAACCCATGGCAAAGTGCTTGTACAGGGTACAAGGGAGGAAAATCACAACGATGAGGGGGAAGGAGAGAAATTTGGCAAGGAAGATTACTATCGTGAGTAGAATGTTAAGCTCACACCCAGTAACTAGAATAGTTTCACATTCAATATAGAAGAAAGCAATAATAAATCTAGCGGGATCCATGAATTAAAACACAAATTCTTCATATTCATCTACCCAAGATACAAAGCTCTCGCATCACTATGCTTACAAAGTGCATAAATGAGATAAGTGAAAGAAACAAAAGATGTTCATACCAACTATGCTTATTGTATCAACGATGAGAGGAAACCATGCATACAAGGTTGCACACATTCGTACATCTTGGAAAACAGAAACTTTATTCCTTGATTCAATTTTTCACAAGCTATACAAAGCAAGGGAAAAGAAGAATTGGAAGAAATTGTAGCTTTTATTTCATGTGCATTGGTGACACAAAGTTCACCAACAAATCACAATCCATTATTGCTATAGAGTGATAGTTCTTCAAAATCTGGAATCCCTTGAAATGGAGAAGTCATCCCAATTTACACAATTTGAATTGACCCCTCATTTCCCTCATACGAATCTTCGCATTCCACATTCCACTTGTGACTTTTCATTTTCCACGAATTAAACATTTCTCTTATAATTTTAAGAACATACTTTTACAATTTTAAAATAAGTCACTTAAGTGAATAAGACGAAATACAATGATTATGCTCAATGAAGAATTAGAATGGGGAGAGAAAGAAGAGGGAGAAAATAAGAAGGAAGCAAAAGTTACCACATCCGATGAAGAAACCTCCTTCTAAGATGAACCTTACTAAATCATGGCTCACAGTGGTGGATTTCTAGGGTGGGTGTCTTTTCCTTGAATTCCTTGATGAATTGATCCATTGCAATTATCATCTTGTCTTCCCATGCCTCCTTGACCATCTCTTGAAATGCAATGATGAGTTCCCTTGATGATGATTCCTCGGTGAGTAGAGGGAACTCAAACATTTGAACATAGTGGTAGACTTCATTCAAGATTTTGGAGACCTGATACTCATGGGAGTCCAATTCAGATATGGAATTTTTTAGCATTGCATATCATGCATCTAAGATGCGGATCCAAACTTGAGACAAGTCCTCAATAGTTGATATGAACAATCCCTTACTCACGAGGGCGTGAGAGTCAAAAGAACTCATTTCAGATACCAGTGGGAGTATCTCATCCAAATGACCAACTTCCTTTGTATGCTTCTCCTTCATCTTGTTTACTTTAGACAATGTTTCATGAGCATACTTGATGAGAGAAATGATGTCTGAACATAATGCCTTCCTTTCTCGATGATTTCTTCAATCTTATTTTCATAGGTTTCCCCCCACATCATGTATTCATGTGCTTTCTTGATTTCCTTGGGGTCGATATAGCTGATTGGAGGGATATCTTCGATCGGAAGAGGAGGTGTTGATTTTTCTCCTGAAAAGGGTTGAATATACGCACTAAGAGATCTTATGTGTTCCTCCAATTACACAATGGTTCGCTTGTATTTTTTGGTTCAAGCAAGAAGACGGGAATTGGATTATTTGAACAGGTGAATTCTGCCTTCATGAGAAACTTGACCCAATGAGATGCGGGTCAACTCATAGTTCGATGGAGTCATTTATTATATGGGATTTTTTATCTTAGGCATGACAAATTCAACATACTGGTTACCTGAGGTGCCACTCAAGAAAGGGGAAGCTTCATGAGCTTTCTTTCTTCACCTAGGTTTTAACATTTTGGAGATTTTTGCAAGAGGGATAGCTATGAGTTGCATTGTTCTTTGCCCACTCTCGAGAATTTCTTGAATCTATGGCAATAGATCCTCAGGAGTTATCATGATGTTGGTCATCGAAGTGCTTGCAAAAGCTTTCCATGGGGCTAGCGCCTAATCACCTTTAGAAGACATGTTCGGATGTTCGTGTAGGAGAAGATATTGTTACGAATTACCTCTTCTTGTCTTAAGAAGCTCGATCTGAACAAATCTCCTTGAATCACTTAACCGGTGAACTTGAACTCCATGGTGGCAAAAAACAATGATATATGTTGTTACGGAGATGATAACAACTTTTTGCACCCAGGACCAAAAACTGCTATTTCTGGAAATCAGGTCCTATGAGTTGCTATTTTGGGAAGTGTTGATTTTTTGACTTTTTGACCCGCTTTCCCAATTTTTCTACTTGCGTAGTTTTCACTATTCTTTCTTCTGGAGGGAGTTTGTCGTTTGTGGAAACTTACTAAAAATGGAAAGTATGAACCAACAACACTTGCTATTTTTAGAAGCTGAACTTTAGAGTGTCGAATTGATGAAAAAAATTTAGATTCCTTCTTGGTTTTTTCTCTTCAGTCTCTATTCAGAATTTCATGTCAAATCACTTCCCGGATTGACAACAAATGGAGAAGAATCAACTTAGGGTTAAAACATTTCAAATGGATGCCATTAAAAATTAGTGTCGCCTTTCGAGTTTTATATTTTTTCAGCTTTAATGTGTCATGATGAGGAATTTATTCTTAAAATTTTATGGAGATATGATGTATGGTTTGGGAGATATGAACAATTTCTCGTTTTGAAGCCTAGGGTTTCTAGCAGCTCACATTCATGGATTTTGCTCAGATCTCTTGATTTCTTTATGTTTCAGCAACGTGAAATGATGGAAGAAAGATGGAGAGGATGTTATATAATTTGTGGCAGTATCAACAATGGAGGATTGGAGGAAGAATCCAACAGTTGGAGAAAACTTGTGGGTGCGTGCAAGAAAAATGGAAGCATCATGACAATTAGAAAATTGACATAATTTTAATGTTTTGAGGAGAATATCACTTTTTTGCACCACTTGCACCAAAGGATTTGTGCACTTGGTGTAAAAAAGTGTGCCCCATCCCCATTGGGTCACTTGTCATAGCATGGTCGAACGAAGCGGGGGCTGGTAAATGGAGCTCGAGGGGCTAAACTTGGCAAAAGGTGCCGAGATGAGGTCGCGTTGGGGTCCAGAGGCATAAATGGGAGTGGGGAGAATTATATTTCACAATATTCACCAATTCCTTAGGAAATTTTGTGCAAAAATGAGCACCACTCTCCTATTGACTGGATTTTCAACTCAAAATTTGACTAACTGTTGAAGCCTTTACCTTGCGGAGCCGCATGTTGGGACCATATCTTGAGCTTTCAGAGGAGTTTTTCATTGAAATTTTAAATGATTCCACTTGATAATGACCTTATGAATCCAATGGTGGGTTTATCAACTCATGATTATGTAATTTTCTCCCTAAATTATAGGATTTTAATTCTCAATCCAAGGTTGTGCATGCAACAAACTGACTGTGGACACAATGCGCTTAGTTTTTCCATCCTCTAGGTATCTGAAATACTTTTTTAATGATATTTTTTTGACTCCTAACTATTTTCTGAGCTCCTAGAATTGCTTCTTGAAGCTTAGGGGCTATTTTTGCATTGTGCATTGCATAGGCCTCTAAGATTCATTGTTGTTGAAACTAATCCAAAACTTCTAAAACCTCCCAGAATATTCCAAAATTGATTAGAAAATGTTTCAAAATATCTTATACACCTCCATGATAAGTTTAGGCCTTTCATTCTACTCTGGGGGGTGTGCGCCAGCCTCGAGAAGACTAAGGAATAACCTTTCCTAAAGCTTGATAAAAGACATGCCTTTATGAATCTTGTCTTGAAAAGATTTGGAATTACTTGATATCCCTAAATCACCTATGGAAATTCTAACACAACGTATTGGACTGCCTCAGAGAGATGGGGTAGGAATGATTTAGGGATTAGGGTGACATAAAGGAGGACTCATAATGACTTTTGGGCTGAATTTTTTTGGGTAGGGTATAGTTGTCTTGCTTGAAAATTGGGAATTTTATTGTTGCAAATTTACATGAAAATAGATGACTCTAGTGTGGGGACATGTTATGAATTGAGCATAGTGAGGACATGACATGAGAACTCCAGAATCTTAATTTCAGTTTACCTATCAACACCTTATCCATTGGGATAGGGAGTCACTAGAAAGATATACTGCACAACTTTCTTTATTGAACACACAGACACACACAAATAGAAGGGAAACACACAAAACAGGGAAACAACACACAAAAAAAAAAGGGAAACTATGTATAGGGGGATATTTATATAGGTGGGGAAATAATATACACATATCCGGCAATGGGTTGAGATAAGCACATGCCATTGTGAAACAATAGATCAAAGTCTGACCTTTGAAGTACAAAAATTGTTATTTGATCAAACCATGTTTTTGTGATGGATTTGCATGGCTTGAGAAGAAGAAGGCTGACCATGGTTCCATCTTCGTACTCATATTGCACCAAAAAAGTTCTTGCATCTAATGAAAACTTCATCACTTTCTTGAAACTCTTGTACCTCGATGCTTCCGTTTGGCTTCCTGCAATCATGAGACACTGTTCTTCCATGTCTTCAAGAGAGGGAATATTGATCTTGTCATGAAAATGTTCATCCTCATTGAATTTCAACTTAAAATCATCTCTTACATCAGTAAGGTACTAAGAAGGAGTGAGAAAAAATGGATTTTCTTTCTATTCAACAACTTCTTTTAATATCCCACTTTGCTGCTCTTAACAAGTACTTTCCAAAATAGAGGTTATATCATCAATTCAAAAGCCTTCATCTTCCTCAGGAAAATGTTGGAACATTGGGATATGTTAAAGATACATCAGATCTCAGGAAATGATGAGTACAATCTGATTTTGAATATTTGCACAAGAATCATATACATTTTCACTTTGTTGTCTGGAACCTTTGTTATTGATATCCACCCATTCAAAGTCCATCTTGGTATCATTTACAAAGTTGTAACCCTCAATTTTTACATAGAAGCATTCTTTACCCTCAAGTGGAAATTTTCATATGAACTCTTATTTTGCATTGGTGGAGCATCTTGAAGTGTTGGGAACAAGTTTATCTTGAACACACTCCCAAGAATGTTGCAAATTTTCATTTTATTCCAAACAACTTTCTTTAATACAAATCAGATTTTCCCTATTGTCTTCCTCCATGGTAGAGACATTATCTTCAAGGGTGAGGATATTCAAAGGAGATTCAAAATACTTCCTTCTTTTGTACTCACGAACCTCTTCGCATTGTGTGAAAGAAGAAGGAATGCTTTCACATTTTCTCTCACTAACCAAGTTATTGGGAAAGGCATCAAGTTCATCTAGTGGCTCCATCTCGACATCAAACATTGGTGTGTCAAAAAGAGGAGAAAAAATTGACTCATGCCTATATTACATCTCCATAGCCCGAGCTAAGAGTTAAAGATTGAGTTGAGGGTCTTTAGTTTCTTTTGCATCCTTCAAGATGTCTTACACAGATGACTCTTCTAATATTTCCATATGCTCATACTCATTCTTATTGGAAAAATATTTGCATTGTGCTTTTGGGAGATGGTTGAAAATTTTATCCATACATGCCCATGATTCATTCAAAACATCCCTGTTCACTTCTTCCATGTTATTTGTTGCCCGAGATTCACTCTCTTGTAATAATGAACATACTTGACTCACCACACCTTCTGACAATGATAAGAGGTCCATACTTTTTGGAAAGGGTACTCCCTCGAGTTCAAAATCCATACTATCCTCCTCTTGGTAGGAAGCAAAGAACCATATTGGAGCACTAGTATGGGAAGAATTTTCAGCTACATCTTGATCATCCATTATTAAATCCTCTTGCTCATATGGACAATGAAAGAATTTGTACTCACCGTGATGATCATTCTACTCTTTGAGTCAGAAGAGGTTGTGCTCGAACTGTTCATTCTCCTTGGCTTCAAAAAGGAAGTGGGATTCTTCCATTCGATCATCCATGATTGAATCAGGAAGAGAATTTGATTCTTCGGTTTTCATTTCTTTATGTAAAATTTCTATATCACTTGAAGAATCAAAAAAGGAAGGAAAATTATCCATGACCATATTAAATTCATTATCTTCAGTCCATGATGCAAGATGAATTTCTTACACTTCTTCAAATATCTCCATTTCATTATTAATTGAAAGAACAAAATTTGAAAGGAGATTATCATGCTTGCTTTGAACTAGTCATCTTGTACTTCTTCATTGTTGATGGATTATTTGGAAAACATTTAATCATCCATCATGCAACTAGGATCTTCCTCTCTTGAATCCATCTCTCCTTCAATGGATTGTTCCTCGAGCCAAAATGAGTCGATGAATGGTGGTTCCACCTCCAAGTATTTTTCATCATTGTCCAAGGTGTGTCTTTTATTTTCAATAGAGGTTTCAAGAAGAATACATTCATCATAAGCATCCAAGAATCTTCCAGGGATGAACACCTTATAGTGTGAAAAATCATTAGGATATTCTTGAGTTTCTTCATCCTTATCAATATGAGGTGCTTCAAGGTGTTCATAATTTTTTTACAAAGCTAAAGCATACCTCCAAATTTCATGATAGGCTTCGGGGTCAGAATTTCCTTCTACTATGATTTGGAGCCTTTCCACATACTCTCTTTTCAACATGTCCATTTCTTCATCACTGTATTCAATGAAGTCATCTAGAGAGCGACAGAAAAAGGGAAACTTTCTCAATTTTATAGTGAGTTGTGCAAGATTGCAATAATATTCTATAGTGGATCCTTCATCATTTTCCATAGTGTTGATTTGATTTTCATTAGGGTCTTCTTCCTTAGGAAAAATCTCCTCTTCTTCTTCCTTGTCATAGGATGATTCAAGTTGCTCATATATCTCTTGTAACGCTTCATCATATTTCAGAACTTCGAGGTAGATATGGGGATCAGAATCTCCTTGTACAATGCTCGTGAATTTTTGTACATACTCAATTTTCAAGGATGTCATCTCCTCATTTCTATAAGTAAGGAAATCATCCCAAAGGAGGTTGATAAAAGGCATGGTTCTAAGCTTTTCATTTAGTTGTGCGAGATTGAAAGTATTACTTTCAACAAACCTTTCATCTTCTTGGACTTCATACAACATATTGTATCTTCTCTACATATTTTTCATCAGTCTCTTGGATTCTTGATCATCAGCCGCAACAATTCCCATTTTATTTCCTTTAACAAAACTCCTCTTGAATAGTAGCCACCAGGATTTGATGACAGATTCTTCGCAATTAGAAATTTTTCTTATTCTACCCTGTCTTTCCTTTATTTTTAGAGCCATGTAACTTCTTGTAGAAAGAGACCCTTCTGTCATTCTTAGATTTTCCTATTTGTAAGGACCGTCCTAGAACCATGGATGATCGATAATTTTCATTTCTTGGCAACCATCTTCTTCACTGTCACTCATTGGTACTTCATTCCAATATGGAAATTTCTTCATTGTGTGTGGGAAACGAACGTGACAGGGATTCATTCCTTGATGGAGTCACCTTCAAAAATAATTTTCTTAGAAATCTAATTTTTTGTTCTTTTTGAATATATACTTTTTTTTGTATTTTTTGGGTAGAGATCCTTTTTGGGTGCACTTGGGAAAATATCTCCCTAGCGGAATTGTCAAAACTGTTGGTGAGAAAATTTGTTGGGTGGACAAATTAGGTGTCTCCACCAACATTCACGGGGCTACACCCCTCTGCATTGAATGGTATATCTCCCATTATTGAAAGTAAACTAATCCTAATCCTATTTAAATGTTGTGGGTGGCCAAATTGGTCGGGGATCACATAGAGACACTCCACTGAACATGTAGCAAAGTTCTTGTATGGGGTATAAGGGATGAAAATCACAGTGATGAGGTAGAAGGAGAGAAATTAGGCAAGGAAGAATAATGTCATGAGTAGATTGCAGAGCTCACACCCAATAACCAGAATAGTTTCACATTCAATATAGAAGAAAGAAATAATGAAGTTAGTGGGATCGATGAATTAAAACACAAAGTCTTTAGATTCATCTACCGAAGATACAAAGCTCTCGTATCATTATGCTTGAAAAGTGCATAAATGAGAGAAGTGGAAGAAATAAAATATGCTTGTACCAACTATGATTATTGTGTCAACGATGAGAGGAAACCATGCATACGAAGCTGCACACATTCATACATCTTAGAAAGCAAAAACTCTATTCCATGATTGACTTTTACACAAGTTTTACAAAGCAAGGGAAAAGAAGAATTGGAAGAAATTGTAGCTTTTATTTCATGTGCATTGGTGACACAAATTTCAACAACAAATCACAATCCACTATTGCTACATAGTGATAGTTCTCCAAAATCTGGAATCCCTTGGAATGGAGAAGCCATCCCAATTTATATAATTGGAATCGACCCCTCACCTCCCTCATACGACTCTTCATATTCCACATTACACTTGTGACTTTTCATTTTCCATCAATTAAGTATTTCTCTTATAATTTTGAGAAAATACATTTACAATTTTAAAATAAGTCACTTAAGTGAATGGGATGAAATACAATGATTATGCTCAACGAAGAATTAGAACATGGGGAGAAAGAAGAGGAAGAAAAGGAGAAGGAAGGAAAAACTACGACATATGATGAAGAAACCTCCTGCTAATATGAACCTTACTAAATTATAGCTCCTAGTGGTGGATTTCAAGGGTGGGTTCCTTTTCCTTAAATTCCTTAATGAATTGATCCATCGCAACTGTCAGCTTGTCTTCCCCTTCCTCCTTCTTGACCATCTCTTAAAATGCAATGATGAGTTCCCTTGATGATGAGTCCTCAGTGAATAGAGGTAACTCAAACCTTTGAACACGATGGTATACTTCATTTAAGATTCCAGAGAACTGATACTTGTGGGAGTCCAATTTGGATATAACAGTTTGTAGCATTGCATACCATGCATCTAAGATGTGGATCCAAACTTGAGACAAGTCCTCGACAGTTGATACAAACACTCCCTTACTCATGAGGTCGTGAGAGTCAAAATAACTCATTTCGGATTCCAGTGGGAGTAGCTCATCCAAATAACTGAATTCCTTTGCAAGCTTCTCCTTCATCTTGTTTACTTCATACAATGTTTCACGAGCATATTTTATGAGAGAAATGATGTCTGGACATAATGCCTTGCCTTGTTTGATTATTTATTCAATCCAATTTTCATAGGCTTTCCCCCACATCATGTATTCATGCGATTTCTTGATTTCCTTGGGGTCGATATCACTGATTGGAGGAATATCTTTGATTGGAAGAGGAGGTGTTGATTCTACTCCTAAAAAGGACTAAATTTATGCACTAAGAGCTCTTACGTGTTCCTCCAATTGCATAATGGTTCTCTTGTATTTTTAGGTCTGAGAAAGAAGATGAGAATTAGCTTCTTTGAATAGGCAAATGTCACCTTTGTGAGAAGCTTGACCCCATGAGATGTAGGTAAACTCATAATAAGACAAAGTCATTTCTTCCATGGGCTTATCGGTCTTAGATTTGACAATTTCAACATACTAGTTATGCGAGGTGCCACTGAAGAAATGAGAAGTTGTTTGAGTCTTCTTTCTTGTCTTAGGTTTCAACATTCTGGAGATTTTTGCGAGACTAGGGATGACAACGAGTTGCATTGTTCTTGGCCCACTCTCAAGAACTTCTTAAATCCATGGAAATAGCTCTTCAAGAGTTACCATGATCTCGGTCATCGAAGGTTTTACATAAGCTTGTCGTGGGGATAACTCTTGATCATGTTGAGAAGACATGTTCGAATGTTCATGCAGGAGAAGATACTACTACAAATTATCTCTTCTTGTATTGAGAAGCTCGATCTGACCAACTCTCCTTGGATCACTTAACTAGTGAACTTGAGCTCCATGGTGGAAAAAAATAACGATATATGTTGCTACAAAGATGATAGCAAATTTCTGTAGTTGGGACTTAAAAGTGTTATTTTTGGAAACTAGTTCCTAGGAGCTACTATTTTTGGCAATGTTACTTTTTTGAATTTTTGACCTACGTGCCCAAGTTTTCTGCTTGCGTAGTTTTTATTGTTCTTTATTCTGGAGGGAATTTTCCATTTTTGGAAACTTACTAAAAATGGAAAGTGTGAACCAACAACACTTGCTATTTCTAGATGTTAAACTTTGGAGAGTCAGATTGATGAAAACAATTCAGATTCCTTATGGATTTTTTCTCTTCAGTATCTATTGGTATTTTAAATTCAAACTATTTACTGGATTGACGACAAATGGAGAAGAATCAATTTAGGGCCAAAAGATTTTAGATGATTGTAATTAAAAATCAGGGCCACCTTTCAAGTTTTAGTTTTTTTTAGGTTCAAGGTGCTTGGATGAGGAATATTTTCTCAAAATTTCATGGATATTTGATGCACGGTTTGGGAAATATGAACAATTTCTCATTTTGGAGCTTAGGGTTTCTACTAGCTCACATTCATGGATTTTGCTCAGATCTCTTGATTTATTCATGTTGCAGCAATGTGGAATGATGGAAGAAATATGGATAGGATGCTATATAAGGTGTGGTAGTAGCATTAATTGAGGATCGGAGGAAGAATCTGGTAGTTGGAGAAAACCTTTGCGTGCATGCAGGAAAAATAGAAACAACAAGAAACAACACGCCATTTAGAAAATTCACATAATTTTAATGTTTTGGGGAGAAGCGCACTTTTGTGCACCAATTGAACCAAATTCTTCATGCACTTGGTGTAAAAAAGTTTTCCCCATCCCCATTGGGCCACTTGTCACAACTTGGTTGGACAGAGTGAGGGATGGGAAATAGAGTGTGGGGGGGCTAAACTTGGCAAAATGTGTTGAGATGAGGTCGCGTCGGGGTCCAAAGGCATAAATGGTAGTGGGGCACATTATATTGCACCATCTAACCATGTAGTTAGGATAGTTTGTGAAAAAAAGTGTGCCACTCTCACTATGTTAAAGCTTTTACCTTGGGGAGCAGCCTGTCGGGACCATATCTTGAGATTTTGGAGGAGTTTTTTGTTGAAATTTTATGTGATTCCACCTGAAACTGAAATTTTGAAGCCAATGGTGGGGTTTGTAGCTCATGATTCTCCAATGTTATCACTGAAATATAGGAATTTTATTCTGGATCCAAGGTTGTGCATGCAACAAACTGACTGTAGACACAATACGCCTAGGTGTTGTGAAAAGTATGATTTTACCATCCTCTAGGTATCTAAAATACCTTTTTGATGATATTTTTTACTCCTAACTCTTTCTAGAGCTCCCAGAATCATTTCTCGAAGCTCAGGATCTATTTTTGCATTGTGCATTACCTAGGCCTCCAAGACTCATTGTTGCTGAAACTAATCCAAAACCTCCCAAAATCTTCCAAAATTGATTGGAAAATGTTCCAAACTCTCTTATATACCTCCATGATGAGTTTAGGCCTTTCATTCCGCTCTGGGGGGAGTGCACCAACCTTGATAAGACTTAGGAATAACCTTTCCTAAAGCTTGCTAAAAGACTTGTCTTGATGAATTTTGTCTTGAAAACATTTAGAATGAAAAGATACCCCTAAATCACTTATGGAAATTCTGACACAATGCATTGGAATGCTTTAGAGAGAGTGGGTAGGACTGACTCAGGGATTAGGGTGACATGAAGAAGGACTCATAATGACCTTTGGGCTGAAAATTTTCGGGTAGGGTATGGCTGTCCTACTTGAAAATTGGGAATTTTCTTGTTGCTCATTTGCATGACAACAGGGTCTCATAGATCCCTCTCATAATTATTTTGTTCATTTATCCTTCCAAAGTGTTAGTTTCTTAGATATTATTTGTTTACAGGAAATTTATTTTTTTATTTTTTTTGCTTTAGAATACGCTAAGTTGTATTACTCTTGCTTTTTCTCATTTTCATACTCAGCATATTGATGGAAAAGGTGGTGCTAGTATTTCCATTACCCCAAAATTTTCTACCTTAATCACCTCCTCGAGCCAAGATCTCTCAAATCGGTTCGTGTGGGTGGTTATGATGATTAATGATATTTCTTTTGGTATTCTTAATGTTTATGCTCATAATGATTGCATAGAAAGAACAATGTTATGGAAATGGTTATTTGATAACTTTCCTTTTACTTATTGGTTGGTTTGTGGTGACTTTAATATGATTGAAAATATTGATGAAAAATTCAATGCCTTCTCTAGGTGTCGGTGTGTCAACGAGCATGCGGCTTGGTATTACTTTAAAAGTCATTGGGGGCTTTCTGATCCTTTCCTTTGAAAGCGACATGAATTTAAGTCTCAAGCTTGGTATACTTGGACCAATCTTCAAGAAGGAAGCGATCACATCTTTAAAAGGCTTGATCGTGTACTTCTCTCTCATAACAAATCTTTGATTTTGACACGCAAGGCTTCTCCCCTGTCATAGTATGGTCAAATTTTCTTTTGTCAGATCATTGTATGATCTCATTTAAGATTATTTGGCAAGTGGACCCTTTCAAAGTCTTGTCAAATCAATTATTTCTTAATGTCTCCTTGTTGAGTCACTCAGGGGTGGTCCCTCTTATTGCTAAATTTTGGAACATGGTGCCATGCCCACCTTTTTCTACCAGCTGGATTGAGTGGTGGGAAGTGGTGATTCAGTGCACCACATGATTCCTCCGCTAATTTTGTAAGTAGGTTGCTTAAGTCCGTAAGCGAGCGGACTCGACTCTACACAAAGAGTTTTGGAAGGTCTCTACTCTATTTGAATCCAATCTTTTCGATACCCCTCTTCATTTACAGGCTATTAATATTTAGCATAGGCTCAAGCTCATGGAATCTCACTCGACCCATGGTGCTCAGATCTAGTCGAGGTTGCATTGGCTCAAGGTGGGAGATAAATCATTTAAGGACTTTTTCAAATCCCTCCGTGCCAAACATTCTCGTCAAACATATTAAAGCTATTTAAGTTGCTTAGAGTCGGCTCACAGATTTTCCCGAGATATCTAACACTTTTATGGAACAAGCTGTCAATTAGTTTTCCAAACAAAAGAGACCACCAATGAGCGAGTTATCACTTTGCAATAGTGTATTAAGGTGGTTCTAATTAAGCTCTCTCCTAATGATCCTTCTCTATACAATGCCCCTCTTTATTTGGATGAGCTATATGCTACTCTATTGTGTCTTACCGATGATAAATCTCATGTAATGGATGGATTTCCTTATGAATTCTACAAAGCCACTTGGTCTTTTGTTGGTCCAAGCTTGCTTCAAAGTCTACAATGAAGCTCTCCAAGCTAATTCTTTAAGGAACTTCATTAATCAAGGCAACATTAAATTCATCCCTAAAGCAGGTGATCCTGAACTGATTAATCATTGGCGGTCTATCACTCTGTTGAATGTTTCTTACAATATTCTTGCTAGGGCCTTTACTCTTCGCATTACCAATCTAATACCCAATATTATTCGACTCGAGCACAAGGGATTTGTTAATGGTTGCTATATTCTAGATAATCTCATTGCAACCATGGAAGGAATGGAATGGGCTCGTTTGTCTCTACAACGACCCTTATTTATTAAAATTGACTTTAAAAAGGCTTACGAACGTATCAAATGGCCTTTTATTTTGGATATGCTCACAACTTTAGGTTTTGGAAATTTTTTTACCTCAATTATCTGAACTCTGTTTTCCAATGCTTCTATTTGCCTCATTATCAATAGTCAACATTCCTCTGTGATTGGTCTTTTCCGCTCTACCAAACAGGGGTGCCCTCTTGCTCCTGCTCTTTTTGTCATAGGTGTTGATGCTCTTGGATATCTTATTGCTAAGCGAGCTGATCAGGGTCACATTCGGGGATTTTTTTACCAGATCATTCTACTTAGCTCATTAATGGGCACTTTGTCGATGATTCTTTTCTTACCCTTGCTGAAAATGAGTAGAATTTTGTTGAAGTGTTTGAATGCCTTGACATCTTTTGTTTTGCATCAAGATCTAACATTCAGATGGATAAAACTTTGGGCTATCGGTAAATTTGTTGGCCTATGCCTAACTGGTTAAAAGCTTACCCCTAGAAGTGGATTGGGCACGGAGACCAATTTAAATTTTTGGGCATTCGTTTTACCTTTGATAGTGATGTTGCAACTTAATGGAAATATGAGACTGACAGAGTTGAGCATAAGGTCTCTCGGTGGTCTTCTAAATATCTCTCCTTAGCCGGTAAATTCTAGGTGTGTACCAAGATTCTTGCGGCCACCCATGTTTACTATTATGCTTGTTGGTACCCATCTCAGGATTCCTTTGCCAAATTTTGCAAGATTCTTCGGGATTACCTTTGGTGTAAAAGTTCTGGTTCATTTGGATTTCATTGGGT
Organism: Taxus chinensis; assembly: GCA_019776745.2. Lineage (NCBI taxonomy): Eukaryota > Viridiplantae > Streptophyta > Pinopsida > Cupressales > Taxaceae > Taxus > Taxus chinensis. Next base: position 56,704,772 of record CM034156.1, on the reverse strand, counting down.
TACTTTGGAGGTTTGTTGTATGCCCCACAATCAATGTGGCATGTGTATTATTGATGTTTACATGTAAAACATCGCTTTATGTTCTAAATGGTTGGTGCGATGCCTCTCAGGTAATCAAGCTTGAAAAATTCTACTTTGACATTATATTTCTTTAGGTTCCCCTTACAAAAAAAGATGTTGGAATAATATATGGTTACATACCTTAATTATCACCAAGGCACTTGTTAATATTACTAACACTTTCATCACCAAAATCATATGGAAGGCCTTTGAAGTTGTGAAACCATTGTTGCGTTGGATTGGAGATGGATTTCACATTTCTTGAGCTTGGTTTAGATGTTCATGAAAATAACAAACTAGATTGCCACACAATAGAATATTTCTTCTGTATTTCTCTATTCGGGAACATACAAATATATAGGAAATATACTTCCTAAATAATAGGAAGTAGCTATAACAACTCACTAACTTATGTGAGTTGTTTCTAACACACTAACCAAATATAATTGTTATTGTTGTTTTATATAACAACTAATAACAATTTACTAACACATACTTACAACATGATAATTACTTCACGTAATTATTATTTACTAATGGAGCACTAATATATTATATTTCCTAACATTCCCCCCCTTAGTGTGAACATGGGGAAAACCTGCCTTTGTACTTGCACCTGCTCATGATCTGGTGATTTTCACGGGATGATCACAAACCTCAAGGATGGTTTTGCAAACGGTTGACCAAAAACTGAGAATGGTGGTTTTGCAATTGGTTTACCACAAACCACAAAGTAATGGTTTTGAAAATGGATTACCAACAACCAAGAACGGTGGTTTTGCTATTGGTTTACCACAAACCACAAATGAAGGTTTTCAAGTGGTTTACCTACAACCACATCATGATATGCCAAGTACTATCCTCAACCCTCATCACATCTCACTGTAGGGAATAACATAGGAAATTCTATTGAAATCTGTTGCTCGTACATACATAGAAAAAGCTGACATAATGGAAATGGAACATTGGATCATGTTCCCCCCCTCAATGTGAAATTTCCACTTATTGAAAACTACAAACTGTACCACACTAGAAGCACAAAAATCAAACTGCACACACACATGTTACCAAAGCTGATATGCGGCCTCGTCATTGGCAACTGACGAGAGGTCACTTAATGACCTCTAACCTCATGTGCCTCCATCCTCCATTGTCATGTTGCTAAATTAGCAAGATGTGAACATGAAGCACCTTTGTTTCCACATTGATCTTATTCTTTTCTTCCCTCCTGTAATGTGAAACACGTTATTTTGTCAGATGTCGGGTAACACCGAAAATGCGTCCGTGAGGCAAATTATTTTTATTTTAGACTTTTACAATGAAAAATGACGACTTTATGACATTTGACACTATTGGATGATATGAGGACTAGAATAGAAATTTAAAAAATAATAAAATGAGATAAATTTTTAAATGAAAAATGACTTTGGTAATGACAATACCAAAAAAACATTCGACTCTTTTACATGACCTCAAATTTTTAATGACACTTGACGAAAATAATATCTACAATAATAACATTAATATTATAATGATGACACAAGACTAACAAATAATATAAACACTATTTAGATGACTTGAATATTAACACACACATTAATGGTAGACAAAAACATAAAAGAACCGACTATGGGGACACAACAAAATAATATTGAACTTGCCTATAGATCGGTGACTCTAAAATTGACTAAACTTAAATAGCAAAGTAAAACTTTGGACAACTCGATAAGGCATGAATTTTAATAAAACGACTTGCAAAACTAATGACACTACTGACCTACTCAAAATAATATAAAATGAATGGAGGGAGAATATTTTAACAAACTTGCATATATTAGAGCGATCATATTACTGTCCTTCATTCACGAATCCTTCACTTCCATGTGCATATCCACGTGTATGATATTTGAAGCTTTCCATATATCCAAATATACTCTTGCATTCTACATTAAGACTACTAGTTGGTATATTGGACCCAATAATGGAATGGGCGCTGAAAGAAAGACAAGATCTTTGATGTATGCATTAAAGATCAATTTTGTAAACCGGAAAACACGTTGTAGATACTACACGAATGGAGTTCATAGAGTTCAAAGGAGGATGTAGTGCCTTCAGGAGCTCAATGAATAACACATAATGTCTTCAAACGCTGCCATTAAAATTTGACATAGATCTGCCACTAAAATTGTCTTGCCTGGCAGAGATAATCTTGATAGATCGACCATGAACCAGTAAAACATGCTTCTCATATATCTCGTGCTTTGCTCAAAGATAATGAAACTCAATAAAAACTGAACCTAAAAAAAATTCCCCGCTTAACAAACATGCACAAATTTCATGTGAGAGTGCAGGACATAAAGATAATATGGAGAATGCGAACTCACTGATCACAAGTTTAGATGATTATCGCATTGGGATCAACGTTGAGTATTCTACGATGAAATTTGAATAGAACTGAGTAGTGGGTGCTATAAACAAGATCAAATTAAGACTGTGTCAAAATTTTGCCAAGGTGATGCGTTGAACCATGTCACTATGAGTAGTCAGAAAGATCATCACATAATCAAACTCTGGATCCAAATACCACCACGTGCTTGCTGGTAAACCAAGGGAATGCTTAGGATAAGGCATCTACAAAAGCAAATAATTAGTCAACTTCATATATGTTTAATCCGCTTTCTATACTGATCTGATGCTTGCATAGATGCCCAACACATGAAACGATCAGGTGGTAATTAAAACTCATTTAGATTAGACCCGTGTTGTGATGAACAGATCATATATTGGTGTAGGTATTCGTTATAAGATAGCTAATGTGTCAAGTACTGATTGCAAAGATTCATCAATTCTTAAACTGCGTGGATAGATGCCTGCACCCTACAAATTCAGACTCTCATTTCAAATCACCATGCTTTGATACCAAATCTTGAGCTTGGTTTAGATGTTCATGAAAATAACAAACTAGATTGCCACACAATAGAATATTTCTTCTGTATTTCTCTATTCGGGAACATACAAATATATAGGAAATATACTTCCTAAATAATAGGAAGTAGCTATAACAACTCACTAACTTACGTGAGTTGTTTCTAACACACTAACCAAATATAATTGTTATTGTTGTTTTATATAACAACTAATAAAAATTTACTAACACATACTTACAACATGATAATTACTTCACGTAATTATTATTTACTAATGGAGCACTAATATATTATATTTCCTAACAACATTAGGATTCCTTTCAATTCCCAAAATATCTTGTGGTCTCCCATTATTAGGGAATATAGTATCCTGATTGCTAAAACTTTGGGCATCAAAGCACTCTGTTTATCTCGAAAAGGGATTCACACCATTCAAATTTAGTTTCCTGTAGAGACTGGATTTCCAGGACCAAGCTTAAGATGAAATTCAATCTTGTTAACTCACACCTTCTGTCTATCTACAAAATTTAAGATTTTATGTCAGATGTCATGCTTCATAAAATAGGTCTTAAAATTCTAGATGTGTGGTCGCAGGATTGGCAATGGAATCATGATATTGCCTTCCTACACTATAATGTTGACGTCATTTACTAGCTAGTGAGTCCTATTTTGCATGTCATTTCCAAACTCAACACTCGCCAGGGTTTGCAATCTTCCCCGACTACTTGGCTTTATCAACTTTCCAGTACCTGGAACCTTGTCCTGGAACCTAAAGTAAACCATTTTCTGTGGTGTCTTATTTATCAGGGTCTTCCTGTTGACAAACGTCTTAGTCACATTAGAATTCCCAATCCTTAATGCCCCTTCTACTCTCGACGAGAATCATTTAAGCATTTTTTTGTCTTGTTCCCGTGCTAAATCTGTTTGGTCTTAGATTCATACCCTATTTCAACCCTACCACCCTGAATTATTTCATTGGCATATGACATTGTTTAGAGATTTCAGTTCTTGGCTTACTTATATTAATACTATATGGTATTTTTTTAGAGCTTGTATTCTCTTTCAAATTTGGATAGCTCATAATAATGTTATATTCCAGAGTGATCAATATGTTTCTTTATTTTCCACTAACAATAAAGTGGCTATTTTGTTTGTTATGTGCATAAAGATTTGAGTTCAAGATGAAAAAGTTTCTCTAGAGTTTGTTCACCTACAAGAATTTCTCACACACTTGGGGAGTGTCCCTTGCACGATGAGTTGGGTCCCTTGTGACCCTTTGTTGCCACCAACTCGGCCATCTCTGCCACGTCAGCCACCTTCGCAAGGACCACATCATAGAATTTACTCTCACAACCACCGCTTCACCTCTCCCCAGGGTCGCCCTTCTCCTCCGTCCTTGTCAGAATCGGGCTGGAGTCTTCCTCCGTGGGGGAAGGCTATGGAAAGATCTCTAGGTTGGGCCTCTCCTCCATATGGAGTTCATATGTTTGATGGCTAGTAGGTTTATCCTCCTTTGGTTGAGCCATCAATTGGAGCTTTCACCCCTCCTTAGGATGATCCTCCTCCTCCTCCTCCTAGAGCAACAACGTGTGTTTAATGTTCTATGGTTTTATGTAGTTCTCATGTCTTCCCTCGTGGAATTCTCTGTTGGCCCTTTGGGTATTTCGTGGTGCCCTCGTGGCATTTTCATGGGACCATGAGTATTCTGGTCGCTCTGCTCTTGTAACTCTCATATATTTTATTTAATATAATAGGCAGTTCCAATAATAAAATGTCTCTCTTTTTTAATATAGGTTTATATATAAATTATATATATATATATATATATATATATATATATATATATATATATAAAATTTAAAAATAGCGAAATAAACATAAATTAATATTTAATATATTTTATTAGTAATGTATAAAATAACAATGTTTTACATATTTGAAGGGTAATATTGAAAAATTACAACCACTTCCATATTGATTTCTAGGCATATGAGGTCATCAAATTTAACCTATAGTGGTGAGGGTATAAATTTATGTAAAAGACAATCTAGAGAAGTTTACAAGGGTATGAGTTATACTTAATGACATATATGAAGGAAGGAAAATGTGATTATTGAATTTGATTGCATAAAATTCACTTATACTTTATTGTTTAATGTTGTCATATTCATTGGCCGATGGGGTGGGAGTGGTGCGGTCAAGTCACATGGTTGTGTGCTTGCCCACATGTGTTCAAATCCCATCGAGGCACGATCCTCCTCGGAGGTGGTTCCACTGCTAGATGCAACATCTCTACTCGATGTGTGACATCGTTGGTTGATGTTTCTCTCGATGTGCTATCGTTGGTCGTGGCTTCTCTCGCTATTGTCATTACTGGCTACTCCTCTCACTGTCGTCATTGGTTGCCTCTCCTCTCACTGCCATCACTAGTGGTTGCTCCTCTCAATGTCGTCATTGGTTGTTGCTCCTCTCACTATTGTCACTAGTTGTTGCTCCTCTCGCTGCAGTCACTGGATACTACTCCACTTGCTACGGTCGTTGATGCTAATCATTGCATCTTCACTATGGTTTTATGGTTGCTTTGATTGGGTTCCTAATGGTGGTCCCCTTCATTGTAACCTAGGTTGTGGATCCTCTAAAAAATTCCTCAATTGTACAAGGATGTGGGTCCTTTCAACACCCTAAAAAATTACCCTAATTCCAAAAAAAATGTGTTCATATTCATTGGAAGTTGAAATTTGGTGAATAAGATAGAATTTGTTAAGAGGTAAGCATTATACCATTCTTTGTAATGTTGTCGTTGGATTCTAGAGTTATTTTAGTATGGTTCTATAGTTGGGTCTCTTTTACATCCTAACTATACATCTTCAGATAGTAGTGACACTTCAATAAAGTTGATTATTATAAATTTGTGATTGTTGGTAGCATTTCTTGTGATATTTGCATGATTTTCAATTAGTAGATGCTTTTTTGTCTACTAATTGGATTGTTGTGTGTAAATTTGTTATTGGAATTTTGGTCTCTTTCTTCCTTTTTTTGAGTATATTTTCCTCTATGTGCGATTTAATTTTCTCCTAGTGTTGTAACAAAAGCACGATGTAACAATCACTTTGTGTAGATTTTTGTGTCTACACCCAAGAAGGGTAACAAGGCTCTTAGTGTATATATATATATATATATATATATATATGAGTTTTAATCAATGGAACAAGATCTTAATGACAACAATCTTATTTTGTATTGCTCTTTGTGACTTGATTAAACCCATTTATTTCTATTCTATCTCTTTGATTTGATTTTGAGTCACCTTACAGATATCTCTAACAATTCCCTATCACTATTTTATTGTTTCTAACCTTGGTTAAAATTGTATAACAAGGCCAAATCAGCCCACACGATCCTGACCTTTATGTAGGGTCTTGACCCCTATTATTTTTTGGTTATTTTTTCTTTATGGACCCACTCTTTTATCTTCTAAATTCTCTTTTTTGGGTCAGCCTTTTCTGCCACTAAGGTTCTAGATTCAAAGTAAGAACTCATATATATACAATTCTAACCTAAGCATTTATTATTTGACAATCACCTATCTATCTACCACTTATTGAAATGAGAAATCAATGATTGTATCTACATACTGCATACACACCATAGGAGGGCATAATTTTGAAGTTTTCTCTACACACAAGGGTTTCTATTAGGATGAAGTAGCACAGTCCACTATTAGTGTCGAGGAACAAGGACCAACCTAAGTCAAGGGATATTTGCATGCATCTTTACACAAAGCACTAAGAGAACTACTTTGAGTTTGACATGTAGTGCAATGCTTGGTGACTCACAAACAAGGTGACTGTCGAAGTCAATCCAACTCAAGCATTTACATATCTATTTTTAGAGATGATGATTTGTTTGATTATTTTACAGGATAGCTAGGGTTTGTTTTGCATGTTTTAGGTGCAACATCTAGGGTTTTATAAGAATTTGAAGATATCAAAGAACAACAAATAATGAGACTGGGTGAAACTAAAAGTTATAGATCTTAGCTACTCAATAGTCCAAAAACATGTGGTTTGGTTATAACCATAACATCTGGTCCTAACCTCTTTGTACAGTCCTAACCCAATAGTTCTACAACTCCATAAAGTGATTGTTATAGATTTTAGACTTCGCTCTTTCCAGATAACTCATCGACACATGCTTGAATATTTTCTAAACTAGCTAAGTGCCTTTTTCCATCATGTTTTTTCTTCAAATTGTATGTGTTTGATCGTATGATTGATTGTTATGATCTAAGGTGTAAATATGAGTGCTTTCAGTAGTGTAATAATTGTAATATTACTTCAAATAAAACCTAATTAAATTGACCTAACATTTAATTAAGGGTTAAACATTGGGTATAATCACTTCTTAATGCTCTCCTTCTTTACAACCCTTAACATTTGACATTCTTACATTTTTTTCCTCTTATCGTGTTACTCTATTAAGTTACCCTAGCCTTTTGGCCAAGGATTTAGGTTCTCACTTGTTTAGAGATACTATTGATATGGAAATAAAGAATGTACGTCCTATTTTCCCAAATCCCATAAGAAGGCTCTATAAAGTAAAATCTTCCACCATGCGACTATTTTTTAAATAGGTGGGTAAGTGCATGGAAATGGGGGACTAAAAGGGGGTCAAAATAGGCCACATTTTTCCTGAAATCAACAAAACCTGAACTTCATCTAATAATTTGGCATGCATATGCTCAAAATTTGACAATGTGATAAGAATAAGAAACATAGTGCTTAGAATCTAGTTTCTAAACTACTACTTTTTTTGCAAATGGTGGAGATTAAGAAGGTCAAATGTGGTGTGCACACAAAGTATGTCTATTTTGTGTCATAAAGTTAAAAACCTATTGTGCATACATCCCCCCATTTTTTGAGTTCTATAAATTATTTTTCAAATACCTTATGTAGAACGTTAGCTAAGACTATGTATGAGCTCCTACTAATTTTTCATAATTTTTTCATGAGTATATAAGTTTTTACTAATTTTCAAAGTGCACACATCTCGAAAATGAAATATTTGTGTGTACACCCCATAACTTTGAGAAAAATAGTCATTTTTTTGTTTTTTTAATGCATGTAGAGTGGAGTTCGAAGCCTTTTTTTGAAATTTGGATGAAAAAATCATAAATTGTGTACAAAACATATACATACGTTTTGGCAAGAAAAGAAGGCACTGGTAAAATAAATTAAGGATAAAAGTCTTAAAATAATCAGATTTTAGAAAGAATTATATTTTCACAAAGGTAAAACCGAGCTTGACATCATAGTATAATTTTTTTTAGAATATTGTTTTATAAGACATGAGAAATTGGGGTGTAGACACGAGATTTTGATGTTTTTTCGTAAAACATTGATTTATTCACGAATTACACAGTCCAAACCTTATGTTTGGATATCCTAGGAAAATCAAAGCCTATAGATTGGGAATTTCAAATATACGCTATATTGTTCTTGCGTTATAATGCGCTCGCGCTATAATGCACCTGCATTATAATGTGCTCGCACTATAACGCACCTGCATTATAACGTGAGTGCGTTCATGTTTGTAATGTTGTATATGTGCATTTGGGAGGTATATATTTACAAAAATAAATGTTTAATTATAAGAATATTTTAAATTTATTTTAGTAAATATAAGAAATTAGGGTCACTTTGCACCTTATGGAACTAGTCTCACATCTCCACGAGTCATGGTTTAGGAGATAGTTTTTTATAATCTAATCTTGCTAGTACATAGGTATTTTTCAGGATTTCAACATTCAACCTAAATATTTTAGGGTTTAAATTCTAAATTCTATGTTTATTTTGGGAAAGAATATAGTCATTGTTTAGGTTTTGGGGCATTTTGGATTGTTTAATGATATTTGTAGGAGTGTTAGATGTGTCAAAATTAGAATTTAAAAACCTCACAACTCCCAAAGGTAGCGACAATTCATCAAATTAAATGGACTCGTGAATTTTCCCATGAGCATGAAGTTGAATCCCTAATTTTGTCTTACAATATGGTAGAATCATATTATGAATGAGTACCTACTTTACAAGCTTAGGGCATGCATCTTTAAAAGGAATGCTCGAGCGATCCTCACAATCAACAATGAAAGGGAGTGACCTTGGCTCCCATATTGGCATGTATATAATCCTTTGATCCTTATAATATAGATTAACAATAGTAAGGTGTGGGATAGAAGATGATATATCTAAAGACCCCATAATATCTTCATTTGTTCAATAAAAGAACAAGACATAACTTGAAGATTTAGAAGCTAAAAGAGTGCATCACATCGATACATATATAACACTCAACAAAAGTTAGGGTAGGAATAGGTGATAATGTGCAAAATATTCCACAAATTCATTTACTTTCTATGAAGAAAGAAACTCAGGACTTTCATCAAGATTTATGCTAAGTAAATTAGTTTCATTCTCACCCTAGTGTAGGAGTAGAGAATTGGGGCATTGGTGTAAGTTGCCTTTTTATTTCATAGAAAATTATTTTAGGCTTCAGTGAACATGATAAAGGACTTGTACAAGTTAAATTTCAATACAAGATGTGTTGATTCAAACTGCCATAGCTTGTGCCAGAGATATGTATACTCATCCAGGTTAGCATATGTGGATACAATAGAATATGAAAATATGGACATGAGCCCCACAACTGTCATAGTGGGTAAGTATTCATTTAAGATATATATTTTTCTTAGGCCCAAGTTAAAGGATGGGAAGTATATTGATGCGTGATACCTCCATCTTCTAGAACCCTCACAAAAGAAGCAAATGGTAGGAATTACTAAGAGAAGGCATGTGGATACTCCCCCTCGAGAAGAATAAGAAGAGGACGAAGAAAATGAAGAAGAGGAAGAAACTACCTTGGACTAGAGACGAAGGAATAAAATGAAGTAGCAATGTAAATAAGAAAGTAAGGGTGCAAGTACATCATAAGCACCTAAGGGGTCACTATCATTCACGCCAACCAAACCAAGTCCCTCGAAGAAAAATCATATCTCATTGAGTAAGAAACCTCAGGTGATTCATATCGATGAAGATGAGGAATCAAAGGAGATAGCATGTGAGGAGGATAAAAAGTAGGAATATATGCCAGTGTACAATGAAGGGCCAACATAAGAAGAAGAAGAACCCAAGGAGTAGATTGTCCAGGTTGATGAGGAGATGTGTGACACGTGCGAGGAAGTCTCTAAGGGTGATGAAGAGCAAGAGGATGAAACCAAGGAAGATGAAGAGGAGGAAGAAGGTGATGGATATGAACTAACTAGGGAAGACACATGCATTATAGGAGGTAATAAAAGCAATACACCCCTGAAAATTGCGTAAAAGATGTCGAAGGGGAAGCGAGGTGACATAAGGAAGAAAGGTGAACCTCTGCAGGTACCCTAGATGAGATATATTGATGATCCTTCCAAGGTATTAAGGGAAAGATTTCAGAGCATAATGCTAACTGGGGACCTCTTTGGATGGGATTTTATCAATCAAGCTGGGGATTTCTTAAGAAAAAAGATGATGTTATCATGGAGTATGCAGACGCATATGGAGGAGCCAAAGTTTGAATTAAGAAAAAATCATACTCCAAGATGGGGCTAAAGAAGGATCCATGTATAGTCCTCACTACCATTGATACTATAGAGCTATATAATGCACAGTACTACAATTCCCTCAATAAAATCACACCAAAGTTGTGTAAAGGAATATAGATAAAGGGGCTGCAATAAGAGTGATGTGGGGGGACAAGGAGAAAAAATATAAAGAGATACATAAGCTCAAAGAAGATTTGAGAGATGAGATGAAGTGGACCGCAGATGCCTATGATAAAGTGGATGATATAGTAAAAAACATCACGAGCACGTGCTCAAAGTTAGTGGATCAAGCCTAGGATGTGTATCCCATATAGTTGGATTATCTATAAGACTTGGTGTGCATTTTTTTTATAGAGCAGAAGAATGGACCAAGGCTAACAATTAAGGAGTTGGTAAAAATAAGGAGAAAGAATAAAGAAGAAGTGGAGAAAAGAATAACGGAGTATGAGGCTTTGATTATAGAGGTGAAGGAAGTTGCAAAGAAGGTAGAGTGCACGTTCGACAACTGCCAAGATTTTGACCTCATTATTAGTGTGCATACAACCAAGGATGAGGCAACACTGAAGAAAATACAAGCCATAATGAAGAACAATAAGGCAAACCGTGAAAGGTTCATGGAATAGGTTGTTGATAAAAGGGAAGTGATAAAAGAAATGAAGGAAATCCTTACTGAGAGACTTAAATAAATCCATCGAGAGGTAATACGCAAGATGGATGCGTTAGAGGGTGTGACCTCAGAATTAGAGGTGGTGGTAAAATAATTGAAGGAGAAGGCCGATGAGCTGGCCCATGAACAAGTATCCAATATTGTTGAGTCAACACCAGATAAGGAGACCCAAGAGCTTAAGGGGTGGAATGAGTTAGAGAATGTAATAACAGAGATTTTCCTGAGCTTCTCCAACTGCCTAAGAATTGAGGATTAAGAGCACGCACAAGCATCTTCTTTGATTTATTATTTAAATGAAGGACCCTATTATTTACTATTTAGATTCTTTTATTCTTCCATTCATTCTTCAGAGGAACATTATTTTTTCATGATATTGCCGAGGACAGATAATACTCCTATTGTGGGGTAATATTGGTTGGAAGAAGTGGCTAAGTATTATCCATGCGCATAAGATTGAGATTGTGCGCATGAGTGCATGTAAGGAATTAGAAGGAACAACCAAGAAATTAAAAGATGTGCGATGACATGTGTGCAAGAATAAGGAGAAAATATAGGATAATGCACAAGGTGGCACACAACATGGAGGAACATACCGGTGCACAAAGGGGTTTAAGCACAAACACACATTCAAGACTTAGTTGATTTTGGAAAAAGGATAAAAATAGAAGAAACCAAGATGGTGTGATGCAAAATCAAGGTTTATAAATATAAAAAATACATACAAACAAGGATGAGTATGACACATGGAGACAACCTATTTATAGTATCAAATCGGGATAAATCAAAGTTGTATATAGCTTGATCTATAGTTAAGACAAGTTTTAAAAAGCATGCAGCTTAAGAATAACTCACCTATCTTTAGGAAAAAGGCATGTAAGCGGTGAAGGGAAAATCCCCACCATGTATAAATAGGTGATGTAATCTTATAAATAAGAGAGTTATGATGTGAGGTTTTAGTTCTGTAATGTGAGTCGATGTCGATGTCTGTAAGAGAGTTTTATATGCACGCATGGTCCAATGCATATATGTAATTAAACTATGGATATAATCAATAAGTTCACCATGTCTAAGTATTGAGTTATGGGAATTCAAGTGTTGATAATGATTATTTATGCTAAATGATTTTCTTATTATACGTGTTTCCAATTTATGATGTTGCAACTCCTTTCTATTCTATGATAATGGATATGATGACCATGTATGCTCTAACCACATCTTGTGAGTGAACAAAGGAGGGATCTAGTGGTTGCATGTGCTTTGGGTGAGCGTTTAGACCTTATTTGGATGAAGTTCTAGTGTTCCTAACTAAGTATTGGTTTAAAAAAAGACTACATAAGAGGATGATATTCATATGGAGATGTTTTCATGTGAATTGACTAACCCAAAAATGTAAAACTTAAACCATGACAACCAAGCCACAATGTGAAATCTTGCTCCCAAATCTTCCTAAATTCTCTCCAGACAAACCTACTTCCCATGTCACGATCAATTTATCCTTGAAGGTAGTCATAATGCATTGGGTGAACGTGTATAAGTTTTCAAAAAGGTGTAACATTATTCCATTCACTGAAGTGCAGTAAAAAACTAATTCTCTAGAAAGTCTAGAAAGGCCAATTTTGGCCATTTCAAGGTCTATGTGCATCCTCCTAGAGGGTCTTAAAAATGTATTAAGTATCTATAAGTGGTATTTGAGATATTTGAAGGTGTTGGACGCAATTTAGGAAGATTTAGGAAATGTTTGATTATTCAGGGATAGTCTTTTAAAAATCAGGTTTTCATGTGCAAGGAATGAACAGTCAAATTGTAAACCTTGACTTCTCTGAATGATTTTGGGAGCTCCGTAAGGATTTAGGAGAAAAAAAAGTAGGAACTAAAAATATTGAATAATCCTATACATTTTGGGAGCATCCATTTTGATCCAAGGCCACGAAAATTGATGCTAGAAATCACCTTATACTCTGAAGCAATGCAAACCTCCCTAGAGTGTTTCTAAACACTTAATCAGTTCTTGGTAATGACCTCAGTACATTGTGGATGTCAATACCATGTGATTAACCTTCAAGTTATACTTCTATGAGGAGAAAATTTATCAAAAGGGTGTTCAGATGTTGTAGGCATGTTTCCACTCAAGTAGTATTTTGATCGAGGAGGTGAGTCGTGAAGTGAACAAGGGTGTCATGATGTTCAAGAGTGAAATGTGAAGCTCTTGCAGTAAGTTGAAGGTCATTGGTTCTTAAACAATCATACACCAACTTGTGGTGTGTTCACACCTTAAAGGAAGAAGCATATGTAGTCACATAATTTTAGTTCAACATGTGATCATAGGACAAGAACTTCATTTAGAGAGCAATACTCTATCTGCAAAGTGAGGACCTATTTCAATAAGTGAAAGACAAGAATAAAAATGTTTGAGAATTATAGAATTTAATCTTGGTTATAGAAATGAATTGTGAAAGCCTATAAAAGTAAGAAAGTGACCCTCATATCCTAATTCATGCCTTGTTACCAGAAGAGATAATCATGTTCCCATCACAATGTAGATTTCATTACAATGTTTTAGAACACTTATTCGATGCCCTAGAATACTTCATATCTCACAAAAGAAGGACATTGTGATCATCTTCATCCTCACACTACCACAAGATTTATTTTTGACCATTTTGGGCTCACCTTGTTCAGAACTAGCCTCATGCTCTCCAATGAGAAATTTCTCCTGATTTTCCATGTTCTCTATGACAATTGCTTCTGTGAGATGGATCTAGCTATTTATTTTGAAATATTCAATATCATCATAGACCTCCTTTTGATTCATGTTTGATAATTACCCCAAATTATTTTATTTCATACTCACCAACTCATGCTTGACCCATTGCATGTTATGACATGACTTACATAGAATTTCACTCTATTAAACAAAGAGTGGACACATATTTGGGGGAAAAAAGGAATGATCATCATTATCATCATGGCCTGTAACAATACTCTCCATGATGGAGGTACACATGGGAGATTCAAGCACCTTCATTCCATCTCGTTAATTATTGATACAATATTCTTCACTAAAAGGGAAAAAGAAAGATTCATACTCAATTGAAAAGTATTCACATTGGGTCTCGAGGAAATGGTTGAACACTTGGAAATCACATTCCCAAATATCATTGAATTTCACCCTTTTTTCTTCATGAGTGGTATCATCCTCAAAAGACTTGAGTACTTTCATACTCATATATTCACCATTGAGAAGGCATTCTTCCTCAAATAGAAAAGAAAAAGACTCATTTTCAAAATTATGTTCATTATTTAATCCTTCAATTTGTTTGCCTCATAAATCCTTTTAGAACTCCTAGAATCATTTGAAGGTTTTAGTTTTCACCATTAGGATATTCATTCCCTACACCAAGAAGACCCGATCTTGCACAAGTTGTCCTTGAATCAACTTTTATTTCCTAAATTGCCTCAGAAATATTCAATACTCTCTAAAATCACCCTTAGATGCTCTGTATTTTTTCGTAAATGCACTCGAAGGATGTTTACTGGTTGTAGAATGGAAAAAAATGTCCCTTTTAGGCCTCTAGAGGAATTAGTCTTTCAATGAGTCATAATGAATTCATCAATCATCCTGGGTGATCATCCCTACACATTGAAACAATCTTGAAAACATTTTTAAGACTTTCCTCTAAGTTGGGGTGAGGGTTGAACTGAGGGATATCTGGCCTAAGGAAGGATTCACAATGATAGGGAAACATGATTTTCAATCATCAACTTAGTTGTCACTCTCAAAGTTTCAATTTTGCATGTTATAGAATTTTGGTGACAACATGTCAATAACCAATAAAAAAGGCCCCAAAACCTAAACAATGGCTATATTATTTCCCAAAATAAATATCGATTATACAATTTATACTCTAAAAGCTTTAGGTTGAAATTTGAAATCTTGAAAAAATACATATGCATTGACCATATTAGAATATGAAAAACTATATCAAAAATCGCGACTTATAGAGTTGTGAGACTAGTTCCATAAGGTACATAGTGACCCTAATTTCTTATATTTACTAAAATAAATTTAAATAATCAAACATTTTTTTTATATATGTATAGCTCCCAAAACCACATATATAACATTACTAACAGGAATGCGATCATGTTATAACATGCTCGCATTTTAGGCTTGGTAATTACTAATCCTAGTAATTCAAAATGCAATTGCACTTTCCCAAAACAAACTTACGTTTCACTTCAAATAAAAATTTGGCTGCTTTTTGGTGCCCCATCTTTGTGCACTTGCCCAAGTTTCCCGTTGAACTTCCTATATGATGATTGTTAAACTCAATAGAACAATGATTCAATGCTCTTATCTCTTTACATATATTAAATAGGAATGGAATCCCATAACTCCATATGAATCTAGTTTAGGTCCCAAGGGCTTATTTTTTATCATATTTTTGAATTTGGAAGATTGAAAATGAGTGTTTGAATAAGGAACCTATTTTTTAAATTTTCCTACTCACCAGCTTGCACCATTTATTTCCCAAGTTGTGTAGATTAACCTTCCATTTTCTCTAGAAATTTACCTTCCCAAACATCCTTCATCATGGTAAAGTACCCCTTTAGTCCACTTTGATGACCATTTTGCTTTGGTTGTGGTGACAAAAATTAAATTTGATCTTCATAAAATCCCACCTAAAACTTGAATCCTCTAATGTTTCCAACCATTCAAACCTTCTTTAATTTCAACACCATAACTTGTTCCAAAATTATCAACAACATTTACCCATATAGCCATACAATACTATCTACAAATATACCATTGTCTGAGAAGAAAGGCATCTTCTCATCTTCAACAACACATCTACTAACCACAATTTAGTTTTTAGAGACTTTTAGAAACATGTGCTTTTGGCTCTTCATTATAACCAGAAAACATATATGTTTTTCACTTTGCATCTAGATTACTTCTCTTTATCAAATTGGTTGTGGTCCAATGGTGCATATAAAGGTGTAAAAAGGTGTTTCCTAGCCATTGTAGAAACCAAATCACACACTTGGGTACATTTCTAGGTCCTTAAAGAATACTAGAATTTACATGATTCCTAAGCAGGAAAACTAATAATTGACAACTATCTTTGGCCTCTTTTCTTTATTTCTTGCTTTATATTTGGTCTTACACATCCTACAACCCAATTGGGATTTTACTGATTTCGCTTTTATAGCTTCAGACACTAGCACCCAACCAGGACAGAAACACCCAAGTAACCCTGTCCCTTCTAGGTGCCCCTGACCCTTTTCTATATCACTCAATCCTTTTGGGTCTCTTTTATCTTTTGGGCATCATTTTCACTTATGGGTCAGCCTTCACATTGTCAACTACGAAATTAAAACAAGAGAATCATATAAATACATAGTTATGTATTCAAAATAAAGGACCAAACACTAAACATTACATATCATCACCTAAGTTTGCATCCGAAGGCACTAAAGTAATTAAAAGGCATCCATCTAGTATCCATTCAAGGGACAAGGGACTGCATACTCTGAATACACTACATAGAAAGGGGAAGTTCATTCTATTCCATCCACACATTTACATCTTTTAGCAAATCTAGCCCGCTATCAATTGTAAATTACACAAGGGCATCCTCTGGAAGAATTTATACACACACTCACAAGAACTACATGGAGTCTAAGATGTAGTGCATCACTCGGTCGTAACTTCACTCTTAGAGTGACCACTGGGGTCAATCTGACTCCCCATATTGCATCTTTATTTTTAGGTTTGATGTGGTTTGTGTGATCGTGCATGTGAACTTCTCTTTTACAGGTTACGGTACCTTTGGCGATTAAGGAGCAAATCTCAGGTGATCAACATGAAGCAAAAATGATGATCTTTTGACACAGTCAAAATTAGATTCCGATCATTTGCGTAGTCATAGACACCCAAAAGTAGTCTTCAACGCCCATACACCCTTGTCTTACCATGGGTGTCTGTGTCTGACCTCATTCCTGCATTCCAAAATTTATTATGAGTAGTAACGACATGTTACCCTATTTGTTCAACACTTCTCCCAATCTAGATCAGTCCCAGATCGAGTGTATAACAACTAAGTCTCTTTATTTATCTTTTGCGCTTAGGGTTTCATATTTACATCTTAGCTTGCTTATGTCATTTCTATATTTTTACTATTTATTTTAATAATTGAATTTACAATACTTAGATTTTATTAATTCAAATTAAATTAAATCATTTGGTGAACCCATCACTCGAACCCAACCTTGCTTTTAGGATTTTTATCATCGTTTTACATGGTTGAAACTTATCCACCTTTTACTAATGAATACCTTCATAATCTCCAAGTCCATCTTGCTAAATATATGCAAAACCTAGATCTGATTTATTCTCTACTCGTGATGAGGCCACCAATCTAGCTGATCTTAACCCTCCCACCTCTAATATTGCTTCCATTCCTATTGCAACACAACCTCCCTCTTATACCCTTCCACATACTTCTATTGTTCCCATGTTCATTCCTACTCCTACCAACCACTTCACTCCACCTCTCATTTATCACACGTGACAAGTCTCTTCTTCTAACACCAAAGACCTAGATTCCTTATATTAGGACTTACAAGTTCAAATCTGATAGTCGCCGTAAATGACTTCGCATTCCTCTCAATATTTAGATTCCTCCTTACTTCTGCACACTCCTTTTGCACCCGCTATTTCTACTTATTCACTTCCTCTAAAGTTTTTCACCCCTGAGATGCCCACCTTCAATGGCCCTGGTGATCCTCAAGAGAATCTCAGAGCTTTTCATGTGACATATCTTGACTATGCGGATGATCATACATTACTAGCTAAGCTATTTCCTAGGAGTCTTCAAGATTATGTTATGTGTTGATTTTATGATGTACCTATTCATTCAATAACTTCTTTCACACATCTAGAAGATGATTTTCTTGCTCACTTCTCAATTAATATCGACACCAAGATCTCTTATGCACAACTCGCTCAAATAAAACAATGATCTAATGAACATATATCAGACTATGTGTTACATTATAAGTACAACCTAGCTAAGATGATCAATGTATTGGTTGATTCTGAATTGTAATATCTTTTATTTCAAAGTATTTTACCACCACTTCAAGACAGTGTTATCTTTGAGACATATCCTTATTTTGATCAGTTATGCCATACGATCAAAATGCGTGAAGTCAAACTTCTATCTATGGGTAAACTAAAATATCATGATACTCCATCTTCTAATAGGTTTCAATCTAAATCAACATTCAAACCATATCCTAATCCAACTAAAGCAAAGACAACTATTGATTTTGTATATCCTCTTGAAAATCATCAATGGAAACCTCCAAAGTGTACTTTCACCAAGTTACCCTATGCACCTCGATTTCTATTGCCTCAACTCATTGAAAGCAATCTAATCACTCTACCAACACCACTTAATCTTGATCCATCTCGCCCCTGTGGTCACAATTATGAATAAAATGCTAAATGTGACTATCATCAATACATTGGGCATTCCACTGATTGTTGTTTCAAACTCAAGCATCTCATTCAAGATCTTATTGACAATAATTCAATTGATCTCCCTAAGCCATTTTCTTCTAAGCCAGTCAATGATAACAAAAAAGATCAAAAATTCCAATGACCCTTTGCCTAAACACGACACACAAGCATCTGATTCTTTTGCTAATCATACATATCACATTCTACCCCCTCCTTCATAGGTGTCCCTTGAATTCCTTGTTACTTCTGTTGATGCATCACCCCCAACCATTTCATTTTCAGACCATGATTATCATGTTGCATTCATTTCTGATTCATTACACATCAACACTTATATCAATTCATACACTGTCAATAACACCGCGATACATCCAACAACTCCTATTAGTGTGTGCTCGATTTCACTTCTTATGGCTATCAAATGTCCAATCTCAAATATCACATATCGACTTCCCAATTGTTTTGGCTACATCAAGCTACCTATTAGAGTTGGGCTTCTTACCATGCTTGTGTCATTTAGTGTGGCATCTTCAATCCCTTAGCTTTGCATAGCTCAAGTTATTTCCTCCATCAATCATTTGTGTCTCAAGTTCATTAACAATAAACAACTTTTCATTATTAAAGGCATTCCACCATGAACACCATTACCTCCACCTCCTCTTGATGATATCCTTCCACTGGCTACAACAACTAATCCTCCAGGGCCTCTCAAATATAAGGCACACTCTACATCCATTTCTCCTATTCGCACACAAACCATATAAGGCTTAAGGCCCCTACTTAGGTAACCTCTTCACATAGGTGTTCACCTATTCCTTCACCACACAAGTATCCTTCAAATGTACGTCTTTACTCTTTTACTCCACTGATCTTAGAGAAATATCATATGCCTTTATCTCCTCGGACATCGGGTGGAGTGAACTTTCCCTTCACTATCGTTGGATAGTATTCTATCCTTCTTGAACTTGGGGGGCATCATGTCTTCTTCCCCACTTCCATTCCTATCAATTGTCTCTAGTATCTACTACCACACTTCACGCTCCACGCTTCTTGACTATCTTTCTTAGCATCACTACATCGTTAGTTCACATACTTTTTCTTCATTACCCTATGACAGACTCTAGTTCCATGGTTCATACTCAACTGCTGAGGTTCTAAATATGAAATGAACCTCACCACATTCACTTTTTCATGCTCTATAATCCATGATCTATCTTTCTAGCACACATTTTCAAACCATTTCCCGATGACATACTCTTGTTATATGGTTCATTATTGATTGCTGAGGGGGAATTTAGAAATGGACCTCATTTCATAAACATACACTGGGGCGCACACTACTCTTTCCACCTTCACAATTTTCATTCCATTCCATCACACTCATACACTACATTTTCATATCTTCGCTGCACTTATTCTTACTTTCTTATACTATTACATGATGCACTTTGCTTACTATGCTAGTCATATACTCAGTATGTCATTTTATTTATCATATACACATGCACGTTCACTTGGTCTCTAGTTGTGAATGCGGATCACTTATAGATTTTCACATGTTGCAATGATGCTCGAAACCGTATTCTTTGCTAGTCCCACTAAGGCTCCTGGGGGCATCTACATTTCCTACTCTCACACATTACATTTTCTATTATTCCATTATTCATTACTTCTACTTTCTAGCACATTACTTTCCATTGATACATACATGTCTTGACATACTATTTATCTTTCTAACATGCTAATAAGTGCTTCATGTGTAAAATTTTCCTTGTAGGACTATATGCCACCATGTTTTTTTGATACATTTTTCTTTCCATTGTTTACGAGTTATGCCACATGTCTTGTTTGATCATTGTTTGTATGATTTTATCCGCTTCATCCCTGATTGGCTTGTGACATTGTGAGTGATGTTCAATGTTTGAAACACACTTTTCGTGACCTATGTCCCATGTTTGAAACCCACATTTTGTTGTCTATCTTGTATACACACTTTCTTGTTACATTGTCTTCTTTTACATGTTAGTTGATTTTCTACTAACACATGTTACTGACCACTTTTTTCACACATGCCTTGGTTTCTACAATGCATCTACCATGCACATCCCCTACCCCATGTAGGTATATAGTTCAACTCCACATCCGATCCTCTCTTTTGGGCCACATTCTTCTAAAGATGTCGCATGCACCCCAAATAAGGGGGCATACATTGAGTGAACAAATCAACCCTACCACAACTCCGAGCTACAACACAAATACACATAGTACATAAAAGGCATTGGAATATAGTCACAGAATGACCTAGAATTTGACTTGGTTCTAGCACACAGAACAAATACCAATGCCCAGACTCAGACAGTAGTGCCTGGGCCCTTGTGTCCTCCCCTAGGTGTTAATGTCCTAGGGGCACAAACAGTTATTTTCTCAGTACAAAACAGTCTACAACAATTCACATAACAGTTCTATAATCACATGCATATACCTTCAGTTACAAAATACATTTTATCTCCTTCAATCAAAACAACCAATATAATCATAACAACTCAGAACTAATTCAGAACAAATGTGATAGTAGGAACAAATCAAGGACGCACCATCTACAATGGTGTTTATCAGACAGAGTCATGTATGGAGAGTAATACTAGACCTCTCTCCCCAACAATTTCTCTTTGGCGTGAGTTCACCCAAAAAACTTGCACTTGGCATGAGATTTCCCAAAAAACTCACTCTTGGCATGAGATCACCCAAAAAACTCACTCTAGACATCATTTCAAGACACTTTTCTACCGTTTACACTCTTATACATCAGGTGCACACTTTCGTTTACACACTTTTATGTACTTATACATACTTATGCACACTTTTCTCTGATTTTTCATATAGAAGAATTTGAATACATTCTTGTTCTTCTTTTATAGGTCTGTCCTTATAAGAAGTAACAATAACATGCACAAAAACATGTACAACACAACCGATACTCTTCACCCCTAGGGTCAATTTCCTTTCCTAGTCTCCACCCTTCATTTTGCAATCACTCCACCCTTCACTTGTCCACTTGACACGTATTTCACCGCATTCTCTACATGTTTATCATGTACACATCTTCTATCTACTTTATATTATTGAGTATTCACTCAAAAGCATAAATTCGGGGTAAATGTAGCCACTAAATCACACACTTGGGTACATTTATAGGTTTTAAAAGCACACTAGCATTTACATGATTGCTAGGCAAGAAAACTAATAACTGATAACTATATTTGGCTTATTTTCTTTGTTTCTTTGTTTCTATTTGGTCTTACATACCCTATAACCTAGTTGGAATTTTACTAATTTAGATTTTATGGCTTCAGACACAAAGGTCTAGCTAGGACAAAAGTACCCAGGGGTCCCTATCCCCTCTAAACGCCCCTGACCCTTTTCCATATTACTCGCTCCTTTTAGGTCACTTATATATTTTGGACATATTTTTCACTCATGGGTCAACCTTCCAGTTTTTAGTTACAAAATTCAAACAAGGGAATGATATAAATACATAGTTCTATGTTTAAAATAAAGAACCAAACACTAAGCATTACATATCATCACCTAAGATTACATCTAAAGGCACTAAAGTAATAAAAAGGCATCCTTATATCATCCATTCAAGGGACAAGGGATTGAATAATCTGCATAGGAAGGGGAAGTTCATTATATTCCATCCACACATTTGCATCTTTTAGCAAATATAGCCTACTATCAAGTGTAACTTGCACAAGGACATCCTATGGCAAAATTTCTACACACACTCACAGAAACTACACGAAGTATGAGATGTAGTGCAACACTCAGTCATAAGTTCACTCTCAGGGTGACCATCGGGGTCAGTCCTACTCCCCATATTGCATCTTTCTTTTTAGGTTTGATGTGGTTTGTGGGCTCGTGTAGGTGAAATTATATTTTTCATGTTACAGGTGCCTTTGGTGATAAAGGAGTGACTTTTAGGTGATCGGTAGGATGTAAAATTGATGATCTTGTGACACAGTAAAAACTAGATTCTAATCATTTACGTAGTCATAGGCACTCTGAAGAAGTCTTGAACACCCAGGCACCCCTATCCTTCCATGGGAGCCCGTGTCCAGCCTCATTCTAGCATTCCAAAATTTACTGTGAGTAGTAATGACAATATGCCTAGTTTGTTCAGCACTTCTCCCAGTCCAGATTAGTCCCATAAAGGCATCCATTCAAGGGACAAGGGATTGTATACTCTACATAAGATGCATAGGAAGGGGAAGTTCATTATATTCCATCCACACATTTGCATCTTTTAGAAAATCTAGCCTGCTATCAAGTGCAACTTGCACAAGGACATCCTAGGGCACAATTTCTACACACACTCACAAGAACTACATGAAGTATGAGATGTAGTGCAACACTTGGTCGTAAGTTCACTCTTAGGGTAACCGTCGGGGTCAGTCCGACTCCCCATTCTGCATCTTTTTTTATAGATTTGATGTGGTTTGTGGGCTTGTGCAGACGAACTTCTGTTTTACAGGTTATAATTATCATTAGAGATCAAGGAGTGACTACCATGCGATTAACATGAAGTAATTACAACACTCTTGCGATACACCAGAGACCAGATCCTAAGCTCCCGTGTAATCACCAACTCTCAGAAGTGGTCTCCAGCGCCTAGGCGCCATTGCCCTATTCGAGGCACTCATGTCTGACCTCATCTCTGCCTGTCAAAATTTATAGTGTGCAGTAACGATACTTTGCCCAGCTTGTTCATCACTCCTCCCTACTCATATCAGTTCCAAATTACACGAATATCAACTAAGTCTCTTCATCTATCTCTCGCGCTTAGGATTTCATAAATTAAATCTTAGTTTGCTTGTGTCATTTATGTATTTTATCATTAATACATCAGTTACTCTACAATATACTTAGATTTAATTAATTCAAATTAAATTAAATCAATGACTCCTGGAAGTTGCCCCACTAGAATTGGGCCACCTGGGTTGTTGTCTGGATCAAACAATCCTTTTTCAAACCCCGAAAACAAGTCAGTTTATATTTTATAATGCAAATCCACAAAGGAAAGGTAAAATGCAAACAAAAAACACCATAAACTCTACATATTTATATATTGTAAACCATGCAAATGCTTCCTATATTCCTAACCTTAATGTCTTCGAAAAATTATGTATAGGTAAAGGCCAACATCGAGAGGATAAGAGAGGATGCATACGATGGAAAACAATAATAACATATGCATTTACATGCATACTAAAAGCGTAAAGGGCTTTGGCGCTGTATGAATGATGTATGTACCCATATGACTGATAGTCCAACAATGCAATAAGAAGTGAGCGAAGGTACAATGTACCAAAAAGTTAGTAAATAAACATAGATCTCCAACACTATTATTCTAGAAAACCATCCATCACTACGACTAACTTTATGACAAATTAAAATAATAATCTTAAATAAATAACTTAATAGAAAACTAAAAATAAATCATCACAAACAAACTTATTTGTTAAAAAATAACATCTATAAACATAATTATAAATCTTAAATAAAAACGAACCCTCATATGCCATTAAAAGAACCTTTAGGCCACATGCTGATTACTCCTTTTAATTCTTATATAACCAAAATATGGTTTCGTAAACATGGCATTAACTTGGGCCCCACTCCACATTTTAACTCCATGTCACGACCTACATGGCATTAACTTGGGGCCCCACTCCACATTTCAACTCCACGTCACGATCGACATGGCATTAACTTGGGCCCCACTCCACTTTTCAAAATTGTGTACACTAAAATCTCAAGGCACAGAATATTAAAAAAAAACACTTTATTTTTTTAAAAATATTTTTGGGGGTTAAAAACACCTTTACTGCACGATTTAATCTCTTTTAATTTGACAATATAGACAGACGATTTCATCAAAGCGTTTGAATGAACAGATGAAGTGTCAGTTTTCTTCGCAAATTTTAGAATAGTCGGGAGCTTTCAACAGTGGAAATTCTCGTGCTGTCTAGCCATTGCCAAATTTATTCAGGTTTGGCCATTTTGGCGGTTTATCCAATTTTTAAAACAGAAATCAGAAGTCCATATTAGTTGTAAGGGTTCTTCATGCCTTCATTTCGGCGGGTCAGATGATTTTGTGTCTGGAATTTATAATTCATTTAATTAGATTTTAGTTTGCGGCAATGCATTTTTGTAGCGGCTACGCAGTTTGATTTGGTATGCCTGATATTTTTTTGGCGGCATTTAGGGTTTACACTCAATTATTTGGGCTTCAAATGCCTTTTTAGTGGATTTTGCATTCTAGTTAAGAAATCCCACCGCTTATTAATTCTAGTTGTGTTCAATGCATTATTTACAGTGGATATTACTCTTTGATTTGGCAGGTCCGATCAAAATAAATCGGTAGTATATTATTCAAGGGTAAAAACATTCTCAGCGAATTATATTATATAGGGTTCCATTCTTTTTCTACAGATTTTGAATTCAGCGTTCAATACATTTTCAGTGGATTTTGCTGCAGTGTGGTTGAAAGCGAAGCGCACTTTTTTGGTGGGGCGAGGAAAACAGTATTCAACATGGCTGATGAAATATTGTCACCTGAGGACACGCCTTCGTCTCCTATAAATCCAAATGTTACCGCAACTAGTGTTTATTCACTAGGGCAATCTGTAATACCCGTCGTAAATAAACTGCAAGACATATTTGCACAGCTGGGTAGCTCTTCGACAATCGATTTGCCCCAAGTTGCTGTTGTAGGCAGTCAGAGTAGTGGCAAGTCCAGTGTTTTGGAAGCTCTTGTTGGGAGAGATTTTCTTCCCAGAGGTTCGGACATTTGCACGAGGAGACCTCTGGTTCTGCAGCTTGTTCAAACTCCACGGAGGACCGATGGATCGGAAGTTTCTGAATGGGGTGAATTTTTGCACCTCCCGGGCAAACGCTATACGGATTTTGGGACAATTCGGAAGGAGATCCAGGTAATGTGTATTTTTTATGTTGTAATTGACTGAGATTGAGCAATTTTCTTATCTAATGCTTTGAATTTGCTGGCTATTATTCATACTTGGAAAAACTTTGAAATTTGACTTCAAGAGGATTGGCATGCTTGTAGCGTCACAGTTATATCTAACTTTGATTAAACAATTTTACATGCAATTTTCCTTGAAGCTTATTTCTTTTTACAGATATATCTGCAAACATTTGCATTGTTTGTGTTTTTAAGGACTCGGATTAGACTCATCAAGCATATTTTAGACTTAACCTTCAGCCAAATAGCTTGTCAAAAAATCGGCATGACTTGGCCAATTTTTTGTTTTTATACAAATTTTAACATTAAATTATTTCTATAATTGATTATTGTATATTCTAAAGAATAATAACATCAATAATATAGACAGTTAACCAAAAAATATAGATTAAATTAAGTTAAACATTTGCAAACCCATATTTCATAGTACTAATTGATTGATCCAACTAATTACAGTCGGGTGAAGTGGGTGAATAACTAAATTATTAATTGATCCAAACAAATAATGACTAATTTCAATTATCATTAAATATTTAAGTATTATAATAATTTTTCTAAATATCGTTTGTTCACGAGTTTTAAATGAGTCAGCTAAAATTATATGTTGAAAGAAACTCTGCTAGTGTTTTATAAAAATTGTGAATGGGCTAAGTCAAGACTATAAAACTTGTGGGGCCCTACTGAGTCCAGAACAATGTGAGTTTTTCAGAGACTTGCAGAGTCTCAATACCATGGATGTACTCCTTAGGATTGGCCTGCTTGCAGGGTCATGGATGTATCTAATGTCAATTAGACAATTTTTTACATCCAATTTTCCTTGAAGCTTGTTTCTATTAGCAGATATGTCTGCAAACATTTGCATTTTGAGTGTTTTCATATACTTTCAAGATTTGTGGTGTGGATGTACTCCTTATGATGTACTGTGGTTATTACCATGTAATTGCTTGTATTAAGTTGCTTTAGTTATTTTTTAGGAAGATATGCAGTTGGGCTTCCATTTTAATAGCTAGAGTAGTTGCAAATGCCTTATTCTTTTTGTAGATTTTGCAGAAAGAAATGCCAGTTTGAAACTTCTTAAAATCAGTAGTACTTAAGTTTCTTGAAGACAAAAATACAAGCATGGAAATTTGGTACCCTTTTCCTGTATTTCCTACTTTAACCTTATTAGATAGATTTATTTTTAAAGTTTATGGCACCAAATTATTTGGATATTTTCTACTCGATGGATGCAGAGATTAAGTGCAGCGGTTGAGAGATGTTACAGAAACGTACTTTTGTCAGCATAAACGATCTTAGGAGATGTTGTAAAGGCACTGTTTGGGGGTTTGTGGGTGTGGTTATAGTGGAGACACCATTAGTATAGAAACATTGTTACGGACATGAGAAAGGGTATGGTGATATGATCACTTTCAGAAATGTCTTAAAAGCCTTAAAAAATTGTCACCTCCTTAGGCAAGAGTTTTCTAGTAATATTACCTACTGTATATGAAAGATACTATGCACTGTTTGCATCTAGAATCTAAAAGTGGGCACTAATTCAAATGCCTATTGAAACTTTTGCAATCCTGCTATGATTGGCACCTACTTTTGACTTTTCTCTACAGCGTTGGAATTATAAATTCTGCAGGAAATTGCAGTTATTTTGACAGATCATGGTTTACATGTGATTTGCCTAACTATAACTTGTTACAGATGCTTTCACTGTAGGCGAGAAACCCTCAGTTTGTTGCAAAAAAAATTAAGCCCCAGGTCAATAATAGGATAGTCAAATTCTGAAATAACTACTGTAAACATAAGATCTGAAACCTTAAACAGCCAATTATGAAATTGCAATTTTTTTAGTAATATTGCTTACTGTATATTGAAGATTCTATAGCACTGTTTACTTCTAGAATCTAAAAATGGGCACTGGAGTGATATTTTCACAATTTTGAATTCTGAGCTATGTTTGAGACCTACTTTTTACAATTCTGTGCAACATTCTGTTGAATGGGTTATAGGCCTATCTGCAGGAAATTCCAGTTATTTTGACAGATCATGGTTTACATGTAATGAACCCAACTATAGCTTGTTATGGCTGCTTTCACTGTAGGGGAAAAACCTTAGGTTTGAAAGATGCAAAAAAATCTAAACCTCAAGTCAAGAATAGGATAGTCGAATTCTGAAACATCCTGAAATAACCACTGTAAACCTAATGTCTGAAATCTCTCCCATTATGAAACTGTAATCTGAAATTCCAAAAACTCAGAAATAATTCACAAATAAAACCTTTCCCCTTTGAAGAAAATTAAAAATCAGAATGAAGATCCAATTTGTTTAGAATGGAAAGAGGGTAGACTCCGCTAACATTTAGAACACATGAGAGACTTTCTTGAGGAGGCATGAGACCAACTCAGGCCAAGAAGCCTCTGTGCACAATCCTCTAAGGCATAAGGGCCTATTTATTTTTGTTTTCCATGTTGGGTAGTTTTATCCATGTAAGAGATGTGAATCTGGAAGGAAGAATTTTGGACCATTTTCCACATGGTGTATAAATTTTAGTGATATTGATTGGTACTTTATCGCTCTAAAAGTTTTTCCTTTCTATATATTATCATTTAAACATATCAAACCTATCGATATGTGTGCCCTTCCGATATACCCATCAATACATGGAAGAATGTCATCCTCTTTATATACATGCTTATATGTGAGAGAGATGTTAACGCATATGAGAGTTAAGTGGTACATGATACTTAGACAACATATGAAAGGGATTTTTCCAATCGATGGCACTTGATTGGTGTCCTAAACCACGTGTTAGGATTTATGCCTAACCCTCACGGTGAATGGAAAATAGAGGGAAATGATGTGTCCTTATTTCTCCCCAATGATTGATAGGGATGATGCCATAAACATTGTTGTTGCATCTATATTAGGAGTTAGATGTAGTGGTTTAAGTGTGACAACTTTACTTGTAAGCATAAACTATAGGCATCATTAATATCAAACGTTGCTTGAGTTTGAAGAACTTATCACTGTGTTTTTAGAAATTTCAGTATTTTCTACTTCGTAATTTTTAATGAAATGGAATTTTTTTACATAATTTAGTACAATTTGCAAAGTAAAAGAAAAAAACATCCCTTAAAATTTAAACTTTTCTTTTTTGGTAAAATTTTACCTGATTTCCCCCTTTTAAGCTTGCATAAAAAAATTCCCCTTTTTTAATTTTGCAAAAAAATGATATTTTTCCCTTAATGCCCCCTATTTTTGGGGGAAATGTCTTTAAAAAAAATGCCCCTTTTGAGTTATGAGTGAGATTCCCCTTTGGTTAAACCTTTCACCTCCCATACTTCAATGATTTAACTACTTATGGTAGGCCTTTTACTTTGGTATAAGGGGGAGGACCCATTCGTCGTGCATTACCCAATAGTTGTGAGGGTATTTGCACTCTTGGAATTTATTTATAAAATATAAATAATACTAAAGTTTGAATGAAAAATATATATTACATGCACATAAAATCTTGAAATAAGTACAACCATTATCCTATCAATAATAGAGCACATTACATAATTTTTAAAAGTAAATTATGAAGATATAAGACCTCCATCATATCATATATCAAAAACTAATTGTATTACATCAACACATATGTGTTTGTATCCCATCTAGATATAAAATTTAAACAAACCCATCATATCAAGTATATAAAACTTTTAATATGTTTTAAACCTCTATAGACACTATATCAAATACATTGATAACACAACCAAAGTACTTTCATTTACAAAAACATAAATATTTGGTCTAAAGTATTGGACCAAACTCCAGCACAATACAACCCAAACTGATCCATTTTTAAATTATGTAATATTTAAAATCATGTGCCACTTAAAACACTTGGTCCATTTCCCCTCCACTTCCCATGCCATCAAATCTCACAAATGAGGTACTTGCAATAAATACATCCATTTTATAGCTCAAGAACTTCAAACTAAAATGCATTTATTTAATTCCAAAAAATCAAATACTTGCATGAGAAACTATATTCAAAAATTGAAATCAACTCAAGCCATTGGATTATAATATTCAAATTCATGATCCACACCAATCAATGTCAACCAATTAGAAATAAGCACAGGATCAATCATCAACAACACTTCTATCCATCCTATAAATTCAATTCATTTGATAGTTGGGCCAAATTTTCATTTTGTTTAATTCTAGAGAAACACTGATTTATCAACTGTTGATTACGGCATGCAATATTCTGCATACAAGCTCATTCAACTTATTATTCAAATGCAGATAGATACGGTGTAAGTATGCATTATGATTTTCAGAAACTGTTTATTTTTCCTTATTGAAGTTATAAACTTGTAGAATGCACATGTTCCTTTCTTTCTCTTTCATCAACCCGTCATGCCTGTTATAAACCTGTAGAATGTTGTTATTACATATCATTTTTTTTCAAAAAAATTATCTACTATAAGGAAAATAAAAGTATACAATATAATTATCATATTGGATTTATCTGCAAAACACAATAGAACTTATAATATATTTTTTCAAAACAGATCATTGTAAGAAAAAAATATAAAAAATTTAACGAAAAAATCAAAAATATGTTAACTTTTTATCAAAAACTATGAAAAAATCACCATCATTTTATATTTTCATTATTGTAGATACAAAGATAACATATTTCTAATTTTTTTACTAATATGATACTTAGATTTTTATACTTACATTTTCCTTATTGTAGATGAATCACTTTTTGAAAAAAAAAAGAATTGTAACAACAAAATTCTACATGTTTATAACTTCAATAACGAAAAAAATATAAAATTATAAATCAAGAAATATGATATGTTTGTATCCACAATAAGGAGAATAGAAAATGATGGTCATATTTCATAGTTTTTGAAACAAATATAGCATATTTGTGTTTTTTTACACATTTTTTTCATATTTTTTTCTTACAATGATATGTTTTGGAAAAAATATATTATATGTTCTATTGTGTTTTGCAGGTTTTATTGTCACCATGAGAAGAAGACATCTACCGAAAAGAGTAAGGCCAACTATTGCCAAAACTAGAGGATTCAAATTTCCACCAAGTGAATCACACGAAGAAGAGGCCAACAATATACCAATTCAAGATGCAAACATCACATTTGTTCAAGATGAAAATAATAGTCCACCTCTAGAAGTCAACATCCAAGTAACAAGAAGGATATCTTTAGCTAAAAGAGTGAGAATACAAAGAAATAATTAGAACAAATCAGACATGGACAATGCTATGAGAGATGTTGAAGAGAACGGATTTTCAACACATTGTGCTGTAAAAAATGGGGTATACCAGCAAACACTCTTACTTCTTGGCTGATGGGTATCACCACCACTAAAAAGAAGGGTCCACCAATAATTCTTACTGATGAAGAAGAGCTTAATATAGTGAGCTGGTGTCATGAAATGGCAGACATCGGTCATGGAATAGAAATTGTAAAACTTAAGACATATGTGGCACAAATATGTGAAACCAGGTCCAACCCTTTTATAGATGGTATTCCTGGTAAGTCATAGTGGGTTGGTTTTAAAAAAAGACATCCAAAATTAACATTGAGGAAAGATGAAGGCCTTGATAAAGATCGGGTAGTGTGTCTCAGGACATCAATCGTTAATTCATTCTACATTACTTTGTCCAATGTTTATGAGGCCAACCCATATGTGCCACACAAAATATGGAATTGTGATGAAACTGGATTAAAGGCTTGAAGGAACTGTGGAATGAAAGTGTTTGCCAAAAGGGGTAATAGAAGTGTCCCACACATCATTCCAAAAAGTATGGAATGGATTACCATATTTTGTTGTGTAAATGTTGTAGGAAAAAGCATTCCAAGATTCTATCTGTTTAAGGGGAAGAAGCAATTACGAAATTACATTGCAAAATGTGAGTCCGGTGCCTACATGGCAACTCAACCTCATGCATGGATGACAAAATATTTATTCATGAAATGTCTACATAACTTTGCAACATCTATACCTGGTGGTGTGTCTCCAAAAAATAGGAATTTACTGATATTTGATGGACATGGTTCACATGTTGCTTTAGGAACAATTTAAGAGGCAAGGAGCTTGGGAATATATTTTTTGACATTTCCTACATACACCTCTCACAGATTACAACCATTAGATGTAGTGTATTTTCTCCATTCAAATCTTACTTCAAAGAGGAGAGACACAAATGGATAACTGAGAAGCTTAAGATAGATATCAAAAGGGAAAAATTAGAAGAGTTTGGAAGTAAGGCATTTAGAAAGGCTCTTACCCCCCAAAACATTAAATCATGTTTCAAAAGCACGAGAATATGGCCTCTTAATCCAATTCCTTGGATGAAGACATGGGACCAAGTAAAACATTTGACACATTTGTTTAAGATGAGGCAGGTACATCTGAAAAAATGATACGATTATCTAGAGTTTATTTGCAAGTTGGATAAGATTTTGAGATGGTGCCTAACACACAAGTATGCCAAGAATTGGATGCTCAACCAAATGAGATAAACATTAATGAATGTGTTGATATACAATCAACACCTTTGACTGTGAGCAATCAATCATATGAGTCTCTATCTATTCCCACACAAGCTATCCCTCCTGAGTGGATGAAAGAAGCTAATTTCGATCTTGGTGTAAACTTGAATTTCAACAATGAAGAAGTCAATCTCTCTCTACCATCCCATCCAACACTGGTTAGTGATACAAATTTGGTACACTATTATGTTGATAATCAAGCCGAAGAAAATTATGGAACAACACAGTTGGAGGTAGAATTTGTTTTAGGGGAAAATTCAAACCAGAATCAAGAGGAAAACCAAGGACAACAAACTCTTAGTAAATTAAAACTCCCAATAGAATAGGGTAAAGGGTTGAGAAGGCAAAATTCTGATGTTGGAATAAGGTTGAGCAGGGAATTTGAACTTATAAATTCTAATAAGTACATGGAGCTTCTCATGGATAAAAAGAAAAAGAAGAAGGAAATTGATGAATTAAAACAAAGAAAGAGGGAATAGATTCAAGAGAAAAAATTAGAACGGATTGCTGAAAGAGAAAGAAAGGAACATGAAAATATTGAAAAAGAATATATAAGGCAAACAAAGGAGAATCAAAAGTTGACATAGAGCTAAGAAAGAGAGTAGAAGAAAGAACAAGAAAGGATTCAGAAGCAGCAAGACAAAAAGGAGTTTGAGAAGGAAAGAAGAGAGTTGGAAAGGAAAAGGAGACTCATTAGTCCAACAAATCCATTGCTTGAACAACACCCATTATTGAGGGAGCCGATGGCCATATGTAGACACAAAATTAAGCACTTTGGGAAATTATCCAGTCCTTATTACACACTACTATTCATATCATTCATAAGTAAGAAAAGTATTACTTAACCCGTGTCTTTAGCTCCCTTTCTTTGTCTTTTGTTTCTCCTTTCAGTCTTACACTCTTACTTGCTCAGTCTTCCTTTTTATACTCTGGCTTCTATCATCTTGGACACTAGCATCAGGCACCCTCATCCCCTCTGGGTGATTTTTATTCCTTTGTACTTTACTCACACTTTTTGGGTTCTTTCTAGCCGTTTGAGCATCTTATCTTTTTGGTGGTCGGCCTTTTCAAGGTTAATTATGAAATTCAAGCAAGGGAATCATATAAATATAAATTTATGTGATCATAATAAAGGACTGACCAATAAGCATTAGCTATTACCACCTAAGGTTACATCCATCAAGACATCTAAGAGCTCCATTACATCCATCTGACACTATCACAAGGGACACAAGGGTTGGTTATTTTGCATACACTTCATAGGAGGGAAGTTCATTCTATTCCATGCACACATCTATTACATTTCTTTACATGTAACACACATGAGAGCCACCTAGGGCATGATTCTACACACACACACACACACACAAAGAACTACATTGGGTCTAAGATGTAGTACAACACTCATTCATAATTTCACCACCGTGACAACTAAGGATAGTTTGACCCCTCATTTTGCATCTTTCTTTTTGGGATTTGATGTCTATTTGAGGGTTTTGTAGGTTGATATGTCATTGCAGTTTACAGCGACCTCGGCGATCTTAGTGTGACCTCAGAGTGACCAAAGGTGACTAAAGGTGAACACCTTGTGACACCTCAAAGGAGGTTTTCTAAGATTTTTCGCAGACCCAGGTGCCCAAAAACAAGCCTAGGGCACCCATGAGCACCATTGTCCCTCTCCAAGTGCCTCAGTCCAGCCAATCTCTCTGGATCTACATTTTTCTGGGTCTCTGTGTGAAACTCATGTTGCTCTATTCACCTAGTTAGCACTTTAGTACAATTAAGAATTAATTGTGAATAAGCTAAGTTCCTTCTTCTCCTCCTTTCAACTAGGGTTTCATATTTTATTGCTTAGTTTTCTTGTGTATCATTTTTGTACTTGATTTCATATTTATTTATTACTACAATAACATTAGATTAGAATCTTATTTACATTTTAGCTTAATCATTTTGGTGAACCTGAACTCGATCTTCACACTCTTAGGATCTTCATACCTTCATTTTTCTTATCTTTCTAGTATCTCTTCATCATGAGTATCTCTATAAATGATTTCTTGCTTATCAATGTTGAATTAAGAGATATGATAATAAATCTCTTCTCTACCACTCACTTTTCTGTTAATATGCATCCATATTCCGTATATCAAACATTTCTCAAGGCATTTTCTCACCATATCACTTTCCCGTCAAATCCTAATGATGATCTTTCTATTTTTAACAATGATCCACCGTTGCCTATCATGATTCACATTTACAATATGGGTCTCAAACGTACTTTAATCAATAGTTGATATGAACTCAATTTATGTCCTATGTCATTCGTTGAAAGGATTGGTCTTTCTGCTACTAATGTTAGTCCATCATGTCTTTCCCTTCGGGAATATGATGGTTTTATTCGCCCATGCGTAGGTCACATTACTCTGCCTATCACTATAGGGCCCAAAACCCTCAACAAAGTTTTCTTTGTCATTGACTTTCTAGTTTCATATAATTGTTTACTCATTCAACCATGGCTTCATGCCATGCAAGCAATTCCTTCTACAGTACATCACTGTGTCGAATTCCTCCATGAGGGCATATAATATACAGTTCCTAGTGATCATGACCCATTCAAATATTACGATTTTGATCCCAATACTACAATTCCTACTGCATGCTCTGATGATACTAATGAATTGCAACCCATGGATAGTCTCGATCATTTGCCACCACTTGAAGGTGTTATTTACATGCTAGATGCAGTCTCATCTACCGCACCACCTCCTCGTGCTACTACTATTGCTATGGTTATTTATCAGGGGTCCACCCATACATCTAATGTCGCTCCATGATCGCATGTGCATCCACTATTAGCACGTCCTCCCTTTACATGTACACTTTTCATGAATTATTCTTATTGGGAGCATATTATATTTGATCCTAGTTATGATGACACTATTTTCACACATGATGGCTCGGCTCAGCTAGGATTTGTAGTTGACATTTTCCCTTCACCATATGCTCCTCATCTTTATCATGGTTTCATTTGTATCACTGCTACTTATGGGCTTCACATATTTAATCTCACAATGTTTCTTGTGCGAGCTCCTCATGATGCTCCCCTTACACTTGGACAATATCATCTTACCTATATTGGGGGCACCTTAGATCCCGATCATATTGACCTTTCATTTCATTTTACTTTCAGCTGTGTTTTCATTTACAATGATTCCTTTCACAGCTATTCACAAAATCTTACATGTTGATATGCACATGGTTTTACCCTACCCCCTTTCATTGACAAATAATACATAATGGGCATGTACAACCTTCTCCGTAATGGCTCACTGCGTGTTTAACCTAATACTATTTCTTATCATGTATCATATGCTTCACCTTTCGACTTTGACCATGACAATGACGACCTCTTAGATGACGTTACTTGATCTATTTTCTCATCACACACTTGGGGGGCATCACACCTATTCCCCCCAACATTTAACAAGTGTCTTATTATCTCATCACTTCACATCTAGACTTTCACATATGAAATATACATTTTGACACATACTCGTATCGCCAATTCCTAATGAGACACTCATGTTCTTCTGGTTCTTACATGACTGTTGAGAGATATCCTACAATAAAAAATTTGTTTCATCTTCTCATTACATGCTTCACCAACTTCTCTACTTATTACTTCATCACTCATACATACATACATCTATTATTATCTATCGCTAGTCTCACATACGATACAATCTTTCATTAACTATCAAGTCAACTATACAATATCAATTACACTTCATTATCTTCACACCTCACCTATCTGTCTATTCCAAAACGTTATTCATTGGATAACACAATCGTCATCAAACACTTGGGGGCATCACACTTACTCCCTCCACATATCTTACCATTCTCAACTGTCATACAATTTACATATATCACATCTAGTATTTTACACTCATCATACACATCTTGATACATTTGCATCGTCATTTCCCAATGACGTACTATTGTGCTTTGGTTCACACTTGACTATTGAGGGCATCCTATACACATGAACCTCACACAATGCACACTATACACTACACACTACACATTCTCACACACTTGACACATTCATAACACATCCTTCTCATCACTACACCACATTACACATTTTACACTTAGGCCCATTTACAAACACATCTTTCTAGCATTTCTTAGTCACACTACACATTACACATTACATACCTCAAACAACAGACATTATACACGTATGAAATCTTCCTCTCGTAGCTTCTATCAGACACTAGGTGCATTAATCACTATACACATTAATGTTACATCTTTCTTACATCTACTTTTATGCACTACACTCATTACCTGATAACAAACTCTAGTCCCATGGTTCATACTCAATTGCTGAGGGTCTACTTCTGAATTGAACCCCACTTCCTCATCACACTTGCATCATTTTATTTGTTTGATCTTCACAAAATCAATCAGTAAATCCTTCTATCACATTATATAACAATTTTATCCATCACCTTATTCACACATTTTGTGATATACAATTTATGCTAAATCACACTTTCTAGCATCTTACTCACACGACTAGTGATATATGCTTTAGGCTAAATCATTACACATTCTAGCACCACATTCTACAAATTTAGGATCAATTCTTTTTATGTCACATTTAATCCTACACATCACATGACCACCTACAATAAACATCTTTTTGGCATCTTATTCAACCTTTCTATTGCTTATACAACATCATTCTACAATCAACACTCTACGCTTTATTCATAAACTCTTTCTAACAAATGATAACACATCACTCGAGCCATTTCCCAATGACACACTCTCGTATATGCTTCATTTTTTACTATTGAGGGGGCATAAATCAATGAACCTCATTACATACATACACATCTACTCGGGGGGCACGTTGCTCCTATTATTCACTTTGCATTCCATTCCATATCATCCACAACATACTACATATCTTGGTTGCATTTAATCTTGATTACTTCTGCTCACATGTTCATTTTATTACACATGCTAGATAGATATATTGTATGTCATTATCTTTATCATACACACATGCACATTCACTTGCATTTCTAGTTGTGATCGTAGATTATACAAATCTATTACACACAACATGGATGCTTGGTGCAGTACCTACTACTAGTCCCACAGAGGCTCCTGGGGGCATCCACTTTCATACACTACACGTGTTATTGTTTCATTTTGTTTTATAACACATCACTTTATCAGATTATACACATTTTGACATTTTATCTTTCTAACATGCTAACGGGTGCTTCATGTGCAACATTTGTTATGTAGGAGTATCTGTTTCCATGATTATCTATTACATTACTTGTCATTGTTTTCTCTTTATCTACTCTTGCCTACGGGATTCACCCTTTTTCTTGTGTACACACTTGTCTTCTTGCGGCCACTATGGCATTGATTGTCTTGTGACATTGTGAGTGATGTCCCATGTTTGCAACTCATTTTTTGTTCTCTACATTGTCTTCTTGCGTGTTTACTTGCATCTTATATTACACATTGTCTGCTTAGCTTACATTTCATCTTATACATGTATGTCTTCTTGTACTAACACTCGTCTCCTAACCAATTTGTTTGCATGTGCCTTGGTTTTTACTAAGAACATTCCCTTCCCCCTACATGGCATATTTTCAGTACAACATTCGGTCCTCTTTTGGGCCGCATACTCCTTTTGTGACGTCACATGCACCTTAAACGAGGGGGGCATCATATGGGTAAATTTGTTACCCCATAAAACGTTATACATAACACAATACCGATACAACACAATTGTCAGTTTCAGCAAGATTCATCAATGGGAATGAATCATAGTTGTCAATCCCCATAACCTCCCTGGCAACATCGAGAATGGACATAACTGACAATAGAAGATTATACAACACAATTGTCAGTTTCAAAAAGGGCTCAACATTAGAATTGGGTCCTTAGCATAGTGATGTCCTTCCTGGATGCCAATAACTAGAGGGAAAATCTTCAACATTTTTCAGTTCAACATAGTTTTTCTGCATGTCATAGAGTCCTTTAGCACTGATACATTTACATTGAGGATAAGTACACACCATATGTAGTGGTGTTTTCATTCTAAGAATCAGTTAAAGGTTAGAGGATGACACCAAACTTTCCTCTCTACACTACTTCTAATGCATGCTCAAGTCGGCATGGTGAGTGGTGATATTTCTCGCGTCAAAAGAGTGTTCTGGAAAACGTGCACAAGACCGCCGCCCTGCTCAGGGCGGCGGTTACAGGACCGCCTCCCTGTTCTAAGTGCCTTTCGTCATGGCATTAAAGGATCTCCCAGGATGAAACCAGCATTTCTGAGTGCTTTACAACTTTGGGAAGTGGTTAAAGGTTGGAGGATGACACTAGAATTTCCTCCTTATAATTATTTTTTCATGGTGTGAGATCGCCCAAAAATATCACTCTTCATCCATGTTTTAAGCATCCTTTCTACACTCTTTTCTCGTCACGGATCAAGTGCACATGTTCCTTTTTCACATTTTCAGCATTTTGACATGCTTCTTTACATACTTTTTACACATATACACGCATATTTGACCACTTGTTCGTTCTTCTCTTTGTAGGTTCGTCCGTATGGGAAGTGGTAGTCAACTCCATTTCACAACATTATTCACAACGACATCGACATCAAAAACACATACATTGCGACATTTACACATGCGTTTTCACCCTAGGTTCATTTTCATCATCACTTTTTTCCCTTCCTCCTCCTTAGCATACACACTTCACATTTTTATCACTCCACAATTTGTCTAGTCCCTCAACACAGTTTCATCATCAATCTACATGGTTATAAGGTACTCATCTCTATCTACTTTATGTTACTGAGCTTTCCACTCACCAACATAAAGTGGGGGCAAATGTAGACACAAAATCACACACTTTGGGTAATTATCTAGTATTTGTTACATACTGCTATTCATATGATTCCTAAGTAAGAAAAGTACTAATCAACCCATGTCTTTGGCCCCCTTTCTTTGTCTTCTATTTTTCCTTTCAGTCTTGCACTCTTACTAGCTTATTATGCCTTTTTATACTTCGACTTCTATCATCTTGGACTCCGACGCCCAATCAAGACACTAGCGCTAGGCACCCTCGTTCCCTATGGGCACCCTTGACCGCTTTGTACTTTACTCACACTTTTTGGGTCCTTTATAGTTGTTTGAGCATCTTATCTTTTTGGTAGTCGACATTTTTGGGGTTAATTACAAAATTCAAGCAAGGGAATGATATAAATATAAAGTTATGTGATCAAAATAAAGGACCAAGCACTAAAAATTATCTATCACCACCTAATGTTAAATACATCAAGGCATCTAAGAGCTCCATTGAATCCATCTAGCAACCTCACAAGGGCTGGTTAGTCTGCATACACTTCATAGGAGGGAAGTTCATTTTATTCCATGCACACATCTATTACATTTATTTACATCTATTACATTTATTTACATCTAGCTATTTTCTCGCTATCAAGTGCGACACGCACAAGAGCCACCTAGGGCATGATTCCGCACACACACATAGAACTACATTGGGTCTAAGATGTAGTGCACTGCTTAGTCGTAAGTTCACTATTGTGACAGCTGAGGATAGTTTGACACCTCATTTTACATATTTATTTTTTAGGATTTGATGTTTATTTGAGGGGTTTACAAGTTCATATTTCATTGCAAGTTTACAATGACCTTGGCGATCTTGGTGTGACCTCAGAGTGACCAAATGCGACTAAAGGAAAACACCTTGTGACACCTCAGAGGAGGTTTTCTGAGCTTTTCTGCAGACCCAGGCGCCCAAAAATAGGCCTAGGGCACCCACATGCACCATTGTCCCTCTCTAAGTGCCCCAGTCTAGCCAATCTCTCTAGATCTACATTTTTATGGGTCTTTGTGGGACACTCCTGCTGCTTTATTCACCTGGTCAGTACTTTATTATAATTCATAATTAATTGTGAATTAGGTAAGTACCTTCTTCTCCTCCTTACAACTACGGTTTTATAACTTATTGCTTAGTTTTCTTGAGTATAATTTCTATATTTTATTGCATATTTATTTACTGTTAAAATAGTATTAGATTAGGCTCTTATTTACATTTTAGCTTAGTCACCATCCATTGCTCCCAATTAGTATTTGCACATAAATTATCACCTGGAGTAAATGCTTCAAAAAATTCCGTAATATTCCCAGCTACACTGTGAGGGATGTCAACATAGGAAGACAACTAGCAAATTCGAACACATCCACTGCAAACATGTCTACGGATTCACCAGTCCCATTTCCTAGTTTTTGGAAATGATTTAACTAAATTATTTTGAGTCTTTTTGGGAAGTGTCGAGTATACACACACACACACACACACACATATATATGTATATATATGTATGTAATAGGAATTTTGATTCGAGAAAAACTAAAAATTGGGCCTAATTAATTAATATCCCCATAACATGCTATGAATATGACATATTTAAGAATGTAACAACTCTGTTTTTGTTTGTAATGGATGAATTATTCCACTATATAATGAAAAATATGTATTTGCAGATTAAATCCATGAAGAAGTGTTGTTAAATGTCAATACAAACTAGACCCATGAAAAACTGCAAATAAAAACTATACCCATCAAACAATCATCCAAAAAAAAGTAACAAAATAAATCTCATTGAACTTTGGATGCAAATAAATGGCTCTGTATTGCAAAAAAAACGACGAACTTTGAAAAATGACTCTTCATTATCTTCAATGAAAAGGCTCTGCATTGCATTTAACACACAAGTGTATTTCTACACCTTCCCTTTAAATAATCACAACAACACCTTCTACATTACTGTGAAAAATATTGATCTCGAGGTGCATTTAAATATAACGATTTTTATCCAAATAACCACAATTTTTTAGTTTTTTCACACTTTTACCAGGGCACGATGATCTCAAATATCCCCAACTAGTGTGGAGAACTAGGCTTAAATCATTCATGTGTATCGAATAAGACTACAATATATGGTGAGAGCTTTCATATTAATAATTGTTATCCAAAATACCCCCTAGGGTTATTTTGGCTTTGACAAGGTCAAAAATGGACTTAGCCATTTTTAAGGGGAAAAAGACATTTAAACATACTTCAATTTCCCCTTCTAAAAGAACCAGCCGTTGGCATTCAAAAACCCGTGGCCCAACTTTAATTCATTAGTGGGTTATGTTAAAAGAGCATTCGACGTTCATTTGGTCGTCAAATTCAACGCCAAGCATCAATAGGGCCACATGGAAGAAGATCAATAGTCAAGGCAACAGGGCATATGTCACCATTCTAGCTCACTTCAAAGCATTTGCATTTCGCTGACCTCAAGTCCGTGAAATAAATCAAGTTCAATAAAGCATTGGGTCCAAGTGGTTGGCAGGTCAACAGGTATACATGGAAACATTCCCATGGAGCCCAAAAAATTTTAAGTCCGCCCAAGGTAGAAGTTACGATGCGAATGCAAAGCCAATCAGAGGAAAACATGAAGCAGAAAGAATGACATTTGCGAGGAGTGTGGAGCTTTTTTATTGGCTCATGTTTCATGGTTGTTAGTCAGAGAATATCAAACAGACTGACATGCAAAGTAGTGTGAAGCCTTCCTATTGGATCGTGACTTGCAGTGGTCAGTTAAGGTTATAAAGAGGTATGACACTTCCTGACACATGTGAAGAGCGTGGAATGTTAATATTAGCATGTGTTTCACACTCTGATAAGATTGGTTATCAAAAGGTGAATTGCAAAGAGCATGGATATTTTTCATTGGCTCACACTTCGTAGTGGTCAGTCAGAAGCTCTCAAAAAGGTGAATTGTGAAGCGGCGTGGAATGGCCTTATTGTTCTGTGCTTCACAAAGGTTAAAGATAGATTGACACTGTGAAGGAAGGTGACATTGTTTTATTAGCTCGCATTTCATAAAGGAGTATATCCGCACGCAAAAGGAAAAGAAAGGAAAGGAAGCAAAGCCCGACCCCATGACCTAACCAGAGACTGACACATGGAAAAAGTAAAATTAATGCAAACGTTGGTAGAGGAAATCCCCGAGCTAATCAAAGGTTTCCACATGTACCATTTATGTGCTTCCCAATAGGTGAATCTTCAAATGGCCATATCTTTCGATCCAGACCTCTAAATTGCACTTAATTAGACACATCTGATTAAAATGGATTTATATGATCCATATATATGTGTTTTTTATTTAAATTGAATATTTTTACTTAGCTAAGAGGGAGACAAATCTTGTACATCATTATTTTATTTCAATATGTGGTATAACGACCATTATATGACCTCCGTAAGTTTGGGTGCACGACGAATGGCTCCTCTCCCTTATATAGGTGAAACATTTTACTTAATTTTAAAATAAATCCGAAGGCAAGGGAGGGAATGGATGATACTTGTGACATCCCCTTTTCCCACGTGTTCACTCCACAAGTGTTGTCATGTGAGTTGGGATCACTTTTGGATATTAACAAGGGTGATTTAATATTTAAATTGCAAAAAATTGTGCAATGTTTTTTTAAAACAAAATCTAACATGTTAGGCAAGCTCGATCTCAATGTTTATGTTAAACTTGGGGTGCAAGGGATCAAGCTTGGTTGAGCTATATCTCATCAGAGGTGAGTCATTTTGACATATGGTTGAGTTCGAAATGCACCAAACTAGGTGCTGAAGTGACTTGAGTTTCATGTGCTTGTGTGTTGTGGATGGAGGATCTCACGGGCTTGGGAAAGTGTAATACTGAGCTTGAGGGGTTAGTAAAGCTCATGCGGGAAAAGATATCTTAGAGTCTGATAAAACTTGAGTCAAGTTCAATAGGAGCTCAATAAGGCATAAAGCAATTTGAGAAGCAGAGGGGAGCTTGCTAA
The DNA here is from genome assembly GCA_019776745.2 of Taxus chinensis. Lineage (NCBI taxonomy): Eukaryota > Viridiplantae > Streptophyta > Pinopsida > Cupressales > Taxaceae > Taxus > Taxus chinensis. The sequence goes on along the minus strand of CM034156.1, from coordinate 56,661,382 downwards.
TGAAAAGCTTGAGTTCAAGGTCCTGAGTTGGGATGGTGTATGGATCCGATTGAGGAGCTTGATGTAGAGCTCATGTTCGCAAACGAGTTGGGAACAACCAAACTAGGTGAAGAGGAGAGCTCACGTTGGAAAGCTAGTTGGATGAGATTATAGAGAAGGATATTGAGAGTGGTGTAAAGCTCATGTAGAGGAGTAAATATGGGTGGCTCAAATCTATAGGAATAACTTGGATCTACATTTTTTTAATGAAAAAATATTATATTATATTAATTCAATACGATGCAAGATAACTTTCAACAAAAAAGTGGACGGTGACCAATTATGAAAAAACGGTGACCACCAAATGGATTGATGATTAACAGAAAAACCATTACGAAATTCGTCACCTTTCCATAGGAACCAGGGTTTGATGCATTCCCATGCTTTCCAAATGATCATAAGCACAAAAGTGCCAATTACTTTTACAGGCACTAGGGTTATGAGCATATTGATAAACCCCAATCCTTTCCACGTAGGGTGGCCATAAGGTGAGCCTTCTTCAATACCATGGTGTATGAGAAATTTCCAAGCTTCTTGGCCAGTGATACATCTAATAATCCATTTTGCACAAAGTTCCTGCACTTGACGTTGAATGTCAATAAGGCCAAGCCCCCAGGATTATGAGGAAGAAAACATATTTCCCAAGCCACACGATGAAATCCTCTACTAGTAGCATCGTTAGCCCATAAAAAATGTTGGAATAGGTTTTCCAGCTTTTGAATAGAGGCTTTGGAAGGAACCCAACACGAACAATAATACAAGTGTGTAGCCGCAAGAACTTTGGAATAGATTTGGAATTTTCCAGCAAAAGATAAAGGTATGGTAAGCTACTACTCCAATTTTTTGGCCACCCGTTGAATAAAATATTTCCAGAACTTGGTCGGGGTAGCTTGAAAAGCAAAAGGAATACCCAAGAACTTGAAAATTTTGCCATGAGCTAGAACCTTCCATTTAAAAGTGGCAAGCCAATCAGGCACATGAAGGAAGGATTGCCGATAACACTGGGTTTTTCACCATTGGATAGAGGAGTCAGATGCTATGGCAAAAGTATCCAAACATTGCATGGCATTACGAATGTTGGCTTCATCTTCAATGAGCGTAAGAAAGGAATCATCTACGAAATGACCATTTAACATTTGAGAACTGGGCACAAAAGGTAACGAGATTCCCCTAACAAGCCTTTGAGATTTGGCGTGGGCCAGTAAGTATCCAAATCCTTTGGAAACTAGCACATAAAGTACATGATAGAGTGAAAAATCCCAAAGGGTTCCAAGCTGATGCCATTAATAGTGAGTTGAGCAGAGTCATCTGCAAAAAGCATACTAACAGATTGAATAAACATGGGGCCAAAGCCAAGGGCTTGGAGAATGGAAAAAATATACAACCATTTAATCTGATCATAGGATTTCTCAAAATCAATCTTCATGAACATGGCAGACTGATTGGATTGACGAGTCCATTCCATGCCATCCCAAACAACAATGATGTTATCCAGGATGTATCGTCCCTATATGAATCCTGTTTGTTTTGGTTGATTAACATCCAGAAGGATATTGCGAAGCCGCATAGCCAAGGCTTTGAAAATGATTTTGTAGGAGACATTCAATAGGGTGATCGGCCTCCAACAAGTAATTTTCTTTGGGTATCCTTGCTTATGGATGAATTTTATGTTTCCCTTGTTGATTCATGGTCATAAAGACTGGTTCTGAAATCCTTCGAGAAAAACTTGAAAAATATCGTGATTGACTGAATCCTGAAGGGTTCTGTAGAATTTAGAGGGGAATCCATCTCATCCCAAAGATTTATCATTGGCCATCTACATGGTAGCTTCATTCAATGGTGAACATTAGGTCGCATATCACCTTCTAAGCCTCAGACAACTTGCATGGCACAACAGCCAGACATTGATCAAGAGCATCTTGACGAGTTGCAGAAGGTTATTGAGCTTGAAACACAATCTTGTAGTGGTGCACAAAGGCTTGTAACATAAGTTGAGGATTGGTAACCCGAACGCCATTGTCCATGATGGCCCGAATTTGCTGAGAAGGTGGCTCTAAGGGAAAGAAAAATTCTTTCGAGACTTGATCACCAATTTTGAGCTAGTGCATTCGGGCTTGATCTACATTCCTATGGCATTGTAATTATCAACAATTTGAATTTGCTGGAAAATCTTTGCAACATGAAGTTACAGAGTTTCAGAGAAGGATCACCTTGAAGCGCCTGTAATGTTCCCTTTCTTACACCAAAGGCCTCAGGGTCAAGTCGAGTCCAAGCCATGGACATACCCAAGGGGCTGTGGACGCTGAGAGCTTTTGGGAAGGGGCCGCATGGTGCTAATATTCAAGTTTTTTGTTTGGGGGTCACTTTGGACCTTGATGACTTAAACAGGAAAAAATAACTTTAGTTATTTTTATTTTATCGACCCATCCATGGAATGAAACACGTTTAGGGTTATTGGGGCTCTTTTGTCATGGGAAGTATATAAGGAGTTGGGTGAAAAAGGAAAAGGGAACTTTCTGTCACATAAATTGTATACTCCTTCACGTGCAACTGCTATTTGCGGATCTAACACTTGTGGAGTGAAATCCCACAGGGACCCTAGCTTGGGTGGTGAGAGACCCATCCCTAGCTAGAAGGGCATTCTTCGGTAGTGATTGATCTACCCTAGTCTCTCATTTTGGAGCCACTTTCAAGGCTATGTTACAGAGATATTACTAGAGGGTTCAAAGGAAGGGTTTGAGAAATTTTGGGGGCATTTGGGGAAGATAATCAGAGGGGTTCCAGATCAGACTTACGGCAGCCATTTGGGCTGGGCTTAGCATCACTTTGAAAGTGCCTCCATCATTTTCCAACCCCTTTCCAAGCGAGGTGACTTACAACCTTTATTTGGGGGTTTTCAAGTTGGCCATTTTCAGATCTGAAGGTAGAAATATTATTTCCTATATCTGTTAATGTTATTTCTAAAGACCCTTAATTTTTGCCCTTATATTTAGAGAGTTACAAACCTCTGAAGTTTTCCAGCCGCCTAGGGAATTCTGTAATTTTCTGGCATTAATATATTATTCCAAAAATGTTTTTCTAGTGTTAATTATTATTATTTCAAGCTTCCCTCAAAATTTTATGCAGTTTGGGAAAATATTTTGTGAGATATCAATTAAATACCATTCGTTGTCCTAGCTGGTCATTTTCTATAAAAATAAAAAATTTAACTTTGCTGCAATTTTCATATAATTTGTGCATTTTCAAGTGGTATCCCACAAGGGATATTTCAGTGGTATCAGAGCTCTTGTTCCTCCAGCCTGTGTGGGTTAAATATGGTAGTTTGGAAAGATCTCAATGTGGGTTTTATGAAGGAAATGTTCACCAACATGGTGAAACAACAGGAAGCCACTAACCTTTATTTGAGCCAGCTCACTCAGAATGTGAACCAAAGCAAATCTAGGGACAATAAGGAACGTCATGAGAACAGTGATAAAGGGCGCCCAATAGAGGTGATTGATAAGGATTCTTGTTGGAGAAAATATCAATCTTTGAGTAGGGGTTTTAGAGATAATATGTCATTTCCAGATTATTGCATGATGAAGATTGGTAGCAAGCCCAAATGAGGTCATCATATGTCGGTACCTGCATTACAAAAGAAATCATTTGAAGAAGAAGCTTCTAGACAAAAAGGTATGATTTCCATTGAGCAAAATAATTGCATTAGTGAAACTTTGCTTGTTAGAGAAATTATTCTAGCTCAGGAGAAGAAATTTGTATATGCAAGCAAGGAGGATGTAATGGAAACTCTTAAAAAGTGCGAGGAATGGAATAGCAGAGCTAGAGCTGCTAGGTTGATAGCGACTCAAGCAAGACAACACTTACAAGAGTTCAAGAAAACGATGAGGGAAATTGATGCAAGGAAGTATACACCCATGAAAGAAGACTCTAGGGAGCAGTTGGCACATGAGGAGGAGCCTCACATGGACACTTGTGTGGAATTTCATGTTGTTGCAATTTCCAAACTAACAACTCATGATAAGCTGATTTATGAAGAATTTCAACCTATTGTAGACCAAAATGCTCAGGATTTGTGGCAGAAAAGGCAAGTCATTTTAGAGAGCAAGCTTGACAAGGATACTCCAAGTAATGGTGTTTTGGAGGGTTCTAAATCAGCAATAGAAGATGAACCTTTTGATAATATTCTTTATAAGGAGGTTAGTAGTAGCACAGATTTATTTCATCATCTTCATCCTATATCATTACATCAGTTTTATCATGATGGTATTCAGCCTATTGTCGATAAGAATGCTAAGAATTTGGTACATCGAAGTCAATTCATCATGAAGACAAAGAGTGATGATATTCTTTATGAGGAGATACAAGAGAAGCAAAGATGGAAGACCTTACATGATATAAGGGTTCATGGGCATTATAGGGTATGAGATCCTGGTAATAGGTGGAAATTATCCAAAACTATCAATTCTGATTATGAAAACTTTGTGACTGATTTCTTAAGCAAAAGAAGGAATTCAAATGTGTCTTTTGGGATTACAAGTGTTGGCAAGCATGATTGCTTCAATAGAGACTCCGGTGCAAGAAGGGAGAGTACCTCTCAAGGTACTAGTATTGGTTTTCTGATTGCTAAAAAGGGTAAGAGAATTTTTTTTAATCATCTTTAGCCTGCTGGACTGTGTATAACAACAATCATAATGAGAGGAGAAAATAGCAATATGGGACAACATGGTCAAAGAGGTGAGAGTGGACATTTAGGGCAGCGGCCTCCCCATTATTCTGCTAGGCCTTTGGGGCTTCACAAACCTTCTTTCTTGAAGGAACCAGAAGTTTCACAGGTACATCAGACATTAGATATTTTGGATGAGGAGTCTTGTTGGGAGAGGTACCAAACCTTGAGTGAGGGCTTTCGTAACAACATGTCATTCCAAGAATATTGCAAAATGAAGATTGGAAGTAGACCCAAGAGAAATCATCAGATACAGGTACCAGAGTTACAGAGGAGATTGGGACAGATTTCTATTCCACACTTCGATGGTTCTAAGAAGTGTACTGCACAGTCTTGGGTTCAGAAGATGAAGACATACTCTGACTTGAATCCTATGCGTGAGGAAGATGCAATTAAGTTTGTATTCTTACATCTTGAGGGATACGCTCATGATTGGTGGCATCATGGGTTGATTACACAGGGGCACATACACATTGCTACTTATGTAGAGTTTGCGCAGAGGTTGATGAGTAGATTTGATAGGAGGGACCCTGACAAGCATTTCAGGGAGTTGACTCATTTGAGACAAACTGGTCCCCTAGATCAGTATATTGTAGATTTTCAAAGATTATCAGTCATGGTACTTGATGTCATGGAGATGAGGTTGATTTCACTATTCACAGTAGGTTTGGCAGATGCTCTCGCTGGGTTTGTGAAGGAATTCAAACCTTCTTCTTTGCACGAGGTTGTTAAGAAAGCTTGGGACTTGGAGTTATCCACTCCAAAACTGAGGGCTCCAACTCACGTTCAGCAAAGGGAACCTCATCTGGATCAGATGAACTTCAGCAGAGGGAGACTCCACCGAGGTAAGAGGCAGCTAAGAAGCTAATCATTTCCTAAGAGGACAGAGATGAGTTAAGGTGAAAGAAACTGTGTTCCGATTGCCACACACCTTGGGTTCTAGGACATGATTGCAGAGGTAGAGGGAAGGCCCAATTCATTGAGGTCTTCGAGGAGAGTGAGGATGATAGAGGTGAGGAGTTAGAGACTCGCAAGATGGATGATGGAGATGGGGTTGCATTGGATAGTGTTGATACAAAGTAGGAGGAGGAGAATTTTCCTCAAAATATTATAGCCACATTGTTTAGTACTCTAATGTATAAGGCATTCAAGATTAGAGGAGTTATGCAGGGTCAACAATTTGGGGTACTCATTGATAGTGGGGCAACCCACAACTATATTGATGCCTCATTGGTTGAGAGGCAAGGATTACAGACAGAGGATTTTGAGGGCTTCAACGGGGTTGTAGCCAATGGAGAGTCTATGAGGTGCACACGGCGGGTCCCCCAAGTGAGCATCACGATGGGTAACTATAGAGTTATCGATGATTTCCACATTTTTGGTATGGGAGTGACCAACATAGTGTTGGGAGTGCAGTGGCTTCACTCTCTTGGTGATTTTTGTACTAACTTTCAGATGATAGAGCTGAAGTTTAAGTCTGAGGGTAGGAATGTGATTTTGAGGGGATTATATACAGGAGCACCTAGGGTGGTTACAGCTAAGGGGATGGAGAGGATGTTCTGGCACGGTGAGGAGTTTTATTATTGCAAATTGATGTGGAGTATGATGGATGTGGGTGTGACCAGTAATGTTGCACATGAGACAGTTACAAAGATTGGGATTACAGGTTCAGATCATCCGAGTTTATCATTATGTTGGTCATCTGAAGTTTCGGTAGACTGGAGATCTCATTTTCTTGTTGAGTACTCCAAGAACCGACACACTTGTGAGATTCTGGATGGCCACATACAGGATGATAACTACAGATTGGAGGATGAGATGATCTTCTATCAGGGAAGATTGAGCCTTGTTTCAGATTCATGGTTGAGGATGTAGATATTGTGACATGTACATTGTTCTTCCGTGACTGGACACTTGAGCTTTGATGAGACCTACAGGTTCATGTCAGAGAGGTTTATATGGCATAGGCTGAGGGAGGATATCCTCAACTTTATACAGGCATATACAGTTTGTCACTATGACAAGTCAGAGCTTACGGGTTCATCATTTTTTGAATCGACATGGGATAACACTCCTATGCATTTTGTTGCTTCTATGCCCAATGAGCACTTCATCCATGTGTTATTCAGTGGAGAGACGAAATTGACTCATGGTTATTCGGTAGGTTCACATTTAGCGCAAGAGGTGGACTATGTGGAGCTGATAGTGCCGGTTGACTGTCTACTGAAGACTTGGGACTTTTCCTCCATGGGACACATTGAGATACAGTATGAGGAGCCTTGCTATCACACAAGTGCATGTCATGTGGGAGAGTTAGCACCATTTGTACATATATAGATTGTTTCACATGTTGATTCAAGGGATTCTATAGGATTCAGAGTGAACTTTCATGCCCAAGAGTTGATTGGAGAGGTAGTGAGTGATCACATGATGATAGCCTTTCATTTTGCAAGGATTGGACAGACTAGAAATTTCGGTGTGGGTACCAGTGGAGAGTCGATGTGGGCATCATAGTACTTTAGGAGCAACATTGTTCTCTACACGACATAGAGAGCATGATCAGCACATGGGGTGTCTTGGTTACTTCTACACCGATCTTAGGTTGACTGCAGGGTGAGGAGAGAAACTTAACATTGTTCTCTATCATAAGAATTTCTCAAGGGAGGACTACTTTCTTATGGAGGGTCAAGTCGAGTCCAAGTTGGGTCATACCTAAGGGGCCGCATGGTGCTAATATTCAAGTTTTACGTTTGGGGGTCACTTTGGACCTTGGCAACTTAAACAGGAAAAATCAGCTTTAGTTACTTTTATTTTATTGACCCCTCAGTGGAATGAAACACATCTAGGGTTATTGGGGCTCTTTTGCCGTGGGAAGTATATAAGGAGCTGGGTGAGAAAGGAAAAGGGAACTTTTTGTCACATATATTTTATACTCCTTCATGTGTAACTGCTATTTCCACATCTACAGCTTGTGGAGTGAAATCCCATAGGGACCCTAGCTTCGGTGGTGAGAGACTCGTCCCTAGCTAGTAGGGCATTCTTCGGTAGTGAGAGATCTACCCTAGTCTGTCATTTTGGAGCCGCTTTCAGGGTTGTGCTACAGAGATATTACCAGAGGGTTCAGAGGAAGGGTTTGAGGAATTTAGGGGACATTTGGGGAAGATAATCAGAGGGGTTTCAAATCAGACTTACGACAGCCATTTGGGCTGGGCTTAGCATCACTTTGAAGGTGCCTCCATCATTTTCTGACCCCTTTCAAAGCGAGGCGACTTACAACCTTTATTTTTGGTTTTCCAATCGGCCATTTTCAGATCTGAAGGTGGAAATATTATTTCCTATATATGTTAATGTTATTTCCAAATACCCTTAATTTTTGCCCTTGTATTTAGAGAGTTATGAACCTCTAAAGTTTTCCAGCCGCCTAGGGCATTCTGTAATTTTTTGGCAGCAATATATTATTCCAAAAATTCCAAAAATGTTTTTCTAGTGTTTATTATTATTATTGCAAACTTCCCTCAAATTTTCATGCATTTTGGGCAAATATTTTGTGAGATATCAATTAAATACCATTCGTTGTCCTAGCTAGTCATTTTCTGTAAAATTCAAAAAATTTACTTTGCTGCAATTTTCATATAATTTGTGCATTTTCAAGTGGTATCCCACAAGGGATATTTCAGCACCACCACTGCTTGGCTAAGAGCCGAGGTGTTAGTGGAGTATGAGCAGTGCCGAATTTTGGCCAGTTGTCTGCCATAGATTCTAAGGAATCTAGTTGTCCAAGTCATCGTGTCTTCCCACCATTGAATCCAGCTACTCTACATAGGTGGATGATAACGTTGGCAATGACTAGGCCGAGGAATTAAGTTCCACACATGCTTGATATGATTGACTATGGGCCCATGCTGCATCAAGGTTGTATTAAGAAAGAATTGGCCTTTATGACAAAAGTTGGGTGGGGGTGTCAGGGGGATCCTCCTCCAATGTCCTTCAACCAACAACACCTATAAATAAAGACAAACAAAATGTGTACCTTCCTTGAATATGAAAGCAAATTTTATGGGGCTCCTCTTTTGAAAACTCTTCAAATCTGTAAAAAATTTGCACCTCTTGCACTCTCTTCAATCCGTAAAACAATTACAATTTTTTATTTTTTATTACACATTTTCTCCTCTCTCTCCACCTCTCTTCATATCACATGCTTGTATAACAAAGCTTTGATAACAAATATTGTGAAACTAGAATTCATGAGTGCAAAAAATGAAATCTAATCATTATATTAATCAAAAACAAATTACAATATATATGGATATTGAACAACGGATTTTACATTATAAATATCACCATATTATGATTACAACAAGATCAGAACCATACTAAACAACACATTGATAAAGGCGTTTTTTGAGAGATAATGACAAAATAAATCACCTTATTATCCTATTTCTGACATTTAGTGTGGAACCATAAAACTAGTAAACCTCTCTAGAGGAATTTTTTTTAGAACTTATACCCAAATAAAAAAAACTCGGGATGAAATCTCTAATGGAAACATTTGGTGCTCCGTATATCAGACGCTGACACCAAGCAACAAGTAATCACTGTTGGGTGGTGGAGACGACAAACCTTGAGAGGTGAACAGAGACGACGTCGAGTCTTGAGGATTATCCCTCACACTGGATATCTCTTAATTCATTTTGTCAAGCAATTCACATCCTGCCAACCGCACATATTAGGTGAGTTTACAGCTTGCACAGATCGTGGGAGAGAATATACATGGTATGATTATAGTGAAGTAGAATAAAACACATGGGATAACAATCGGTTTGGCTAGAAGACAGTCTATGTAGCGGATAGTCTGGCAAGCCTCCTAAGCTGAGTGCAAATGAGCTTCAAGGCTGGCGTAGTAGGAGTTTCAAATCTCGTATCGAGTGCATTAATGCATGGAGACACCCAAATCTCTCGTAGGAACCATAATAATCGACTCACAAAGAGGCTGAGGCGAAGACACACAGGAGGCAACCGGTATGCCTAACTCTCACGCACGTTCGCGGAGAGTCGACTTATCAAGCGGAAGTCAAAGTTGTACCAAAACAATGTTGTGCTGTAGTGCCAACTTGGAGGTCAGTGGTTCTAATTATACCTATCTCCTCTGCTAACATGCGTGAGAGATAGGCTCAGTCGGAGGCAACGACTTTAACATCTTATCTATTTGACGAAATGATGTCCGAGGATGGACTTAAAAACATCATACAATTAAAGAGGCATAATCGATCTGAGGATCCTACAGTGTTCTCTCAATGCCTTTACTACAGTGGGTTGCCATAGGAAGTGGCCTTTCCAATGTCAGTTCAATTCCCCAAGCTAATCATTACATGTGCAGAACATTAAGACCCTGAGAAAAGATGAGTTTTCAACAGTACTAATGAACCTATTCTCCTAGTCACTATTGATCCCCGAGTATGAGGAGACTACTGAAATCATGTAGGAATATACACAATAATATTGGGATGAATACCCACTACGATGCTCTAGAGTCATAAACAAGAACTGGTTGGTCACCAAGAGGACTCATACAGATCGGCTTCCCAAAGAATTACCCTACATAGAGTTCTGAGTTGAAATTGGTGACCTGATCACCTTATTGAGAAGAGTGTTCGGTATCCCTTCTACATGCTACTTTCAAGCATGGTAGACAAGTTAATATGCATTATCCTAGATAAAAAACTTTACTTTGACTAGGCTACAATCATAAGTGATACATTGCATAAATAGTTGATTGGGGTAAAGATAACGGGCCACTTCTATATGTCTTCCTACCTTGCCTATGGTGTGGCATGAAGAATAATCTTTGTTGGTTTGGAAACTAGAAGCACAATGACACCAAGTCAAAACAATGCTTTTCACTATAACCCGCAACTAGAATTCAATGCGAGCATGCATAACTTCCAAAGTATCAACAATGCATTCCTTTTACATCATTAGAATGCTCGAGAATAAACCACAAAAAATATTCTCACATCTGGCCAAATAGGTGATTTCAAGATGGGGCATACCATTCATTCAGTTTCCTACCTTCTAGCACATTCACGTGTATGTGGATATAGTGGAATGCCCTACAAATTGCCCATGTATGTAAGTGACAGGTGGGCCCTCATGGAACTTTCTCATTAATTTGTATTAGTAAACTACTTCCTGGGTGAGAAACGTAAAATTAGTGTTTGTTTTCTAATCTCCATTGGTGTGTAAAAATGTTTATCATTCCACAATGCATAAATGATGGATAAGGAGAGGACCATTGTAACACAACACCCATTTGTGAGATGGTGGGAATTTGACATTTGTGGATTCATGGAGAGAATCCTTGGCCCAGAAATACAAACATTGTTTAGAGGTGGAAGACTATTGGGCCAGTTGTGCAGATGAATTTAAGGTTCACCATTATGAATACTCTTGAATGACTTTAAGTCAAATCGTGACATTCAGATTGAAGGAGGTCCCACGAGGAGTTACGATAGTGGTATGAATATGATTGATCCTACATATGATCTGATTGCATCATCATCTATTCCTAGAATCAATTGGTCTAAGAGAGATGATACATCACTTGAAGACAAAATTCAACAAGTGATCAAGAGAAGTCTCACTTGGTATGCGAGAGAATTGGTCAAGAACATTACAACTAAAAGTCTAAACATATGTGAAGGTCACAAGCTAGTCAACCAGAGTAAGACGAGAATTTCAAATGCCACTCAATCATCCTCTCATCCCGCCACACAAGCTTCGTCATATACTCAGGTAGGTAAAAAGCAATGGAAGCCAAAGTCAACTCATGGGGCACCTTCTGTGACTAATTAAGTCTGCGAAGAACAAAGAGGTTGATGAGGGGAAGTAACATGTTTATGGGATCTCACGATCAAGCTAACATTCATCAACTCACACCAATTTTGGTTCTCAAGGGTTGACTAAGAACACCACTCTACAGCTTTTGGTATCAGACTAGGTGCAAGTTCTAGTGATCCAAAACTCTAACTTGCATGAACCTTCACATCTTGAAGGCACTCCACAGGACCCTCCCATACATCATGAAGTTATTGTGTCAACTCTTCATCCCCAACATGAAGACTTAATTTAAGCCCCACCTGAATTTGAGCATCCGCCACCAACACAAGAGTAACTCCAACCCAATGCAATAATTTTATGTGGTGAACTAGTTGAAGAAGTGCCCTCTTGGTTGTACAGAGAGATAAGGAAGAGGAAGAGAATCATTAAATCCATCACAATTGACCTTGAAGTCATTGCATCAATAACAAATTCATCCACTCCCAAGAAGCCCAAGGTCATTTCCAAGGTTGTTGTCAACGAGCATGGAATTTGGTATGCCGACATAACAACACCAATTGTTAATAAGGACAAAAGAGATGTTTTTCGCCAATCACGAAGTCTGCAGAGTGATTCTTGACAATTCAACCATGAAGGGTGATGTTCTTCATGCTCAGGAATTCGTTGACATAATTGTATAATGGATGGAAAAGTACAAGTCTCAGACAATCTAGCCCAAAGAGGAAAATCAGCAACTGATAGCATATGACAACACCTCATCAATTTGATTTCTTCTCCTACCATTCAAGCTCCCATTGCAGTAGCAGTACTAGATCAAGAGACCGTCATGTTATCCAAAGAAATAAATAATATGGGTTGTGCAACCAAATCATGGATTGAGGATGTTTTGATACAAGGTTTACATATCATTAACAAAGTTATGAGAATCTATTGAGGTTCATACTTATCTAAATTCAATTATGCATTTCAATGAGTCTCTCAGAATCATGATGACCACTCTTGACAAAATTTCTCCTGACATCTGAGAACTTGCGCAAATGGAATCTTTGTCTCTTGTCGCCAAAGGAATTCTAGATTACAAGCACCGTGGGCTTCAAATTGAATGATTGAATTTTTCCAAATTCAGGAAAATGATGTTTGATGATGTCCAAGTACAATTTGATGATGTAAAAGACAAAGGAGAATTAATCATGTTCGTAATTCAGGAATTCATCAAAGAAATTTCTTGTTGTTTCTTTGATGAACACAATCAAATGAGCTATGTGCAATTTCTCAAAGAGCAATTGACTAATCTAGTCAATAATCAATATTCTTCCTCGAAAAATTTCACTGTCAATTCTCTTGACAAAGTCACCAAACTCCGAAGTTTGTTTACTAATTTTTACCAACATGGAGGAGAAAATGGTGGAATTTCATATGGTTCCTGATAGGATTTTGGAAATGCAAGTCATATGTGAGACTTGCCTTGCCTCCAGCTATTGCCCTAATGAATAAAAAATGATGGAATCACTGGAGAAATTCAAGAATTTCAAAATGGAAAAATGCTTAGACCTAGGCTTTTCAAAATGAAGTCTTAATGTGGGAATGAGATCATCCTTGGTGTTTAATGAGTTCATTTCTCGTACGATCAAGATAAGCAGACTCTTGGCCCAATGGGTAGGGCACTATTCTATGTGTCATTTTTATTGTCTATGTGTATCTCCATTCAACTTTTGGTGGGGTCCACATGTACCCAATTATTTGAAATATTTTAAATACTTTTTCAATTAAGTCACTCGAGTCATAAAGTTATTTTTAATAAAGTGACTTCACTTTATTAAAATAAATTTAATTAATTAAAGTGACTTAATTGTGCCCTAATATGATGTCATAAAATCTCTATCTACTTTATAACCAATTTGGAGGTTATAAAAGGAAGTTAGTGATCATTTGTAAGTATTTTTTGGAAAAAGGAGAAAATACTTTTGCAGAGAGATAACGAGAAACTGTGTTCTTGTATGAAGAAAAATAAAGAAGCGTTTATGGAGAACTTTTTGTCTTGTGTTTGTTTTTTCCTTTAGCATTTATTACTCTTATGTTTAATGAATGTGAAAGTTCTTGCTCTCTATGGATTATGCATCTTTGATTCAATTGTCACTTATCAGGTTAGTTTCTTAAGTACATTCAAGTTTATGATTTGTGTTTGTTTAATCTTGTATTCTCCCCTTTCTCATTTCTTCATCTCCATCCTCTCACTTCTCCTCCTTTCTTCCTTCCCTATTTATTTCCTTCCGTCGTAAGCAACCCAAAATCCCCCGAACTACAATTTTGAATGTATAGTTGAACATATCTTTTTAATTTTCAATAAGGGCAACCTCACCCATCATTGAGGAGGGACTTTGTCCCCTGCACCATTATCCCCATATGTTGTGGTATTTTGTTAGCTAATTCAGGTACCTTTTCGTATGGTTCCATATTTTGTATAAATGCTTACTAGTACAAATATCTTAAACACTTCTATTTGAAAAATGTTGATAGATATCAATTTCATACCACATTCATTAATAATTTTATTACATTTTCTTCCTATTCTTGATTTGTCGGTAACAAAAGCAATTTTTGGAAAATAAAAGGAGATATTACTATTTTTTGTTGACTTCTCAAAATTAAAAATAAATTATAAATCAAGTGACGGTCAAATTTAATGTAGAAAATAAAAGTTGAAACGATGACACAACTTGATTCCACCCCTTGTTGCCTTTGTAACAAGTTATTACTATTTGTCAGTTAAATTTTTAGCTATAAATAATAACAATAATAATAGTTTAATTGTTTAAATAATGGTCAAATGGACATCAAATTTAATGTAGAGAATAAAAGTTGATATGGTCACACCATTAGCTCCCTCCCCTTACTACCATTGAAGAATGCCTATCGGCATAATTAAGGCATTTGCTTTTGATTATTTTTTTATGACTCTGCATACCTTGTTCCAAAGCCCCCATTTTGGCACATGCTACGATGATGTTAGAAAAAGTTGTAGACTTAAGCTTTAAACCTGCCAAATGCATTTGCTTATAATTCTCTAAGGCTTTATCAAAAATTCTTATTTGTGCATATCCTATAATCACAACATTCCATTATTAACAGGGCCTTAGGATTTTGAATAGTTTCGAAAACAATTCAACAAGCAATCTGTAATGCCCGCTGGGCATTGGCTTCTTTTCTACCTGCCCTCCACCAGCTATCTCCATTTTTTCAACATACTAACTGTCACAACCTACCGCAGTTTATAACCCTATCACCTCATTTTGACCTGCTCCTCCTTGGCGTGTGCTGAACAGTGGATTCATTAATGGTGAAATGAAGTTCTGTCGCCCTGATGTTGCGTGGGTGGGTGTGGATTCTCAAAATCGTGTTGTGCAGGCGGTTTCAGTGGAGCGTTGAACTGAAATCCTTCTAGGAGAGTTCCGTGAGGAAGAAACTGGCTTTATGCAGCAGCTACAGGGTCGAGAAGTGAACTTATCTCAGAAAATCAGTGGCCTCCTAAGGGAGAAAGTGCGACAGCTGCTGCAGGGTGAGCCAAGGAGACGTTGGTGTTGATCCTGCTGTTCTGGTTGCACGCGACCACATTCGTGATCAGTTGTTGCAAAATCTTGCAGCTGTAGTAGAAGAACGAGATAAAGTTTTGTTGAGCTGTCTTGCCTTTTCATTGTGGAAAGTTGCTCTGTCTAGGTGATGAATTTAACATGGAAGAAGCTCGATCAAATCTTGAGGCTTGTTTTGCAAGTGAGGCTGAGATTACATTCACGACTGTTCCTAGTTCTGGCCGGAAGTTATTCTAGCGCCTGGCCCAAGGGTTGATATGGTGGTTTGATACGAAGATACAGAAAAAAAATAAATGGAGGCGTTAACTTTACTGTTCTTTCTTCGCAAGCTACTTCCGTGACATTATGCCTTTTACCCTTTCTGTTCTACTGAAGGGTAAGGTAACAAAACATATTTCTCTCGATCTGCTACTGAATAAAACAGGAGATGTATGGCACACATTTCTTCCTGGAAAGTTTGATGATATGTTGTATGATTATCAAGTTGATGGACAATATTGTCCTGAAGAAGGCCACCGCTATGATCCTTCGTGCATTTTGGTGGATCCTTATGCTAGGGCAGTCATAAGCAGAGTAGAATATGGGGTTTTGGGTCCTGGAGGAAACTGTTGGCCTCAAATGGCTGGTATGGTCCATGTTCCTGATGACGAGAGGGTGAAGAATAGTGTGGGAGCCGAACAATGGAGCAGATCGGTTATGGAGCAGGACACTAATCGTCTCACTCTCGCCTACTTCGCCATTTCAGGCCTCGACATCCTCAATGCCTCGATCAGGTGGAGACTGGTTCCTCGTGGAGGAGGGGCGTGGAAACCAGCTAGTGTAGCAGGTGTGTGTTGAATAGTGTAGCAGGTGTGTGTTGAATGGTGCAGCAGTGTGTGAAATGCACATCTGTCGCTATGTTGTTTTCTGTTAAGTGTCGAATGCACCATCAAATTCGAGATTCTCCTACAAGATATTTTTATCAAAATCGATTAAGTGACAGTGTGACTGTTACCAGGAGACCTGATGAAATTTATTTACAAAGATTCTCTTTTGAGATCTTCTTGCTGTTCGATGTAACTCATGGAAGAGAACCTCATAGAGGTGGACCTGTTTCATATCAGAATATTCATGAAGCACTGTTTGCCTTGCAAGAAAACTTTCAGGAGATCTATGCAACGTTGGAGAAAATGTATTGGGAGATGAAGGTAGCAGGATAATTGTCAGATTCAGAACTTGTGCGAATGCTACATTGGTGAAGGTTAATAGTGCCAATAAGCATGGCATTCTTTTGGAAGTTGTACAAGTGCTAACCGATTTGGATCTCACTATTTCTAAGGTGTACATATCTTCTGACGGTGGAAAGTTTATGGATGTATTCCATGTAACAGAAAGGGATTGTTAGGCCAGGTTTACTCTTTGAAGTTTTTGCTGTTCTTACAGACCTTGAATGCAATGTCGTTGGGGCTGAAGTCTGGACCCATAACACGAGGGTTGCATCGAGTGTTTGATGTTGTCCTCAATCTAATGAAGGAAAAGGTTTATCGATCATCACGGTAGATGCCTACCAGAGCCAGGAGCGTGATGTAATCAGTATATTTTGTGTCCAAGCTTCAAATCATGGGGTTGGATTTGTAGATGATATTCGCCACATGAATGTGGCACTGGCACGAGCTCGCAAAGCAGCTGCATTGAAGCAATCTAGTGACTGGTCAGCCTTAATTGAGGATGCTAAGTCTAGGGACTGTTTTATGGATATGGAGTTTGTACCAAGAGATTGTTTTTGGTTATAAAGCCATCTTCTTTTGCTTTGTCTCAAACTAGGGCTGCTCCTAATATGAGAACACCAAGGTTAGGAGGTCCAAATTAGAAACAATCAGATGCATATGGAGATGGTGGAGGTGTTTGGATGAATGACGAAGGATTAAGTTCAATTGCCAAAATGGGGCCTACAGAAGTTCTAGGGCTGATCTTGGAGCGGTGTTGGGAGAATGATGGCAAGTATTTTAGACCACCCACCCTGGCTGTGAACTCCTACATGTGCCAACATGAAGATGTTCAATGTTTGGGCGCCCAACGAGCTTGAAGAAAATGGATTTAGGCTTCGGTTGTTGTTGCAGGCCCCGTCCATCTTGTTATCGACTGCGGGAGCTTAATCAGGCACGATATTCTCTATACCATTAATTCTTATGCTGTTATTTAATTGAATCACTAAATAACTCTACTCTTCATATTAATGTCTCGTGTGATGGTATACTGTTTGGTTTCCACTTTCCTGGCTCGTTTGTATTTGTTTTGGCGTTAGAAATGATTGCGTTGGTTGAAGCCTTTATATTGTTTTCTGGGTTTTAATAAATATTATTTGGGTGAACTTTGCTCTTAAGACTAATAAAACAAAAGAGGCAGGGGTCTTGTAATGAAAATTCTCGAGTTCTATGTGTTGGTCTCACGATTTGAATGTTTTACCAAACATTTTCGTTGGACTCAACTTTATAGTTCCTGTTATGTTCTTATTCTTGTTTCGGTTTGAGATCTGTAGTTCTGGTCTATGTTGGGTATTTGCAAATTGGTGATTGAGTACTGCGAGTGCATCGTGTATAGGTGAATGATGCTATTCTTGTCTCTATCCTTTTCTTTCAGTTGTTTTAGGTTCTAGTAACCCTTCCCGGTTGGCTTGGTGTGTGCTTAGCTTGACTGACTTTTGAATTGAGCCAAGTTGATATTTATTTTCAACTAGGTTAGTTGCTTTTGTTATTTTGTTTTGAATCGCTCGAAGAAATACTTTTATTCTTCGAGTGTCATGTTTGATTTTCATAATTGATATCAATTCATGTTCACCGTTTGGAGATTGTTGTCTTTGGAATCACCTTCTCTCCCTTGGTGACTGTTGTATGTTTTGAGGAATGTAGCTGAACCTATGGAATGTTTTCTTTTGACGATACTCACATTTCTTTTGGATAGCTTAAAATGTCAGAGGAAATACTCTTTCTTACCTTGATTTTGTTTCACACATGTTGGAGGATACGAGAGCTACTTGATCATTAGTGAGGAAGTTTTCAAATCTTAAAATTGGGATGTTGGTTTTATGCGTAAGAAATTACTCTACATTTTGCTCCGTAAAGATGCTTAAATTTCATTCTCCTGTGACTTAGAG
This sequence comes from Taxus chinensis, assembly GCA_019776745.2. Lineage (NCBI taxonomy): Eukaryota > Viridiplantae > Streptophyta > Pinopsida > Cupressales > Taxaceae > Taxus > Taxus chinensis. Next base: position 56,643,060 of record CM034156.1, on the reverse strand, counting down.
TTTGGTGTGTTTGGAAACTCATTGGTTGACTGGTTTTTGTGATGATCGTTGTGATACGACCTCCTTGCTGTCATTGTAGTAGAATGGTTATGTGTTGACCAAAAAGGTTAAAGTTGGTTTGTTGTTGATGATAGATCCTTTGGAAGCTATGTATCCTGTGTTGTGTTCTTGTGAATGATTGAGTAACCCTCCTGTAAGATTTATAATGGTTATGTTTGGTCTTGTCAAAGTTTTTCCTTTTTTTTTAAGACATTCTCTTGATTAGAAGAAAGTTTAATAGAAGGATTGTTAGGATAGGACGTGGCCCATACGGGGTCATTTGTGCGTCTCATCCCTTTTCTTTCCAATTTATTTATTCTGTGCTGACATAAAATTAACTGTTATAGGCACATCATCTTAATATTAATAAGTCATGTTGGTTTAGATGTTCTCATGTCGATTGATTGTTTGGGATCTTCCAATGACATAGTGAGTCCTTGGCTTGGTGAACTAACTTAAACAAATAGGGACATATCACGTTTGAAATTAATTCTCTTCTTGTAATTGTTTTTGTTTCGAAATGTTATCTTGTTAAAATGATGGTCACTATTGTGATATGAGTGAAATTCACTATGATGTTTATTAACTGCTCCTATGAGAAAATGATAATTAAATAGAGTTGTGTCGTCCCCTTTTATTCAGACATTTTATGCTATTGGATAACTCTTTAATTGCTCTTGTTTAGACTCTTAGATTATTTTTCATAATCAACGGTGTTTTTCTTCTTCCTTGAAACAGTTAGATAACAACATATTGTCTTAATGTTATAGCTTTTATCGTGCTCAGTTCTTGTGAACTGACATGTGCTAACAAATGTGCAGGAGGATTTCCTGAGTAGGGAAAAAAAAAAAAGAGAGAGAGAAAAAGAAAACGTGTAGAAAGTGGATCCCATCCTTCTTAGGAACTGCTGTTGTACAAATGTTTTTCTTTTGCTTTACAACATTGGTATGGAAATTGTGGAGACTATCTAGAAGGCATTGTGTTATAATTTTGTATTGTTCTCATGTAGGTTGTTGTTATCGTTTGAAAGTCAATTTGAGAAATATTATCGTCAATAAGATTAAATGAACTTGTTTTGACATGCGTATCCTTTGTTGAATTTTCACTTTTCAGAATATGATTTATCCTTGAATTGTCAAACCTAATTCTAATTATCCAAACTTGAATCATCTTGCATCGCTCTAGTTACCTTGGTCTTGTGTCGTTTGGTAGAGGACTATGTTTTTGAACCTTAAAAAAAGAAAACAAGAGAAACAAATATACCTTGTGATCCCGCGTAAACAAATCAACAATCTCTTATTGTGGTGAGTCCTTAGAATGGTCTTAAGGTGAAATCAATGATTAAATTCTTGGAAGATAACAAGATTACAATAAATAGAAGGAACTTGCCTAAGAAACTCTTCGATCTGTCTTACCCGTTGAAAATGTAAACAGTATACTTATTTCTATCTCTTCAAGTGAAGCCCGAGTGAAACCTTTAATTTTTCTGATTAGACTCTTGACCCCAATGAAATCTTATTAACAACTAATAAGATCTTAATGATGAATCCAAGAGTTAGACAGTCATGTACTGGAATAAAATAAAATAAAATAAAATTGACCGCTTGAAAAGGTAAAACATATATGTTCAAAAGCACAACGTCGAAAACAGATTGATAAAGTTAAGAGCCTTGAGAAATTAACTGCCTCCTCACAAATGAATAAGTTAATCAAGTAACCTCTTGCTATTCTATAATTGGTTTACACTGTATATTAACATTATCAAGGTAGGGGAAAATTCTTCAAAGGAGACATGACTTTCAGATTCTCCTATCGTGATTCCTCTGCGAAAAGTAAAGAATGTAAAAACACTTACAGCTAAAACATGAATCTAAAGAAACCTTCTGTGGGAAGACCTTGTTGTAAGACTGCATACTTTAGATGAACCATTGTGTCCTTAGTGTGTGCCTCATGTCTATCTGTAACTAGTGTGGGTCCGTGTTGTGGAAAGCATGTCTTTGGTTGGTTGTATTCCCTAGAGAACTTGTGTAGTGTCGTATTACCTTCAAGCAAGTCAAAAAAAAAGTTATCTTGTATTTCATTGTGTTGTCCTTGTGTTGGTATTTTTGGTGTGTTACACAATCAAGTGTAAAATCCCAACCTTTACCTCTTTATATGCTCTAATCAATGCAATAAGTAAATGTTAAATTATGTATTTTAAGTGCATAAAAATATCGTTTTGGTAAGGAGAGGTTTCTCTACTAAATGTATCATTTGCTATTACAACTTTAATGATTGTCCCCTCATGTATCTTAAATGCACTAATATGCACTTAAGCATTTATTAGAGACTTCTTGAATTCAAATTATGTGTTCAACAAATGCTAACTTACGACGAAGGGACACACAAAAACACAACCTAGTACAATGCAATAGTGGAAAGGACACACAAAAATACAACCTAGTACAATGCAATGAGCAAATACTGAATTATGTTGTTTAAATACATAAAAATACCCTTTTGGCAAGGAGAGGCTTCTCTACTAAATGTATCCCTTGTTAACACAACTTTAATGATTATCCACTCATGTATCCTAAATGCACTAATTTGCACTAACATGGTTATTAAAGACTTCTTGAATTTATATTATCCATCCCGAATGCACTTATGCATTTAGAGACTTCTTGAATTCACTTTATGTGTTCAACAAATGCTAACGTACAACGAAAAGGAAAAGTCGATAAAGAGGGACCTAAAGCAAGGGTGAAAGGGCACACAAAAATGCAGACCAGTACCATCGGACAATGGTTTGATCAACTAGAAACGTATTGTTATGATTCTAACAAAAACCTAGAAAAAGCAAGGAAGTAGGGAGAACAAATAGAGCATGAGGAAAAGAGAAAAAAACAAAAGATGACAGATAAATAGAATAGATAAACATGTCAAAAATCAAACAAATGAGAAGAGAAGTCTAATCTAAACCAATAATGGATAAACACACAAATAGTGCCTCTCTAGAGTAGCTTTGGGCTTATACACTGAATTCAAAACTTGGGTATTAGGGAAACTTCTTAGACTCAAAGAATTTTGAGAACTCTTAGGATGTGAATGAATGAATGACACTCAAGAGTGGTACAATAAATGCACACATTGTCAAAGTACGGTTTTTGTTAACTAGAAAAAAAAGGGAAGAGAGAGAAGAGATCACATGAGGAAAGTAGAAAAATCAAACAAATGTTAAGAGCAGTCTAATCTAAACCAATAATGGATGAACACACAAATAGTGATTAACTAGTCATTAGGTGCCTGTCTAGAGTAGCCTTGGGCTTACACTGAACTCAAACCTTAGGTATTAGGGAAACTTCATAGAATTTAAGAATGTTGAAAACTCTTAAGATGTGAATGAATGAATGACACTCAAGAGGCATATTGATGTTTGGTACATTAAATGCATAATGCATATATTGTCAAAGTATGGCTTTTGTTGACTAGAAAAAAAAGGGAAGAGAGAGATCACATGAGGAAAGTGAAAAAAAACATGAGAAGGCCAACAAGAGAAGAATAGAGAAACATGTCAATAATAAAAAATAATGCCAACAAAAGAAGGGAAGAGAGAAAACACGAGCAAAACAATGCCAACAAAAGACTAAAACAATAACTAGTCATTAGGTGCCTGTCTAGAGTAGCCTTGGGCATATACACTGAACTCAAACCTTAGGTGTTAGGGAAACTTCTTAGAATTTAAGAATGTTGAAAACTCTTATGATGTGAATGAATGAATGACACTCAAGAGGCATATTGATGTTTGGTACATTAAATGCATAATGCATATATTGTCAAAGTATGGCTTTTGTTAACTAGAATAAAAAGGGAAGAGAGAGATCACATGAGGAAAGTGAAAAAAAACATGAGAAGGCCAACAAGAGAAGAAGAGAGAAACATGTCAATAATAAAAAAAAATGCCAACAAAAGAAGGGAAGAGAGAAAACACGAGCAAAACAATGCCAACAAAAGACTAAAACAATAGGCATATTGATGTTTGGTACATTAAATGCATAATGCATATATTGTCAAAGTATGGCTTTTGTTAACTAGAAAAAAAAGGGAAGAGAGAGATCACATGAGGAAAGTGAAAAAACACATGAGAAGGCCAACAAGAGGAGAAGAGAGAAACATGTCAATAATAAAAAAAAATGCCAACAAAAGAAAGGAAGAGAGAAAACACGAGCAAAACAATGCCAACAAAAGACTAAAACAATAATAGGTAAACACATAAATACTAGTCCCCTATAGGTACACAACTTTCTTGCTATTAAGGAAATTTCTTGGATTTTAAGAATTTCAACAAAAAGGTCAATGAATGGGATTTTTTTGGGATTGAAGGAATAAGAACTCAGGTTCAGGTATTGGGTATTGGGTCAATGAATGAATGACGCTGGAGAGGCATATAAAGCTTAGAAGCAATTAAACAGGATTTTCCTGTTTAGAGGAAAATCTAAAAATCATTATTGATGCAATCCTAACTTTTATTAAGTAGTAAATGATACAAGCAGATGTAGATGATAATTAGTAGTTAGAATTGGCACTCAATTATTAGCTGAATGCAATCCTGCACCTTAGAAAAGTCCAGGGTCATTAAACGTTTGCATTCAGGAATGTTTCCCTGAAATTTCAAGCTGGCACATACCCAGATACAGAAACAACAGAAAATGTAAACACATATTCGAGATAAATTTAAATGATGGATTCAATCTCTGACATTATGAATGTGTCCACAATACTTCGTAACAGTATAAATTTGCCCGCAAAAGTTTCCACCAAAAAATCCGGCTAAGACAAAATATGTGAATCGCATACCAGATGGGAAAGTCACATCTTTGTCAAGAAGACAACACAAAACCGCTTAAAATCTCTTCAAGGCAGCCCACAAAAAAAACCCAATATCATACTGTGTCAAGAAGACACCAAAATCAACATTCAGAAACTCGATCAAACCCAAGGAAAATTAGCTGGATGCATTTTCAGAATCTCCATCTTCTTCTGAGAAGCGAATGTGTTTCCCCTTAGGAGTGGGCAATCCCTTCAGACGAACCTGACTTGGTGATGGCGGCAACTCAGAAATTACTTCTTCTCTTTCAAGTTCGTCATCACTGTTGTACACAAAGCGAGTATGCTTTCCTGTAAATACATCATGCACCGAAACTTTGTTCATTCCTCGACAAAGTTCCTCACATTCTTCATCATCAAGAACCTCGCCATCTTCCTGCTCATCATCTTCATTGTTCACTGTTTCAGAATAGTCCTCCATCTCATTCTCCACCTGAGCATAATCATCAGTTTGGCCTGGACCTGGTGAACTGATATTCACCTGGAGAGACCATTCTGAGACATCATCATCTTCCGTGCTTCTCATCTTATGACTGTCTTCAGACGAGATAACGGACCTTGGAGATGAAATTGAAGCTTCAGTCTCCTTCTCCGGAGAATCAAATAACAGTGTTCGTGTTATGGGTTTTTCAGGTGAACTATCTCTGGTCGAGACCACTGCATCAATGACCTGAAAATATATCAAACAGAATTGGACCTGTTAAGTAGGAATACAGATAAAACTTCTAAACAGATCAAGCTAGCAAAATATGATGATGAAGTATAAGAAATTCATGCTAAGCCTTAACAGATTACAAAATAATTTTAAAATCAGAAAGCACTACCTCTGGATGTGGGATGTCAGAGACATTGCCAGAAGACTCCACTTTGGACTCTGATCCGGGGGAAGACAAGTCCAAATCTACATAAATTCCAATGGTGCTATCAGATCTTGTTGAAAGTGAGCTGTTGTTAGCAATGGCAACAGCAGAATCAGGAGTATTTGCAGGTGTGGGGGCCAAGAGTATGTTTGGAGAGGGAAGGATTCCATTGAGATGCGATAAGCTACGCAGATTTGGGGCAGGCTTATCAACCCTCTGAAGAAGTGATTTCACTTGGTAACGTAGCAATGCCTCACCTGTTCCAGGTGTCTGCACAGATTCAGGCGGAGGGCAGTGCTTCATATTTGAAACTGGGGTCTTTGAGCCATTAACTCTATCAACAGCAAGTCCTGCAATGGGGGAATCATTTGTAACATCAAGAAGTGCTTGACGACTGACACCCCTCATATTTGTGCCACTTGCAAAAACAGATTTTTTTCCTGTAGAAAAAAGGCATAACATATAGATTTAGAATAACTCTATAACCATCAACACACAGTAGAGTTGAAGGCACCAAAAATTTCAGGACTCACCAGGCTTGGAGGCACTGTTTCTAGAGACTGATGCTGGGGTTCCTGGCATTTGGATCTCAGCGTTTGGTGTCTCCATTGTTCAATTGAAGTGAACTGCAAACAAGAATAATTAAGAAATTTGCACATGGAATTAAGAAGTGTGCATTAAACCACGAATACAAAGAGCAAAGCAATGAAGAAACGTCATTAATGTTTATCAATCCCTCAAAACAATCACAATAGTTTAATAAGAGAAAAGCCATAATCTAAAACAGCCCATATTAAAAATAAAACAACTAAGCAACTCCAACAACGGTTGAGCAAAGAGCATTGGATTGCATTCAAATGAAAAATGTCATGCATTCAACATTGCTAGAAGTGCGAGAATACAACCTAAGAATATAACAATGAAACCAAACTCATGAGTAAAGAATCCAAACAGAAAGGATCCAAACCACAATAAGACCAAAGAACCACAATAAGACCAAAGACACAGAAGGGTCCAAATACACATACTATGACGGTAGAACAGAAGAACAGGAGGAGTCCACATTATAAAGAAACATATTAATATTTACAACCAATTAAAAGCTGGACATTTTAATCAAGAGAAAAGTACCCACTAACGACCAGAAATAAAAGGGAAAGGCTTTAGCATGGCTTGTAAAAAGCCAATGCGCCACAGCTCTAATACCAAAATTTCTTAACAAATCAACTAGAAGAATCTGTATAACTGCTCCTAACCCACTAATGATCAGACAGAAAAGAGAAGGCTTTGGCATGGCTTGAAAACAGCAATAGATGGATCAGACCACTTTCAACCAATGCCGCGTAGCTCTAATACAAAAATTGCTTTAAAAAACAACTAGAAGATCCTTTAAATCTGCTCCTAACCCTTTTGGGACTTTTTATTTGGAAAACTTAGTCATCCTGCAAAAAAACTTGCAGATAATACAAAAACTCCAATGCCTTAATAGTACAAACTTATTTTAGATAAAGGCCTTGTATATACTTAAAACACGTTGCCTAATCAGAACACAAACATATTAATATTCTCTTGGCCACATTTATGAAAATTTCATGCATCAAATCAAAATTTCAATCAACGCCCCACAGCTGTAATACCAAAATTTCTTTACAAAACAACTACAAGATCCTGTATAACTTATTTTAGATAAAGGCCTTGTATATACTTAAAACACGTTGCCTAATCAAAACACAAACATATTAATATTCTCTTGGCCACATTTATGAAAATTTCATGCATCAAATCAAAATTTCAATCAACGCCCCATAGCTCTAATACCAAAATTTCTTTACAAAACAACTACAAGATCCTGTATAACTGCTCCTAACCCACTAATGACCAGACAGAAAAGAGCAGGCTTTGGCATGGCAATGCCCCATAGCTCTAATACAAATATTTGTTTACAAAACAACTAAAAGGTCCTTCAAATCTGCTCCTAACCCTTTTGCGACAGTTCATTTGGAAAACTTAGTCATCCTGCAAAAAAGACTTGCAGATCATACTAAAAACACAATGCCTAATCAAAACAAACACATATTAATATTCTCTTGGCCACATTAACAGAAAAAATAATCAAAATGGTTATATCCTCAAAGAAAGATCTAGACCTTATGGATCTTAAGAGTAAAACCACAAAACAGAAAAGGTTCAACCCAACCAATCAGAGTGTATACGTGCAGGTTAAAAGGGTCTTAAAGTTAAATCATACCGGGACTACACACACTCAATCTCCATCATTTTACATTTTCCAATCAGAACATAAAGACACTAATTATTAGTGGGATCAGAGAGGACTTAGAAATATGAAAATGACTAAAAACAGATCGAACCCCTTTCATCCAGTGCCCCTACTAATGCTGCAATTTTATTTTTTGAAAGACTAATATCATACAATGTTTTTCAAAATGCAATCCTATTAAATCCTGCAACAAGTAAAACTCCCTGAAGATTTCCTAAAAAATGCTTCAAAACCCTATTGCTACACACTCCTAGAAATCCTAGCGAACCCATGTAAACCATGTACATAAATAACCTCCAAAACACATCAACTTTTCTACAGGGTTGACAGAGTGTAAAATGGGCAATGAAAGCAACACACAAGGCATAAATCCTGAAAAAATTCAACACCCTAATAGAACAAGCTTCAAAATCAAGGATTTTAGGTTCATATCGCAGGTTGAATGAAGAATGAAACTTCTGGATACGCTGCGTGGATAGGAGTAGAACTCTAATGCCATACTTTCCTATAAACCCTAGCAGATCACAGCAAAGCAGGTACAAAACAGGAAACCCAAGCGCACGCTTACCCACAAACACTAAATCCTAATGAAATCACCCCTGTCAAAAAGAAACCTTCAACACACACCAACGGTTACACCCACAAATCTAGAATTTGGCAATGACAGAAACCATAAAACAGGCAATAAAAGCAACACATCAGGCACAAATCTTGGAAAATCTTAAATACCCTACCTAATAGCACAAGCTTCAAATTACATCAGAACTATTTTGCTAAACTTTCCTCTTGACCCAAACGGATCACTAGAAAGCATGTATAATACAAAGACCCCAAGCACACAAGAGCACGAATAGCCACAAACACTAAATCCTAATGAAATCACCTTAAAATGTTGCTGCAGGGTTTACAGAAACCCTACCGCAGGTATGCATAAAATCTTCAAAAACAGTACAAACGCAAGCCCAAGAAAATGATAAGAAAAGTCAGATTAGAATGGGTAATACATCTACAAAATGCTGATTTTAACTAGCACTAGGGTTCATTTTAAAAACCTATAAGATTGCCGCAAAAACAAAAACCTCTAACATACAAAAGATCACAACTACCACATACCTAAAAACCTATTACAATCGCCAAAAAACTGTTGCTGCAGGGGTTACAATAAACCCTAAAACATGCAATCAAATCTATACAGTATGCATATAATCTTCAAACTATTATAAAAGCACAAGCAGAATGAGATTGGAAAAAAGAATCCGATGAAAATGACTATAACTTTTGTAACGCTTAACCTTCAATACCAAAATGATACAAGATTCTGTGCTTCAAAACCCTAATGGCATAATTTCCTAGAAACCCTATCAGATCGATAAAAAGTATGTACAATACAGAAGCCCCCAGCAAACAAAAGCACATATTCCCAAAAACCCTAACAATCTACTGAAATCCCCAATATATTGTCGCTACTGAAACCCCCGTCAACATTTTTCTGCATCGTTTACAGAAACCGTAAAACCTACTGAAATCGCCTAAAACATGTTGCTGCAGAGGTTAGAAAAACCCTCAATAATGAAAGAAACGCATATGCACAAAATCTTCGAAAAAAATGCAATTACTAACAAGCCCAAAAAATATATATACAAAAACAGAGGAGAATGCATATAAAACTTTATGGAAAGCTGACCTGAGGCAGAAGCAGGCGTCAAGGATCTAAATGTGGATCTGGTACTGCTTCCTTGTTGAATGAAATGTCGATAAAAATCAAAGAAAGCTCGAGGATTTAATCAGGATGGGCGAAAGAATGAATGGCGAGATATTTAAAAGAGCATTAGCCTTCGTTTAATATAGTTTAGATTCGAATTCAAATTGTCAGGCGACCGTTAGAGTTGATTATAAAATTACATAATATGTCTTTTTTTAAGTAATGGAAACTTTCTAAAGCCGTCTCGGGCTTTTGCCCCCTGGGGTTGCTCAACTAGCCGTTACAGACAAGAGGTTTAATATTTTTAAAAATGAGAGGCGAAAATATTAAAATGGCCATGTCATCCATAATGTGGGTGTTTGTGTGTGAGAAAAGGAAAAGGAAAGGTCCACGATGATGTGGGCAAGGTATATGGGATTGTGTCATACTCTTAGTATGTAGGAGGTATTTAAGTGTGTTTCAAATTTGAGGTGTACAACTAAGATGGTAAGGAAGGAATGTGATAAGACGATCAACCAACACCTCTAATTAACTTGAAAAAGGTTAAGTGTAAAGGTGGTTTTTAATGGTTGAGAAACAAATCAATTAGTTGGTTCTTAGATTTGATGGACATAATTAATCCCTGACATACTTCATCTAACTTATTCAATTACTTGTTTTTAAGGTTACATCTAAAGTAAGATGTTAATTAGACCTATGATTTTTTTTGGGAATTTCTTTCTATTTATCTTTTTTGTCGATCTAAATTATCTTAGTCGACCAAAGAGGGAATTAGAGATCCTTTCCAATCATTACACAATGAAATTGTTAAAAAGCAAAGACAAAAGATAATTACACAATTTTCCAATATTATTTAACATTGTATTCATGTAGTTTTAGTCACTTTATCATCCAACATACCCTTCCCTATGTGGTGTAAGTAAATTTCAATATTCCTATTTTTTAAGGAAAATTTGGTGCAGATAAAGTAAATAAATGAATCAACTCATTGAAATCATATGTTCTTCATAAACATTATTCTGACAAATTATAATATCACATTTGTACTCTTGCAAATTTCCTTATGTTTTTGGCATTTTATACTCAGAGGCATAAATAATTATGAACTTGACTTGATGCATAACTACATAAATATAGATAACTAAGTGCAATAAGTTGAACCTAAATTAAGTTTAATTGGGGCACTTTAGAGAGAGAAAGTAGTGAAATAATGCAAAAAGTATAATAGAAAGACCCAAATTGATTTTGCCTAAAGTATGACTACACACTGGAAACATAGACTAGAATCTAGCTCAGAAGAGTGTTCTCAAACAATCATATAATTCTCACTAGCTTAAACTGTATCTAAGACAATATCAACATTTATGGACATTATTGGTGGATGGTATTATCTAGGGTTGATGATAATGTCCTTAGTTGGTATATAACTTTTGGATTGTGTTCACCTACTATTTTACTTTAGGTTCATGCTCTAAAATGTTGTGAATTGGAACTTAAATTGAGGAATCTTTGGTAAAGGAAAAAGTAACAACATGCATTTGAAATACATGGAGGTATGGGAAAAAGACATGCAAGTGAGCACAAATAATACAAATGGGAAGGAAGATGATCTTCCATTTTCATAAGACAAGGGTGCATATGAGGTGCATATTTGGTATCAGAGCAAACAACCACTTTGGGATTGAGATATAGGAGTTCTTCATCTTGTGAGGTGGGCAGAGAATGAAGTAGTGTGACCTATGTATATTTATAAGTGGTGTAGAAACATATTTAAATTAGTGTGTTGTCCATCTTATTGAATGGATAGAAAAAAGAGAATTGAGCAAGTGGAAAATATGCATATATTTGTAAGTGATGTAATAATAGGTAAGAGGTGTGTGTAAAGAAAGTGTGCAAGAGATGAGTGAGGACTGCGCAATCCAATCGAATAAGATGGAGATTTTGGTATGTTTATTACAAATTGAAATGGAAGCTAAAGTAAAAGAGAAGAGGAAGCATGTGAATATGACACCTCCCAATGCAAGGGGGCTTTCTCAGAATTAGTGAATCTTAGGGTGGATAGAGAAATATTTGGCATAGAAAGAGTAACAACATGTCTTTTGAAATACATGTAGATAGAGGTAGAAGACATGTGACTAAGCACACATAATGTGAACATAGAGGAAGAATGTCTTCCATTTTCCAAAGATGATGGTGCATGGGTAAGTGCACCAAGTTGGGGGGCCAAAAAGTGGACAAAAACCTGAAAATGAGAAACACAATCCCATTTTATAACAACGTCGTGATATGTTTTCCTAGGCTCGGAATTCATGAACCTAAAATGGGTATGCATGTTATAATGGGTACACATTATAACACGTACACATTTATATGAGCACAAAATGCGTACTCGTTTTGCTCTTTATGAAGTTTGTATGAGCTGGAAGGAGCCATATTTAGTAAAATAACTGTTAAGTATAATATTTCTTTTATTATTTCTTTGTACTTTTATTATTTCTTATACTTTAAATTTATTTTACTAAATATAAATTAGGGTCACTATGCACCTGATGGAAGTGGTCCCTTATTTCTGACAGAGACAATCTAGAAGATAGTTTTTCAAAATCTAATTTGGTCAGGTACTTACTCTTTTTCAGAATTTTAGCAATGACCTAAAACTTTCAAGCCATATATATTGTAGTCAGTCTTTGTTTTGTGAAAACATATAGTCATTTTGTAGGTTTTAAAACCTTCTGGATTGGATTTTGGCCCTACCACTACTTGAATTGGTATTAATTTTGAAATTTGGTCCATAATTCACTTTAGTGACCACGAATCAGCTCTATGATGCTTGTCTACTTCTTACTAAAATGAGATCCTTACTAAAATGTTGTTTAGGGTTTAGGGTTTAGTGTTTAGAATTTAAGGTTTAGGTTTTAGGGATTTGGTGTTTAGGGTTTAGGGTTTAAGGTTTAGGTTTTAGGGCTCAATATTTAGGGTTTGGGTTTTAGGGTTTAGGGCTCATGGAATAGGATTTAGGGCTCATGGTTGAGGGTTTAGCGTTTAGGGTTTAAGGCTAAGGGTTTAGGGTTTAGGATTTAGTGTTTAGGGTTTAGGGTTTATGTTTTTGGGCTCACGGTTTGGGGTTTATGGTTTAGGGTTTAGGGTTCAGGGTTGAGGGTTCAGGGTTTAGGGTTTAGGGTTTAGGGCTCAGGGTTTAGGGTTTAGGGTTTAGGATTTAGGGTTTAGGGTTTATGATTAAGGGTTTAGGGTTCAGGGTTTAGGATTAAGGGTTTATGGTTTACGGTATAGGGTTTAGGGTTAATGGTTTAGGGTTTAGGTTTAGGGTTTAAGGGTTTAGGTTTTAGGGTTTATGGTTTATGGTTTACGATTAGGGCACATTTTAGGGTTTGGGTTTAGGGTTTAGGATTTATGGTTTAGTTTTTAGTGTTTAGGGTTTAGGGATCAGGGTTTAGTGCTTAATTAAGGTTTAGGGCTCAGGGTTTAAGGCTTGGGGTTTAGGGCTTAGGGTTTAGGTTCACCCATTCACTCACTGTAATGTTCTATGTCTTACCCTTTCTTATTATTATTGATAGAATATTCAACTAAAAAGGGTTCAATTGCTTCGTAGGTAAAACATTTAAAGGGAGTCATCACAATTTGATGCCTTTCATCATATTTTGAAGGAGGAAAATGCAAGATATTCAAGAACAATTAGGTACAAAGATTACCTGATACAACTATCTTATGTTTCCCATCGCATGGGAAATATTTCACTCACTATAATGTTTTGTGTCTTTTACCTATTCTTATTAGTATTGATAGAGAGTATTCAACTGAAAAGGGTTCATCAACTTTGTAGGCAGAACATTCAAAGAAAGTCATCATAATTCAATGTCTTTCATCTGTTGATATTTTGAAGGATGGAAATGTCATATTCCTGAATGTCAAATCTTTCCACAGACCTCAGTAGTATTATATCCTTGGATACATGGAGACATCGTTATGTGGCTTCCATTTATAATGATAGATATATTTGTAAATTTGTGTTATGACCTCTAAATATGTATGAATTTCAAGTTGTTTGGAAATCACATCACACCCTTCACTAGGCTTGATGACTACCCATATCTTTTTTAAGGCACTTTTTAAATCATCCATGGTTTTATCGTAGAATGAATTATCAATGAATGGAAGGTAACTAAGTTGTAAGCCAGTTGACTCCCATTCAGAACTAAGCAAGAAAAATTTACTAGGTGATTGATAACCCCTTTGTGTTCTTAGCCAGTCCCCTGTTAATATGCTTATTTTCAACACTTCAGGAAGTTATATCGAATTTCCTATCCAATCCAGTAGCATAAGATATTTCTCTTTCTCTAGAGCAGAGGATACTGCGGGAAATTTGGTTATGATCCTACACCTCTGTATTGGTATATTCTTTATGTTTCTTTTGTTTCCTGTGAGATTAATTTTTGTGTTGCAATGGTTATTTTTTCTAACTTCTAATGAGGCATCATGGCTTACATAATACCATACATGGAAATATGAGAAATGTGAAATTTGTTTCAGAGTGTAAAGAAATTTACATTTAAGAGAGAAAGTATATGTGGGGAGAAACAAGTTTTGCAGAGATGTGTAATATGCATTGCAAGGCACAAGGTAGATGTTATATCCATTTAGTTATGTGTCCCACCTCTCATAAACAAGGTAGTTGTACAAGAAGATTCAATGATGGTTCTAGGCACAAGACTAGGAAATATTGATGAAATATGGTTCAAGGTTTAGGGTATAGGGTTTAGGGCTCATGGTTCAGGGTTTAGGGTTGAGGGTTTAGGGTTCAAGGTTCAGGGTTATGGTTTAGGATTTAGGGTTTAGGTTTAGGGTTTAGGGTTTAGGGTTCATGGTAGGTTTAGGGACCAAGGTTTAACTTGTTAGTTTATTTAAGGTAGGGTTTAGGTTTAGACCATGGTTTTAAAGGTTTAGTGTTTAGGGTTTAGGGTTTAGGTTTAAGGTTCGGGTTTTAGGTTTCAGGATTTAATGTTTAGGGCTTAAAGTTTAGGGTTTAAGGTTTAGGGCTTAGGGTTTAGGGCTCAAGGTTTATGGTTTAGGGTTTATGGTTGACGGTTGAGGGTTTATCGTTTATGGTTAAAGGTTCACGGTTTAGGGTTTAGGGTTTAGGTTTTAGGGTTTAGGGTTTAAGGTTTATGGCTTAGGGTTTAGGGTTTAAGGTTTAGGGCTTAGGGTTTAGGGTTTATGGCTCATGGTTTAAGGTTGAGGGTTTAGAGTTTAGGGTTGAGGGTTTATGGCTCAAGGTTTAGGGTTTATGGTTTAGGATTTAGGGATTAGGGTGTAAGGTTTAAGGGTCAGGGTTAAGGGTTTAGGGCACATGGTTTAAGGTTTAGGGTTTAGGGAAAAGGGAAAAGGGTCCATTTGCTTTATAGGAAAAACATTCAAAGGGATTCATCACAATTTGATGCCTTTCATCTACTGATGTTTTGAAGGAGGGAAATTTGTAAATTCATGTTATGACCTCTAAATTTGTATGAATTTCAAGTTGTTTGGAAATCACATCACACCCTTCACTAGGCTTGATGACTACCCTATCTTTTTAAAGGTGCTTTTGAAAGCATCCATGAGTTTATCATAGAAGGAATTATCAATGAATGGAAGGTCACTAAGTCATAGGCCATGTGAATCCCATTTTGAACTAAACAAGAAATATTTACTAGGTGATTGATAACCCCTTTGTGTTCTTAGTTATTCCCCAGTTGCTATGCTTATTTTGAACACTTCAGGAAGTTCTATCAAATTTTGTATCCATTCCAATAGTAGAAGAGCTTTCTTTTTCTCCAAAGGAGAGGATACTGCGGGAAATTCAATTCTGATCCTACACCTCCGCATTGGTATATTCTTTATGTTTCTTTTATTTCCTTTTAGATTAATTTTTATGTTGTGATGGTTATTTATTCCAACTTCCAATGGGTCATCATGGTTTGCATAATATCGTACATAAAAATATGAGAAATGTGAATTTTTTTTAGGGTTTAGCATTTAGGTCTCATGGTTTAGGGTTCAGGATTTATCATTTAGGGCTTAAGGTTTAGGGTTCAATTTTTAGGGCTCAGGGTTTAGGGTTTAGAGTTTAGGGCTTAGCATACATGGTTTAGGGTTTAGGGCTCATAGATCAGGGTGTAGGGTTCAAGGCTTAGGGTTTATGGTTTAGGGTTTAGGGCTTAGGGCTTAGGATTTAGGGTGCAAGTTTTAGGTTTTATAGCTCAAGGTTCGGGGTTCAGAGTTACAGGTTTAAGGTTTAGGGGTTGGAACTTGGGGCTCTAGATTTAGAGTTTAGGGTTTAGGGTTTAGGGTTCATGATTTAGAGTTTATGGCTCAAGGTATGGGGTTCAGAGTTATGGGTTTAATGTTTAGAGGTTAGAGCTCAAGGTTCTGGATTTAATGTTTAGGGTTTAGGGCGTAAGGGTCAGGCTTTAGGGTTCAGGATTTAGTGTCCAGGGTTGAGGGTTTATTATTTTTGTTTTAGGGTTTAGATTTTATAGTTTAAGGTTTAGGTCTCAGGGTTAAGGGTTAAGAGTTTAGGTCGTAGAGTTCAAGGTTTAGGGTATAGTGTTTAGGATTTAGGGCTTAGGGTTTAGGGTTTATGGATCATGCTTCAGGGTTTAGGATTCAGTGTTTAGGGTTTAGGGTTTACGGGTTAGGTTTTAGGGTTTAGGATTTAGTTTTTAGGGTTTAGGGTTTAGCATTTAGGGATCATGGTTCGTGGTTTAGGGTTTAGGGATGAGGGCTCAGGGTTTAGGACTTAAGGCTCATGATTTAGGGCTCACGGGTAAGTGTTGAATGTTTAAGGTTTAGGGTTTAGGGTTTAGGGTTTAGGGATCATGGTTTAGGGTTTAGGTTTAAGGCATCGGGTTTAGGTTTTAAGGTTTAGGGTATCAATTATAGAATTTAAATGCTAAAATCTTTAGGCTGAATGCTGAAATCCTAAAAATTACTTATGTACTGACCAAATTATACTATAAAAAACTATCTCCTAAATTGTGACTAATGGAGTTGTGAGACTAGTTCCATAAGGTGTAGAGTGACCCTAATTTCATATATTTACTAAAATAAATTTAAAGTATAAGAAATAATAAATTTAAATAATAATAAATAGAAGCATGCTAAACTTAAACATATAATGTTCTAAATAGAAGCATGCCAAGTTCACATACAATGTTCATATTATGAATAATGCATACACGTTATAGTGCGTATGCGTTATAATGTGTACGCGTTATAACGCGTATGTATTTTATGTTTTTAAATTTTCCAAGTCATGCCTCCAAGCTTGGATCCGGTTTGGATTCCAAAGCCTGAGGCATGGACTTGCACAAACACAACAAACAATGTGTTTTTGAAGGAAAATGCAAAAATGCCACTTCCTCCACGATAAATCAGCATAAAATGATTGATTCGTTTAAAAAAAATTATACCACGACATAGAGAAGAGTTTCTTCTTACTAAAAATATAATTTTTCAATTTTTTTGACTAATATAAGGTTTCCATATTATTTATTTTCTAATTGTGCCTTTTTATAGATAGTTTTTGAAGTTTAAATATGTCTATATTTTGTCATGTATCTTTTTTTTGGCTCATCAAAATTGAAAAAAAATTATACTAGCACAAACTAGGCCTAATTCTATACATATTCAAAAAAAAATCTAATTTTTGATATTTTTTGAGGTAGTTAGGGGGGGCACAGTTGGAGCTCCATTATTTTTCAAAACTTAAAATTTATGTACTAGAAAAATCATAAAAAAATTAATACTTGCTAAAAAATTCTAAAAAAAATCTAGCACAAACTAGATGCTCATAGCTATCTTTTTGCCAAAGGGTTTTAAAAAATACTAAATGGTGGGGGGCATGAAAGTCACTCTGGTATGTTTTTTGACAAAATCAGGAGCACCTATTGGTATTTTAGTTATTTGACCCACTTAAACTTATCCATTTTCAATAAAAATTAGTAGCTTAGAAACTAGACTCAAAATGCTACGACTTATGTTTATACAACATCTTCCAATTTTGAGTGTAACTATTTCAAAACAATCGTACAAGTTGAAGTTTTTATTTTTTAGAAAAATGCATCCACTTAAGACCCCCTTTTGGCCCCCCAACTTGGTACATTTACCCGCATGTGTAGTGGTTATAATAGTTGCTTATGGAGATTCGTTGATTAATCAAGGAGGAGGAGACCATATACTAATTGTGAAAGACTAAAAATGATGGGGTGCATGTTTGAATGCTTGAATGTTGAGAGTGAAAAGAATGCAACAATGGATAATAATAGAGAAATTGAAGAGGTTCATAATTTTTTTGAATTTATCGTGTAGGATGAAATGATAGAAGATGAGACCATTATACACTAGAATTGAATGAATTATTTAAATTTGAGATGAGAGTGACAGATGAGAATGACATGAAGGCCACTCTAGAGTTAGTTGTGGAGAAGATAGATAATCATTTTAATTCCCACGTATGTGGTGAACCCCTTAGACACAAGATAAAGACAAGGAGTAAACGTAACAGAAGTATTTGTTAAGGATTCACAATTATAATATTGATCTTGACGATGTTTGCATAGATAGTAGGATAAGACTTTGTTCTCTATCACATATTGATGGGTAGAGGATAGAGTGTGGAGGTAGAATTGGTACTAAAATGTATTAAGAAGAGGAGAGAGACAAAAGTGAACTAAAATCACTAATTTCAATGAAGGATTGAAGGAAGAGTAAGAGGAATAGAAAGAGACATGTTTGATGGAGGTGGGCATATTTTTCCCATGCATTTAGAATAGGGCACGAGTGAGAAAAGAGAATTATACATTAGAAGGTAAGGGAGAACCATGTACAAAAATGTGGGAAATAACTATGTAGGAGAAGAATGAAGAAAGAGTAGAGTATACTTGTAATGAAAATCTGATTTGTGCCTAAGTGTTAGGAAGAAGAGAGGGTGGACTAACACATGGCTAACCTCACACAATGAAATATTACGTATGGAAGAAATAATAAACTATATGGGAATAAGAGATATACACAAATAAACAGAGCTCAATGTCATGGAGAGGAGAGTTAGAGAAGTGCATATAGTAATAGAGGAGAGAATGTGGCATATAAATGAGTGTACAAGATAAAATTAACAAAGATAGTTGACATAAATTTTTCACAAGAGGAGAAGAGGTAGAGAAGGAAAGAAACACCATGACGTTGGCCCAAGGAAGGTAAAAAGCTTGGGTATGAGTAAACATTAACACATTTGATGCATAAAGTTGGCCCTATACCTAGCTTCCAATTAATGTTGGTAGATAAGGAGTACCTTGTTAGGATGTAGGTACACCCAAACCTTATTAGAAATTTGAAAGTGTTGTTTTATCACTCATACTATTTGTGGGAATTGTACGATAGAAAAGTGACATGCGAGCATGAGAATCTACAAGCATCTCTTCTTCGTACCCGACCTCTTGAGGTCGTGCTGAGACAACCGATGGAAATGGAATATATGTGGATACAAACAACCTACCTGGGCAATCTTATATCCTCAACACGCAATAATGGAATATGTGAATCTAAGGCAAAGAAAGCTCTCCTAACCTGAATTGGTGTAATGGACCGTTCGGACATAATAGCTTCTCAGCGGCTCCAATCGATGTCGAGCTCTACCGAGATCCTATCTATTGGCTGTTTGATACATGGAAAATGACCTGTAGGTGCTTCGTGTATATTTCCTGACAAGGTCATGGAAAATGGTAATGAGAGGTGCAGTGGATTTGTAGAAACTATGGATGGTTTTATGGTTTAGCCCAGAAAATGTTGGATTGATTGGCTTCTATTTTTAATACGGAGAACTACGTTATGATATATGGCAGGAGTGGTAAGGATCTAAATACCAGTGTCAATACTTGGCTGATTTGTAGGCCCGTTGGGTTGTGGGACCTGGGGATCACAACCATCAGTTCATGGTTGTTATGGACCTGTTATGGTCATGTGAAGAATCAATCTCTTCTTCCGACTATCTAATGGTCATAAGCCTTTTTAGCTTCTATGTTTAGTACCAAGAGTTGTGCTATTTTCTCATAATACCTCACAGGTGTTTTGGAAACTTGTATACGCAACCCTGTATCTATGTCGATGAGAAGGTCTCCTGCATCTGACTGCAGAACTAATGGAGCACAGCCAAATATTTGTTCTCTTTCGGGTTCTTGTATGGTCATGTAAATATCCTATCAGGGTAGTCTATAGTTGGGTTGACTTAACCAAAATGTGTATGCTTTATCGTCTTCAATATTCAATTGCCTCAATTGTTCACTAATTGCTTGTTGATTTGTTGTGGTTTGAAAGACCTGAATCCTAAGTCCTTGATCTATATCCGTTAAGGTTGTGAAGAGATTCAGCTGAGATAGTACCGGTTTGAATACGTATTCCCTAGGCTCTCTGGGTCCCGTAATTGTCATGCAAAAGATAACTTAACTGAAATGAGAAAATTAACCATGAAAGCTATATCTACACTATGCTTATATTTCTCTTATTTTTGTATTTTCAATGATGCGTTTTGAATGAAATTAAAAGATCAACTATTCTAATATATTCAGAAAATGGAAAATTAATCTAATAACATAATTAAAACAAGCAAGGTATCCTGGTATAGCTATTCATCTTTACAGTTGTGAATTTATCCTAAATATTTAAATAATTAACTAGTTTAATCGAAAGACTTCCGATCCTACCTCAGAAGTGAGGAATGAATCATAGTTTCTCAGAAACTATCATTCCCCACAGCTTCCTTGGCAATATCAAAAGCGAGCTTTAATTGAAATGAAATAGTTTACTACTCTATTTGATATAATGTAAATAGAAATTTGATAGCTCAAAGCTGGAGTTTACAGAATAGTGGTAAATCCAGTTGTGTCGTGACTTGTCCCCTCAGTGTGATCTCCTCGTTCCTTTGTTTTTTCGTGAATCCAAAAAAGTGTGTATGTGATACTGTCAGCAACAGAAGATACTCGAACAAAGGCAACTTTGGATATAAACTGAATACAATGCAAGTAAGAGAGGGATAATGCAAGTGAATAGAGCTTGACTATGTAATTCCTAGCAGGATTTATTACGGGGATATAACGCAAATACGTCGAGAATTCTGGGATCTATCTCTCGTGACAAACAAAACCTGTAACTCTAAGATGGATTCTATTCTAAAAATGAAACTATCTTATGCTAAATTGATTATATGTGACAATAATAAAGTAAGATGAAAGCAAGAAGATCAAATGATCTCTAAAACAGAAATGAGAGGATGATAATTCATGCAAAATATGAAACTATTGAAACTTGTGCAAGAACTTCAAATAAAATGAATAATCAAACACAGAAGGAGAGGGGCCATTTGTTTGAAAGCAAGTTGGGTATTTATAGCATTTGCATTTACCAGAGTGTAAATCCAAATTGAACTCTTTTAATATAAACAAAGGGAAAACACTATTTACTGGGTGGCCAAAACATAAATGCAAGCTTTGGTGCTTGAGGAATGTGGATAGAAATTTGAATTTTTACGTTTGACGAAATCGTCAGAACATTTTGGAAAACATGCACAAGAACACCGCCCTACGAAGGGAGGCGGTTACAGGGCCGCCGCCCTGTCTTGGGTAGAGGTCACAGGACCACCACCTAGGCAGGGTGATGGTTATGTAACTTAAAGACAAAATGTAGGGAAAAAGGGGGTAGAGACTAAAACAAAACATGTAAAAGATAGACAAGGCTTTCTAGGGTGTAAATGTACACTTGGCGATCTTTTTCTGGATTCTGAACACCTTGCGAAGATATCTGAATCATCATTGGGGTTTTCATAACCTCTTTCCGGTAGTACAGTACCTACATTTTTGGGTATGTACAGGAACCTACCTTGCACATTTTCTTATTTGGTGTGTATGATGCAAGAACATGCACATCCATGTACAATCTTCCATTAACCAAAAAATCTTAGCATATATTTTTATTTTGTACATTTTTATGGGCAACATTGGAAACATATTCTATATAGATCTGTAGTACTTCAATGATCACAGATAAAAATTAAAAAATTAGCGCGAATCTATTTCCTAGGGTGCATGGAAGAAATGAAAATTTCATGGCTGATAAGTCTTTTACAAACAATAGATGCATAACATGCATCGCGTCCCCTCTTGGTTATGCATATACACTTCTTAGGATGGTACAAATAATTTAGACATTTCCATTGGATCACAACATTGTGTAGATGATTGGAAGATGAAAATAATCTAAGAAACATTTAGGAGTAGTATGACAAAGGATGATACACTTTCAAAGTCCCATGTTAGAAGATGTGATGTTCATCTTGATATAAGCATATACATATGAAATTGTGAGGTCTTGGGGACTTCCACATGAAATTTACTTGAAGGCATGATGTGTGCACACTTATTACGAATCTACACTATTTAACCCGAAGGTTTCAAGGTCAAATAACAAGAGGATTTGGTTTGCCACCTAAAGAAATCCCTGTATAACTTGAAATAATCACCAAGGATGTGGAATCAAAAGTTTGACATCCAGTGTGAAAATTTGTTCTGATACACATTAAGGTGGATCTTTATGTGTACTTCAAACAAGGTTGAGAAAATTTTTCTATCATAATGCTCTATGTTAATGAAATGCTACTACTTGGAAATTACAAAGTAATGATCAAATATGTATAGTATCAATTGTTTGTGCATATCAAAATGAATGATCTTGATGCAAAAAAATTATTTTAGGCATGGAAAATTTGTGAGATGGAGTAGAGAGGAAACTTTGGTTGAGTTAGAGCAAGTATGTTGAGATAGTTTTAGAGAAGTTTAAAATGCATGATAGTAAACCTATTAGAACACCTTTCTTAATTGGTAAGAAACTCTTGGTTTCACGATATCCAAAAAATTAAGAACATTTGGAGGACATGGTTTGAGTACCATATACAAGTCTATTGGGAAGTGTAGACATCTAAAATGTCGACACGACCAAATACAATTATTTTGGCCCGCAAACAACATCATCACTATCCACATAATAATTAATCACAAGATTAATTATTATTAATCCATTTATCACATTAACCCTTTATCATTTATCTAATATTCCATTTTATCATATTTCCCCTTTTAATCATTTATCAAATATCCCAACATTTCATCATTAATCATTTTAATTCATCCATTATCCCATTTTCATCATTAATCTTTTATTATGCCATATTATCGTCATAATCCTTCATTAACATTTTATAAGAATTTAATATTCTTACATCTCACCTACCACCTAACCTACACATCCCTATACCTAGCCTTTCCATGTAACCTCACCCCTAAACATCATTTGTTAACCTAATTTAATTATAATCCTAATCACAACCTCACCTCTAATTTAGAGGCTTCTAAATCTAGAAGCCTCTCTAACTTTCTCCTTCTATTGAATTTTTAATTCAGTAGAAGTTTCTTCCCTCCATGAATTTTGAATTCAAAATCTAGAATTCTCCATTCTAGAGAATTATAATCCTCACATGCATCCTCCACCCTTGATCCAAATCCAACTTGGCTTAATCTTAGCCATTGAATCCTCCACCCAAAAACTATAAATTGAGCGTTACTCCTCCATGAGAGCTAATTACCAAGCCATTCGATCCATCCATATTATCCTCTTAGCACTCAATCAATCCATCATTTATCTTTAATCCATCTACAATCAATCCATCATCATTTTTATCAAGAAATCATCCAATGCAAGCAAAGGGCAGGTGTTGCTCAAATTTGTCCACACAAATATGAAGAAATCAAAGAGCAATTAATCAAGCAATCCAAGAGAAAATCCACCACATCAAAGGAGTTGTGTAGCTTGTAGGTAAGTACAGGTATTTTTCTCTCTCCTCCTTTTCATCCATTGCTCTATCTGAGATATTTTTTGAGAAGATTAGATTAGGGAGGCAAGTTTGTTGTTTTCTCACATTTTCAACTCACTAATATTTTTAACTAATACATTTTGGTGACCACCGTGGGGCTTACCCCCACCACTTTATTATTTTTAACTCTATTTTATCCCTAAAACAAGCTATCAAAGTTTCAAGAATTTTCACTTTTGTTTACACCTTCAAATTTTGAATTTTTGTGCTCATCTATCATTTTTCACACGAAATGGCACTTGTGACCAGCGTTTTGGCACCTATGTCTTGAATTGGAGCTTTTGTTCTATTTTGGCACCTTTGTTTTGATTTTTTTTGCCTACCTTCCAAGAGCCATAACTTTTGATCCTGAACTTGAAATGACTCCGTTTTTTCACAAAAAGACATCAAAAAGATCTATGCAATGAAAGTGGTAATTTAGAATTTTATAGTATAATTTATTCATGGTTTTCATTTTCCTAAATCTTGTCATTTTAACTACACATTGTGTAATATTTTCTTGTTCCAAACTACTAACACTTTGTGTGTAGCTTCCCACGCTTACCAAAGATAAAAATCAATCTAAAACTACTAACCCTTTGTTTTGTAGCATGATCGGTCAAAGACATTCGGGTTTATGAATCAAATTACTAATCTTTGTTTCGTAGAGCCTCCTCTTGAAGACCCAATCATCAAACTGCTAATATTTTTCATTTCATTTATCGTCTAGCATTTAATTATCTTGCATTTATCATCCTTTGTGTGTTTTCCTTTTTTGTTTGATCATCGTGAAGGCAAAATCGTGTATTCTCTCCTCTCGCATCCTAGGACTCTCTCGAGGATCAAAAGCGTCTAGCCTTCCCATTTTTATTTTGTAGAGGAAACTTGACGTGGAAGTAATATCTACACATTTTTCATAGTCCTAGGGGTCTCGTGACAGGTCTTAAGTGGACACATTTTTCTAAAAAATAAAAATATTCAACTTGTATGAGTTATTTAAATTTGAAAATGTTATAAGAACATGAATTGTAGCATTTCGAGTCTAGTTTCTAAACTACTATTTTTTTTGAAAATGGTTAAGTGTAAGTGGGTTAAATATAGAAAATGTCAATAGGTACTCCTATTTTTGTAAAAAAACATAGTAGACAGTTAGTTGTGCCCCCCCCCCCGCCCCCCCCCCCCCCCCCCCCCCCCCCCATTTTTTGAGCACTATTTAGTATTTTTGAAAACCCTTTGGTAGAAAGATAGATAGGAACATCTAGTTTGGGATATATTTTTTTTTAGATTTTTTTAAGTGAGTATTTATTTATTTTAATGATTTTTCAAGTACAAAGATTTTGAAAATTAAAAAATAACGGATAGCCAACGTGCCCCCCCTAACTACCTCAAAAAATATTAAAAATTAGATTTTTTTTTAATATGTATAGAATTAGGCCTAGTTTGGGACTGTATAATTTTTTTTCAATTTGGATAAGTGAAAAAAAATATACATGACAAAAGCTAAGTGTTTACAATCACTAAAAATAGAGGTATAAAAGACATAGTTTGAAATAAATATAAATGGAAACCTTAGAATAGTCAGAAAATTATAAAAAGTACATATTTAGAAAGAGGATAGTTTTCTTGATGTTGTAGGCAAATTTTTAAGAAAGATAGAAAACATTTTTGTAGGATTTAGCATGGTGGAAGGTTGTTTTTTTCATATTTTGTCAAAAACACGCAGGTTTTTGTGTTGTTATAGGTCCAAGGCGTAGGTTTGGGAAACCAAAGCAATTCCAAGCCTGTAAATTCTTGGTTTGGGGGCATAATAAAGGGAACAAGTACAGGTTGAAATGCGTACGCGTTCCATAGAGTATAGGCATTATATGTGTTTTTGGCATGCTTCTATTTACAAAAATAAAGTTTAAGTATAAGAAATAATAATTTATTTATTATTTATTATATAATATAATTTAAATTTATTTTAGTAAATATAAGAAATTAGGGTCACTCTGCACCTTATGGAACTAGTCTCACAGCTCCATGAGTCACGGTTTAGGAGATAATTTTTTATAATTTAATCTAGTTAGTACATAGGTAATTTTCAAGATTTCAGAATTCAGACCAAATATTTTAGCGTTTAAATTCTACAATCGATGTCTATTTTGGAAATGAATATAGTCATTTTTTAGGTTTTTAGGCCTTTTGGATTGTTTACTAACATTTGTAGGAGTGTTAGATGTGTCAAAATTATATTTTACAAACCTCACAACTCTAAAAGGAAACAACATCTTGCTCAAATATATGCACTCATGAAATGCCTTATAATACATAACAAATAAAAACACATGTGTTGGACATAGTGTCATTGGTGTTGTCATTGATGTCAAGTTACATTGATGACAAAGGGTGTCTAGGTGGCATAGGAGCTATTATGAGGTGTCAATCATCAAGAAGCATGAAGGTTGATTGGTAGTGCCTTATTTTGGTGACATGAAGTGTTGCATTGGTGAAGTGTTGGTTTGGAACCAAAATGGACAGCTTCATTGGTTTAAAAATATTCACGACACCTTTAATCCTTAGAGAAAAAATGGATGTCTCCAACATGTAGAGGATTTATGTAGCTTTCTAATGCCTATGTTTTCCCCTTCTAACTCCTTACAGAGCTCTTATAATCTTCTAGAGAAGTTAGGTTTCACCATTAGAGTGTTTGTTACTTGCACCTAAAAAACCTGATGTTGAGTAGATAGTCCTTGAATGATCAAACCTTTCATAAATCTTCCTAAATTACCTTCAACACTTCCAAGATTCCCTGACATCACCTCTAGATGCTTAAGATATTTCCTAAACTCTCCCGGAGGGTGTTTTAATAGCTCTAGAATGGCCAAAATAACTAGCATGGAAATTGAAAATTTTGAAGCATGAAAATTAAGCCCTTAATTGAAAATAAGGCTTCTCATTCACTTTACATCCTTCCTCTGGTGATGCAGGAACATCTTGTTAATAATCAATTTTGGCTTTCTTAGGTGACTAGGGGTATCTTGGATCCACTTGAGATGGTCATAGCTTGTACTAGTCCATTTGGACTCCATAGGAAAGAATAGGGAGTTTCCCTCCAAATGTATAATTTGAATATTTGAACTAGCTCTAGGTATGTTATAGGATTAGGTGTTAAGTGACATAGTCCTCTCAGATCGAGATATCAAATTTGGAGGTTAGAGACTATTTTTAGAATCATTTTCACGTGTAAATATTGTTTTTGGATTGTCTTCTTATCTATAATGGTGTTCAAGGCTTCATGGAACCCTTATAGTGTCCAGGGAATGGAAAATAGATAGAAAGACTTACTCAGACCAAGGACTTTGGCTAAAAGTACCCTATTTTAGAAGTTTAGTAGTATGTAGCATGAACATAATGATTCAATGGAATCCTTGAGTCTATTTGCATGGCATTGATCACAAGGAATTGAGAATGTGTTGCAAAAGTCAAGAAAATCAAGTAATAAGGAAATAACCATCTAAAGGAGGATTTCTTAAATTAAATTTGTGTTCACAATCCTAAAATAAGATAAAAGAAATATCCACACACATGTGTGTGCCTAGTCTTAAGGGCCTAGAGTAGAACATTCATTGTAAAAGTTAATAATTATGCCTAGTAGAGTCCTTGATAATTGTGGAGGAAGGTAATAAGAAGACCAAGAGTTTCAAAATCCCTAGTACAGGTTGGAATAAGAATAAAATCAAAGGAATGTGCAAATATAGTCTAACAATGTTAATGCTTAGTTTGAGGGCTAGGAAAGATGTACTTTTAGAAAAATAGTCTTTATTCCATGTGTTTGAAGTTAGTGGAGCCTCTAAAAAGTTGGAGGAAGGCCTAAGGGCATTAAGGAATCATAAAATTAGGGCATAAGGACAAATTATTGAGTGGTTAGTAGGTAAAGGAAGCAATGTACAATCATGTTTATTTCTTGTGACTGTCAAGACCAACCTTGAGAAATAGTTGTCTTAGGAAAGAAACTCATAAGGAAGTTGTATCTATCATTGAGGGAGTGGTGTTATAATGTTTTGAATCCTTAAGGAACAAGGGAAAATCCTTATACAAATTTAATCAAGAATACCTATTGATTGTCCTGCACATCATAAAGAAACCTAGAGAGAGCAAGGGTTTGTATGAAAGCCTTAAGTGAAAGAGGAAGAGTTGAGTGATTTTCATTAGTGATTAGGAGAGGGGTAAGCATAGTGAGATGAGTGAAAATAAGATTGAGTAAAATTCAAGGTGAAGGTGAAAAAAAAGTTGAGAAGATTGTTTAGAGCTTGAGCAAACAAGGAGTCTTAAAAAGCCAAAAGTTGAAAATCTAGCAAGATGATGGATAAATGAGTAATGGAACATTGAGGTGTGCTTGAGTAAGGTGTATGGGTGTGTTGAAAGGTGGATGTAAGGATGAAATAGGTGGTAATCCATTAAACCCTTAATTTTTCTTTCAAACCCTAACTAGACCTACTTGAAACAAGGGAAAAGGAGAAAGTTGAATTGGGGAAGTTGTATTTTGAGTTGAAGTTATATAAAAGGATTGTAGGGTACTCTGTATCATCTGACCAGCCTGTCATTAGTTCAAAATTTACCCTAACTCAAATTAAATTCCTAATAATATCATTCAATGTGTTTCAGTGTGTAGGGAATAGTGTCTAAGGTGATTGATCAACTCATTTAGTTTTGATGAGAGACTACTTCCTCCAGAAGGCCTAAAAAGGCCATTTTTGGCCATTCTGTAGCTAATTGAACACCCTTTGGAAGTTTTTAGAGAAAATATAAAGCATCTGAGGGTGATTTCAGAGAGAATTGAAGATGTCTAAGTAAATTTAGGAAAGTTTAGGAAATAAAATCTCATTCAGGAGCAATTTGTTTAAGACCGGGTTTTCAGGTGCAGGGAATGAAAGCTAAAACAATGAAAGATGACTTCTCTGGATGATTCCAAGAGTTCTAGAAAGATTAGGATGAAAAAAATAGGCATTGGAAAGATATTATAATAATCTACAAGGTGGAATAATCAACATTGATTCAAGGCTTAAATATTTCTTTAGGTACTACAAAACTCTTCAGTTGCCCCTCCCAGTTCAAAATGAAATAGGACCTAAATTTTGAGTTGCAGGAAGAATTATATTTTTAGAATAGTTTCATTGATCGTAAAATGTGATTTTTATTGTTTTAATGAATTATGGAGGTCAATAACATGTAACTCATCCTCAAATTTCATTCAAGGATTCATCCCCTATCTGGAGGAGGAAACCCATTTCCATGAGGAACAACTTGAGAAAAAAGGTGTCCATGTACCATAAGCATGCTTACACCCAGGTTTCATCTTGGTCAATAAATTTAATTGTGAAGGATTCATCATGTTCAAAGGTGAAATGTGGAGCTCAAGGAGTGACTTGATGATCATCATATCCTGACTTTGTCATTGTACCCAAATCTCTCCAAAGAACAAGCTAAAATGAGCTAGTCATGCCACCGAGGTATCCAAGACCATCATGTGTGAAGTATTAAGGCATCGTCTATCTCCATGAGAGACATATGAGAAAAGACATGTATGAGAATCATGAATTTTATTCCATGAAAGGATGATTTTAGAGCCAGGAAAGGTGAGGGGATGATCTTTATATGGAGCACCATATTTCTAAGAATGAGCAATCATCTGAGTTCACTTGATGCAATTCACTTGGTACTATTTGTAAAAACTCATTCAACACCTAGTAGTGTGATCAAACCTTAAGGAGGAGGCACATTACAATCACCTCATTTTTTCCATAGGACAAGAATCCCATTCAGGGAGCAATCCTCTATCTACAAAGTGAGGATCTCATTTTAGTAAGAAGTAGACAAACATCATAGAGTTGATTCGTGGTCACTAAAGTGAATTATGGACCAAATTTCAAAATTGGTACCAATTCAAGTAGTGGTAGGGCCAAAATCCAATCCAAAAGGTCAAAAAACCTACAAAACGACTATATGTTTTCCCAAAACAAAGACTACAATATATATGCCCTGAAAGTTTTAGGTCCTTGTTGAAATCCTAAAAATGAGTAAGTACTGACCAGATTAGATTTTGAAAAACTATCTTCTAGATTATAACTGTCAGAGCTACGGGACCACTTCCATCAGGTGCAGAGTGACCCTAATTTCTTATATTTACTAAAATAAATTTAAAGTATATGAAATAATAAAAGTATACTTATTATTAGTAGAATATGGCTCCTTCGATCCCTTCTAAACTTCATATAACTCAAAACGCGTATGTGTTTCCTGACACTAGAAATGCGTACACATTTTAGGCGCATGAGAAATAGCAAATATGAAAAACTAAAACGTGTGTGCATTTTTTCTAATTTCATATTTTTGTCCACTTTTTGAGCCCCCAGATTAGTGCACTTCCCCAACATAACGTTTCTCAAAATTACTATAAAACGTGATCGTTCAAATATGTTTCTCATTTTTAAAATCAAAAACATTCAAATATTTTGGGCCCCCATCACGAAAAACAATATAAAATTGTTCATAAATCAAAATAAAACAATATAAAATTGTTCCACAATCCAAAAAATAGTGTATAATTGTCAAATCCATCTTTAGTATATAATGCCTGTCAAATCCTTAGCCATTCCATCAAAATGTTTGAATTAATTTCAAACATCATCATAATGACACTATCAAGAACTTTACCATTTGATGGCGCTATCCTCAATCCTATTACCATCCTTTTCCACCAATCATTAACCCAGAGAAGGGCTTTCGCAATATAAATTTGCTTATGGCTAACTCTGGCCTTCGATCCTCAATCCAAATCATCTTTCAAAAAGGATCCGAAAGAGTATGTCTTATCTAAATTTAAGCAACTCCAGGCTTCGGCCATGTTGAATCCAATCACTCATGTGTTCTAAGCCATCGCTCAGGGGCATTTATACGACAAAGGAGTTCTTCACATATGGAACACATTAAGTGTCATTAGACAAATCGAATACTTAAATTTGGGAATGGCAATCAAGTGGTCTTTCACCATCCAAATAATGCTTTTGCTTCTTCCATGTTATTTTATGCTACTTTCCAAGCATAATTACATTGTAGACCAATTGCAATCCCTATTGCAAATATCCAATCTTAATTCAGACATTGCATTCGATCACTCATACAACTACCATAGTATCAATCCACAACTAGTATATTCATGTTAGTTTATTATTTTGCCTTTTATCGCTTTATCACCTTGTTGACCTCCTCACTTCATGTTATTAAACTGAATCACCCACTTAGGTGAGTCATAGGTCCTTTTCAGGGAGCTGTAGAATTCACATATTTTTACATGGAATTTCTTTGTATTTGTACCATCTCACCATTTTGACCTAAACCAAGTAGGACCATCAAAAAATCATGTCCTTCAAAAATCTAGGCACCAATCCCAAATTAGAAAATTCATCCCAAACCTTTTCAACCTCCAAATCCCATATCATTGGATCATCGACCCACATAGTCCTACAATGTAGGAAACCCTTACAAATAATCTTTCACCATCGTCTAACACAATCTATGATAAATTCTATATCTTCATCTATTCTAGCATCGAGTAGATCCATTCACATATTTTACAACTATCACTAAGTTCACTTTTGCAGAAATTATTATTTCTTGCTACATTGGGGCATTGGAGTCATTCTAATGCATTTTCATCTTCATGCGATGTAACTTATCTCGATGGAAATTTTCTTAGATCATGTGCCACAATCCCTAATCCACCATCAGAGATTCATGAAGCAGTAGATCATACTTTGTTCCCCTGAGTCTTAGTACAATGTGTCAACCCGTTAATGTGGCATTGATGCATCTACCTCAATTAGTCATCTTTTTTATCATCTCTTAGGGGCAAATTTTTCATTTGTATTCTTTTTCAAATATTTATCGCATTGTAATCTGGTTAATTCATTGGTACCAATTGCAAGTAGTGTGCTAACATCAAACATGGGTGTCCTGTTTATGCACTTAGATTTCTTCAACCTCACAAGTATCTGGGTTGGATACATCCTATCTTTGGCAGAAGCTCCCAAGTTTGAGGCTGACTTAGTGCCATGTAGTCATCTACTTGAGCCTCTTAAATCGTCCCATCTATCTGTGATTCCTTACTCCTAGCTCCCCATCTGACAACTCTCATTCAGCTCTCCTGACATCACTTTCCAAGATCTCCCTGTGAGCCCCATATTCAAACTCCCAAATCCCTCATGCTACGAGCACAACTCCTACCCATTGCCCTTGTTCAACTTCCTATGTCTGTTTCCTAAGAAATCTCATCTCACCAAGACCATGTACCTATCATCCATGTACTCTTGAGGGGGCTATTCCCAAGATCATCTGTTCTACTTGTTGGCCTCAAGCCCAAATGCTTCCATTGTTTTCTGACCATGTTGATCTACATGTATCCCCTTCATCTTCTAATCCACACTATTACTTTCCAATGGCCTTTAAAGAGTCAAGCATGTAGATATCATAAACCACCCAATCTTACAACATTACTTCCTACTCCCTCCAAACCATTTAACCCAAGCCACTTCACTCCTTTAGAAGAATCCTTGACCACCATCTTCCATCGTCTCAAAACCTTTAACATGATCATCCATCCCCCAATAAAATCATGAGATCAAAACCTTCATAAACCATCTTGGTATCAGGAACACTATTTTTATGACTTTCATCACACCCATGGACATTTGACCAATCGTTGTATGCAATTTAGGTCTTATGTCCAAAACCTCATTAATCAAGGAATTCTTATCCTTGTACCTCTTTATCCGCCACCTTTCCATCCCAGTTCTCTCCCTAACCCTCATCCGCCATCCAAATCCAAATCAACCATACAAATCTCATCATACATCCAAACATCCCTCACTGACCAAAAATGAAAATAAATTTCACGCCCCATCCTTTGTCAAGTCCGACCTCTTAGTGGATGACAAAACTACAACCCCCCGGTCTCATGATGACCACATGACATCCACTTCCCCATCCACTTCATATCCTATAACCATAAATATGTTCACTAATATGAAACATCGAGGCAAAGGGTAAGTCATCAATGAACAAAGCATTTGCAAACCCATCTCCATTCATCAAAAATCCAGGACGTTTAGGATTAGGTTATAAACCTAAAACTAACAATGACCCTCCCACTACCCCATCATAACCCATTTTTAAGACTCCTCTTGTTGATCCTGCCATCCCAGCCTCTTAACCCACAAATATCAAACACCTAAAAAATGGATTGCACACATAATTCATTTCCTTGTGACACGGATGCTCTTTCCTTCCCACCCATCCTCTTTCCATCCAACATCTACATCCCTTTGCATTTAATCCATTATTTGTAATGTAATTACTTGTATAAATCTTATTATTAACAGCAATATAACATCAATGAACACAATATTTCAGATAAATGATCTCAATGTGCAACAAGAATAGCTTAGCCACTTCGAGGGGGCAACCTCCAAACCATACAATAAGAATCAAATGCTCAAATGATGATGATCATCTACTACCTACTAATCCCCTATATATACTATTCATATGTTATGGCCAACACCAAGGCCGACCCACTAATGAAAATATAACATATATGAAAGAGATACATAATGATAAGAAGTTATGATAGCCACAAGTCGGCTATATACATCCAATATAAGATATATGATTAAGGGCGTAGCATGCCCCTCCCCTTTGAAAGCAACATTGTCCCCAATGTTGAGAAGATTTGGATGTTGCTGCAGGAAATTTGCATCCTCCCAAGTTGCATCTTCATTGTCTAGATTTTTCCACTTGATCAAATACTCAGTGATGACCCTTGTCCTCAATCACTTAGTGCATGTTTGAAGGATGCATTTTGGTTCCAGGATGATTCTTCCCTCTTCATCAAGCTCTGGTAACACTGTTTGGGTTGATACTGTCTATCCAATTACCTTCTTTAGGCAAGATACATGGAAGACTGGATGAATTCGAGTAGCCGGAGGAAGTTCCAGTTTGTATGCTACATTTCCAATCTTCTGTAACACTTGATAAGGACCATAATACTTAGGTGAAAGCTTGTTATCCTTTTTCTATTGTTTTAAGGACATTTGCTTATATGGTTGTAAACGCACAAAAACCCAATCACCGACTTCAAAATGTCTTTCACTGCGATGTTGGTCTGCCTGCTGCTTCATGCGGTTTTGTGACATGGCCAAATTCTCCCTGAGACTAGAAAGCACCCCTTGTTGGTGTTGAATATGTTCTTTAACTTCTCGAACCTTTGGCTGGACTCTCAAAGATGAAGTGATAGATGGTGGATGGTACCCATATAATGCCAAGAAAGGAGACATTTTAGATGAAGTATGAAAGGAGGTGTTATACCACCATTCTGCCAGTGGCAACCATTGGACCCATCTCGCTTGCTTATCTGATGTAAAACAATGAAGATATCCCTCCAAGCACTTGTTTACCACCTCTGTTTGCCCATCAGACTGGGGATGATAAGAGGAACTACGAGCTAGTTGTGTGCCCAAGCATGAGAACAAGTCAGTCCAAAAATTACTAGTAAAGATAGGGTCTCGATCACTTACTATAATCTTTGGTGTCCCATGTAGCTTCTGAATTGTATCCATGAAGGCCGTTGCTACTGTACTCGCAACAAATGGATGTGATAAAGCACAAAAATGGGCATATTTGGTGAGTCTATCCACCACCACCATGATTACATTTTTACCTTCTGATTTAGGCAATCCTGTGATGAAGTCCATGGACACCTCTTCCCACCTCTGGCTACGAATAGATATAGGTTGTAAAAGACCTGGGGACTTAATTGTTTCACCCTTATTTTGCTGACAAACCATGCATTCTGCCACAAATTTTTGGACATCTCCTTTTAGCCCTTCCCAGAAAAAATCATGCTTGATTCGATGATAAGTCTTTAAGAAGCCAGAATGACCCCCCTACTGGAGAAGCATGGAGCTCAGATAGAACCCTATTTTTAAGGATTGAATTCTTACATAGATATAATCTATCTTTATACCATAAAACATCTCCTTTCCATACAAATTTTTCTGACATGCTTGGATCTTGTTGGAGATTTTGAATGAGATTTTGTGTACCTGGGTCATTTTTCCATTCAGACCTTACATCCTCTATCCAATCCTCCTGTAATACAGATATGGCACACAACAATGCCTGGGCAGATTCATCCTTCCGAGATAAAGCATCAGCAACTACATTCTCTTTCCCTTTCTTGTATATTATCTCAAAATCATACCCCAACATTTTTGAGACCCATTTCTATTGTTCTTCTGATGATAAACGTTGCTCTAAGAAGTATTTCAAACTATCATGATCTGTCTTTACTTTGAAATGTCGTCCCATTAGATATGGTCTCCATTGTTTCACTGCATGAAGTATTGCTAACATTTCTTTCTCATAAACTGGTTTAGAGATATTCTTACCTTTGAATTGACGACTCTCGAAGGCAATGGGTCACCCTTCTTGCATGAGTACTACCCCCATACCATACCCTGAAGCATCACATTCAACAATGAATGTTTTTGAAAAATCTGGGGTGGCTAGAACTGGAGTGGTGCACATGGCCTCCTTCAACTTCTCAAAGGCCATAGTAGCTTGCTCATTCCAATGGAAAGAGTCCTTCTTCAATAAAGTTGTGAGTGGTGCTGCGATGCTGCCATAATTCCTTACAAATCTACGATAATAACCTGTAAGCCCCAAAAATCCTCGAAGATTTTTTAGGGTTTTGGGAACCTTCCATTCAAGCATGGCTTTTATCTTGTTAGGATCCACTTTAACACCTTCATAAGAGACAATATGACCCAGATATTCAACCTCCTTGACACCAAAAGAACACTTAGAAGGCTTTGCATAAAGTTGATGTTGTTCAAGAGTTTCCAACACCTTATTTACATGATGCAGGTGTTCCTCCCATGTTTTACTATAGATTAATATATCATCAAAGAACACTAAAACAAACTTTTGAAGAAATGGCTTAAATATGGAATTCATCAAGCTTTGAAATGTCTTTGAAAAGAATATATAATTTTTAATTGTCCAAAAGGCATTACCAAGACACTTTTATATGTTGTCCTGGTCATGTGTCCTGAAGGCTGTTTTATGTTACTATCTTACATCCTTGATTCTAATCTGGGTGATATCCAGAACGAGGAGGAATACATCAGTTGGAGTAAAGATAAACAGCACCATTGGCTAACTGCAGTGCTAGCAAATCATCAATTACTCATGCAGAGCAGGAAACTCTATCTTTAGACTGCTGTACTTATTGGAGGGTTGCACAGGTCCCTCATGTTACACATGCGTCACATATTGTGTGATCTTATTTTCCATACCATCACTACAGGATCGAAGAGTAAGCACTTTCTGACTATCCACGAATAAGTCCTGCTTCTAACATCTCTTGAACTATCTTCTCAGATCTCACTCTTTTCGCATATAGGGGTACCTATAAGGTCTGATGTTGAGGTGGTTGACTCCCTGGTACTAGCTGGATGGCATGGTCCATGGTCTCAGATGGTTCAGAGGGCAAACCTATATGGGAGATTTTTTTGTCTCATAGGCTCAAAGAACAAGGTCCGTGAGTTGCTCATTCATAATATCCTTGAATGCATATCTGCCAGGCTATAAATGGGTATCTTGGAATCGATGTTGATTCCAATGAAAATACTTTTTATAAACTGCTGCACCTTTCATAAGCATAGATTTGCATACATGGCTGAGATTTACCATCTGCGGAGCAGACATCCTTGGGACCACCTATCATGATTTAGTTTAAAATGGTCCCCCCTTATAGGGGCAGTCATTGATGAACCTACTCTTGTTAAGTTGGGTTTCAGCGCATCATTCCCTATGTGGAGAGCCATGTACTCCTAACACAATCCTGCTCCTATCATGGCAGTGATGGATAGGGATGATTGCTAGTTAGCAACCAATCTCCCATGGTGAGATTAATGTTATGGCATATTACTGAACAACTGGAGTTTTCCACATCAACTTATCAGGACTTGACATTATGGAGAGTGGATAAACAAAGCAGTTCATCGACTGCTATACTACGAGTCAGCTGATAGACAGGATGGGGAAGTTGGAGATCCACCCCTTTGACAGAGTGCCATAATAGTTTGGCCTCCCCTACATTGATATGTTTCCTCCAGTGAGGCCAGTATACAAGTCTATTCGTGAGGCCAGGGGAGGTCCTAGAGGCCAAGATTGGACTACGATCACTCCTGGAGTTCCCATTGTAGCTAGGTAGGTGGTTCGTGCCTGAGGGGTAGCCAGTGCTCCTTGAGCACCTTTACTTCAAATCAGAACCAGTCTTACTCATAGTGGAGAGAGTGATGAGCCTATTGATGTGGACTCAGACTCTAAGGAGTTCACAGGAGAGGAGACAGAGGAGGAGACGGAGGGAGGCAAGACATGTGGGATGGTCGGGGATGATAGTGACTCTGAGTGACATGACACTTAGAGTATCTTGAGGGCTGAGAGGGTGGAGGAGAGTGCAGAGAAGGTGACCCTAATCTCAGAGGAGTTGCCTTCTCAGGACATTTGGGGAGATGATGAGTTCGTAGCAGGACGTCACTTCTTTCTAGATTTGGGGGAGGTTCCACAGTCAACATCAACGTCAGTGGCAGGTGCAGATCCTAGAGATCTCACCTAGATGCCTGGAGATCTGAGTGAGTTATCACTCTTTTCTCAATTTTGTTTTAGTTAGAATTGTTTAGTTGATATTTCCCTTTTGTTGTTTCGTTTGTTTTTGACTTTATCATGGACAACTTCCTAACTTGTTTATTTGTCCTTTTTTATTTGCGACTGCTGAGGGATGGCAAGACTTGATTCGCCAGGTGTGCATAGACACTCTATTGCTCCCTTCGAAGAGTACATGGGTCAAGCTTACTGTAGATGTGGGAGAGCCTTCAGCAGCCGGTAGACATACCAACGTGTTATCATCCCCTTTCTGGAAGGTGACAAAGATCATGACTTCTCTCCGTGTTGAGGTAGCTGGATATAGGTCCGTTGATCGCTTGATGAGGAGTCATTCTCATAGTGAGACCATAGCTACTGGCCATGATCGTGATCCCTCAATTCATTTAGAGTGTTGTCACAGCAGGAGTCCTAGATGCGATCGTGCACCTTCTAAGGGATCTCGCGGGGATCGAGATATCACAGTGTCCTTTTGCAGTGATTTTTGGTTGGATGTTTATCTGATTGTTTTTGTATTTTCCATGCTCATTGAGCATTTTGATCATGCCTAGTGCATGATGGCATTGTACATAAAACGTGATTCATATTCATGATAGTATAAAATATATATATAATATGGTATAATTCTTGTTGGATCTAGATCTTCTTGTGTCAAGAATTTTTTTGATTCGTAATCCTACTGTGTACACTAGATGTTTTCAGTAACTTACTCCTTTGTATGATTTTTAGAATGTACTGCAATGGATAACAAATGTAACATTATGTTGAAGATAATGTTTCTTTTTTATTTTATTTTGTAATGTTGATACGTGATGATGCAAACATATTGTAGTATTGAAATTTTGGCTTCTTTGGGAAATGTTCGTTGCTTCTTCTTGTTTTAGCAAAACGTGATGAATGTAAAATGATAACGAGATGAACTTACCCCACTCCTAACTCCACGCAACTAGTAAGATGTGAGGGCTCAACACCAAGAGTTGGGAAGGGCAAAAATTGTATGAGTTTAACTAAATGGAAATGATGAGAGAAAGACAAGGCATTGAAAGAAATCAAATTTAGACTTGCATACTTACTCTTACTCGAAACTACTACATAGTTTAGAATGCAACTTATTTTCCAATTTATCTAGACTTAGATCCATGGATGGTAACTTGGTCGACAAAATCTGGGTTTAAGGATTTGATCTCTTTGGAATTTGGATATTTGGTTTCACTTAACACTTTGCTTTAAAATATTAATATTCACTAATTTGTGTGAATGGAACCCCTACGCCCTATCGCATGCTTCTGGTAGGAAGCATGGGCTCATCACCGAAGGTAGGACATAGGCGAGTAAGGGCACTTCTTTCCTTTCTCAACCTCACATCACTAGTAAGAGATACATGATTTTTGGTTTGAAAATCTATCGGTTAGGTAGGTCATGGGGAAATAGGCCAACAGTGTGCAGGGCATAGCCCCTCTTTGAGACAACAAAGTAAAACTGGTTTATTGCTAATCTATCAAGTAGGAATCTGTGCAAATCTACACTATTCTAACTTCAAGGGGGTTTGGGATCTCATCCCAGTAGAGGTAGTTCTAACTGACGAACAGAAAGGTAGGAAGGAAGGAATGGAGGAGGGTAGATCTGAAGGAAGAAAAGAAATGAATTCCAAGACAAAAAGGTCAGAAGGTTTATGCTTTGGGCTGGTAGTAAACAGAGCCAAACTTACTTGCATAAACAAATAAAGCAATACTGATGAACATATGACGATAATAGGAATGAATCCAATAGAATAAAAACATAGATCTAACTTAAGAAAGATCTGATGCAAATAACACATATATTGAGCACAAAGTCTGAACATATATATTAATATTTCTTCTGTTACAAGGAAGCACAAAGTCTTTCTCTCCTCACTTCTTTTTTCATACAAAAAATGTCCACCTTTTAGATACAACAAGTATTCCAGTATTTATAGAAGGAGAAGAGGAAAGAAGACAAAAACAAACCAACCACTATTTACAAAATATCTACAAGATATTTACAAAATATCTAAAAATTCAAAAGTTGACTTTGGGCAAGTTTTTGGATGGCAACATCCCATGGTGCAACATGGATGATGTCATCATAAATGCCAACATACTTTTTAAATATTTTTACAAAAATGATCAAAGCGTACACAAGAGGAGAAACTACTCCTCATCATCCCTTTGCTTAAACGGGGTGTCTTGCTTCTGATCAGGAGAGGCTATGTGACACTAAGCTTGGTATTCCATAAACTTGTTGATCAGCGTCTGAAGTTGATTATGATCTGGACCCTTGAAATGGTCACCAATAACTTCGCAAGTTTATTTTTCAGTCTTGAGCTTGTCAGGTAGCCCGATGAACTCTTCGCATGCATCAATCAAGAAGCTAGTGAAATCACAGCAAGCCAAAAGGTTATTGATTGATTCTCAGTCAAAAGTGACCTCTGGTGCCAAACCTTGAGTGGGTATATCCTTGAAGAGCTGGCATGTATTGTCTGCTTCCCTCGAGGTGAATGATTCACTGAGCATCCCTGGAGACATCTTTGTAATTGTTTGTTCCATGTTGTATTTTGCATCCAGGGCCTATCCTCTCTAGGATATATTCCATTTGATCAACCTGGTAATCTAATGCAATGAGAGCTTTATTATGTGCTCGCGGGTGATCGATGACACCGACCTTTAATAGGTCGTCAGCTGAATAGTTAGCCATTGCTTGGAATGTTTCATGTTACAATCTGGCGTTATCCAACTCCTCGGAGAGGGATCCTGCTACTGCTTGTAGCTCCTTATTTGCCTGATCTATATCTTGGTAGAGCACTGTGAATTTCTTGATCATTTCCTCACTATCTCTGAGGATTCACTCTATCCAGGAGGATACTGCCATTCCTTGTTTGCCAATCTTGGCGTATTCATTTATCTTTCCTGACTGAGAACTTCAGTAGGCTCGGCGACAGTCATAGGAGGAGCGTTGCCCATTCTTTGCAATGCTTGGAGAAGATGTTTGTTTTTCCCTTGAGTATTCTCTTCTCCTCTTTTGCTTCTTGTAGCTTCTTGCAAAGAGCATCTACTGCAGATAAGGCCTCTCCTTGTAGGCTTTCAGATGAGGTTCCCATCATGACTTGGGTCACTGTAAAGTCTGTAGGAGACAAATCTTTCTTTTCTTTGGTGGGATCCAGATATGCAATCTCCATGACTCTCTCTCCCGAAACGCTCTTAGAGAAGTGAGTTATAGCTTTCTGCTTCTTGGGTCCCTTCTTTGGGAATGACGGAGAAGTCCATGGGTGCGATGGGAACCTTTATCTTGTGCTGGCTCAGATGGTCAGAAATCCAGTTTAGACTTATGGGAGTGGGAGTAGAGGGAATAGAGGAAGAAACGAGGGTGAAAGGGGAAACAACTTAAGAGGCTGTAGGGAAGAACGTTGAGACACTTGGTGGTGGCATAGACAAGGAGTCCAATGCGCCGCTGCTTGTAGGGCCTGGAGTTACTACAGGAGAAGAAAAGGTCATGGAGGTGAAAGGGATCTGTAATGGGATGGAGGGAACACTGGGCGACAGATCCGCAAGAGAGGAGAAGATGGAAGAGGTGGGAGATGGAAGGGAGGAAGGGAGAGAAGAAGACACATCCATAGGAATAGATGCTTCAATGACAGGGGGAGGAGAAGGGAAAGAAGGAATGGTGGGTACCTCAGTAGTTGTAGTTGTGATAACATCCTGAGTGGATGTATCTATTGAAACTTTGGTGGTCTCTTCTTCTTTACCTGGAGACACTAGGTCGACCACTTGCTTCTCAGAAGTAGTAGGAGGGCTTTCAAAAGTTTCTTCATTTTTTCTTGGTTCTCCCTCTTTATCCTTTCCTTTTCCTTTTAGCACCTGGTCCGTTCTTGGAGGTGCTCTATGCCAAGGGGAAGTAGTGAAATCTACCCTGAGGTAGGTGAGACCATTCTATTTGCACCAATGTTCCGTGCGTTGCAACATGGGCTTAACCCTTTCTTGAATGGTCTTTGGCAGCTTTGGCTCTATCGACCTCTGTGAATGGCCAATCGTCCCCATCTGTGTCAAGGTAAACCTGATCAATTTCTTGATCAGTCTCTTGGAATCCCTTTAGAACGATGGCTATGCCATAATGGATGATCTCTGCCAGAGCCAGCTAGGAGTGATCCTTTCGCCTGATATCTATTTCATGTGTCAGGTCGATGTAGATGTCCTCGATCTTAGGAACATGGATGGGATCAATTTTATCCTTTGGGAGGTAACTCCGGCAATCGAAGGTGGGCCTTGCTGGGAAGTTATGCTTCAAATTAAGTGATTCCAACTCAGCATACATTTCCCATGCTTTGGCCAGTATGGTGCAAGTGTATCGACTAACTGTATGGGGGAATGGAGTTCTTCCTTTCTTTCTCTTCACGCACTTCTCGTGGTATGTGATTAGTTGCCTTGACAACTCCAAGAGAATCAGCTTGGGCCCTGCATACCTTGGTAGCTTTGTCGGTTCACCTTCAAAATTTAATGCTCTGAGATATGTGAATGTGGGGAACTATGTGAACAATGCTCCCCATTTCTTTGTGGCAACAATCACGCTCGGGCTGGTCCGACCATGTCTCATATTCGGCCTCAATAGGCAGATCACCTCATAGAAGAAGGTGTCATTGATTTTTGAGAATTGGGGGATGTTGTTCTTGAGCCTTAGCTCTAGGTAGAATTCATATATTTTGACCTGGGGCCATACCCCATTTTGAGCCAGGCCAGCGAAATCTCTCGGTGATGCTGCAATGTATACAACGTAGGAATTCATATAGAACTTCCCAGTTGTGAGGACCTGTTGAAGTTGCTGGGAGATGGTGTCGCTGATGATTTCACCCCAACCAAAACGCTGATCAGGCACATTCTTGCTCATGGTCTCTAAGTACCTCAGCATCCATTTATGGAAATAATGGGCATCAGGAAGCCCAAATACTCTGTTCAGGAAGATGATTGTATCACTCAGTTCCTCATCGAAGTCACTGCGGTGGATGGTTTGTGGCCATCTGCTCACCGAATTTTTGTTCTTAAGATAGAGTTTGTTCATCATTTGCATGCATTTGTCCTCATTGTTGTCCCATGCCTTCTTGCAGTCTTCTAG
Organism: Taxus chinensis; assembly: GCA_019776745.2. Lineage (NCBI taxonomy): Eukaryota > Viridiplantae > Streptophyta > Pinopsida > Cupressales > Taxaceae > Taxus > Taxus chinensis. The sequence continues at coordinate 56,600,476 of CM034156.1, read as the reverse complement.
GCTTATGGCGACATAGTTCCTGTGATGAGGAATGCCTAGGGTTATTTCAAAATGATGAGTTGTTAGGTCGATGATCATCTTTCCCTCCTTATCTTCGACACATCTAGTGTCCTTGTTGTAGCAATGGGCAACCAACATGATAAATTCATTGTTCACAGCACTTACTGGTAGCCCAACTGCGAAGTGCAATCCACTGCCCACTAGTTTGTTCATCCATGGGCCACTAGTTGCCTGGTTGGTCCTCACCCAAAAGTCATCCATATCAATATGCCCAAGCTTGGAGTCTCTGATGTCAAGATCACTCTCTGCATATGAGTCAGGCATCCTGACCTTCTGATATTTGTACTTCATCTCTTGTTCTGTCAACTTTGCTTTTCCTTTAGACTTTGTTGGATTTTTGCTTGATGAAGACATGTGTGAGCTTGAGGATGGTTGTTGTTGTTCTGTAAGAAGGATCAAGGAGGTCCAACACAGAAGAGCCATGTCAACCATCATGTTATTCATAATGAAAGCTTGCAGAATGAAGAATTAGCAATTATAAGGCTCAGGGCGCAAGGCGTAGGTTCATAGCATGTTGCAGGGGCTTAAAAGGGCTGGGTGCACTTTTGAGGATGTTGACATGGAAAAAGGTGCGCCAGTGTTGACAGGAGAAAAGTTGCGCTCCAGTTATAAAGGGTGCACTTTTAAGGAGTGTTGCATGACAGAAGGCAGTGCCAAGGGAAAAAGTGCTTGGCACAGGTTTACAACATACAAAATGCCATGTTGATGTTAGGGAATATGTGTCTGCACCTTAGGAAGTTTGCTTTAGTGGGACGCAGGAAATGTCTATGTTTCATGGATTTTAAGTGCACCCAAAGCACAATCTTAGAAGATGTTGCAAAGGAAATTAATGCGCCAAAGAAAAAATACTTGGCGTGGATTTGGGGCACACAACATCCAATGTTGATGTTGTGCAGGATGCGCCTGCGCCCTTATAAAAGTTGCTAAGTGTTTATTTAAGCTGGGCGCGGGTTAGGGATATGTTGCAAGCGAGGGCAGTGCGCCAATGTGTGCAACTGTGAGGGTTGCAACATGGAAAAATAGTGCGCCAAGGTTTATAATAATTTCTTACAATTTCTTTGATTCCTCTCTTTTGGTTTCTTCAAATGGTAAAGAGAGGGTTTTTAACAAGATAATAAGTAGGGAAAAATGGTCTGGGTTTTTTTCAGAGGTAGGGGCCTTCCAGATTTATAGATTTGGAAGGAGAGGAAAAAGGGGCTTCTAGATTGGTTATGGATTGTTAGGTTTCTCATTTTTAGATTTGATCCTTTTTTATTTATAACAACCCTACAACCTACAACAAAAACAACAATAACAACAAGAATGGATAGAAGAAGCCACTTACCTGGATTTATAAAGGATGAAGGATGACGTTGGGGTCCACAAGCTCAAAAAATGGCATGCAGGGGTGATAAGGACAGCTGACATGTGCAAATGAAACACTTTTTTCAATTTTCAAAACGTGAAAATGACAGGTGTCAAGCATCTATTTATAGAAAACCTGGCATTTATTATTTCACCAACTTTCTTTGGCACACATTCTAGAGTGTCGACATAGGTTCAAATGCACCTTGGCACAAGTTTATTAGCGTTGACATAATACTTTCAGTGCCTTAGCGTGCATTTCTTGATGTCAACACATCATTTCCCATGCCTTAAGCACACATTTTTCGATGTTGACATGATACTTTTAGCGCCTTAGCGCATATTTTAGGCACATGTTTAATGATGTTGACATGTCATTTCCTCCGCCAAAGGGGCGCAACTTCGTTGATGTTGTCATGTCATTTTGGGCAGCAAAGGATTTTCTAAGGGGTGCACATCTCATGGTGTCAACACAACATTTCTTGCGCCCAGTTCAAAAAGCTGAAAATGGCTAAGTTCTGAAAAACTTGATTTTCGGAAGGGAGTTTTAGGCCATTTTGAATGTTAACAAACTTCCTCAGGGGACCAAAACAGAAATTTTGGTATGGTTACCTACAAATTTCCCTTGTCAATTTTACAGGATAACAGCTGGCTCTTTCTGGGGACTATCTTTAAGTGAAACTTAAGGGTAGAGAATCCTAGATTTCATGTGCCTATCCATTGGGTTATAGAGAGTCAAAAACAAGGGCGACCAAAAAGGGAAGGAAAGGAACACACAACAAACAGGAAGCAAACATAAAACGAAAGCAAACACACACAACGAAAGCAAACTATACAAAGAAGAGAGCAAGCTCTACTTCCTGAAGATCTTTAGGTGTTGCATGCTGTAGGGAAGCGGGAGCTCGGTTCTGTCCAGATATGAGAGATAAAAACTATTCTCTCCATTGAGATACTTGATCTTGTATGGCCCTCTCCAAAGAGAGTCAAACTTTCCGTGCATACCTTTCGGTTCTCTTCGTTTGTCCCATAGAAGGACAAGATCTCCTACTTGGAAATATCTCTGCCTAGCTTTCTTGTCGAACAACCTCTTAACTTGATTTTGATGATCAATGATCTTTTTGACCACCTTCACTTGTTTTTCTTCAAGTTCTGTTAGGTACATGATTCTCTTTTTCAAGAGAATTCTAAAAAGTTTCATCTTCAATTGCTCGAACTAGGCTTAGATTAGGAAGTTCTATGGAGATAGGGATTTCAGCATCGATTCCATATAACACTTGGAAAGGTGACATGCCGAGAGATCTCTTTGGAGTGATACGATCCACCCACAAAGCATCGTATAATGACTTGTGCCAGGACCGCTGGTTTTCATCAACTAGCTTCCGTATGATAGTTACCAGGTTCTTGTTGCTAGATTCTGCCTGACCATTTCCTTGAGGGTAATAATCAAAAGCATGAGCCAAGGTTATTCCGTATCCATAACAAAAACAATTACTTCCCATGAAGAGAAGTTGGAAGCGTTGTCAGCAATGATTTTGTGTGGAATGCCAAATCTCACAATAATATTTTCCTTAATGAAGTTGTAAACAACTTCATAAGTGGCATGTTTGAAAGGTATGGCCTCCACCCATTTCGTAAAGTAGTCTGTTGCTATCAGGATGTAACTATGTCCATCACTTGATTGAGGATTGAGTGCTCCAATGAAATCAATTCCCCATTACCTGAATGGTTCGTCGATGATGACAGGCCTGAGGGGAAATGCAATCAGCTTTGGTTTGCCAATGAACTATTGGCAAAGTTCACATTTCGCTACCCAGGTAGCTGCATCCTGAAATAGTGTTGGCCAATAGTACTTGGCCCAAATATTTTATGTGTTGTCACTAATGAGGAGAAGTGACCACCGTAGGTTGAATTGTGAAAACTCTTTAACAATCTTATTTACTACGGCTTATCAACACATTGTAGGAAAACACCATCAATTCCACGTTTGTACAATCCATCATCCCAAATGACATATCTCGCGGCTCTGAGCTTTACCGTATGATTTTCCTTTGTGGCTAGGTGAGTTGGTCATTCTCCATAGGTGAGAAAGAACACGATGTCAGAATACCATTCGTCATTGGTCATGACAAACAGAACCATGGGTAAAGAATCCGCTTTCTCCAACTCATTTTGTTCTCCATCAACATGATCAACTTTTTTTCAGGAACCTCTGAGTCTTTATTTTCAGCCATTAGCTGACACAGGCCTTTACCTCTTACCAACTTGGTCAGTCTGATGTCCAGATCATATTCTTGGACCTTTGCGATCCAATTCCCTCATAAGCTCCCTAGCTCTTGTTGAGTCAGGATAGACTTAACGGCCGTGTCTGGAACCAACACTATTGTATGAGAATTCAGAATGTAGTAGCGGAAACTTTTGACTGATTTTACCACGGTGAAGGCATGTTTTTCCAATTGCGACATCTTCAGTTCATGAGGCTTAAGAGGAGAACTCATGAAAGCAATCAGTGATTCAATATCCTCAGAGTTCTTTTACATCAAGATAGTTGATACCCTATGCGTAAATGCATAATTGTACATGATGAAATCTTTACTAAAGTCAGGGCACACCATGACAAGAGTATGAGCGACGGAGGTTTTTATGTCTTCGACTGATGCCCTGCCTTCCTCACTCCATTGGAATGTTTGGGACCCTTTCATCATATTAGATATATGACAAGTCTTCTCAGCAAAATTAGGAACGAAGCATCTCAGAAAATTTACCTTTTCGAAGAAAGAGTGAACGCTAGTCTTGGTTGTAGGCAAAGTGAGGCTCTGAATAGCCATAACCCTTTCGACATCTATCTTAGTTCCCTCTCTGCTGATGACATGTCCTAGCATCTTTCCTTCGGTGACTCCAAAAACTGACTTCTTAGGATTTAGTGAAATCCTGTGCTCCCGGCATCTGATCAAGACTTGTTCTAAATTATCGCAGTGATCACTTCATTTCTTGGAGAACAAGGTTAGGTCATCTAGGTAAACCATGTTGACCTTTCCCATCATACCCTTGAATGTAAATTCTATGGCTTGTTGGAAGGTAGCACCGATATAGATCAAATCGAACGACATTCTGATGTAGGTGAAGGTACCCCAAGGAGTGGTAAATGTTGTTTTGAACTGATCTTCAGGCACGAATTGAATTTGATTGTAACCTGAAAAACTGTCTAGCATAGACAACATTTCCAAACTAGTTACTGCTTGTAGCACTTGATCCATTATTGGCAATGGATAGTTATCCTTTAAGGATGACTGGTTCAAGTTGCAAAAATCTACGCATATGTGTATCTCACCATTCTTCTTCTGCACATGTACAATATTTGCAACCCAGGTACTGTGATGAATTGGAAAAATAATTCTTGCATCCAGCATCTTCTGTATTTCAGCCTGGATGGTACCTAATATTTTGGGGTTGTAGTGCCTTTGTTTTTGACGAAAAGGCTTGACATCGTCCTTGAGCGAAATGTCGTGCCGAATGTCCTTTGGCTTGAAAGACTTTAGATCAGCATAAGACCATGCTAACACATCCATGTATTTTTTCAGCAACTTAATGAATTTTTACTTTTCCTTGGGTGTACAACACTTCCCAATGTTCACAAAATGAGGATGTTCCATGGTGCCCAGATTGACGGATTCAGTTTCCGGAGAAGAGGAAGGATCATCCTATCACTTTTTCTTTACAAAATGGTCTTGATTATCAAATAATCATTCTAAGGAGACCAGACCTTTCAGAATCTTATTTCCTTTGATCCGTATCACTGTTTCTTTTTCAGACTCATGTGCTTGACTGGTGAGAGACTCATGACACGCGAAATTTGATCCATCGAAATGAAGTTCTTTGAAACTGTTAGCTTTCTCCAAAAAAGCGATGATTTGGTTATCATCATTGAACACTTGCCAGTGCTGTGAATTATCTAGCACACTTGGGCAGAAAACCACCTCAATGGTATACGTATCTATTTTCAACCCTGGGTGAGGAAGCATGAGAGAGGTTAAGACGGCCAATGAATTAGCCATGTCATTTTGAGGTCGCGGAACTGCTTTGATTGAGAAAGCGTCAAATTCCTCGATGTTACCCATATCGTATTGCGGTAGTGTCTAAGCCGGTCATTCTTTACTTGATATATCCCTTTTACCTGATTGACAATCAGCTCAGCATCACCTTGCACTTTTAGATTCTTGATTCCTTTTTCTTGTGCAACTTACATGCCAAGTAACAAGGATTCATTCTCAGCGGTATTATTTGTATTAAAGAACTACAATTTGAAAGAAAAAAAGAAAATCTCCTCTTCAGGAGATATAAGCACAGCTCCAGCACCACATCCACTTGTTGCACAACTGCCATCAAACTGGAATGTCCACACTTTGTTGAGATCCTATTTTTGGATGAAAAATGTCCATTTTATCTGAGTCAGTGGACAGGAAGTAGTTTCCCATCCCTGATGATTCGAAGAGAATATGAGCCTTGGGGTCATCAGAGTTGGTAACTAGATATTTCTTTTGTCTCTGGTTCTAATGTCTGCATCACCCCTTTGACAGGAATTTTAGCTTTGGACTATTCCATATGAATTTCCCCACTGAATTCTTTACAGAAGATCCTCCCTAACAATATTTCATAGGCTGTTGGAATATCGGCTACGAGAATAGTCATTTTTACCCTTTTCTCAGGAAATGTCGCAAATGCAAACTACACATCCTTGATCTGACCAATCAATGGTACTTGTTTGGTTTCCATGGAGTAGCATCTGCCAAAAGGTTTAGTAAGTGTGAGGCCCAAAGCATGGGTGACCTTTGCTAGCATGACATTATCAGAAGCTCCAGAATCAATTATACAGTTACTTAGTTTATGACCATTGATCAGGAGAGATAGGTAAAAAGGTTTAATTTTTCCTGATGTAGAAGTCGAGGCAACATTCATGTGAGACGTAAGAGGCGTGGGAAGAATTCCTTTTGGAGAAATGGGAGGAAGGACGACATCCTGGCTTTGGATATACTTGTTTAATCTTACAAGTTGCTCAGGATTGGATTGAAGGTATTCAACTTCAGACATCTGGATCTTGGTCTTTTTCACGTGATCGATTATATCGAATGCGATCAAGGGTTGCACTAACGAAGGAATGAGTCCTTCATTTCACATTTGTGGAGGAGGATTACTGGTCTTAATGGAATTGGAGGAAGGCTGAATTGGAGGAGAAACAGGAGGAAAATATTTCTTTACAACAGGTTTAATAGGAGGTTGAGCAGGAAGGGGATTACCTCTTTTAGCGATCGTTGGTGGTGGAGCTACCACAGTATTTGCCTTTTGCTTTTCAGTAATAACCTTTGCTTCATTTCCTTGCGAGTGAGTGAAAACTGCGTATGATTATCCACTCACATACCCTTGGGTACCTTCTTCTTCATCAAATTCCTCATCTTCAAATTCCATATACCCGATAGTAGAGTCGTAGTCGGTTCACCGACATCTTGATCATCTTCGCCTTGCGACAAAGGTTCTTCGTAATTTGTATCATCTTCTTCGATTTCAACCAAAGCATTAACCGGAGGGGCTTCAATTGCTAACCTTAGAGAAGCAGCACACAAATGCAGCCTTTGGGGGGCATTGTTGGGAGTGAATTTCCTCCGTGGGATATCCCGGTACAGAGTAGTAGATGATGTTTGAGCCAGTTGCTTCTTTAGTGAGAGCAAGTCATTTGCCATCTTCTGGAATGTTGGATCTGATGAGGTAGCCTGAGAAGAAGTTGAAGCATTTGACTTTGATGGCTCACATCTCAACTCACCAGATATAAGAACATTGTCCTATATCTAAATGGTCATGGTCTGAGCAAGGACCAAGGTGGGTATTTGTTCCTGTAAAAGTAAGAAACTTACTTTCAAACTCATTGTGTTCACAAAGAAACACTTTTGATTTTCTAATGTTGGCAACATGGCAGGCGGTACACGGTTGATCAGTGAATTGAAATGGGTGATAAAATCACGCATGGTTTCATTGGCCTCCTTCTTCATGTGAGTGATTCGTGACAATAACATGAATGCATCTTCTGAAGGCTTGTATCTATCTTCAAATGCAGTTCATAATGTGGCCCAACTGGTGATGGATCCAGCTGGTAAATGTTGGAACCATTCTGATGCAGGCCCTTGCAAGGTCTCAAGAAAGAGACGTACTGATACGTCTTCATGAGTTACATCTAAAATACTACATGACATAATAAATGTAGCTATATTCGTGTCTGTGCTTTGATTTCTACTCCCATCAAATTTCAGGAAATTCTTGTGATTTCCGTGAGGGAGGGGGTTGACCGGATGCGACAGTGCTAAATTCCCCATGGTACAGGTAGATTTATTGCCATTTGAAAAGTGGGAAAAAGAACACGAGTAGGGAGTGTGGTTCCACTTAGCAAAAGAGCACTACAAATGGATGTCGAGGCACCTTGTGAAATCTGGCTTCTTCATGGAGGCGAGGCACTTCTTGCTGATCAATCCGCTGAACTTAGGGATGTGAACCATGCTGGAGTGATACTAAAATTTTGCCATTGAAGTAGATCAAAGATTGGATCAACTTCTCCACGAGCTCTTCTATCCACGAGTAAATTGTTCACCCGCTAGCATACCCATTCATATCTATAACAATTAAGAGTAGATTTACAACAATCTTTTGTTTGTACTCGCTGATTTTATGATTTTGCTGGCAAAAATCAGCAGCATGTACTTTTTAATATTTAATTTTATACTTTTTGAACAACCAATTGCGGTTTTCTAACAATGATTAACAAGGATAAAAAGTGGGTTTAATTTAGAAAGCTGATTTTCGGATCTTTGACATGAATTTTACAAGGTTTTGAAAATAACGTGAAATATCAGAATATCAGATCTACGGAAATATACAAGTTTTGGTAAAAACTCAGCGAACTAAAAGTTCCTATCTGGCCCGGATCTATGGATTTGTATAAGGAAATTTTTAGTTTTGATCACTTCTGTAAAAATTTTAATTTTTAACAAAGAGTTAAAATTTGCAATCTGGTAGTGATTTTTACAGTTTTTTAATTATTTCCTTAGTTCGATCCCCAGTAGAGTCACCAAAAACTGTTGGTTTGAAAATCTATCGATTAGGCAGGTCATGGGGAAATAGGCCAACAGTGTGCAAGGCATAGCCCCTCTTTGAGGCAGCAAAGCGAAACTGGTTTATTGCTAATCTATCAAGCAAGAATCTGTGCAAATCTACACTATTCTAATTTCAGGGGGTTGGGATCTCATCCCAGTAGAGGTAGTTCCAACTACGAACAGAAAGGTAGGAAGGAAGGAATGGAGGAGGGTAGATCTGAAGGGAGAAAAGAAATGAATTCCAAGATAGAAAGGTCAGAAGGTTTATGCTTTGGGCTGGTAGTAAACAGAGCCAAACTTACTTGCATAAACAAATAAAGCAATACTGATGAACATATGACGATAATAGGAATGAATCCAATAGAATAAAAACATAGATCTAACTTAAGAAAGATCTTATGCAAATAACACATATATGGAGCACAAAGTCTGAACATATATATTAATCTTTCTTCTGTTACAAGGAAGCACAAAGTCTTTCTCTCCTCACTTCTTTTTTCATACAAAAAATGTCCACCTTTTAGATACAACAAGTATTCCAGTATTTATAGAAGGAGAAGAGGAAAGAAGACAAAAACAAACCAACCACTATTTACAAAATATCTACAAAATATCTAAAAAGTCAAAAGTTGACTTGGGAGAAGTTATTTATGATGGCAACATCCCATGATGCAACATGGATGATGTCATCGTAAATGCAACATACTTTTTAAATATTTTTACAAAAATGATCAAAGCGTACACAAGAGGAGAAACTACTCCTCATCATCCCTTTGCTTAAACGGAGTGTCTTGCTTCTGATCAGGAGAGGCTATGTGACACTGAGCTTGGTATTCCATGAACTTGTTGATCATTGTCTAAAGTTGATTATGATCTGGACCCTTGAAATGGTCACCAATAACTTCGCAAGTTTATTTTTCAGTCTTGAGCTTGTCAGGTAACCCAGCCCGGTAACTCTTCGCATGCATTGATCAAGAATCCAATGAAATCACAGCAAGCCAGAAGGTTATTGATTGATTCTCGGTCAAAAGTGACCTCTGGTGCCAAACCTTGAGTTGCGATAGCCTTGAAGAGCTGGCATGTATCATCTGCTTCCCTCAAGGTGAACGATTCACTGAGCATCCCTAGAGACATCTTTGTAACTATTTGCTCCATGTTGTATTTTGCATCCAGGGCTTCATCCTTGATTTTATCTATCCTCTCTAGGATATATTCCATTTGATCAACCTGATAATCTAAAGTGACAAGAGCTTTATTATGTGCTCACGGTTGATTGATGACACCGACCTTTAATAGGTCATCAATTGAACAATTAGCCATTGCTTGGAATGTTTCATGTTGCAATCTAGTGTTATCCAACTCCTCAGAGAGGGATCCTGCTACTGCTTGTAGCTCCTTATTTTCCTGATCTATATCCTAGTAGAGCACCGTGAATTTCTTGATCATTTCCTCACTATCTCTGAGGATTCGCTCTATCCAGGAGGATACTGCCACTCCTTGTTTTCCAATCTTGGCGTATTCATTTATCTTGTCCTGACTGAGAACTTCAGTAGGCTTGGCGACAGTCATAGGAGGAGCGTTTCCCATTCTTTGCAATGCTTGGAGAAGATGTTTATTCTGTTCCTTGAGTATTCTCTTCTCCTCCTCTGCTTCTTGTAGCTTCTTGCAAAGGGTGTCTACTGCAGATAAGGCCTCTCCTTGTAGGCTTTCAGATGAGGTTCCCATCGTGACTTGGGTCACTGTAAAGTTTGTAGGAGACAGATCTTTCTTTTCTTTGGTGGGATCCGGATATGCAATCTCCATGACTCTCTCCACCGAAACGCTCTTAGAGAAGTGAGTTATAGCTTTCTGCTTCTTGGGTCCCTTCTTCAGAATGACGGAGAAGTCCATGGGTGCTATGGGAACCTTTCTCTTGTGTTGACCCAGATGGTCAGAAATCCAGCTTGGACTTATGGGAGAGGGAGTAGAGGGAATAGAAGAAGAAACGAGGGTGAAAGGGGAAGCAACTGAAGAGGCCACAGGGAAGAACGTTGAGACACTTGGTGGTGGCATCGATAAAGAGTCCAATGCGCCATTGCTTGTGGGGCCTGGAGTTACTACAGGGGAAGAAAAGGTCATGGAGACAGAAGAGATCTGTAATGGGATGGAGGGAACACTGGGTGACAGATCCACAAGAGAGGAGAAGATGGAAGAGGTGGGAGATGGAAGGGAGGAAGGGAGAGAAGAAGACACATCCATAGGAATAGATGCTTCAATGACAGGGGGAGGAGAAGGAGTGGAAGAAGGAATGGTGGGTACCTCAGTAGTTGTAGTTGTGACCACATCCTGAGTGGATGTATCCATTGAAACTTTGGTGGTCTCTTCTTCTTTACCTGGAGACACCAGGTCGACCACTTGCTTCTCAGAAGTAGTAGGAGGGCTTTCAGAGAGTTTCTTCTTGTTTGCTTGGTTCTCCCTCCTTATCCTTTCCTTTTCCTTTTAGCACCTGGGCCAGCCTTGGAGGTGCTCTACCTGAAGGAGAAGTAGTGAAATCTACTCTGAGGTAGGTGAGACCATTCTGTTTGCACCAATGCTCGGTGCGTTGCAACGTGGGCTTGACCCTTTCTTGAATGGTCTTTGGTGCCTTAGCTCTATCGACCTCTGTGAACGACCAATCGTCCCCATCTGTGTCAAGGTAAACTTGATCAATTTCTTGATCAGTCTCTTGGAATCCTTTTGGAACAATGGCTACGCCATAATGGATGATCTCTGCCAGAGCCAGCCGGGAGTGATCCTTTCGCCTGATATCTATTTCATGTGTCAGGTTGATGTAGATGTCCTCGATCTCAGGAACATGGATGGGATCAATTTTAGCCTTTGGGAGGAAACTCCGACAATCGAAGGTGGGCCTTGCTAGGAAGTTATGCATCAAATTTAACAATTTTAGCTCAACATACATTTCCCATGCTTTGGCCAGTGTGGTGTAGGTGTATTGACCAATTGTAAGGGGGAATGGAGTTCCTCCTTTCTTTCTCTACATGCACTTCTCATGGTATGTGATTAGTTGCCTTGACAACTCCAAGAGAATCTAGCTTGGGCCCTACATACCTTGGTAGCTTTGTCAGTTCACCCTCAAAATTCACTGCTCTGAGATATGTGAATGTGGGGAACTGTGTGAACAATGCTCCCCATTTCTTTGTGGTAGCAATCACACTCGGGCTGATCCGACCGTGTCTCATATTCGGCCTCAATAGGTAGATCACCTCATAGAAGAAGGCATCGTTGATTTTTGAAAACTGGGGGATGTTGTTCTCGAGCCTTAGCTCTGGGTAGAATTCATATATTTTGACCTGGGGCCATACCCCATTTCGAGCTAGGCCTACGAAATCTCTCGTTGATGCTGCAACATATACAATGTAGTAATTCATATAGAACTTCCCAGTTGTGAGGACCTGCTGGAGTTGCTGGGAGATGGTGTCACTGATGATTTCACCCCAGCCAAAATGTTGATCAGGCACATTCTTGCTCATGGTCTCCAAGTACCTCAACATCCATTTATGGAAATAATGGGCATTAGGAAGCCCAAATACTTTGTTCAGGAAGGTGATTGTATCATCAGTTCCTCATTGAAGTCACTACGGTGGATGGTCTGTGGCCATCTGCTCACCAGCTTTTTGTTCTTAAGATTTAGCTCATTCATCATTTACATACATTTGTCCTCATTATCAACCCAGGCCTTCTTACAGTCTTCTAGACTTATGGCGACGTATTACCTGTGATGAGGAATGCCTAGGGTTATTTCAAAATGATGAGGTGTTAGGTCGAAGATCGTATTTCCCTCCTTATCTTCGACACATCTAGTGTCCTTATTGTAGCAAGGAGCAACCAACATGATAAATTCATTGTTCACGACACTTACTGGTAGCCCAGCTACAAAGTGTAATCCACTGCCCACTAGTTTGTTCATCCACGGGCCACTAGTTGCCTGGTTGGTCCTCACCTAGAAGTCATCCATATCAATATGCCCAAGCTTGGAGTCTCTAATGTCAAGATCAGTCTCTGCATATGAGTCAAACATCCTGACCTTCTGATATTTGTACTTGAAGACACGTGTTAGGATGGCTATTGTTGTTCTGCAGGAGAATTAAGGAGGTCCAACATAGAAGATCCATGTTAACCATCATGTTAAAATAAAAGGTAGAATAAGAATGTTTTAAGGCTTAGGGCGCAAGGAACAAGTTGCAAAAAGGCTGGGCACACTTTTGGGGATGTTGACATAGAAAAATTTGCACTTGTGTTGACAGGAGAAAATTTGCACTTTTAAGGGTGCACTTTTAAAAGGTGTTGCATGACAAAAGGTAGTGCCAAGGGAAAAAGTGTTTGGCGTAGGTTTACAACATACAACATGTTGATGTTAGGAAATATGCGCCTGCACCTTAGGAAGTTTGATTTAGTGGGGCGCAAGAAATGTCTATGTTGCATGGGTTTTAAGCACGCCCAAGGCACAATCTCAGAATATGTTGCAAAGGAAATTAATGCGCTAAAGAAAAAATGTTTGGTGCAGATTTAGGCACACAACAGCCAATTTTGATGTTGTGTGGGATGCACCTGTGCCCTTACAAAAGCTGTTAAGTGTATTATACAGCTGGGCGCGGGTTAGGGATATGTTTGCAAGACGAGGGTTAGTGCGTTAAGGTGCAACTGTGAGGGTTGCAACATGGAAAAATAGTGCGCCAAGGTTTATAATAATTTCTTACAATTTCTCTGATTCCTCCTCTCTTTTGGTTTCTTCAAATGGTAAAGAGATGGTTTTTAACAAGATAATAAGCAGGGGAAAATGGTCTGGGATTCTTCAGAGGTAGGGGCCTTATAGATTTGTAGATCTGGAAGGAGAGGAAAAAGGGGCTTCTAGATTGGTTATGGATTGTTAGGTTTCTCATTTTTAGATTTGATCCTTTTCAATTTATAACAACCCTAAAAGCTAATCAATAACCAAGAAACAAAAAAAAAACCATAACAATAAGAAAATGACAGAAGCCACTTACCCGGTTTTATAAAAGATGAAGGACGACGTTGGGGTCCACAAGCTCGAAAAATGGCATGTGGGGGTGACAAGGATAGCTGACAGGTGTAGAGGAAACACTTTTTTCAATTTTCAAAACGTGAAAATGACAGGTGTTGAGTGCCTATTTATAGAAAACCTGACATTTATTATTTCGCCAACTTTCTTTGGCGCACATTATAGAGTGTCGACACAAGTTCAAATGCACCTTGGCGCAAGTTTATTAGCGTTGACATAATAATTTCAGTGCCTTAGCGCACATTTCTTGATGTCAACACATCATTTCTTGTGCCTTAAGCACACATTTTTTGATGTTGACATGATACTTTTAGCACCTTAGCAACACATTCTAGGCACATGTTTAATAATGTTGACATGTCATTTCTTGTACCAAAGAGGTGAAACTTCATTGATGTTGACATGTCATTTTGGGTGCCAAAGGATTTTCTAAGGGGCGCGCATCTCATGGTGTCGACACAACATTTCTTGCACCCAATTCAAAAAGCTGAAAATGGCTAAGTTCTGAAAAAATTGATTTTCGGAAGGGGGTTTTAGGCCATTTCAAACGTTAACAGACTTTCTCAGGGGATAAAAATGGAAATTTTGGTATGCTTACTTGTAAATTGCCCTTGTCAATTTTACAGGATAACATGGATCATCACCGAAGGTTGGTGGGGCAAAGAAGTGTGTAAAAATAAAATATTCTATTTGGTTTAGCATTTTTAATTTAACTTGATATTTCTGGTTTGTGACTTTGGAGTATCCTTGTTTCAAAGAGATGTAAGAAAGATAGATGTGACACCAAGAAGCTTCTAGAACAGACCGTAGGTAATAACAACTTAACCAAGTAGAAAAGAATGAGTATGACCAAGTATGTTGGTCTTGGTATGGTTTTTGTCAAGACTTTGTCTGTCGAATTGATGAAATGATTATGGAACCATTTGATGATATTATGAAAACTGAAGAGATATGATTTTGAATGCTTTTTCCAATATTTTCATAAGCTTTTAATGAATTTCTTAAGAATAAGTTCCTTGACCACAATAGTTATTAAAAGAGTGAACAAAATGAAACAACTAAGTGACTAATGCAATGTAGGTAGATATAATATACAAATGGTGACATTGATGCCTTATGCGTAAAACCATTTAAGATGCAAGGAATTGACTGTTTCATTAAACTCCTCACCTTCTAGCGTACACAATAGATATACATCATTTCCATAGTCTTTCATGACTCGGTATGGGCCCAACCACTTGGGCCGGAATTTCCTTCCTTTGCCAGTCTTCTTATCAATCTGGTTGTCTAGTCTTAGAACTATATCTCCCTCATATATTTCTTGTTCGTAGACCTTTTTGTTATATTTTCAGCACATCCGGTCAGCATAGGCTCTGTTCCATTGTTCGGCATTCAGCTTGGCCTCATCAAGGCTTTCTAGTTGAGAGAGGCGTGCCTCTCTATAGGCTTCTTCTCCCAAAATCCCTTGTAATGAGATGCGGAGGTTGGGTGTTTCGACCTCAAGCGGGAGAACTGCTTCTGCCCCGAATACTAATGAGAAAGGGGTTGCCCCCATTGGTGTTCTTATTGAGGTTCGATGGGCCCACAAGGCTAGATATAATTTTAAATTCCAATCCCGTTTATTCTCCTTAACTATTTTGAGGAGAGTAGCCTTTAGTGTTTTGTTTGTGGCTTCAGCTTGGCTATTAGCTTGAGTGTAATAAAGAGAGGTTGTATGATGGTTTATCTTGAATTTACTGTATAATTCATGGACCTCATTATTCTTAAAGGATGTGCCATTATCTGAGATAATGACTTGCGGGACACCATACCTACAAATGATTTGATTCAAAATAAACTTAGTGATTACATAACCTGGTACAGTGGTGAGAGGCATGGCCGCTACCCATTTGGTAAAATATTATGTGGCTGTGATTATAAAGTTATGGCCATCTGTTGATGAGGGGGAGAATTTCCCTATCAAATCTAGGCCCCACATGGAAAAGGGCCATGGGGTTGCGATTAGTTGTAGAGCCTGTGCTGGCATGTGAATCTCGTGGGAGAATTCTTGGAATTTATGGCACTTATGCATAAAATCTACTACGTCATGTTCTAGAGTGGGCCAAAAATAGCCCATCCAATGTATTTTGCGAGTTGTGGCATGACCACCAAAATGGCCTCCACATATCCCACTATGGGATTCGTAAAGAATCTTTTTGGATTCTTCAGTGTCAACATATCTTAAAAGCATTCCATCGAAGGCTTTACGATAGAGCACTTATTCTAAGATAACATATTTAGCAGCAATAATGCATAGCCACCTTCTTTGTTGTGATGTGTCACCTTCTGGGTACATATGGTCCATGATAAAATTGACAATATCGGTGTACCAAGGGCGTGTAGAGATGGGGGGGTCTAGTTTTGACAAAGTATATGCATTCATCAGGAAATTCTAGATTTACCATATCACCTCCATCTAATGGATTGTTAGCTAATCGGTCTACAATGATTTGTCCCTTAACGGATTTCTGGTTTACAAACGTTAATTCAAATTCACCCATTAAGGTTATGAAACGTACAACCTTTTTAGATAAAGACCCTTGTGTGAGGAATGTTCGTAAATGATTTGTCTTTACAATGACTCTTATTTCTTGATTTAACATGTAATGTCTTAAACGTTTCGTTGCAAAGACTATCACAAGGCATTCTCTCTCTACCTGTGTATAATGTGTTTCATAATCAAGCAATGTTTGGCTAATGAAATAGACTGCACGTTCTCGTTTATCATTGTCTTCTTAAGCCAGCATGCAAGATAGCGAGACATTAGTAGCCCGTGAATACAAGATCAAAGGATGATATTTTCTAGGAGACATTAGCGTGGGAGGAGACAACAAGAAGCGTTTAACCGATTCGAAGGTCTCGTTGCATTCTTTTGTACAATCAATGCTATAATATTTCTTTAGTAGATTGTTGATTGGATGAATAACAAAACTTAAATCCGGGATGAACCTTCGGATTGCACTGAGTTTCCCAAGAAATGATCTGATACCAGACTCGTCTGATGGTGGAATCATTTCAAGAACAACCTGAATTTTGGCTAGATCAACATCAATCCCTCATGAGGATATAATGTAACCTAGAAGCTTGCCTCTTGTCACACCAAATACGCATTTCTCTGGGTTTAATGTGACACCATATTCAATCAATCGTGAGAGAATGATACAAAGTACTTCTGGGTGATCACAGTGCTTCTTGGCCTTGGCCAACAAGTCATCCATGTAGGATTCCACAATTTTATGAATAAGGTCATGGAATATGTATGTCATTGCCCGCTGGTAAGTAGCACCGGCATTCTTAAGACCGAACGACATGACAACGTAACAATAAGTTCCCCAAGGAGTTATAAACATGGTCTTGGCTTGATCTTGTTCAGATATTTTAATCTAATTATACCTTGAGAACCCATCCATGAGGGACAACAGTTCAAATACAACTATTGCATCAACAATAACGTCAATGGATGGTAACAAGAAGTCATCTTTGGGACAAGCTTTGTTAATATCCTGAAAGTCTATGCAAATGTGTATCTTCCCATTCTTTTTTAGAACAGGGATGATATTAAATACCCATTGTGAATAGTCAACTGGTTTTGATGAATCCCACGTGGAGAAGTTTCATTACTTCTTCTTTCACCATGAGAGCCACTTTTGGCTTCATTGGTCTTGACTTTTGTTTAATTGTCTTTGTATCTGGTTTGGTGACAAGATTATGTACTGCAATATGTGGTGTAATTCTTGTCATTTCTTTGTAGTTAAATGCGAAAGCCTTTTGATGTTCCTTGAGGATTTGGGTGTGTATTTCTATCTCCTCTAGAGTTAACAAGGATCCTAATTTTAAAATATTTGGTTTGTCCTCTATTCCAATGTTTATGTCAATTATTTCTTCGATTAAGGAAGCGTTGCCTTCTTCAAATTTAGGTGGGGCCAGAGGTAGTTCCAAACTTTCTCCATTCTCTACCTCATAGATATCGAGATCCTTTTGCGGAGGAGACTCTATCATGGGATTTCCAAAATAGGAAGAGGAATGTGGTATTAGGGAAAGATCCACTATGTGATGAGCGAGATGTAGCTCCACATAGGTGTTTAGATATTCGAGAGTGATTCTATCATTGTCAAAGTGATCCAGGATAGAAAACTCATTCTCATCTTCTATATGAGTCAAGAGCGCATTTGTTGGTATTTTACGCACCAATGGTTCAATACGAAATGATACCGTGAAACTTGTGTTTTCCAACTCAATGTTTGGAGTGAAATGGGAAGCTGAGGTTGCTATTGAATCTGTGAGAAGGTTCTGCTTTCATGGGATTGCTTCAATTGATATGAAGTTGAATCCATTGCTTAGATCTAATACCATCGTTTTGCAGAGTTGTAAATGTTCAACTCTAGTCTCATATACCTCAAAGAATTGGTTTACAACTAGTTGCGAGCCTCCTAGTACTCTAATGTTATCAATGCCCATCCTTTTGGCTATGATGAGGCCAAGGAGGAGGGCTTCATACTCATCCCCATTGTTTGTACACTCAAAATTTAACTTAAAGGCAAAAGGTAGGATATTTCCCTCGGGAGAAGTAAAGATCACACCTGCCCCAACTCCAAAACGACATCTAGCTCCATTGAAGTGGAGAGTCCAATATTTGCTTGGGAAATGGATGTTGGGACATTCCTCGCATATGTTTCTTCTTCCTTGGTTACTTCTACCATACAAACTTCATTTGATGGAAGGGAACCAATTCCTAGGGTGTATCATATACCCATAGAATGAAATGGTAGGAGAATGGGTAGATCTTTCTCTAGTAATTCAACAATTTTTGTGGTAGTCCCTAATGATATCATTTCTATGATGTTAGTCTCATTTTTGAGTGCTGGAATGCCCTTGACTAGATTCATAATATCTAATTGTGTTGTAGGTATCAGTTTCTCTTTTGTTTTTGAGTTGATTAGCTTGTTAAGTTGATTTATTGGGAGTTCGAACTCAGAGTGAACAACTGGTCTCTTCTTCAAGTATGCTAGGTGTATATCAAATGGTTTTGGGTCACCTTGTGCCACAAATATTTTCCCTAGGTGCAAAAATCTTATTTCCTAGAATAGCGTGGAAGGGATTGCCTTCATACGGTGTATCCATGTTCGACCGAGGATCGTATTATAGTTGGTTTCTTGATCTATAATATAAAATTTGGTGAGGACCGTCTTAGGTCCTAAGGTGACTGGTAAAACTATGGTTCCAATTGAAGTGGCCTTAAGGCTATCATAACCTCTTAGCGTATTTCGTTTTGTGGAACAATTTGTTTCTCCATATCCTATCTTTTGAAGAAAAACAAAGGGGGCTATGTTAACTATTGCCCCATCGTCAATCATTGCACGTTTAACATAATTATTGTAAACCCATACCTATAAATGCAAGGTTGGATCGCCTCTACATGTAATTTCAGCGTCTATTGGCATTTTGCTTATGTCAAATATAAACTTAGTATCCCTATCTGTCTGTCCTGGAGGGTAGACATCAAAGTCTACATGGTTTACTTGCATTTCCGAAGGAGGAGTAATGTTAATTAAGTGACCAAGGCCTAATGCTTCTAAGAGAGCATCCCTATGGGCGGGAGAGTTCTTTAACAAATCCAAGAAGGAAATGTGAGAGAAGGTCTTTGTTAAGTCATTAATTAAATCGTAAGCACCTATGGGTTTTACCAATGTTTGTTGAATGTTGTCTGGTTCTAATGGATAGCTTGGAACTATTTGAGAAGAATAATCCCATGTTCTTGTTATGGTTTCTATGAGTAGCTCGGTGTCTAGTTATACTAGGCCAACTATCTTGGTTTGTGGTCGAGTTTCTAATTGGGGTGCAATCGGTGCAATTAATGAAGTTGAAGCTTCATGATCATTATTTCCTGTCATAACACCCTTGTTCGTTCTGCTTGGATCTAACATGTTATTGTTAGAATGATTTGGGAGTAGATCGTTAAAGATCTTGAGGCGTGCATTTTGAGAGGATATTGCCCCTGTGTAAGTGTTTGGCGTGGGTACTACAGAATTTGCTAAGAACATATCTATAAAGAGTTTTCTTTGGTCTTCTGGCAAATGCTGCATGAATTTATTGTAGTCACGACAAGTCCTAGTATCATGGCCTTGAATCTTTTCGAAACCACAACACAAATTGGGATTATAGTTTTGAGGTTGTTGATTTGAAACCTCTTGTGGTCTGAAATTCTGATTAGGTTGCTCATTGTTAGAGTTAAAATTTTGAGGTTGTTTCCTTTGGTTTTGACTTTGATGCCTGTTATCTTGTAAAATTGACAAGGGAAATTTCGTAGGTAACCATACCAAATTTTCTATTTTGGTCCCCCATTGAGGTCTCTTAATGTTCGGAGTGGCGTACAATCCCTTTCTGGAAAATCTAGTTTTTAGAACCTAGTCATTTTCAACCTTTTTGGGTTGGGCGCAATTTTCTTTCACGTTACATCAACCAAAACTATGCCCCCTCTATTCCTTTGGCACATTCTAGGGAGTGTCAACACTCCAAATGTTGCGCCTCCTAATGTTGCACCTCCAAATGTTGCGCCAAGGCGCATGCGCTAACTTGTCAACACTCCAAATGTTGCACCTCTCTAAAGTGTGAAGTGGGCGCTTAAAAGGTAGTGTTAACACTCTCAAAGCTGCGCCCAAGGTGCAAATCCCTTGGTATCGACATCCACTTAAATGCACCATAGAAAAGTTGGTGACACATTTATTGCACCTTTTTCTATAAATAGGCGCGTCCAACCTATCATTTTCACAATTCAAAAAATGTGAAAAAGTTATTCCTCTGTACTTGTCAGCGTTCCTGTCAGCCCTGCGTGTTGCTATTTGTCACGTTCATGGACCCCACATCATCTCCTTTATCTTATATATTCCTGGTAAGTAGCCCTTGCCCTCCTTGTGGATTTTTTGTGGTTTTTATGTTGGTTTAGGTGGTTAGGATTGTTAAAAATAACAATAAACCTAAGAAGATAATGCAATCCCAACCCGTTTTGCAAATCTAAATACTATACTCCAAACCCCTTCTCCTCCTTCCAAATATACAAATCTGGAAGACCTTGCCACAAAACAACTCAAACTCATTCCCTGCTACGCTAAAATTTTCCCTCCTAACCCCTTAATCAATCTGAGCCAAAAGAGTGAAAATCATATATTTTTGCAAACACTCATTGTTTTTCCTTCGGCGCAAGCTTCATTATTGTTACATCTAACACAGTCGCGCCACAGGTGCACTATCCCTACATGCAACATAAACCTTTCCCGTGCCTTTTAAACAACAAAAATTCTTTAGGCACAGGCACAAGCACCTACAACAACTACAACAACATCTGAATGTCGTGTAAACCTTTCTCGCGCCGCGCAATCTTAACCCCTTGGCACACCTCACCTTAATGTTGCATCTACCACATATGCCAATGGCACACCCTGAGACCTTGCTACACCAAATAGATCTGCACCCAGTTAAAACCCTTCATATGGCGCAAGCGCACATCCATTGACACCAACATCTAAATGTTGTGTGTAGCCTTTTCGCACCCTGCGCCCCTTTTGGTGATGTTTTCTCCCATGAAACACTTTCCCAAAGTGTGCCTTGCTTTTCTAAGACCCTGCAGCCTGCAGTAGAGCTACGCCTTGCACCTAGAGGCTCATAAATTGCTAACATTTCATTCTGTAAGCTTTGATGGATGACTTAACAGCTAACATGGCTCTTCTGCGATGGACTTCCCTGATTCTTCTTGCAGATCAACAGCTGAACTCAGATCCACACATGTCTTCATCGAGTAAGAAGCCAACCAAGTCCAAGGGTAAAGCCAAGCTAACAGAAGAAGAAATGAAATATAAATACCAAAGGGTCAGGATGCCTAAATCCCTTGCAGAGTGTGACCTAGATATCAGAGATTCAGAACTTGGCCACATTGACATGGAGGACTTCTGGGCCAGAACCAAGAAGGTCACAGGTAGCCCATGGATGGATAAATTGGTTGGCAGTGGTCTGCACTTTGCCACAAGGATCCCCATAAGTGCAATCAACAACGAGTTCATGATGTTGGTGGGCTGTTGTTACAATAAAGACACAAGATGTGTTGAAAATGAGAAGGGCGAGGTAATAATCAACCTCACGGCCCGGCATTTTGAGATCATGTTGGGTATCCCTCACCACTGACATTTTGTAGTGGTAAGCCAAGAGGACTGCATGAAGACATGGAACGAAAATGAAGACAAATGTATGCAGCTGATGAATGAGGTGTACCTCAAGAACAAGAAGGTAACAAGCAGGTGGCCACAAGTCATTCATCGTAGTGAATTTTTCAGAGGAGATGAGTGACACCATCACCTTCCTGAGTAGGGTATTTGGGCTCCCCGATAACCATTACTTTCACAAATGGATGCTCTAGTATTTAGAAACCATGAATAAAAATGTTCCTGATCATCGTTTTGAATGGGGAGAGATTATCAGCAGCACAATCTCAGAACAGCTTCAACAACTTTCAACAACTGGGAAGTTCTATATGAACTCCTACGTGGTATATGTTGCTGCCTTAGAGAGGGACTACCCAGCATTGAATCGGTATGGGGTATGGCCCCAGGTCAGGATATACGAGTACTATCCAGAGTTAAAACTGGAAAACAACATAGCCCAATTCAGTAAAATCAATGATGCCTTCTTCTACGGTGTCATCTGCCTCTTGACACCCAACATGACTCATAGTTGGATGACCAAAAGTGTGGTCTCCACCACAGAGAAGTAGGGAGCGTTATTCACAAAATTCCCCACTTTCACCTATCTCAGAGCCGCTAACTTCTTGGGAGAGCCCACCAAATTACCGAGGTATGCGGGACCCAAGCTGATCCTATTGGAGCTATCTAGACAGCTTATCACATACCATGAGAAGTGTTTGAAAAGGAAGAAGGGTGGAACTCCATTCCCCCTCACAGTGGGTAGGTATACCTGCACTTCACAGAGCAAAGCCCAGGAGATGTTTGCAGAGCTTGAATTGCTCAACTTAAAGCATAATTTTCCGGTGAGGCCAACCTTTGATCCTCATGATTACCTTCTAAGGGCAAAGCTCAATCCAATTCACATCCCTCAGATCAAAGATATCTACATCGATCTATATCACGAAGTCGAGCTTAGATGAAAGGATCACTCCCGACTGGCCTTGGCAGAGATCATTCAGTATGGTGTGGCCATCATCCCAAAGGGTTTCCAAGAAACTGATCAAGAAGTTGATCAGGTTTATCTAGACACGGATGGGGACAATTGGCCATTTTTTTGAAATTGATAGAAACAAGGCCCCTCAGACTATTGAGGAAAGGGTCAAAGGCACTCTGCAGCGCACTGAACATTGGTGCAAGAAAAATGGTCTCATCTACCTTGGAGTAGACTTTACCATGTCTCCCTTGGGTAATGCACCCACCAAGCCAAAGCACTTGCCTAAAGGCAAAGGAAAAGATAAAGAGGGAGAGACAAGCACTACTCAGGAGGAAATTCCTGAGAGCCCTCCTTCCACCGCTGAGGAGCAGGTAGTAAGCCTAATATCCCCAGGAGAAGAAGAAGCGGTAAGTGCTCCAACGGGCACATCCACTCAGGATGTTGCCACTACTACAACTAGTGAGGTTCCCATCGTCCCATCTCCCGCTCCTCCTTCCCCTCCTCATGTCACTCAACCAACCACTCCTTTGGTTGTGTCTTCTCCCCCATCTTCTACCGTTCCCCCTCCCTCTTCCTCCATCTTCTCTTCCCTCATGGATCTGTCCCCTAGCATTTCTTCCCTCATCTCACAAATCCCTTCCACCCCCACGATTTCCTCTCCTACAGTGACTCCTACCCCCATGAGCATTGGAGGGTTGGATTCTTTCTCAATGCCACCACCAAGCATCTCGACACATTTCCCCGTGTCCACTGTGGTTGCTCCTTCTTCCACCCCCGTTTCCTCTTCTTCCTCTGGTCCCACTCCCTTAAGTCCAGAATGGATCTCCAAACACCTGAGCTAGCATAAGAGGAAAGTCCCTATTGTACCTATGGACTTCTCCGTTATTCTGGCTAAAGGGTCTAAGAAGCAAAAATCTATAACCCGCTTCTCTCAAAGTGCTTCAGGTGAAAGGGTTATGGAGATCGCATACCCTGATCTCACAAAGAAGAAAGAAGATTTGTCTCCTACAGATTTTATAGTGACTCAAGTCATGATGGGAACATCATCAGAGAGCCTACAAGGAGAAGCCTTATTCGTAGTGGATGCCCTTTGCAAGAAGCTTCAAGAAGCAAAGGAAGAGAAGAGAATGTTAAAAGAGCAAAACAAGCATCTCCTCCAAGCCCTGTAAAAGATGGGCAGTGCCCCTCCTATGACTGTCGCCGACCCTCCTGAAGTCCTTAGTCAAAAGAAGATAAATGAATATGCCAAGATTGGAGAGCAAGGTGTACCAGTGTCCGCCTGGAGAGAGCAGATCCTCAAGGATAGTGAGGAAGTGATTACAAAGTTCACAGAGCTGTATCAAAATATAGATCAAACTAACAAGGAACTCCAGGCAATAGCAGGACCTATCTCTGAAGAGTTGGACCATGCCAGGTTGCAACACGAGACATTCCAGAAGATGCTCGACTGCCCAGTCGATGACTTAGTGAAATTCAACGTCTTCGATCACCCGAGAGCACCCAACAAAGTCCTTACTGCTTTAGACTATCGGGTTGACCAAATGGAGTTTGTTTTGGAGAAGATAGACAAAATCAAGGAGGAAGCCCTGGATGCCATGCATCAAATGGAGTAGATCATCTTAAGAATGTCTCTAGGGTTACTCGGTGTAGATTACACCTTGAGGAAGGTAGATGATACTATTCAGCTTTTCAAGGAAATCACATCGCAGGGTTTAGCGTCAGAAGCCACTTTTGATATAGAATCTATCAACAACCTTCTAGCCTACCGTGACTTTGTTGGATACCTGATGGAGGTAGGAAATGAATATTTCAAACTCCCAAAAGACTCAGAGATGAATGGGAGACTTGCGAAGTCATCGGGGATCACACCAAGGGTCCTGCTCAGGATCAACTTCAAGCGATGGTCAGCAAGTTCATGGAGTATCGAGCTCAATTTCACATTACCTCCCCTGAGCAGAAGTAGGACACTCCTTTCAAGCCGAGGGATGACGATGAATAGGCTCCTTCCTCCTGGGATAGATCCCATTTTTGTAAAAGTATTTAAAATTATGTTGGCACGAATGATGACATCATCCATGTTGCACCATGGGATGTTGTTATCCACAAAATTGCCCCAAAGTCAACTTTTGACTTTTAAATATTTTGTAGATATTTTGTAAATAGTTGTTGGCTCCTTTTTGTCTTCTTTCTCCTTCTCCTTCTATAAATACTGGAATACTTGTTGTATTCCAGGTGAGAAATTTGTATGAAAAATAGAAGTGAGGAGAGAAAGACTTTGAGCTTTCTTGTAACAGAACATTATTAATACAAAAATTGAGACTTTGTGCTGAATTCCTGTGTTATGTGTTAGATCTTTCTTAAGTTAGATCTGCATGCTTATTCTGTTGGATTCACATGTGCTTTTGTCATTTGTTTATCAGTATTGCTTTGTTTGTTTATGTGAGTAAGTTTGTCTTTGTTTACTACCAGCCTAAAACATGAACCCTCTGACCTTTCTACTTTGGAATCCATTTCTTTTCTCCCTTCAGATCCATCTTTCTTCCATTCCTTCCTTCATTCCTTTCTGTTCTTCGTCGGAACTAATTCTACTGGGATGAGATCCCAAACCCCCTTGAAGGTAGAATACTGTAAGACTTGCACAGATTCCTGCTGGTAGAATAGCAATAAACCAGTTTCACTTTGCTATCTCAAAGAGGGGCTATGCCCTACACACTGTTGGCCTTTTGTTAAGGATTTTGGGTCCTTGATTAGTATTGCCGGCACTAGGATAGGTCGTAGTGTTTTGATTGGGAGTGATTAATTTCTCGTTTATTCCATATGTCTTACGACCACTATCTATTGCCGCTTGATCTATTCGGAGAGCACTCTCGAGTACTTCGTCATAAGCTCTTAGTGGAAACTTCTGGACTTCTTCCTTTATCTCTCTATTGAGGGAATGAAGGAATAAATTACATAGTTCCATCTGATCCATGTTTGGAGCACTTGCTGATGAGAAGAGAACTGTACACCATCTTTGAATAAAATAAATAGTGGATTCATTATAATCTTGTTTAATATGCAAGAATTCCCTGATTCATGTTCTTAATAATTTGTTCATGTCAAAAGCTTTGATAAACTCTGACACAAGTTGTTTGAACGAGTGCATCGAGGCTTCATGTATTCTGTAATACCAATCAAGGGCAATACCCTCTAAGGTTTTAGGGAATATCTTAGCAACAACCCCATCCCAAGGGAGTAATTCTCGAATGGTCGTGGCATAGGCCTTGATATGTGCTTTTGGATCTCCCTCCCCTTTGTATTTTGGTAAATTAGGAAGAGGTATTGGAAGCATGACACTTCATATGGTGAAGTCTAGGGGCTCTTTTAAATATTCTGAGTAAGTCCCTACTGTATAGGCTTCGACCGTCGATGGTGCCTACTGAGGGGGTGGAGGTGGAATGGGTTGTTGATATGGCATAACATATGTATTTGTAGGGACATAAGGAAATCCCTGTGGTTGAGAAAACATCCTGGGAGAAGAGAACGTGTCTCCCTATGGTGATTTTGAATAAATGTTTAAGTAGGGAGTAGCATTGCTCTGGTATGGATTGTTTGGTGCTAATCCGGGAGGTATCATATTCTTAACTGGAGCGACGTTTGAAAATGCAGTTCTAGTTGGTGTTTGCTGCTGATAGTTATATGAATGTTGAGGAGGCATGCCTAACGTGCCTGTTCCTGTAAGGAGGTCAACTTGGCTGGGATGATGTGGAGGGTTGGGGATTCCTGCTTGCCTGAAATATGAATTTTGATTTGCTTGAGCAAGTTCCAATCCTCTAACCTTTTCAACTAAGGCTAAGATGACCTCGATTGGTAAAGACACAGTGTTTTTTATTAAAGGTGATTGTTGTACAACTTGAGGTTGTAAAGGGGTATGATAACATGCCAAGCTTCACTGAGAGTATTTCCCATAGGAGGAGGAATGTGGGTGTTTTCTAGGAATAGGGTATCAGGTTGTGTTTGCAAACTCCCTATAGGTGAGTACATGTTTTGGAAATGTTTTTCATTTCTAGCATAGTGCGCGAAATACTCCTTATCCAAAAATGGGAGTGGATCTGACTGTCTACTGATTTGTTGTCTGAACAAAACCAAAGGAGATGAAGTGGACTCTCCAATAAACGTCATATTGTTAGAGCCTAAGGGATCTGATTGTTGCATTTGTGTGAGTTGATCCAACTCCTCAATTTGGAATGAAGAACTAGAGCTAGTTCTTTGAGGGGGTGTTTGTGATGACAAGTAGTTACTTGAATAGTTGTCAGCCCATGCAGAAAGCAAGGGTGATGGTTGTCTATTTGTTTGACCGTAATGCACTTTGAGACCTGAGAGAGGTCTACCATATGCGTCGTATCCCGACATATTCGAGGGGTATATAAATACCCGCAGAATAATGGGAAAGAGCAAAGATGGATGAAAGAAATAAAAAATAAAAGGGGAATAGTTGTTTGTTTCACATTGGGTTCACAAATTTTGTATGATAGAAAAGTGACATGCGAGCATGAGAATCTACAAGCAGCTCTTCTTCGTACATTCAAAAGATAACTTAACTGAAATGAGCAAATTAACTTAACTGAAATGAAATATATGTGGATACAGACAAACTAGTTGGGCAATCTTATATCCTCAACACACAATAATGGAATCTGTGAATATAAGGAAAAGAAAGCTCTCCTAACCCGAATTGGTGTAAAGGACCGTTCAGACATAATAGCTGCTCGGAGGCTCCAATCAATGTCGAGCTCTACCAAGATCCTATCTATTGGCTATTTGGTACGTGGAAAATGACCTGTAGGTGCTTCATGTATATTTCCTGACAAGGTCATGGAAAATGGTAATGAGAGGTGTAGTGGATTTATAGAAACCATGGATGGTTTTATGGTTTAGCCCAGAAAAATTTGGATTGATTGGCTTCTATTTTTAATATGGAGAACTGTGTTATGATATATGGCAGGAGTGGTGAGGATCTAAATACCAGCATTCATAAATTGGTGTTAACACTTCACTGATTTGCAGGCCTGTTGGGTTATGGGACCTGGGGATCACAACCATGAGTTCGTGGTTATTGTGGACCTATTATGGTCATGTGAAGAATCAATCTCTTCTTCCGACTATCCAATGGTCATAAGCCTTTTCAGCTTCTATGTTTAGTACCAGGAGTTGTGCGATTTTCTCATAATACCTCACAGGTGTTTTGGAAACTTGTATACGCAACCCTGTATCTATGTCGATGAGAAGGTCTCCTACGTCTGGCTGTAGAACTAATGGAGCACAGGAAAATATTTGTTCTCTTTTGGGTTCTTGTATGGTCATGTGAATATCCTATCAGGGTAGTCTATAGTTGGGTTGACTTGACCAAAATGTGTATGCTTTGTCGTCTTCAATATTTAGTTACCCCAATTGTTCACTAATTGCTTGTTGATTTGTTGTGGTTTGAAAGACTTGAATACTAAGTCCTTGATCTATATCTATTAATGTTTTGAAGAGATTTGACTGAGATACTACCAGCTCGAATATGTATTCCCTAGGATCTCTGGGTCCCGTAATTGTCATGCAAAAGATAACTTAACTGAAATGAGCAAATTAACCATGAAATCTATATCTACACTATGCTTATATTTCTCTTATTTTTGTATTTTCAATGATGCGTTTTGAATGAAATTAAAAGAGCAGCTATTCTAATATATTCGGAAAATGGACAATTAATCTAATAACAAAATTAAAACAAGCAAGGTAGCCTGGTATAGCTATTCATCTGTGTAGTTGTGAATTTATCCTAAATATTTAAATAATTAACTAGTTTAATTGAAAGACTTCCGATCCTACCTCAGAAGTGAGAAATGAATCATAGTTTCTCTGAAACTATCATTCCCCATAGCTTCCCTAGCAATATTGAAAGTGAGCTTTAATAGAAATGAAATAATTTACTACTCTACTTGATATATTGTAACTAAAACTTTGATAGCTCAAACCTGGAGTTTACAGAACAATGGTAAATCCAATTGTGTCGTGACTTTTCCCCTTAGTATGATCTCCTCGTTCCTTCGTGTTCTCGTGAATCCAAAAAAGTGTGTATGTGATAGTGTCATCAATAGAAGATACTTGAACAAAGGCATCTTCAAACATAAACCGAATACAATGCAAGTAAGAGATGGATAGTGGAGGTGAATAGAGCTTGACTATGCAATTCCTAGCAGGATTTATTGCGGGGATACAACGCAAATATGCCAAGAATTCTAGGATCTATCTCTTGTGACAAACAAAACTTGCAACTCTAAGATGGATTCTATTCTAAAAATGAAACTATCTTATGTTAAACTGATTATATGGGACAATAATGAAGTAAGATGAAAACAAGAAGATCAAATGATCTCTAAAACAAAAATGAGAGGTTGATAATTCATGCAAAATATGAAACTATTGAAACTCATGCAAGAACTTCAAATCAACTGAATAATCAAACATAGAAGGAGAGGGGCCATTTGTTTGAAAGCAAGCTGGGTATTTGTAGCATTTGCATTTACCATATGGTAAATCCAAATTGAACTCTTCTAATATAAACAAAGGGAAAACACTATTTACTGGTAAAACATGCACAGGACCATCGCCCTGCACATGGAGGTGGTTACAGGACCGTCACCCTGTCCTGGGTGGCAGTCACAGGACCGCCACCCAGGCAGGGCGGTGGTTCTGTAACTTAAAGACAAAATGAAGGGGAAAAGGGGGCAGAGACTAGAAAAAAACATGCAAAAGCTAGACAATACTTTTTAGGGTGCAAATGTACACTTGGCGAGCTTTTTCTTGATTCATAACACCTTGCAAAGATATATGAATCATCATTAGGGTTTCTATAACCTCTTTCCGGTAGTACAGTACCTACATTTTTGGGTACGTACAGGAACCTACCTTGCACATTTTCTTATTTGGTTTGTATGATGCAAGAACATGCACATCCATGTACAATCTTCCATTAACCAAAAAATCTTAGCATATATTTTTATTTTGTACATTTTTATGGGCAACATTGGAAACATATTCTATATAGATCTGTAGTACTTCAATGATCATAGATAAAAATTAAAAAATTGGCTTGAATCTATTTCCTAGGGTGCATGGAAGAAATGACAATTTCATGGCTAATAAGTCTTTCACAAACAATAGATGCATAACATGCATCGCATCCCCTCTTGGTTATGCATATACACTTCTTAGGATGGTACAAATATTTTAGACATTTCCATTGGATCACAACATTGTGTAGATGATTGGAAGATGAAAAGAAACTAAGAAACATTTAGGAGTAGCATGACAAAGGATGATACACTTTCAAAGTCCCATGTTAGAAGATGTGATGTTCATCTTGATATAAGCATATACATATGAAATTGTGAGGTCTTGGGGACTTCCACACGAATTTTACTTGAAGGCATGATGTGTGCACACTTATTACGAATCTACATTATTCAACCTGAAGGTTTCAAGGTCAAATAAAAAGAGGATTTGGTCTGCCACCTAAAGAAATCCCTGTATAACTTGAAATAACCACCAAGGATGTGGAATCAAAAGTTTGACATCTAGTGTGAAAATTTGTTCTGATACACATTAAGGTAGATCTTTATGTGTACTTCAAACAAGGTTGAGAAAAAATTTCTATCATAATGCTCTATGTTAATGAAATGCTAATACTTGGAAATTACAAAGTAATGATCAAATAGGTATAATATAAATTGTTTGTGCATATCAAAATGAATGATCTTGATGCAGAAAATTTATTTTAGGCATGGAAAATGTGTGAGATGGAGTAGAGAGGAAACTTTGGTTGAGTTAGAGGAAGTATGTTGAGATAGTTTTAGAGAAGTTTAAAATGCATGATAGTAAACCTATTAGAACACCTTTCTTAGTTGGTAAGAAACTCTTGGTTTCAGGATATCCAAAAAATCAAGAACATTTGGAGGACATGGTTTGAGTACCATATACAAGTGTATTGGGAAGTGTAGACATCTAAAATGTCGACACGATCAAATACGATTAATTTGTCCCGCAAACAACATCATCACTATCCACATAATAATTAATCATGAGATTAATTATTATTAATCCATTTATCACATTTACCCTTTATCATTTATCTAATATTCCATTTTATCATATTTCCCCTTTTAATCATTTATCAAATATCCCAACATTTCATCGTTAATCATTTTAATTCATTCATTATCCCATTTTCATCATTAATCTTTCATTATGCCAAATTATCGTCATAATCCTTCATTAACATTTTATAGGAATTTAATATTCCTACATCTCACCTACCACCTACCCTACACATCTCTATACCTAGCTTTTCCATGTAACCTCACCCCTAAACATCATTTATTAACCTAATTTAATTCTAATCCTAATCACAACCTCACCTCTAATTTAGAGGCTTCTAAATCTAGAAGCCTCTCTAACTTTCTCCTTCTATTGAATTTTTAATTCAGTAGAAGTTTCTTCCATCCATGAATTTTGAATTCAAAATCTAGAATTCTCCATTCTAGAGAATTATAATCCTCACATGCATCCTCCACCCTTGATCCAAATCCAACTTGGCTTAATCTTAGCCATTGAATCCTCCACCCAAAAACTATAAATTGAGCGTTACTCCTCCATGAGAGCTAATTACCAAGCCATTCGATCCATCCATATTATCCTCTTAGCACTCAATCAATCCATCATTTATCTTTAATCCATCTACAATCAATCCATCATCATTTTTATCAAGAAATCATCCAATGCAAGCAAAGGGCAGGTGTTGCTCAAATTTGTCCACACAAATATGAAGAAATCAAAGAGCAATTAATCAAGCAATCCAAGAGAAAATCCACCACATCAAAGGAGTTGTGTAGCTTGTAGGTAAGTACAGGGATTTTTCTCTCTCCTCCTTTTCATCCATTGCTCTATCTGAGATATTTTTTGAGAAGATTAGATTAGGGAGGCAAGTTTGTTGTTTTCTCACATTTTCAACTCACTAATATTTTTAACTAATACATTTTGGTGACCACCGTGGGGCTTACCCCCCACCACTTTATTATTTTTAACTCTATTTTATCCCTAGAGCAAGCTATCAAAGTTTCAAGAATTTTCACTTTTGTTTACACCTTCAAATTTTGAATTTTTGTGCTCATCTATCATTTTTCACACGAAATGGCACTTATGACCAGTGTTTTGGCGCCTATGTCTTGAATTAGAGCTTTTGTACAATAGGAATGTTGTGGTAAAAAGTAAATATTTGTTGTAAGTGGTTCGGTAATGTTAAAATGTAAAAGTTAGGGTAAGTAGAGAAGTAGGGTCTACATGATTAGGAATTAGAAATATTATATTGGTAATAAGGACAAGGAGTGAGGTCTTAAATATTTGTGTATTTTATTTGTAAAAAGTCTAAAAATGTGGAACCCATGTGAAATGATTATGTTTATCTTATCTTAAAAGATAAGCTTACATGTAAAGATAAGAGTTAAGGTATGGAATATGATTCATCAGAGTAGATTTCTTATCCTATCTTAGAGATAAGGTGGATAAGCCTGAAAGTTCTATATATAGAGAGGCCACCCCCCTCATTTAGCATAGAAGGAAGTAGTGAGAAATATTGTATGAGTAAGTGTGTAAAGGAAGCTATCATTTTGAAGGTGTATTAAAGAAGCCATTAAGAGCTGTTATTTTGAAGTTTCTCCCATAGTTATTGTTGGAAGGCAAGTGAAGTTAGTAACACTTGAAGTACCTCATGGGTGAGATTGTAACAATTTCATGTTGATATTATAATTTATACTTATATTTTAGATTTTTCATCATTCCTTCGTATCATAGTCTATGGTATTCTTGTGTTATGTTTGTTGTTGTGTTTCTAGATTACATCCACCAAACTAAAAGTTGTGCATTAGTAAATAATCATAACACAAGGAGTTCCTGGTGGAGAATTATCGTAGTGCTGGATTGGTGATGACAACTCTTGAGGATCAAAAGCGTCTAGCCTTCCCATTTTACTTTTGTAGGGGCACCATGACGTGGAAGTAATATCCACGCACTTGTCATAGTCCTAGGGGTCTCGTGATAGTTGGCTTCATCTCCACGCATGTAGACACACCTCATGTTCCAGCTGGGTATACAATTTCAAGGAAAATTGTTGTTATTGGCTAAACACTTGCTTGTTTTAAGAGCGGCGGGAAGTGAGGGGCTTCCACATCCCAATACCAATGCTGCAGACATTGTCCTTGCAACATGGACTTGGGCCCCATGTACCACAAGGTATATTAGGGACACCCATAATGAGCTCGTGCATTCTAGATTAAGCAACCTTTTGGCCGCATATAAAGGTAAGTGCACCAAGTTAGGTGGTCAAAAGGGGGTCTTAAGTGGACACTTTTTTCTGAAAAAATAAAAAACTTCAACTTGTATGACTTATTTGAGATAATTACACTTACAATTTAAAAATGTTATAAGAACATGAATTGTAGCATTCTGAGTCTAGTTTTTAAACTACTATTTTTTTTTTTAAATGGTTAAGTGTAAGTGGGTTAAATATCGAAAATGTCAATAGGTGCTCCTTTTTTTGTTAAAAAACATAGTAGATAATCAGGCGCGCCCCTCCCGCCGCCCCCGCCCCCTCACCCTCCCTATTTTTTGAGCACTATTTAGTATTTTTGAAAACCCTTTGGTAGAAAGATCAGATTAGGAGCATCTAGTTTTGAATAGATTTTTTATTTAGATTTTTTAGTGAGTATTAATTTTTTTATGATTTTTCGAATACAAAAATTTTAAATTAAAAAATAATGGATGGCTGACCGCGCTCCCCCCCCCTAACTAACCCCAACTACCTCGAAAAATATTGAATTTTGTTTAAATATATATGTATAGAACTAGGACTAGTTTGGGACTATATAATTTTTTTTTCAATTTGGAGAAGTGAAAAAAAAGATACATGACAAAAGGTAAGCATTTACAATCACTAAAAATAGAGGTATAAAAGACATAGTTTGAAATAAATATAAATGGAAACCTTAGAATTGTCAGAAAAAATATTAAAAAGTACATATTTAGAAAGAGAATAGTTTTCTTGACGTTGTAGGAAAATTTTTAAGAAAGATCAGAAAATGTTTTTGTAGGATTTAGCATACTGGAAGGTGAGTTTTTTTCATATTTTGTAAAAAACACGTCAGGTTGTTTTGTTGTCACGGGTCTAAGGCGTAGGTTTGGGAAACTAAAGCAATACCATGCCTATAATTTATTAGTTTAAGGGCATAATTTAGGGAACATGTACATGTTCAAATGTGTACATGTTCCACAGAGTATAATGCATGTACATGTGTATTTGGCACGTGCTTTTACGTTCCAAAAATAAATGTTTAAGTATAAGTTTTTCATTCACTATTATTTATTTATATTTTAAATAAATATAAATAGAAATATATGTTATATTTAAGTGAATAAATATAATTATAAATATATTTTATATTTAAGTATAAGAAATAATAAAATATAAATAAGTAATAATAAATGAAAAACTTATACTTCTAATTTATTTTAGTAAATATAAGAAATTAGGGTCACTCTACACCTTATGGAACTAGTCTCACAGCTCCACGAGTCACGGTTTACGAGATGGTTTTTTATAATCTAATATGGTCCATACATAGGTAATTCTTCAGGATTTCATCATTCAACCTAAATATTTTAGCGTTTAAATTCTATAATTGATGTCTATTTTAGAAATGAATATAATCACTCTTTAGGTTTTGGGGCCTTTTGGATTGTTTATTGACATTTGTAGGAGTGTTAGATGTGTCAAAATTAGATTTTACAAACCTCAAAACTCTCAAAGGAAACAAAATCTACTCAAATATATGCACTCATGAAATGCCTTCTAATACATAAAAAATCAAAACACATGTGTTGGACATAGTTTCATTTGTGTTGTCGTTGATGCCGAGTTACATTGATGGCAAAGGATGTCTAGGTGGCATAGGATTCAACATGAGGTGTCAATCATCAAGAAGCATAAAGGTTTATTGGTAGTGCCATATATTTGGTGTCATTAAGTGTTGCATTAGTGAAGTGTTGGTTTGCAAACAAAATGGGTAGCTTCACTATTTTGAAATTCTTCTATCACACCTTCAAGCCTTACATAAAAATTAGATGTCTCCAACATGTAGAGGATTTACATAGCTTTCCAATGCATTATTTTTTTTCCCTTATAACTTCTTACAGAGCTTCTGGAATCTTATAGATAAGTTAGGTTTCACCATTAGAGCATTTTTTCCCTACACCTAGAAAACCTGTTGTTAAGAAGATAGGACTTGAGTGATCAAACCTTTCCTAAATCTTCCTAAAGTATTGTTATACCTTCAACACTTCCAAGATTCCTTAACATCACCTCTGGATGTTTAATATATTTCATAAACTCTCACAGGAGGGTGTTTTAATAGCTCTACAATGGCTAAAATAACTAGCATGGAAATTAAAAATTTTGAAAGCATGACAACTAATCCCTTAATTGAAAATAAGGATTCTCAATCATTGTGCATCTTTCCTCTAGTGATGCAAGAACATCTTGTTAATAATCAAATTTGGATTTCTTATGTGACTAGGGGTATCTTAGGTCCACTTGAGATGGTCATAGCTTGTACTAGTCCATTTGGACTCCATAGGAAAGAATAGGAAGTTTCCCTCCAAATGTATAATTTAAATATTTGAACTAGCTCTAGGTATGTTATAGGCTTAGGTGTTAAGTGACATAGTCCTCTTAGACCGAGATATCAGATTTGGAGGCTATAGAGTATTTAACAAAGCATTTTCACATGTATATATCTTGTTTTGTATTGTCTTCTTATCTATAATGGTGTTAAGGGCTTCATGGAACCCTCACAATGTCCATGGAATGGAAAATAGATAAAAATACTTACTCAGACCCGAATATACTTTGTTTTAGAAGTTTAGTAGTATGTAACATGAACATAATGATTCAATGGAATCATTGAGTCTATTTTAGGGAATTGATCACAAGGACATGATGTTGTAAAATTTAAGAAAAGGTAATAAGCAGTCTAAAGGTGGATTTCTTAAATTAAATTTCTATTCATAATCCTTACTGTGTGTGCCCAGTCTTAAGGGCCTAGAGTAGAACATTCATTGTAAAAGTTAATACTTATCCCTGATAAAGTCCTTGATAAGTTTGGAGGAAGGTAATAATAATACCAATAGTTTCAAAATCCCTAGTACAAGTTGGAATAACAATAAAAGCAAAGGAATTTGTAAATACAATCTAACAGTGTTAATGCCCAGTTTGAGGGTTAGGAAAGATGTACTTTTAGAAAAATAGTCTTTATTCCATGTGTTTGAATTTTGTGGAGCCTCTAAAAAGTTAGAGGAAGGCCTAAGGGCATTAAGGACTCATAAAATTAAGACATAAGGATAGATTATTTAGTGGTTAGTAGGTAAAGGAAATAATGTACAATTATGATTATGTCTTGTGACTATAAAGATGAACCTTGAGTAATAGTTGTCTTAGGAAAGAAACTCATAAGGAAGTTGTATCTATCATTGAGGGAGTGGTCTTATAATTTTTTGAATCCTTTAGGAACATGGGAAAGTACTTATACAAATTTAATCAAAAAGACCTATTGACTGTCCTGCACAGTTCCATAAAGAAACCTAGAGAGAGTAAGGGTTTGTATGAAAAGCGTTAAGTGAAAGAGGAAGAATTGAGTGATTTGTATTAGTGATTAGGAGAGGGGTAAGCATAGTGAGATGAGTGAAAATAAGATTGAGTAAAAGTTAAGGTGAAGGTGAAAAACAAATTTGAGAATATTTTTTAGAGCTTGAGTAAACAAGGAGTTTTAGAAAGCCAAAAGTTGAAAATCTAGCAAGATGATGGATAAATGAGTAATGGAGCATTGAGGTGTGCTTTGTGTAAGGTGTATGGGTATGTTGAAAGGTGGATGTAAGGATGAAAAAGGTGGTAATCCATTAAACCCTTAATTTTTCTTTCAAACCCTAACTATACCTACTTGAAACAAGGGAAAAGGAGAAAGTTGATTTGGAGAAGTTGTATTTTGAGTTGAAATTATAATAAAAGGATTACATGGTACTCTGTATCATCTGGTCAGCCTGTCATCAATTCAACATTTACCCTGGCTCAAAGGAAATTCCTAATAAGATCATTTAGTTTGTTTCAGTGCGTAGGGAATAGTGTCTAAGGTGACTGGTCAACGCATTTAGTTTTGATGAGAGACTACTTCCTTTGAAGGCCTAAAATGACCATTTTTGGCCATTTTGTAGCTAATTGAACACCCTTGAAAAAAAATTAGAGAAATTATGAAGCATCTGAGGGTGATTTCATAGATAATTGAATATTTCTAAGTAAATTTAGGAAAGTTTAGGAAATAAAATCTCATTCAAGAGTAATCTGTTTAAGACCGGGTTTTCAGGTGCAGGGAATGAAAGCTAAAACGGTGAAAGATGACTTCTCTGGATGATTCCAGGAGTCATGGAAAGAGTTAGGATGAAAAAAAAATTCATTTCAAGGATATTAGAATACTCTACAATGTGGAATAATCAACATTGATTCAAGGCTTAAATATTTCTTTAGGTACTGCAAAACTCTTCATATATCCCTCCCAGTTCAAAATGAAATAGGACCTAAATTTTGAGTTAGAGGTAGAATTAGATTTTTAGAATAGTTTCATTGATTGTAAAATGTGATTTGAAGTGTTTCAGTGAAGTAAGGAGGTCAAGAACATGTAACTAATCCTCAAATTTCATTCAAGGATTCATCCCCTCTCTGGAGGAGGAAACTCATTTCCATGAGGAACAACTTGAGAAAAAAGGTGTCCATGTACCATAAGCATGCTTAAACCCAAGTTTCATCTTGCTCAATAAATTTAATTATGAAGGATTCATCGTGTTCAAAGGTAAAATGAGGAGCTCAAGGAGTGTCTTTGTACCCAAATCTCTCCAAAGAACAAACTAAAATGAGCTAGTCATGCCACTAAGGTATCCAAGATCATCATGCAACCGAGGTATCCAAGACCATCATGTGTGAAGTGTTAAGGAATCATATATCTCCATGAGAGACATATGAGCAAAGACACGTATGAGAATCATGAATTTTATTCCATGAAAGGATGATTTTAGAGCCAAGAAAGGTGAGGGGATGATCTTTATATGGAGCACTGTGTTTCTAAGAATGAGCAATCATCTAAGTTCACTTTATGCAATTCACTTGGTATCATTAATAAAAACTCATTCAATACCTAGTAGTGTGATCACACCTTAAGGAGGATGCACATTACAATCACCTCATTTTTTCCATAGGGCAGGAATCTAATTCAGGGAGCAATCCTCTATCTACAAAGTGAGGATCTCATTTTAGTAAGAAGTAGACAAGCATCATAGAGTTGATTAGTGGTCACTAAAGTGAATTATGGACCAAATTTCAAAATTGGTACCAATTCAAGTAGTGGTAGGGCCAAAATCCAATCCAAAAGGTCAAAAACCTACAAAATGACTATATTTTTTCCCAAAACAAAGACCAACTACAATATATATGGCCTGAAAGTTTTAGTTCCTTGTTGCAATCTTGAAAATGAGTAAGTATTGAATAGATTAGATTTTGAAAAACTATCTTCTATATTATAATTGTCGGAGCTACGGGACCACTTACATTAGGTGCAGAGTGACCCTAATTTCTTATATTTACTAAAATAAATTTAAAGTATAAGAAATCTTACACATTTATTTTAGTAAATATGACTCCTTCAGGCCCTTCTAAACTTTATATAACTCAAAACACGTACGTGTTTCCTAACACTAGGAACATGAATGTGTTATAATGCATATTTACCAAACCTGGAAAACTAAAATGCGTATGTTTTTGCCTGATTCCATGTTTTTGTCCACTTTTTGGCCCCGCAGATTAGTGCACTTACCCAAATCAAGTTATAAATTTAAAATGCAAGGAACATTTCACTCCCCAAGATCACTCGCTAGGCGACCCCGCATCCTCTCCAAACCAACATCCAAACCCCTATCTCTTATCTAAATATATCAACTAAGTTATCCCATCATTCCTCACCCATCAAATTCAACCATCTCACTTTGACCAAAAAGTCCCACACAACATCTAACACATTAACAAAAAAATATCAAACTTAACATCCTACCTCAATCAATCCTCTCTTCGCCATCCAAATCAACCATCCCATGTTGATGCTAAAATCCTAAAAATCATTCAACATCTCAATCAAAAAATATCCAATCTTAAATCTTAAATCAATCAATCCCATAAACTACCATATCTCAACCAAACTCATTCACGATTTCCCCTTCCTGATATCCTTACTTATCACCTTGTTGACCTCCTCCTTGAGAAAATTGAATCATCCCAATCCACCCCCAACCTAATCAACATAAATCACTATCCCAACAAACTAATTTCATCGACTTTTACCATCTCACTAATTTTGACCTAAACCAAGAGGACCTCCTTTATGTCCTTACTAATCTAGGCACCAATCCCAAACCTGAAAACCATGTCCATATTGGGTTTGTTTGCATCCAAATTTTTTGTCTTTATATCCATCATCACGACCCACATATTCCTACCATCAAAACTGATACAAATAATCCACCATCGTCTAAAACCTCAACTCCTAAATTTAATCATCATCAAATCTATCATCGAGTCCCATTCACATACCTGCAACAATCCTAATCACTTACCCAAAAATTATTATCTCCCACATTCCATTGTAATCCTCTGTCCTCGTCATCTTCATCATCCCAATCCAATCATATGGACTTTCTCCTAGATTGTCCCACAATCCCTAATCCACCATCAAATTCCGCCCCAAAGCCTATTTCATCCCCTCATACCCCCAATCCCAAACCATCTAATGTGGCTCCTGCACCACCCTTATCCTCTTTTAATCATATCTTACCACCTTCATCACCTAAACCTAATACTATCTTAGCCTGTAATCCTACTTCATCTCAACCATCCCCTAATCGCAAAACATCAAACATCGCTCCTAAGTCACCAACTCCTAAACCTCACAAATCCAATCTCCATCCTCTCCCCACCCCATCTCCTACCCAATATAATGAGGCTCTTATGCCACCTTCATCTACTTCATCCCTTAAATCGACCAAATCTAATGTGGTTCCTACACCACACACATCTCCCAAATCTCATTCATCCCTGAAATCACCCAAATCTAATGTGACCCCCATATCAAAACCATCCCTTTTATATAAATCTACCAATTCCCTTCATCTATGTCTACTAATCCTAAACAATCTAATCTTAATCCAAAACCATCTACCTAAAAACCATGTACTCTATTTTGCTAATCCAAGGTTCATCCTCTATTTTCAGCTCTCCAAGCCCAAACCATCCACTTTGACCATCCTCAGTTCAACTAACCTATCCCATTTATCTTCTAATCCACACCAATCTAATCCAAATCAAGCATAACTTATCATAAACCACCCAATCTTACAACATTACTTCCTACTCCCTCTAAACCATTTAACCCAAGCCACTTCACTCCTTTAGGAGAATCCTTGACCACCATCTTCCATGGTCTCAAAACCTTCAACATGATCGTCCATATCCCAATTAAATCATGAGATCAAAACCTTCCTAAACCATCTTGGTATCGAGAACACTATTTTTATGACTTTCATCACACCCATGGACATTCGACCAATCATTGTATGCAATTTAGGTCTGATGTCCAAAACCTCATTAATCAAGGAATTCTTATCCTTGTACCTCTTTATCCACTACCTTTCCATCCCAGTTCTCTCCCTAACCCTCATCCGCCATCCAAATCCAAATCAACCATCCAAATCTCATCATACATCCAAACATCCCTCACTGACCAAAAATGAAAATAAATTTCACCCCCCATCCTTTGTCAAGTCTGGCCTCTTAGCGGATGACAAAACTACAACCCCCTGGTCTCATGATGACCACATGACATCCACTTCCCCATC
Organism: Taxus chinensis; assembly: GCA_019776745.2. Classification (NCBI taxonomy): domain Eukaryota; kingdom Viridiplantae; phylum Streptophyta; class Pinopsida; order Cupressales; family Taxaceae; genus Taxus; species Taxus chinensis. The sequence goes on along the minus strand of CM034156.1, from coordinate 56,559,613 downwards.
CACTTCATATCCTATAACCATAAATATGTTCATTAATATGAAACATCGACGCAAAGGCTTAGTCATCCATGAACAAAGCATTTACAAACCCATCTCCATTCATCAAAATTTAGGACATTTAGGATCAGGTTATAAACTTAAAACTAACAATGACCCTCCCACTACCCCATCATAACCCATTTATACCACTCCTCTTGTTGATCCTGCCATCCCAGCCTCTCAACCCACAAATACCAAACACCTAAAAAATGGATTGCACACGTAATTCATTTCCTATGCACGGATGTTCTTTCCTTCCCACCCATCCTCTTTCCATCCAACATCTACATCCCTTTGCATTTAATCCATTATTAGTAATGCAATTACTTGTATAAATATGATTATTAGCAACAATATAACACCAATGAACACAATATTTCAGATAAATGATCTCAATGTGCAAGAATAATAGCTTAGCAACTTCGAGGGGGCAACCTCCAAACCATACAATAAGAATCAAATGTTGAATATGATGATCATCTACTACCTACTAACCCATATATATACTATTCCTATGTTATGGCCAACACCAAGGCCAACCCACTAATGAAAATATAACATATATGAAAGAGATACATAATGATAAGAAGTTATGATAGCCACAAGTCGGCTATATACATCCAATATAAGATATATGATTAAGGGCGTAGCATGCCCCTCCCCTTCAAAGCAACATTGTCCCCAATGTTGAGAAGATTTGGATGTTGCTACAGGAAATTTGCATCCTCCCAAGTTGTGCATCTTCATTGTCTAGATTTTTCCACTTGATCAAATACTCAGTGATGACCCCTTGTCCTCAATCACTTAGCGCATGTCTGAAGGATGCATTTTGGTTCCAAGATGATTCTTCCCTCCTCATCAAGCTCAAGAAACACTGTTTGGGTTGATACTCATGTTATCCAATTACCTTCTTCTAGGCAAGATACATGGAAGGCTGGATGTATTCGAGTGGCCGATTAGGAAGTTCCAGTTTGTATGCTACATTTCCAATCTTCTGTAACACTTGATAAGGACCATAATACTTAGGTGAAAGCTTGTTATCCTTTTTCTATTGTTTTAAGGACATTTTTCTTATATGGTTGTAAACGCACAAAAACCCAATCACCGACTTCAAAATGTCTTTCACTGTGATGTTGGTCTACCTGCTGCTTCATGCGGTTTTGTGACATGGCCAAATTCTCCCTAAGACTAGAAAGCACCTCTTGTTGGTGTTGAATATGTTCTTCAACTGCTTGAACCTTTGCAGTTGGACTCTCAAAGATGTGATGGATGGTGATGGTACCCATATAATGCCAAGAAAGGAGACATTTTAGATGAAGTATGAAAGGAAATGTTATACCACCATTCTGCCAGTGGTAACCATTGGACCCATCTCACTTGTTTATCTGATGTAAAACAACAAGATATCCCTCCAAACACTTGTTTACCACCTTTGTTTTCCCATCAGACTAGGGATGATAAGAGGAACTATGAGCTAGTTGTGTGCCCAAACATGAGAATAAGTCAGTCCAAAAATTACTAGTAAAGATAGGGTCTTGATCACTTACTATAATCTTTGGTGTCCCATGTAGCTTCTAAATTGTATCCATGAAGGTTATTGCTACTGTACTTGCAACAAATGGATGTGATAAGGCAAAAAATGGGCATTTTTGGTGAGTCTATCCACCACCACCATGATTACATTTTTACCTTCTGATTTAGGTAATCCTGATGATGAAGTCCATGGACACCTCTTCCCACCTCTGGCTAGGAATAGATAGAGGTTGTAAAAGACCTGGGGACTTAATTGTTTCACCCTTATTTTGCTGACAAACCATGCATTCTACCACAAATTTTTGGACATCCCCTTTTAGCCCTTCCCAGAAAAAATTGTGCTTGATTCGATGATAAGTCTTCAAGAATCCAGAATGACCCCCTACTGGAGAAGCATGGAGCTCAGATAGAACCCTATTTTTAAGGATTGAATTGTTACATAGATATAATTTATCTTTATACCATAAAGCATCTCCTTTCCATACAAATTTTTCTGACATGCTTGGATCTTGTTGGAGATTCTGAATGAGATTTTGTGTACTTGGGTCATTTTTCCATTCAGACCTTGCATCCTCTATCCAATCCTCCTGTAATACAAATATGACACACAACAATGCCTGGGAAGATTCATCCTTCCGAGATAAATCATCAACAACTACATTCTCTTTCCCTTTCTTGTATATTATCTCAAAATCATACCCAAACATTTTTTAGACCCATTTTTGTTGTTCTTCTGATGATAAACGTTGCTCCAAGAAGTATTTCAAACTATCATGATCTGTCTTTACTTTGAAATGTCGTACCATTAGATATAGTCTCTATTGCTTCACTACATGAAGTATTGCTAACATTTCTTTCTCATAAACTAGTTTAGAGATATTCTTACCTTTGAATTGACAGCTCTCGAAGGAAATGGGTCACCCTTATTGCATGATTACTACCCCCATACCATACCCTGAAGCATCACATTCAACAATGAATGTTTTTGAAAAATCTGGGGTGGCTAGACATGGAGTGGTGCACATGGCCTCCTTCAACTTGCTCAAATGCTTTGGTAGCTTCCTCATTCCAATGGAAATGAGTCCTTCTTCAATAAAGTTGTGAGTGGTGCTGATATGCTGCCATAATTCCTTACAAATCTACAATAATAACCTGTAAGCCCCAAAAATCCTTGAGAGATTTTTTAGGGTTTTTGGAACCTTCCATTCAAGCATGGCTTTTATCTTGTTAGGATCCAATTTAACACCTTCATAAGAGACAATGTGACCAAATATTCAACCTCCTTGAATCCAAAAGAATACTTAGAAGGATTTGCATAAAGTTGATGTTGTTCAAGAGTTTCCAACACCTTATTTACATGATGCAGGTGTTCCTCCCATGTTTTACTATATATTAATATATCATCAAAGAACACTAAAACAAACTTCTACAGAAATGGCTTAAAGATAGAATTCATCAAGCTTTGAAATGTAGAGGGTGCATTTGTTAGTCCAAAAGGCATTACCAAGAACTCATAATGACCTTCATGTGTCATGAAGGTTGTTTTATGAGTATCTTCATCCTTGGTTCTAATATGATGGTATCCCAGAACGAAGATCAAGTTTTGTAAAATAAACAGCACCGTGCAACTCATCTAAGCAAATCATCAATTACATGAATAGGAAACTTATCTTTGATTGTGTACTTATTAAGTTCCCTATAATCTAGGACACATGTGCCACATTGTCATCTTTCTTCCGTACCATCACTACTGGGAGAAGAATAAGCACTCTGACTATGACGGATAATTCCTGCTTCCAACATCTCTTGTACAATCTTTTCAATTTCACTCTTTTGCACATATGGGTATCTATAAGGTCTTATGTTAGGCGGTTAACTTCCTGGTAATAACTGAATAGCATGATCATGATCTCTCTTTCGGAGGTAGAGCCCTTTGGTATATTTTCCAAATACAACAGAGTGCTGCATCCATACACTACTTGCATATTTGATGGGTATAAATGTCCTTAGAATGATGAACCTCCAATGAAAATAGTTGAGCCACAAATCCCTTCTGCACCCTTTTTTAGCAATTTTTGCATCTTATGAGAACTTACCATCTGTGGGGACTTTGCTCTTAGTCCTTTTAGTTTTAAAGTCCTTCCTTCAGAGTGAAACTCGCATGAACAAGTCTTGGAAGTTTATCTCAATGGTTCCCAAAGTGGTAAGCCATTGAACCCCTAACACAATGTCTGCTCCTCCCCTAGACAATGGCATACATATTGACTATTTAGTATGTAATCTCCCATGGCAAGCTTAATGGTATGGCATTTTCCAGAACAAGTAACAATTTTCTCCATCAGCAATCATTACTTGACATTCAGGAGCTGGATAAATGAAGTAGTTTAAGACGCACTGCTAACTTATGATTGATGAAAGTTGTCAGTACTTCCCGAATCAATCAACACTATGTTACCCTCTATTTTTTTAGGAATCCAACCACCTTTGAGGGTTTGGGGGGTGCTAATACCTGGGAATTGCATGGCATGAAATTGTTGGCTGAGGATCTCCTGATTCCTCCTCTGGCTCAACTAAGACCTCTGACTCTAAATCTTCATCCTTCTCTTCATCTTCACTAAGTCCCATCAATGTAGAACAACTTCTTTTCAGCACATTTATGCCCTGGTCCAAATTTACTGTCATAGTTAAAACATAAACCCTTTGGCTCTTTTTTCTTCAATTTGTTGAGGTGTCAATCTAACCGGTCGAGGGAGTGTTGGTGGCCAAGGGGTTGCTACGATCTCTGGTATAAGTGAAAGTGTTGTCTCCTACTTGAAACAAATTTCTCCTCTGCCCTTCTTGCCATAATCATCGAATCAGAAACCTTATGAGGATTAAACATACGCACCTCAGTGCTCAATGTGATCCTTTAAGACCCCCGAGAAATAGGACATTCAGATTCTCTTCAGTAATATTTTCCACCCGTAAGGAGAGGTTTTGGAAGTGATGAATGTAATCCTTAACAGATCATATCTGTCTCAATTTTGCTAATTCGACTGAAGTAATTATCTGACATACTAGAACTATAGTGTAATTGCAACTCTTTAGTGAACACTGTCCATGTAACATTGAGACCACTCTTCTGCCTTTGAGCACATAACCATCAATACCAGACGAATTGGTCAGGGTCGAGATACAAAGCTGCCATGGTCACCTTTTGTCCCGATGGAATCTGATGAAGATCAAAAAAATTCTCTATTTAGTTGATCCAATTGAGTGGATCCTTTCCATCAAACTTACGCATCTCCACTTTTGGAAACATAATACAGGCCCTGCAAAGTGCTCGTATTTAGATTGGTGCACACTCGCAAGATCCACTCATGGATCAGTGTGTCTATTACTGTTGACCTGAGGATCCACCTTGGTTAATATGAGTATAGATTGGGTTGTGGCTGATTACCCAGGATCATGATGACCCATGATATTGTAAGTAAATTGGTGCATGAAATCCTCCAATCTTTTTCCAATCCTATCCACATCTTCTTTGCTGGCCACCCGAGATTCGAGGTCTCTCAGGTCTAAACTCAAGTTGGCTTACTTTGTGGTCTAATCGAAGTAAACCCTAACCCTGAGGAATCTGTAGTTATATCCCTTCTGTCTCCAACTCCCCAACTACTATCTCATCTTTTTCAAGGTGTTTTACCCATAGTGATGGGATTATTTTTTCCTCTTGTGGAAGGCCCAACCATGATGCCCCAAAATGGTAAGATTTAAGGATCAAGGTTGAAATTTAGGGTTTGGGATTTCAATAGGAATTCGGCCAAATTTTATATAACTCAAAGAACAAACTCAAACTTATTTTTAATCCTCTTTCCGGAAATGTAAATAAATTTGAAAAATTCCACAAATTGCACCCTAGGTAGCTGAATTATGAAAAAACATAAAACCGCTATAATTTTTACAAAACAAGTCAAAAATTCTTAAACTTTGGAGGGAAGCTTACTTGACTGATTTCTCCACATCATAGAAAAAAATTTAGAAAAATTTTCTACCAATTTTGAGATATGGACAAACCTTCACAATTAGGGTTTGACGTGATGGCCGAGTTCAAGCTCTAATACCACTTGTAATGTAATTACTTGTATAAATCTGATTATTAGCAACAATATAACACCAATGAACAAAATATTTCAGATAAATGATCTCAATGTGAAAGAATAATAGCTTAGCCACTTCGAGGGGGCAACCTCCAAACCAGACAATAAGACTAAAATGTTGAATATGATGATCAACTACTACCTAATAACCCCTATATATACTATTCCTATGCTATGGCCAACACCAAGGCCGACCCACTAATGAAAATATAACATATATGAAAGAGATACATACTGATAAGTTATGATAGCCACAAGTTAGCTATATACATCCAATATAAGATATATGATTAAGGGTGTAACATTATTATCATCACATCAATTAATATCCTCTATCACTCCATTCATTCGAACACTTGATCAGTCAGCTCACACATATTGTAAGATAATAGTACCTACTATAACCATGTGACCTTGGTCTATCATTACCTCCAACATTCAAGCATCATTGTCCTCCTAGAGATCCACACATTTTAACACACTTAATCAACTTGTGGTAAATACCCTTGGGTGCCTCTTTTGAAACTCTATCCAATGTCATCACCACACTCATTTCCATCCCCCCATCAAACCACTAGTTATTTTTAACCCCTTGAGAGTCCTCAATAGATAGGAAGCTCTTTGTGCAAAAAAAAATCAAAAAGTAAAAAAAATCATATCAAAATTCAAAATATCAAATAAAATCCACCTCAAGACTCTCTTTAGGGGTGTTTCCAACAACTCTACCAAGGCTATGGATGTCTGGATGGTAGTAGAGAAATGTTGTGGCAAGAATCAAATGTATCTTTGTCGGGGCTATGGACGGCTGGCTGACAAGGGAGCAATGCATGGCTTAACCTTCTGTTCACCTTCCATCAACCTACTTGACTTAATCACTCCCTATAGATTGGATATCTTGTCTTAACATACTACTCATTAAGTCTTCACTTTAAGAGGTAATTAACCATCAAAATTACACACACTTTGATCACGCAGAGACATAGGGCTAGCATGTTACCAGGTATTGTTTAGACCTTGATCACACTTTTTTTTTAGACTTAATCTTGGCTTACAACATGTGTCGTTAGGCTCATCTTTTGTTCGTCACTTATATTATTCCATCCATCACATCCACATCCTTTTGGATCAAACATCAGTGGCCAGACAATGACCCTTGCATTTTCACCCCATCCTCCTCTTGACACTTTTGAGTTATCATCATCATGATTGGGGGAAACCTTACTATCATCCCCTGAGGGCATCCTCCATTTTAGATATCCCTCACTTCCCATCCTACCCTATACCTAGGGGAAAATAAAATCCATCCATCCACGTCGATCCCCCTACTTTCCACTTGGGTTCACACCACGTCTATTCCTCAATCCATCCCCCATGTACATGGGGGCATATCTTATCATCTTCCATATCCACCACCATCTTATCCTATACTACATCCCTCATCTTATCTATCTATCTCCCATCCCATATCCCATCTAATCCTAACCAATCAACCCATTCCTATCATATCTAACCTATTCAATTTCCCTCAATCCTTCCCTTTCATCCTACCCAAACATGCTTTGGGACTTATAGGAGAAACTTGCATCCCACCCTATCCTCAACCCTTCCCCCAATCCCAAATCCAACATCTCAAAATCCAACATCTAATAATCTAAATATTCCACATCCCCAATATAAAAATAAAGCAACCAATAATCTAAGCATCCAACATCCACAATCTAAAAATCACAACATTCACAAATATAAACATATAAAATCCAAAATTTAAAAATCTAAAATCCAAAATTTAAAAATCAAAACATTCAAAAAAATACAAAAATGAAATATGTGTGTTTTTTTTGTGTTTGCTTGCTTGTCTGCATTTATATTTTAAATGTCGACATGATCAATTACAATTAATATTTCCCACAAACAACATCATCACTATCCACATAATAATTAATCACGAGATTAATTATTATTAATCCCTTTATCACATTTACCCTTTATCATTTATCTAATATTCAATTTTATCATATTTGCCCTTTTATTCATTTATCAAATATCCCAACATTTCATCATTAATCATTTTAATTCATCCAATATCCCATTTTCATCATTAATCTTTTATCATACCATAGCATCATCATAATCCTTCATTAACATTTTATAAGAATTTATTATTCCTACATCTCACCTACCACCTACCCTACACATCCCTATACCTAGCCTTTCCATGTAACCTCGCCCCTAAACATCATTTATTAACCTAATCTAATTCTAATCCTAATCAAATCATCACCTCTAAATCTAGAAGCCTCTCTAACCTTCTCTTTTTATTGAATTTTTAATTCAATAGAAGCTTCTTCCCTCCATGAATTTTGAATTCAAATTCTATAATTCTCCATTCTAGAGAATTCTAATCCTCACATGCATCCTCCACCCTTGATCCAAATCCAACTTGGATTCATATTAGCCATTGAATCCTCCACCCAAAAACTATAAATTGAGCTCTCCCCATCCATGAAAGCTAGTTAGCAAGCCATTCAATCCATCCATTTTATCCTCTTTGTACTCAATCAATCCATTATTTATCTTTAATCCATCTACAATCAATCCATTAGTTATCTTTAATCCATCATCATTTTTATCAAGCAATCATCCAATGCAAGTGAAGGGGAGGTGCTCCCTATGTTTATCCACACAAATCTAAAGCAATCCAAGAGCAATTCCACCACATCAAAGGAGTTGTGCAGCTTGTAGGTAAGTGAACGTATTTGTATCTCCCTTCCTTTCCATCCATTGCTCTATTTTAGGTAGTTGTTGAGAATATTAGATTAGGGAGGAAAGTTTTATGTTTTCTCACATTTTCAACTCACTAATCATTTTAACTAATATAGGAAGCCTAATATAAAAAGGGGTTTACACAATACCTAACATTTCACATACAGTAGGATGTGTTAGTAAATACATGGAAAATCCTAGTTAGGAACATTGGACTGCGGTGAAGAGGATTTTCAAATATTTACATGTAATGTTTGACCATGTGATTTTCTATCAAGGAACTCCTAGAGAAAGCAAAATATTAATTTCACATGGTTTTGTAGACTCTAACAAGGGTTGAGATTTGAATTTACACAAATCCTCTAGTGGGTATGTTTTCAACTTGTTCAATGAATAAGTAAGTTGAATGAGTATATTTCAAATAAGTGTTGTTATTTCCACCACTAAAGTGAAGTATATGGAAGTTATTCATGCAAAAAAGGAAGAAATGTGGCTTAAGATATTGTGTTCCATAATTGGATTCATCCAAGAAAATGTGAGATTGATTTCTCTAGCAAATAACCTTGGGTATCATGCTCACACCAAGAAAATTTATGAGCTATATAATTTTAAAATGAAAATGATGGAAGAGAAAAATGTGTTATTGAAAAAAGGTGGATACTAGTTTGAATTTTTTAAATTCATTGACTAAGGCAGTGATTGGTAAGAAGTATATTTGGTGCAGGTAAAATATGGCCTTAATCACTTTTTTCTATTGAGTAATGAGTCCACACTTGATTCATGCAAAGTGTTCAATAAGTGGGAGAATGTTGAGAATGTTTCAACTTTACATGACATTTCACAAGGCTTATTGTGTAATAGTTTGATTGTGCAGTGACTATTGCACAATAATTGGATTACATAGATAGTGTGGAGCTTTGGTGCATAATGCAGGAATTGTAAGAAATAGAGTAATCCAGCTTTAAGCATACATACAAGCATACATGTACTTAAGAATCATGGAATATGTTATTGAGGTTTGAAATTTTAGTGAGAATTATATAGGACTATGTGCAGTGTGATTTACTTTATGGTGTCCATAAGAGTTGCAAAACATTGGATAACAACTAAAAATAGTGATGACCACGAATAGTGATTACTATGCATTGTCAAGCATTTTTTAAGGACTAAATATGTCAAGCAACATGTTAATGATGATTAGGTGGTGGTTAGATGGAATCTACGCTTATCTATCAATTTGATAATTGGGTTGTTCTAAAGCATGCATGCATTTTAGAACACATAGATTCTTAAGAGTTGAACATTGAAAGCGGTATGAAAAAATATTTTGGGTATGTTTTATTTCTAAACATCGTTCAAGTATAAGATGAAGGAGAGGAAAGATGCATGCAAGATACATCATCTGAGTATACGAGTTAGTCTACTGAGTACATTAAGTGTTTAATATTGTATTGTATGGTAAGTTATTATTGCATTTGCATATATGATATACATGGACTACTGAAGTACTGTCAATAGAGTCATGTTCAAATATTATTTTATTTTTGGGTTAGATTAAGTGCAATAAGAAATATCTTTGGTGTCAGGTTTTACCCAAAATAATTTCCACAAGATAAACCTATGTTTATTTCTTGTGATTTATTTATGCATTGCTTTATAGTAAGTTTCATGTGTGTCTTTCATATTTTATTCATTATATTTGATCAAGTTTCTTCTTGGGTTTGTGTGGCTTACATAATATTAAATTACTAATAGTAAATATGATTCAACATTTAAATACATGGTTATACATGGCATAAGTCCTCATTCACAATTATAAATATAGACCAAAAATATAATTCACATAAGTACATAACCATCCACCAGGGAAAAAATTGTAGTACATTATGGCTCATAATGGAAGTTTCCATATTGGGGGAAAATATAATAAAAAATTAAGATTCTACTATTTTATAAACATTTACAGGTTTCTAGAATAGAATCATATACAAATGACATAGGTAAAATCATAATATAAAGGTGTAATTACTTCACTTCTTATTTGTTGCATCACTCATATACAATTGCAGATAAAGGGTGTGGGGGCATGGGCCTCCTTCTCCTTTTGCATTATATAACATTTACATCTATCATATTCAACTATTATAACACATTATTGGTCATGTCTAATATATTCCCTTTCAACTTTGTGTTATTACAAAATTTGGCTTAGATTTGTATCCAACGGTGTGGCTAGTGGGGTTAGAACATATCGAAGTGGCTAAAAACTTCATAAGGTATTGTTCCTTTCTCTCTCTGTATTTGGGAAGATATCATAGTGGCTAGATAATTTTTGTATTGGTCTTCCCTCTTTTTGGGATTCTGGATTCTTTGGGACGAATGTACTTTGGTACCTCTTATTTGAGTTGCTTCGTTCACACTCGACTCCTCTCCTACTTCAATTTATCCTTCAGAAAAATTAGGGATTTATCATCCCCAATTCTTCTGCACCTCAATATAAATCAAAGTCTCGAATCACAATAAAAATATGAGCTCCTCCCTCGACAAAGAGAATGAGTGTATTCCTTTCATGATTTGTCTCTCTTTACTTTACTATACAAAATTAAAATTTGAAAGTTACATACATTTAAGTTACAATTAAATTACTTCTATGGACATTAACTACACTCTATGTTATATGTTTCCTCGCAGAATGTGTGAATACTAATGCAACAACAAAATTTTTTGAGTGAGTATGAAGTGTGTGTGCACACAAAAAGCGTGTTTTTTATTTGAGCATGTAAAATTTCAATTTTAAAATTAAAGGGTGCAAGTGTAAAATCATGCTCATATCCTAAGTATAATTGACGTATATTTCTCTCTTGCATGAATTTACCAACTCTACACATTTATCTAACACTCACTCAATTTAAATTATCTAGAGTAGTACTTCCTTACCAAACATATTTCCCAAAATATTAATTTATTGTCATGAATTGCTTATACAAAACACTATAGTGTGGGACCAGGTTGTACTACTATTTAGGCCAACTTGTTCAGTCCCATCCCTTCTCTTCCAACAATTAATTTCTTGATTTAAATAACTTTTATGGATTGTTTCTTCTCCCTCGAATTAGTCGTAATGTTATACCTAACCTATAAAATCCTATATAAGCAAGTCTTATACCTAACCTACAAAATCATATATAAACAAGTCTAATTCACTTAGCAACTCACTTGATATTCTCAAGTGCTCCCATTGAAAAATATCATCACTAAAGCACATGAGGATTTACTAAATCTTCCTAAATTAGTTGCACACCCTTTAGAGCATCCACCATATAAGGTTGTAGCACTCAAGTAGGTTCAAGAGTCTATATTCCTCCATTACTAGGCCTCCAAAGGTCCTAGAGTTATGCTTTAACAAGATAAAGTCATACAAAGCATTATCAAAGGTCCTAAAAGATAAATAGAATTAATTTATCATTTAGATCATATTACATTGTATCACTACTACATAGGGTCATTGCATCTCTATTATGTCTATATTTATGCATGTTACTCGTGATATCAAGAGATATGAGGGCATGATACAAGGTTGGGTTAGATTTTCATACACTATTACACCTACACTATAAGAACTAAATGGATTTATCTTCCTCTTATGAGGGGATGTAGTGCAACGCATGGATGGTTCATCAGGGGCTTACTGTCAAAGTAAATATAACTCCAATCACACATGGATTTATTATTTTTTTAATCTAATTATGTGTATGAATTTCTAGTGGAGGCATTATAGAGTTTCTCTCATCATAGGTCATTTTTAAATAATTGAGAACCCTAACAACAAACAACAAATCTCAATTTCAAACCATATAAAGGAACCCAAATTTGTATAACCCCATCATTCATAGGTTCGGAATAAAGTAGGACCAGACCATACTACACCCCAAAAAGAGATGTATCTTTCCATACATGATCATTTTCTAGTTGTGGTCTCAAGAACAAAGCACCTCCAACTTTTCATTTTCCATTTTAGTTAGTTTGCACAAACACATATCACTTTTATACCTCTTTAATAAACTAAGTACTCACCCCTTCTTTTATTTTACACTATTTCTCCATTGTCCTAATATTAGTTACTATATTAATAGCTATATTCTAGATTATATGCTTAATGTGAATAGATTTGTGTAGAATATTCTACATGTAACATTCTTACACCCAGTAATAAGTAAGGAAAGGACTCTTATCAAACCCTTGCCTATTTATTTATGGTGTAAACAATTCCATGAATTTTATATTCAATTTTCATATATTTAGGGTTAATGTTTTAATTTTCATTATATAGACATTGACTACACTCTTTTGTTCCAATTTTTTCTCTTGGGCGCATCTTGTGGCCATTCAAACAATCAAGTAATCAAGTAAAAACAAAGTGTGATTACATACTCTAGTATGGTTTCTTTTAAATCTAGCAAATTAACGTATTATCTTGAACTGGAACAAATGTAAACAGTTAAATTTTTTAATTAGTTATTTGACATAATTGATTTGGCTTATATCCCTTAATAATGACTTACTCACACAAATAAATCTCAAGCACATTATTCCACTCTCTTTAGGTTTGAAAATACTTCACATTCTCCTACTCTATTTCTAAAACACCTACAAGAATGATATTTTTTCTCATTGTTGGTGAAATAATTTGTCGCAAGACAAATTATTGGTTTTCAATAATGGTCATGGGGCTAAGATCCTCCTTCTTGGGTATGGGGAGGCTCCCATTATTGAATTTGTAATGTCTTGATTTTTAGAAGCTACTATGATAACCTCTTTTCGTGATGTTGTAATTGTGGAAACGAGGACTATTATGTTAAGATATATTTTTTAAATCTTAAAAAGAATGTGTTACTGATATGAACCCTTGCTTACCAAAACTTTGTTTACTTGGGACGGAGGTCATTATAACTTGTGTTTTGCAAAGTGTGAAACTATAGACTTGTTTTTGTATTTGATAAACTCAAATTGTTGTTGACAGCACACCTTGAATCAATTCCATTGATCCAAGGTATGCTTCGGCCTTCCTTGTGGTCGCTTTGTCAATTAGAACGAAGTCTGGAACTAGGTTGGAGATTGTTGTAAATTTTAAAGAACCTGGTTACAGGTATAATTACTCAGCACCATGTTACCAATGGAAAGATTCAATTTTCGGAATACATACAAATTGTAACGCCAGAAAGCGTAAGACAGTAAGAGTTTTGATGCAAGTGAACAAGGTATACATATATGCATTGGACGGAACGTCTTGAATTATACTGGTCTTGAACGTAAGTTGGTAAAACCTACTTGGAACCTATTAAGTAAAATACTACGGGTTAGGTTCTAACCTGTGACCTAATAACTATCCTAGGTGGATTTTAAATTAAAGGGGATGTAAATTATTACAAATCCTAATGATTTGCGACCTAGGTGGATACCTAACTATGGATAATGTAACCTAAACTAATGCTAGCCCTAAAAGAGGACCTAAGGATACGTGCTAGTGGGAGGATAAGGAGGAAGGTGTAAGCTTTAATGCAGGACTTAATTTTTGTCCTTGTAGTTTTTAATCGCCAAATTTGGCGGGAGTAGAGAAGATGGAGGCTCCTAATTAACCATGCTACTAAATTCGAATTACAAGAAAAATTGTGAGAAAAAGGCCCCCCAAACCTGAGTTGGTGGTGGCATGGGGAAAGAGGAAAAAGTAATGCATTCAATGCATTAATGGCCTTGGTTTTGGTAAACCACCCACCTTGGAAAGAGAAAGAGGAATTTTTGTGGATTATTGTTGTTCATTCGGGTTATGAGTTTTGGCTCTGCATTTCCTTTTGTTTCTCTTTTGAGCCTGCAAGTTTTCTTCTGGCCATTGTCAGTTTGACCACTTTCTCCGAGTGGTTTCTGAGTTTGTGGAAACGTGGAAGAAGTTAAGAGACCTTGTTTAATAACTTGTTGGAGGGAAGAAATTTGGAAGAAGCTCGGTTGTGATATTCTATGAGCTAACCAAAAAATATACAGGCATGTTAGGCTCTTTTCTTTAAACCGTTTTGCTCTTTGTTAAGCGTCTTCATTAAAATAACTCTGCTCTTATATTGGGTGATTTTGTAAAAACAAAATGTTGATATGTTTTAATGTGATTTCTGGGCTGAGTTGTCTTTTGAAGATAAATACGATTTGGGTATTTTCTTGATGCATACTAGAGAAAACGGGTATTTTCTTTACTGAAATGGTAAATGAAATGAAATCTATCTCTGTTGTTTGAATTATGACAGTAATGGGTATTTGGTTTTATCGCTTATTATGGGTTTGATTTGATGAAGGCAACAATGATGTGTAAACTATTTTTTTTAAGTTTTGTATGCGCTATGGTTTTGAAAAAAAAAACATGAGAATGCTTTGATAGAACTGTATGTGTGAACTGTTTCACTTATCGTATTACAGTGTATGGGATGCAAATCCTTTAGGGACATCGGATTTATTGTATCGTCCTTACTCTTGCCTGATGTAAAATGATACAATATCTCCTTATTTGGTTTTGAAAGCCATGAATGATTGTTGGGAAATAATTTATTTAAACCTGAGATAGAGTAACCTGGTTATTTGATGGATGGAATAGAGCTTATCGTTTTATTTCTTCTTTGAATTCAATGTTGAATATATACATGTATAAACTGCAGTCTAAACTTCTTCACTATTTTCATTAAAACTGAATCTGAGTTGATTTCTTACTCTGGTGTTTGAAAAACGATTCCTTTTATTACTATAGTGAAATCGTGATTTAGTTGTCTTGTTGTACACCCTTACTTGTTACATATCTAGATGGATATGTCTGTTTTTGGTGAATAATTAATGGAAACGATTTCAATTGGAGGTACCATTGTTATTGATACTTACGGGTCAGATGCAAAATGAATTTTGGAACACTTCCTTGAATGGTAAGTAGTAAATTATGATTACTGTAATAGTCTTGTATAGAAGAAATTACCCTATTGGAAACAGGCTGCTCTAAATAGTTGAAACTCAGCTAAGCAATGAGAAGAGGTAATACGAATCTTCTTCCTTCATACGATTATTGACTTTAATTGTTCTCTGTCCTTGACTGTTATCATGATTGTTATCTCTTCTTGTTCAAATCGTCCAATTTGGTTGTGATGAAAAGAAAGAGATTATTAAGTGGGTAATCGGAAGTAATAATTATTTTCTTCTCTTATCCAGTTGAAATTTTGTTATCTGATATTGAATAAATTTCCTACTGCCTTTGGCATAAGCAACTGCATTTTATCTGTTGTTTTTCTTCCTTTCTGAATTGAAAGAGTACTATGTTGTTGAATTATGGGAAATAACACCAGTGTTATCACGGTGTACGTCTACCTTTCTCTTCTGCATTTGAATTGGATGAAATTAAATTAGTATAAAAGTGAAGGAGTTCTATTTAAAAAATTTAGTTAATTCTTTCTTTGGAATCCCATCTATAATGAAGGATTGGAGTTGATAATAATTGCATTAGAACAACTATATGTGTGTGTGTGTGTGTGTATTAGTTCTTACAGATGCTTTTAATCTGGAACTATTTAGAGAAAATACTCTTGGTAGTAATTGTCTAAATCTGGAATGAACTCCTTGCATTATTGAAAGAAAACGGTAAGGAAATGAGAATAAAGTGTTGCATGTTTACAGTAATTATTTGGGGAAAAGTTGTTAGTTAATCTTATTGGCTGATTGTGATGGTAATTATTGGGATTGGGTTGTTAAATTGTTCATCCTTATCGGCACTTAATTTGTAGATGATGTCCATCTCAATTTCAAAATGTTTCATAAAAGCAGAGTTCTTTTATTGAGACAGTTAATCAAGAGCACCTCATTTTAATGATAAGTGCTTAATATGCCCAGTTCGATGAACTGACCTGTGCAAGTAAATTTTGTAGATGAATTTTGTGAGTAAAAATGAAGACATGTTGTTTTATGATGCTTCTTCTGATTAACTAAGGGATGGATTTTTCTGAGATTCTATTATTCTTCTCCGGGGAAATGGAAAAAGAAAAATTTGTATTCTTCTTTCTTTTCGAGTTGATAATGTTGATTGGCATGAATGAAGTCCGGTTGTGTGGACTTGTAAAAATTGTAGATCAAGGATTTCGCGCTTGTTACCTGTCCAAGTTAATGCACCAAACTAAACACAAAAACCCTGAAAAACTCCAATAAAATTGATACCTGATGGACAAGGTCCGAAGGTGTAGACGGATAAGGAGGTCGATGTAGATAAGACGGGCGCACACGAGCAATTCGCACAATAGATCCGAGTAACCTGCAAGACACCGATGCTTGACAGAAAAAGACCACGTTAAAAGGTATTTAGGTGGACTGCCCGAGAAGCGGGTCCGGGAAGCGATAAGCTTCCTTGGCGGATGTCAGTCCACGTTTTCAATTAAGTAAAGAAGCATACATGATAAAAGATGTACGTAAGGACTAGATTTTCTGATTATAGTAATGAAACAGAATCTAAACAGCAAACAGAAAGCTACAGAAAACAGGAAACTATGAAATAAAGCTGGATTTGTGTTACCTGTGTCCTTTTACCTGTCTGCAGGATGATCGGCGTCGATTATGTAGAATCGGCGTCGACTGATGTGATCGGCGTCGATTATGAAGGATCGGCGTCGACTGAATAAGATCGACGTCGACTGAAAGCAGATCGGTCAATCGGGGACAGTGCGAAAAGATTCGGAAATCAGAAAGTGATGGACAGATCGTCGACGTCTCCTGGATGTGCCGAAGTCGGTGAGATACTGGAACAGAGTCACCAGAGGATCGATGGATACGTGCGATGTTGATGTGATAGGAGCAGAGTAACGGTGCTCCTCTCAGGGATTGATTCGGACAGGATCCGCTCTCATTTGATACACTTGATGCTAAAAGATCTCTCTTTCTTACAACCTGTGTCTCTTTCGTGATCTGTCTCTCTCTCTCTCTCTCTGTTCGTGCGTGTGTTCTTCCTCCTTTTTTCGTCCCTAGAACTGAGTTCTGGGCTTCTATTTATAATCGGTGCCACTCCTAAAAAATCGGCGCCGACCGTCTAGGTCGGCGCCGATCGCGGGACAGACTCCCGAGATGGCCAAAATGAACGATTTCTAGAAAGATAAGAGTTACCCCAAATACGGGAAATATCCCGCTTGGGGAAGAGGAAAAATAGGGGTGATACATAGATAGAATAAATTTGGGGTAGATAAGTGGTTAAGATACATGGGAAGAGGTGTAATTAAATATTTAATATTTAATTACTCACGGGTAAGATATAATGGGGTGAATTAAACTTAAGATAGGTGTTTAAATCACAAATCGAATAATATCCCAAGGGGATAGTGGTGACCCGTAAACGTGCCCCAGGTTACCTGAGCAGGTAAACGAATGTGAGGGACACTAAATTGAGTAACCAATTTTAAGTGTCTACATTTTGCCCCTTTTTGTCAAGTAACTTGCGATAAGCAAGGTTATGAGACAAAAACAAGGAGATGGAAGAAGGGAAGAAAAAGTGATGATGTGATCCCCCTCAAACTAGGGATGGGATGGGTGATAGAACAGATGATCCCAAGTTTGAAAGAGGTAGATGAAAACGCAGGATGCCCCAGTCGGATGTCTGGAGTAGATCTGATCATTAACGATGTACAAAAATAAATAAAAAGGCAGCAACCTAAGGAACTCACATTGGTAGGGAAAACTAGACGGTCTCCTCATGAGACGACGTTAGTACCTACAGACCCATGCTTAACTCTAAGTTGGTAGGGACCAAAAAGTACGAGTGTCCCACGCAAAGGGAACAAACCCTGAAATAGACGGTGATATCGAAAAGATGCGCCGAAAGGCAATATTCAGCACACAATAATGATCAGATAGATAAGTAAGCCAAGCATCAACACTATGGCAAACAGATACGGAAAATCGGCGGTGATCACAGTAATCGGCGACGACCAAGATAAACGGCGTCAATCAAAAAAATTGGCGCCGACCAATCGTAGCGCATATAAATATGCGAACGGAAAACGTAAACGATTTATTTTCATCGTGACGATTGATTCAGAGAGAGTCAAAATTTGGATTTGAGCACCATGGAAGCCTCTGGGAGCGGTCAGAAGTGCAGGAGGACACGACCTGGGGTAAGTGGTTCTTCTTGAACCCGTTGTATTTCTTTTTTTTTTTGTTTGATTTTTTTTGTTTGTGGGAGGCCAGGGTCCGATTTATGTCCGGACAGTCAATCGGCGTCGATTGGTATAATCGGCGTCGATTGTTGTTTAAGCGGCGTCGATTGGAATTAATCAGCGTCGACTAGAAATAAACGATGCTGATTTTATTAAATCGACGCTGATTGGAATAGATAAAATTTTGTTTTTGTTTTGGATGTTCTGATTTGGGTAAATACGAGACTAACATTGCTCTTGCTGTCGTGGGTGCAGGCACGAGAGGCTCTACACATGAGGGATGCTATTCCCGAGTTACTGGAGACTATTCTCCCTGATGTGACTGATGCAGATTGGCGGCATTTAGAGTTAGCCGGGCTCGGGGGCTTTAGGTACTACAGACGAGTGCCGCGAGATGTGGAGCTGATGCGGGCACTAGTGCGACGATGGGATAGCCATACGTGCACTTTTTGGTTCAGGACGGGTGAGATGACCATCACCCATGAGGACATATATAGGATCTTGAGACTGCCGATCACTGGGGACCCGATCGAGATTACACCGCGAGAGCAGCAGCAGAGGGCCCTAGTTCGATTATATAGAGATAGGGCAGATGATTCAGAGATAGTGTCTGGGGCAGTGCGGATAGCCTCGCAGTATAGACAGGATAGCCCCCGGAGCAGACGGATAGTTCTGATTCAGATGGCGATATCCTATTTTTCTCTGCCAGATTCAGGAGGTGGGAGATTCCCACTATTATTATTAGACTGCGTTTGCGACATTCTGCAGTTCAGACAGGTATTTGCTTTTGCTGATGCCTTGATAGCTCAGATATATTACGAGCTATGGATGTACACCACAGGCCGGAGGACAGGTATTGATGTCAGTTTTGTGCTCCATTGCTGGGCATATGAGCATATAGCGGTGATCAGGCCATCCGGGCTTCCTTGGATGCCAGCAGCAGTGGGAGGTATTGATTATGGATTCCAGTGATGGCGGGCTGACATGGCCGCTGGGGATACAGGGAGATCGGCCGATTGGTACACCGAGCGTTTCAGGATGCTGACACCGGATCAGGTCATCTGGAGGCCATATCGGGTATTTCCGACATGGGCTGGTCAGGATGCTCACTTGGTGGCATTGAGACGGAGCAGGGTGGTTAGGGGCCGCAGGCCAGATATGTGGGAGTGAGTCCCGTTTATGCGGGTATTGAGACAGTTCGGCCTAGTGCAGACAGTGCCGACCACTTACACGCCTTATAGGCGAGATAGCAGGGAGACTGATCTACCGATTTTGATCCCGGCAGATCCATTGAGAGAGGCCCCACCCTCCACAGACAGCGATGATGACGCAGGGGTAGATGAGGGTTATGCAGCATGGTATGATATAGAGCTACCACGACATCTCCCGGCATCTATAGATGCCGACGAGGAGGACATAGCTAGGATGCTGGATAGACTGGAGGGAGAGCATGCCACCCTGAACACAGACACATCAGGTAGCTCTTGAGGAGATCAGGGCTCTGACAGAGGAGAGGGATGCCCTAATTTTGGAGAGAGACACCGCTCGCCAGGAGCGAGATATAGCGATCCAGCAGAGGGATCGCTACCTATCGACATAGGGAGGCCCTCAGGGCCAAATATGGGGAGACAGGTACCATGTCGGAGTCTGGTACACAGGGTACGACCCTAGGAGGAGCACCACCAGTAGCGCCAGCAGCCCCAGCAGCACCAGCAGCACCATTACGAGCACCGGGTACCGTGAGCTTGAGCACATATCAGTCTCTCCTTGCTGAGGTGAGATACTATGAGGATGCCTTAGCGCAGCATGCCCCAGATGTGCCTCGGTACGGGGTGAGGAGGAGAGCAGCGACGGCCACAGCGAGCGGGGCCTCAGGTGGAGGGAGCACCAGGAGAGACCGAGGTGTGACAGAGAACTCCAGCAGCAGGTGCATCTAGCTCGATAGGAGGCAGCCAGGAGAGACAGCCTGGTCCAGAGGAGGGTGGAGGAGATAGTGTCCTCCATGCATCGGATTTTACTATATAGGGATTGATATATTTTGTATCTGTGTAGTGATGTAGCCTCGATTGGAAGGCATTGTATAGATGGCTTGATTGAAAGCCACCCATTTTTGTTGTACAGACACACATGTATATATAGATTCATCATTTCATTTGTCATATAATTGTTCTCATGCGTTTGATTTTGATATACATGGATAGATGTAGCGTAATTGTGATGGATATAGATATAGACTGATAGATGATGAATAGATGTGATTGGATAGATATAGACTGATAGAGGATAGAAATAGATGTGATTTGATGTGATTGATATGTGGATATAATTTTGATGAAAAATAGAGATAGATAGATGTAATGTAACTTGGATGTACAAGTTTTTAAATATTTTGATGGATAGATAGATAGATGTGATTGATGTATGGATTTTATTTTGATGAAAAATGGATATAGATAGATGTAGTGTAACTTGGATGCACCAGTTTTTAGATATTTTGATGGATAGATGGATAGATGTGATTGATGTACTCGGCATGTTTGAGATGTTAATTTAATTTTGATGAAAATAGATAGCCAGATCCACATGTGTTGATAATAGATGCTTTGATAGATAAGATGAAATTAGATAGAAGATAAATTTTGATTGAATTAACATGTGAAATGTCAATTTGACTGGATGAAAAACAAAGAATAATGGGGAATACTCTTTGCGAGAGCCAAGGAAGTAATGAAAACGACCTTGACTAGAAATAAAGAAAATATGCCCGGATAAGAAAGAAAATGATAAGTTGGACTCCCAACCGACCATAGATAGAATCTGGATAGGAAATCACAATATCATGCATGTAAGGCCCTATATGAGGTTAAAATAAACCTGACACTAACTAGCCGCAAAACAGATCTAGGAGGGAAACGAAAGGAGCAGTAAGTAAGTATCTTGTCGGAATTTACAAGGGACAGAATACATGTCCATAGTGGGAAAATAGGATTCTCCATATGATCGACAAAAGGTCTTAAATCTCAGCTTCATGATTTTGGCAGAAAAGCAAACTGATCAATGCGGGAAGTTTGCTTGATATGGAAAGACTGATCAATACGGGAAGTCTTTCAGTGATGCTAAAAAGTGTATAAACTGACTGAAAGGCTGATTAATTGCAAGAAGCCTTGAATATTTCTTTGAGAAACAGCCGTCCTTCAAGGGAGCGGTCTGTATTTTGAATTTTAATGATAGCCATCCTTCGAGGGTATGGTCTATATTTTTTCTTTTTGATTCATTTGATAATGTAGGGATAGCTGTCCTTCAAGGGATCAGTCTATCTTTTTGGATAGCATCTCTTCTTCTTTTTTTTCTTTTTTTTGTTTTTTGAAAATCTTTTTGGAAGAAGCTGAGTTTAGACCTAGATAGATCAGATGGAGGGGAAGAGAACATAAAAGAACATGCACTCATGCCCCGAGTAGATCCGATTAAGATAAGCACTTGGGACAGATGAAGTGGTGATTAAGGTATTCCTACCATGAGGAGGAACATATCCAAAAGAAACATGCAATGAGTAGAGCCGCGATACTCATATTTAAGGTAAAAGAGGCAATAGGCGGAGAACCACATAGTTTCGAATCACCATGAAAGTATATGACTGGTTGTTTAGACGGATGAAAGATCTGTGTTGCGACTAGATTTGTGTAAGATAGATTTTAACAGTAGAAGGGCCGTAGATGCAAGGCATTAAGAGGTTCCACTTCAGGTATACCATCCATGGAAGATAAACGATAAGCCCCAGACCCATATTTATGAGTGATAATGTATGGGCCCATCCAGTTGGGAGCAAACTTACCACGTTGACTTCTTTCGAGTGTAGTGACATTTTGATTTTCTTTAAGAACAAGATCACCAATTTTGAAGTCACGGTGCTGCAAGTGCTTGTTATAAGCACGTTTGACACGCTCAAGATAGACTTGATGATGTTCAAGAGCGTTGAGACGCTGCTCATCTAATAATTCAAGTTGTGCTAGATGATTTTGACGATAGTCCTCATCGGAGACAAATTCTCTAAGAGAAACACGGAGAGATGGGATTTGGACTTCCAAAGGAAGAACAGCCTCAGACCCATAGACGAGAGAGAAGGGAGTAGCACCAGTAGGAGTACGAATGCTAGTCCGATAAGCCCAGAGAGCAAAAGGGATATGTAAATGCCAATCCCTACCAGCTCGACTAGTTACCTTTGCGAGGATATTACGCAAAGTTTTATTGGAAGCTTCGGCCTGACCATTAGCTTGAGGATAGTATGGAGAAGAAAAACTGAGTTTGATATTGAAAGCGTTGCAGAGGTTCTGCAAATCAACGTTCTTGAAAGACTTACCATTATCTGTGATTAGCTTGTGTGGAACGCCAAAGCGACAAATGATGTGTTGATAGACGAAATCAACTATGGGTTTAGCCTTTGTTGAAGAAAGAGGGATAGCCTCCACCCACTTAGTAAAGTACTCAGTGGCAGTAATGATAGAATGATGACGTTGTGAAGAACGGGGATTGATGAGACCAATAAGATCAAGACCCCATTGCGAAAAAGGCCACAAATCCGCTGTAGGTTGTAAAGCTTGACTAGGGATGTGTGTGAGATTGGAATGTTGTTGACACTTGACGCATTTCTTAGTGTATTCACAACAATCTCGATTAAGAGAAGGCCAATAATATCCCAAACGTAAGATGCGTTTAGCTACAGCTAAGCCACTAAAATGTCCACCACAGATACCGTCATGGACCTCCTGGATAGCTTTAGATGATTCATGGGTTTTGAGGCACCGAAGCAAAATACCATCAAAGCCGCGTTTGTAAAGAATCCCGCCTAGAATAGTATAGCGATTAGCGCGTTGGATAAAAGATCTTCTACCATTGGAAGTCAGATCTGGAGGAAGCACCGAATGAGATAGATAATCAACAATCTGTTGATACCACTCATCCTGAGTATGGGTTGTGACAGCATGGATTGAAGTTAGTTGCCTAAGATGAGATGGTTGATCTAATCATTGTACAGCCACATAAAGTCGCGAGTCCTCGGTAAAAGGTGGGATAAGTGAGGCTAACGAAGCCATTGTATCTGCGAATCGATTTGCAGTGCGAGGAATAGCTTGGATAGTGAATTTATCGAAAGATTGGAGTTGAGCAAGAACGATGTCACGATATTTTTGAAGGATATCATTCTTGCATTGATAGACACCCGTGACTTGATTAACGATGAGTTCAGAATCACCAAAGATGTCAATATGACGAGCGCCGAGATTAATGGCATTTTGAAGACCCAAGACAAGAGCTTCGTATTCAGCCATATTATTGGTGCACTCAAAGTTCAATTTGTGTGCGACTGGGATAGGCGTACCCCAAGGAGGAATCATCACGAAACCCGCACCTCCCCCTTGCTGGCATTTGGATCCATCAAAGAAGAGCTTTACTTTAAATGGAGATAGACCAAAATCAATTTGTTGGATATATTCATCGGGGAATTGAGCAAGGGGGTCTTGAGTGTCCGGAAGAGGAGCATCAGCTAATTGATCTGCAATAACCTGACCCTTGATAGACTTTTGTGGGATAAACTCGAGGTCAAATTCTGTCATAAGCATGAGCCAACGAGTGATACGATCATTGTGATAAGGCTTTGCATGAATTGTCTTGAGTGGATTGACACTTGTGACAATGTAAGTTTTGTGATTAAGGAGGTAATGACGAAGCTTAGAAGTTGCGAAGAAGAGAGCACAACACAGCTTTTCAGCTTCGGAATAACGTGTTTCATACTCATGGAGGGTGCGACTGATGTAATAGACAGCTTGTTCTTTACCACAAGTGTCCCGATGCGAAATCATGGCTCCCAGAGCATGGTCAGTCACAGAGATATAAAGATAGAAAGGCTCCCCCTCGCGTGGAGGTGTAAGCACAGGTGGAGAAAGAAGATAAGCTTTGAGATCATCAAAGGCCTTTTGGCAATGTTCATCCCATTCAAAATGAACATTCTTACGGAGGAGATGGTGAAAAGGTTGACAACGGTCCGACAATTGTGAGATAAAACGACGCACTGATTGAAGACGTCCTTGGAGACTGCGGAGTTGCTTTAAGTTAGAAGGGGGAGGCATCTCAAGGATAGCTTTTATCTTTGCGGGGTCTACTTCAATACCCCTGATGGAAATGATAAAACCTAAAAGTTTACCAGTGAGAACGCCAAACACGCACTTAGATGGATTTAGACGAAGACAAAAGCGGATAAGCCTCTCAAAGAGAGGTGCAAGGATGAAAAGATGATCCTGACGACGTTTGGACTTACCGAGGAGATCGTCAATGTAATCTTCCACAGTTTTGTGTAAGAGATCATGGAAGATGTAGGTCATTGCTCGCTGATAGGTTGCTCCTGCGTTCTTAAGACCGAAAGGCATGACGCGATAACAAAAGGTCCCCCAAGGAGTTATGAAAGAAGTCTTATGTTGGTCTTCTGGTGCGATGAGAATTTGATTATATCCAGAGAAACCATCCATAAGAGAAAGCATCTCATGACCCGCAGTTAAATCCACGAGTTGGTCGATATTAGGTAGAGGAAAATCATCTTTTGGACAAGCAAGATTAAGATCCCGGAAGTCGGTACAAATTCAAATTTTCCCAGTAGCTTTAGTTACTGGTACTACATTGGAAACCCATTGTGGATAATCGATGGGTTGGATGAAGTTAGCCGAGAGCAAGCGCTGTAATTCTTCTTTAACAAGAAGGGCTACTCTAGGGTGCATTTTACGTAATTTTTGTTTAACTGGCTTGATGTTGGGAAGAGTAACGATATTGTGGACCACAATATCGGGATCGAGTCCTGGCATATCCTCATATGACCAAGCAAAGGCTTGACGATGGTTGGAAAGAAAAGTGGTAAAGTCCCCTAATTCCTGTGGATTAAGGGATTGGCCGACCTTAATGATGCGAGGGTCTTCAGAAGTCCCTATATTAAGGTCGACAGTGGCTTCGTTGAGAAGCGTAGACGTGTCAGAAGGAATAGTCTTGGGAAGATATGAATCCTCTGCCCCCAGATAGGTGAGGACAGAATCATCATCCGCACAGTGGATAGTGTTGATAGTAGGAGAGTCGTCTCCAACTATTTCAGGGAAGATTAACGGTATGGAAGCGGACCGGTTGTTAGTCTTATAGGCTAGCGGCCCTAAGGAAATGGTATTGATCAAAAAAAAAAGTTAGGTGGGATGGAAATGTCATCGTCCACATCGAGTGATGCTTCTGACTTAGCGGGAGAAGATGGTTCCTCAATAGGAAGAGGCTCATCGAGAATAGTGATGGTGGCTTTTGAAAGAGGTTTAAATCCTAAACCAAATTTTTGATGTGGCATGAGAGTAGGAATGGATGTGAGGTCATGCACACCTTGTTCATATTTTCCTAGGCCAAAACCCTTCCACGCGCATCGATATAAATAAGTTTTTGCAAACGTGGGATTCTGTAGATAATCGAACCCTGTTAAGTAAGGTTTGGTCCTAGGAGGAGAATCCGGGCGATAGTGAGGTGTATCAAGACCACCGTAGATGAAATTAGTCTGTTGATTGGGCAGACCAATGGTGACGATGCGACCGAGACCTGGTTGATATTCAGGTTGTTTGTCTGGTCTACCATACTCACTAGGTTTGAGATGGGCGTCGAAAGAAAAGAGAGGAAGCTCTCCCAGTGAGAAACGCTGCAATGTCTCTTCTAGATTTTGTAAATCCGGTAGTTTGGTTGCAGGTATGGAAGAAGATGAGGCCCCGTCAGGAGAAGAAGTATTTTCCTTTAGAGGGGCAGACCTTGTGGTCATGTCGCATTGTGCGGAAGGAAAAGGATCTCCTGGATGAGTATATATTTTGCCCTCATATTGATATTTTAAGCATCGATGGAGGGTGGATGGGACACAATGCATTGCGCGAATCCAGGAGCGTCCGAGGATCATATTATAGTGGAATTTTCCTTCGACAATGTAGAAGAGTTCGTGAAGCAGCTTCTTACCTACTCGAATGGGTAAGACCACAGTTCCTAAAGTAACTGCTAACTGATCGTTAAATGATCGAAGGGCGAAAGGCGGGGGTGACACTACGTTCTTTGGTAACTTAAGTTGCTCGAATGTGTGCGAGGAGATGACGTTGAGTGCAGCTCCACTGTCGATCATAACGCGTTTTAATGTAGTGTTGTCGATTTGGACTGTGATAAAGAGGGGAGCCTCCAAATCCTCTGAAGAAAGAGGAGGAATTTCTGAATCTTCAAAAGAAATGGCGGTTGATGGTCTATTCAATCCAACAACCAACTCGAAGGGCTGGGGCTCATCTGAATTTACTGCGATGCGACGCAGATTATCAATCAGGGCCTGGCGATGTTGTGGAGAGGATTGGATGAGGTCAAAAAGAGACATTTTGACCGGAGCCTGGGTGAGTTGTTTCATAACACTCTCCTCAACTGACACGGGAATTTGAGCCCGAGGTGCAGCACGAATAGAGACCTTAGGTCGTGGGGCTAATGAGGAAGAAGGAACTCCTTCAGGGGCTGCAGAAATGACAACCCGTGGTCGAGATGCTGTAGATGAAGATGGATTATCATAGTGTTGGGTTCTAGTGGCGATATGGATTGTGTCAATTTGAGAAGGTGGAAGATCAATTGGAGTGGAATCACTAGAGGTCTGAGTGGATCGTTGGGGCTCAGATGGGGCTAAGATGACAGGAGATACTTGTTCCTCCTCCTCCAGCAAAAGATCACTTTCTTCCAAAAGGTTGTTGACAACAGCTTGAAGAGCTTTACATCCCTCAGTATCATGACCCGGGGTACGGTGGTAAGCACAAATCAGATCAGAGTTAAACCAGGTAGGTTTAACTCCTTTAGGGTTATAGGGTTTAATCGGAGGAAGGGATATGGATGAAGATTGGATAAGTTGGCGAAGGATTTCGGTGTAGAACCCGGTAGACGAAGATGAGGACAGAGATGATGAAGGTGCCTCTTTTACTTTAACAGACTGCCGAGGTAAAAGAACCTGCATGTTAGGTTTGACAGTCTTTTTAGGGATCATCTTATTTTTTTGGACATCTGGAGGAGCAGTCTTGGGCACTTGAGATGGAAGTAAGTGAGACATGATTGATTTTGGTGGAGGGGGAGCCCCTAAAATAGATTTTGAAGATGATGGAGATGTGACAGGTGTTGCGGTCTTCAGAGATAAAGGGGGTTGCTTGGTCGAATTTACTGATGATTTAGATAATGTCGATTTAGATGAGGAAGAAGCTCCCAAAGTAGGTGTAATCGGAGGAACATAGGGCACCCTGGCTTTTGGTAATGAAGATGATGATCCTGATAGAAGAGGTGACGTCCTTTTAGTAGGTAAGTCCACTTTTTGGGGTGTTGGTGAAGAATGTGTTGTAGAAGAAGATGATGGTTTTGATAAGTGTGTGGAAGAAGACGCCTTCTCAACGGACAAATCCAATCTTTTATGGGGTGTAGAGAGAGATTTTTTTGGGAAAGCACCAAGGGTCTTGATGGTTCGAAATATGGGCTTTCCTTTTTCAGGGATGGTGACAACTTCAACGGCATAAGGTGATTGTAAATTTTTCGGGGGAAGCAAATGGGGAGGTACTGATGGCACAACGTTAGATTTTGGTTGTCTCGGTTTAAGTTCAGGAACCGAGCGTATAGGTGTTGGTGCTACTTCTTTGGATTTTCCTTTAATGGGCGAAAGTAGCATTAGTGGTGGAAGAAGTGAGTGATGAAGAAGTAGTTCCTTGCGAAGGGACTACTTCTGGTGCAGTAATTATGGGTGGAACTACTGTAGGAAAAGAGACAGGAAGAGTCAAAATCGAAGACGCTTCCATCGGAGTCGGCACAATTATAGGTACGTTCACCAGGGGCATAGTTGCAGCGAGAATGGGAGCAACAGAAGTAGATGTATCTGCAGTGGAAACTCGAAGGGATGTAATTGCCTCGAGCATTGAAAGAATGTTTGACGATGAGACAGATGAGGATGACACTGTCTCGGGTATGGATGGAAGGTCAGACAAAGGAGTGGAGAGAGATGAACCCGTATCTAGCAATGTAGGAATATTCAAAGACGGGCTATCTGAAGATGGTGGAATTCTAGTGATTGACAAAGTGGAAGGAGGTTCTGATTCGGTTGATGTGTTCGCAGATGGCTTGGTTTCAGAAGAAGATTCTTCAGTAGAGATGAAGTTGATAGTATGAGTGTTTGGTTTTTGAGACTCTGAAGCATTATGGTTCGGGGAATGATTGGGAAAAGGTTGTTTAAAAACATCCAGTGCCTGATTTGGGGGAGCATTTGGGTTATCCAGAATGAGCTCGCCTTTATCAATGAATTTCTGGACAAGATTTTTGAAAGTCTGACATCGTTCGATGTCATGACCTTTGGTTCTATGATAATGACAGAAATCATTTTCCCTATACCAGAATGGACGTTCTTGGCTTTCATCAATATTCCTAATGGGGGGAAGTTCGATCATGCGAACTTCCAACATTTTCTCTAAGATAGAGGCATATGATTCCCCCAATGAAGCGAAGGATCGAGATGATGAAGTCCCTTTTCGAGAAGATGAGGAGTCTCTCCGTGGTGTTTGATTAGAAGTATTATCGGCTCGTGATGTTTTTAATACGATAGCGTTGGTGGATCCCTGATTCTTGTCTTTAGAAGGGGAAGAATTTGGTTTGGTAAACCGAGAAAAATCTGGTTTAGATTTAGAGCGAAGTTTTAGCTTCCCTTGTTCAATGGCGCGAGATTCAAGTTTGCGTGCCATCGTAAAGGCTTCTTCAAAGGTATGAAAAGTCTGGATCCTTAAAGTGGAAGAAATATGATTAGCACAAGATCGAGTAAACAACTCGATCTGTTGGGATTGAGGAAGGGAGAAAGACAATTGGTTGATTATCCCTCTCCAACGAGCGACAAAGTCTGCAATAGACTCATCATCGAATTGACGAATGTTATAAAGATCTGTAATCGAGATCTTATGTGCGATATTTATTGAAAAGTTTTCAACAAACATCTGGGCCAATTGAGAGAAAGAAAATAAGGAATGTTGAGGAATGTTATTGTACCAGTCTAAAGCAGGACCTGCTAGAGACATAGGGAAAGTACGGAGCATAAGCTCCTGATCCTGGACTATGAGGTAGCAAGCATGTTTGAATGCTCGCAAATGTTGTTGAGGGTCCTCTCGACTATGAAATTTTGAAAATTTAGGAAGTTCCCATTGGGGAGGATAAGGCTTAAAAGCCACTGAGGGGTGAATGGGTTCATTACACACTTCTTCAAAGGAGTATGAAGGACGAGCCCCTTTTGTGGAGGCTTCCAAGTCTGTGATTTTCTTGAAAAGAATTTGAACCACGTCAGATTGAGGAGGAGGCACACTGGCATGTCCTACATAAGAAGCAAATGGTGGATGTTGTTGAGGTGTCAACGGGGGATTCATCTGTTGATTGATAGGATGATAAGAGGAGTAACCAGGCGTTCTGGGTGACACCTGGTGGGGTATTTGCTGTGAAGTAGCTTGTGTATAGGCAGGCTGTGAGATAATAAGTGGTTGAGAAAATGAAGGTTGGATGACGGATGGAGCCTGTGATTGGTGGACTCCTATGCTTGTTGACTGAATCGGGACAGATTGAGGAACATGAGTGCCGACTTGATTGGACATATTGGGGAACAAGACCTGAAAGGGGCCTTCTACTGCCGGATTAGGCATTAAGGGTGCCGATGCTAGAGGATGGGTGAAGGTCACTGTTGCTGGAATATTGGAAGAAAGACCCACTAGAGGACGAGAAGCAGGAACCAACTGACTATTCGGAGGGGGTTGGCTCATAAAGGGGTACTGACCTTGGGACACGATGGAGGGCATAGATGAATTAACAGCAATATGCGGGTGCGCAGACGCATTCATTATAGCCAGGGCAGAGGACCTCTCAGAAGTAGGTTGTGGAATATTCGAGGTAACTGCGGTGTTAGGAATAGGTAAGACTATTTGAGAACTAGTCGATATGGTCGGTGGAAGAGAAAAAGGAGGCACAGGGGCCCCGCCCTTCTCCGTGACTCGAGGCGAGAGAGATGATGCAAACTGTTCTACAAAGGCCTGGGATGGTTCACGAGGAATAATCGTACACTTGCTGGATTGGTGGTCCTTGATCAGATATTTGAATAGACTTGTGTACTAGGTAGTCCATGAGGGCTACCGGATTGCGATCGAGGAACGCCTGAAATTCAGGATCCCCACGAGGAACATACTCTGAGTCAGAAGTAGATGATATTTCTGAAGGACTAGGGGAAGCTGGACGTGATGGGGTTACTTTGGCTTGATAGAAAGGATTATATGACCAGGATGGGGAACCAACTAACAGCGGTCCCGAGGAAGATTTGGGGGGTGCCGAAACATCCACACTAGTGGTAATCTCGGAAGAAGAAGGGGCCAATTGAGCCATTCTTCTAGATTGTAACCGAGTGATGACCGTCATAAACACGCAGAAAAGAAGATTGACCTAACTAATGCACAGACAATTCAAGCAGCGCAAGTGATTATCTCCTTTAAGTTTTGATGCTTTTAAGAAAGAAAATATTAGGGAAGGCTTTTTAGAACAGGAACTACTCAGATAGCCAAACTAAGGATGGTTTGGGGAATGTTTGGTGAGGAGTCCCGAAGGCACTTCAGTAAAAGACCGGTACGTGGCTTGATATAGGGGCCTACCCCCGCACTTCACACACCGCTGCGATAAGGGAGTCGGGTGCTTTGCCAATATATACCAGAACTTCCGTGAATTTATAGCGCGGCCTGAGTACCGCGTAGGCTCTTCCTCTTGGATGTCACTTCCAAGTAGGCGAGGCCAAGGAAGGAATTTTTGTTTAAATGCTTTATACCTAGTGATTTTGGCTTTGTGTGCAAGGGTGAAAAATAAAAATCAAATAGTGTCACTACCGATTTTGATCAATTTTCCAGCCTAATTAAAACTAGATGAGAAACATACAGCAGTAATGACAAAGAAAAGGTTCTTTTTAAGCACTTAAAAACGAAGTGTTTGATTTCGATGAAGACAAGTCAAACAGATTCTTTCCCGAATGCGATTAAATTCCTTTTAAGCACCAAAAATTGAAATGTTCGAATGTGATAGACAACAAACAAAGAAATCTCTCTTTTTTTCTTTTTTTCTTTTAGTTCCTAAAAAGGAGAAAACACCGTAAAAGAGAAATACCTGTAGATTTAGCTCTCCAAGGTGTGTGGACTTCAAAAAGCGCGTTGTTGAGCTCTTCCCCTCGAACAATCCCACGAACAAGCAAAGTGCTCCGCAAGAAGAGGTTAAGCAAACACCAAACAAAATCCAGAAAGATATATCCGGATAATGGTGAAACGGAAATTTCTATTTCAAGGAACTAGAAAAATTTCAAGGAAATAAAAATTTCACATAAAGAGCAAGATTAAAACGATGAAAGGAAATGCTCAAGCAGAACTGATAGAAATCAGTGAAGAAAAAGAACAAAGCTCAAAACTAAAAAGAGATGAACTTACCAATAAGGGACTTTGGTTGGGTCCCACCGGGCGTGCCAGAATGTAGATCAAGGATTTCGCGCTTGTTACCTGTCCAAGTTAATGCACCAAACTAAACACAAAAACCCTGAAAAACTCCAATAAAATTGATACCTGATGGACAAGATCCGAAGATGTAGACGGATAAGGAGGTCGATGTAGATAAGACAAGCGCACACGAGCAATTCGCACAATAGATCCGAGTAACCTGCAAGACACCGATGCTTGACAGAAAAAGATGACGTTAAAAGATATTTAGGTGGACTGCCCGAGAAGCGGGTCCGGGAAGCGATAAGCTTCCTTGGCGGATGTCAGTCCACGTTTTCAATTAAGTAAAGAAGCATACATGATAAAAGATGTACGTAAGGACTAGATTTTCTGATTACAGTAATGAAACAGAATTTAAACAGCAGACAGGAAACTACAGAAAACAGGAAACTATGAAATAAAGCTGGATTTGTGTTACCTGTGTCCTTTTACCTGTCTGCAGGATGATCGGCGTCAATTATGTAGAATCGACATCGACTTATGTGATCAACGTCGATTGATGTGATCGGCGTCGACTGAATAAGATCGGCGTCGACTGAAAGCAGATCGGTCAATCGGGGACAGTGCGAAAAGATTCGGAAATCGGAAAGTGATGGACAGATAGTCGACGTCTGCTGGATGTGCCGAAGTCGGTGAGATACTGGAACAGAGTCACCAGAAGATCGATGGATACGTGCGATGTTGATGTGATAGGAGCAGAGTAACGGTGCTCCTCTCAGGGATTGATTCAGACAGGATCTGATCTCATTTGATACACTTGATGCTAAAAGATCTCTCTTTCTTACAACCTGTGTCTCTTTCGCGATCTGTCTCTCTGTCTCTCTCTCTGTTCGTGCGTGTGTTCTTCCTCCTTTTTTCGTCCCTAGAACTGAGTTCTGGGCTTCTATTTATAATCGGCGCCGCTCCTAAAAAATCGGCGCCGACCGTATAGGTCGGCGCCGATCGCGGGATAGACTCCCGAGATGGCCAAAATGAACGATTTCTAGAAAGATAAGAGTTACCCCAAATACGCGAAATATCCCGCTTGGGGAAGAGGAAAAATAGGGGTGATACATAGATAGAATAAATTTGGGGTAGATAAGTGGTTAAGATACATGGGAAGAGGTGTAATTAAATATTTAATATTTAATTACTCACGGGTAAGATATAATGGGGTGAATTAAACTTAAGATAGGTGTTTAAATCACAAATCGGATAATATCCCAAGGGGATAGTGGTGACGTAAACGTGCCCCAGGCTACCTGAGCAGGGAAACGAATGTGAGGGACACTAAATTGAGTAACCAATTTTAAGTGTCTACAAAAATGTATAAATTTTAATCTAGAGGAATTAGTAAAAGGAGAAGGTGTGTTATTTTAATGGTTGTACCACCTTGGAACTATTTGAATATGATTGAGAATATAATTTTATTCGTTGAATTTGGACTTATTCAAATGATGGTCGTTAGATTTTAAAGGGACATAATGTTTATTCTTTACTTGAATACAACTTTTAAGTTGGAACGTGCAATTAATTAATACTTAGGTCAATATGGATTTTAAATTGACATTAGTAAAAGAGTAAAATAAATATGAACTCTTAAATGGATAATATTCAAAATTAGACTATAAACTAATGAATATTAATAAAGGGACAATTGAATTCTGTATTCTGATTTCGTTAATATTCTTTGGGATGTTTTTGTCAAAAGGATATTCGGTATGAGGAATCATATCTCCTCGTAACAAACCTTAACTGAAGTAAGGTTATAGTGAGTAAATGAATACATTCAATTGGGATTAGGCCTCATTCAGATGACGTCTAATGAAATGGAATTCTGAATTTAAATTCAGTTGTGAATAAATACTTGGTTAAGCTTAGTAAGTTGATCTTACTACGTTAAGTTGTAGTGGACTGTAGGTCTGAAGCTTTATTTAAAGAACTAAGATGAAAATATACAATCCTTCAGTAAGAAAGGGTGAATGTATATTAAGCTATGAGACAATTTAATTCTTTTCTAGCTATGCAATTGTAATGAACAGTGAGGTTAGAGGATCAACACGGTTGCTGAAAATCATTTTTAATAGAATTTTAATTAAGAATCTAATCACACTTTTAGTTGGATGTGTAACCCTTGATGGGAGGATTCTGTAGGACGTTGGCACACACCAGCTGCAATATCATGAAGGTGGGGACTTCATGATGACACAATGTTGCAACTGACATGTTACAACGCCCTTCCAAATCGAATCGTCAAAGTTTACATAAGTTTGGACCAAGTTAGGAATGTGACCTTGTATACGGAGTGACTCAGGAAGACTAAAGGTAACTAGACACACGCATTCGACAAGGGTCGACAAAGTATGTCTGTGTACCTTTAGTCACCACGAGTGCCTCCCTATACTCTTTCATATTGCTATCTTGGGTTGAAGTTTAACCTTGGAGAAGAGGACTGAAAGAAGTCAGAAAAAACCATTCTAGATAACAGAAGAAGTGAGGTGAAGGATGTATTCCATTGATGTGTATAATGTCTAGGAATTATGATCATGTAAAGCATGTGAAAATATTTGGCCAAAGTATCGCAAGCTGTTGGTTGCGTTGTCCTAATCACCTGGTTTAAGAAGTAGGATTTCAGATGAATATCGGTAACAAATGTTCAGATAGGCCTCTTAAATGGAACACTTCAATAACTGAAAACGGTAAAGAGAACCAAATATACTTAGTATACAATGCATGGATTAACATGAAGGATCGGTAAGTAGTCGAGTCATGAAATGAGAGATCGTTGAAACTCCGAGCCATAAAATGGGAGATCGGTAGTTCTTTGAGTCATTACAGCAACACATGGTATCTGTTATATGATTGAATGTCATAGAATGCGTGTTCCATATTATGAATATGCGAACATAGAACGTTGACCTAAATAACATTGTGTGTTCTAAATTACATCATTTAGAACAGAGAACAATTAAAGAAATTGAAACATGTGTTCTGAATTATGTAATTTAGAGCAGAGAACGTTGTAAAAAAATAAAAAAAATTCCTTGTTCTAATGTCTTAAATTGGGAATGTTACAGAATTTAAACTAACTAAGATTGTGGGGTGGTTGTTAGGTTGGGGATCACATGGGAATTCTCTATTAAACCTCTGACAAAGTGCTTGTATAGTGTACAAGGGAGGAATTTTCTTCGGAAAGAGGTAAATGAGAGTATGAGATATAAGGAGAAAAGGTTAATGTTGTGAGTAAACTTATAGAATTCACATACATTATCCATAGTAGGTCCACATTCAATTATAATAATTCAACCATTTAATCAATAATAAGACTAACATATCAGAGACACAAAGTTATATAGATTCATTAATCAAAGTCACAAAGTTATTTCTTAGTTATACAAAATCAAAATGCTTGCAAAGTTGGAAAGTAGAGAGAGTGCAAAATAAAATAGGCAAGGAGATACAGTACATGTAGCTTTTATTGCTTGTAATATTAGTGAAATCTAACAACTTACAACAACGAATAATTTCCCACCCCTTAAAATGAAGAATCCATTCCAATTTATAACATACAGATTGTCTCTTCCTCTCCCTCCCACATGAATTTTCACCTCACCACCATGTGACTTTTCAAATTCCTTAGGAATGAAACTAAGTCCTTTTCTTATTTTTGAAAAGATACTTTTACAATGTAACATTACTCACTTAAGTAAATAAGATGAAAGAGTGAAAAAGTACATTCTCAATGAAAGAATATAATGTTAGAGAGAGCGAGAGGAGAAAAAAGGAGAGAGAGAGAAGTGGAAATCCAGAGACGAGTAAGCTCCTTGTTGACAAAGAACCTACTTCGGATGGATTTTTGAGGAAGTGCTACATAAATTAGATTCTTTATCTTTTAACCTCCTGTTAACTTTAAATACTAAGATTACAACTTCCTCCTTTCAGTGAGATGTGGAGACACTCCAAGGCATTGATTGAGTGTTCAAAAACACTATTATGAGATATGCATTGAGATGGGAACATGATGATATTCTTTGATCATAAGGTAAGAGTTAGGACATGGAGATCACCACCTTACTCCTCTCATTCTCGTAATTCATGTATGTGGCTAAGATGTCTCGTTTTTTCATACAATTAACCTCAAGATTCTCAAACATGATCTTGCTCATTTGATCTTCATTAAAATAGGTCATTTTCAACATTCAAGAACTACTCCCTTAATGAAACTCTTTGCCTCTGAATTCCTATTGGATAGAAACAGTTTGATTGTAAATGCTTCCTCCTGTGAGATGTAGGTGCATTCCAAGTATTGAATGAGTGTTCAAAAATATTGTTGTGAGAAAGTGCAATGTGTGAACCTGTGATGACTTCTTGATCCAACAAACATGGTCTTGGGTACCTCAGTAACTTTTGGTTCAAGTGGAAATCCTTTACACATATTAGTTCGTTCTGAATTAGTTTTTGCAATGGTTTAATTCGCATGTTGTTCCTCCTCTTGGAAAGACATTTGAGCACAAAGGTCAAATTTGGAATACGATGATCATCAAATTCCTCGTGAGTATTTTGAACTCCCAATTCACCTTCGTGACAACTACTTGAATGATTCAACAATGAATATTCCTTTATGTTACAATTAGGATGAGTTGAATCATCCAACTTCTTATATAAAAGAGTGGAATACAGAATTCACCTCGATAATAATGTTTTGGGAGCCTTCAAGGGTGTTCTTTCCTATTTGAAACATGAGATAATTTCATGGCCTTATAATTTTGTCAAAAATCATTGAGATAGGTGCAATTTGAGTTGATACAAGTAAACTGAGCTCAACTGTAAGACTTATTATTTTTAGCAGGTCCTGACTAGGATGGCCATTTTTAGTAAGTTTTCATAATTTTCACTTTTTGAATGTTTTTGCTTGTTTGGAGTACAAGGATGCTAAGAGTTCCATTGTTTTGAAAACTTACTAAACTTAGGC
The DNA here is from genome assembly GCA_019776745.2 of Taxus chinensis. Taxonomy (NCBI): domain Eukaryota; kingdom Viridiplantae; phylum Streptophyta; class Pinopsida; order Cupressales; family Taxaceae; genus Taxus; species Taxus chinensis. The sequence goes on along the minus strand of CM034156.1, from coordinate 56,522,382 downwards.
ATATGAGACCTTGAACCACTTACTATTTGTAGATGGATGTCTTCTAGATGTTGGATGGTAATGAAATTAGTCTCAAAATTTTAGGTTTTACTTCAAGACCTTTTGTTGTAACTTTCAAGGTTTTTCTTTTGCTTAAACTCTATAGATATGAACAGGAAACACCAGGGGCTGAAAATTTATTCTTTATACTATAAATTATATAGATATATAATGGCATTGATCTTATAGTCCAACTGAAGGTGTTTTTAGAAGGAGTGCATTAGTAAAGTTTGATGGAAATCAGGGGCACCAATTTGGAGATATGATAATTTTTCAATTTTGGAACATGGATTTGTTGAAAAAACCATCAGTATTCCTGTGAAAAATGGAAGTTTTATAGGGAAGAACATAACATTTTTAAAGTTTGAAAATGGTTAAGTGTTGAGAGGAGGAGTTAATTATTTTCCATTGCAAAATATTAACCTGGAAACTTAATTGTGGTTTTTATATGGTTGAAGTGGAGTTGCACTAATACAAGATGGAAAAATGGGACACAAGGGACACCAAAGTGCACTTTTCACCATATGGTAATAAGTGGTAACCTCTTGGTGAATGTGCATGAGATGTAGGTGCTGAAAAATGGATTTTGGGGGCTAAAGCTTGGTTTTTGATATGATCAAGGATGAGTGATTGGATGGGGGGCACACTTTTATGTCTCATTTACACCTAGAAAAATCCAAGAGGGAATAAAGGGTGAAAAAGTGCACCATGGGTCCAAGTACATGAGAGGGGGTATAAATGCAAGTTTTTGGAATTCTTAGGTGTAGAATTGGTGAGCATAAGTTTACAAGAAGTTGGCTAGGATGGGGGAGCACACTTTTTTTCCCCCTTATACCATTTTCACCTTGTGAAACATCCAAGGGGTCAGGTTATCATGAAAAGTGGGCATGCTGACTTAACTCTTCCATTTGTTCCCCCTAACACCTCGAGTCAAGTTTTCAAGTGTCAAAACTTCAAAATCAATAAGGGAGTACACTTTGGTGTCCCTGGTTTCCCTTTTACACCTTATGTACAATCCAAGGGGACACCAATGGTGAAAAATTATGCCCAAGCCATTTTAAAATGTTGATTGCACCCGTCGATTACATTTGAGGATGCCACGAGTGCTTTTCCCACCCCGTGACTATGAAAGAGTGCTTTGGGGTCAAAACTTATATGATTTTGAACTTTTTGAGATAATCAAAGCAATTATCATGAGCTAATTCTTCTTGAATTTTAATTCTTAGGGCTTATTTCATTCTTGACTCGAACCCTGAGTAGTTGTGTACTGAGCTATCATAAAAAATATTGAAGAGTTAGGGAAAATGTATATTTCCATCATGTAGCTGATTATAATACCTTTCCAATGATTTTTTTTTCTTCCTAACTCGCCCCAAAGCTTCCAAAATCCTCTTCACAAGTCAGCTTTCACCATTGGAGTATAGCTTTCCCTACACCTAAAATGACCCGATCCTGCTCAAGTTGTTCCTGAATTCAACTTATTCCACAAATTTTCCCTAAAATACGTTGGATAAATTCATTTATTTCCTACACAACTCCGAAGTGGCTTGAATATTCCATGTCAGCTTACGGAGGGTGTTTACCAGTTGCAAAATGGCCAAAAATAGCCCTTTTTAAACCTCTGAAGAAAGTTATTTCTCCTTCAAACTCAGTGAATTATTCAATCACCTTAGGCATACATAGTTTCACATTAAAAACACTTGAAAATAGTATTACCACATTCCTCTGATCTAGAATGAGGGTGAAATTGAGGATAGGCTAGCCAGAGGAAGGGTTTATAGTGACTGGGAGTGGAATTTTCAAGTCGGGGCTTAGTTGTCATGGCCAATTTTTTTTATTTTTCTTGCTATAAATTTAACATGAAAAAACTCATAAACATATTATATCTCATCTAAATATTTTCTAGATTTATACTTACAATATTCTACCTCCTTAGACTATAACTTCTGGATTGAACAAAACCATCCTATGGTTGTCTACAGTGGGATAACATTTAAATTTTATTGTGTTTATATTATTTCCACTTCCTAGATGGCCTTGTTATGACATTGCATCTCGTGGAATTGTATAAAATTATTTAGACGCACACATTTACTCACATAGAATTCTCAAGAGCTCCTCTAGAAAATACTTAACAAGTCTTAAGCCGTAATCTTCCCTAAATCAAGAGCAGACATATAAGGTAACCTAAGTTATATAATTTTGAAGCACTCTAAACTAGGTTAAGAGGATACCAATCCACGTCAAAAATCATTTTGAGGAAAAATTGAACACTATCAACTATCTACACATAAAATGGCACTTTAAGGTGGCTTTGCACTATCAAATATAGATCTATAAACACTTTAGTTTAACACTTTATTCAGCACTTGTGAAGACTACATCTGAAGTATACATAGTTATCTCTCTATCATTATTAAGGCATGAGGAAAATCATAGGGGAAGGGTTCTCTACACTTGCATCCACTCTTGCATGAATAATAGGAGAACTACATGGATTTTGAACTCATCATTTGGGCAATGTAGTGTAGTTTTTTCAAAATCAACAAAGGGTGGTATAGCTTAACCACACACCCAGTTTTTCTAATTAAATCCTATTTCAACGTTGGTATGATAAAATTTGGTTTTATCATTACATGAGCATGTAAAATTATTCTAGAACAAGGAAAGTGTGTGAAGTTATTAAAGATAAACATAAACAACCTGTATTGATATAGAAGTGTTAAACAATACTAGAAACATGCATGTCGTTAGACATAAGAGTTTTACTCTAGTGTCAAAATGTGATGTGAGTGTCTGGAAGGGTTTCAACACTCTATTTCGAAGACGAAGAAAATTCAACCCTATTACACCATGTTTGACCTAATTTTAGATCTATATCGGTTTGTAAAGCATCATAAAATCTAAGTACGCTCATCTTCTTATGTTTTACTATATTTAACATGTGACCTAATTGAATGTAACTTCTTAAAATCTTTTCATATGTAATATCATCTTTAAATGGTTAGAGTTTTTATCTATTAATTTGACGACACATTAGTCTATAATATTTCACTCCCAATTAAAGTAAAATAAAATAATAACATTTAATTTGGGTGTAATTAGGAAAAAATCACATCACTTTTCTTATGATCACCACTGTCATATCTCAAGAGCTTACAACTTAATACGACAAATTTTTGTGATACATATTTTACACATGTTACTAAATGCTACATCTTTTGTTACGCATCTACTATATCACTAATTTTTATATAATATCTTTCTTTTGAGTAACTAGTTACATAGTTCTACCTATTTACACCCTAATAGATTTCTTACAAATAAGGATTTTAGGATATGTAACACATAGACTATTCTAATCTAATTAAATTCTAACATCAATTATGCATAACCAAAATAATACATTCCAACTTGAAATGAGTTCAACAATTGATATGTGATCAGTAAATTATTCAAAATACCATAGTTAGAAACTTAGCTTGTTTAGGAATATTCTAGAATAATCTGAGTGTATCAAGAAATGAAATAGGGGAAACTATAAATCTAGAGCTTGCATAGAAGATTCTAAAATTGGAAAACTTTTAGCTTCAAGACCATATAGGTTTTATGTAGTATAGGCAAGGAATGTATATTCTAGGAAAAGGACTATAAGGTCTTAGACTAGAAGATAGTTGAGATTTACAACGTTTTGGGTGCTTTTCTTGCCTAGAAATGATACTCATATTGTGCTGATATTATTCACACAACATTATTATGACTTGTAATGATTTGTAAAAAATTAGAAACCCTAATAACATATGGACCCCTTCATCTAAGCATTAACAAACAAAAGGAGAAAAAATATATGTGTGCTTGAGAATATACCTCCCTAGGTAATCAAACTCCCAGTTATTTTTCAAATCCCAGTATTGCACTCCATATCATCAATACAGAATCAAGTCTCTTGTAGTTATCCTAGGTGTTTATGCACATGTGTAAATCTAATCAACCCCTAGGAGTTCCCTTGTGCCTCTTGACACCAAAGTAACATGCTAACTGTTTAGTATAAAATGTACCCAACGAGGTAGTAGTAAGATTTGGTGTGAATCAAATATGTGACATAGCCCTTGTGTTGATTGAAACACTTGTGCAATTCTTTGAATGAATTTTATCTTTCTCAGGATATGGATCCCTGATATTTTCATGTTTGTATATGGGTGAATCTATACTTCTTGACCTTGTTGAGTGCTTCAAATTTGTAGCAATGACTACCCTAAATGATGTGTAGACACCTAAAATATTCTTAGACTTATCATTTCATCCAATCCAATCAATTAACGACACTTCGTTAAATCCCCATACTTCACTCCATTCTCGAATGCCCATTTACGACACTCTTTCAATCGTATTTCTCCTATAATCAGCTTATTTGGCTAATATCTCTCTTATTAGCTAAACATTCCTCCTTTCGACCATTCAGAACCTCCCTAGTTCTCTGCAGACCACTTCTATTGGCCTCGTAGGCTATCTATCAGTCACAATTGGTTATCTAGACCCCTCCCAACTCTCAATGAGTCTCTAATCACTTGCTAATCAAGTTTAACTAGCCTAATCCTAGCTTAACTAAGCCTAAAGCATGTTTATGCTAATCTAATCTAAAAGTGCTTTTTGGGCTTTAGTCCCACATGCACCCAAATTCCAAATTCTCCCAAGTGGAAAAATATAAATACAAGGCTAAGCCTACCCATTCAAACTACAACTTTACATAAGCTAAAGCCAAAACAAGCCTCAAAAAGCTTAAGAGCTCATTTGCATTAGCCAAGCTAATAAGGCATTAGATCTTGGGTCATCCACCATTAAAATAGCTTCATCTTGCACCCATGTTAGGTTAGTAATGAAATAGCTAAACTTGGCCATGTAGCCATTTAGTGAGATTCATTCACCCTCATGGATAAACAACACACAATTTGATTGCTTAGAATTTAACTAGGTTCACTTTCATTAAGCTTTCATAGAGTACAGAGTAGTATACATGTTAGTTTTTTATGTTTTTGTAAAAGTTATAATGCTTGCATGTTAGTTTCTCTTGTTTAGCTCTAATCCTATGGTGCATGGATGAGTTAGCAAGCTTTGAGGTTCTTTAGCCTCATTCCATAGCTTGTGCAACTTTCCAATGCACACATGATGCATACTCAATTTAAACATATTTAGGAACCCTTTGAGTTTTTTCATAATGATATCTGTAATAGGAGATTGTAAGAATGCCATGTGAGTCATAATATGATAATGACTTGCTTATATGATCTTTCATAAGGGAGATATAATGATACATTTAACCTTAGGAAAATGAAATTACCCAAAGAATGATTTATAATTTAAAGAAGTATTGGTCATTGAGAAGGGGAAGGATCATGTAGGTTGGGAAAAATTGGACACTGCATCCTGACCCTTTTGTACGGTTTGTAAACTAAATGTTGTGCAATGAATATCAAATGTGTTATGCCTCTTTGATTGAATAATATTTCCATATTTTTTGACAAAGGATGGTGTAAAGATAATTTAGTTGTAGAATGGATAAAGAGATGATGATATTGGATTCTAAATGAGAGAATTTTTCTTAGCAAGGATACAAGGTCAAACTTTGTTAGGGCCAAGATATTAAATAAATATAACAACCAATGTTTAAACATACATTATAAACAACTTTATAAACATGAAATAAAGTAAAGAATATTATAACACAGTGACATATAATTTAACACGGAAAACCCCTAAATGGGTAAAAACCACCGAAGAACAATCCACTATAGAGAATTTTTTTACAACACCAGTCTAGTAACTCCTTCCTCACTTCTACTCCATGTTTTTATCCAAAATCCATTGATTCACGTGTTTATATCGACTATGACCTATAGCCATATTTAAATAAATTGAAGGTTTATAACCATATTAAGTGACGAGAAACCTCCCCAATTTAATTAGTTGATTAAATAATTTAACCAACCCCTAATATAAAGTTTATATTTAAACAATATGAATATAGTTTATTCTATATTATTTAAATATAAACTATATATTATGATGCACTTAATATTATAGTTCTAACACTCCCCCTTAATATGAAGTAGGATGCATATGCCAACATTACTTGTTTGTACAACATGATTTACAAATCCATAAGCCCTAAAGTTTTAGGCCGACACATGTATTTTCGAAGGAATTATAACACCTTCATCATGCTCAACTTACCTTTTGGTATAAAAGGATTTGGAATCCATAAATCAGACATATGATTTAGGATAAACATAATTTGTGAGACTAAATCTCACCATTTCTCATGGAAATACTCTTATACCGCATGTTTAGGAGCCTTTTATAACACAAGGTTATCCTTTACAAACAGATGCAAACTGGACTATATTTTCCCGTAAACTCTATCAATTTACATGTAAACTCTATCCATTTACTTTATATCATACAAGATCTTTTACAAGGATTTTAAACCAGAGTAGAATTATAGAGGAGAAGGATTCAATCAACTAGCCATTATGAGGTGGCATTGTCATGCACACTCCCCCTAAATGGAAACTCTAAAAGGCCAAGCATTACACGGAATGTGTAGAACTTCGTAGCACAAAAAGGATTTGTAAACAAGTCTACAACCTTATCTTTAATCAGGAAATACTAGAGATCTATATCACTGCTTAGAACATTCTCATAAATAAAGTGCATATGTATCTCGATATGCTTCATTCTTTGATGTTGAACTAGATTTTTAGCGAGAGAAATACAACTCTGTCTATCACATAGAAAAGGATTACTTCCTTTAACTTCCATGTGCATCACTTCTAATAGCCTCTTCAGCCACATGAATTTTTTTTTTCTTCCATTGCACTTCTATATTCTATCTCAGTAGAAGAAATTGAAACTATCGGCTTCATTTTACTACTCCAAGTAATGACACCTGTACCAAACTTGAATATATATCTAGTTGTAGATTTACAATCTATCACATCACCAACATGGTTAGAATCACAATATCCATGTAAATATGCATTGCTAGATAAAATATAATGTAAACCATAATTAATAGTTCCCTTTACATAACGCAAAATTCTTTTTGCTAACTTCTAGTGATCCTAATAAGGTTCCTACATAAACCTTGAAGCAATCCCTACTGCATAAGAAATTTCAAGTCTAGTTGTAGTTAGATAAATCAAACTACCTACACGTTGTTTGTATAGAGTAGGATTAGCTTTTTCACATGTAGGTTTAGGATCAAGTTTACATATTACTTCTATAGGAATAGAAGTTGGTTAACAATAAAGCATATTAAATCTTTTAAGCAAATTAGTTGCATATTGTGATTGAGATACTACAATAGAATTTTTATCTTAAAATATAGCCATGCCTAAAAAATGATGTAATTATCCTAAATCTGTCATCTCAAAATATTGCATTAACTTTCCTTTAATTTTCATAATTAAAGTGGTAGAATTACTAGTGATAAGTAAATCATCACGTGCAATACAATGAGAATAATAACATTTTCTTCAATTTTAACAAATAAATCATTGTCAGATGCACAATTAGAAAAACTAATTTAGTTGAAAAAATGTTAATTTTAGAATACCAAGCTGTAGGAGCTTGTTTTAAACTATACAAATATTTATTCAATTTACAAACATAGATTTCTTTTCCTAGTTCTTCAAAGCCTTTAGGTTAGGTCATCTAAATTTCTTCTTGTAAATCACCATTCAAAAAAGTATTTTTACATCCCTTTGATGGATTTCCCAACCATACTGAGCAACTAAGGCAATCAAAATCCTTACTGTGTTTATAGACACCTAAATTCCACTTTTTCAATCTTATTGCCAAAACGCACGCAAATCACTCTTATTATTCCCAATTCCGTTATAATTAGTGTTCTTTACTAATTAACTAACGTTTCTTGCTACTTTCATTAGTTAAAAAGCACTTCGTTGATCACCAAACCTCTTTCACATTCAGGATGCCACTTTACGACAAATCATAAGCCAAAATCCTCTTCAAAACAGACAATTAGCGTTTATAAGCTAATAAAGCCTATTTTACCCCGTTTTTGTCAATATACCCTAGTATGGCTTAAACCCCTCTTCCAACCACTCAAAATCACCCCATTCGCCTCCACAACATCTCAACAAGCTTCAAAATCTTATCCTAGCCTCCTAGTTGACCCTAAGCAATCGATTAAGGCTCCACACATCTTAATCACCTGGTAATTCACTAATTATGATTAGCAAGGCCTAATTATGATTAGCAATTCTAATCTAATTTGGGGCTTTTAGTCCCACATGCACCAAAATACAAGTTTCTCCCAAAATTAAAAATATAAAAAGGGTGCACCTCATTCCTTTATACTTTACACCATGCTTTGATTTGCATCTCATATAATAAATATGATATATAGCCAAGTTCAATCCTTGCTTAAAGCCTTCAATGGGGTTAGTAGATGGATATCCAAACTGACCAAAAAGTCATTTGGAGAGGCCATTTCACCTTGTTTGGAGTAGCAACCATAACCATTTGATTGCCCTCTTAGGTCTTTTTAGGCCCATGTTAGGTAATTCAACCATATTAGTAGGCATGTTTAGTTAGATTTTATATTGTTTTCATACTAGTTAAGAATTATTTTAAGATTCTATCTTAATGTTACATTCCTAGACTTAGAACCTTAGCTAGATGGATGGCTATGGTGTTAGCCTTCCTTGTTTAGCTTTGTTATTTGTTTTGTAAAGTTTAGGGTGCTTTCATTTGGCACGCCCGGTGGGAGAATACCCCATTGCATTCAATTTTTAAAGATTTTTAACTTAGTTTGAAAATCTTTCATTTCAAGTTTTTAGATTAGTTTCAAGTTTCCTAGATTAATTTCAAGTTTTTTATTTTACTTTTAAGCTTTCTAGAGTATTTTCAAGCTTTTTATATTACTTTCTCAAGTTTTTAGATTAATTTCAAAGTTTTAGGGTAATTTTCAAAGTTTTATAGATCAATTTCTATTTTTTGATAGTTGTTTCAACTAGATTAGTGGTAGAAGTTGTGTTTTCATGTTCTTTGTAGGATATAAGGGGGACAATCCCTGTCAAAATTCCCTCAAAATACCAAATATTGAACCTTTTTCAAGAAATTTTCTTAAAACAACATTCATTATAGCATTTAGATATGTTAGAAAATGACTAGTTTTATAAAAATGAATACCCTAAATTCTTGGTAAATTTTTGCTCCAAGTTTATGTTGGCGTTGCATATTTCACTTTGATACCTTCCCAATGAAAAAAAAATCAGAGTTGTTTCAAATTCTACAGCAAAATTTATGGCCTCTGAAAGATAGTTTGAGCACCTACAAGAAAGAGGAGCGCATGTGCATGACTGTGAGCGCCCTTGTATACATTGAAGTTTTAGTTCTAAGTGAAAAAAGTCCTTGTGCATGACTGAGAGCACATGTGCCTCACTGGAAGCACCCATGCATCATTGACTGTGTGAAAAATGACAGAGGGGCGCCTATGCATGACTGTGAGTGCTTGTGCATGAATGTGAGTGCCCGTGCATGACTGTGAATGCATGTACACTAAGAGGGGCACCTATGCATCAAGGTAAAAAAATTCAAATTCAAATTTTGTGCTTATGGGATGACTGTTATTTCTAAGGGTTTTAGTTGTTATTTTAGTCCATCTATTGTTTTTAGAGCAATATTCCTAACAAAAATACCTTAGGGTTTGATAAGGGATTTTTGGGTTAGGGTTTGATGAGTGATTATTTTTTCATACTTTATTTTGAGTTTGGAATAGGGTAGTGTATGCTCTTCTCTTGCACCTACTGTGATCTTGAGAACCAAAAACACCCCTAAACCACTTTTTGCTTGTTGGGAGTAAGTAGGAACAATCATCATTCATTTTGTGCTTAAGGGAACAAACTTACATTTTTGACATATACTTGATCTTTTAAGTTTAAGAGATTTTTTATTTTATAAGTAATCAAGGCTAAAATTTGTGTATGCTCATCCCTTGCACCTCGTGTGATCTTGGGAATCAATAATAATTTTAGTCTTTCATTAAGAAGTACTTGGATTAATTGGGAATAAACCTTGTTTTTGCAAAGTTTAATGGTAGTTAGTTTATTTACAAGCATTTTCATCGCTATATTTTTATGATATTGCGAATCTTGTTGAGCTACTAACCATTTGTATAAAGTATCTAAAACGCTTGTCAAAGAAATAAGGGTTCTCTTCAAACCAAATCTAACATTCACATTTGTTGTAGCTTGCCAAAGGAGGTCTAAACCAAAGTGATTAATCCAAAAGATAAAAAACACACCAACACACAATCATCACGTTGTATTTGTAGGTTTCGGTTAAGAGCTACGACTTGTCCGCTTAACTAGGACATAACCCCTTTGGTATAAGCCTTAAGCTATAGCAATGGGAGTGATCCTAGGAACCCTAAAGTAGTTCACGCAAGAGGGAACCTTATGAACGAAACAAGAAAGTTCTCCACACTACCGACTTGACTAGTATACCTTAGTGAGATTAGAGTCAAAGATATATGTATCACGACCATAGTGAAAGTATAATTGAACACACTTTGGTGCTCATTATACTGAAGGTGGTAAAGTAAATGTGAGATACTCCTTAGGAAACCTTGGTAAATCGAGCTCGCTCTAGATATCTTGTGACACCTAGAGAGAGAACAACCTAGTAAGTTTGTTGACTTGGAGCCATTGTTTTTGTCATAGTTGTTATACTTGAGAGCTCTCACAAAGTGACAAATTTATTAGATTCAAAATCTTGTTTTCAAACAAGGAAAATAATCTCTTAAATTTGAAACCGCATGATTTTTATCACGAAATCTACTTAGTGTCATTATGTCCTAGGTTTTCACTTGTCCTAAGACAAGGTGAAACTCTGCCAAAATAACACCAAATTTATTTCAACACCACTTGGTCTACAGCATTTTTTTCTTGTTGCCAATTTTTGGAGAAAAATAAACAACATATACGAATACCGCTAGATATCATGTGTCCACCACTTTTGTATTCTACTTACGCGACTAGGTTTCAATGTGGGAGTGTAAGTGTTGAAAGTGTGCATGGTACGTACTGACGATATAGTAGGCCCCCTTGTCCCAAAGACCCATATTTGAGACTTATTATCATCATAGTTATGTGATTTCATCCTTGTCTTATTTTAAGTTGTTACGCTGCCCACATTGTAGCTATATAATTGAGATATTTACGTCTTGTTTCCACTGTGAAATTAGGCCTAAATCTTTATATTGTAGGGTTATGTTGCTCGTACACATAACAATTTATTGATATACTTAGACATAGTTTTTACACCCTATCTTTGTCTTGAGTTTTTTGAGTGTTGAGGTTACTTTGTTAGCATCGCTATAGTGTCATTTTGATACTAAAATATTGATTTCTCGTAAAGTTTGATTACATGTCCAAATAACATTGTTACGTTGCTTGCATTTGTCTCATCCATTTTACAAAGCTTAGACTTTGTTAGTGTTTAGAAATCAGCTTTTAGCATATCTTGTTAGAGGATTGTGTCAATATTTTCTTATCATTTAGGCCTTTTGCTGCAAACTTGACCTAACTGGTGATATTGTGTTGTCACTATTTGGTTACAAACCTATCTAGACAAAATCTTAGAGAATAAAATATTTGGTGTAACTACATTTTGAGCGTTGTACGTCATTGTATTATTCTAAAGAAAACATGTGTCATATATTACCTTGCTAGGGTAGCTTGTTTGTTGTTCTTTAGTTCACACATTTTCTTTGATCTATCAATTTTGTGGCTATTCTATAGTCACCTTATTTTGGAAAATTAGTGTCGTTACGCTGCAAAAATTTGACTAAGGTCCCTTTTTAGTAAACCTTAGTGGAAATTCTTCAAGTTGTATTTCCTATCTCGAGTATGCCTACTACGAGGATGGGATCCCAAAAATTACGAACCAGTATATTTGGAGGTGATAACCCTCTCTTAGAGGATAATCTCATGGTTTACCATAGAGGTGGAGAGGAAGATTCTCCTCGTATGAATATAGAGCATCCTCCCACCAATTTTGATGATTACATTTTTCAAAACAAACATGAGGTTCTTATGCGTGTTATGGAACTAGGAGCTAAGTTACCTCCCATAGTGGCCCCTTCTCTCATTGTCACAATGGTTCAAGGGGAAGAGGAAGTGGAACGTCCTCATCGCCATATATATGACATATTAAACCTAGGTCATGCCTCTACTTCTGCACGACAAAATAATGAGGAAATACCTTTCGAAAATGACAGAGACTATCATTTACCTCCTATTAATATTCATTGTAAATACCATGAAGAACGTGTTCATCATGCACAACCTCCCCCTAACAAATATCGTAATGAAATACTTGTTCAAGAGGTTACATTAGAACAACATGTCCAAGCCCTTGCTCACCAATTGGTAAGTTTGGCTTTGCATATACAAAAGGAACAACCAAAAGTTGTGAAACAAGCCATACCAAAGGCAAAACCTAAATATTTATTTCACGAGTTTCCAATAAACACTCCTCGATGAGAAACATGAAAGGATCCTTATGAGGACTTTTTCGTTGAGAATCGGGGTGGGCATATACCTAGGATTAACCCTTTGTATAGAGTTACGCCACCACCCACGCAAGACCATATCTTCCACTAATAATGTCTACTATGAAGAACTCTCTTCAAGCATTACAAGAGGGCCAAACTGGTAGCAATAACAAGAAGTATTGGTTTTATGAGTTATGTCACTACCCATTCGAAAAATCCTTACTATGGGTACCTTTCCCAAGACACTTTGATTTTTGAAATACGCAATGGTAAGATAAATTTGGGGCTTTTAGTCCCACATACACCAAAATACAAGTTTCTCCCAAAAGGAAGACTATAAAAAGGGTGCACCTCATTCCTTTATACTTTACACCATGCTTTGATTTGCATCTCATATAATAAATATGATATATATCCAAGTTCAATCCTTGCTTAAAGCCTTCAATGGGGTTAGTAGGTGGATATCCGAAATGACCAAGTAATCATTTGGAGAGGTCATTTCACCTTGTTTGGAGCAGCAACTATAACCATTTAATTTCCCTCTTAGGTCTATTTAGGCCCATGTTAGGTAATTCAAGCATATTATTAGGCATGTTTAGTTAGATTTTGTATTGTTTTCATACTATTTAAGCATTCTTTTAAGCTTCTATCTTAATGTTACATTCCTAGACTTAGAACCTTAGCTAGATGGATGGAAATGGTGTTATCCTTCCTTTTTTAGCTTTGTTATTTACTTTGTAAAGTTTAGGGCGCTTTCAGTGCTAATTTTTGCAACTAGTGCAATTGTTTCTAGGTAGTCCATACCAGGTTTTTGAGTAAACTCTCGAGCTACTAGACGTGCTTTGAACTTATATATACTTCCATATTATTTATAGTTAATATTATATAGTCATCTAGATCCGACTATACTTCATTTTTTAGGAGGAGGGACTAATTCCCATGTTTGATTTTTAATCAAAGAAGTATACTCAAATTTCATAGCATTTATCCATATTTCGTTAAAAGAGGCTTCTTTGAAAAATTGGGGTTCAAGTTCATATAAGGTCATCAAAGCATTATATGTATGATGACTCCTAGTCATTTTTTGAAGGTTTCTTGACTAATAGACTCAGCCCATCTAGGTCTTTTAGTTACAGAAGTACTAGGAATAATCTCATTTTCAATTATAGGTTCAACACTAGTTTCTTCATTACAGACATCATTTTCACAATTTTCAAATTAAAGTTCATTTTCATTTTCATTAGAAACATCATAAATAACAGAAGATGAAGAATCAGAAGAACAAAAAGGTTTTTCTAAGATTTTAACATTCCTATTTTCTATAACTTCTCTTTTAGACGGATCAAAGATCCTAAGACCTTTAGTTTTTATATTTAATCCTACAAAGATACAAGGAAATGAGATATACTAGGTTTTTGGTTTGACCACTTTTCCAAAGGAGTTGAATTTACCAAGGCTTCAGTGGGAACTCCGTTCAAGATATGAATAGTAGTGTTCATAGCTTTTGCCTAGAGGAACTTAGGAACTTTAGTGGAATACATCATGGTCCTAGCCATTTCTAGAATAGTGTGGTTTTTCCTTTCCGCAATCCCATTCTTTTGAGTGAAATAGGGAGTAGTTAATTCCCTGTGAATGCCACATTCAATACAAAATGAGTCAAAATTTTGACTCACATATTCTCCCCCATTATCAGTTTTAAGCCTCTTAATTTTGTACTTAGAAGAGTTTTTGACTAAAGCTTTAAATTCTTTAAATTTTGACAAGACATGATTTCTTTTTAATGAGTTAGGACCAAATCATATGAGAGAAATTATCAATGAAAGTGATAGCATACAGATAACCATTAAGAGAAGGAACTTTTAGAGGTCCTGTAAGATCACTATGGACAAGCTTTAAAGGTTCAGAAGAGTTATCATCATGATGACTGTGAAAAGGATTAGCAGATTACTTACCACATAAGCATACTTCACAAGTTTCATGATTTTGGGAAATAGGTGGCAGAAAATTTATTAGGTTTAGTCGAGACATGTCATACATGCTCCTGAAATTTACATGACCTAGCCTCTCATACCAAAAATGCAAGTCACTTCTTTGAGTTGTTAAACAAGAATCAGAAGGAAAACCAGAAAAAACATACAATTCATTTCTTTGAATGCCTTCAACTATAGTAACATAATGTTCATTTTTAATAAACCATTTATCCTTTAACAATGTTACACTATAGTTATTTTTAGTTAACTAAGAACAAGAAATCAAATTCATTTTAAGTTTAGTACTAACAATACATTGTTAATAAATCCATTTGCTACTTTTTCTTTTCCCTGACCCTGAACGTGAAGAATGGAATGATCACCCAAGTAGATCTAATCATTACATTCACTAAGTTCAAATAGGATATCCGATCTAAAAGTTGTATGCCTAGAAGCACCACTTGCTACTTTTAC
Source organism: Taxus chinensis (assembly GCA_019776745.2). Taxonomy (NCBI): domain Eukaryota; kingdom Viridiplantae; phylum Streptophyta; class Pinopsida; order Cupressales; family Taxaceae; genus Taxus; species Taxus chinensis. Next base: position 56,507,316 of record CM034156.1, on the reverse strand, counting down.
TTTTCCCTGACGTTGAACGTCAAGAATGGAATGATCACCCAAGTAGATCTTATCATTGCATTCACTAAGTTCAGATAGGATATCAAATATAAAATTCATATGCCTAGAATCACCACTATCTAATATCCATTCATTGTCTTTTACAGTGACAAAAGTTGCATACAAAGCAAGTACATTTGATTTTTGGTTATTTTTTTATTCTTGTTTTGATTTTGATTTTGGTCTTGAACAGATTTGTTACCCTTTTGAAATTTAGAATGTATTTTATTTTTAAATTTGCAATCCTCTCTCGTATGTCCAAATTTACCACAATGATGACATTTTCCATTAAATCTAACTCTTAGATTTCTAGGTTTCTTATCCTTGCTAGGAGGTTTACAAGTTTTCTTTGTGATTTTTTTGAATCTAGAGGTTTTACCTTTTGATTTCTGAGCGAGAAGTGCATGTGTGGCATTCTCATTAGAATCAAAATTTGACATTACTTGTTATCCCTGTATAAAAAGAGAACTAAGGGTTTGTAAATATGGAATGTCTTGTTTTGTTTGATAATTAGAATTCAAAATTGAAATGAAATTTCTAAATTTTTCATGAAGATTTAATTGGATGATAAAATAGAGCAATTTATCATGAATCAAATTACTACCACATCCATCTAACTATGACTTAATATTTTTTATTTTTATTAAATAATTTATCACTTTTTCATCTCCCTTCATGGGAGTTGTCATAAGCTCTAAAACCAATTTAATAATTTTTGATAAATGCGTACCTTCATGCATTGACTCCAATTGTGTCCAGGCTTCATTAGGACTCTATATATTTTTGATATGAAGCAGAAAGTCATCTTATATGCTCCCAAGATAATAGACATCGCCTCTTATACTTTCTGTTCATATGTGGCGACATTATTGACAGTTGCATGTCTTCCGATAGGAGCTCTCTATGTTCCATTTACAATTGCCCACAGTTTGCGAGCCATGAATTTTTCTTTCAATAGAATATTCCAAATGTTGTACTTATTTCCATTCAACATCTGATATTTATCAATTGAAATTTGATTAGACCTAATTTTTGTGTAAAATATAAATAAAGAAATGATTAACAAATAAGGATTAAAATAAGATTTTTATTAAAATTCGCCCTGTCGTATTTTAATCCTCGTAATCAATCATGGTCAATTTTACACCACAAAAGGAGGTCCTATTAATCAAATAGTCTATACACGAAAAAGTTAGAACAATATCAAATAATTAAATTGAAATGTAAGTGAATTTTTTTTAGATTTGTAACAAATTAACGACCAAAAAAAGCTTATCTTCGTATGAGTATATATCATTTTTAAAATGATAATTTTACTATTCTTACAAAAAAAGATTTAGAATTTGTTTATATTTTTCAAAAAAAATAAAATAAATTATCAACCATAGTTTTAAAAAAAGGTTATATATCTACAAAAAAATTTGGAGCTCTTGCCCCTTTAATCTTGGTGAACCATATAGCCAATTCGAATGCCATATTATATTATCAAACCATATTACCATATTATCATTTAAACTGAACCATATTACCATTTAAACCGAACCATATTACCAAATTTTCAATTAATAATAACCATATTAAATGAGCCAACTGTGACCGCAAAGGGCTTAACAAGCAAAGGGGTGGTGTGATCTAAGTCACACCATCATATTACCGTGGGAAGGCTTTTAAAGCCTTCCCCCAACCCTATGTTGTCTCGTGTGGGACTAATCCCACAACAAATGGAGAGAGGGGTTCATTGTCACTATCATTGTCGCTATCACAGGAGACAGAGGAGAATGGGGGCCCACAAAGGACATGTGCCCAGAGCTGGTGAGGGGCACAATCAATGCCGTGTGACACTTCACAAAATGGGGAGGCAGTTTGGATGGGGCCGCCCCCATATAACTATTTTTATATATTTATAATATATGGTTTTAATATATAAGTTGTTCGGTTAGATAGGTTAGGTTTAGGTTTATATAAACCAAAGTTTTATATATAACTATACATATATTTTTATAACTCAATAAAAGTATACACATATATAAATTGTATTTTTATAATATACAAAAAGATTTAAGAAAACATTCAACTATTATAGTTGAATTAAACTATAGCGAGAAGAGAAAAAATTCTCAGGGGCCTTATTCAGGACATGAATAAGGGTTTCCGAAAAACAAATGTATTATAGGGGACAATAAATTTACTTGGCCAATGAATTTTTTTTTAAAGGATTGTTTTCTCGAACCTTGTCTACCCCTGTAAACTCAAATTTAACTTAGATTTTTTACTTCCCCTTTTTATTTCCTTGAATCCCTGCAAAACTATATACAATTTTTTCAAAGATTTACAATCCTTACCTTAGTTTCAGGGTCCAGTAATTATCAAAGTAGAATTCTTTCACGTAGTTAAAATTTCCAAAATTCCTTTTCACCTGTGCAATATTCATTTAACTAACTATGCGGAATGGGAAGGGAGGGATTGAATAATATTTCAACTACATTCCCAACCGTTGTCCTTAGGTTACATTACGATTATATTTAATAAATTAATCTCACTCTGGTGCCATGTTAGGGATGAGATATTAAATAAATATAACAACTAATGTTTACACGTACATTATAAACAATCTTATAAACATGAAATAAATGAAATAAAGTAAAGAACATTATAACACAGTGATACATAATTTAACGTGGAAAACCCCTAAATGGGTAAAAACCACGGAAGAATAATCCACTATAGAGAAACTTTGTACAACACCAGTCCAGTAACTCCTTCCTCACTTCTACTCCATATTTTTACCCTAGATCCATTGATTCATGTGATTATATCGAATATGATCTATAACCATATTTAAATAACCCAAAGGGTTATAACCATCTTAAGTGAAGGGGCACACCTCCCCGATTTAATTAGTTGATTAAATAATTTAACCAACCCCTAATATAAAGTTTATATTTAAATAATATGAATATAGTTTATTATATATTATTTAAATATAAACTATATATTATGATGCACTTAATATTATAGTTCTAACAAACTTGGCATTGCACCGGGACAAGTTACCAAATTTTAGTGTCTATATTTTTCCCCTTTAAGTGTGTAATTGAAAATTACATGATTAAAGGACAAATATACTTGAGTGTACACACACACTTTACCTTCGCTTGATGGGACTTTGTGATGTGTTGGTGTTTGCATGCTCCTAGATGAGACTTGTAACATAAAGTGTATTTGATGTCTATGATAAAAACAAAGCTTTAACTTAAAATATAGATAGTGCATTATAACTTTGAATCACTACAAATACTATACAAAGGAGATGAAAAACATGGAAAAAGTACACCTGTTTATTTTGTGGAGGTAAGAACTCTCATTGTTTCCATCCATTGGATAGTTGGAGCGTGCTTCAGAGATGTCAAAATATTGGGGGTCAATAATCCCCAATGTTGTGTCATAAAAAATAGTAAAGGAGGAAGGCTTAAAATATAAAGGACACGTGTAATTTGATGTCTTCCCCCTTTGAAAGTGTGAAGAGAGAGGAGGAAATATCAGTCATGAAGCTTGTAAGTTTGATTTGAAGCTTTCTTTTTCTTAGAATCTCGTGAGAGAATGGGAAATATTAGTCTATGCATCTCACAATTTTACTTCAATGATTCCCACTAAATCCATAAATCACACCATAATAGTCATGGAAGATGAGGATGAGAGTGAGAGATGCTTTGAGGTTGTATCAAGAGATGTTTTAAGCGGTAATGTAGATACGAGAGTAGATGTAGGCATGGACACGATCGAAGGTGAAGATGTGGATTCGATCAAGGTGCGAGTGTAGAAGAGATTATAGATGTGGATGTAGATACAAGTGTTAATATAGGGGTAGCATGGATGTGATTGATGCGGGTGTACGATATGTAGAAACATATTCAAGGGATGTGGGTGTAATGGATGCAAATAGGGTGGATGTAGATTCGACAGATGTGGCTACAGGCATAGGGGTCAGTGTAGTTATAGATGTTAAAGGAATAGAAGTGGGTAAGGCATTTGGAGAGGTAATGGGAATGGTAGATGATGTTGATTCTGGGTTTAAGGTGTTGATTGTGTGAGCACTTGGTGTTTGGGATGTGGAAGGGTATATCTATTTATTTGGTGAGTGGTTAGAGGGTGGCTATTTTAAGTTGTCCAAAGGTTGATTGGGAGGGGCATTAGGATTATCCAAGTGAATATCCCCTCGGTAGATGGGGCATTGAACGAGATCTTTGAATGTGTGAAACTTTTCAATGTCGTGATCGTGAACCTGATGGTGTTTACAATAGTGGTCCTCATAGTACCACATGGGTTTAGCACATGTGTTGTTGATATGACAGATAGGAGGAAGTTGGATAAGACGGGAAACTATGAGCTTATCAAATTTTGAACTATATGACTCCCCGAGAGGGGTATAGTTAGGGTAGAGTGAGAAACCCTTTGTGTGGGCTCAATATGGGACGTAGATGCGGTGAAAAAATTAACAATGATGGTATTGAAAGCATTTTTGGATTTTTCATTATAATTGGATGTCTTAGTGAATTTAGGTTTTGGTTTGTTAGATCTAAGTTTGACGTGGCCTTGCCCAAGGGGGAAAAGTTCTAGTTTATGAGCCATAGTGAATGCCTCCTCAAATGTTTGAAAGGATTGGATCTAGAGCGTTGATGAGATGTGCTTTGCACAAGATCAGGAGAAGAGCTCAATGAGCTCATTTTGAGGAAGGGGGAGAGATAACTAATTGATGAGACCTTGCCACCTAGTGATGAATTTTGCGATGGATTTGTCATCGTATTGTTTAATGGTGTATATGTCAGTGATGGTGATCTTACGCACAATGCTAATGTATAAATGTTCTAAGAATAACTACGTGAGTTAGGTAAATGAAAAGAGGGAGTGTTGTGGAATGTCATTATACCAGTTCACGTCAAGATCAACCAACATCACAGGGAAGGTATAGAGCATGTGGTTCTGATCATGTGTGACGAGATAACAGGTGTGCTTAAAGGCATGAAGATTTTGTTGGGGATCCTCCTTACTGTTGAATTTAGAATTTTTTTGGAGCTCCCAGTGTGGAGGATAAGGTTTGGCAGGGACTGATGGATGGATGTGTTCATTACAAATTTTTTGATAGGTAAATGAGCTCTTAGGACCCAAAGTGGTGGCTTCGAGGTTTGATAACCTATTCAAAAAATCTTACATGGGGTCATGGGACAGCTACGATATGGGTTGATGAGGTTGTGAATCATAGGATGTGGAAGGGTTGGGTTGAGGATGAGATTCGTAGTGTTGGGGGATAGGTAGGTGTATGTGGAGGTGGTTGATGAGGGGGTCGATAATTAAATGGTTGCGATTGAACAGGATGTGAAACAAGGTTTTGCTGAGAGATGGGGATATATTATGTTGGATGGGATTATGTTTGCAGAGAAGCAAGGAATTTAGATTGGTGCTACGTGGGATGAGTGGGGATGTAAGCATGGAGTGGTTGAGATTTTTGGGTTGCTTGATGAGGACATATATGGTAGAAGACATTCCAGAGAGAAGGCTAATGGGATTGATTTGATTATGAAGGATGGGGATGCGAGGTAATGATATTATCATGAATTTAAGATGTGGAGATTGGGATGAACATTTGATCATGTTGTTTGGGTGGTGGAAGAAGAATTCAATATTCATGTAAAGCTTAATTATGGGTGCTACTAACAACAGTGGATGAAGAGGTGATAGGGATGGAAGAAGAGGGAGTGGTATTGATACAAGGAAGATTCTAGGTTGAGTAAATTAGTGAGTTTGGGGGATCGAAGTGGAAGACTGATGGGATTCAAGTTCATGTTGCGCCATGGAAAGCTCATTCATGGATGGGAGGAATAAAACAACAAGTTGAGAGGTGAGGACCTGAGAGGTTTCAGGATGATCATGATAAGCATAGATTTGTTGAAGAGGGGGTCTATTAATGGGAAGGTTAGTGGATCTATGAAGAAGGTAACCATAAAGAGAAACATATTTAGTGTCTATGAGCTCCTAGAACTTCAAGCATCCGTCGGGGATAATGGGAGGCCTAAAGGTCTCCATAGAAGTGATAGATGAAGGTGTAGCTAGTCTGGAAGGGACTCAATGGTGATATAGGAAAGGATTGGTTTCAACATGGGAATGATTTTGGATAGAAAAGGGTTTGCTAGAAGGATCCATGGAAATTACGAGTTGGGAAACTGAAGAGGATGTGGTCAGAGGAACAGAAGAACTACTAGTAAGGGTGGATGTTTATTGGATGATATTATTGGAGGTGGGGATGTTATACGAGGTCGTTTGTTCCATTTTTCTGAGTTGAGATCTGGTAAAAAAAAACATGAAACAAATAAGAACCTATACAAGTGTTGCTAAGACAAAAAATACAAGCGACAATGTTTTAATTATGTTGTTTATTAACATATGTGAAAAAAAAACAAGAAAAAGGCTCAGACGGAACCTATGAAATGGCCGATCTAAAGCTAGTTTTGGGATGTTTGGGATGGAGTCCTCGATATACTTGAAGGTACATGAGGCACAAATATGTGATGGCTATCGGTACAGGGTTGGTATAGGGGCCTACCACTGTGCTTCACGCACCTCAATGATAAGGGTGTTAGGTGCTTAGCCATTATACTAATACCAAAAAAATTATAACGCGGTCAGAGCACTGCGGTGGATTTCTTATTAGGTGATGAAATCCCAAGAGTTCCACCTGGTAGATGATGTTTGAGATGTGTGAGTTTGATACGTGAGTTCAGATATGTGTGGAGAAAAGTGAATGTAGCATATTAACCTCCTACTTAATCTAGATGATCAAGCAAGAATGAAAGTGTTCTTTTTAGAGCGAAAAATAAAATGTGGAGTTCGATGAAAGCACACACAAGAAGATGCAGAAAGGAGAAAATAAGGAACAAAAAGAAGAATACCTTGATATGCTATTTCTTTTTAATTTTAATTTAGCAAGCATGTTCTTAATTCAGGAAAGTAAATGACCACACACGCAAGAAAATGAAGATTCCGCCTACGAGGTTAGTGGAAAGGAAGAAACAAAATAGGAAGAAAATGAAAATGAAATGAAATAAAATAAAGGACTCACCAAGGAATAAATTTCAAGTCCCACTAAGTGTGCCAATATGTTCTATGAGATTTCTTGTTCATGTTACAAGTTAATGTAAGGGATGCAAGAAACCAAGGAACTCAAAAATATGGGAGGGTTTAAGGATACCTCCTGATGTAGATGTCAATAGCGATGATGGTATAGGCATAAAAAATACTCTCCTTTGTGAGCTTGTGAACTGTGCAGGTCGATTACCCAGATCTAGGGGTACATTCGAAGATGACTAGTACAGAGCTGAATAGATAGGATGTAAAAGACAGCGTTGGAATCTAATCTGAGATTCTGGATCTATGCAGATATGATGATGAACATCGAACAAAGTAACTAAAAGTACGATTGATATAGGAACTGGTGGGGTCGACGGTGAGCCTATATCAGGATTTAGATTTCTATGTTCAAGATATATGTTTGCATATGTAACTGATGCATACAAATGATCCAAGATGGCTGATATATATGAACATTTGTTCCAGAGGCACCTGAAAATCCTACAAAATAGAGACAAAGAAGGTAAAATGTGATCTCAAAGAAAACTCCAAGAAATCAAATCTAAATAATAGCATGTAAAAGTATTTGCTATTGATATCATCGAAGCAATCACCTGAATCTTGAGATGCTCTTCGAACCAATCATATGGTTTATTGAGATAGGTAAACTCAAATTCCTACTCTGAAAACCGTACATGAGAATTTCCTTTCATACAGCTTAAACAAGAACACCCAAATACATTTATAAACAAAGTATATCATTTGTAAAATAGATATATGTTGCATACTTCATTCATTGGGAATATGAACGAATAAGATTCATAATAATCCAGATGATTTTTTACAAAAATAACACCCAAAATTGATTCAAACTGATGACAGTAGCTCCACGAACAAGGATGAAGGCAACACACATGCAGGGATGTTTAAAATTGGAAGTTTTTCAGCCCTTCGAGAGGATGCGTAGAGGTGAAATTATATGGTCAATGGTGACTGGGTGAGTCACCAACAACTGGAGAAAGATTAAAAAAATCATCTTTGATTACGAGAATTGGTATGTCATGACGGCTAAATTAAGGGAAGTGGGTTATTTAAGGGCAGCAAGGCTACGTGGGGAGAAGTTAGGGGGAGTTAGGTGAGAAACTAAGGGCATTTAATGGGGGAAAGTAAATATTATTATGGGGTGATAATAGGTGGGTAATAAGATGGGGTTAAGGATGGATAAGGGGGTTAAAAATAGTATGGAAATAAGAACGAGGAGGGACAATGGAGGGTATAAGCGTTTTAGGAAGAGGACATAGAGGGACAAATGTACCTGAAATGATAGTAAAAGGAGGAGCAAACGCGAGATGAGGGTACAACATGCCAGGAAATCAATGTCTACATATGTCTCTCCCTCAACCATTTCAGGTTGATGTGAGTGTGACTCAAAATAAGAGCTTTGATATTAATGTTCATTGTGACCATTAGGCCTCACTAATCAATGTGATAAGCTTCAACATGTTATAGAGGATATTATTAATACAAATATAATTACATGGAATGATCCCATTGAGTCTTCTTCAATAGTTTCTCCACCTCTTCCAAAATTTCTCATTAGCATAAATTTCATGCTACCCTTCTTTGTGTTCATAGCTTAACACTTTGAAAATACAAAAACATTCACATATTTTCAAAAGCATACAAAATCAAGACTTGTAATTTTTTCTTGAGATGTTAGGACTTTACATTATACATTTTGAGTTCTCACTTTGGTTTGATAGACACCATAATTCTTTACTCTTTACATACATGTGTTCACATGGTATTTTAATCGTGATACATGACATACACAACATGTTACACGATGATAGATGCCAGATGGCTTCTTTACCCAAACCTCCTATACATCTAGGGGCATCTATTTTTACTACATCAAGTTGTTATTGTTCTGGGATTATAGTTCTTTTCTAATTCCTTATTAAACTCTATTATTTATCAAAAGTATATGTTATCTTATGAGCTAACATGACTAAGAACAGGTGTATTTGCAATGTTGACATCTATTGTGTCACATATTTTCATCTATATCAAATACTATATCATGTTTTCATGTTTTGACACTCTTCTTTTATGTATTTTTGCGTATGTGTGTATTTTTCTTTACTTGTTTTTCAGTGCCTAGGTAAGTGCATGGAAATGGGGGGCCAAAAGGGGGTCTTAAGTGGACACTTTTTCCTGAAAAATAAAAATTTTCATCTTGTACGAGTTATTTGAAATAGTTACACTCAAAATTTGAAGATGTTATAAGAACATGAATTGTAGCATTTCGAGTCTAGTTTCTAAGCTAAATGTTTTTTTTTTAAATGGTTAAGTTTAAGTTGGTTAAAGATCTGAAATGCCAATAGGTGGTCATGTTTTTGTTATAAAAACATAGTATACAGTTGGTCGTGCCACCCCATTTTTTGAGCATTATTTATATATTTTTGAAAACCCTTTTTGTAGAAAGATAGATAGGATCATCTAGTTTGTGATAGATTTTTTTATATATTTTTTGGTGCGTATTTATTTTTTTATGATTTTTCAAGTACAAAGATTTTAAAAATAGCGGATAGCCGTCTGTGCCCCCCCCACCGAACTACCTCAAAAAATATCAAAAATTATAATTTTTTTTTAATACGTATAGAATTTGTCCTAGTTTGTGACTGTATAGTTTTTTTCCAATTTGGATGAGTGAAACAAAAGATACATGACAAAAGATAAGCATTTACAATCACTAAAAATAGAGGTATGAAAGACAGTTTGAAATAAATATAAATGGAAACCTTAGAATAGTGAGAAAAATATAAAAAGTATATATTTAGAAAGAGGATAGTTTTCTTGACATTGTAGGTAATTTTTTGAGACCTTGATAGAAAATGTTTTTGTAGGATTTATACATGGTGGAAGGTGCGTTTTTGCATATTTTGTGAAAAAACACACAAGTTGATATGTTGTTACATAGGTGCAAGGCGTGAGGTTTGGGAAACCAAAGCAATTCCAAGCCTATAAAATCTTGGTTTGGGGCATAATTCAAGGGAACACACGTGTGTTAAAATGCACTCATGTTCCTTAGAGTATATGAATTATATGTGTTTATGAGAAACTTTTATTTACAAAAATAAATGTTTAAGTTTTTCATTTATTATTGTTATTTAAATTATTTAGAAAAATAATATTATTATAAGTTTTTCTTTAATAAAGTATAAGTTTTTCATTTATTATTATTTAAATTTTATTATTTCTTACACTTTAAATTTATTTTAGTAAATATGTCAAATTAGGGTTACTTTGCACCTTATGGAAATAGTCTCACAGTTCCATGAGTCGCGGTTTAGGAGATAGTTTTTTATAATCTAATATGGTCAGTACATAGGTAATTTTAAGGATTTCAACATTCATCCTAAAGATTTTAGTGTTTAAACTCTATTGTCAATATCTATTTTGGAAACAAATATAGTCATTGTTTAGGTTTTGGGGCCTTTTGGATTGTGTACTGAAATTTGTAGGAGTGATTGGATGTGTCAAAATTAGATTTTATAAACCTCACAACTCTCAAAGGAAACAACAACTTATTCTCAAATATATGCACTCATGAAATGCCTTATAATACATAACAAATCAAACCACATGTGTTGGACATAGTGTAATTGGTGTTGTCATTAATGTCAAGTTGTATTGATATAAAATGGTGTCCAAGTGGCATAGGAGTCACCATGAGGTTTTAATCATCAAAAAAGCATGAATGTTGATTTGTAGTGTCATGTTTTGGTGTCATGAAGTGTTGCATTGGCAAAGTGTTGTCTTGGAAGCAAAAGGGGCAACTTCACTATTTTGAAATTCTTCATGACACCTTCAAGCCTTAGAGAAAAATAGATGTCTCCAACATGTAGAGGATTCATGTAGCTTTCCAATTCCTTTTTTTTCCATCCTAACTCCTTACAGAGCTCATGGAATCTTCCAAAGAAGTTAGGTTTCACCATTAGAGTGTTTGTTCCCTGCAGCTAGAAAACTTGTTGTCAAGCAGATAGTCCTTGAATGATCAAACCTTTCCTAAATTACCTTCAAAAATTCCAAGATTCCCCAACATCACCTCTAAATTCTTAAGATCTTTCCTAAACTCTCTCGGAGGGTGTTTGATTAGCTCCACAACGGCCAAAATAACTAGCATGAAAATTGAAAATTTTGAAGCATGAAAATTAGCCCCTTAATTTAAAAGAAGGCTTCTCAGTCACTATGCATCCTTCCTCTGGTGATGCAGGAACATCTTGTTAATAATTAATTTTGGTTTTCTTAGGTGACTAGGGGAGTCTTGGGTCCACTTGAGATGGTCATAGCTTGTACTAGTCCATTTGGATTCCATAGGAAAAAATTGGGAGTTTCCCTCCAAATGTATAATTTGAATATTTGAACTATATCTAGGTATGTTATAGGCTTAGGTGTTAAGTGCCACAATCCTCTTAGACCGAGATATCAGATTTAGAGGTAAGATATTATTTTGCAAAGCATTTTCACGTGTAAATATTTTATTTTGGATTGTCTTATTATCTATAAAGGTGTTCAAGGCTTCGTGGAACCCTGACAGTGTCCAAGGAATGGAAAATAGATAGAATGACTTACTCAAACCAGACTATACCATGTTTTAGAAGTTTAGTAGTATGTAGCATGAACATAATGATCTAATAGAATCCTTGAGTCTATTTCAGGGCATTGATCATGAGGAATTGGTGTTTCAAAAGTGAAGAAAAGGTAATAATCCATCTAAATGAGGATTTCTTAAATTAAATTTGTGATCACAATCCTAATTGTGTGTGCCCAGTCTCAAGGGCCTAGAGTATAATAGTCATTGTAAAAGTTAATACTTATGAATGGTAGAGTCCTTGATAAGTGTGTAGGAAGATAATAAGAATACCAAGAGTTTAAAAATCCCTAGTACAGGTTGGAATAAGAATAAAAGCAGAGGAATGTGAGAATACAGTCTAGCAGTGCTAATGCTCGGTTTGAGGGCTAGGAAGGATGTAATTTTAGAAAAATAGTCTTTATTCCATGTTTTTTAAGTTGGTAGAGTCTCTGACATGTTGGAGGAAGGCCTAAGGGCATTAACAACTCATAAAATCAAGGCATAAGGATAGAGTATTGAATGGTTATTAGGTAAAGGAACCAATGTACAATCATGCTTATTTCTTGTGACTGCCAACACCAACCTTGAGAAATAGTTGTCTTAGGAAAGAAACTTACAAGGAAGTTGTCTTTATCATTAAGGGAATAGTGTTAGATTGTTTTCAATCCTTAAGTAATAGGGGAAAAGCTGTATATAAATTTAATCAAGAAGACCTATTGACTGTCTTGTACAATGTAATGAAGTGATTATCTAAAATCTATATTTTAGTAATAATCTAGGACAATACATCAAGGCAATAATTGAAATATAAAAGCTAAGTAATTTATTTTGTAATAAGAATGAAATGAAATGAAATGAAAGGTGAAATGGTACTAATTTGAATTAGAATTACCTCGCATTAATCTGGGATTGGATACCTGATGATGTACTAGAAGAGCTGAGTGTCATAATGACCTCTAAAAATTACAAATTTGGCTAGACTAGGGTGCCTGGGGAAGGATAGGGGTGCCTATGGGCACCTTGGTCTAAAATATGGGTGCCTTGGTTTGCGGAGTGACTCGAAAACTGAATTTGATATGATCGTTAAACCTTTGTAGTACTTTGTCTTTGATCAGGTTGGTGTCCCACTTGGTTCGTTGGTGTCATTGTAAATATCCAATGAATAATTTGAAAATACTATATCAGAATTACATAAATTAAATTTGAAATCTTACTCTTCATTCTTTCTATTACAAAGGAAGTATTACACCCATATATATAGGAGAGGTGGTTCCTATATTTAAGGATAGATAATCTCTATAAATATCTCCACACATAACTCCTAAAACAACTCCATGTTATTTTATGTGATATTTTGTTTTCTCACAAAACTAATATTGTTAATCAGTTGTTTACTCAACAACTCATAAAAATATTTACTCATCCACTCATAATTACATTTACAATAATGTAATTAATTATTACAACACATATTATATTATCCTAGATAATATAATCACTCACATAATATTCTATGTTCACACTACAACATAGATATTCCTAACATTTTCCCCCTTGGTGTGAACATGGGGTAAGATCTCTTAAAAACATCAAACTTTTCGGATTAGTCATTGCTACTTGATCTTGTTGTCTAGATCTTGCTACTAATGATCGTCCTTGTCATATGAACATCTTCATCGACTGATCACCTTCCAACGAAGTATGACAGTCAGAGGACCGTACGACAATAAGAGGATCGTACGTAGATGCTTTGCCCCTGTAAGCTGAGTCAAGTAGTTTGCTTATTCCACACCAAATAGACAGTCAGGAATTGTTGTTAGTCTATGTGAACACCATAAAATCAAAACATGAATATAGTTTCACCCCCTTGTTTATAAACACACCACACAACTGAAATAGAACATCACCACATCTATCTGCGACCCCGTCATTGGTGAATGACGAGAGGACGTTGATTGTCCTCCTTCCTCCATTGCCTCCTTCCTCCAACAAGTGAACTATTTACCATAAGAATTCCTCATCACTAGGATAAGAAAGTTCCTCATCTTTAGAGTATTCATCCCAATCAGTTTCTTCTTCAACCAAAAGAGATTTTTGATCTATTTTGTCATCAAGTAGATCATTTTCCCTCTTTTTACAGTTCGAGGTTACATGTACCAATTCATTATAGTAAGAGAATTTCATTTTACCTTTAAAAAGGAAAGGTTTTGGTTTGAACTTTCCTTTCTTAGATGAAGTACTTGCTTTATTCTATACATACATTACTTCTTCATATTCTTCATAATTACTATGATCAAGTAATGTGGAGATTACTCCTTCTAATATATCAAATATAGAATTGAATTATGTACTTTAAAAATTTAGATAGAATACCTTTGAACCTCCAAGCGTTGTATTAACAATTCAACATTATTGGAAATTGGAGAAAACTTTTAGTAGAAGAATTGATATGCTAAATTTGAAAGCTGCATAGTGAAATCTTTATTTCTTTAAATATAAACTAGGTTCTGCTGTCGTTCTCTGACAAACACTTGGTTCCGTGTACAAAATTATAGAAAAACCCAAATCCAGAAATGAAATATAGAAGCTATTCATTGAGATGAATTTGATCAAGAAAATACTGAAATTTCCTACATCAGACCTACTCTTGTACCAAATGAAAATACTATATCAGAATTGCATAAATTAAATCAAAATCTTACTCTTCATTCTTCCTATTACAAAGGAATTATTACACCCATATATATATGAGAGGTGGTTCCTATATTTAAGGAGAGATAATCTCCATAAATATCTCCACACACAACTCCTAAAACAACTCCATGTTATTTTACGTGAGATTTTGTTTTCTCACAAAACTAATATTGTTAATGAGTTGTTTACTCAACAACTCATAACAATATTTACTCACCCACTCATAATTACATTTACAATAATGTAATTAATTATTACAACACATATTATATTATCCTAGATAATATAATCACTTACATAATGTTCTATGTTCACACTACAATATAGATATTCCTAACATAATCTCCTACAAGACCCCACACAAAAACATCAAACCTTGAAAAAAAAAGATGCAAATGAATGGGTCAGACTGTCCTTAGTTTCCAAATGGATGGACTTATGACTGAGTGTTTCACTACATCTCAGACCCAATGTAGTTTTATGTGCTTTGTGTGTGTAATGGTGTGCCTAGGGTGCTCTAGCACCAATGACGCCAAAGTATAGGGTAATAGCTAGATAAAAATACATGATGGTGGATAGAATAGAATAGACTCCCCTTCCTATGCATTGTGTGATGTAGAATAATTCCAAAATCCATTCCCTTACCTTATATAGATAGCTAGCCCTTAGTAGAAGTAGTCTGCCCATAAGATAGTTTGTATGTTTTGTTTATATAGGGATCTCTTTCTCAAATTTTGACACTAATGACCCGATATGTCCAGTAGTACCTACGGGAATAGGAGGGAAACTCATAAAGACTGACCTTGAACATCAAAATTAGAACCAAGTGTGACAGGGACCAATGCACCTAGAAATGGGAACCAGGGTGTCCCAGGCACCCTAATCCCTTCCTAGGCACCCTACTCAAAGACTGGAAACAACAACTAAGTGAATAATGATAGCTAAACTCCCTGAGAGATGACCAGAACATTACAAGTAAGTGACGATTGTGAAAGACACACAACGACAATGAACAACTAAATTCATGAGAATGTAGAGGATGGGTCATTAGTGAATACTTTTCTTATGCAAGATCCATATATAAAACAACATACTTGGTGGTATAATTATAGTAGTAAGTGTGTGATTTTGTGACTACATTTTCCCCCACTTTATGTTGGTGAGAAGAAATCTCGGTAACATAAAGTAGATAGAGATGCATACCTAAGAGAAATCTGGAGAAGCCCATGTTGTAGTAGAACGCATAGATGTGGTAGAAAAGTGTGTAAAATGAACCATATAGTGTGTCAAACCATGGATCAACATGTTGATCCATGCAACATAGTGAGAAATGTAACATCGTGATGAAGTGTACTAAATGAGAGAGATGACTGTGATATTGATTGATGGATGATTTCAAATGATGATATGATGGAGTAGGGAGTGATCAGTTACCAACCTAATTGTGTGTATAAGAAAAATTGATCCAAGGATTTGGGCATCCTGTTGCTAGATGAAAGAGTTTAGGGAGAAAGTGTGTATTATTCTCCAACCTTTAACTACATCCTCAAGATCTAGTCATTATAGACTAACTCAGATCAAACTTTTTGTGGTTTTTGGATCTAAATAATTTTGATCAAGCAATTGACCCATATAGGAGTGGTATAGGAAAGTCAGCCTTACCCCCACTCCACGGGTGTCACCACAATGTGATGGATTCTAAGTTAGGTCATCTGGAAGAAAATGCTAAATATAGAATAACTCCCAAGTTAGGTCATCTAGGAAATTAGTGAATGTAACTCTCAAGTTAGGTCATCTGGGAGGCCGCATGTGTTGTATTGTATTGATTGAATGTAACTCCCATTGTTAAAGACTTAAACACTGGGAGGAATTGATGAATTGTATTTGTGATTGGTTACTCGTAGAATAGTTTTATGCTAATTTCCCCCATGTTAGAGTAATTAGGGGGAATGGATTAATTAATTGATTGATGAAATATCACATGGTGAGATTTTAACGCTTGTTTCCCCCAGGTTAGGTAATTAGGGGGTGGTGATGAAGTATTGCATACAGAAATTGTGTGTTTTGTTGCCCCTAGATTAGGTCATTAGAGGGAAATATCACTTGGTGCATTAGTAAATGTTTGGAAATGAAGAATTAGTAGTATTGGTTGAATGCATAGTAATGTAAAGGGGATTATATAATGACCCCAATTATATGCCCCCTTTTGGTGAAAGGGGAAGTGATGATAAGAACGAACGCTAAGTCAAAAGTAAGCACGTGATAGATAAAGTGTAATAAAGATCATCAAAATGTGTGTATATTGAGTGAAGGACAACATGGAGGAGATATAAGACATGTGTCATGTGCATGATATGATGGTAGGTGGAATTCTGAAAAGAACACCACAAACGGGGTATAAATCAGAGTAAAAATGCTCAAGATATGATGAAAATCATGTGGTGTGTATTAGTTGAGAAATGATCACGAAATAATAACCATAGTAAAGTGAGTAACAAAAAGTAACTATAAATAGTAGGGTGAAAAAGTGATTAGTCACTTCATTTTTCGTTTGTGTGGTAGTGATAGTGAGCTCTAAGTAAGTAAGGATGCCGCAAGTGAGAGCAACATGACCTAGCCGATTTGAGATGGTGGCAACTGTCATACCATCATGTATAATGACGGAGTTGGTAAGTGCAATGTTTTTTCAAAAAATGGGTGTGCAATAGTCAATTTTTGTGAATTTTTGCAAAATTGTGATTTTGACTATTTTCAGCGTTTTAGACCTAGACAAGAGTGGTGAAGGCGTTAGTGACCTTCAGGATAGGAGCGCATAGACATGATCGCTGGTGTCCTGTTCCTGGGTGCCCTAGTCTTGATTCTTGGCACCCTAGTCTAGAGAGTGTGTATTCAGTCTTCAAGTGGTGTAAATGTGTTTTTTATTGTATAGTAATGTGATAAGCAAGTGTGTATGGGTTTTTATAGTGTTCTAACGTTGTGTTTGTTGTTGTGTTGTGTTGTGCAGAGGGATATTAACTCGAGGGAGTTCCACAAGGGTCTTCATTTGAGTAATTTTCTTGGATTGAGGTTTTCTGACGATGATTAGCAGGTTATGGACTGTGCCGGTCTACAACACATAGCGTAGATGGGGGATGTGCCCCATAATATGCCTATGTTGATAGCCTTATGTGAGAGGTGGTGTGTGGATACTTGTACGTTCTAGTTTCCTATAGGTGAGATGACAGTCATGTTGGAGGATGTGTATCGCATACTGTGATTACCAGTTGTTGGGGAGAGAGTATAGGTCATGCCTTTGGAGGATATGGAGAGACAGATGTGAGCCACTAGATGATATTTTATGGGGACTTGAGTGCCTGCCGAGGCCCATATTAGTTTGGATGCTATTCTGAGGTTAGGGGTTACGTGCTTGTAGAATTTCATAGATCCATGGTTATTTCTTTATCTATTGTAGTAGAGGGAGGAGGTGTGGGTGTCTTGTATAAGATGCATGATATATGTAATCGGATAGAGGAGGAGAGTACTAGATACACATGGGCACGATGTGTGTTGGCCCACCTGTATAGAGATCTATATAGATTTACACAAGAGGAGCATGGAGGTGGTATTGAGCATGACTACTTTATTGCATGTATGGGCCTATGAGTATATAGCAGTATTGAGGCCAGTTGGTGGTCCGCGAGCAGAGTGGGCTAGACCATATATATTTTCTTGGTGGTGGGTTAGTGTGCATGGGCACAAGATGGATACATATACGTATAGGGTATTTATATATCGGATGGGGCATGAGACAGTGATATGGAGGCCATACCGAGACTATGGAGGATGTTCAGAGGATGTTATAGAGCTACGGTGTATGGAGGACTATGTGGTTAGAGGATCAGTTCCCAGGGGTGGCCGAGTTATTCCAGGTGGAGAGGGTATCGCGACAGTTTGGTATGGCTCAAGATGTGCCCCCAGAGACATATATATGGTTGAGAGCCATTAGAGCACCGAGGAGGGCCAGAGCTAGACTAGGGCCCACAGGAGAGCAACTAGTACCTCCTGGGCCAGATGAGGAAGATGCAGCAATAGAGCTGATAGACTCAGATGATGCGGGGTATACAGAGGCGTACAATGCATGGTGGGAAACACATCGATGGGTATTATTGTTTCCATTATTCATAGAAGCAGTGGGGTTACCACATGGAGGAGTGGGAGAGGGTGAAGCACATGCCCCCGACAATGTAGTGGCAGTTGTAGTGGAGTGTGAGTATTTGTATAATTATGTTGTGATTTGTTATTTCATTTATGTGATGGCGATGGTTAGCTAATGGTTTTTTTATGCGTTGTAGGCGATGTGCATTGGTCCTTGACAATGGACACATATATCCGCACTTGGACGTTGAATGTGCTGACTGACATACTTACGGGTGGAGGGATACTAGAGTGTGTGTATGACATTACAGGTGAGCATGCCCATTTGTTTGAGTCAGTGGTCGCATGGTAAGCAACGTGTATTATGCTACTAAGCAAGAGGGATGAGGCACGTGAAGGAGACTACAACCTATGTGAGAGAGGTGAATCTGACCCCTAAAAAAATTATACTGGTGGTGGTCCATTAGTGCAGGATGTGTTTCACATAATTTATCACACTACAAAGTCACTTTGTTGAGTAGTCTACGAAGAATACCTATTACATAGGTAGGTGGAGATATATCAAGGCCAGTTTCTATAGCGACTAATGGTGCATAGAGTTAGTGGTGAAGCGTCGAGTTTGAGAGATCTTGCAATACCAAGAGCGATAATGATGATGAGATTTTATTTGTATTGTTGTGTATTATGTAGGGGCATTGCCCCCAGTGATGAGATGTTTTTGTAACTATGATTATATCCAGATATATATTAGATTTGATGTTATTAGTAACATATGATGATTATATTAACTTGTGTATGAATGTTATAATGTGGCTAATGAGATATGATTTGTGAGTGATTGTTTTGAATGACGCTCATGATATGTAGTTTGTTAGTATAATGTGATTGATGACGTATGATCCTGTGATTGTTGTTGTAATTTATGAAATGTGGTGGATATTGTTTATGGTTGTTGATTGAAATTTTTAGTATGATAATGATAGACAAAATGCGTAATATGATGATGATATAGTATTGACGATGATGGGAGATGTATGTAGTGTGATTGCGCAACTAACATTGTGATAAATGATTGATTAATATGTACTAATACAAATGACCCACATGTTAATATGATGAAGATAGGGGGGAATTAGTGATGCCCCCCAATGTATGGATGATGAGGTTCATTTAGTTAAGACCCCTTAATAGTCAAGAATGAACTGCGTAAAGAAAGAGTGCATCATCAGGAAATGATTGAGTGCGCTAGATGAATCAATGAAGCACGTGATGAGAGGTTCTTATATAAAATCCCTCAACATTTGTGTAAGAACTATAAGAACACAAGTGTGTCATTAGGGGGGAGGTAAGGTGATAGTAATCACCTGCCAAAGACCAAGGTAGTGCAAAGCGGTGGGAGGATGTGACATGAAAGCAAGGTGGGCATATGAACCAAACTGGATATCATATAGAGCACCCGGTGGGATGGGCTGAATGCGGAGGGCTATAGTAGCCAATGTGAAGCAATAACATGATGTAGTGGATGAGATGGATGAAGTGGATGTAGTGGATGTGATGGTGCAATTGATGGATGGATGTGGTGGAGAGTGTATGAGTGACAACCTGTGGTGATGGACATATAATAACCTTAGTACTTCGTGGAGGAGACAACTCAACTCAAGTAGAAATGTGCTGACGAGGCAAAGGAGAGATGGACCACTCATGTGAGTGAGAGCCAAAGGAAATGATGCCCTTATCCTCTAATTGTTGCAATCTATCGTGAAGGGAAAAGCAATCATTATCCCTATGGCCATTGATGTGATGATAATTACAATAGGGTTGATCATGCTGACGTTGTAGATGATGTTGGTTAGAGGGTAAACGAATTAGATTCTCATTAAGTAAAACATGCAACACATCATGTGGTCAAGCATGATGAGAGAAGTGCAATGGCTCATGTGAAAACATATGGAGTAGATGGAGAAGTAGTTTGTCGCGGAGGAGGAGGAGAAGGATGTTTTGTGATGTAGTAGGTTGAGCTTGCTTACTAGGAAGAGATGGAGATTGTGTGGGTTGCTTGACTAGGGGAAATGGAGAAGAACTAGATGATATGACAGTAGTAGTAGGAATTAGAGGATCAATATCATGTGCTGAGAGAAGGTCTTGTTCTAGATCAATAACTTTATAGCACAAGAATATGAATGACTCACATGTATTATATTACAATCGTTTCTTGAGAGTGGGAATTAAACCACGAAAAAAGATGAATTGCTTCTCAAGATAAATAGGTTGGAATACTAACTGGTGCATACAAGCATTGAATCTTAAGATGTAATCCTTGATAGGTTCAGATGTTCCCTGATGTAAAATAAGTATATGATCATAAGTGAATCTAGGGCCATTGTTAATGATAAATTGATAGACCAAGGAATACTCTATATCATAGTAAATACTAATAGACCCAAATGGAAGACGAGTGTACCACTATAATGCATCATGAGTAAGACTATGTAGAAAGGCCTTAAGCAATAATCTATCATTAGAATAGGAAGCCATAGCCATGCAGTAATGTTGGAGATGTAAGTGAGGGTCACTAGTACCATCAAAGCATGTGAATGTAGGCATGATAAAGTCCTTAGGAAATGTGGAGTTATGAATTTTCTTAGGAATAGGGTTGTCATATAATGAATTGTTATCAATTGAAGCATAATAGGCCCTACTTTCTAAAGTAAGTGACTGAACCTGAGATTGTAATTGACCTATGGCATGCATGAGAGAGATAATGTCATGTGAATGAATAGTAGGAGATGGCAATAATGTATTAAACGATTGTAACTTACCATTGTGAGTAATCATAGGTACCTCAAGAGAAGAT
Source organism: Taxus chinensis (assembly GCA_019776745.2). Taxonomy (NCBI): domain Eukaryota; kingdom Viridiplantae; phylum Streptophyta; class Pinopsida; order Cupressales; family Taxaceae; genus Taxus; species Taxus chinensis. The sequence goes on along the minus strand of CM034156.1, from coordinate 56,485,834 downwards.
AAAGGATATTCCAATGCTAAAGGCACATTAAGGGTAAGTTTTGGAGAAGTAATAGTAGACGAAGGAGAAGGAACATCCATGACAGTGGTATGACTAGCATTGGAAACATCCCTAGGAGGTGAAGCGACTAATGGAGATACCCCGATAGAAGAAGATTAACTAACAAATATAGGTGGAGTGTTAGGAGGAGATGAGATGGTAGGAGAAGAAGAACTAATAGATGGACGTGACTCATGCATAATGCTATATACAACTGTTATCCATATTTCACCCCTCGGGGAAAAATATTGGATCGGCCACAACCTTGCATGAAAAGATCTTGATAAAACTTGTTCAGATCTTGTAAATGAGTCGCAGAAGGACTCGACAATGGAGTGGTGGGGGCTGAAAAAGATTAAATGACCCTATGCAAAAGAAACGACTCTATCAAGTCATTTCTGTGTCTTGAATTCATTTTTCAAGTTACAGGCAGACTCAATCATGGAATAAAAGGGTCAGAAAAGAAGGGGGCAATGCCGTAGAGGAACCAACAGCAAGAAGGGAAAAAAATGGTGAAGCTTTGAAGCTTTTTAGGCTCGAGATCATTTAGGAAAGAGTCAAAAGTTGGCTAAGTATGGAGGAGGTAGCGGAAATAACCACGTGTCTTAACGATGCTTCTCCAAAGTTAAATCCAAAAAGGGAAGCCCAAACTTGCACCAGGCTGCCACATGTCCAAAACCCCAAAATGTTGCGGGGCGTTGAAAAGTATTCAACTAAGAAAGAGGCTATCAGGTGTCGGCTCATCACAAATATGAAATGGGAGCCCATGATGGAGACTCAAACTTGCACCAGCCCTCCACGTAGCACATGGTCAAACATGGTCAAAAGGCAGACAGGGCAGGCCTCAAAATTGGCTAAGTGTAAAAGTATAAGTGGAGAATGCCAAGTGTCAGTGTGGTGCATCTCCAAAAGTTAGTTCAAAGGCGGAAGCTCAAATGTGCACAAGCTCGCCATGTAGCCCAGAGTCCCAAAAAAGTAAGAAGGACCATTGAAGATTCCACAGAGCAGCGGAGGCTGATAAGTGCCAATCCAATGCTCCTTTAAAGGTAAATTTTCAATCAGGCTTTCAAGCAAGCGTGGTGCCTCCACATGCCCAGTCTCAAAAATGGGGAGAGTCAGTTGAATAGTCAATGTATGGGGCAGGCCGGTGGAGGCTACCAAGTGTCTAAATGGTGCTAATTCAAGGATTGAATGGAGAGAGTCTTTCCAAATGAGCGTCAGGTTGCCGCGTGTCCCAAATCAAAAGATACGCCCCCACTAAGAAAAAGACTCAGCCAAAAGTTACAAATTGGGTTGTGACTCCGCCTAAAGGGAAAATTCAGCGTTTGGGCCCGAGTCAAAGCCAAAGCGGGGAGTCGGAGGAAAAGGTGAAAAAATTCCTTTTGACGAAAGGCACAGAGACAAAAGGAGAAGCACATCCCCTAACCAACCAAAGGGTGTCATGTATCCAAGCGGAGCTTCGGGACCGCGGGGGTTTTATGAGTTTTGCATTTTTTGTGAAAAGAGGAAAAGGATAAATTACGGACCCACAAACCTGATTTTACCCTAATTTGGTTACCACGTGCCCCATACTAAAAGGGGGACCCATTTTTCAAAATATTTTCCTACCCATTTGTACAGACCCGATACAAACTTCGAAGGACCATATCTTTTGACTCAGGGCTCAAAATATTGCAAATCTGACACCATTGGAAAGATCTCAGCGTCGCCAACGCCATGGAGATCTAAACTTTAAGTTTGGGGCCCTGGTAGGTAAAAAAATGGGGAAAATTTCTTCATCAACCATCAATGCTGGATTCATCTACCTTAACAACCAGATCAGATTCAATCTACTCTGTCGTTTCTCCCTTCTTCGAGGCGTCGAACTAGTGATCGATGCAGCCGAGGTAGATTAGGGGCAGATTTTGTAAGAGGCGTTAATGGCAGTGGTTGAGTTTTGACCTATGTTTCCCGCTTCTCTCTCTTACTTCTCTCTGATTGAATCTATAAATACAGGGGCAAGATTCATTGTAAAGGGTTGGACATTCTTTGTTTTGCAGACTCTCTTTTCCTTCTAGCAAAGGAATTTATGGAGTTTAGGCCTTCCATTAAAATTGTAATTTGTTTCTTGCGTCCTGGCTGTTTTGTAATGCATTGTGTCAACCTGCAGAGCAATAAAACATGTCTGTGATTGATTCTAGATCCTTTCTATCTCTTTTGCTCACATTTGACCTTCCATTATCAATCTTGTTATCAATGCTTTGTCATTATATGCATTTTGTTGGTTTGTGCCTATCAACAACACTAGTGTCCATCATTCATGCGGTGCATCACCTTGTAGTTTAGTTATTTCTTATTTCTTATATCTCTTTTATCCCTGTCTCCTTGGAAAATTTTAGATTAGGTATAAAATAGATCCTCTGCAAGTCCTCACGTGTGCACCCAAACAAAGGAATAGGAACCAACCTTTAATCTGGAGAGATTTCCCATTTTGCAATGTCCCACACCTTGGGGAAGGTTCAATGTTATGCAATCACACCAAATGACTCTGCCTTAGAAAAGCATATCTATAGAAATCATTTAGGGGTGTTGTGATTTTGTACTAATAGTTTTGGCACACCCAGTGGGACAGAGAAGTCTCCATCTTATCACAGTAAGATTGATGTACACATATTGTGGTCCTAACTTTTAAGAAGTTTTAAAATTGTACTTCTGGTGACTCTAAAAGAAACAAATCCACTGGCTTCAACAGTCCAAGCAAGTTCATGAGAAGAATACAAAAACGATCAGGAACTAGAGAGGAGAGATTATTTGTCTATCTAGACTTATCTCCAGATAGAGGGAGGGGAGGAAGAATAGTCCAGAGGTCCCTATCTCCACCAAACAGAGCCTTATCGACACCTCCTCCCAGTAGGTCATTCTCTCAATCAAGAGGGGTGCTCAGGCCGATCAGGATGGCTCAGCCAAATCCTTATGTCAATTTCACCATCAGCAGCCCACTCGCTTTGAATACATAAAATCCAGTCCCAATACCAGCATTAAAGAGCATCCCATATTTAATTAGGGAAAACCAAACTTCTCCTGGTGATCATATCCAAGATATTACAAATGTTTGTATGATCCACGAAATCCATGAGATGGACATTGTAGTCAAGTTGCTCACCTCTTTACTCAAAGGTAAAGCTTCACAATGGTTCAGGAGCCTTGAAACAAGCTCTATCCAAAATTGGAACTAGTTGTGCATAGCTTTTCACAACCAATTTGGAGAAAAGGATGATAACTTATCTTTGTTGGAGCAACTAACAACAATCAAGAGAGCCCCGAACGAGCAGCTGACGGACTTCAACCTCAAGTTTCAGCGAACCTGGGATAAGCTTCCAATAGCAGTAAAGCCCACTAATGGAGGTTCTTTCTTATACTTTCTTAGGGCTTTAATTCTGATATTTCTTTGATGATTCGGTCAATGGGAGGCACAACCTTACCTGTAACCTATAGCCTTTCCATAGGGGCTGAGAACCATCTGATTCAAGCTGGAAAATTTGCCCCTAGGCCATCCATGCGTCTATACCCTAGGTAAGGAAGCCCATATACCAGCCAAACACCCACATTAGCCCCTGTACCTACTCCCAGGAGTTAAAGCTCAGCTGAAGCCTCCACTTCATCATCTAACACCTCTAAAGAACTCCAAAAAGTCATGAAATAGCTTCAGAACCTAGGGAATGAGTTAGTAACCATCAAAAGGCAACAAACTCAGAGTTCTAGGCCATATCAGTCTCAGGCTCAGCCCCAAGCTCAGTACCAAGCTAGAACCCAATATCAGCAAAATAGACTATCATCTCAAATTGTGAATCAGTGCCAAAACCAAGGACAACCTCAAGCTGCTAAACCTTTCAGGTCATATGATCCAAACACAACTTCAACGTCAAGGGCATTGGTTCTATCATATAATATTATGACACATGAATGTGATTGGTATTTCCTATGTAGTCAGCCACATAACCAATCAATGTGCTTTAATGGTGCTCTAAATCAGGCCTTGATGGTGCAAACCGGTATGGTGTCACAAGAACCTGGCCAAGAAGGAGATCAACAACAAGGAACTCAACAAGAGGGACCTCCAGGTGAAACTATGCTTGTCAATTGGCAAGCTGAGAACTTCTATGGGATGAATCAGTTTCCTTCTCAAAGTGTAGTTGCCAATACACGGTCTAAAAAGAGAAATATTTGAGAAGGCCAACCACTGAGCTCAGGTGACCCTCAACCTTCCATCACCCCACAAGGTTTTGGTGTTCTAAATGTAACTCCCAACATGCAGAATCAACCCAAGCCACCTTCAAGACATAGTCAGGCACCGGTTGTGACAACCCACATGTAAGAGAAAATTGTGTCAGGGAAGGGGCAATAGAAAGACAGTCCATTTAACATCATTGAGCAAATGAAGAGGAAAAGTGTGAAAAATTCACTATGGGAGTCTCTGGCCATCCCAGAGCAGAAGGATCTATTGCAAACTGCTATACAGAATTGGTCGAGTTCAAATCAACCCCATAGCCAGCTATACAAGGTGCTCACCAATGTGGCTCAACCTGAGAGAAACCATGGAGAACAATGAGGTAAGAATCTGAAGCCTCCTCCATTCTATGTTTCATTGATTATTGGAGACAAATTAGTGCACAATTGTACGATTGATTCTAGGGCAAGTAGTTCTGTAATGCCCAAGCAAATAGCTAATCAATTGGGTCTCTAATATGAATTCATTTCTAGAGGGGTAGTGCAGTTAGATGGGACAACAGTGACAGCTGTTGGGATCATCAAGGATCTAAGCCTCACTTTGTATGTCTACCCCAATGTGACTGTTTTGTAGAACGTATCCATCAAATATTTGCCACCACATTTTGCTTTATGTTTGTCCAAGGACTTCACTGCCAAAATTGGAGGCTATCTATCTGCTAATTGGTCACATATGCTCTTTAGAACAAGATATAGGGCAAAGGCCACAATCAAATCTGAACCCATTGTTGATTATCATATTGAATCTTATGTGCCTAGCCCAATCAATGCTAACTGCTCAGATTTTGATCAAGAAGACCTCCTAAGCACTTGTGAAGTAGATGCCAAGGTGGAATGTATCCCATACTTGAATCTCAATGAGTGGGCCAACAAAAGTCGTGCTTTTGACCCCTATAAGGAAATGGAAAAATCTGAGCTAGGTGTATACTATCAACATGAAGAAAACCATCCTCTTCTTGACCTAATTAAGAAAAATAATAAAGATGATAATGAGGTATGGAAATTGTTCTTTGATGGCTCAAGGTGTAGGCAAGGATCTAAAGGAGGAGATATGATTATGTCCCCCAAAGGTATGAAATATTATTCAGCCTTCAGATTTCAATTTTCCTGCTCAAATAACACTGCTGAATATGAGGCTTTGGTACAAGGTCTTCATTGGGCAAGGAATCTAGGAATCAAGAATTTGCAAGTGTTCGGTGATAGTGAACTGGTTTTCAATCAATTTAGGGGACTTAATGCTATCGAGAATGACCTGCTCAAGAACTATAAGAGTACGGTATGGGATCTCATGGAGGATTTTGAGGCCTTTAATATTGTGTCCATACCCAGGAAGGAGAATGAACATGTTGACAGGCTTGCAATAGTTGGAGCAATGTTTGATGTGGTTGACAACATCAAAAGAGATAAAGAACAACCATATATCCATATAGTTGTGAGGCCAGCAGTGTCAGATAACAACACATGTTGGAAGGTGTTCGATAATGATAAGCAAATCATCAATTTTTTGCAAGAAGAAGCTGAATTCTCAACTAGAAATCAAAGTAGATTAGAGCAGCAATACGGGAATTAGATAATACAGTTGCATACAAACAGGATTCCTAAAGGCTTGGTGACATTGGAGTCTATCTTCAGTCCTAATGACCAGTTTAGGAAAGAGAAAGCTAACATACAAGTCAAATGAGAAGATTCAGAGTCAATCCCAGTTGGAGAAGGCAAAACACTTCAAATTGGTAAAGTGGCCACCGAGCAAGAAAGGTAGGAATTTATACAACTTTTCCAAAAATTTCTAGATTTATTTGCATGGAGATACGAAGACCTAAGAGGGTTCAATCCAAAGCTAGCACAACACACAATCAAGCTAGACCCAGCTGCTTAGCCCATCATGCAAAAGCAAAGACCAGTCAACCCACACATTGAGCCTCTGATGAAGAAAGAGTTGAACAAGTTGATAGAGGCAAGTATCATATTTTCAATCAAACACTCAAGTTAGGTTGCAAACCTGGTCCCGGTAAGGAAGAAAATGGAGAAATTAGGTTGTGTGTAGATTTTCGAGACTTAAACAAAGCCTCCCTCAAAGATCACTACCCACTCCCTTCAATGGAGGAGATCTTACAAGTGGTGTCTGGATCAGAGAGATTATCCCTCCTTGATGGCTACTCAGGGTACAACTAGATCATAGTTAAAGAAGATGATCAGTTCAAAATAGATTTCACCACCAAATGGGGCACCTATGCCTACAGAAAAATGCCATTTGGATTGTCCAATGCCGGAGCCACTTTTCAAAGGGCAATGGATATGACATTCAAAGGGTTGATCAAAAAAATAGTACTAATCTACTTGGATGACATCACGGTGTTTTCCAAAAATGCAGCAGACCACCTTTTCCACCTAAGGTAGGTGTTTCAAAGATGCAAGAGGTTTGGGGTATCATTGAACCCTAAGAAATGCATATTCTTGGCCCATGAGGGAAAGCTTCTAGGCCATATTGTATCAAAGGAAGGATTGAAAATTGACCCGGAGAGAGTTCAAGCAATAAGAGCATTTCCATTGCCAAGCCACAAGAAGGCCCTTCAAAGCTTCCTGGGAAAAATCAATTTTGTCTACAGGTTTGTACCAAAATTTGTTACTCTTGTTAAGCCGGTAACGTTGATGTTGAAAAAGAGCTTAGCATTCAGGTGGACAATTGAAGGAAGGGAAATCTTTGAGGCCATTAAAAAAGCTATATCACAAGCCCCAACTCTCATGAATCCAAATTTCTCTAAAGACTTCATATTGTATGCCTTTGGTGGCAATGACACAATTTCTACAATCTTAGTTCAGCAAAACAAAGAAGGTACAGAACAACCAATTGCTTTCTTCAGTCAGGGTCTGGAAGACTATGAAGTGAGATAATCCTTCATAGAAAAGCAAGTCCTGGCAGTAATTAGAGGATTAAAGAAGTTTAAGCATTTGGTTTCAAATACTAAGATCCAATTGTTGGTCTCTCATGCAGGAGTTAAAAAATTCCTTCTCAGCAAGGACCTGAATGAAAAATGTGCAAGATGGATCACTCGTGTCATGGAATATGACATTGAGGTCAAGGTCACTAAGTTGGTCCATGGGAAGGGGTTGTGTGAACAACTAGCCTCAGGTCAACAAAAAGAAGCAAACAGTGAAAAGTAGGCTATTTTGTTCTACAAGATAACCAAGAGGAAGGAAACAATGATGTACCTACTCCTTGTTGGACCCAAGACATGGTGCACTTCCTTCAAATAGGCCTATGTCCTCATGGAATGAATAAAGAAAAAAGGAGGCATTTCAGACTGCAGACCATCCCATATGTTCTTATTAATGGTGTCTTTTTCAAAAGAGACATCAATGGCGTTCTACTGAGATGCATTGAGACAAATCAGGTTGAGAGGGTGTTACAAGAATTCCATGTTGAAGTAGCTAGAGGCCATTTTTCTCCAAGGGTGACAGCTCTCAAAATCATGAAGGTGGGTTATTATTGGCCCAGAGTGTTCATTGATTGTTATGCATGGATCAAAAAGTGCAAGAATTGTGCATTCTTCAAAGGCAAAGAAAAGCTAGCAGCACTTCCATTGCACCCAATTCTAGTTGACCAACCTTTCATGCAATGGGGATTGAACTTCATTGGAGTCATCAATCCAAATTCAAGCCAAGGCCACAAATGGATTTTGACAGTAACACACTATTTCACTAAGTGGACCGAGGCAATGACACTCAAGGAAGCTAATGAGTCTAGTATACTAGATTTCTATGAAGGGATAGTGACAAGATTTGGAGTGCCAGCCACCATTATATCAGACAATGCATTAGCATTCGTAGGTTCCAAGATCACAGGATGGGTTGTTAAGAATGGGACTTACTTGAGCACTTCATCAAAAAATTACCCTCAAGGTAATGCCCAGGTTGAGTCCTCAAACAAGAACCTACTAAAGATCATCAGAAGAACTCTTGATGAGAATTAGAGAACCTATCACACAAAGCTCAAATTGGCCTTATGGGCTAATAGGATAACACCTAAGAGATCTATAGGCAACTCTCCATTCAAACTTATCTATGGGAAAGAAGTAGTGTTGCCTATATCACTTGAGTTGCCAACATTGGAGCTCTTAAAGCAGCTAGAGATGTCTGAATTTGAACTGATGGAGGCCATATATGTGGAGCTGATGGAATTCAAAGAAGCCAAAGAGCATGCACTCCAAGCAATAGAGAAGAATCCGGCCTCAATCAAGAAATGCTTTGACAGGAAGACAAAAACAAGGATCTTCCAAGAAGGAGACCTAGTTTTGAAATGGGATGCAGATCAAGAAAAAATAGGAAGGCATTCCAAGTTTGATGCCATCTGGAGTGGCCCTTACATGGTCATAAAATGCAAAAGTAGAAATGTTTTCCAATTGTCTACATTGGAGGGTGAAGAGTTACAGATTCTAGTGAATGGAATCTATCTTAAGCACTGCTACTGAAGGGGAAGTTCTTACCCTGTATATATTAGTTTAGTTTCTCTTTCCTCTAAGTTCTTGTGCACATTGTCTTATTGTATTTTAGGTTGCTTTTCTCCTAAGCGCTTTGCATGCTCTGCATGTTCTATTGGAGCATGTATGATTTCAAATTTTGTATATAGTTATGGTGTTGTTTTTTTGCTCTTGTGCAGTCCATTCAGAGAGAAAGATGAAGCCTCGGGTTAAAAAACAATGTTATATTCTCAGAAACCTTCATTTTGAGATTTCTTATGAAATTGAGAGTGCAAACATTTGGGCTCGTGAATCAGAAGTAGAATCAGTATCAGACCGTCTCTCTCGACTCCATGCCCAATGGATATGACAAGGCAGCTGGTCTTTTCATCTAACAGGTAGATACCCCTGTGAGTCGCCAATTTGTTATACATATTTCATCCCCCGGGGCCAAATATTGGATCAGCCATGACCTTGCATAGAAAGAGCCTGAGAAAACTCATTCAGATCTTGTAAATGAGTTGCAAAAGGACTTGATAATGGAGTGGCGGGGGCTGAGAAAGATTAAATGAACTTGTGCTAAAGAAATGACTCTATCAATCCGTTTTCGTGTCTTGAATTCATTTTTCAAGTTACAGGTATACTCAACCATGGAATAGCAGGGTCAGAAAAGAAGGGGGCAATGCCGTAGAGGAACCAGGAGCCAGAAGGGAAAAAAATGGTGAAGTTTCGAAGCTTTTTGGGCTCAAGATCATTCAGGAAAGAGTCAAAAGTTGACTAAGTATGGAGGAACTAGCAGAAAGAAGCAAATTTCTTAACAACGCTTCTCCAAAGTTGAATACAAAAAGGGAAGCCCAAACTTGCGCCAGGATGCCACGCATCCAGAACCCCAAAAAGTTGCGGGGCATTGAAAAGTCTTCAACTAAGAAAGAGGTTGTCAGGTGTTAGCTCATCACAAATATGAAATGGGAGCCCAGGATGGAGACTCAAACTTGCGCCAGCCCTCCATGTAGCAAATGGTTAAACAGGGTCAAAAGGTGGACAGGGTGGGCCTCAAAATTGGCTAAGTGTAAAAGTGTAAGCGGAGAATACCAAGTGTCAGTGTGGCGCATCTCCAAAAGTTAGTTCAAAGGTGGAAGCTCAAACTTGTGCAAGCTTGCCACGTAGCCCAAAGTCCCAAAAAGTAAGAAGGACCGTTGAAGAGTCCACATATTAGTGGAGGCCGACAAGTGCCAACCTGATGCTCCTCCAAAGGAAAATTTTGAATTAGGCTTTCAAGCAAGTGCGGTGCCTCCATGTGCCCAGTCTCAAAAAGGGGCAGAGTCAGCTGAATAGTCAATGTATGGGGCAGGCCGACGGAGGCTGTCAAGTGTCTAAATGGTGCTAATTCAAGGATTGAATGGAGAGAGTCTTTCCAAATGAGTGCTAGGCTGTCGCATGTCCCAGATCAAAAGATATGCCGCTGCTAAGAAAAAGACTCAACCAAAAGTTGTAAATAGGGCCGTGACTCCGCCTAAAGGGAAAAGTCAGCATTTGGGCCCGAGTCAAATCCAAAGTGGGGAGTCGGAGAAAAAGGTGAAAATTTTCCTTTTGACAAAAGGCACAGAGACAAAAGGAGAAGCACATCCCCTAACCAACCAAAGCGTGGTATGTATCCAAGCGGAGCTTTGGGACCGCAGGGGTTTTCTAAGTTGTGTTTTTTTGTGAAAAGAGGAAAAGGATAAATTACAGACCCGCAAACCCAATTTTGCCCTAATCTGGTTGCCACATGCCCCATATTAAAAGGGGGACCCATTTTTCAAATTTTTTTCCTACCCATTTGTACGGACCTGATACAAACTTTGAAGAGCCATATCTTTCGACTCAGGGCTCGACATATTACAAATCTGACACCGTTGGAAAGATCTCAGCCTCACCAATGCCATGGAGATCTAAAACTTTAAGTTTGGGGCACTGGTAGGTAAAAAATGGGGAAAACATATTCAGGGGCCATCAATGTCAGATCCACCTACCTCAATAACCAGATCAGATTCAATCTGCTCCATCGTTTCTCCCTTCTTCGAGGCGTCAAACCAATGATCGATGCAGTCGAGGCAGATTAGGACAGATTTTGTAAGAGGCATTAACGGCAGTGGTTGAGTTTTGACCTGTGTTTCCCACTTCTCTCTCTCTTAATTCTCTCTGATTGAATCTATAAATACAGTGGCATGATTCATTGTAAAGGGTTGGACATTCTTTGTTTTGCAGGATCTCTTTTCCTTCTAGAAAAGGAATTTGTGGGGTTCAGGCCTTCCATTAAATTGTAATTTGTTTCTTGCCTCTTGGCTATTTTGTAATGCATTGTGTCAACCTACAGAGCAATAAAACATGTCTGTGATCGATTATAGATCCTTTCTATCTCTTTTGCTCGCATCTGGCCTTCCATTATCAATTTAGTTATCTATGCTTTGTCATTATATGCATTTTGTTGGTTTGTGCCTATCGGTAAGACTAGTGTCCATCATTCCTGTGGTGCATCACCTTGTAGTTTAGTTATTTCTTATTTCTTATATCTCTTTTATCCCTGTCTCCTTGGAAAATTTTAAATTAGGTATAAAAATAGATCCTCTACAAGTCCTCACGTATGTACCCAAGTAGAGGAATAGGAAGCAACCTTTAATCTGGAGAGCTTTCCCATTTTACAAGGTCCTACACCTTGGGGAAGGTTCAATGTTATGCAATCACACCAAATGACTCTGCCTTAGAAAAGTAAATATGTAGAAATCATTTGGGGGTGTTATGATTCTGCACTAACAACAACCTCAGGAGAAAGTGGAGTAGGAGATTCACACTCAATAGTATGAAAAGTAGTAGAAGCATAACTATCAATCGTATCATCGACATCAGATAAAGACTCAAATATGAAAATATCATTAAGTGTACGATTAATAGAATCATCAACATAATATGAGAGAGTACGCGAACTAGTATGAGATGGATTAGGAGAAGCAATATGAGAAGTAGGAGAGTTGTGAGATGTAGCTATAGTAGTGGTCTTATGTGGAGAAGAATCAATATGAGATTTATTGTTAAGACCTAACATGTAATCAATAAGAGAATCATTTATAATTTCCTTAGAAAGATCAGTAGGAGGATCACTAGTAGTCATATAGCATGGTGTACAACGAGTAAAGGCTATCGAATCCGAAACGATACTACTGTCAATGGGGGAATTTTCAAAACTAGTACGTACATATAGTTGACCATCTAAGAGTTGTTTGTGAATTGTTGTTACCTTTGGGAGTTGTGAGGTTTATAAAATATAGTTTTGACACATTTAACACACCTAAAAATGTCAGTAAACAATCCAAAAGGCCCCAAAACCTATACAATGACTATATTCTTTCCCAAAATAGACATCGATTGTAGAATTTAAAACCTAAAAGCTTTAGGCTGAATGCTTAAATCCTGAAAAATACCTATTTACCGACCATATTAGAATATGAAAAACTATCTTCTAAACTGTGACTGATGGAGCTATGAGACTAGTTCCATAAAGTACAAAGTGACCCTAATTTATTATATTTACTAAAATAAATTTAAAGTATAATAAATAATAAAGTATAAAGATTAATATATTAAATTTCTTATACTTAAATTTATTTTAGTAAATGTATCCCTCCCACAAACACATATACTACATTGCAAACAAGAACATGATCACGTTATAATGTGCTCACGTTTTAGGCTTGGTAATTACCAATCATAATAATTCATAAAGTGATCGCGCTTTCCTAAAATATGCTCGTGTTTCACTTTAAATCAAAAATTTGTCCACTTTTTGGCCCCCATCTCCATGCACTTACCCGCATGTGGCCTATGTGCTTGATTGTCTTGTAACACCATCAATGTCCCATGTTTGTGGCATTATGTCCATCCTGTGTGCTTTTTCTTGCTCTTTTTTTATAAGTCTACGAGCCTTGATTATCTTACGACATCATGAGTGCCCCATGTTTTCAACTTTACACCTTTTGTGTGACTGTGTTTGCATAACTATGACATCTGATTTCACTATTGTTGTACTTGTCTTCTCCTATATACATTCATACTACTCTTATTATTGGTTATATTGTTTTTATCTATTACTATCATTGTTTGTCTTGCTTGCCATAGTTGTTACCATTCACAAATACCTTCCCTTTTTTTAGGTACATGTTATTCAAGGCGCCCACCTCTCCAACATTCTACAGTCCTCTAGAATTCTTAGATATCTAGTGTATGTGCACACATGTTTTCTTCTGAGCCAAGTGCTCAACGTAGTTTTTATACATGCCTCAAAATAAGGGGCATTCATCTGGGTATATTTTACACTTACAACAAATAAAAACATAGTGATGGGCTATGATATATGTATAAATAGGGTACACGTACTCAAAAATATAGAAAAACTTTGAAATCTAGACAAAAATAGATAGGTACAAAAATGAGCAGATTGGTCAAGATCAAATGTACGGTCTTGACCCTACCATATGTTTTTTCCTAGGGACAATTACATCAACTTTCTCAATGGTTTCATATTTTCAACTATAATTTAAGGTTTTTGGCATAGTTTCAAGCTTAGATCACTCAGTTTAAACTAGTATATGGGGTATGAAGTACTTCACTCCTTTACTACGAAATTCAATTTCTTGGAATCTTGGGGGCATGAGTCTCCTTTCCCCATCATCACTCCAATATATATTATAATTTATATTCGGTCATGTAACATGTAGGAAGGGCATGGGGGTATCCATTCTCTTTTCTAATGTGTGTATTAATTTGTAAAATTAGGCCTAGATACATTTGCAGTGGTGTGGTTTATGGGGTTATGGAAGGTATCAAAGTGGCTAAGTTTTTTGTAGGTAGACTTTCCTCTCCTCTTACACTAAAAGGGTAAAATATCATATTTTTTTAATAACTTTGATACAGGGTCTTCTTCCTTAGAAGGGTGTTTTAACACTTCATTATTCTTTCTTCTTGGTATTCCATGTTAGGTTGTATGCACATAACACTCTAGTTTCTCCTCGCCATAATTTGGGATGATCACCCCCAATCCTTCAAAAAATTCAACAAAGTAAATCTTCAAGCACAAGTAAAGCATAAGAGTTTCTCCCTCCACAAAACAAACTTGTGTATTCCTTCCTCATTTACATCTCTTTCATTTCATTTTTATGTAAATGTAAATATTTCATGTTACACTTTACATTTGAGTTAAAGTTTGATTATTTATCATGGACATTGATTACATTATGTGTTGCAGGTTTCATTATGGAACATGCCAAAACCAAGCACAACAAGATTCTACAAAACAAACATTCAAGAAAAGAAAAATTGTGACTACACGTTGATATATTTTCCTTTAATCATGTAATTTTCATTTCATACATAAAGGGGAACAAATGTAGACACTCAAATTTGGTAATTCAATCTTTGACATTGCTAGTTTTGACAATGTACTCTTACTGAGATAAATACAACCTTCATATTCCCGCTTAGTACATTATGAGGTCTCTTGTTTATCCTTGCACACTAACATGACATCAAATTATGAGAACAAAATGTATAAAATTCATAGACAAACATCATAAAATAATTTCCAAACTTCAGGGTGCATGTTTTCCTTCCCTGGTCAAGGTCGTATAGTTTATTCAGGATAGTATATTTGGTCTTGGCCTAATTGCACTATTTTAGACTAATAGGTCATCTAATTTTTCTTTCAATTCAATATCTTTTGTTGGATCTTCTAATCTTTTTGGGTTGGCCTTTCCTTGATAAATCATTTATGGTACCTCGAATTTGCAAGTAAACACTACTTCATTTTCTAGCATGTAAATCCTATGGAACTACATTGATACACTCGCTTCATATACTTGCAAAATGTGTCCAAGGCTCCCTAAATATGGTAATAAAACATCTATAGTCATTAGGAAAACAATATCTATATATTTGAAGCTTCTTACTAGTTGAAGACAATAATCTCTCTCATCTACAAACACTGAAACATCTCTTTCCCAGGTATCTTAGTAAGAGAAAGATCAATTCAAGCATGATCAAAGATGATTGTAAAAAATAGTTGCATTCATTTGGATATCATATGCTAAGTGTAGAAGGACATGTAGTTTGATGACTCTTTGGAGTAATGTCGATGTTGGCGGTGCACGGGGTGCCTATAACCCAACTAATGTTTTTTTGCAGGAACTCTCATCCACATTTAGGATTTGAGATCATGATTAGAGTGTTTAAAGAGATTTTTGGCATGATAAAAATTAGGGTTTGACTACGACAAACAATTGTAAGAAACTGAAAGTGTGCAAAAGTTACAAAGTCCATATTTCAGTAGGTCCAAGATTGTACAAGCGGTTTCAGACTATACATTATGACCCTGACATAGTTGTACGGTTCTTCCTCGGGTTAAATTCTACTCATAGTCTCCATAATAAAGAATCATTGTGTTTATATCTCCATGTTCCAATAGTATATCCTCCCAAAACTTTATGGGATCATCTGTAATCAACTAAGTGCACTCATTCCCTTGTATTTCTAAGTTCATATCGTATCTAACATATTAGTTACAAGTATAAAAACATTATTATGATTGTGGAAATTAATTTTGGAAGTTAATTAATCATAATAATCACTTCTTACTAACCTTTACATCCTTTAGTGTACTAATTCACTAAACTCAATTAGGTTTCATGTTAAATCAAATTAAGGTGTAAACATGAACAAACAAAAGTGAAATTTGTGGTCCAAAATTTATTTTGAACAACCAAAAGCAAAATTTGTTGTCCAACTCTACTTTTAACCATATGAATAAAATGTGTGCAAAGTGGTAACCACATTATAGGAAAATGTGGGATGTGGTAGTATTTGATTAATGATGTCACTTGTCATAGTTTGATCCCAAGAGGTATGAAATAAACAAATCTAATTCATGTAAAATAACCTAAATCAACTTAATATTAGTATATATAGAATATTGCACTTATGGCCCCATTAATTGTAACTTAGAAAGGCATATACAATATAAGAAGGCTAAGTATCCTCTAAAATGGGTCATGACAGCTAGGACTGAGACACAAAATAAGGTTTATAAAAAACAAACAAAATACTTTGGGTGAGATGATGCACCATTGAAAGCTACACCGGGTCATTACTAGGTGGGTTGATCAACTACTACAAACGCACTAGGTGGGTCGATCCACCACTAAATAAATTGCAAGTGAATGTTATATAGTATAGAACTCAAAAAACTACACAAGTGGTCTGAATCCACTGCTTGATCACTGAAAAAATGATAGATGTTGGTGACGTCAGATGTTAAAACTACTAAGTAAATTTATGAAAATATAGAAGCGTTCACCAAAATAAATAAATTATGTGAAGTAGAAATTGTGATGTTTCAAGGGTTAACAAGGGAAAAAACACTAGAAGAAAGCAATATCATTATCCCATCTCATAATGTTTGACGTCTAGAGTGTATTATAGAAGTTGAGGATGCCAAAAATTGTCCACTAAAAGGAGGCATCTTACTGACAAGATGCCAAAGAATATAAAAAATATATTCTCACAAATATCATGGCACTTTAGATTTTTGCTTAAGTATATTGTACATCAAAAACACTAAATAAGACAAGAAGCCATTGCATACGCTAGAATAACTCCAAACAAGGATACGTTATCTCTCGAAGAAAGGTTATCACTAAGGTGATAATTTCTCCAAAATAAGGGAACATTACCAAATATAGTTTCTCCAAAACAAGATAGAACTGATAGTTAGTAAAAAAAGTGTGTGGATGATATTGTTGAAGAGGGGTGGTGCTACAATTGTAAAGTTTAGGCAAAGGATGTTGAAAATTCCACCACAACTGAAAGAAGTAAGGCTGGAAGTGTAAATCACTCTGTTAGGGTTTCTCACTTGCATGACATACTACAACCTCTTTGGGCGCTCCGGGATAGTAATTTTCTTGTTAAGCTCTAGGGTTTCTCACCCTCCAGGCTCCCTTATATAATGCCCCTCTCCACTTCAAGCTTGACTATTGATGTCGAGGATGAAGCTGGTGGAGCTACAAACAATGGCACCGCCACATAAATGTCCCTGGAACTTTGTCCCAAAGGTCTTCCACAAGGTAATGTTTCTCTCCCTTATGTTGTATTACCTATTTCTAAATTCAATGCTACATGCCAATGGCTTGAATAGTTCTGCCTTATCAGTTATTTTATGGGTCATATTGCCTTTGAAAGCATGCTCAAGTTTGGGGTAAACTTATCCTAGGTTGCTCATTGCATTAGGTTTGAGAATGTACAAAATATGACAAAAGGGTTCTTCCTTTTCTAATTTTTTGACCCTTTGTATGTCCTTGCTATCTTGAATCGGTCGACTACTTGGTATGTCCTTAACTCCCCATTAGTTATTTCCTTGTGGGAAAAAGACTTTGTGGTATCTAAGTTTGTGGCCCTTAAAGTCTCTATTTGGGTTGAATTTCCTGATTTTCCGCTTTCTTGTATGCATTTTCTTCACCAAATCACCTCCTCCATTAGGCAAGTTGTTTATATAAAATTGCAACGCTTTGACAATGCTCACCCATAGAAACATATCTATGTTGAGGTAGACCTCTTGTAAGAATTAAAATAATTTAGGGAGATCCAAATGGGTGACACTCGCTATTCACAACGGATTCTTTACATCAACCTCACTAACACATGTTTTCACTGTTTGGCGTCTAATCACGAGATCAAGGATTTCCTACTTTATGTGCCACATAATCACCCAATGCCTAAGGTGGCTATTAAATTTATTAAACCCATGTAAGAAGAAGGGTGACAAACTATTGGAGGATAGAAAAATAATAAGAATATAGTTCAAAGTAAGGTGGTTGGTAACAATGGTTCTAAAGAACCAATTGATAAGGAATATACTCCTAGTCTACATCACACCTCGGTGACAGTCTCTGAATATTCTCCAATTTCCTTACCCAAGTTCTCTAGCATGCCCAAAGCATTCGCAGTTCTCGTGGACCCATCAAAATCCATCCAGACCTCCTTGACACCTTTGACTTCCTTGTTGCTCTTGACAACCAGCTCACATGGCCCATCCAAAAGGGCCCGAAGTACCTCTCGACACCCCATGACAAGTCACGAGCATAGCCCTACGTACGGTGTGGAGTCAAAAAAAGAGGAGTATAACATTGAGTATTTTATACAAAGGAAAGCTGAATTACAAGATTTTTTGAAACATAATAATGCTCAATTCCTAAAAAACCAGTTCGATGCCTTGGATGACTTGGATGTTGATGGTATGGTCCTTAACCTACGGTTCTCATGAATTGTATGTCATGAAATGTGAGGGTTATTATTGACTCTAAACACAAGTATAACACTCATGATACTCGCCAAAGAATTACAAATTTGGATTTTTTTGTTTACAGGAAGTTAAGGTTACAGGTTTTCAGTTGTCAATGGTTTGCAAATCCATTTGGCCTGACGACTTGGGCTTTACCAGTCATCATGATGGAGGTTTAATTTCCTTTTTTGCCCATAAATCGTGACCCTTATGTATAGAACATGGCACAGACCCCACCAACAGAGCCATCTGGGATCTATTTAATATTGAAAGTCACCCTTCTGGTTTAATCAATATATATGCATCGAATGATGCGACAAAAAGGGATAATATTTGGTGATGGATAACCAATGAAATCCCTGATGATTATTGGGTCATCTATAATGACTTTGATATTATTGAGTTTCCCATGGATAAATGCAAACACCTTCTTATGTGATGGACAACTGGCAAAAGGGAGGCATGGTTTTACATGCGTAATAAATTTAGGTTTTATGACCCAAACTCCTCACGCCGACCAACTCTGAAACCTAGTTCACTTGGTCCAATCTCCGAGGTGGATTGGAGTGGGTTCTCAAATGGCTCGACAGGGCCATGTTGTCCGCTCAATATTTTTTTATTTTGACAACATATATATTCCTTGCATGTGGAAGTGATGCCAGATTTCATCCTTTCTTATCACTTTCCCATCAAATTTCATATCACTTGGTAAGCTAAAAAAGATTTTAGTCGTAAAGGTTATTTTTTTCCAAACACGACCTTGATGGAGCATGGGCCCACACTCAATCATATCGAGCATGTGTGAAACTTGGTGCCTCAAACCACATCACATAGACTAGTCATCCATTGTCATTTACAGTCTAGTTGGACCCAGTGGTAGTCTTATGTAACAACTAGGACTAACTCATTTCCTTATAATTTATGGGTGACAACCAGGCCAGTATCTAGACACGACTCATATTCCACCTCCTCCTCTTAGACTTAGATGAGTGGTGGTAGTGCTCAAGCGAAGGGCTTTCCCTGAAACCCATAAAGTTATAAGCTATCGAGATTAGATATAAAATCTAAATTTTAGACAAATACAATGTTCGGAGTGTGAAAATATGCATGCTCGACTTCATTGGCTTAAATTTTGGGATTATGTCTCGAAATGAATTATTTCAAATCGCTCAAAGCTCCAGCATTCCTCCCAAAAACTCAAGGCCATCCATAATGGTGGTACGCTACTCATTGATTCCTCACTCTTGTGTTCCAGGGATTTATTATTTACTACAGAAAAGTCTTCTAAGCCCAAATCCTTCACACTTGAGTGATAGCACAATAATCATATTAGTTCTTAGTAATGTTTCCATGAAGAGTCTCTCCGGTGAAGAATAATTGCCTATGATTGTCTTCTCTCCATTGAGGAATTTCCGGATAGTGGCCATGCAAATTGGCCAATGACAAGGAACCCAAATGCAATGGATTCCCCTGTGAATTCTACAAATACATTTGGGATACAGATTGGTTGAACCTTTATAAAGTTTACATGGAAGGGTTCTAGGCCTAGGTCTCTTGGTCCTATTGTCAAAAAATGGAATATTAATTTTATCCATAAACCAAGAGATCTTGAGTTAATTTTTAATTACCGGCCCATCACCCTACTAAATGTTTCCTACAAGATTCATAGCCAAAAGTACTTGAACTTCATGGCTTAGACATCATTTTTCCTGCCATAATCTAGACCCAAGAAAACTAGTTTCATCAAAGGTCATTATATCCTTGACAATATCATTGTTATATGGGAAGGTATGGAATGGGATCATAGGTAATCAACAAGCTATCCCTCTTCATCAAAATTAACTTTTGAGAAGGCTTATAACCGAATTGAATAGACTGCCCTTCATTATTTTTATGCTTATAGCTTTGGGTTTTAGTCCTAATTTCATTTAGGATGTATCAATATTATATTTTATACATTCTTCCACCTTTATCACCATTAATGGAAAAGTTTATATCCCTTCGGTCTCTTCAGATCTATCAAAAAGGATGTCCCCTTGCGCTCCCCCTCTATGTCCTTACGGCTGAAGGATTTGGCTACTTGTTTTCCAAAGCTCAATCTTAAGGGCTCAGTCAGGGGCATTTATCTTTCCCTCTTACCGATGGTCCTCAATTACTTAATGGTCATTTCACCGATGAA
Source organism: Taxus chinensis (assembly GCA_019776745.2). Classification (NCBI taxonomy): domain Eukaryota; kingdom Viridiplantae; phylum Streptophyta; class Pinopsida; order Cupressales; family Taxaceae; genus Taxus; species Taxus chinensis. The sequence continues at coordinate 56,465,532 of CM034156.1, read as the reverse complement.
TCCTTCTTTATCAATCTCATTGAAGATGAGTGAAAAATTACGCAATGCTATGCAGTGCTTAAACTTTTATTTAGCTTCTGGCTCTTCCATTCAATGAAACAAAATATAATGTTATATAGAATCAGTTCTTCCCCGACCCCTTTTGGTTGATAAAATATGATTGAAGATTCTTAATCACATGGATAATGTTTAAACCTTCAAGGCCTTCCATCGTTGAATTTGGCAGTATGTCATTCAACGCATGGCTTGAAAGTTGGAATTACTAGATTACTAAATCATTGTCCTTAGCTGGAAAATTTTAGATTTTCTATAAAGTTCTTGAAGCTACACATGTGTATTACTCCTCATGTTAGGTCTCCTATAAGAAGTGTGTGCACAAGCTTAAGAAATTTCTTAAATAATTCCTTTGGAACAATGCTTCCACTTTAAGTAAATGGTTTCACAGAGTTTCTTGGGAATTTTTTTGTCTTCCAAAGGAATTCAGATGGTTTAAGCCTTATTGATATTCTATGGTAGGATCAAGTGATTTATGCTAAATAGATCATTTGGGCCATTGATGATAAGGAATAAGCATTGGAAAGTACTCTTACAACATGGAATAACAAAAGATGTTCCCCTTATGGCCACTCTACATGATAAGGAATTGGCATCGCCAACCTTATCATTTCCCATGTCCTACTCAAAGTGGTGGACACCTTTGTCATTAAAAACATCCAAAAAGCCTGGGAGGATGTTAAACCATGGCTTATGCAGAATGGAAATGGATTCCATGAAGGATTTTCCTATAACCTTCACTCTTTGTGGTTTTCCCCTTGTTATAATACAAAGATCATTTTTTGGCCAATGTTTCATGGATTCCTACTTTCCACCTTTTCAAATGCATAATTTTCACCATCTAATATCTATTCTACAAGCACACCCAATCTTAAATTACCTGGAAAGTGCTGAAGGACAAGTTCAAATTTCTTCCCTGAGATCAAATTTTTCATTAAAGATATCATTTCTTTTGTGTCATATCACATGATTCATAAGATTGTTGTTCTCTTGGCTCACCCACGGTGGATAGACTTTAAGTACTATGTGGACACTCCTTTCCTAAATTAATCATCTAACCAAGGATATGTATTGATTTGACAATATCTACCCTTGATGGATAAGCTTAATGATCAATGGGGAATTCGGTCCTCACGTTCTATCTGGAAAGGGACATTTCTCACCATTTGGACTACTCGTGTGAAACCCATGATTACATATTTATTTGGTGTGTGCTTCATCAATTCCTCCCACTTGGAACACATCTAGTTCACCTTGGGAGTGGTTGAGCTAAAATGCTCCCTTTCTGGGCATCTGGAAATCCTCCCACACCTTTTTTTATTTTGTCCCAAAGCCCAAAATGCTTGGGGTTAGATTCATTCCTTATTTCATCCCTTCTTCCCTGATTGTTTCACTTGAAACCATGTTTTACCAGGGGAAATTCCTAAAATGTGGCATTATTTTAACCATATCTAGCATGCTTTCAGAGGAAATTTGTTTTTCTAGTCATGGAAAGAAATGATTCTTTATTTGTTATCTAGAGATTATTCTGATCATCACATATCTACTTAAAAAATCTATGGTTGTCACCAATTACGTGCTACATATTCAAGTTTAAGGTAATAAGGTGGTGTTGGAGGTGGAGCATCTGCAGGTGCTCCTCCAGTACATTGGAAATTCTCTTTGCAATGTTGTGTGAATTTGGCTATCCCCTTCTTGTTGCTCCCTACCATGTGGCAATGCTAGTGGCTGGAAAAGAGGTAGTGGCCGTCGGAGCCATTCCCAGCATCACTCATTCATTCATGTTGGTCATTCCCGTTGTAGCCAACCTCCCTGAAGGTTCTCCTCTCCTCCAGTTTCATCTCTCCACCAGGGATGGGATATCACATACCTCATAATCAATGAGCTCATTCCTCACACATATCATGGGTGGAGCCTTCCTCTGCCACTGGAAAAGCTTCCTAGGATGGTGTTTTCCATCTCACTCTCTCAGGTCTTTGTTAATACACTGAAGAATAAATTCGTTAAGGCTCAGGTTGAGATGTGCCAGACTCTGGTAAAAACCTTCCTAGCTCTAGCTGACATGATCAAGACCCACCCCGCACAGGACATAATTCACAATCGCAACTTAATCTATTTGCTTTTGGTATTTTGATGCATTTCAACTCCCTCATATTCCTAGAATTTTTTCCCTAGTTTGTGTCATGGTTTTGGGGCTTGTTGTTATACCACCCGCTCTTTTTATGAATTAATTTGTATCTTTTTACTTGTTAAGATAATATAATATCTTATTCATTGAAAGTATTGATGAAACTCCACTTTAGCTCAAAATTTCCTTCATAAAACCATTCCAAAACATCTACTTCATTTTTTTCTTCTTCCCCTCATTTCTTGTAGGATTTAAACTATATTTTGGCTTGTTTGGCAAGTTTAATCCATGCACTAGTTCTATATGATGACTAATATTTCTCATATTTGGAGGTTGGAAGCTATCATGAATCTATCTAACAAACCTTTATATACAATATCAACATTTTTATATTGACAAACCTTTCTCCTCATGTGGGATTTCATCTTCTCTCTTAGTTTCTCTAACCCCCCATGAGTTTAACAATGAAATCCAAACATACATGATTGATATTTACTTCAATAACTCTTTAGGATAAAATTAAATACCTTTGGATTTTTTCCACCTCTTCTCCTATTTCCTTCGATTTCCTCAATGTGAACCTTCTACCATCCTTCACAATTGTGTAATTTTTCTCTCCCATCTTGCACATATGATTGATTTCCAAATGCCATGGTCTATGAAACAAAATATTTCATACATCCATGTAAATTATGTCACACAACTCTTCATCCTTGTAGCCTAATATTAAAATTCACCATAATTATCATTCACTATGTTAGTAGAGGTACACGGATCACAAAATAAGGACATGAAACAAGTTGTATTCTAGAGTTAATTCATCTTATTCCAATTAGATAGAGAGGAAAAACAAAAGTAAAGATTAATATGTAGTGCACAATGGATACATAATTGATAGAATTGAGGGGGGAGAGAGAGAGAGAGAGAGAGAGAGAGAGAGAGAGAGAGAGAGAGAGAGAGAGAGAGAGAGAGAGAGAGAGAGAGAGAGAGAGAGAACATGAATACATAATAGAAATGACAATACTTAATGTTGTATCAGAACATAGACATAAATCATGATAGATAAAGATTTCAATTCATATTCAAAAATCAAAGATTGACATTATGTTTACTTTGCTTACATAGCTTTATACAACACAAGATGATTGTTGAGCTATTGGTTCCTTCTTCTCCTTTTCTATGAAAAAATGACTCTTCGCATTCTCTATCTATCTCAGAGAGGACTATATCTTGAATACTTTGTCTTATCTAGGCTATGCATGTACATTAGGATTGTGCAATTATACAGAATAAATTCATGCTGGATTTTAATCCCTATATAATCCTAACACTTTCTTGGACTTAAGTAGTTGTCTCGTCACAAGACAAAATTCACTTCATTGATATGGGATGTTTCTTGAGCTATTTTCTTCTTATGGGATTTACTGAATATTAATTACACTATCGACTATGATGGTATGCTCATAGTCGACACAAAAGACGTTGATTAGTGATTTTTATCCTTTTCATGCTACTTAACCACCCTTTTTGGTTTTCAACCAAGTAGACTTTCCAACAAAGTGCTTTTTAAGGTTTTGACTCTATGGAACTCCCTCATAGACCACCATTGTGGGTTTTCAATCTATGAAGGATTACATACAAATATCACACAAAATATGCATAATTCTCTAGATCAATCTTGAGCCTTCAAATGCACAACTGAAACTTCAAACTAACAACCTAGGAGCCTAAAGTGTCCAAATTTTGAAACTAGGAATTTTCAAAAACTTCTCACACTATATCCAAATAATTGTGTTGATGATCCAACTTGTAATAATATAGGAAATAATATTTTCATACAACTTGTTTCCCTTGTGTTGTCTTGAGAACCCAGAACTTCCAAATTCATTTGTAGACACAAAATCATGCACTTGGGTACATTTCCAGGTCCTAACAACATACTAGCATTTACATGATTCCCAAACATGAAAACTAGTGGTTGACAACTATCTTTGGCCTCTTTTATTTGTCTCTTGTTTTCCATTTGGTCTTGGACATCCTAAAACCCAGTTGGAACTTTACTTATTAATCTTTAATGGCTTTAGACACCAACACCCAACTAGGACAGAAGCGCCCAGGCGCTATTGTCCCCTTTGGGTGACCCTGACCTTTTTCTAACTTACTTGCTTCTTTTGGGTCTCTTTTATCTTTTGGGCATATTTTCCACTTATGGGTCGACCTTCCAATTGTCAATTACAAAATTCAAACAAGGGAATCATATAAATACATAGTTATGTGTTTAAAATGAAGGACCACACACTAAGCATTACTACTATCGCCTAAGCTTGCATTCAAAAGGCACCTAAATCACTCAAAATAATCCATCTAACATCCATTCAAGGGATAAGGGACTGCATACTCTACATACATGGCATTGAAAGGGGAAGTTTATTCTATTACATCCACACATTTATATTTTAGAGAAAATCTAGCCCGTTATCAAGTGCAACTTACACAAGGGCATCCTAGGGAAAAAATTCTACACATACTCACAAGAACTACATGGAATTTGAGATGTAGTGCAACTTTCAGTCATAAGTTCACTCTCAGGGTGACTGTCGGGGTCAGTCTAATTCCCCATTATGCATTTTCCTTTTTTAGGTTTGATGTGGTTTGTGGGCTTGTGCAAGTGAATTTCTATCTTGCAGGTTACAGGTGCCTTCGGTGATCAAAGAGTGACTACTAAGCAATCAATAGAGGACAACAACGAAGATCTTGCGACTCATCATAAATCATATCCATATCTTTTGCACAGTCATGAGCACCCATATACAATCATCAACACCCAGTCGCCCTTGTCCTGCTGCGGGCGCCCATGTTTGACCTTGTTCATGAGCTCTAAAATTTACAGAGGTCAAATATGACGATGCTTACATCCTGTTCAACACTTCTCTCGGCTCAGATCACTTTCAAATTGTGCGTATATCAACTAAGTCTTCTTATCTCATTTTCTTGCTTAGGGTTTCATACTTTATATCTTAGTTTGCTTGTGGCATTACTGTAAATTTTTATTTGTACATCATTTATTTCAATAGTGACTCTTGAAGGCAAAAAATCCCTTTTAATTTTTTGGGTGTGTATATTGCAATAAAATTATTGAGAAGAATAAGGAAATTTTAGTTTTTTCAAAATTGAAAAATAACCAAAAAACATTTTTTGGAAAATAAAAAACCCAAATTTTCAAAGACCAAAATGCTTATTGGATCAAATTGTGTAGTGAAGCTAAATAAGTATGCGAGAATTTAAAAGAGCCTACAAGTCTATCAAAATCCACAATGACCTCTTGCTGGAGAAAATATCTACTACTATGCAGGATGAGGGACACCCAAGATGCTCCTCAAGATGGATTGACAATAATAATGAAGAAAACATACTACAATTAACACATGAGAATAAAGAATGCCAATAATATATATTATTCAGAAAAAACACTAATTGTATTAATTCTTCACAATATACAAATAAAGGACACTTATATGGGGCAAAAGTAAGATATATGGTCCAACTTTTCTTTTAACCAAGGAAAAACAAGAGTTGTGGTCCAACTATGCTTTTGACCATATGAATAACACATGTGAAAAGTGTTGGCCACATAAAGGCACATGTGAGATGTGCTAGATTATGATTAATGATGTCACTTATCCGATTCTAATTTTATGAACCGTGCAATAAACATTACACTAAGTCAACTTACTATTAATGCACATATAACATTACACTAAAATCTCGAGCTTTGTGCTAGAAGTGTCCCACTACTTTTGACACTTGTTTGAAGTGCCTCACTTTTTTGTGATTTATTTTTTCATTGTCAAGTTAGGACACACTTGTCCCCTTTTAAGACATATTTTCACAATTTAGCCATTTGGTGTTAGTTTTGGCTGACCAATAAGGTTCTTTTTTATTTCAATTTTCGATAAATACACAAGAAACCTAATTCATTTAACACACAATATCTAACAATCATTCATAAATGATATGTTGGGTACTCACATGCATTCTACAAAGATCAAACAATCATCAAAATATTCATTATTGTTTGAAGTTAGTATCTCTAGCAATGCACTTTTGGTACATTATCTTTGAAGTTATTTCCATTTATGTGATGTATCATTTTCTGATTTATTTTTATCAAGTGGTTTCCAACATTTAGGGACACAATAATTAGACAATGTTAATTGAGCCCCCTCAACATAGGCCCCTAAAACTCACTTTGTTTTAGTTATGTTTCGAATATCATGTCCATTCAAAGACATAAATAATAAAGTATGTTTTGCAGGTTGCAGGTGTCGTAGTGTCTAGATTGGAGTAAGATAACAAAATATCAAAAACATGCAAACATAATCCCTAACTCATTTTAGACCTTGTTTATTATGCACACGAAACATTCCAACACTTCATACATTTGATCAAATCCAACCTCATGAGCGGGGTTTCTAACAATCCTCATGATACATATTTAGGCTTAAATTTAACCAAGTGTCTTTGAATTATAACTAATTCAAAATATGACTATAAACCCTATGTTTCCACCATAATGATTTAAGCAAACTCTTTGCTATTAATTATTTTAGGCTAATCCTTTGTCTCGAGCGCATACCATCCAAACTCAAACATGATTAGTTAATGGAACACTCATCCAAGTTGTTCACATTGCCTACAAATCGGATCAAAATCTCTTGACTTGCCATTCTTTGTAGTTGTCAACTTCAAAAGCATATTTTTGAAGCAATGTGGAACATCGCCAACCCACACATTTTCCGATTGCTCATGTTACATGTAGAAACCATAGATAAATACTGTTCAAAATGGCATGGACAATTACAATACTTAAATCACACAACATGACACTAACTAAGGCGACAACAACATTGATCGACAAATATGAACATTCACTTTAGTCTTAACAGTTGGATCATTGATTGACTTGCATGTCTTGCTCGCATTTGCATTTACATGCTATTATGTTAAACACACAAATGCAAGAAAAGATGAGAAGACCTAACGTTGTTCTAAATTATTTCACTCCATTTCCAAAACACCTAAAATTAAGCATATATCCAACTTCTTGATAGCCATTATTGTATTTCACATTCTTCCCAATTCATTAATATTTAACAATCTCCATCACAATATCTAAAACAAAACAACCTTAATTCGCCGGTAGGCGTCCACCTTTGAAGATGCCCCTGCTAGAAAGTGTCAAATTCCGACAGTCTTAACTTTATAGGTTACTGTATTTTAGATATTTTTCTATAGTCCTAGATATTTCAAATATTTATTTTTACTGAAGATATTTTTGGGACAACAGTTATTACTGATGCCATTTGTATTGTGGGTAATATTGTTTAGCTAAAAAAAAAACAAGTTGCTAGCACACATCACACCTAAACTGGTGGACTCAATTACTATACATTTAGTCTAAACCAGTATATTTCCCAAGCCCCATCCAAATTTGCTGCTATTTTTTTGAATTCCCATTAATTTTTCATTTCCATTTTTTAATCTTCTAAATTTTCCTTTAATGGTTACAACTTTGACATTGTTTCACCGTACAATTGACAACTCTCCATCATGATCAATTTCTCACGGCTAGAGCCTGCTAATGAACTACGAGTTTGTTTTGTCCTCTCAAGCTCCTTCTAAAATCTGTCAGTTGTTTTAGTTACAAGTGCCATGGTAGATATGTATGCAAAATGTGGAAGCACATAAATGTTTCTTATAGCAACATGTCTAAAATTGATCATTATGTCTGCATAGTTGACATTCTTGGCTATGTTGGCTAACTTAAACAAACTCTAGACTTTATCATTAACATGCCAATCAAACCTACGGTGGTTATGTGGATGTTTTTGCTTGGTGCTTGTAAAGCACATAAAATTATGGAGCCATGGTTAGTACAACTACCTTTCTTTCTGTGTTGGGTCTTCAAAATGTTGCAACTTATGTTCATCTATCAAACATCTATGCAAAAGTGTGTTGGTGGTGTGAGGACCAAATGGTAAGGAGATTAATGAAGGATAAGAGAATTAAAATGGTGCATGGATGTAATTGGATTAAATGTCATAAAATGGTGCATGTTTGTTGTGGAGGAAACGACACTCATAGATACATGAGATATATGCAAAGTTAGAGAAAGTGAGAAGTAAACAACTATGTTTGGATTGTTAAACATGTCCCATGCTAGGACAACTATTGGATTTGTTGAGAACCTTAATGTATGCGTTGATTTCGAGATCACAACCAAGTTTATCTCCAAGATTGTTACAAGACATGTTTGTGTGAGATATGTGAATAAGCTCCAAAAAATAGGATTATTGAATATGCCTTGGGAACATCAAAATGTAAAAAAGAAACTTTAGTAGATAAACGTCATACGTTTGACCAAATGACGAAACATGACTTTTTTAGCGAATATCATAATCGATTATTACAAAAATATGGGCAGTAACAAAATAAGAGCTTTGCAATGGCATATGGAGATCCATCAAGGTATAATCAACACAAATTACAACTCAGACAAACTAAACATTTTTATTCTCTCCGGCGTAATTTACAACTCATGTGCAATTGCTAGTATATATATTGCACAACTACTATCACATAAAACAACATAAATTCCAAAATAACTTTACTTTTCAACTATACCTTACAATTCATGTACACTTAGCAATCTATGTCATTAATTGTTTGAGACTATACCTTTGTCTCGAGTTCAGACTATCCAAACTCGAAATTGGCTAAAACTGTTATTATTTTCTCCAACTTTTTTGATCTTTGAGTTTATGGTCTTGAGAGCGTTCCAATTTAAAAGTTTATAATGAATGAAAATGAATTGATGATTGCGTAATCTTTTCAGGCTGAGCCTCTTGGAATTGCTTCTACGGCTTTAAAATCCTTACAGGCTGGCCACCACTTTTGAGATTTATTCATCAAAGTGTTGCAGAGCAGAGTGAAGTATTTTGTCGGAGAATTATGATCAGATCCGCAGGCAGGAGGGAAAAAAATATTGAAATCAGAAACACCCATCAAGGAAGAGGTCGGTTTTTTCTCTTTCGGGTGGTTTAAATTTGATTATATATATATATATATATATATATATTTCTCATAATCTCTATGGGTTGTTTGATTTTGATTATCAGTGTTTGCCGTTTGATTTTGGTTATTTTTTGGCTGTTTGATTTTGATTATTATGTTTGGCTGGGTTGTATGATGTCGATGAAGAGCTCTTTTGGGTGGTTTGCTTTTTTATTTATTTTTGATAAATTCACCTCCTGTTTTAGCTCAGTTTTAGTTGTTAGAAAGATTCTGCATGGATATACATTTTTTTCCTCCCTGTCTATGGTGCATTAGATAATTGTTTTTGTTTTTGTTTTGGTTCATTATCTGCACTGGCTTCTTTGATTTTGATCATGTTGCGTTTTTTGGGTAGCCTGAATTTTCGAATTCGACGAATTCAGCTCCCCTAGTTCATCTACAATTTATTAAAAAATTTTGCATGCTATTTTGGCAATTTAAATAATTCTGATTAGTATGGATTTGGAGGACATTCAACTTTTTTTTCTTTGCATGCAGATCGCGTTTAAAAATTCTTCTGTGAGTCGTGAACTGGTTAGGTGGAACTGTACAAATACATTAATCATCAAAATTTCATGAAACTTAGTGTATCTTTTCCCTTTGAATTCACAGGTTGAATACAACTAATGGTGAAACTGAGCGTATCTTTTCATTTTGAATTCCCAGGTTGAACACCGCTTGCATCTTATAAGGAATGGCAACTGTGGAATCAATGACCCAAAGTTTTTCCTCTGTACATGTTGAGGATGTGGTGGATTCTCAGAATTGGGCCGCGCCTTTTCTTGGAAACAATTTGGGCTTGTTGTCTGCAAGTCAGGTGATCTACTTTCCCACTTTCAATCCGGGATATAAAAATCAGCTCGACATGTGTTTTTTTTAAATATATTTTCTATATTAAATGGTTCTGTGCCCTGCTCTTCACATCATCAATATTCTTCAACCTTGTCTCAAGATTCTGGACAGTAAAACAGAGTTCTGCTCCTGAAAACAGAGCCTCCTCTCTTTACCCCACGGTCCTATCTTTTCCCTAAACCACTGTCTACTGTGTATATCCAAACTTACTCCCTTCTAACTCCTTACTATAAGATAGAATTAGAAACAACCCATACTAAATATGTGATCTGTGGGAGGCCATTACACCCCCAATTTCTCAACTAATCTGTGTTTCACTTTTGTTTTGGGCATTGCCTCATCTCTGAAACCCATGAGCTTCTGGGCCTACCCGGCATTTCACAAATGGTTCTCTGCATTATGTCTATAACAAAATGATTTTATAAACCCTTTTAAAACAGTACGCTCTGAATGATTTTGCCGAAAATTGCAATCAATGATAGATATATAGATAGAGACTTTAATAATGACCACAAGACCAAAACAGTCTACGGGAGCCCAAGAACAAAAGTGTAACTAAAGGAGTGAGAAGCCGTCGTAAAAAAAAGATTTGTGCAGCCAGTTCCTAGTTCAAAAATCTGACACGATTCTGCCTCTGAAGGTTCATTCTCCTGCTGTGAATCTTAATCAAAAGTTCCCTTTTTTTCAATGTTTTCTTCATTGAATATGGTGGACATAGAAGTCCCCTGTATGCTGTCTAGGTAGATAGCTCAAATATCGTCATATGCAGAGCATTCCATGATACAATGCCATTCTGTCTCAACCCTATCTGATGTGCAAAAAAGACATTCTCTCTTCTCACATTTCTTTTGGGATCTTCCACTTGCCTGTCTCACATCTAAGTTGGTGTGATCTTGTTCTCGATTGGGCTGTGAGCATCTTCATTTTCCATTTGATTTTTACTTGTGTAAGTTTTTTGGTCATGCTCATAAGTGGGGTTAAATTGAGTCATGTAGTGTTGATTTTTCCTACCTAGTTGCTTTGTCTATGTGTATTCTAAAATTTTCCCTCACATAATTTTTGATCTCTTGATTGGTGACTGGGAATTCTTGTCAGTTATGCCCCATTTATTCATCCATAATTTGTTTTGCTTCACCCATGTTCTTTTTCTTTCGTTCAGCTCTTCTCTCATTACTTCCTTTGGCCACCTATCCTCCTCAACGTTCTCTATTTTCTTTATATAGTCTAGGAGACATATTATAGCTGCTGTTTCTCTTGGAAAAGTACCATTTTCTGCTAGGAGTATCTGGTATGGGACCAACCCTTTAATTCTTGAAGTTGCTTGTGACCAAATGTTTCTGAATTCTCTCAATTTATTTCCACTTTAGACTTGACATACTGCTGGCGTAGACGTGGCACTACTAGTAGCCTAGACAAAACCCTAATGGCCTCTATAATTAGAGTAATCTTCTTCTAAGGGATTCGGACCATGATTAATCCACAAAGATAAACTTTTAAGTTTTAAAAGCAATAAAAACCTCTATAATTAAAGTTATCTTTTTCTAAAAGTTCTATGATTATATAAGTATATCAGTGGACAGTGCATATGCATAATGTGGGCTCTCTCCTTGATTTCTGAGCTACTGTCATGCATATAACCAGGCATGATTTTAAAATTTAAATCAATATTTTGCATGGATGGCTATGGGAGAGAAATGTGTTTATGTGAAACAAACACAAATTTTGGAACTTTGCACCGGACTTCATTTCTTGGTGTAGTTCTAGATTGAGTTTGGTCTCAACGGGACCAGTTTCCATGTCCTTCTTAATGCTGACTCATGCCTTAATGTCTGATTACCAGATAAAACTTGCAAAAATGTTGATGGAAGAGCAGCAAGAACATCTCTTTGCTCATTGGCCTGAACTTGGTTCTGACGATGAAAAGAAAAAGAGCTTTTTTGATCAGGTATAACTTATCATTTACATTTTCCTTCAATTCATTATTTCGAGTCGAGTAGGGGATTTTGATAGCACTTACATTTTTTTAGCTTACATACACAGTTCATAAGATTCTTTGTAAATTATATCTTTGTGAGAGATTCCACATGCCAGGTTTTTATATATTTTGTTCCCCCTCTTTGTGTAGTGTATATCACCAAGTCATGGAGTGATCATTATTCTTTTGCTAAACGTCTCATCAATATCATTAATCTTTCATTTAATATTGTGAAGTTCCACAAGATTATACCTGTATGCATTTTTGCACATCTTCCTCATAGTTAGATAGTGACTAGCCCACATACAAGCCTCTATGTGCTCTTTAGAGAATTTTCTCTAGGACTTCTACTTTTTGAGATTGTGGCATTGTTGTAAGAGCAGATGCATGTGAATTTGATATTAACTGGCAACAAATGCATGCATTTTGAACAGGTTGAAAAGCTTGATGCTAGTTATCCAGGTGGGTTGCGTGCATACATACATAATGCTAGACAACTCTTGGCAGATTCAAAAGCTGGGAAAAATCCATTTGATGGCTTTACCCCTAGTGTAAGTGAATATAATTTACTAAGGAGTTCAATCAGTGATATTTTACCTTGTTTGTTTTAGTAAAGTTAATATAACATTTTTAGATGATTGATGTTTTTCTGTAATTGATTGTAAAACTCTTGAGAGAACTGTTAACGACTATTCCCAGAAACGTTCTCTCCAGAGTAGAAACTCCAAATGTAAAATACGGAGTGAAATAAATGCTTTCAGTTTCCATAATCTTGAAGACAAGTGCTAGTTATTAGAGGCATAAAAGAATGCAATGTACAGGTTTTTGATGTTGTGAATTTTCCATAACCCAAATATCCGTTCACAATGGTCAAATTCTTAAGGTTTACTCTTCCAATGGCTACGTCTTCTTGTCTAACAATGTTTTTTTCTATTTCTGTCTGGCAATCGTGTAATTTGAAGAGTGGTCTATTTTGCAAACATGCCCAAAAAACAATTCCATGCATTGTCTCTTTTGGAGTGAACATTGCATCAAAATGTCTGGTGGCTGCTGTTAGAAGATGTATACAAGGAAGAAATAAAGAGAAGTCGGATTGCACACATTTGAGACTGTGTGTCTGTCTATTTATTATAAAAGAAATAGTTGCAAAACGGTTGATGTAGTTACAACCGGTTACAACCAACTTGTAGTTAGGCACCTTATAATTAAGTCTTATATTCTCATACCCCCTCTTAAGACTTATTCTACATAAAGCAAAAAAACAAACAATCTAACAAAACATAACTATGCAATCTTCAAACACTTTCACTTTGAAAGCAATGTTATTATAAGGTAGGGCTCCATCAGGCTGTTTTGTGACCTTCGTAAAGGTGTAGCTCCCGAGCTGAATTCCTGAGTTCTCGGATTCCACCTCCCCGAACTCCTGAATCACAGATCTCCTGAATTATTGGATAACCATCCATACTGAGCCATCCACAAGCTCCATCAAGTTGTCTCATGACCCTCGTGAGGGTATAATTCCCAAGATCCACAGTCTCCCGAACTATCTGAGCAACCATCCATACCGAGCTTCATCTACTCTGTATCCTTTCTTGCCTTCAAAGTTTAGAGCATCTTTATATTGCATATTCGTCACTGTCCTCACTACCTTCTGCATCTGATGGGTCTTCAACCATGGCTATATTGGTTGTATTTGATATGACCTTACCCATGAGCACATCATTGGCTCGAACATGACAATCCCATGCTGTGTGACCTCTTTTCTTACAATAATGACATTCAATCTCTGATTTATCTTTATCTGATCTTCTACGATATTGACTGGTTCTAGAATAGAATGCACTTTCTTGTTGGGAATGACCTTTTGCATCCTCTGTAGTTCGTTTTTCCTCAGCTAGAAGAGCTACTATCATAACATCCAAAGATTGAGATTGAATTTGACTGAGGGTAAAAACTAAATTGCTATATTTTGAAGACAAACTATTTAATAGGATAGCTTTGGCATCCTCATCCTCAATCGCAGCTTTCACTTCTACTAGTTGTCTGATCAAGGACCTTAGATTATTGATGTGGCTTGACATAGAGACTCCCTCATCCATTTTGAACCTATATAGCTGAAGTTTTAGGGAAAATTTGGCATTGACTGCTTTCACTCCAAATAATTTATTTAGAGTATCCCAAATTTCCTTCGATGATTTGTCTAGGTCTACATGATGAAGTTCAGAGTTAGAGAGAGCAAGGCCAATAATAGCTTTCGCTCTATCATCTTTGCTTTGCCATTCTAACAATTTTGATGCATCGGTAGGTGTTGTCTCTTTCCTGTTTACCCCACAAATTTTTATTCATAAGTTGCATTTGTATTTTCACTCTCCATGTATGAAAATTTAGACCAGAATATTTTTATACGGGAATTTCCATTTAAATAAAATAGAATAAATACAACTGCGTATTTTCGGAAATGAGTCTTTAGATTTCCAACCAGACAAGGTTTCATTATGACTGTACGTTATGCCCTCGGCAACTGTATTTTGCTTCTGCGTCTTTCTTGCCCTACGTCTGTGGAAAACGTTTGTTCCCTTGCAATTTGTGATTGTAATGGCTGATTGTAATGGCCTTCAAATGTGTGTGAATTGTAACTCTATTCACGTCTTATTTCGTGCTAGAAAATAGTGTTATTTTCTTGAAAAACGTGCCATTCACGACTGTAAATTCGTGGCCCGTGACTTTGTATGTAATTGTGACTATATCTCTATATGCATGCGAAAATGCCCTTCGACCCTTTTCGCTCACGACTGCAAGTTAAATGTTTCGAAAATGCCCTAGAAAAACTGCAACTGTTTATTTCGATTACGATTGTGCCTTCACTTTGATTTAGACTTCTTCAGTATTTACTTCGACCTTCAAAACGAAAATGTCTTTCTTCTTTAGCGTGCCCTAGATATTTGTCGAAAAACAAAAATGAAAATGTGTTTGTTTTTCTCCTTATGCTTCAGATTTCGTGTCTTAATGGGTCGGATTTTCTATCCTTCTCTCTTTCCTCGCTTGCCCTTGCTTTGGTACCAATGTTAGAAGATGTATACAAGGAAGAAATAAAGAGAAGTCGGATTGCACACATTTGAGACTGTGTGTCCGTCTATTTATTATAAAAGAAATAGTTACAAAACGGTTGATGTAGTTACAACCGGTTACAACCAACTTGTAGTTAGGCACCTTATAAATAAGTCTTATATTCTCATAGCTGCTAGAAGAGTTGCTCTGTACTTGGCACTGCCTCTATCAATAATGCTTTTGTTGAGAGCCATGCAAATCCGAAACTGGACTGAGCGAATTGCTTCACTTCTGTTAGATTATACAAAATGAAGAAAGAAGACAGAAGCACAAAACTGCACTGTTCAAATACGATAGGCAGAGGTTTATTTATAATGAGACGGTGGTTACAAATTAGTTACACAGTTTCAACTGCATAACTGCCGAATAGGCTATATAAACAGCATATTTTAACACCCCCTCTTAATGACTAACCTAGAGACTATACCAAGTTTATCCCGAAACTTGACAAACAAGAAAGCACCAAGAGGTTTAGTCATTACATTAGCAGACTGCTCCTGAGAAGGACAAAAATGAAGAGAGATTTCACCTGAGTCAACTAATTGACTAATATAGTGATGATGAATCTCAATATGTTTAGTGCGGGCATGATAGATAGGATTTTTGACCATCTTCAACACACCTTGATTATCACAAAAAAGTGAAAGAGGTGTAGCAGTGACCTGTGAAAACTGAAAATCAACCAAAATCTGACGAAGCCATACCGCTTCACAACCAGCACTAACAGCAGCCTTGTATTCTGCTTCTGTGGAAGAGATAGCCATAGTGGGTTGAAGCTTACTCTGCCAAGAAATAACTCCTGAACCAAGAGAGAAGATATATCCAGTGGTAGATCTCCGAGTATCCACTGAACCTCCCCAATTAGAGTCTGTGTAGCCAATCAACGTGAAATCTGCAACTCTCTGATACAAGATGCCAAAGTCAAGAGTTCCTTTGACATACCTTAACACATGTTTTGCTGCTCCCCAATGAATGAGTTTTGGTTTAGACAAAAACCGAGAAAGATAACTCATAGCAAAACACAAATCTGGTCGTGTAGTGGTGAGATAAATCAAACTACCTACCAACTGTCTGTATAATGTTTCATCGACCGGTGGTGAATCATCATGAGCTGAAAGTTTCAGCCCGACCTCCATAGGTGTAGATGATGAATTACAATCATACATCTTAAATTTTTGCAAAAGATTCGTGGCATATTTAACCTGAGAAATGAAAATCAAGTGATCTTCTTGCCAGAATTCTACACCAAGACAATAATGAAGGAGGCCTAAATCAGTCATGTCAAAAGCAGTGCACAAATCTGATTTTACCTTATGAATCGCAGCATCTCCACTGCCTGTGATGGCAAGGTCATCAATATAAACAATAAGAATCACAATGTCATCATGTGTGCTTTTGACATAGAGATTTGGATCAGAATGACATAGTTTGAAGCCCGAATCTCTGAGATGTGTATCGATCTTAATATACCAGGCTCGAGGAGCTTGCTTAAGCCCATACAAGGACTTAATCAACCTGCATACCAGATGCTCACGACCACATACCTGAAAACCCTCAGGTTGAGTCATATACACTTCTTCCTCCAAATCGCCATTCAAGAATGCACTTTTCACATCCATCTGATATAATTTCCAACCAAATTGAGCAGCAAAAGCAAGAAGTAACCGAAAAGTGACCATCTTTGCAGTAGGAGCAAAAGTCTCCTCATAATCTATCCCCTCCTGTTGCGAAAAACCTTTTGCAACAAGCCGAGCCTTATACTTATCCAAAGTACCATCTGCTTTACACTTGATTTTGTACACCCATTTACAACCATTAGGGTGTTTGCCTGGAGGTAATGGCACCAACTTCCAGGTATCATTCTTAATCAAGGCATCATACTCGATTTGCATAGCAGTTTCCCATTCTGGTATGCCTCGTGCATCAGAGTATTTTTGTGGCTCGCGAATATGGAGAAGATCAAAAGCAAGAGCAAATTGAGCTTGCTTAGAGTAATCAATCCTCTTGCCAGGTCTGCAAGACCGGCCATCTAAGAGTGGAGACAAATTGTCTCGTGTCAGATCTTGAAGAGTGGAATAATACCACTTGGGCCGTCGCTGAACTGAGGATTCGGAAGCTAGTGGAACTTCCGGAGGTGAAACCAATGCAAGTTGATTTCCAGGAGACGAAGAAGACTCAGTAGGAGAGAGCATAGACTGTACTGGAGTCTGTGGAGGAGTATGAGAATGACCAGACTCATCATTAGGCAAGGAAAGAGAACCAATCTCTGTGACCACCCCTTGCTGATTGCTGCTATGTTGCTGGTCTATTTGCTGATTACAGCCAAAGAAAGACTCTGTTTCTTTTACATCAACATCACGACTAATAATGATTCTATTAGTAGAAGTATCAATCAATCTATATGCTTTAGAATGATCACTATAACCAACAAAGAAATATCTAGAACTTTTGGAATCTAGTTTACTCCTCTTACGATCAGGAACCAAAGTATAAGCAGCTGAACCAAAAATACGAAAATTTGATACCTCTGGTTTGATTTTGGACCATGCCTCCTCTGGTGTGATCTCCTGCAAGGCTTTGCAAGGACTGCGATTGAGTATATAGACCGCTGTATTAACAGCTTCTCCTCAGTATATGTATGGCACTCCACGACTGTGCATCATACACCGGGCCATCTCCATGATAGTTCTATTCCGCCTCTCAACCACCCCATTCTGTTGGGGAGTATATGGTGCTGTCAACTGACGCTGAATCCCTTCTTTCTCACAAAAAACAGCGAACTGTTTAGAAGTGAATTCACCCCCATTATCGGATCTTAAAGTTTTTATCCGCCAGCTGGTCTGGTTCTCCACCAATGCCTTGAACTTGACATAAGAAGCAAAGCAATCAGACTTCTTTTTCAAGAGATAGACCCACATCCGCCGAGAGTGATCATCCACCAATAAGAGAAAATATCGTGCACCAAGGACTGTGGGAGTCTTCCACGATGGCTCACATAGATCTGCATGAACAAGATCTAAGAGCCCCTTTGCACGCCAAACACCTTCATGAGGAAAAGGTTTCCGCTTTTGTTTGCCTGCAAAACATCCAACACACATATCCTGCTTTTCCTGGATAGGAGGCAGACCAACAACCATATTGTCTTTATGAAGACGGGCCAAATACGGAAGATTGAGATGCCCATATCTTTCATGGCACAAAACACCGGTATTTTCTACCACAACTAAGGCATGCAAGTTGACCGTGGCAGGATCAACAAGTCTGTACAAACCTCCATGCCCAATTCCCAGGGCAACCACCTTATTATGTTTGACATCAGACACAATACATTGTTTACCAGAAAAGTTTACAGAGATATGAGGATTATCAGTTAATTGACTGATGGATAACAGGTTCTTATTCATGTTAGGCACATATCTAACACTCTTCACAAGTAATTTAGTGTTATTATTTAACATGATACGAACATCCCCAATCCCTTCCACAGCATGTGATCTTCCATCCCCTAAAGTAACTGAATCAGAAGAACATGAATTAGCATGAAAAGTAACATACCAATCTCGTTGACACGTGAATTGTCGTGATGCACCGGAATCAAAAAACCAGCACCGTGTAGGGCTGTCACCATCTGAGCAAGATGCCATGAGGGCATACTCATCTTCTGACTCGTGTTGCTCAACTGTTGCCACATGTGCTTGCCCCTTCCGCTTCTTCAGGGCACTTAGTCGCTTCTGACAATCCTTCTTCACATGACCAAGTTTGTGACAATAGTAACACCGTACCGGAAATTTAGGAGAGGAAGGTGACGCATCAGCCTGTCGCTTCCACTTTCCTTTGGATTGTGCAGCAAATGCACTCTCAGATTGTCTAGAACTGGACTCTTGAACTTGTGTCTGTCTCCGTTCCTTCTGCAACAGGTAGGAACACACCTTGTCAAACGTAAGAGTTTGACTCTCGCCCATTAAATGAAGAGCCTCCACGAACGAGTCATACGAGAAGGGCAAACTGTTTAAAATGAGAGCCACCATATCATCATCATCAACTGGCTTGTTGATGGAAGCAAGCTGATCTCGGAGATCTTTCATCCGAAGTAGGTGCTCAGACAGCGATCCACCTTTTTGTAATTTTATGGAAAAAAGCATATTTTTGAGGTATAGAACCCGTCTCTTCTCCGACGTCTGATATTTGTCCTTCAGACTGACCCACAATTTACTCACCTCAGTGGCATTCCGGACCTCAGGTATCAATTCATCCGATACCAACAATTTTAATAGCAGAAGAGACTCCCGATGATGTTTGTCATAATCATCGAAATTTGCTGTAGGTCTACTCTCAACACCTGTGATTATTTTCTCAAAACCACGAAATTCTGCCAGTGTCAAGATCTTATGGCTCCACACATTAAAATTCGTGCCCGTTAATTTTTGTGTATCCGGCAAAATCAAATTTGCAATGTTTGACATTTTATTATTCCAAAGTAATGGAAAATAATAAAATAATAAAATATCCAATTTTCCAGCAAATATATTTAATGAATGAAGAATATGCGTGGCCGTAGGAAAATGCAAATACGTGGCAGGTAGGTAAAAAAAATTATAACATTTTATAAAATCTTCTGCTACCTTTGTGATTCTGCCCTTCACGTTTTGCGAATTCTGCCTTCTCGTTTCCACGACCAACGAAGTTGTTTCTGCCCGCGATTTTGCTGTTTGCTCGGCGATTTTGCTGTTGATGCCGTCTGTCCACGTTTTTCCTTTCTGCGACCGACCCGTGTTTCCCTCGGCCCGCACTGTTCGTGTTTCTTTCTGCGACCGACCCGCGTTTCCCTCGGCCCGCACTGTCCGCGTTTTTCCTTTCTCCGCGTCTGTCCGCGTCGCGCCTGTCCCGCGCGTCTCCACGTCTGTCCCCGCGCGTCGTGATTTTGGTGAAAAAACCACGATTTTGTCACAGTCGCGACTGCCCTTGTGAGACGCGCTTCTTTCTGGTGCAACCCGCGTTTCCTTCGTCGCCTTCAGACTGCGTCGACCTCTCCTCTCGTCGACCTCTCACCGCTGCCTAAATGCTCTGATACCAATGTTAGATTATACAAAATGAAGAAAGAAGACAGAAGCACAAAACTGCACTGTTCAAATACGACAGGCAGAGGTTTATTTATAATGAGACGGTGGTTACAAATTAGTTACACAGTTTCAACTGCATAACTGCCGAATAGGCTATATAAACAGCATATTTTAACAACTTCCTGATGGAGAAGTAACTCATGCAAACTGTGGTGAAGTCATACATCCCCTGCTTAATTCTTTTATAATGTGGCAAGTGCAAATGCCTGAAGCTTTGAGTGCTTCACATACCAGAGTCATGGCATGCATAGTTGTGGGCTAAACTCTAATCTGATTAATTTTCCGGCATTGCAAATATGAAACAAAATGGGCATGTCTGATACCCTGTTGGTTCACCAGATCCTTTCTCACGACTTCTAGATTCTCATCCTCTACTACTTTGATAAAAAAGCACCTACACATTCTTAGAGTCACGAGTAGAAGCCCTCGAAACATCACACATGAAGAATTATTTGGTGGTCTTGAAAAAATAATTGAAACTGACCTGATAGCATGGCCTATTCTGTGATCCTATATATACCATTGAATTTTTTTGATATCTTAACCTAAAATAGTTGCAACAGTATGACCCACATGCCCAGCCATCAAAACTGTCCTCCTTGTATGACACATAATAGCTGATCAAACTCAGCCAGAAATGAGAAACCACGATGGATAGCCAAATAGCAACAATAGTAGAAACCACTCTACTATCGATCCCAAGTAAGGATGGACATGCTCGTCCAGCTGCTCCACACCTGTTCTCTTATTTGCTTAAGCTTTTCCTGGTCTGATCTTCACCCTTACATGACCCAAATCGTTTTTTACTTCTTCATAGACATTTACTTGATTTCTAACGATGGCCGCTGCCCGTCCATCAGGCTTTCTCGATAGTATGCATGTTGCATGTTTGTGCAACTTAATGCTTTTAGGGTCTGAGGTCCCCTTGGTCTTAGCCATCTCTGGCTTCTTAATCCTTGAGCTATTTGCAATAAATACTTGAGATTTTCTGTGATAACTCCTTGGTTGGGAATTTCACTTGTAGAATTAATATTATGGATTTTCACTGGATTAGGTTTATGCTGGAAATTAAAAAGATCGATGTATTTTGTGCACTGAACCTGACTGATGCCCTGAGCATCAGATTCTCGCCACATGGGCCCTTCCTATTTCTTCCCCTTAGCCTTGTCATCCTTCATAGGTCTCTCTCGTCTCTGCAATTCCCTAAATAAGGGGCCTTTTCATTGTGTCTGCAGACTATATCCTTACCCTCCTTTTTGGTAATTTGTGTAAAGCCTTAATTCCTGGATTTAGCATTTGTGTCTGCCACCTTATTTGCTTTAGTGCAATGCTAGCTAGATGTCCATACACGTGCATCGTCTACATTCAAAGGGAAAATATTTATGGTCAAGCATCTACTCTCCACTTCAAATTCCCCAACTGAATTACCACCCTATCAGGAATGGGCATGTTCAAGTTCATGTTTAGGCAAATCCCAGCATAAGTGGCCACGCTTCTCTTTATTTGCTTCAGTTAATCCAAGATTTTCCCAAAAGAGCTGTAGTGGTCTGGTATCTCTTCCATCCGTTATCTACTTTTGAAGGGAATTGATTCACGGTCAAGCCCTTACTCTCACTCAAAATTCCTCAACCGAATTATCTCCCTATCAGGAATGGGCATGTTCATGTTCATGTATAGGTAGATTCTCGCATAAGTGGCCACCCTTCTCTCTTTAGTACCTTCACTTGATCCAAGATATTCCCAAAATATTTTTGATGGTCTTGTAGCTCTTCCGTTTATCATTACATTCCAAGGCAACTGATTCACACTCAAGCCCTTCCTCTTTCTCAAAATTCCCCAACTGAATTGCCACCCCATCATGAATGGACATGTTCAAGTTCATGTTTAGGCATATTCTCGCTTAAGTGGCTGCAGTTTTCTCTTTAGTAGCTTTAGGTGATCCAAGATTTTCCTAAAAAGTTTTTGGTGTTCTGGTAGCTCTTCCATCCAGAATTGTACAAGAACTGTATACACTTAAATCTAGACTGGTGGTTTTGTAGGATTTTCATCTTTCATATCAAACCCTATATGCCACATCTGTATGATGAGCTTTAAACTGTGGAAAGAATCCAGATCCCCTTCAAAAGCTTTTGTTTTTTCTGCAAGACAAAGATAAAATAGTGATGAAGCAGCCTTTGGCACATCGCATAACTTCAACGTGTCCTTCAGGTTGGTACATATTCTCGGTACATTGTTCTAAAACCTTAACAGTTAAATCTTTTGTTTTTTCTGCAACATGAGAAAATAGTGATGAAGCAGCCTTAGGCACATCAGTTAATTTCAATGCCTCCTTTAGGGTTGGCACAAATTCTAGGTTTATCAATCTAGAACCTTAAGCTGCCACCTTATCCTAAGAAATCTGCATATTAGAATATGATCCCTGCAGTAAACAATGTCATGAGCAATGGAGGCTTGATTAATAATTATCTCAGGCTTATTCCCCACTTTTTGCAAGCAGTCATCAATCCTCTTCTGTCACTCTGAACAACCCTGATCCTGCATTCCTTTGCAAACTTTCTTCATCAGATCAGTTATCCAAACCAGTATCATTTCCTTATCTTGTCCTTTCCTGAAATTGATTTCTTTTGAGGGATTGGTATCCCTGAGATTTCACCCTGAAATTTGGGACTACCCCTTTTAAAAAAAATCATTCTTTTCAATGTAACGGGTCGTTTTGTGTTTGTTTTGTCTGCAATTGTTTGCATTGTTCTAAGGTATCCCCAGAGAGTCATAAAAGCCAAATTCCCTTAGTACCCACATGCTAAAACTCACCCTATCCCTTTGCCAGGTTTTGTCTGAGAGAATTTTATTTATTTATTTATTAAAATAAATAAAGTTCTTTTAAAAATAAATTGAGTTAAAATTGAAGGATTTAGGTTATATAAAGCATTTCACCCCATCATTATTACCATAGAACATTCACCCGGGGGGAAGAATTTTCGTAGATCAACTAATTGGAGAAATTTTCGAGCAATTGCCTGTAGCTTCTTTTGTTTTGTTTTATTTCTTTTTATCTGTGTTTTGGTTTGTTTTCTCTAGCAATTCCTATAGCCTATTCATTCTTCTTGCCAGATCTTTCCTCAGGCCTAGGGTTTTGAAAAGCTATCCAGTGTTTTTAATTACTAATTTGTCTAAAGGCAATTAGAGCTCATGATTCTTTCAAAAGATTGCAAGAAGTCGCTTGGTCCAAAATGGTGCAAAAATGGATTTTATGAAAATAAGAAAAATATTGCCATCCATGCGTAGAGCTCGAGACAATATGCACTTTTAGAGTAAATGACACCTAAAACAGAGCCACGGAATGAAATTTACGGCACATTGCAAGTTTTTGCTGCTACATCTTCCTGGACCCTTTCCAAAAATGGCAAATTTTCTTCACCAAAATCCAACAAGGAAAGAAATGTTGTCTTCATGCTAGTTGCAATTTTCAAAGCTGCCTTCTGCGCCCAATTTCCACGTTGCCTTCAGTGACAAATTTTTGTACAATTTTACAGGCAAAAGTCACAATGCAAGTCGCACTTTTAGAAAAGAGCTATCTTTCATGCAAGTCACACTTTTTGTAAGGAAGAATTTAAGCTGCCAGTGGGAATTTTGGTAGTGGTAGGCAGGCAGGAATTTCTTGTCTGCATAGCAGGTTACTTTTTCCTATCAAGTCAAAGTTACTTAAGCTGCAATGGGAATTTCAGAGGTGATAGGCAGGCGAGAATTTCTTACCTGCAATGCAGGATGAAAATTCCCATTATAAAATAAAATCACTTAAAGCACTGGTGGGAATTTCTTACCTATAACGTAGGGTGAAAATTCTCATTATGAAAGTCAAATCACTTAAGTGAAAGATGGGATTTTTGGAGCTGCAATGCAAGTTGGGAATTCCCATCACTTTGACTTTCTATTTTTAACAAATATCCCTGCCAAAAAGTGCGACCTACCTTGACATTAATGCATGTGATTAATGGTATTTCTAGCTGATTTTGGCGCCATAAATAGGAAGAAAGTCAATGCAAGTGGATGAGATAAAGAGAAGTCAAGGATGCATGCTAAAAATAAATAAAATAAATTCATTAAAAGCCGCCAGAAGAATGCATAATTGGGCGCCCGAATTGGATGAAGAGGCATGACTTTTAATTAATTAAATTGCCAGAAATAGGAAAGGACAATTATTTAAAATAGCATGCAAATCGCTATATAAGCATGGGATGCCATAATTGAGAAGCAGTTAATTCTTTTTGATGAAGTTTGCAGCCCGGACAGGTTTTGGCGCCAAGGGAAAGAAGATTTTGCATTAAAGAGTGTTTTCCATTGCCGAGAAGCTTCCAGTTTTGGCGCATTGGGTTGGAATAGCCTGATTTTTGTTATTCTGATTGTCTGCATGTTGGTATAAGTGCCCAGGCGAATTAAATAATATTTTTGCTTCCTTTGCATGCAAGCAAAGTCTCAAATTTTAGGGCAGCAGGCTTTATATGCTGATTTTGGTGATAAAAATCAAGTATTCATGTCATGGACTCCATCTTTGTCTGAATTAATTGCAGATATTCATCACAGGTGCTCATATTAGTGAAAGGAAGTTCAAATCAATGTCAGATACATTGAATCTCTTCTGAATAAGAAGAAATTGCCAGATATGCACAAATTGATCCAATTACAAGGGATTTCGGCAAAGTTAAAAGAAAAAGAACTCATACAAAGATTGTTCCAGCCATGTTGAAGCATGATGAAAGAGAAGGATCAGCTGAATCATGCATAGCTTCCAGATTTGCTGAAGTCAATGATACAAACATTGGCCCTGAACCTATCACCGATTAAAATTGACAGATCCAGATCTTATAATTGCAAAGGTTTCCGGCAAAAATTCATCCGCTTGTTTCTAGCGCAGCCCATGTGGAAGTCAGTGCATGAAAAATTCCTGCTAGGATCTTGTGCATGTGCTCCCAATTTTCCAGTTGAAGCCTTCATTGAATTTACTTGTGTTTTCCTTCACCCGGAGTGCTTTCCAGAATTAAAATTCTTCTCATATGCAATTAAAAATAAAAGATGACGAGTTTTGTTTGAATTATTTACAACAAACATTGCACTTATGCATATACTGGAGAAGAATTGCAAAAGCTTCAAGCATAAAAGGGGAAGGCAAGTCAGAGGTAGCACCCACTGACAAATCACAGCCAACTGCTTCCAGATCCAGTGTGGTGAGAATCAAAGGAAAAAGAGTCAACCCTATGCAGAATACGGAAAAAGAACAAGACTGGGAGTGTTGCATCTTTCTTCTAATTTTTTTTCCTCATTATTCTTCTTTCTCTTATTTTCTTCTACAAAGTAATTGAGCAATCAATTAAATTGTAAAACTTAAGTGATTGGTTTAAAAACCATTACTTCAAGTTAGTGGAAGAATTCAATTACTTGGAAATAGGTGGCAGACATGCAAAATAAAAGGTTCTATTTTTAGTTAAAAATTATGCATGTCATGCAAAGAAGAGTTCCAGGAGGAAGATTGCCAGCTATTTCCCTTTTTCGTAGCTTCAACATGTGACAATTCATTAAAAAAGTTTCCTATTTGTAATTGCCCTCTATACACTATAAATAGAGGAAGAGCCTACGGGTTAAAGGATCAAAATTTGTAATCAACATTCTTGTGTTCCAGACTTTGAGTTGAAACCCTTGATATCTTTCTGAAAGCTAAGGAATTGAAAGGAGACAGATTTCTAAAGAACTTTGTGTCAACGGTGTTTGTGTTTCTTACTTCTGTATAGATCTTTGCATAAACTTTGTGTTATCTTAGATCTGGATCTGAAACTTTTTTTTGCTTTGAATTCTGCATTTCAAGATCTATTTGTTTCGTCTGTGTGCATGTGACCAACTCTGTCAACTATTGGTTAGGCTGTATATCTTCTTTCTTTTCTACTCACATTCAATTATTTCCCTCTTTTGCATATATACATTTCTTACAGCTGTTTACTTGTTGCAAAATTGCGTAGCTATGGTCCATGAACTACGTTGTTAAAGTAAAACCAACAGATAGATATTAGAAAATATAACTGACAGAATTTTACACGGGAACCTCACCAGTAAATGAGGGAGATTTATCTCATGATTGCCTAGGTTTTCAATTGTGTAGAAAATCTAGCCAACAGGGATTTATTGACAACCTTCTGTCCTGCCACCATGGTCACCCATCAAGAGTACATGAGAGCAAATGCCCCAAGTCTTGTCTCAGTAGAGGACTGATGTAGGAGCATCCCAGGCCCAAATGCAATCTTGCATCACCAAAAAGAGTTATTGTTTCAATCTCAAATTTAAAATTGCAAGGTTTACACACAAGCTTGTTTTGAGCAATCTCTGGCATTTATGTTGTCTAAATTTGATCTCATTTACTTGGCTTACATTAAGTCTACGAAGCCTTTAAGTCTAGGGTGTCACAGATTTTAATGTTCTATGGCTTTCCCTTGTTTTGTCACTATTTAGCCTCAAGATGGAAATTGGCATCGGCATTGAAAGGGATGTTCTAATGGGCTATCTTACTCGGTTTCAAGGTCAAAGCATCTTCATAGAACATCTGAAGAAGATTGAACATGGTGAAATGGGTTACAAGTCTTCACTGATTTATTTTCCTTATGCCTATGGGGAAACATAGTCAAAATGGGTGGGAGGCTTGGAGAGTGTTTAAAACTGAAAATTCTGTATGGTTATGATCAGATGGATGCCACTAAAGTATTCAAACTCACAAACATTTAAAAAGACCCTTCTTTGAAGCAAAATACTGATCATGCTTTGTTAAAGCTTTTTTGTTCATTGGTGAAGGTTGGGAGTCGATGGGGTATCCCAAGAGAAACTGTAACTGTAATTCTTGCTGTATAGGCATAAGGATGGAATGGAAATCATCATTTTTGGAAAAGGTAGAGCTGATGGGAGTTTGTGGGAGCAAGAAAACTCCAACAAATGTTATTCTAGTAGGCCCAAAAACAAAAAATATCAAAAGTGACCTGAAGAGATTCTGAGGAAGGTTTTTGAGTATTTTGAGGTGATGAAGAAAAGCCTTGCTCAGTATTTTCTGAGCTATTATCATTTGAAAGTTTTTTGCATTTTTACAGGGTCTTGAAAGGGGACATAATTGGGGTTATGCAGGTTTGGATGTCTGGGGCAATTCAACAGAGGTCTGAAACCTGTTTCTGATTGGGTTTTCATCACCAATGACGAGCATCTAAAGTTTTTGCCAGGTAGCTGGTATGGGTATTGGGACCCAGTACACTGATATGGCAATTTTTTTCGGGTCTTGGGTACAGTTTTGGGGATGGCTGTACTAAAAATATAGCTAGATAATTAAAATTAACCATATAATATGCATAGGGTAAACAAAATAAGTTAAACAACCACAAAACATTCTCATAATTCAATTCCAAATGCCATGATATTCATTGGTTTAACTTTGAACAAATACATTATACAAATGTTACAATATTTACACAAAAATCAAGATGAATCAGCATATTCATTATATTCATAATCATAATGCTCTCTAGCTTATTCAGTGAGAGCATCATTAGAATCATTATGTGGTTCATGTGAACCGCAAGAAGTAGCAGTGCCGTTCCTGCTAGCTCAATCACGTGAAGTCTCTAGAAAAATACTAGCTTAGTGTAATGTCCCCATTCCTACGCCAGAGGCCTAGAGGCTTATTTCTGTCTTAGCTTTGGTCATACCCAAGGGGCTGGAGACGTGGAGGTTATTGGGTATGGGTTATTTTATTACCACCTTCACTTTATGTTATATTTTGTCATTGACTTAAGTGATGGGCGACTAGGTGGTACTCTTCAATTTCTTCATTGGGACAACTTAAGTGTACTTTAAAGTATGTGCACAATAACAAAAAGAGTACTTTAAAGTATGTACTTTAAAGGAAACTTGTTTTGGGCGATTGGCACACGATCTCCTTTCAGTTGGCTCCCAAGCAAAAGACTAAATCATTTGGTATCATTGTTGATAGCAACACTAGGAAAAGAAAAGAGAAGAAGATGATGCCTGCAAAAAGGAGCCAACATACATGAGAACGATGAGATAGAATGAAGTTGTTGCCTAAGTGAAGAGAGTGTTGAAAGAATGAGAGAATTGGAGAAAGTACAAGAGATGTTAGAACAAGATAGTCAGAATTTGAGCATGAGAGAATCTGCATTGTTCTCCATCATGCACAAGTAAGTGGAGTAGTGAAGGTACATCCTCCACTGAGGGAGTAATGTGCAGAGGATGCAAAGAGTAGTTCTCCATCTTGTATGGGTGGGTAGAGAACAAAGTGTGTCAGATAGAGGTCTAGAGCCACTAGTTGCAGAACTTGAAGCAGTAGAGGATATGTTGAGAGTCCTACAAGCAAAGTTGGTTGCCATGGAGAAGACAAGTACGTGAAAGAAAATTGTAGGCCAAGTGAAGAGAAAGAAAAGAAAGAAAGAAAGAAATTAATTAATGTCAATGAATGACCGAAACGAGGCAATGGTACCCAAAAATAAATCCAATTACAATAGAAAGTGCTAGGGTAAGAGGACCCTAAGATCAACAACCAACTAAAAAACTAACAAAAGCACTTAAAACAACTGAGGGGTAAACCCAACAGACTAAAGCCCCCAACCCATGTGGTTAGGGTACCAATACAGATAGCCATGTGGGAGGAGCTTGAACCCCCAAAGAGCATGGGCTGATGAAAGTCAGAAAGACTGGATGGTAGTCCCATCAAACATCTTTGACTGTGCCTTGGGTAGAGTAGTCATTTGTTTTGTTGTTATCACTCTGAAAGGGCAAGTGTACAATCTAATAATACTCATCTAAGGTGATGAAGCTAGTGGAGCAGTGAACAAAAGAGGATGAACCCAGAAAATAAGTCAAGCTAGTAAATGCCACAAAGATAGAAGGTAAGCACAAAGAAATACCTTTACTTTCAGGAAAAACGAGTTCAAAAATTTTAATGGAATGGGTGTTGAAGATGGAAAAATGCTTTCTGGAAGACAAGATTGAGGACCCTTCGAGGATTTCGTACGTTAGTTCGAGAATGAAAGATAATGTAGCTATAAGCTGGAGAAAACTCCAAGAAAGATAACTAAAAAGAGGTAAAGTTCGGGTAAGGGAGTGGGAACATATGATCTCCAAGTTGATGGGACAGATGATGCACCCAAGAATGCATAAAAGTGGTGGGAAAGCTTTATGCTTTGAGATTAAGAAGTAGTGAGAGGAAGATTTTCTTGAAAGGCAATGAGAGAGTAGAGTTACCTTGCAAGCAACCCAAATCTGTTTTGAGGAAAAATGAAGAGAAGGATGTGAGCAGCACGTGGAAGAAGAAATCCTCATGGAGAATGATACAGAGGTGCTAGTGGTTGAGCACGAAGAAGCAACATTAATATATCCTTTAGAGGGCATGAAGGTTGAGGTGAATGAAGTGCAAGTGAATGTGCATGATGAGGACCTTGAGAGAGAAGTGAGAGAAGAAGAGAGTGGTGTTGCTGTAGTGTAAATGCCATGCTAGAGAAAGGAAGAAGACTAGAGAGGAGAATGATGCGCAAGTGAATCCAAGAAGAGTGGACAACAATCAGTGGAATCAGCCCAAGGCACAAGAAAGGAATGAAGGGTATCAAGGCAAGAAGAGAGAGAGTAAGAAGACAGAGGATGGATTTAATGCAGTCCAGCATATAGCAGTAGAGCACGGGAAGATAGAGATAGCCAATGTGAAGACCATAAGATAAGGAAGTGAAGAGACATAAGATGACAGCAGTAGAGGATTGTACTCAAGTTGAATTAAAGACAATGGAGAGTGGGCAGTTGATGGTTTCAGCCAAAGGATTTCTTCAAGAGGATGTGCAAGTGGAAGTTTGTTTGCAGCAACAGTTCGAAAATGAAGCTGGAAAAGGTCAAGCTCAAAATATGTTGGTATAGGTTGCTGCAAAGAACACGTGGACAACAGAGACATATGAAGAATGTCACCCATTTGACATGAAGGCAACGGAGGAGGAAGAGACAATGGATGAGTTGTTTGAAGCAACCATGAAGATTGAAGCAAAGCAAGAGGATGCTATTACAACAAAGATTAAGGAATTGTCTAATATGGGGATGTGATCAACAAATGAGCAAGAAACAAAGATAATTTTAGCAGCAGTGAAGGTAATGGCTAATCAACACAATCCATTTGCGATTCAAGGAAAGAATGAAAACTTGGTGGGTCAAGACCTGGAAACGAATGTAGAGAACAAGAGGAAGAGTAGAACTTGGTGGAGGTGGATAGATTTAGGTGGGTAGATACCCACATGAGTATGGAAAGAAAAAAAGTGAATTAGTGCTGGATGGTGGAGGACAGACTATGGCCCAATAATGGATTGGAAAAGAAGGTAGAAACAAAGGAATGACATTTAGAGGTACCTAACTAGGTGGAAGGGAACACTGTGGCCATGGTAGTCGACCAAAAGAGTGGCTCTACCACTCAACTCATGTTTGTGAGATGCAGCTCACATTCTCAGTTACCCGGGGTCTCTAATGAGGGAGCATCCCAGGTCCAAGTTCAATTTTGCATCACCGAAAAGAGTTATTATCTCAATCGCAAATTTTCAGTTGCAAGGTGTCCACACGGGCTTGTGCCGAGAAATCTTTGGCTTTTATGTTGTCTGAATTTTAATCTCTCATTTATTTGGCTTACATTCAATTTATGGAGCCGTTAATTGTAGGGTGTCACATATTTTATGTTATATGTGTTTCCCTTGTTTTCTCACCATTTAGTCTCAAGTTGGAAATTTGCATTGGCACCGAGAGGGATGTTCTAATGGGCTATCTTGCGCAGTTTCATGGTCATGACATCTTCATACAACCATTCAAAGAAGATTGATGTAATGTCCCTTTCTTGGAATTAATGCCTATCTAGTTATTTCCTGTAGTAAAATAGAAATCAAGAAAGTCAATTTTTTAATTAAAGTGCAAAAGTCCCACATGGAGTGCCCCACTTGGAAAATAGAGACAAAAAAGTGCAGGAGATGTGGTGGTTCATTTGCAATGATCTTTTGGCTATTATGATAATTTTGATGAAGACTTTGAGTTGTTGCTCCGACTTTTGCATTAGAGGACGAAAACCCTCTTGTGTATTCATCTATTGAGGACAAAAACCCTCTTTGACCTACAAATTCTTGAGGACAAAACCCCTCAATTTCTCTTTGGCGATTTCAACATTTGAGTTTCATTTCAATTAATTACAGCTAGGGCATCCACAAGAGATCAAGTTTCAGACTTATATCAGCTAGGGCATCCATATTTCAGACTTATATCATCTAGGGGATCCACAAGAGATAAAATTTCAGACTTATATAGCTAGGGCAGCCATTGTTCAATGGGCACAACATTGGAGGGCATTTTGAGAGTGGTTTTGTGTAATGTCCCCAAATGCACAATTTTTACCCCCAAAAGGTTTTTAGGCAAAACCCCAATCCAAAAAACAATTTCCAAATAATTTATAAAATCTTTC
This sequence comes from Taxus chinensis, assembly GCA_019776745.2. Classification (NCBI taxonomy): domain Eukaryota; kingdom Viridiplantae; phylum Streptophyta; class Pinopsida; order Cupressales; family Taxaceae; genus Taxus; species Taxus chinensis. The sequence continues at coordinate 56,433,670 of CM034156.1, read as the reverse complement.
AATGCAGATCTGAATTTTATACATGCATGACGACTTGCAAAGGAGATGAAAACCCACAAAATAAAAGGCAAAACCACTGAATCTTTAACGGAATCAACTCATAAAATTTAAGAAAGATGGAATCAAGTGATAAATACCATAGTTGACTGCAAAACAGGCTGGAATTATTTTATTAAATTTCTGCAGGCAGCTGCCCTCAGACATAGCTGAAAATAGCACTTCTTCAACACCATTTTTTTTGAGAAATAGCTGATCTGATTTATAAAAATCAGGAATACGGACAACAATCAAAAATAGGTTCTAAGCAGCTTTGGAACCCCACAAACCAGCTCTCCAAGTGAGTCGTTCCTCCTAGAATAGCGTTGGAAACAAGGGAAGGATACAACCACGACTTCCTTTTTCAAACCCTTATGAAATTATGCAACTTCAGACCTCAAATATGCTGGAAAACTACTGGAAAATCAGCTAACTTCTTTAAGCACAATGGAAACCCCTTTGTGGAGATTCCTCTCAGCTAGGTGAAGGGTTTTTGTCCTTCTACTAGATCTCTTAGAGGGTTTTTCGTCCTCAAGAGTGAATCTCTAAGTGTTTTCATCCTTAGAAGATTATTGATGCAAGTTCAAAGCTCAACATACACATCATATTTTATAAAATAGACAAGGGATCCTCTGTACAAGCAAGTTGACTTGCTTTTATAGAAGTAGTAGGCCAAATGGCCACCTTCAACTCCCAATCAGAGTTTTCCTCCATCTAATGCTTTTCCCACTTTATTCCATCTCCTAAGGAGGTCGCATTTTCCATAGGATAAATAAACTTTATCAAATGTTTTTTTTTCTATTTTTAATTTTATTTTATCATTAAGTCTATAATAACTTACTATAAGTGTCTTTATAATATTTTCTTTTTTTTAATTTTATATGCACTTTATAATAAGTTATTAGGACTTAAGTTCCCCTTGTGTTCATCCCTTAGCCTTCGGGGAGACAAAATGGGCTAAGGGTCTTCGACATAGATTATTTTAGGAAGTGGGACATTTCATTTTGGGGCCTTTTAGAGCTGGCTGACCTTCTACGGGAGTGGATTGATCCCTTGTGGGACATGTTGCAAGGGTTTTGGGTGGTGCATTTGGTGGTAAGGCTTGTACAAGGCCCTAATCTTCCCTAAAATAGAAACTACAACCCTTCTCTTTGACTTCTAGCATCAAACGGTCAACTATATTCTTCTTTTAATTCCAGTTCAGAAACAAATTGAAATAAATTCATCTGCTGATTGTAAAAATTATTTTCTTCCATATTCATGTGCTAAGTGGATTTCTAAAGGCTTTGCCCCTTGTGCGTATCTCTAATTGTTGTTTTTTCCTTAAATAAAAGCAAAAAATCAAACTGCTGTACTTTTTATTGATAAGGGCTTGAATAAAAATCTGTTTGTTGCATATTGGGTATAAGGGTTTATGTGAAAATCCCAAATTCATTATTTTGTGCGCTTAAGATTCATTACAATTGAACATGGTGAAATGGATTACAAGTTTTCACTATCTTGTTTTCCTTACACCTATGAGAAAACATAGCCAAATATGAGTGGGATGCTTAGATAGTGTTTTAAATTGGAAATTGTGTATGGCTATGATTAGAGGGATGCCACTAACCTTTTCAAATCCACACACATCCAAAAAGATTTTTCTTTAAAGCAAAACAATAATCATGCCTTGTTAAGACGTTTTTGTGCATGGGTGAAGGTTGGGAGTCGATGGGCTATGCCATTTTGTAGAGAAACTGTAGCTGCAATTCTTTCAGTAAGGGCTTGAGAATGGAGTGGTAATCATCATTTTTGGAAGAGATAGAGCTGGATGGGACTCTGTGGAAGCAAGAAGATCACCAAAAACGTCATTCTTGAAGGCCCAAAAATACAAAATTTTGAAAAATGACCTAAAAATGTTCTAAGAGATGTTTTGTGTATTTTGAGGTGATGAAGAAAAACATCGCTTAGTTTTTGCATAGCTATTAATGTTTGAAAGATTTTTTTTCATTTTTACAAGTGACTGAAAATTGACATTTTTTGGGGTGTGAAGGTTGGGGAAGCTAGGGCACTTGCACAGAGTTTTGACATAGCATAAAACCTAGGTAGTCATGAGATAAATCTCCCTCATTTACCGGTGAGGCTCCCGTGTCAGATTTGTCAATTAAAATATGCTAGTATCTATATGGGGTTTTACTTTAACCATTCAGCTCATGAACCATAGCTGTATAGTTCTGCAACAAGTAAGTAGCTGGTTAAGAAAGAAAATATTTATAGAAGAAGGGAATTATATTAAGACAAAGAAGAAATGGGGAAGATGTGCATCCCAATCAATAGATAGCAGAGTTGATTACATACACATAGAAGAAACCAATAGATATAAACACATAATTATAAGCAAAGGCAGCTCTAGATCTAGATCTAAAATAACACAGTTTTATTTAAAGATCTAAGATAGAAAGCTAGAAACAAAATACACCGTGACACAAAGTTCTCCGAAAATCTGCTCCTGTATATTCCTTTGCTTCAAGTGGCTTTCAAGGGTTTTTAGCACAAAGTCTACGAACACAAGAATGCTGCTTACAAATTCTGATCATTAACCCGAAGGTTCTTCTTCTACTTATAGAATGTAGAAGGGAAAGTACAAATGGGAAACTCAATTGAACTGAAACATAAACAAGAAGTAAAGATGACATCTGGCAATCATCCTCCTCGAACTTCTCCTCAAGTGACACATCTATCACTTAACTAATAGAATCGTTCCACATAACTTGAAGCAATGGTTTCAAAACCAATAACTTTAAAGTTTTACAATTTCATCCGGTAACATGGAAAATAGAAGAAGAAGACAAGCCAGCTGTAACATTTATATCTTCTTTTTGTTCTGATACTGAATATACTTATCGAACATGTAATTCAACATCTTCCCATCTGCCTTAGCCAGAGCTTCCTTTTTTGTCTTGAACTGCAGCAGTCCTTCGTTCAACACCTTGATACATGCTTCCACATCCTCCAAACCCGGTCCGAACCTCGCAATATCCGGCTATAGTGCCACCAGTCTGCTAATGAAATTCATTGTGAAAGACTTAGTGGCTCCATCAATTCTCCCTTGTACCATCAGAAGAGACCCTTCCAGGGAATTAGGCACTCTGCTAGGAATGATCCGTACGTATGAAGTAACATTTCCGACCACTTCCTCCTCAGTGAAAGCAATGATATTGTCTGGTAAAGACGATGCCATACTCTCAAGTTCCTGCATCCTCTTCAACAAAATTCCGCAGATCTCCAAACAAAAAGATACTGCAAACTCCAGCTGCTTCCCCTTCTCAACTGATCCGTCTGGTACAATCTGTTCCGCAACCAACACTTCTCCCAACAGCTTATTGATTTCGGCCAAAGTACTCAGGTTACTCTCAGCAACTGTATTCATATCTACTATGCTCATCACCAGTTGCTTCAGCTGATCTGCTGCATCATTCATAACCTTCAGGCGGGCTGGCACCTCTCCGAGTTGTACAGAAGCTTGACGAATAATCAGATTCTTCCATTCGTCGATAGCTTTCACCTGGTTGCTTGCATCTTCCATCTCCTGCATCAGATGATCACTCACCTGCTCTTGAGCTGAAATGGGCTGAGTGGAAGATTTAGCAACCTTGGCAATGATCTCGCACAACTGAGATACTTGCTTCTGAAGTTTGTCTTTCGCCGCCTTTTCTCTGTCAAGCCTAAGGAATAGAGTATTTACCAATGTCTGTGTATCCTGCTTCAATCCTTCTGGCTTTATGAATGCTCTGGCAGCTATAATGTCCCATAGTGATCGGGAAGAAGCCCATAGACTTGTGTTGTTTCGATTGAAGGTCGTGTATCTCCACAAGTTGTCTGCTCAGCTCCAATGTCTGTGTATCCTGCTTCAATCCTTCTGTGGTGGCTTGACCGATAGGTACTCTGGTTACTGTTATGTCTTCTGCCGTGAGCTCATCCTCTTTCTTCCATTCTGTCGGAACTGACATCTTAGCAAACTTCTGCCCCGACTCATCGATGATCAACCTTGAAGTTACCTTAGCAACTTTAGGTTTTCTGTCTTTTCCGCCTAGACTTTGGAGTAGCTGCCAATCCTGGATACAACTTCCCACACTTCCTTGCTCACCCTATTGGCCTTTAGATCCTTTTCCAACTTGTAAATGAATTTGTAGAAGAATCCATCATTGACCACTTTGAAATCTTTTTTGCACGCAGGTATAGTAAGCTGTGGGTAGCACTCGAAAATGGGGTCCTTAGAAAGAATGCCACATTTATCCAGCCTGGAGAAGATGCCTTGCGAAGCTGCTGCATATACCGAATAAGTCATTTTGAAGCTGAAAGTACGCTTCACATTCCGGAGTTGCTCACCAATGTTTTCGCTAATGATTTCTGACCAATTGATTATTGAATCCACTTTGTTGACTTCAATGGTCCTGATGAAAACATACATCCATGTACGGAAAGTGTGAGCGTTCGCTTCGCCATTTATCCTGCATAACAATTTGGCAATATCATCTACCTCTTGTACCGGATTGGACCGCGGAAGAGTTCTTGGGAACTTGGAAGGAGATCTGGGCTTCTTCATGTATTTGTTGTTCATTATGTTCACGCAGTCAACTCTATGCTTCTCCCACCTGCTGCCAGCATCTTGAATGCTAGTGGAAGTCACCACCTTTCGAGCCGGAATCTTCAAACAATTATTGATGAACTGTGCGTCCAACCGAATTATTGTTTTCCCTGTAGCATCTCGCACTGATTTGGATGATGGATGATAAGACCTGGAACACTCCATAACGAACTCTGGCAAATGGGCTGTGTTTGGAAACGATGCAACTCGAATAATTCCACTGCTTTTAACTACACGCATGAGGGAAGTCTTCCCTGCTCTAGATCAATCAATCAATTCGGAAAGAGGTTTCGGACCTAAATCTGTGTCTCCTATGTCTGTGAATTTGGAAGTGATGCATGACTCCGTTGTGCTTTCTTTTTCATCCCTCTTTGCCATGGCTGTGTCTATCTTTGTTTGAACAATTCTTTTTCTTCTTATCTCGACCGGAATTCTTCAAAACTGGTGCAGATCTGGATAATTCTTCAGATTCGGAGGATATATTCAATGTATTGGACATTGATTTAAGCTCCCTTTCTTTTGTAAAGCACTTGTAACGAATTCCTGCAATGAATTCAGACAAAGATGGCAACCGGAACATGAACAGTGGATTTTAATCATAAAAATCTGCATAATTCAAGCCTGCTGCCCCAAAAATTGATGTTTTATTTGCATGCAAAGCAAGCATGAATTTTACTAACTTCACCTGAGCACCTGTATCACTTATGCAAACAATTATCCAGACACAAATCAACCTCCTTCAACCTGTGCGCCAATTCTGGAAGCTTTTAACATTAATTTTACCTTCTTTTGAGCAAAAATCCTCTTCAAATGGGGCGCACTTTTCCTCAAGGCTGCACTTCTCTGCTTGTGAATTAATTAATTCATCCTTATGGTAGCCCTTGCTTATATAATCCTCATGATTCTATAATTAATTAATGCCTTTCCTATTCCTGGCAATTAATTAATTAATTAATAAGTTTTACTCTTCAAATGGGGCGCCTATTTTGTGCATGCTCATGGCTGCCATTAAATAAATTAAATTTATTTAATTTTAGACTTCTGCTTCCAGTTAACTCAAGCCTCACAGTATGCTTTGACCTTAGCCACTGAAAATAGGAATTAATTTAATCATTTAATACTTAAAAAAGTATTATTTCTCTCCCAAATGGGGCGCACTTTTTGACATAAAGGGGCTGCATTAAATAAATATTATTTATTTAATTTTAGAACAATCTATTTTCAACTTCCTTTTGTCCATTTACCTCTGTTGACTTTTCCACAAGCCTGGGCGCCAAAATTGGAAGAGAAATTAATTAAATTAATTAATTTAAGGCTGCCTTTATTTCCCTAAAGGGGTCGCACTTTTTGACAAAGGATTTCTATTTTTAAAAATCACATGACAATGGGATTATTTACCTTGCAAGGCAGCCCTGAAAATCCCATGATTCACTAAGTCATTTGACTTTCATAAAGGGATTATTTACCTTACAAGGCAGGCAATAAAATCCCATGATTCACTTAAGTGATTTTTCTTTTATTCCACAATGGAAATTTTTACCCTGCAAGGCAGGTACAAAATTCCCGCCTGCCTGCTGCCTCTAATTTTTCCATTGTGACTTAAGTGACGTTGCTTCCATGGGAAAAAGTACCCTGCTAGGCAGGTACAAAATTCCCGCCTGCCTGCTGCTTCCAAAAATCCCATGATCCACTTCAAACCCTCTTTTTCCAAAAATGCGGCCAGCCTAGAAGAGGCTTTTTGGTGCACGACTTCATCTTTTCCCAGAGAACCAAACCTCCGATGGCGAATTCCTTCTGGCACAACGTGCGTATGTGATCTCCAGATACTCCAGGCCAAGAATCAGGCCAAACTGGCAAAGGAATTGATCCAGAGAAATTTCACAGAAAACAAAACGGGAAAACACAAAAAACACAAAATGTTGCCAGAAGTTACAAATAAAGCCCAGAATGCATTCTTGGTTAAAACCCTACTGGTATATGGAATAATGATACATACGATCACAATAGAGTTAAACCGGAGCACAAATTGCCTCAAACGGGGCTTAAAATAATTGAATACAAATTTCCCGCAGGCAAACCCCAACGACAAAATATAACAATTTTGGGCATCTGGGTATTTGGCGAAAATGACTTATATGGCTCCTTGGGAATATCTTGACACATTACAGGAATTTTCTGGCAATAAAAACACAAAACGACCCATTATTTTAAAAGTACGAAATTTTTTCGGATAGGGTAGTCTCAGATTTCAGGATGAAATCTGGGGACACTAGTCGGCTCCGTCTGTGGACATCTTTTTCTTTGTCAGAATGACAAGGGAAAAGATGAGATCCTAGCATCTCTGGTTTCGTATCTTGTCTTTTGGGCACGGGGTCAGGCAAACAAAAACAACACAACACAAAAACAAAACAAGGAAAAACAAACAAAGTTTTATTTATATACATACAGGTTTTACCTGCTCTTCATGTCCGAAACAGCTTCAAGTGTTGCCCATTGAAAGGCAACGACAATTCAACTCCATCCTGATGAGCAAGAATGAAGCTATCTGCTCCGGCGATCTTCTTAATCACAAAAGGCCCTTTCCATAGTGAATCAAATTTTCCATGCATGCCTTTTGCTTCTCTTCTTTTGTCCCATAAAAGGACCCAGTCATTGACTTCAAACTTTCTTTCCTCAGGCTTTTTTGTCGAAAATGACTTTCACCTTCTTTTGATGCTCTGTCAGTCTATCTGCAACTTGAGTCTGTACCTCCCTCAATTCAGTCAGGTACATTATCCTTTTATCAACAGCATCAGTGAATGTAGAATCCTCCAGGGCTCTAGAAAGTTGTAGGGCAGGTAGTTCCAAGGTAAGAGGCAGCTCCGTGTCTCTACCATATAATAGCTGAAATGGGGACATACCTATAGCCCTTTTTGGTGTAATTCTATCGGCCCATAATGCATCAAACAACTTCTTATGCCAAGTCCTTTGATTCTCCGTTACTAGCTTTCGCACAATAGTCACCAAGTTTTTGTTACTTGATTCAGCTTGGCCATTCCCTTGTGGATAGTAGTTGGAGGAATGTACCAGCTGGATCCCATGAGTGTAGCAGAAATCAACCAGCTCCTTAGAAGACAGATTCAAAGCGTTGTCTGCTACTATCTTATTGGGCACGCCAAACCTGACAACAATATTTTCTTTTATAAAACTGCACACCTCGGCGGAAGTGGCGTTCTTCATAGGAATGGCTTCTACCCACTTACTGAAATAATCAGTAGCTGTTAGAATATAGTGATGGCCGACACTGGAAGTCGGGTTGAGCATACCAATAAAATCCATTCCCCACTGCTGGAAAGGTTCTTCAATTACAATTGGTTTTAAAGGTAATGCAGGTAATTTTACACGCCCAACAAAGTGTTGGCACGCTTGGCACTTAGATACCCACTCTGCAGTATCTTGAAAAAGTGTGGGCCAGTAATACCTTGCTCTGAGGATCTTGTGTGCAGTGACTCGGGCTGAGAAATGACCACCGCAAGCCATGTCATGAAACTGTTGTAAGAGCTGATCCTGCTGAGCTTTATCCACGCATCGGAGAAATATGCTATCAATCCCTTTTTTGTATAAACCATTATCCCAAAGAACAAAATCTTTGGACTTTAGTTTAATTGTTCGTTTCTCTTTCCGAGAAAGTTGATCCGGGCATTCTCCATATGTCAGAAAATAGGCAATGTTACTGTACCACTCCACCAGATCTATAAAAAGTACCATAGGCAAATCTTCATCTACCTCTTCTTGATCTTCCTCTGGCATTGTTGCTTTTCATCTCTGTCATTAGTTCGCACAGGCCTCTTCCTCGAACCAGCTTTGTAGGTTTGATATCCAGGTCATATTCTTGAACTTTCGTCACCCATGTGCCTCTTAACAATCCTAACTCTTGTTGAGTGAGGATAGATTTCACTGCAGTATCTGGAACCAAGACCACAGTGTGTGAGGAAAGAATATAATACGTGAATGCTTTACACGCCTTCACCACTGCATATGCATGCTTTTCCATTGGAGTATATTTCAACTCATAAGTTTTGAGAGGCATGCTCATGAAAGCAATCGGAGCTTCTACATCCTCCTGATTCTTCTGCATCAAGATTGCTGACATGGTGTGTTCGGAGGAATAACAGTAAAGAATAAATTCTTTACTAAAGTTAGGTGAAACCAAGACTGGGGCTTTTGACAGGGCCTCCTTAATCTTCTCAAAAACTTCCTTCCCTTCGCTGCTCCATTTGAAATCTTGTGTCTTCTTCATCATATTTGAGATATGACGAGTCAGCTCAGCAAAGTCAGGGATGAATCTCCTGAGAAAATTAACTTTTCCAAAGAAAGAGTGAACTCCTTTTTTGGATGTTGGCAATGGCAATGTCTGAATGGATTTAACACGTTCCGGATCTATCTTGGTTCCTTCCTTGGAGACAATGTGCCCTAGTAGCTTTCCTTTTGTTACAACAAAGATAGATTTCTTAGGGTTTAGAGAAATACCATGTTTGCGGCATTGTATGAAAACCTCTTCCAGATTTGAAATGTGCGTGCATTTGTTCTTGGAAAAGATTGTCAGATCATCAAGGTACACCACTATGCTTATATCCTTGAGATGAGCAAAAGCTAAATCCATAGCTCTTTGAAATGTAGCTCCAGCATTGATCAAACCAAACAACATTTTCTGGTAAGCAAAAGTTCCCCAAGGTGTAATGAATGTCGTTTTGTATTGATCTTCTTCAGCCACCTTGACTTGATTGTAGCCTGAGAAACCATCAAGCATGGAAAGCATCTCAGATCCAGTGACCACCTGCAGAGTGTGATCCATGATGGGGATGGGGTAGTTATCTTTCAATGAAGCTTGATTGAGGTTGCGAAAATCTACGCACAACCTAATCTCGCCACTCTTCTTTCTCACAGGAACTATGTTGGCTAACCATTCAGAGTGATGTATGGGATAAATAATCTTTGCATCTAACAACTTCTGGATCTCTGCAAAGATAGTTCCGGAAATGGTAGGGTTATGTCGCCGCAGTTTCTGCTTGAAAGGCTTTTGTTCTGGTTTTAATGGGATGTAGTGTTGAACTTCTGCAGGCTGATATGTTTTCAGATCTTGGTAAGATCAGGCAAAAACATCCATGTATTTCTTAAGAAGCCTTGTAAAAGCTTCTCTTTCTGCCTCTGAACAACACTTACCCAGATTTACTAACTTGGGATCATTGTTGGCTCCCAAATTTAGTAACTGTGTATCGGAGGAAGAACCTTCCCCACTTTCTTCATTCTTCTTAAGCATCTGATCATGCTTGTCGAACATTTCCTCAAGAGATACCAAGCCTTTGGGAATTTTATTTCCCTTTAGCTGGATAATCTCCTGACTTCCTGAGATGTCTGCATCCATTTCTCCCACAGTAGTTTGTCTTGGAGGTGAGTTGCTTCCCTCATAGTAGATCTCTTCGAAGTTGTCCTTTTGTTGGAGAAATACAACAATTTGCTTGTCATCGTTAAAAACTTGCCATTGCTGGACGTTGTTAGGAACTTTTGGGCGGAAGACCATCTCAACTTTGTAATCCCCCTGTCTGAAAAATGTGGGAGGCTGATATGGATTTAACAAATCTGCAGTCACTGCAAGTGAATCAGCTCTTGAATTTTGTTCTCTCGGAATGTAAGATACCGAGAAAGCTGAAAAATCCAGAATAGCAGAGTAGACTCGATCTTTGTAATGCCGAAGTTTGTCCTTTTTTACTTGATAGAGACCTCTTATCTGCTTAACAATCAGCTCAACATCTCCCTTTCGTGTAAGAGCTTGATTCCCATTGTTCTTGCGTGCTTCATGCCTAACAACAACGCTTCATACTCTGCTGTGTTAGTATTTTCGAACATCAATTTGAAGGAATGCGCATGCACCTTCCCTTCAGGAGAGATAAGAACAACGCCTGCACCGGATCCAAATGAACAGCAACTGCCATCAAATTCCAGAGACCAAACCTTTTTTTGTCAAGTTGATGTGGTTCTTGAATCACAGGTTGAACTTCTTCTTTATCCATTTCCAGATAATAGACTTCGTGATCAGATTCTTGAAACAAGATCTGAGATCTAGGATCTTCAGACTTTGATACTGTGTACTTGGATTTCTTCTTAGGTTTTAACTTCTGATTAACTTCTGATTAACAAAATACAATATTCCCTTTTTTCCGTAACATCTCAGTTTTTGAATGGTTGTATAGCTTTCATGCTTGAGAATCATGTAGTAAGAGAATAAAATTTGTTTCATGAGTGTTTGTGTCGTTTGAGGCTTTGAGCATGCTTATATTTAATTAAAATTTGAGTCTTGGTTCCATTTGAGGTCTTTATGAGGTTGATAATATGTCATAGTAGGTTATGGGATTTGCATCCAATACTCATACCCTATAGCTTCTCTATCCTTTCAAGCAACTTTAAGCTTTAGTAAAATATCCTGTTAAATGATGGAAATTTCAAATCTTTTTAGGATGACCACCAAAGGGGCGGGAATTGTAGAGCAGGTAAAATAAGAGTGGGAAAACTTGTTTTGGGCTGCTGGCACATGGTTGCCATCCATTTGGATCCCGAGCTAGATTGCATCAAGTACACTTCACCAATCTAAAGATAAAGTTTATGGATGAAGGAGTTGTTATTACCTATTAGAAATACCCAAGAGAAGATAATTTTCAGATTATGTTATTAATTTTGTGGTCGCAGGTTCACAATGAACAATGTTGCTGGTAGTGGCTATCTAGGATTTTAGTTTGCTCATAGATTGAATATCCAATCTCTTATTGCAAAAGGTTATTTTGCTATTTCTCTTTCTTTGTTTGAATGAGCAAATAACCTTTTTGGGCTGTTATTGGTATCTGAGGCAATTGGCTATTTAAGTGGAGAATCACGTGTCATTTCTCTTCAAGATTACTTTTAGTAACGCCAAATGTTTAGGTGATAGTTTTGCCAATATTCGTTTTTGAGTAAGTTTGAGTATCATTATCCGAGTACTCAATGAAAAGTAATTATTATAGTGTCAGAGGACTTTGATCACTTTCCATTTCCTTACAGTATTGTACTTATTCATTGATATTTAACAGTTTCTAATCATGACAATAATTTCCATGATAGTTGAAAAATATGCATCAGATGAGGAAGATAGTGATAGGGATTATTCAGACGCTAAAATTCATGATAATATAGTGGAAAAGAGTAGACATATTATAGCATGAAAACTGAAAGAGCAGGAAGAGAAAACCACATATATTGAGGAGGATGAAGTAATTGGACTAAAAAAGATGGCACAATTAATAAAGTATCAAGGAATACTATAAAAATTGGAGCAATTTTGTAAGCATTTCAATAAATAGAGGAACTCACACAAACACACTGGGTAAGATAAGATAAGATAAGATAATTATATTAAATGTCCAACAAGTGACCACAAAAATAGGTCAATGGGATTGCACCATACAAAGCAAAGCAGAAGCAACAGGGAAACCCCAAAAGGGTCTCCGAAAACAACAGAAGAAGAAGAATGAGAGTACAAGGAAAGAGAGGAGGTGGAGGGAAAAGCCTCGACACCAACCCTCATGACTGTCTCCCAAGGTCAGCCAGAAAGAATCTGGTGATGTGCTGATGTCTGGTGTTAGGGACTGGAAGCTGTTTGAGACGCCTATGATCTGTGGAATGTTGAGCTCTCTGGGTGAACCTGGTGGTCTGTCGCCTATAAGAGGGGGCCCTTGGCCGTGTCTGAGTTCGGATATCTCTGGTTTGGGAAGAAGCTCCTCTAGTCCTTATAGATCTAGTCTGAAGATCTCCATTAGGATTAAGTCCTCGCTTGGTGCCCCTCTCACCTGGGAGCGCAACAAAAAAAGATGTGATTCGTCGAGTAGTTGTCTCCCTGGAAGGAGGATAGAGGACCCTGTCACGGAGCTTAAGAGCTTCATGTAAATAGAGAGCGAGACACCTTTGATCATAATACCTGAAGAAGGTCGTGAACGTTGGACGTTCACGGAATAGACAATGAAACCTCCCTCTGATCTCATAATAGACGGGGCATCGGAAAATGAAGTGTTCCTTGTCTCAATCTCCTGGAGAGAGCAAAGCTGGAAGATCCTCTCGGACTGATCCAACTGGTGATCACTCTCGACTCGAACTCGTGGGAGCCAACTCTGAACTGGCCCAGAGATATGCGAAGAGCATGCATCCAGTGACGGGAGATATAGGTGGGCCGAATGATGAGTCCATTGCTGACTTCAAGGAAGTGATTGGCGTAGAAGGCCATTTTCGGGCGTAGCTCATCCCAGGGGTAGAAAATGTGAAAAGTAAGAAGAAAAATGTGTTTAGAAGCTGGAGAAAGTGGAGAAAATCAGTAGTCTTGCTAGATGTGAACGTTAATGGGAAGGAAATACGCCACAGATTGTTGGATTTGGGCGCATGGAGTTGAATGTGAGCTACATGGAAGGTGTTGGGAAAGCCACCACTATAGATTGTAGATTATGGCATAAAAATGGCAGAAGGAAACCACGTGATCCCATAGGGTTTTTAAAAGGAGTAGAAGTTGATTTTATGGGTATCACTAAAAGAATAGACTTTGATGTCATGGAAATCTTATAAGAACTATTCCTCATACCCAGTATTGTTAGCATCGGGATGGTTGTGGATTGTAATGGTATTTTTTATTCAGAGGAGGAAGACATTTCATTTGAAGGTAATGGAATATGGGTGAAATTACCATTAGAAACTTGTATGGCTGCAGTATGGACATAGAAATTTTTGAGAGATGGAGGAAAAAACAAGGAGATAAAGACAAATTCAGAAGAGTATAGTGAAGCGTGGCTATATGGGACATCTGAAAAAATGTTCATAAAACTTTAAACATGAGAAGTGGTGAAAGAAATATGGAAATAAATTCCACAAAGGAAGAAGTGTTTCTGCAAAGGTTGTAATATCCCCTTTTTCGAATTAATGACAAATGAAGACTTCGTGCCATTCTCTTCCTGTGGCCAAGAAGAACAAGTGAACAAGGGAAGTAGTTGAATTTCATTTGAGTTTTCTTTTATTATTTTTAATGTTTTTATTGGGTGTTTCACTACTTAAGGCAAGTCGGTTGGGGTTATGTGATCCCAACAAGAGATTAAAAGATAAAGTGAAGCTTAAAGAGGTCGGTCTTCACGTATTTGGCCTTTGGTGCCAACCAAGATGTTTAAAAGGGATTGTATGACCTCATTTGTAAATCATCTTTGACGCATATACACTCTTACTTGGTTTGTTGGGTTGATTGCTCAATACCTTTTCACTTGAGGACGACATCCCTCTTGTGTGGCATGCAAGGAGGACAAAACCCTTCCTTGTGGTTTGCGGAGAACGAGAACTCTCCATGTTGGTGAATTGAAGATATCTATTGAAGACTCTCTTGCTGATTTGGATCAAGGACATCAAGAAGAAGGCCTACAAGAGCTTTGACACATTTTTGGAGCACCTCTCCTAGGGAGCGACTAGGATTTGGTTGTTGTTTGGTGCCTTCTAGGGCACATAACTCATATATTCTTTGATATTCTGATTTATCATAATTTATAAGGCTGAAATCCATAATTTAGCTATTTTTGGAGGAGTTTATCTATCATTTTCAGCCCTTGTTTGTGGCTGCCCTGCTGCTTTCACAAATTTAATTACAGCTGGGTATCATCTCTGATTTTCTCCATTTCTTTGATGCAAATTGGATAGATATTTGTTGCCGCACTTGAAATAACTAGTTAGAAGTATTTTTCAGCTATTGTGTATGGTTATATGGTGAATTTAATGTCCCTATATAGTCACTGCTAGGTTTTCAAGGAATATTAAAGCTGCTGTTATAAAAATTAGAATTTACTTCACTTGGGGTTTGTGCTATTTCCTTGTTTTTCAGTTTCAGCCCTAGAAAGAGACATTACAAAGGCAGATAAAGAGCGTATCAGATTGGCAAGGGGAGCATCCAATGGGAAGCTCTTGAAGTTTAGCAACATTGGATGTTTAGCGGATTACATATTACATATGAGGAGGAAGGTCCCCAAACCCACAAGAGAGACTGTGACCATAGAGAATATACACAGAGAAATACAAGAAGATTGTTCCGGGTTGAACAAGTAGAGTTACATATGGAGCTTAAGAAAATCAGAGGGATAAGGAAGGAGCATAAACATATATTACAAATCAGGTGGATAGCCTCGGATAAGATTCTAAGGCCTGATGTGTTGGAAAAGATATGTAGTGGCATAATTCAAAGAAAGAAGGCATAGAAGACAAAAGAAATTATTTATACCAACCACACAAGAGTAGAGGAAGGATTGGAATGGACTATTGGGAATTCAGGAAAGAGTAAGAAGAAAGGAAAATAGTGGACTTGTTTGTGCCAGATTAAAGAAATATGACATAAACCAATGAGAAATATACATAAGTAGAAAAATTAAGAAAACGTCTTTAAAAATGGGAAAAAACAGGCAACCTTCAGAAAAAGAATTGAAAAACAATTAAAATGATTTGAAAAATAAAATAAAAACAATTTTGAGGAAAAAAGAGAAATGATTTTGGAAAAATAAGAGAACAAAAAAATAATTTATTGAAAAAATAGCAAATAACAAAGAAAGAGCCAAGGTTGAGAAAAAATGGAAAATAGAAAGAAAATAAAAAACATGAATTGGAAACCACAAATGTCCGTTTGGCATGGTAGAAAGGTGAAAACCTGAAAGGGCACCTTCTCAATAAGGAAACTAAAACATTGACTTGCAAGTGGGGGATAAAAAGGAAACAATCAAATCAAAATTCAAATTGAAGAGGAAAAGATAGATGGGGCGAAGGCGAAAACTGTAAACAGAAGAAAGGAAATATGACTAGGTGAAGTAGAGAGTGAAAATTTGCAAGGAGCTAGAAGGAATGATGCGAATGTCCCATAATTCTAGTGGGGCATGCGAAGTAGGGGTACCATATATTTAGATGCCTAAGTTTTTGGGGGTCGATGGTCTTCACATTTCCCTGGAGTGGAAAAACATAGATAAGCTCTATTGCAAAGATATAGTAGTGACAATAATGGAGATATAGAGAGAGGAGAGAAGTAATACTACGGAGATGTGCCATATTAGACAAAGCTTCATGACATATTCCACACATACTTCAACGATGAAAGGAATATTATCAAGGCCATAAAAGTATTCGTGCGTACCACAAGATCCAAAAACATACCATAGTGATAATAATGGTGATAGATGGATAAGCACAAAAGAAATATTATGGGAATATGTGGTACTAGACATATCCTCACGGCTTATTCCAAGAATGGACACATCCGAGGGACATGTCCCTTTGTATCTCAGCATATTGAGGCATTAAAGATGCCACTACAATATATAGGGTGGTAATGTAGTTATATACAATAGTTTATATAAGAAAAATACATATATGGTGGAGTACATAGGTAAATATCTTCTATTTGGTAGTCAAGAATGTGTAACACCAAAACGAGGGTTTATCTAGTTAGGGTATTACTTAATGTTTATAAATAATTCAAAACAACAAACACGTAAATGACAGTCCTAAATTATGCAAGGATGCAATATCTATGCTTAACACACTTCTAGAAAGTAGATAAAAGTAACCAGGGCAAGGGTTTGGAACGTATTCATCCCACTTTGGGTTCAGACTCTGTGACAGTGATCTGGAACTGGACGAGGATGTTGTGTAGGGTTTTGTAAATCTGCTTATTAAATCTGGGAGCCTGAAACTGAGCGGAGGACAAGTTCGTCCGTCTATGGACAAGTTCCTCCTTTGTGGATAGGTTTATCCACTGAATGTATCATAGGGTTGATGAATGTGTCCCCTGTTACTGTGATCTGCAATCTGCCTTTAGCACTTGTTTCATTTGTGTCTTTGGACCTGTATCTCATGTCTCAATCTCTGTGATGATTTTTCTTTACTTGGATATGTCTTTTCTTAATAGTCAAGCCCTAGCTATCCTCCTTTGACCTAAAAAGGGATTAGTATGACTTTAGTTGGACTAACCTCACCCTATCCCTGCTGGTGTGATGAGGTGGAGCACTACGTACCAATACCCAAAGTGGGATCAAGCCACACGTAGTTCTCCAAGCCCTATGATGGTGTGGAGTTTAGAAAATGTAAACAAAGATGGAGCCCTAATACGGCCCTCAACGCTTGGCAAAGTCGTTTGGCTTGTTTTGTAGTGCAATAGAGACGTGGGATCTAGGGCAACAATAGATGTGTATTCATATTTGAGTTGCTTTGTTGTAATGTGCTCCAAGGGAGAGATGCTTCGATACTTGGCTTAATGACCTTCTTAGACTGCTTTGATATGGGATCCGTAGATGCTGCTAATGAGTTAGTGTTTGCATGTTTATATAGACGACTTGTACGAAGGTTTTACCACTCAATCAACCTGTAGACAATTGAGGTAACTTGTGAATTTGAAAATATGACCTTTGCAAATACAAGGGATAGATTCATTAGCCTAGGGGCTGAACCTATCCTGGGCCCATGAACTTATCTGGGCCTAATCTGGAACCTAATCTGGGACAAGAGATGGATTGCAGAGAGTCTGAAGATGTGTTTTGTATAAGGTTCATCGATTCTTGAAATGCTAAGCTGAAGAACAACTCATGACCTAGTGGACTAAAAGTGTAAGATTGAGCACAAAGCTTTGAGTTTAGTCAGTAGATAGGTAAACATGATAATGTTAGGATAAATGGCAAAGTGTTATTGCCAAGTGCCACAAGACCAAATTTTGGGTACCATAAAATGTAAAAGAGTGTAAAATAATAGTTATGAAAAGAAACTAAGGGTGAAGAGATGTAACCTTTTCCTGTAAAGGCTATACAAGAATGTAAACTAAGTGGTGAGAGAGATATCCATTGAAGAAGAGATGTGCACAGAAGAAGAGTGTATAAAAGATAGTATACAAAGAGAGCAGAGTATAACAATGGTATATGAGTATAACCAGTTAAATGTTGTATGCAGAATAGTATAAGTGATGGAGGCTAGAAGTAATTTGAGACTTGTTATGTAAATGATAAGTTTACATGAATAAAGAGAAGATAGTTCAGAGAAGTAATGGTGTTAAGATTACTGTGTATGCCAGAATCATAGACCCACTTCATTGTGATATAAGTAATACTATAAATAATCTGTCTTCCTCCTCGTAATATAAGCTCTAGCCCAGACCCTTCGAACTGCATAAACTAATAAACAATATTTAATATATGTCAGCAGTCATTATTGCAATGTCAGAGGGCTCCAACCACTTTCCATTTCCTTACATTACTGTAATTTTTCATCGATATTTAATGGCTCTTAATCACGACAATAGTTTGCAGATGGCCTCATTTTATACATGGTTATTTGTAGCTATAATTTTTATTTTATTGTTGCTGTCAGATCTGTATGTGGTACATGAAATTGGCATCTACTGATACCTACATCACCTTATATGGAGTTGTGACTTTGCCTCATGATCCTTGGCTCTGGCAGTTATCAGTTTTCTCTATGGTGGGATTCTATAACAAATCTCCCTACAGTTGTCTCACGTTGTTGACAGATTATTGAGTTGGTTTTTCTACAGTCATTCTTTCTTCCTGCTTGTTTTCCATGGAGTGGACTAAGACCATACTGTGTTGTCTCTCTCTTTGGACCTATGCAATAATCTCTTTAAGAGCTCTCAGTAGATTAATGATATACATCATGAAGGTAAACAAACCACAATTGAAAGCCCTGAGCAACAGATAGGTGTACAAATTCCTCCGTAATTGAGAATTCTAACTTCCTGTTGTCGAGAGTGTTTATTCAGTTGCCTTTGATTTGTTTCTAGCTCAACATGTACTGTAATGGGCTTTGGCTTTTAATTTAATACCCATTTTCTCAACCTTTTAAAGGACTATTGAGATTGTCTCCAGTATGGAAGATATGGTTAAAGGTTTGCAATTTATATGTTCTTCTACTTATGCTGAACCAGAAGCCATGGCTAAAAGGCAAAATAGAATATTGCCAATTCAAAGAAGATATTCTTTCGGATTTGCAGGATGCAAAGCATCATCTCTAGATATGGGACATCAAATATGCTTGTATTCCTGTGAAGACTAACTGATTGGCTATCACTTTTTACATATGGCTTTAGTTATAGTATTTTTACAAATTTTAAAAATTTCCTGCTCAAGACTCCATCTGTTTTTATATGTAAAATGTATTTGTATAGTTATCTCAGGCCTGGCACTTGTGAACTTAACTAATTTAAATTTTCAACTCACATGCTGCTCTTGCAGCAATAAAGCAATGCTGTTTTACTTTTATGATTGCATCTGCACAATGGGCGTCAGTCCCGAATTGATATAATATTACTATAGTTAGAAAAAACGAAAAACATTTAGGATACAAATAACATTAAGGCACTAGACTGGCCACTTCTTAAGTCCAGCATATTTGTGTAAATTGTGTTGAGTTACATGACGCCCCATTGATGTGCTTACAAATACTCGCACATGCATTAGGGTTAAACAAAAACTACAAGATACTTTATTTATGTTATAAATGGTTCAGTTAATATGATAAGTGAAGAATGTTGCTGTGGTGGGTTTTTTTCTGAAAGGGTTTTCCCAGGTAAAAAATCTCTCGTAGTGTGTGTGTAATATTTCCTTTCTGATAAATGTTAAGATTTAGTTTGCATTGCTTCTCCTGCATAGGTTTATTGGTATTTTTCTCTTCATTTAGCACATGGCCTATTTCACTGTTTTATAACTCAACAAGAGAATTTGTATTTGGAAAAAGGAGGGGTGAAATAAGGGTACTGCTTGAATTCGTAGTTACCATACATGAACTGTTCTCCTTTTGTGATCAAAATGCCTTTTTCATGCAATCTCTTCAATTATGTTTGGGATGTGACTGGTGGATAGAATTCTTTCATTCACATCATGTTCATCTCATTTCTAACAATGTTTGTTATGATTAACCATAGCATGTTCTATATGTTATACTCAATGATGGGCAGCTTAGTTTTATGTTGATATAGTTTTGCAGGTTTGCACAGGGTGTATGTTTGGTAACTCCGACAAACACCTCTCTGTATCCTTTCTTACCACCCAAAAATCAGCAAATATAGACATACAAGAACTAACCTGCATCCATGTTAAAACATCCATTTATATCCAAACGAACATTCAGAACTGAGTAACCGTAGTGTATATTCATTTCGTTTGCTTCCAATTAGTTTTCGAATATTCATGTTGGCTATACCTTAACCAGAGCAGTGGACATGTAATTGTAGTGAACTTTTTTATAGACATGGCGAGACTCAAAAAAGTAAAAGTTTTATCATTTTCAGCTTTTTGTTTGATTAAATTCAATTATCCTTTTTCCATTTCCATTTCCATTTATATTCCCTTGGATCATCTTGCTATTTGTTTCTGCAGGTTGGTGGTTCATTCTAGGCTTATATTTGAATAATTATGTAATATTTCATGTTGGGAAGGTTTTATTGGGATGTTATTGTTAACAGGTACCAGCTGGGGAGGTTTTGTCGTATGGCGAGGATAACTTTGTCACATTTGAAGAAGCTGGAGTTAGTGAGGCATGCCATGCAATATTTGTGCTTGTAGCAGGAGGACTAGGGGAACGCCTTGGTTACAGTGGTATCAAAGTAACCCATCATACTTCTCTCACAATTTTTCATTCAACTAATTTTGAATCAATCTGCTCTAGCACCTGGTATGAATACCAAATGTTAATTTGGAGTGGCTTTTGTTTGGATTCCTAGAGAAATATTGTTCGAAAGTGCATATTGAACTTTTTTGACTGTAATTAATAAAGGTTTTGTCATTTCCATTCTTAAAAATTATGTGCATTGTTAACCTGTTTGGACTTTAAATAATGCACTCTGTTTCTAATAGTAAGCATAGTGACATATCCCTAGCATTATTGGTACTCATAGGATTATTTCATACATGATTGCTATACTACAGTTGGCACTGCCTTCAGAAATAACAACCGGAACCTGTTTCCTGCAATTATATGTAGAGAGTATATTGGCGTTACAGGAAGCTAGCAACAAAAAAAATGCAGGTATGTTTCCTTATCTCCTATTGTTGACTACTTATATTTTCCAACTCTTGTTCCTAATGTTCATGATGTGTATTACAAGCCAATTTCATTGTACTAGCCATGGTAAGTGGTAACATCTGAATGTGGTGCATAATCTTCGTGCATAACATTGATCCAGTGTTTGGGATATTTTGGAGATAAAAGAACCATATTGATCTCTTTTTTTAATTCCCCGTTTTAGATTCCCAGCATGAAATTGCACTTCTTCCAAGTAACACACAACACATTGATATAACCATTTGCTGTTTCAAATGCTGTCTGCCAAATGATTAAGGCGAGCCCCATACCTGTGTTGGTATAAATAGTAGGTAGCCGGTACGTGGGTACAGTTCGGGTATGGGTTCGGGGATCCGGTACGTTGGTACGGCAATTTTTTTGGGGGCCCGGGTACGGCACTTGGGTACGGCAGTACAATATACATATAAAATATTAAAAATATTTTGAAAAGTAACAAGATAAGCAAAATTCCAGCCTTACACATGCATAGATTAAACAAATTTGAAATATATAGCGACAAAAGTTAAAACATATTGATAATTCATTGTTCGAACTTATAAGGAGTACATTGTTCAAATCAAAATGTTACAATGTATTATGTAACATTGTAAACACAAAAGTGAAGATACATCAACATTCTAATTAGTAATAGACTAATAGTCTAATGGCTCTGCATCTTCCCCAATGTCTTCAACGAGAGCATCACTACCATCACGTGGTTCATTAGAACCACAAGCATCAAGAGTACAACCAGAACTATCAGCAATGCCGCTCCCGCTAGCCCCACTTTGCAGCTCACGCAAAGTACTATCTAGGTCCCTGTCTAGCAATGAAAGTTGGGCAAGGGGAACATCCAAGTTTGGAGTCTCTGGGTCTATATCCCAACACCTTGTTGGCCCTTTCTTGTACTCATCCTTCTTATGTGATAGAAGGCGCAGGTTAGAATGCACAAAGACCAAATCCTCCACCTT
The DNA here is from genome assembly GCA_019776745.2 of Taxus chinensis. Taxonomy (NCBI): domain Eukaryota; kingdom Viridiplantae; phylum Streptophyta; class Pinopsida; order Cupressales; family Taxaceae; genus Taxus; species Taxus chinensis. The sequence goes on along the minus strand of CM034156.1, from coordinate 56,411,905 downwards.
TTTTGCTCCCAACTTGTTGCGGTAAACCGAGTGGATAAATGAATATGTACCCCAATTCCTCTCAGCTGAAGAAGAACTCGCAACCTATTGAGGCAAGCCGCAAAGTCAATGCAAAATTAAAATTTTAAACTTATAAATATAAAAGTAAAAAAGAAAGAGTTAAGAAATTAAAAAAATTAAAATCTTACACTTGTGATAAAACTTTTATTGCAAGTGGCATGAGGTAGGGGTATGCTTGTCCATGGAGGTACCACCACGAATAAGCATCCATCATGTATTTGTCACGAAGAGCGCTAATGGAGTGATCCCTGGAGGATATGAAATTCACAAACTCACCTCTAACCATGTCTTCTACTTCTGGATCTGGGAAGATTCTAGCAAATGCCGCCTTATACCCCTCACTAACTTCAATATTCCTATATGGTGGGACCCTCCTAGGCAATGAAAGGATCTTTGCGCTATAGTATTTTGGAGTCAAGGCAAAAGCAAGAAGATGCAATGGAGTAGTCATTTTGTTCCACCTTTCATTGAGATGTGACTGCACTTCCTTGAAGAAGGTCTCTGTAGGATCTTGCTCTTTGGCATTTATGATGGTCTTAATTGACTCAATCATTGAGTCAATTCCATCATAAATCTCACCCATGCATGGATGATCCATATCAACAAATCTTAACATACTCACGATGGGCTCAGTAAAACTAAGCAAGTAATCCACACAATCCCACCATGCTTCATCCAAGATCAACAATTTCACATTTCTAGCCCTCTCACTGTTTGCTTGCCTCCATATACTCCAAAGGTCACTGATAACCATGCCACTCAATGCCTCTCGCACCTTCACAAGCCGTCTCAAGACGAGTGTGTGCGAGGCAAATCGAGTCTCAGCAACCTAATAAGAAATCAAAAGAAATAAAATTAAGACAAGTAAATTTAAAACATTCAAAATTCTACAAATTACAAACTTATAAAATTAATTTAATGAATTTTAAAAACTAATAATTATTTTAAAAAATAAAAAAGAATGTTACGGGTTACCTTCAATAGCTGCAATGTTGAGAATTTACGAAAGATGGCTTGGGACATGTGGTGGTTGCTGACGAACATTTGAATCTCACTTGCCTCCTCATATACTTGTTTGATCCAAGCAATTTTTGTGCCGAATTTTTGTAACATTAAGTTGAGGGAATGAACCGCACAAGGTGTCCAAAATATGTGTCCATACCGTGCCTCAACCAACAACCCTGCAGCTCTACAATTTTTTGCATTGTCCGTTACAACTTGGACAACATTTCGAGGCCCCACCGCCTCAATAGATTCTATGAGGATGTTGGCAATGAATTGGGCATCCTTCAGTTGCCCCTCACAATCAATAGCCCTAAGAAACATTGCCCCTTTAGGACACACGACAACCACATTGATCAATGGCCTATCTGCTGTATCTTTCCATCCGTCAGAAATGATGGACACTCCTGTTTCGAGCCATTGATTCTTGATGGGTAACAATGAGTCTTCATCTTTTTTTCTTTCTTTTGACAATAAGGTGGTGCGCACCTTTTCATACCCTGTGCTAATGTACCCTTTAGGGGCTTCATTAATACATCTCACCATATCTTGCTAGTATGGTGATCTAACAACATTAAATGGGACACCACATGCATAAATAAAGCGTCCAACACTTAGGTTAGCTATATCCCTGCTTTCATTCTGGAATGCCCTTTCCAATGGGCCTACATCTTTTGTTCTTTTGCGAGAAAGAGGTGAATCCTCTTCCCCTCCAGTTGCAATAGGTGTAGACAAAAATGGGTGATCTGGGGCCACAACATCAACAAAAGGAGAAACAGGTGGCTTGCTAATGCTATGTGATCTTCCTTTTCTTGCCATATGATGATTGAATTTTAATGCCATTGTTGCATCTACTTCCTCCTGCTCTTTGATGTATGCATGGGTCTTTGCACGTGGCAACCCCCTTTCCATCCAACCCTCCACATGTTCTAATTCCGTGGCCAACAGTCCCACACAAATGGGCTTTCACCCGACTGTAGGAGCTCTTAAATTGCATATTACATTGTAAGCAAACCCAAACAAAACCCCCTCCACCTGGTAATTGTTCTAGTTGTTTGACATAGCTCCAAAGGGGGGAGGATGGATCACTTTTGTTAAGGAGACCTTTACTACCTTGACCCACAGAACTAGAATGCGCAGCCATTTTAAATTTTTAATTGCACAATGCATTTAAAAAAAATGAAAACAAATTTAGTCTTGAGAAAATGTTGGAAGTTTAAAATTTAAATTTAAATGAAATCAAATGTAGAAAAATGAAGCTTAAAAGTTAAAGCAATAACAAAAAACAAACCAAAAAAACAACTAAAAAATAATAAAATATTAAATACAATTAACAAACTAAAACACTTTAAAAAATCACAAAATACTTACCTCAATACACCCAACACCAATAATGCAAGCTCCTTGAACTCCTTGGCACTTGTTGCAAGCTCCTTCAACTATATGGCACTTGAAATCAACCCTAAGCAATTGAAAATAGTGGAAAAATTGAAGGTGAGAGTCAAATATGCAAATAAGAGGTAAGAATGCAAATGTGAGGTAAATGACTTGTTGTTGTTGTTATAGAGTTTGGGGGCACAAATTAGGGTTTAAAAAAATAATTTAATGTTTAAAAAGTTAGTTTGACTTTTTTTTGACCAAAAAACAAAAAAAACGTCAAGACATGGTGGGTATGGCTGGGTATGGTCAGGGTTCTTCTTGCAGGGCCCAGGTACGGCCGGTTACGTCTTGAAATCAACCCTAAGCAATTGAAAATAGTGGAAAAATTGAAGGTGAGAGTCAAATATGCAAATAAGAGGCAAGAATGCAAATGTGAGGTAAATGACTTGTTATAGAGTTTGGGGGCACAAATTAGGGTTTAAAAGAATAATTTAATGTTTAAAATGTCGGTTTGACTTTTTTTTTTTTGACCAAAAAACAAAAAAAAAAACTCAAAACATGGTGGGTACGGCTAGGTACGGGCAGGGTTCTTCCTGCAGGGCCCGGGTATGGCTGGGTACGTCTGACGTACCCAGCCATACCCGGGCCCTACAGGAAGAAACCTTCCCGTACCCCCTGCGGACTGAACCCGTACCCCGTACCCGTACCTGCAATCCCTAGGGGACGTACCGGCTACCTAGTATAAATATATATATTTTTTGGCGACAGTAAACATAGTTTTTTTTTTTCACATTAGACACAATTATAGCAATTTTCATTTATGTTTTAATATCTGCTTGTTCTCCATATTTTATCGCCACCATATGTTAACCCCTGAACCACTTGTTTGTTAGTGGAAATGATGGATCGTAACAATCCATAAGGATAGATTTGTGGGACTAACCGATTTCATTAGAAAGTGTAGGAACACTATTTACAGTTGAAGCAGCTTTATGGTGACATTTTAATTAATTTTTCTGTTTGTTCCCCCCTTTTGAGACAGTGTATGCCGAGTGTGCTTGGTCTGTAACAGGTTGCATCTCCTTATTTGATTTTATAATGTGGTCGTAGCTTATTGTAGGCCTTTCGAACACATTAAAAAGATATATTGCATCAGTTGGATCATATCCTGTAATGGGCCCAGTGCATTACTTTTACTTAATAAGGTAGGTTTTAAGTTCTAACTGCATCACACATTCCTCATGGAATGCTATCAACATTGATGCACTTATTTCATCAATTCGTATATCCTCTTTCCTCCTATGTTTTTGCATTACCACAGGCCTTAGATGTTGAGACTATGGAAGTTTCCTGCTTCTCAGTTTTAGGACCATTTGAAAAATTTGTCAATAAAAGTTACAGAAATGTAAAAGGAACTCAAGGAATCGTCTTCCAAGATATATATGATTTCAATTTCCTTGTTCCCATCTTTCTTTTACATCAATTAAAGCACGCATGGTGTATTGGAGAATGACACAAGTACTTAGTTTCCTTTTTGTGATGTCTTTGTATTATAATTCAATTAAACCTACCAATATTTATGTTTGCAGTCTCCATGTCTTGTCCAAAAAAATAGATCACTGCTAAAGGGTATAATATATAGTAATTATTTAAGGAGGCTTGTGCCCACTCTTAAGAAGCTCGCATTCATACTTGCTGTAGCTTTTAGAGGGACTGATATGCGGGCAGCGTTTTATTTGGACATATCAGACGATTATCATTTGTTGCTATATTAATGTTACGGATTGGAATGTTTTATATTCCATGATATTATTTTTTCATTACAAATGAATACATGTGTTTGAGATGATGGTAAGTTAATCGAATGGCCAACGCCAAAGTGATTTAGGATATTTTTGTATAGTAAATGATATAATCTGACCTGTGGCTCTTTTGGATAAAATGGTAAATTAATTCCTGCTTTCTTTGTAGGGAGTGTCAATTTGCGAATTCCCCTTGTGATAATGACATCAGATGATACTCATACACGAACTCAAGAGCTTCTTGAATCAAATGCATATTTTGGGATGACGCCTAATCAAGTCCACCTTCTGAAGCAGGTTTCTCTTGTTGTTATATGAGTCTTTAATTATTGCACACATCTGTGGGCAATAAAATTATTTTGATATAAGCTTAGGTCAATTCATCTTCATAACTGATTTTTCATGACAGGAGAAGGTGGCCTGTTTGCGAGACAATGATGCTAGAGTGGCACTAGATCCTATAGACACATACAAAATACAGGTCTGTGCTCTATCTTAGACACACAAGTAGAAGCCATTCCAGGATGTATCATCAAGGGACTCAACTTTGTAGAGGATATGCTTAATACGAAACTCGTGCTAGTAACTTGGGTGCAGATTATGTATTTAAAATTGGAATAAGGAAGCTGTATTTGTTTCTATGTAGAATACTGGAGATTGAATTATACTTCATTTAGACCAATTTTTCCCTTGATAAATCTGTTCTTTCTGCTTGTAGACAAAGCCACATGGGCATGGAGATGTACATGCTTTGCTTTATTCCAGTGGGCTTCTGCACCAATGGTATGTTTGAAAAATAGTATGGTATCCATCCATGTAAAATAGACAAATTCCAAAACTCAATGAAAATATAAATGGTAAGATTCAAGAAGATACTAGAAAGCAAAGCATTATTTGGTTATATAATCTACCTTTTTGCAACGGATTTTCTGTTAGTGACGAAAGTTTATCGCAGCCATAGTCCATTGAGATCGTAATTGCAAATTCTTATTTTTGTATTCAGAATTATGTTTTACCTTTGTTTTTGTTGAGGACATGGATCGTAACTGTTCCTAGTTTTGTAATTTATTTATGCAGGCAAAGTTCAGGCAGGAAATGGGTTTTGTTTTTTCAAGACACGAATGGATTACTATTCAAGGTATGGAGAGTGTCAGATAATGTGGCATCGGAGTTATTTTAAGATGATAAATGTTATCCACTTCAACAATTCCTAATATTTGTGTGTTTGCTTGCTCACAGGGAATACCGGCAGCCTTAGGCGTCAGTGCCAGCAAGGATTTTTATGTTAATTCATTGGCTGTTCCTCGTAAAGCTAAAGAAGCAATTGGCGGCATTGCTCAACTTACTCATAGCGATGGTAAATTAGTTCTAGATCTGCTGCATGTTTAATAGGTGTTAGAGCTCAATTATATCCATATTCATTTTTACAATTTTCAATCTCCATTTCTGATAGTTTTCAGAGGAAAGTAAATAGTTATTTGAGGAAAGCATAAGTATGATTCATATGCTAAAAAAATCAGGAATTACTTTTCATTTGGAAAAAATTCATGTCGGTGGACTGGGAATGTTGATTAATTCCTATATCTAGCTATTTTACTAAAGCTATCTGTCTATCATAGGAAATAAGATTTTTCCAGCTACCCTGATCATCCAAGTGTCCCACAGAATTATACCTCGACAAGAAAGAGAGACAGTGCATACAAAATGGTATTCAACTTGAAACCATACCTGAAAAGCCTTTGTGGAAGTACATTTCCAGAAGACATGACCAACAAACTCCTCTCTTCCACATAAGCTACACAATAAGTCTGTGATCCATACTTTGTGAAGCCTTGATTTGACATCCATACCTCTTTGAAACACTAGCCACCTGAGATCCTTGTGCTTGAAAGAGGACCTTGATCTCTAAAGAGTCTTACGGCACCTTAGCCATCAACCTAGTATGTTATCCACCGACCATGATAAGTTCAATCATGGAGCAATAGCAAAATATTCACTGTTTTTGGATTGTATTTTCTTGTTTATGTTTGTTTGCTGTAATATTTTGTATTGGCCTATCTTTAATAAATATCCCATCTTGGAGTGATTTTATTCTAAGCATTGGCACCTTTTGATCTGTAATTAGCATAGATATTTCATAGCTAATTCATAAGCACAAATCTTATATACATTTCCTAACTAGACTTGATAGTTAGCTAAAACAGTCATTCAATTGTGCTTAGAGTTGCATTGGAAGTACTGATATTGTAAAGTAAAATTGTAAATATCATATAGAGCAAGTAAGCTATTGAAAACGTTCAAAAAACAAATATGTAAATGACAAGATTACTTTGGAGAAACCCAATGTGGAAAAACTCCAGAAGGGTGGAGGGTCTCGTTTTCTTTCCTTTTTCTCCTTAAGGAATTACAAGTGAACTCTCTTCAAGAGGCCTTTATGGGAATCCTTTACAGGGTTAACATGCCCAGTCAGCATGTACTGCTCTACAATTTGCTGCAACTCACGGTCCCTTACACACTTCAACATACAAACACATATGACCAAGAAGAACTTCTAGAAATCACAGTCACACCCTTCCCATGACCCTATGAAAGTTTATTTATACATTTTACATCACAGGAAGCTCAAATAAGAAGCTAAAAAGATTCAAAAGAGGAAGAGACACCATTTGCAAGTGTTTCTCTGTTTCCATTTTTTCTTCATTTGAAATCGCTGTTTAAGGTTGTGAAACCGCTACCTAGCTTAACCGATGGTTTCACAACCCCTAATAAATCCTCTAACTTCTGGGGGCTGTAACTTTTGCATACAAAATCGAAATTGGGTGCCGTTTTCTAAAATTGTATAACTGTTTGAGAGGAACCCACATATGAAATCAAAAAGTAATTTTGATGAAATCCATGTTCTTTTTTAGCCTCTGCAGCATAACCTATCTATATCTAGGATTTAAAATGTTGCAAATACTTTTTGAACCTTGTTAACAATCATTTACCTTATCCAATTTATTTTTTGTGATGGAATATAGTGAAAGAAAGTGTTTCAAGTTACTTTCTTAGTTGCAATGAAAATAGTTTCTTAGCTAGCTTATCTTGCTAACACTTCATGATCCAGTTCAGATCACACCTCCCTAATTAGGAGGATTTTGGTCCTCAATGCGACTTGAGAATACATCCAATTACAATAGAAAGTGCCAGGGGAAAAAGACACTAGGATGAAAGACTAATTAAATAAAAAGAAAAAAGTACTAAAAATAAACGAGGGGCAAACCCAAAACAATAAAGCCCGGATCCATTTGGTTAAGGTACTGATACAAATAGCCTTGTGGGGGGAGCAAGAACACTTAAAGAGCACGGTCATATGAAATTCAGAAATACTGGATGATTGTCCCATCAAACATCTCTGACCATGGTTGGGACAGAGGAATCATCTGTGTCGTCTTCTATCATTGTGAGGAGGCCAATGTAGGATCTGCTAATGCTCATTGTGGAGTGTTTAGGGTTGAGGGGGCTAGGTTGGGTAACCCTAGGAGGAAATAAAGCATTACCCCTAGAATCCCTCCTAACATCCAAGGCTGAAGAAACTCCCATGGCAATGAAGAAACTCCCATCATGGCAACGAAGAAACTCATAATGTGTGCTGCTCTTGTGGCCGAGGAAGCGAACAAGAAGGAATAGATCCATGACGTTAAGGATCAAATCCATGATGTTGAGAAGTAAAAAATTCCCATCGCTGAGAGATAGTCTGCTAGGGAACGTAAGTAGTATTGTTGTGCAAAGATGAGCGCCACCTCATTGACCTACCCTTAGTGTGTGAAGCAATAACATCCAAAGGGCAATTAATGCTGCCAACCTATGTGATGGGCTGAAAAAAAGAGGTGATCAACATGGGGGCTTTAGGGTCTCTAGAGGGACTTGCATCAAAGGGTGACGACCTCCGAAGAAAAGGGCCAAAAATTGTTGGTTTGAAAAGAAAGTGGATAAACAGTCACCCGAGTCTCAGTAAAGACAACGGTATCCCTCCCAAATCTCACCGCCGCTTCTTATTCGTCCAGGTTTCAAGCTATTATGATTCATATTCAGGTTACTCAAGAAAAAAGTCCTGTAATTCCCAAAGAAAACTTATAGACTGCGCATGATCAGATGAAAGGACATATACTAGCATCAAAGTGAGAGTCAGTTTCGAGTGGACGAGTGGGTTCTCCTCATGCTCCAACCGTATAAGAAATCATCACTCAAGCGATTAAAAGTTAAAAGATTGTCCTTAAATTTAATGGTTCCTCAAGATTCTTTGTAAGATTGGATATGCTTGCCCGCTAGAGTTGTGGTACTTCTCACATATTCACAATGTTTTCCTTGTTTTTTTCCTTAAGTTGTTGGCCAACACATTTCGATATCATGTGATAGTCCTTAATTGGACTAGGAATGGAAGTTAGAACCTGAAGCAGCAATTGACTGATGAGGCTGTCATGAAGTTTCTTATCAAAGAGAAACATGTCTCAAAAGATGGTATTTGCAAAGATTAGAAATTCTTGCACCAGCAGCTTCAATCCTAAGATTTGAGGTCAGAGATTATTTGGTGGGGGAGAAGCGTTACTCCTCTAATCACAATTCTGTTTGCATCTCCTCTCATCTTTCATCCTTTCTTTGTACGCATTTTTGTTGTGGATCCCCCCTTCATTATAAATATTGGCCTCAAGAACACTTAATCCAAATCTAATCTTCTTTTAATAGGTGCCAAGATTTCTTGTTAAGAATTTCACGCAGCATTGATCTTTTGTCTTTGGAGGTTGCCCCTTGAAGTGGAAATGGAATATAAGTTCCTTGCATTTTCTCTGTATGCAGTCGTGCTACCATGTGATACAAAACTTGTATTTATTAGTTCCTTTGGATTGTTTCCCTTTACATCCTGACTGTGGCTTCCTATGCTTTGATTAAAATTAGACAGCGGAGGACATCGATGTGTTTCTTTTCTTTCTTTTATTCATTAACTTATTCCTTTTGGAGCTTGTATAATTATTAGCTTTTCTTGGGAAACTCATCATTCTTAGATAGTAACATGCTCTTGCCATCAGAATATTATCCTATTTTATCTTTTATCCTCAGTTTTTCTTAAATCATTCTAGTTCAGTTATTTTTCCCATGCTAGTGTGAAATATCCCTTGTTGGGATCTTACCACAAAAAATGACAAAACACAGAAATTTGTAGCAATATACTAAATCTGATTTTTGCAGATTTTATACAGAAAAGTACAGCTAGGGCAGCGAACAGAAAAATGTGAATAACTCTTAAAATACCTGTCCAAAATACTTGAAATTTTAACTGGAACAAGATAATAATATATAGAACACAAGGAAAATATTTTTGGAATTTTTCAGATAACAGAATGCTGCCAGAAATTTACAGCGTGCCTAGAATAGCCGGAAAACTTCGAAAATTAATATCTTTTCGAATACAAATGCAATAAAGATGAAACTTTGGAAATAATATATATAAAAATAGTAGATAACTCTCCAACCTTCAGATCTGAAAAAGGACTGCTGGAAACCCTAGAAATTAGGGTTGCAAATTCCCAAACAAGTCGCCCCTTTTGGAAAACAGCCAAAACCCTTGTGAAACCCTCTGTAGATGATGCCGAATCCTTCTTCTATGGCTGCCGTAGGTCTGATCCGAAAACCGGCTGAAAATCTCCACAAAAACTCTCAAAACCCTTCAAACCCTAATTCTGAAAATCCTGAAAATACCTCTGTAAAACAGCCCTGAAATCCACTCCAAATGACAAGCTAGGGTAGATCTTTCACTACCGAAGAATGCCCTGCTAGCTAGGGTTGGATCTTTCACCACCGAAGCTAGGGTTCCCGTGGGATCTTACTCCACAAGCTAAAAGTTGCAAACAACAGTTGCACCATGAAAAGAAAATATGAGTGTATGTATGAATGATTATCCTTTCACCCCTCACCTCCTTTTATAACCTTTTCATGTCAAAGAAACCCTAAAACACTCAAGGCGCACTTTCCCAAAAAGAGGGCCTTATTAAAAATAACTTGAAGTTGCTTTTCCCTTCCTAGGCGCCTAGGCCCATAAAGTAACCTCAATGAAGAAATATAATATTTAATGCCATGCATGTCCTCTCAAGTCGCCAAAAAGGTACTTTAAGTGGCCCCAATGATGAAACATAACATCTAGTCCTTTTTTAAAAGTACTTTATGACCCAGTCAATAAAAAATAATAACTGGACTAGATGCCCATACCCAATAGCAAAATAGTGTCCGTAACCCCTTGGGCATGACTAGGGTTAGGGCACGCATTGGCCCTTAGGCCATGGGCGAGGGAAAAGGGACATTACATAGTGCCCGTATGCAATGCAACTGTTTTCCCCTCTTAAATGCCCACTTATCCATTTATTGCAGAGGTGCATTGTTTTTTCAAATAATTTCTTATGCAACAAAGGTTCTGGTGGTTTATATTTGAGAAACAATTTGCATTTGATGTACTCTGTCCATTATTTGTTTCTCTTTCCATATTCATGAGTAGTTCTAAAGAGTAAATGACACTATATGTGTAGGCCTTATGTCCATTATTGATTCATCAAACTGTTTTTAATGTGTATTAGGTAGAAGAATGGTTATAAATGTAGAGTACAACCAACTAGATCCTTTGCTTCGAGCCACTGGACATATAGATGGTGATGTTAATGATGAAACAGGCTATTCACCATTTCCTGGAAATATCAATCAGGTAAGACATAAAGATCTGCATATGTGATGTAGATTGCAGTTAGTCATTCAAAATACTTTGTAAGATATTTCATACAAATTACAATATTTTCTTACATAGCATTTCTTATATATGGCAAAACAAACGTCCTTTTAATCTTTTGCATTATGTGTATGTATTATGATGCTTAGAATGTAATGAGCTAGGTGTTTTCAGCTGTCTTGACAGTTCAACATAGTAATTGATAGTGATGTAGGTCATGTTGTTCAATTTAAGACATTCATATATTTGGTGTTTACCATTTGCTTTTTTAACACAACCTTGTACTCAACCTGAAGATCAGGCCCACAAGGTGTATTTTGTAGTTTACTGGGATAGTGGAGGCAAACATTTCAATCAGTTTCTCCCATTGGTGGAAGGTGAACAACGAAGAGTCTTAGAAAAAAAGAAATTATATAAATGTCCACAGATGACCAGAAGGTGGTCAATGGGACTCGAGGAAATAACAGTTGATGGAAAGTTCAAGACAGAGAGAATACTAGTAGGAAAATAGAGGAATAAAAGTAAAAGTTGAAGGGATTTTTTTTCTTGCTGATTACTAGTTGGATCTATTGAAGTGACTGCAGAATTTGCGACAAAGTGAGTTAAATGCGAAATAATACATGGAAGAGTTTTACAACTTCGCAACTTGAACTAGTCATATCAAAATGGATCAAGAGAAGGTAATGTGGTATATAAATGGACTGCAGTGGGTGATACAAGATGAGACCAGCATAGTGAAGATGCAGACGGTGGATGAGGCATACCAATATGCCTTGAAAGCAGAGGTGGAGCTAGCCCATAGATGGAATGTTGTGAAGACTAAAGGGAAGCTCATTGGTGGTAGAGAACTAATAGTGCATGAGCAAGAAGATGAAGAAGGTGCAAGCAATGTGCAAGGACAATAGACTAGAGGGAGGACTTTTGCAAGAGGTAGAGGTCGAGATGGCAGATTCAGTGGTACCTATTTTTGGTGTGGCGAGGTAGGACATTGGGCTTTCAAGTGTCCACATGCGCACAAGGATGATGGGAAGAGAAAATATGCAAGTGCACATATTGTGCAAGTTGATGAAGAGGGTGTGGCAACAAATCATCACGTAGATGAACTTGTGGAAGGAGAAGCATTGCTCATGGTGATGCTGCAAGAGAGGCCCCATATTTTCCCGAACAAGATGCAAAACAAAAGGGAAATGCTGGGTACAGGTGCTTGATAGTGGAAGAACAAACAATTTGCTGTTTGCGGAGATGGTGCGGAAGTTGGGATTGGAGTCCAAATCGTATTTCGATCCTTATAGAGTGACATGGTTGGTAGAAGGACAAGCTGTTGTTGTGCGAGAGTTTGGAGTGGAAAGGAAGATTGGCTGGTTCACGAACAAGGTTTTGTGCAATATCTTACCGGTGGGATGCATGTCATGTCTTGTGGGGGAGACCATGGAAACTTGATCGGGAGGTGTTGTATGATGGGGAAACCAATACAATAAGAGTGCAAAAGGATGACATAGTCACATTCTGAATTTTCTAAAGGAAGAAGACAAAATGGCACATCAAACTTATTTGGTTATGCGCTAGAGAGAGATGATCATGTGGAAGGAAACTAGAACATGTGCAGTACTGCAGCAAATAAGAGTGAGTAAAGCATGTGCAGCTGTGCTGGAGAACTTGGTGCAGAAATGTGTGCACAAGAGGACGAGTAGTAGATATTTTAGTGAGAAGGAATTCTGTAGAGATGTTGCACAAGGGAAGAAGATGTGGACAAGAAAAAAGACACCCCACACAGACAAAAGAGGTCAGATTGATGAGAGCATGAACTAAGGTCTGGACATACAAATTAGGCTTTGGTGGAGGAGGTTGGGCCATACCCAACTGACACCAAATAGTTGGAAGATGGGGAGTACCCATGGGTGTGTAGGTAAGCCAAGAACTTACCAAAATGGTTGAAAGGGTGGTTCTACCACTTAACCTGCATGAGTGAGCACCTAGCTCACACATTTTCTTACGTGGGTGTATGTGTAATATCCCTTTTGGGGACAAAACTGAAAATTACGGAAATTAGCTCAAACCCCAAAATTAGCAAGTCTGATTTTAAGATCAACAAACTGAAACTAAATATGAAATCAGCAATCTACAAGGGCAGTGAACTATTTATGAAATTCAAATCCAGTTTTCACCAAGCAAGTCAATGAATAATGCCATAAAACAATTATTCTAGCCACGACAATATTTATTGATTATAAACAAATCAAAAGATTGAAGGAATATCTGATTTCACGGCTGGAATTAATTATTTAAAATCAGCAGCTGACTAGCCAAAACCGTGGGTTAGAAAAAATAGTAAACCCTTGCCAAAAATCACCAAAATGGAGATTTTGACTTGATAAAATATTCCAAATCAGAAAATGAAGTGAGATCTCAATTTTATGCCCTCTAGGGCACCAAACCCTACATCAGGGTAGGTCGATCCACCAATGGAATGCTGCTCAATGCCAATAAAAATATGAATATTATGTATTCTCCTCAAATCTGCAATAATCTTCAAGCTCAATCAACGTTGAAGGGTTTTCGTCCTCCAACAAAACCACTAGAAGGGTTTTCATCCTTCTAGGAAGCCACACAAGAGGGTTTTCGTCCTCAAGTGGAAGAACATGGAGCAACAAGCTCACAATGCCCAAATAGAAAATGTGCAAAAATCTCGATGCCCAAATGATCTCCTCTAATCTTCTTTTATACCTTTCTTTGGTGCCAAAGCCTATAAAGTTAAGGCTGACCCCTAATAATCCATTATAATCTTTTATTAAGCCTCATTAAAGGCACTAAACCTAGCCGACCCAGTAAGAATGGGTAATACAAAAATAAATCATGAATATGAATAATGAAGACTGAAATATAATCCATGATCTTCCATTGTTCAATCGTTGCTTGCTAAGGAATCCTTTATTTCAGATTAATTCGAAAAAGGGGACATTACAGTATGATGTAGGAGCATTTGTGTTCACATACAATCTTGCATCAACCAAAATTATATTATAGTAGATTTTGTTTGGACATATTCTTGTGTGTGCAATTGGCAAATTGTTTTAGAACAGTCCGCAGTATTATTTTGAATCTATATAAGTCTTTAGAAGTTGGTGCAAGTCTATATCCTATGGTGTAAAGTAGAAATGAGCATTTCATGGTTGAAAGGTCTTGCTCAAACAAAGAATGTACAACATGCATTGTGGCACCTCTGCATTATATATATACATCTCTTGGGATGGTACAAAGCTTGTAAGCCTTGGCCCAAAACCAAAACAATTTACAGCCGATTGACAAATGGCGTTGAACCAGGAAACCTTCAACACATGCACAAAAACATAGTGCATTTTCAATGGCTCATTTAGAATGAGAGACTCATCTTGATACCACGCATATAATTACGAAACTGTGAGATCATTGAACTTCCGTGCAAGAGATACTCAAGACATAGAGTGCGAGACTTCTTGTGCAAACACATAGTCTCAAGGAAGCACATATGGTGGGATCACTTGTTGGCAACCTCAAGCTTACAAATGAAATTGGACGATGACTCACCTAATTCAAATATTGCAATTGCGGAGCTGATTTGTGTTTTCATCGAGTTAAGCTATGCTATGGTTCTTCTGGGCCTTGTCCTTCATTTGATGTCCGCAACACACTAAATTATTTATGAGTCAGACAAACTGGAGCCCAATATTGTAAGTAGTTGATCGTGTCTCCATAGAAAGACATCACTATAGCCTAGAGTGCAGTTGCAAGTACTGTAATTTGAGATCTGTGTGTAGCTCTGGAACAGAGTTATAGGACTATATCACTTAGGGCAACATTGCAGTGTTGATCTGTTTGTAAGCCTGTGGGCATTGTGAGTGTTTATTGTTGTAATAAGCCAAATTTGGCAGTGTGTGAGAGATAGTGTAAGACTGTATATTTGGCAATCAGTCTTAAGTTTGTGTAGGCAGTTGTTTCTTAGAGATAATCAATAAATTGTGTTAAGCTAATTCGCTTTTGTGTGATAGGCTGTGAGCAACCAAGAGTTGTGTTGTTTCATAACGCTGTGTGGTCTAAGGAATTTTTCAATTGGACTCCCTAACCACAACTGTGTAATAACACCTCTACAAATGTTTCATAGGAGGGCAGGAAACTGTTCAGCGCAAGCGTAATGAGGTCGTCATCATCCACTGTTTCTATGGCAGCGAGCTGGTCTCAAAGATATTTTATTTGTACAAGATGTTCTAAACGGAACCCACCCTCTTGCATCTTTGCTGAAAACAACAAAATATTCTGGTAGAAGATTCAACTTTTATCCGAAGTTTGATACTTGTTTCAAGGATTGGTCTAGAGCACACTTGCCACAATGGCATTCCGAACTTCAGGAATTAAATCATCTGACACAGACAATTTTAGTAACAATAAGGCCTCCTTATGACAAATGTCATAATCAACAAAATTTGTAGCAGGTCTCAATTCTTTGTTGAGAGTGATTTGATTGCCGTCTCGATATTTTTGCGATTGCTAATATTTTATGACTCCATACATTATAAATTTGACCAACTAGTTTTTGTGCTTTTGATAATGCTTTATTTGAATATTGTTGGCCATTTACACACAATATTTGATTTCGGACTTGTCAATCAATGCAAAAAATATTAAACAATTTTAATACATTGAATATTAAAAAGTATAATGTTTACAGAAAATGCTTGTGTTTTTCTTCAACACAATTTTTGTGCTGGTGGTGCTGATGTAGTCAGGGAGCCCAATCAAGAGCAGCCTTCAACCATGCATTGCTTAGAGTTAGCACATGAAACAAATATAATAACACAAAAACACAATTTTATTATTGAATTACAAAGATCACATAAACATAGAACAATTGCCAACGATATAGACTCAACAACGAACGAAGAGATATATACAATCACACTCGTGAAGTCTCCTTAGAGAATCCGTGCCATCACCGAAAGTCATGTAGCTTACAAATTCCTATGCTGAAGACATCCAAAATGAAGTGTTTCAATTCAAAAAAAAGAATGAAATGGTGGAAAGGGAGCAGAGAAAAGAAAGCGAAGCTATCCAAAAGCTCATGGAAATTAACAAATCTGTTGTCAAGAACAATGCTACAAGCATTTTAATGCAGAGAGATGCTCTGAAAACTAGGACAGACAAAGGCATTGAGGAAACAAGGAATGAGAAGGTGAAGAAGAACATCGAGAGGAGAGCCCTTGAGAAGAACAAGGATAAGGGAAAGCTTTCCGAGTACCTTAACTTTCTCTGTAATGAATGGGAGCCTACCATGAAAGCATTTGAGAGTTAGTTTGTCTTACTGAAAGTTTGCTGTTAGTTGTATGCAAACTTTCAGCCTGTCTTATTGTTGCTTGTTTTGTGAGTTTTTGGTTCTTTTTTTGTGTTGGATTATCTAATTCTCTTGGAGTGATGTACAAGGGTTACAACCCTTACAAAAACCCTACCTTTACCCTTATTAAAAATATGTAACTTATAAATCTTAAAATCTATTACTTATCACCATCTATATCACCTTATTTCGAGGTTTATAAGTTTTTTTTTTTATATAGGCATGCAAGCCACCCAAAGGCATTTGCGAGTTAAACCACATACTATCCATCATGACACAATCAAGGCTCGATGGACCCATACAAAGTCGGTTTGACTCTGGGGTTCCGTAGATGACGTCGACAAACTAATGTTGTCTTTGAAGATGTGTGACATCAACTAATCACACAGTTCACATAAACATATGGCAATAACCAACGATATAGCCTCAACAGTGGTTGAAGAGATACATATAATCACACTTGGGAAGTCTCCTTGGAGAATTTGTGCCATCACCAAAAGTCATGTAACTTACAAATTCTAAAATTTATTACTTATCACCAGGTCTACTATCTTACTTCAAGATTTATAGGTTTGTTTATATAGCCATGCTAGCCACCCAAAATCATTCTCGAATTAAACTTCACGCTATCTATCAAGACACAATCAAGGCCCAATGGACCCATACAAGATAAATTGGCTTGACTCTAGGGTTCTATGGATGGTTGGTAGATTATCGTGGTCTTTGAAGACTTGCACATTATCAACTAGACTTGTGCAGCTCCTGCAGACTTGCTGTAATGTCCCCTTTTCTGGACATTTTTGAAAAGGAAGAGCTGAAGACCCTCAACCCATTTTCTCTCCCCATGGATTCGAGGATAAAGCTTGGGGATTGTTCTGAGGTGTCTGTTGTTTGCATTGTAGCCCCTTGGCATGCCTTGTGCTACAAGGGGGAGTCTCTAGTTAGTTTAAAAATGTGCACATAGGTTAGTTACTTTTTATTATTAGAAAATAATAAAGTGCACATAAAGTTAGTCTTATAATATTTTAATTAAATTTTATTAGTTCTCCCTCCAAAAAGGGAAAAGGTTGGCCATTTGAATGTTGCACCCCTTATCTTATAAAAGGAGGTTGCATGGCCATCTTTTGTGGTATGTTGGATTAAATCATTTATGTCTCTCCATGCTTGGAGAAATGGGATGTACGCCCTAGTTGTTACTCTCTCTCTTTGACAATCAAGTTGGAGCTATTGAAGATCTGATTGAAGACATATATTTGATTTATTGTGGTGGATTATCATTATTGTTTATGCCCTAAGTGTGGTGAATTTCCTTGGTGGAATATTTTAGTGCAAATCCTGTTTTTATAACCCTAGCGACTAGGGTTTGGGGCTGTTTTTCCACATTTCGTGCCCAAAAAAATCTGCAAAAATACTCATTGGATTCCTCATAATATTGTGAACATTTTCATATGTCATTTGCATGAGTTGGTCGGGTATTTTGTGAGATATTGAATTTACAAATTTTGACTGACTTTAGGGCAGCGACCTGTTCTGGGTTTTGTGACAGCTTTTTGGGGGTATTCCCACCCTTGGAAGTTGGAGATTTTTGGCTTGTTGGAAAGATAAAAATTCAAGGATTCTTTTGGTCTTTGTTTCATGTGAAAATACTAAGTTTTGAGGAAGTTATGCCCTTTTCAAGCTCTGCTATGTTTTCATTTTGAATAAAAATCAGATCGAAGGTTTTTAGAGAATGTCTGAGGTTATTTGGACTTCATAAATTAGTGGCAGCTTTGAGGATTAATTTCATCATTGTTGGGCAAATTTGGATGCCCTAATCAGCCCTAAATGTGTGGGGCGAAATAGTAGGAGGGCTAGATCTGCACTTTTGGTAGTTGCTGTTATAAATTGGTTTACATCATCTTGTTCCTTGTATTTTTCCGAGTTCGGGCATATGTCATTTGCTTAGATCGGAGTTGTGTAGAGAAAGTTATGCTATTTTGAAGATTGCAGCAGTTAGGGTTTCTGATTTAAATTATTTTCCAACTGTTGTAAAATTTGATTTGAATGTGTTTAAATTCCGATTGTTTTCTTTCAATGTATCCCATCACCTTGGCTAGTTCCAACCCCATTTGGGTTCGAAATAGCTGACATTGGGATATTTTAGGTTGATGTAAAAGGGTTTATCCAGTTTTTGCTTTATTTTGACAAGTATTTCTCCATTTCCTAACTCGTCTAAAAGGGGACATTACACTTGCACAACCTACCATAAGCTTGCATGGCCCACCATATGCTTAGATGACTCTTCATAGACTTGCACGATCTACCATAAGCTTGCGTGACCCACCACCATAGAAAACGAAAACAAGTATAAAACTCAACAATCTACTCTAACTTTGTTTGGTCGAAACATGATTGCTTGTTAGCCCAGATCTTCCTACATACACCTTGGAAAAATTTGAAAACACGAGCTCTTGCTCATATGCACTCTTCTTTAGGAATACCGTGCCATGTGGGTTCCGTGACATTGATGTAAGTTGGGTCCTCCACCTCTCTTCCTTCCCAATTTACCGGATATTCTTTGTATTCCTTATTGTGCGTCTTCTTGATCTTGATGTCAATCACCCTTTTCAGCTTCTTCGAGAACCTTCTCTGGCATATGCCATTTCCAATCAACTTACTCAATTTTTGTATCATTCTACCCCTTGTGATACGAGTATAAGTCTGGCACATTTAATATGTTCAAGATATCAAGGCCTTTTGTCAATTCAATCTCATATGCGTTTGTCGCAAACTTCCTCAATACTCTGTGAGGCATTTATTTTCTTCCACTTCACCTTGTTATAGGTGCCTCTAGGAAATCTTTCCTTCCACAAATGAGCCAAAACCAAGTCTCCAACCTGAAACTCAACTTCCCTCTTCACATTTGTGTGTTGTTTATATTGCACGTTTGTATCCTCCAACTGCCTATGCACTTGTTGGTGCACATTTTTCATGTGTTCCGCAAAACCTTCAGCCTCAACACTCCTTATGTCCTCACTGACATTCCACAACTATGCCACTCCTCGCGGGCTACTGACATATACTATTTGAAACAGTGTTTTATAAGTGCTTATATTGGAGTTATATGCGAATTCTACTTGTTCCAGTACTAAGACCCAATTTCCTAGTTATCCCCTACTAAACATCTTAGTAAACCCACAAGAATTCTATTGAATACCTTTGTTTGTCCATCTATTTGTGGATGATATGCTAAACTATATTGCAACTTTGTGTTCAACTTCTTCCACAGTGCCCGCCAAAAATGGCCAACAAACTTGGTGTTTCTGTTAGACACAATACTACGCAACATCTATACACCATAACCACTTCCTTGAAAAAAAGATTTGTAATGTTCGTCACATCATTTGTCTTCCTATAAGCAAAAAAATGTGCCATCTTCGAAAGTCTGTCCACCACAACATACATAGAATCAACTCCCTACTGTGTCCTAGTTAAGCCCAAGACAAAATCCATACTTGTATCCTCCCAAGGTTTCTTTGGGTAATGGTTGGCATAACCTTGTGTTCTATGTTCTTCCCTTGGCCAACTGCGCCACTCTACACACTTGCACACATCGAAAACCAAAAATAATTTTCCGCCACTTGTGCTAGAGTCCTATCCGCTCCAAAGCATCCCGCCTATCCTCCATTATGATTTTCCTTCAAATTTTCTTGCATTGATCTTCTAGGCATGCATAATTGTTTGCCTTTGAACAATAGGCCTTCTTGTATAAAGTACTCGAACTAAGGTGTCTTATTAACACCTTGCTTGTTCTACGCACACGTCCCATGCCTTATTGAAATCTTCATCTCTCGCATACAACACCTTTATGGACTCAAAACCCAAAACCTACTCTCATTTGCCTTCTAAATGCGTCAACAACTTGGTTAGATTTACCACTCCTATGCCGCATTAAAAATGTAGAGCCTTGTAGGTACTCCACCTACTTCATATGCCTTTGATTCAACCTTCCTTGACTATTTATGAATTACAACGCCTCATGAGTAGTGTACAAAACAAACTCTTTTTGCAACAATTAATGCCTCCACTTCTTGAGTGCCTATACAATTGCATGGAATTCTTGATCACCCACCATACTTCCTCTTTGTGTTAATCGACTTCTCATTGGAATATACCACTTGTTTACCTTTCCGATTCAATACTGCGCTAGTGGTTGTGCCACTAGCATGACAATCTGCTTGGAACACTTTCACAAAATCGGTCAACGCTAAGACTGGTTGCTAAGTCTTCTTCATCTTCAAATCTTGAAAACTTAGCTTTGCCGTCTAACTTAAGACATATTCCATTGAATTTCCGGATGAACTTGCGGTAAAAACTTGCTACCTTGGAAGCTTTATACCTCAAAGGCACTTTGTGGTGACGACCACTCAATATCACATGCACCATTTTGGGATCCATCTTTAGACCTGCATGAGCAATGAAGAAACCCAAATACACAAGCTCCTCTTGTATGAAACTGCACCTTTTCAAGTTGATCAACTACTTCTCTTCCCGCAATTGCCGTAATGCTTGCTCTATGTACTTCAAATGTTCTTCTTGTGTCCTACTGAATACTAGTATGTCATCTAGGAATACAATCACAAATTTCCCTAGAAATGGCCTTGGGACTTCATTCATTAACATCATGAAATTACTTGGTGCATTGCTCAATCCAAACACAAATGTACCCGGAGCATACTCGTATGTCATCTACAGTCCTGTCCACAAGTTTGGGCAATGGATTTTGGTTTTCTCATGACTTGGTCCATGTACAAAAAGAAAAAACCTAAACTCATAAATGACTACAAAAAGAAGTTCCCAAACTCCTCTAAACCAGTGTATAAAAAGGCACTCACGCATTACCAAAACACAAACAATTTTGTTTGTTTTGGCAAGTGTAAGAGCAAAGAACCAAATAGGAATTGTGAAGTAGGCAGCCATTGAAAAGAGGATTTGCTTGGAAGCAGCCATTGCTTGCAAAGATTTCAAATTTGTTTAGAGGCAGTGATTAGTTTTCAGGTAGGAATTTGATTATTGAGAAAAATCTAGATGATATATTACTAAGATTATTTGCACTTATAGTCTTATGTAAAATACCAAAGCATATATGTACAAACGTATATGTTTTGAACCCTGATCCTACTATATTTTTCAAGTTTTGTATTTCTGACTAAAAATATTGAAATGTCTAATGTGCGTGTTATGTATATATGTACAAACGTATCTAATAGCGTATCGTACCCAAGGGTCTTTTAAAAACCGAACGTATCCACTATCGAACCTATATCTTAGCATTTTAGTCATCTAGCGTCCCATACAATCACACGTCCCTTCCGTAGAAATGATGGCAAGACTTCATTCAACGATCTCATGAAAGTACTTAGGTAACTATTGCTCAATTCGACAACACAAGCCATTTATACAATCCGACAGTCACAAGCTTGCTACACAATCTTTCACTCATCTCCTGTGCTCTTATGCAGCTTTGGTAGGTTACCCAATGATCTTATGTCCACTCAAACTCTCCATGAGATCATCCATGCGCACATAATGGAAACTAGAACTTTATCAATTGCCCTTATCCTTCTTTAGCATCGTAACTGTAGGAACTAGGCACAAACTCAAGCTCTCTTACGTATTAGTTCCCTATCCAACAACCCTTGGATCTGATTTTGTCTATCTCCCCATTCTCTTGCAATGTCATCCTCTAACCTCGTCTTGTTTGGCATAGCTCAATCCCAAAAGTCAGATTCCATGTGGTGACTTATGTCTCTCAAGAGCGTTAACCCCTTGGTAGATCGTCTGATACTACCTCTGCAAATTCTTCTAACATCCCCTTTACCCTATGTGGAAGTGAGGTCAACTCCTATGCAGTGGTTGTGCCCACTCTCTCTCTATGCATAGGCTTTACACTATCAATACAAAATATACATCATTTTGCTTTATCTCACTCTAAGACTTATTTTCCTGTAACATCACCGAAACCTTCAAATCATGTTCTACCAATTCACTATTTTCCCCGACATAGGATTCAGAAGTGTATTATGTTTTTGTCCTTAATCACCTTGTATGTGTTTGTACATGGCCATCTATGTAGCTCCATTTGAATCAAACTACCACGAGCCTCTCGAGCAACACATGGCAAACTATCCCATGGGCATTATATCACACATGACCTCATCTTCATATTTCCCTATCTAAAACATGACTCTTTGACAAGTTGGTGTCCCTTCTACAACTATGAAACATAGTAGGGTTTAGGATGTGCAATCCTCTCCAACCCTAACTTGTCTAACATCTTATGTGCCACCAAGTTGTTGGTGTCCCTTCTACAACTATGAAACATAGTAGGGTTTAGGATTTGCAATCCTTTCCAACCCTAACTTGTCTACACATCTCTATGTGTCACCAAGTTGTTGGTGCTTGCTCTATCCACTATCAATTTACAAACCTTACCTCCCACCTTGTACACGTGGTCCTAGACAAATTCTTTTTCTGGGTTGGGCCAACTTCTTCCTGTTCGTCTTTAACAAAATGGAGCTTCATCATCAAGGATATTATCCCATCTCTGGGTTCTATCTGTCCATAATCCATTAATGCCTCACTTTCTTCTACTTGTGAAATATGGGCACCCGCATTACCGTGTTTTCTTTCACCATCATTCTAGGTGTGTGTAAGCAGTCAATCACTCTATGACTCTACTCTCCGCACCTAAAGCATGTGTCACTAAACTCATGGCTGCCTCTACGTCCAAAGGACCCTCCTCCCCCTGAGACCAACCTCATTTTCCTTTTTGTGCATCATCACTACACAACAAATTGTTGGCCTTCACCATCCGGTAGCAAAGAACTACCTCTTGCGGCCACTTTGTCTGCAGCCTTGCAGGAACTATCTTTTTGCCGCATCTGCACTTTGTTATGTGCACAACAGCTTCTCTTCCACCCTTAGTGCACACTAATAGGCCTCTTCAACGAATCGCACTTAGATCATCTAGAACTCATCCTAGATCAAGAGACCGCAACCCATTTCATATACCATGAGATTTTCTCTACATCATCCTCCACGTGACCCGTTCAAATGGTGAGTCAATAAAATTCCTCGTTGTATTCCTTTACATTGTGTTCACTCTGTCACAAAATTTGCAACCTCTTGAACTAATTGAGTCGATCTGCAAACAAGAACTCGGCCTTCAATCTTTCCACTAACCCCCCTTCCCAAGTCTTGATCTTCAATTGGCCTCTCTGCACCCTTTTCATTTGTCCATGCTCTCACCAAAGAGATGCATGACCCTTCAATTTGGTGTAGTCGAAATTGAATCTATTGGGATCTTCCATATCTTCATACTCAAAATGCTTATTGAGCATCGTTATCCAATCAATGAGCTCTTCTGGTTCCAGGCCATCCTAGATCCAGAGACGCATCATGCATGTATCATACTATGAAATCATCTCTAGATCGACCTCCAGACGCCAAATCCATTCATTATACTATGAAATATATAACTCTACATCAACCTCCAAAGCCAAATTTGTATTATTATAACTTATAGGTACCACAACGCATTTTCATTCATTCACCTTTATGCCACTTTCATTCAATGTCCTTCACACCACCCTTCTTTAATGTTAAAAGATTTTAAAAGCCTCATCCTTCTCCACATAAATTATATTCATATTTCATAGAAAGGACTTTATTTATTTTTAGCCCCCAATGTAGATCGACATGAATATCATTCCCCACTCCTTTTCGTACAACAATTTTGATCCCTCATAAATTGATACCCTCTTGCCACCCACCACTCTTCCGCTCATGCCACTCATCTAAAGACTAAGTGTGCCTTCCCTCCTAGGGGACATGGTCTAGTATACAACAATGTACCACCCCTTCACAAATTCTAATGTCACAAACCCTTTGCCTTCACCTTGTAACATTATTACAACACCTCTCTTATCAAGCACGACTCAAATCAAATGAATTTCTTTAAGGCAACGAACGATTACAAGCACAACACATTTCAACATTTTCCCCTACAAGCTATCTTTTGTATGGTGATGTGATTGATGAAGAATTCAATTCTAATGGCAATGACTCATCTAACCAAAATATTCAAACGGGAACGAGCAACATGTTTAACAAAAAATTGCAAGGTCCTCTCTTGATTGAGTGTGATGGTGAGGTTGTGGGTTGAATGAACAACAAACAACTCACAACCATATCAAAAATACATAACTCACAATGATGACAAAAGGTTGGCACACAACTTAACTCATTCATTCATGAAAATATGGAGACATTACATTAATTCATTTACACTGTCGTTCTTTACAACTTTAGACAAACTTCCTACATAATTTACCAGCTCGGCCTTGTTCTCTATGAACTCCTATGCACACTACACCCTTCTAATTACAAGCTACAAATGCTCATCTAGCTACTCTACTCTACTAGAACTCGCAACACTACTTGAAAACTTCCAATTGAGACCCCCCTTTCCGTATTAAAGGTGTTGTCTTTTCCTCTATTACGGACCCCTAACATAATACTAGTATTACGCATCTTGTATCTTGGCAAAGATGCGTTATAAGAATGTGCTAGTGTTAGGAGACCTTAATTGCCCAAAGAACGTAGTGGATGCACAAGTTGCAGTGTTAGTTCAAAAGCACTTGATCCACTTTGGCAAGCATTGTTGCACGACGGTAGAGACCTATCGTTTTTGAAGGTTTTAACATTCTATGTGGCTGCAGGTCCCAATGTTTTTGACAAATTGTTGATGATCTCTTTTTACGGAGAATGTTTCCCACAAGTAGTAGTTGGTGTAACGTCCTTGCTGCGGACGGTCGCCCAACACATTATTTTGGCTGAATTTGGGGCCCGTCCTTTCAGGCTAGAGACCATTTTTGGTCTAATCTCTTTCCTACAACGCATCCAGGGTTTCATTGACTCAGCTGAGGGGCGGGACATGTACTCGTACTTGGCATATTGTTCATCAGAGGTTATTGCCCATTCTGATTCTCTAGGTCGTGGTCTTTGCTAGTATGCTAGAGTGTGGGCATTACATGTTGTCTAATTTATTTCAAACGCTACCCCAGTCTGTAAGGCAATTGGCATGGTGCAAAAACAATAAAAAACATGTATTTTGGACACCATGTTGTGTGCATGCCTTGAATAATGTGCTAAAAGAATTTAGAAAATTTCAACGGATTTCTAAACTTATTGAAAAAACAAGAAAATACAATTGTTCATATTCAATCATCACCATACACAAACTCTTTATTGAGATTTGCAAAGCTGGAACTTCCTACGCCCTTAATCCTATATCGTATATTAGATCTGTACGGACGACTTGTGGCTATCATAACTTCTTATCATGTTGTATCTCTTTCATATATGTAATATTATTATTAGTGGATCGGCCTTGGTGATGGCCATAACATAGGAATAGTATATATAGGACTTAGTATGTAGTAGTGATGATCATATTGAGTACTTGAGTGGCTAAGTTATTCTACTTGCATCTTGTGATCATTTATCTACATTTTGGTGCTATTTGGTGTTATATTTTTGCTGATATTCAGATCTATCTAAATAATTTCGTTACAAGTGGTATTAGAGCTACGATCTTTGCCAAAATTAGGTCAAAACCCTAATTGTGAAGATTTGTCTATATCTCCAAAATGGTAGCGAATTTTTTGCAATTTTTTTTACCACAGGTACGACACATTCTAAGTAAGGTCCTCTGAAAGTTTCAGACTTTTTTTCTCTAGTTTGCCAAAGTTATAGCGATTTTAGGGATTTCATAAATTCTCTCTATGGGCTGCAAATTGTGGAATGTTTCCAAGTTGTTTACATTTTCAGAAAGAGGATAAAAAATTAGTTTGGGTCTGTTGTTCGAGTTTTTCATATTTGGCTGAATTTCTCTTGAAACCCCAAACCTTAAATTTCGACCTTAAGTCCTACTATTCTAGGCATCATGGTGGGGTCTTCCATAAGAAGCAAAAAAAATCGTGTCAGCCCAGGTAAAACCCTAGACAAGGATGAGGTAATAGTTGAGGAGTTGGAGTCAGAAGGGGTAACTACGGTATCTTCAGTGCAAGAGTTTACCTTGGTGGATCATAAGGTAAGCCAACTCGAGTATGATCTGCGAATCCTACAAGCTGAGATGGCCAGTAAAGGAGATGTAGACAAGATCAATCAGCGATTGGATAATATCATGCAGAAATTCAGTATAAATTTAAAGGTTCGTCTTCGTCTTCCAAATTAACCTCAACTCAATCATACTCAGATCAACCAAGGTAGATCTTTAGGTCAAAGTAGTGGACAACCTAGCCAGAGTAGATCTTCTAGCCATCCCAATCCAAATACAAATACTCTGCAGGCTTGGAACATGATGCCAAAAGTGGAAATGCATAAGATTGATGGAAAGGATCCACTCAATTGGTATCGATGGTTATGTGCTCAAAGGCAGAAGAATGGTCTTAGTGTCACTTGGACAGTTTTCACCAAAGAGCTGCAATTGCACTATAGTTCTAGTGTGTCAGAGAGGATAAATCAAGTATCATGTTTTTCAATTCCAAAACCTATCCTTGCGTGTGGAGAATATTACGGAAGGGAATCTGAATGACCTATTTCTTGGGGGTCTAAGGGCCATATTGGGCATGAGGTGCGTATGTTTAATCCACTTAAGGTTTCTGATTCTATTATCATGGCATGTAGGGAAGAGGAAAAATTTCTTTCCAGCAAGAGGCAGACTTTCACTAACATCAGAGATCGTAGCACACTGGCACCATCATTCCCTCGGCCAATTTGACTAACACCTCAACAAATTGAAGAAAAGAGAGCAAACGGGTTATGTTTTAACTATGATACTAAATATGGACAGGGACATAAATGTGTTGAAAAGAAGTTCTACATTGAGGGGCTAATGAAGAAGAAAAGGAAGAAGATGAAGAGGTAGAGGTCATTGTTGAGCCAGAGGAGTTAGAAGATCCCCAACCAATAATCTCATGTCATGCAATATCAAGTATTAGCACCCCCAAACCCTCAAAGTGGTTGGATTCTTAAAAAAAGAGAGGGTAAAAATGTTAATTGACTCGGGAAGTACTCACAACTTCATCAAACATAAGTTGATGGTGTGCTTGAACTGTTTTGTTTATCTAGCTTTCGAATGTCAAGTAATGATCGTTGATGGGAGTTCTGTTAGTTGTTTAAGAAATGCCTTAACATTAAACTCACCATGGGAGATTACATTCTAAATAGCCCTATGTATGCCATTACCATGGGAGGTGCAGACATTGTGTTAAGAGTTCAATGGCTTACCACCTTGGGAACCATTGAGCTACGGTTCACCCATTTGTTGCAAGTATAGTAGCATCAACCTTTATGGATACAGTTCATAAGTTACATGGACACCAAAGATTATAGAAAGTGATTGAGATCCTATATTTACTAGTAATTTTTAGACTTATTTGTTTTCATGTTTGGGTACTCAGCAAGCTCGTAGCTCTTCTTATCATCCCTAGTCTGATGGGCAAGCTGAGGTGGTAAACAAGTGCTTGGAAGGATATCTTCGTTGCTTTACCTCAGATAAGCAAGCGAGATATGTCCAATGCTTGGCAGTTGCAGAATGATGGTATAACACTTCCTTCCATACTTCTAAAATGTCTCCTTTTTTGGCATTATATGGGTACCGTCCATCGTCCATCACCTCATCCTTGAGAGGCCGACCAAGGGTTATAGCAGTTGAAGAGAACATTCACCACCAGTTAGAGGTACTTTCTAGTCTCAAGGAGAACTTGGCCATGACACTAAACTGCATGAAGCACCAGGCTGATCAACATCATAGTGAAATACATTTTGAAGTCAGTGATTGGGTTTTTGTGCATTTACAACCATATAAGAAAATGTATTTGAAACAACAGATGAAGGATAACAAGCTTCCACCTAAGTATTATGGCGCTTATCAAGTGTTGCAAAAAATTAGGTAGTGTGGCATATAAATTGGAGCTTCCTCAGTCAACTAAAACACAAGCAATTTTCCATGTTTCTTGCTTGAAGAAGGTCATTGGAGAGAAGGTGTCTAGCCCAAATCAATGTTAACCTGATCTTGATGAGAAGGGGCGCATCATTTTGGAACCTTTAGGAATGCCTACTTTAGACACACATGCTAAGAAGATTGAGAACAAGGATCATTACCGAGTATCTGATCAAGTGGAAGAATTTGGACATAGTGCAAAACTGCAACATGGGAAGATGTAAGCATTCCGGCAGCAGCACCCAAAGATTACTCAACATTGGGGACAATGTTGCTTTGAAGGGGAAGGGCCATGCTACACCTTTAATCCTAGATCATATATTGGGATAAGTATGGGACTGACTTGTGACTAACCTAACTCTATTATCATGTCATATCACATTTCATTTATGATTTCAATATCATTAATAGGTCGGCCTTGGTGACTTTGCCATAGCATAGGAATAGGGTATATATAGGATTTCGTAACAAGTAGATGAGCATCATATTGAGCACTTGAGTCTTGTTGTATGGTTTGGTGGTTTCCCCCTCGAAGTGGCTAAGTCATTTTACTTGCATATTGTGATTTTTTCTCTATATTTTGGTGCATTATTTGGTGTTCTATTGTGCAACTGATATTCATATCTATCTTAGTAATTTTATTACAAAAATGGCTCAAACTAGAAAACAGAGAAAATGTTTCTTTGTACTGTGCTTGACTGCCATTAGAGATGTCACAAGGGGCCGAACAGATACAATGAGAGGAAAAGATAGGATGGAGAAGACTTAGAGACCAAGGTACATCAGTGATTGCTAATTGAAGTGATGAAGAGGGGTGACAGGTGGAAGCAAATGTTTGAAGGAATGGATGAAGGAGAGATTTGTTGACAGACTACATTCAGAGCATTTATCCAAGGTGAATCAGTTTTACTTATTCAGACATGCAATGCTTGGGGGAGGTTGTCATGAAGATTTTGGGTCTTTGAATGCAGAGGAACCTAAGAAATTGGGTCACTAGCTTTAAAGGATCCTATCTTTGAGTATGGAAAAGATCACAGGACCCAGATAGATGTGAAGATTAGCCCAAGCAAGATTATAAGGGATAGCATCTACATTGTGGTGGCTTAGGCAAGTGCAAAGAGCGAGAATGGAATGATACAAGGGAAGGAACAATAAGAGGACTTGCATATGAGCTCGGAGGTAAGTTTCTTCCCTTAGATTACGAGGTTGCACGTTGTTGAAGAGATTGCAAAACTTGAGACCATGAGGAGAAATCTATTATCCAAGAGTACACTGAAATATGTTTTCATGTTGCCGCTGTCAATCTTTTATAATGGAGATTCTCTGATATGCATTCAAAGGTTGCAAGATAGTGGTGGTGGAACCGTAGGCTCAGCGTTAAGCATCCAAAATTGCAGTTATGTGCTATATGATAAATTTGAGCACTAAGTGAGCTAGACTTCTTCATCTATGCCTTGAGAGGAATTGAAGATTACATACGGTTTCATTCATTCATTGAAGAGGAACCAACTAGGGTCAAAGAAGGCAAAGAACTTGGTCTAGATTTGTAACACGCTCCGTTTTCTTACTCATGTAGAGGTGCATTGTATAATAGAAAGCTCCTGTCAACAAATGAGACCATACTTCCATGGGAAGAAGTAGAGGAATATTTGAGTGAAGAAGAGGAAGTGTTTGAGAGTGATGCACCCATACTGTTGAGAATTTTAATGGAGAGTGTTTTTGAGTGTGGATGACTTATGGGCATCAGATGCTTTTCCCGAGTGCCCTCAAGTTGAGAAGAAGCATGAAGTATGCAAGAGAACATTGTGGCGGAGTTTCTAGTGGGCCCATGTAATGAGTCAGCCGTGACAATTGAGTGTCAAGAGGATCAGATGAGATCACGATTCAGCAAGCTTGAGCACATTTGTCAATTTTTGTTATGGGTGATGCCTAATTGTCGAACACAACAATAAAGACAACAAAGGCACAAGGAGATCTTCCTGACAGAGGAGTGTCTTCAAGATCAAGGTGTAATTAGTAAGAGGTAATCGACATCTAGTGTCCTTAATATAGTTATTACTTGACCATATGGGAGTACCTACATATCTTGTGTCTAGGGAAGTTGTGATACATGTCATATATAGGTTTGAGGTGTAGAGCACTATTCACAGCTCCTACGAGGTGTCTTGGATCACAAGTGATTGTAGCAGTACCCATATCATGTCTCTGAGCAACTATGCTATTGAGTAAGCATTTCTTGAGAGACTAGGAATTCTATGACCTCTTAGAAGTTTTGCTGTGATGTGGTCTAAATGGAGGTATGCCATGTAATATTAGGGAGACCACGGCAAAAGCTGCTTATGATATTCGTTTGTATGGTTAGCTGAGAAAAGACGGCACAAGAAGAGATATGAACCTGTTGTAAGAGGAGAGCAATAATAGTGACACATACAGTCAGTTACTTATTGCAGTGTTAACAGATTAGATGCTTTGGACCAGAGGGAGATATGAAACACTTAACATGGGGAATCACTACAAGGAACGAGAAGAGACATGCTACTTGAAAGGCATAGCTAGTAGCGCAAGAAGATCAATAACTTGTCTCAAGCATAGGGCACGTGAGAGAGAAGGTGGATGAAGATACATTGCAACTAGTTGGTAGCAGCAACCAAGGAGATTATGGCAAGAGATGAGAGTCCCATTGAGCTATGTGGAGACCATGGAGAGACCATGCAAACAGAGGAGACGAAATCTGTTTTTAGGATTGATGAATATGTACTTTCAAACGATCAGAAAATTTGCTTACAGCTTTCTTTTTCTTTTGTGAAGAAGAGCTTGAAGGGCGCAGTTGCAGACATGCAAGTAAAAGATAGCACGTGTGATGGGGCATTGCAGCCCACTGTTGTTGAGTGTTCTTGTGAAGGCAGTACGGAATGACTGAAGAGCTTGAGGCCATATATTGAAGAGCTATCCAAAACAAAAGGAGCTATTACAGAATTTGTGAACCCAAAGTAATATTGCAATCTGTTCTTCAGCTTTGCTATTTTCATGGCCTTATGTCAATTGACTCTAAATTGTACTGCATGCTATTTGCTCATTTTTACACAGTTGAGAAACACTCTGGGGATTACAAGGAACCAAGAACTTCTTGCTTTGTTTGAGCATGAATATAGAAAGTAGAGAAGCTCTTCGAGATCCCAGCAAAGTCAAGGGTGTATGGCAGCGATGTGAATTCAAAGTCTGCAAAGGATGTCATTACAGGTAACAAGAGAGACTCAGAGTGCAAATTTAATTGCACAATTATTTTCCAGAGGAAGAAACAGACACCGAAATTCCATGTTGCAGAAAACAGACCATCAAGAGTTTTCAAGCTAATGCTGTATATTTTGAGTAGACAAAAAGGGTATCAATGAAGAAAGAGAGCTGCCATTTTTATTAGTCACATATGGCCCTGAGGATGAAAGCAGAGCCCTAGAAATGATGAGCACTTCTAATTTAATAAAGTAATATTCCCAAAGTGTTGAAACATATGAGTTCTCCGGACTCCAGATTTCTTTATCTACCAATGGCTATCATCCAAGTGACCCAGAGCCTCTCAACATTACCCTTACAATACATATACAATGGTGGCTCGGGCTTATGTGCTGGTAGTGAGGCATTTATTTATACATTTGCCATGGAGAACCTTCCCATCCTTTGCTCACAGAAGTCACTGCATGAGCCCAAGGAACATAAGAGAGACCTTACGTTTAAAAGCATGACTGTTAGAGCATTTGCAACAATGGTGATCGATCTGTCCAATGCAAAGTTACAGTCGAAGGATTATCCCACATGCACAGGGATGCAGAGGACACAAGCCTTCATATATCCCCAAGCCTTTAGGTAAGAAGGTTGGGGCGCATGGTGCTACCTTCTATGCACCCTTGATCATAAGAGGCTTTGTAATATTTGGTAATGTAGCCAGAGAAATACTACGTCTTCTCTTTGCCCTCATTTATGTTGCTTTCTCATTCTTATTGATCATCTTTTTACATTCTTCAATTATCTGATCTCATTCGTGGAAAAGTGGGCCCTCCAATTTGTATAAGGCCTTGGTAGATGGCGGTTCATCAGTTGCATCTCTATTCCCCTGCACCTCCTTTGGCAATGGTTAGGAAATATGGGAATGCCTGAAAGCTAGTTAAGTTGAGATCTCTTTGCAGTAAAAGAAACACTCCCACAAGGTTGCGTGGTTCCTTACATAGATCTGTCCAAGACAAGAAAATTGATGGGAAAACCCTTCTCTGTCAATCAAATCTGCTTACATCTGCAAAAACATACTGAAAGTTTTCTTCCATAACTGAAATCTGCTTGCAAAACCTGCAAAAGTGCCAACATCTGATCAGTGCGGTCATATGACTTACAAGACAAAACACATAAAAAAGAAATATTGGCAACCTTTTGGAAACAACTAGAGCCGCCACCCACATCCGCCTAAAAACTAAAACTTAACTAATTTGCCGAATTTCGAATTTTTAGGTAAAAATTCAGTGAACCTTGTGACGTAGCTTTGGGCCATATTTTAATAACATGAGTTTTCTTCTAGTATATGGCTTCCCCATTGACAAATTTCGTGTTCAAACTCTTTCATGGTATGGATTTATGTTAAATAATTGTATTATTGTTTCTTTAACTTAGGATTCATTGTTTTTAAGTAGTAGATCTTGGAAATATTTCTTAGAGTGGGCCCTACGCTTGAGTAATTCAAGTACACTATGGAGTATGGGAAGCTTGAGTAGTAAGTAAATGTTTGAGAAATAACTATGTTAGGCTAGGAATTTGGACTGAAGAATGATGAAATGCCCCACTTCCTAAGATGATCATGTCGAAGACCCTTAGGCCATTTTCTCTCCCCGACGACTAAGGAATAAACTTAAGGGGGACTTAAGTTACGATAATTTATTATAAAGTGCAAAAAATAAAAGAAAATATTATAAAAAGCACTTATAATAAAATATTAATAAACTCGATAATAAAATAAAAATAGAAAAAGGCATTAAGCAATAGTTATTTATTCAAGGGAAAATGTGACTTGCCTAGGAGAGAAAAGCAAGTGGGGGAAAGCATTAAATAAGGGGAAAATTCCGATTAGTTGTGAGAGTGGCCATTCAGGGCCTATTCTCCTATTTAAGCAAATCAACTTGCTTGGAGAGGCATCACTTGTTATCTTCTAAATTTCAGATTTGTACGTTGAGTATTTTTGCTTGCATCTTCACTCTTGAGGACGAAAACCCTCCAAGAGATCTAGAGAAGGAAGAAAACCATTCCTCTAGATGAGAGGATTTTCCACCCTGGAGATTCCATTGTGAATCATTGAATTGCAATATATTTTCAGTATTTTCCAGCAATAGAAGACTATTTTGTTAAGGGTTTGAAGAGGAAAAATTAGTTTTATTTTCTATGCTCTTTTTCCAGGTGGAGTGACCATCTAAGGAGCTGATCTAGGTTGTTTAGGGGCTGTTTTGGATCTGTTTTCAGTTGCAGATTATCTTGCTGATTTTTATAAATCAAAATATTCATTTTCAGAATTTTTAGAGCTGAGGAAGTGCCATTTACAGCTGTGTTTAAGGTAGGCATCTGCAGACTTTTATAAAAAGAATTTCAACATGATTTGGAGCTCAAATTTGGTATTTTCTTTATGATTCCATCTCTATAAAATTTCCTGATTTGTTTGGGCTAAAGATTAAGTGGGTTTATGATATATTTGATGCATTTTCATTCTTAGAACTAGTCGCTATTTCTGGGTTAATTTAAGATCTGCATTAATAAATTTTGAATATCTCTTATAATCTGCATTTTAGGGTTTGGATTTGCCTAAAATTCAATTCGGGGTGAAAAGTGTCCATTTGGGGACATTACAAATTAATTAAAAAATTGTATTAATGTAAGTACATATAATGAATGCCCATTTACTTTGTCTTCAGGATGACTCTTAAGATTCTACAAGAAATATTACATTCCCCTTGAATCCGCGGGTGTTATAGTGAGACCAAGCTTGTCCTTGAATTTTTTAAATTTCTCTATTCCATGCACGTTTGTTAGGATTTTGGTTGTTCTGTAGTTGGACAATGTATCATTTTTTACATGGCCATCTTTTGCATAGTGCCGAATCAAATGTAAGTTGGTGTTGTGTTAAGCCCTTTCCATGCAAATCTCTCCCTGATATACTTGTAGGTCTTAAAATATCCAGGATGTCTCGCTAGAGGTGTATCATGCACCGCCCGAAGGATTTTCTCCTTCATCTTGGATTTTGGTACAAGGAAAATCCTATCCTTGTCGTATATGAGGTCATCCAAGACCTTGTATTTATTATCTCGTATTTTTGGATTTCTCAACATGTGAGCCTTCCAATCTTCTGAAATCTTAGACATAGAGCTAAGCATAGAGGTAAGGTGAGGCTGCCTAGATAATGCATTAACAACAACAATATTCTTACCTTTGGTGTACTCTAAGTCGAAGTCATATGTTTGCACCTTGTTCACCCATCTCTGCTGGCGATCGTTGAGATCCTTCTGCCCTAGGAAAAACCTCAAACTGTTGTGATCCATACAAACCAAAAATTTGCTGCACATTGGGTACTGTCTAAATTTGGCCAAAGCATGCATAATGGCCAACATCTCCTTGTCATAAATTGAGTACCCCTTCTGTACAGGGCTCAATTTCCAACACTCGTAGGCAATGGGATGCCTATCCTGCATAAGAACTGATCCAATGCCTTCACCTGATGCATCGCACTCAAGTATGAATGGGTGAGAGAAATCTGGCAATGCAAGTACGGGACATGAACTCATCACCCCCTTGAGGGGCTCAAAAACTTGCTGTGCTGATTCTGAACTAGCAAAAGCCCCCTTCTTAGTCAAATCCGTTAATGGTGTAGTCAAGCAAGAGAAGTTCTTCACAAATCTTCCGTAGTACATGCATAGACCCAAGAAGATTGGCTATTTTTGGAAGATTTACTATTTTTGGAAGATTGGCTATTCTTGGAAGATTGGTTAAAAATAGTGTTTGGCTAAAAAAAATGTTTAGCTAAAAATAATTGGTGCTAAAAATGAAAGTGCTAAAAATAGAAGTTCCTGTTCTATTTTTAGGAGTTGAAGGGATTGCATGAGTGGATGGATAAAGATAACTTTTATTAAATTTAGCAAGTGCTGCTCCAAAATAGAAATTGGCTAAAAGAGAAGTGCTTTTGGATAACTTTAGCAACTACAGTCCTATAATTGGCGTCAAAGGAGGTTGAAGAAAATAAATAACTATAAATAAAAAATAACTCAGACAAGCTATTTTTAAAAGGTGACAGTCCAATAAAGGCTGATTGGATTGGAAAAATAAGATAGACACTTGTAGCTATTTGGGCTTTTGGTTTTAGAGCTTTGTACTTGCACTTCTGAGTGATAAAATCCATTTTTCCTTCTCATACTGTTGTTTTCTGAGTTTTCATTGTGTTTAATAGGGTATTATATTGCCTTAGTGTGGAATTTACTCCCTCTACCGGTGTCCTTTCTCTTAAACCCATGAATTTGTTATGCAAAATGGTTTAGAATTGTGCACGTGTGTGGATCTTTGAATTCTCTGTATGCAGAGTTAAATGCATGTGTTTAATTATTGGTGTATCACCCTTATTTTTTTTTTCCCTCTTCCAACATTCCTTCTCGTTTTACTTGTCAAAGTTTTAGTTTTTAGGTGATTCACAAGGGAACCGACCCTCCCTGGAGGTTCATCTTAGACATAGGTTACCCATAACCTTGAGGTGTTCTAATTTTGTCAACAGAAGAGAGAGTACACACACCATTCTCTATCAGGGTACAACTTCTGGGCCACAATAGTTTCTGGCACACCCGATGGGAGTACAAAATTTGCTAAAGAATTTGATGCTATTCTTAACACATGTCAGTGTTCGAGACACAAATAGTCAGCATCTGGCGACTCCATTGGCCTGAAAACCCATTTTCTCAAGCAGCAGACCATTTCCTCCATCCTTCCATTTTTTTATGAGTTTGTGCAATCATGACTTCAATTCCTCATTGGAATTCCCAGTTTCAAGATAATTATTACTCCCCTCCACCTCCATTTTCCCAAAATCCTGCTCCAAATCAATATTATAAGCCCTATCATAATGAATATGCCCATGATGCAAACAATTTGTATGGTTATTCTAATAATCATGGTGTTTTTTAGGAGCAGGAATATGCAGATTATGAAAACAATTCCATGCCTAATGATGATTTTCATATGCAGGTACAACACTTGGAGATTAAAATGGTACAAATGAGGGTAATAAGTACCATCAAGGCAACCAAGCTTGGATTCAGGGTACCCTACCCATGGGCCGGTTCTATGCCAAGTTGGTATAGCCATCAAGAGAAGAGAGACTTCGTGTTTGGATTGATACCACAAATATCATAATGGAATGAAGAGATGGAAGCTTACCAATATAGTGTTGAGAAAACTTGTCAATGGGGTAATTCTTCACTATCATCATGCAACCTCCTACTCCTACTTTCCAACCACTTCAACCGGAGCCCAAGTCCCAAATTCCCATCTTTCTTAAAGTTTCTCCCCCACAAGATCTTATACCTCTCCAATCATCTCGACCATTGCAAAATCAGTTAGCAACCCAACCCACCTCTCCCCTCATATTCCCAAATTCATTCTGGAATGAAACTAATTAGCAAATCAATTTGGAAGGGCAACCAACTAAAGAGCCAAGTGAAGTTCTCATACAAAATTTAACAAAATGGCGCTTACAATTTGAGGACAAACAAATTCCATGGTTGGTTAAGCTTACAATAGAGGAGTGTACAAAGGTGGTTGAAATTATAGAGCAACAAGAATAATATGACCAACATGCAAATGTTAGACAAAGTTTTCTCAAATCTCTTGAGATACAATGAAAAAATAATGTTTTGAAGGAACATATGAACGTTTCTAAATATCAGATTAGCAATCTCGAGCGTATATCATCTTCAGATCAGCTTGCAAACAGTCATACAGAGGAGGAAATCAACAAAGAAATTCAAATTCAAAAGGTGTTTTCCTCAAGCATGGAAAATAAAGAGGAGGTTTTATCAAAATTATAAGATTCTGATGATGAGGAAGAACCAATTGAAATTGTAGATCAGTCTATAAGCATCCACTATGAGCAAGAAAGGGCCTCAAGCACTCTAAATGATGAGATTTCACACAAAGAAGAGGCACATATCAAAACAACCAGTTTATCAACTATGAGAAAACCATGTCCAATCAGGTATTTGGCTAGTTTAGAGCCACATAAGGAGTTGTCATCAATTGTGCTCATTTCAGAGCATAAGAAAGAGCTTCAATTTGCCAAAAATCAGCCCCAACATCTACAAAGATAGAGTGTGGATCCTATAGAGCCGTTTATTCTTTTCTGGGTTGATATTTTGAGCAAATCAATGGTGCAAACCATGTTTGCACTTTTACCATGTGATCTAGTTGTAAAACTGATCTCATGGCCACACTTTCTGAGAAAAGGAAGTTATTTCTCCCAACCAGTATGTTGTTTTGTTTAGCTTTCCTTTCTTTTTGTTTAGATTAGGAGTAGTTTAGGTTAGTTTACGTTCAATAAGTGCTTGCATGCACATTGTTTTTCCAGTTTCTTAGTTAGTTGTCCTTTCGAAGAAGCGCTTGTATGCACATGTTTTCCTTTTGTTGGAGAGGGTATTTCAGTGGTTTTGTTTCAGAGGATACAAGTTGACAGAGGTATGTGACTCCTTAGCCCAATGGATGCATTAGGCTACTGATCTTCTTGTTTAACAGGAAAATAATCCCGTGATGTCGCCAAAATGTTACCATATTTTCCACTCAAAGGATTGACTATTTTTAGGAGATTGGCTATTCTTGGAAGATTGGCTAAAAATAGTGTTTGGCTAAAAATAGCGTTTGGCTAAATATAGTTGGTGCTAAAAATGAAATTGCTAAAACCAGGAGTTCTAGTTCTATCTTTAGGAGTTGAAGGGAGTGCATGAGTGGATGGATAAAGATAACTTTTATTAAATTTAGCAAGTGCCGCTCCAAAATAGAAATTGGCTAAAAGAGAAGTGCTTTTGGATAAATTTAGCAACTGCAGTCCTATAATTGGCGCCAAAGGGGGTTGAAGAAAATAAATAAAAAATAGCTCAGACAAGCTATTTTAAAAAGGCAACAGTCTAATAAAGGTTGTTTGGATTCTGAAAATCAAATAAACACATGCAGTTGTTTGGGCTCTGGTTTTAGAGCTTTGTACTTGGACCTTTGAGTAATAAAATCCATTTTTCCCTCTCATACTATTGTTTTCTGAGTTTTCATTGTGTTTAATAGGGTATTCTATTTGCCTTAGTGTGGAATTTACTCCATCTATTGTTGTCCTTTCTCCTAAACCCTTGAATTTACTATGCAAAATAACTTAGAGTTGTGCAGGTGTGTGGATCTTTGAATTCTTTGTATGTAGAGTTACATGCATGTGTTTAATTATTGGTGTATTTCCCTTATTTCTCTTTTCTCACATTCCTTCTCCTTTTCCTTGTCAAAGTTTTAGTTTTTAGGTGATTCACAAGGGAATTGGCCCTCTTTGGAGGTTCACCTCAAACATAGATTACCCACAACCTTGAGGTGTTCTAATTTTGTTAACAAAAGAGAGTACACACACCATTCTTTATTAGGGTGTAACTTTTGGGTGACAACAAGTCTTCTTCATAACCAAGGGGTCACTATGCTTGTAGAGAGTGGCACCATCATACCTTGCTCACGGAAAATAGTACAACTGTCAATCCTCTTGGGAAATCATTAGGCATGGGATAATTTTTTTTGTGATCGAACTTGCTAATGATTAAACTGTTCTTGGGATTCAATGGTTGCAAACATTGGAGGAATTCACCCTTAACTACCATAATAGAAGACTGAAATTCTATATTAGAATAATAGAACTCAGACTTTGAGGCATAGAGAATGAAGATTACATGGTAGTTAGAAGAAATGTTGTTTTGGTTCCCTTTTTCATATATTAGCTAATTGAGAGAACATGTTGAAGGGCAAAAACATATAGATCTCCTCATACATAATCCAAGTTGTTTGTACATGAAGATGGGGAATCCGGTTGGTCTTTGGAGGGTCAAGACAAATCACTTTTCAAATCCAAGTCTCATACTTGAAAATAGTGGTAGAAGGATAGTCACCATTACTGGGGCAACACGATGCTTGATATGGAAAGTGGGTAAGTCATATGATATTTTTGGATTTGATGTCATACAAGTAGTCTCAATCATTGGAGTTAGTAAATGGAGGTTCTTGGACATTTTTGGGACACATTCCATCAATGTTGGGTTGTTTCCAACCCCCATCTCATTGATAGTTTTGAAGGGAAATCATGCTTTCAATTGATGTACTTTCCTTTTATTTGTTGTTCACAACTTTCCTTGCTACACTCCTACTTATAAGACCCTAGAGAAAGAGCTTCCAATTATATGGTTGAAGGAATTTCAAGCTTCTACAAACATTGACATGATCATGGCTGATTTAAGGTGGTTTCCAGCCGGTAATATTCTTAATTTTGAAGGGAAAAAGCAAGATTACATTGGTGTTTGGGACAACATGAGGGAAATCGGGAACAACCAATGTTTGGATGGTATTTATGAGGCTTAGCAAGAAAAGAAGAAGAACAGGTCATCATATCCACAAAGCAAGAGTGTATGAAGGAGGGAATACATTTTTTCTTTAATGGGGTTGCTTCATGTGCAGGTACATCAAAGGAGATTTATTTGGGATCTGTGTACTTGTTATTGCTTGGGGACAAGCAATCTTGGGAGGGGGGACTGTCATGTCCCTTTTTGGAGACTAGTGGAATTGAAGACCTCAACCCATTATTCCTCCTCATGGGTTCAAGGAAAGAAGCAAGGGGAAGACTTGGATGACATTTTCTAAATAAATATTTTTCGTTATTATCATGTATTTCTATTGGGATGCCAAGCGCCCCAATAGAACTCATTAAATTAGAATACAAAGCATTTTGGGCATGGAGGCATTCTAATATAAATTAGAAAATTAAAAGGTACTTATTATGAGGTCGGCCATAAGTTATGATGTAGCACTCCTGGTGTTATAAAAGGAGGATGCTTGGCCATTATGTGATATGTTTGAATCTTATTGTTTCTTTTGGGTAAAGGTTGTACCTTTCCTCTCTCTGTCATCAAGGACAAAAACCCTTGTTTGAAATCACTTCAAGGATGGAAACTGTTGATAGTGGAACTTGTCTTGGGGACAAAAACCCTCTAGCAAGAATATTTGGAATTATTGGATATCTCAAGTAATTTGGAGCTGATTTCTTACTATCTAGCCCTAGGCGACATGCATCATGAGCATGTTGGATATGTTTTGATGGATGTATGTTATGATTTCTTGCATGGATGGACTTATACTAATTATTAAAGGTGAAAGCTTTCATTTCCTTGCATGTTTGAGCCACTAATTCATTATTTCCAAGAGGGGAGAATTGATTGTAGGTCAAATTTGGCATGTTTGAGTAGATGTTTGAGCAAGTTGAGTTGATATTTGCATTCTTCATATTTTTAAACCTCAAGCTCACAAGTTTCATGAATTTTGGAGCTTCCTAGGTAAAGTTATGAATTTTTAAAGTAACTCTGCAGACGAGGTTTATAGAAATTCATATCTTCAATTCTAGGGCTCTAAAAATCAGTTTTCCTTCGTATTTTGATTTCTGGTAATTAATTAGAAATTTTGAACTTGATTGGGCATATTTTTAGCGAGTTTAGGGCATCCAAAAGTGAGTGGGAGTTCCCAAAACAGGTCGCTGCCCTAGGAGGGGGAAAATTACAGGTTTCCGTGTACATTTTTAGTCATATCCAGCCCTCGGAAGTCTGATTACAGCTATCTAAAAATTAATTTCAGTCATCTTACTTTCAGCCCTAGCCATTGCCAGAAGTCCCCCCAAAAGGGACATCACAATTTTTCTTGTAAGCATGAATTAGAGGCACCGCACATAGCAAATGCTGCAATTTGTTTTAAGTTTGCACAACTCGTTTTGATATTTCAGTGTAGATTGCACCAAAATGACTTATTTTTCAATATTTTAACTAAGGCATGAAAAATATTTCCCTTTGTGAATATCTTTAAAACAAATACTTCTGCTTTTCCTGAAAAAAGCTTTCCTTTTAAAAACGAAAATAACTATAATAAGAAGAAAAGGGCCAACTTTAACCTAGAAAGCCCAAGAGATGATGGGACAATATAGACGTCAATGGCAACAACAGCAGGCGTGGTCGCCGGCTCGGGG
Source organism: Taxus chinensis (assembly GCA_019776745.2). Classification (NCBI taxonomy): domain Eukaryota; kingdom Viridiplantae; phylum Streptophyta; class Pinopsida; order Cupressales; family Taxaceae; genus Taxus; species Taxus chinensis. The sequence continues at coordinate 56,370,196 of CM034156.1, read as the reverse complement.
TGCAAGCTGTCAAATTCTTAGTGATGACATCTTCAACTTGCAATTTTCCAACCATAATGGCCATTCACTGTCTTCCTTCTGACGCGAGTGCGAATTTATTGAAGGGGCGTTTTCAGCATGGAGGCACTGTTTTGGATTGCTGCTTACACAGTGATGCCTCAGAGTTTAGCGGAAGCGCTGACCATATTGGTAGAAGGTATTATTTCAGTACTGGTAAGGAGGATATCTTGGGAAAGCACGAAGCTCCTGTTCATTGTGTTGGGACCCTAGGGGTGCAAGAAATAGAGGATGTCAAAAATAAAAAAATAGCCCGTGCTTTAATACCAATGTCAGAAAAACAAAAATAAAAATAAATTGTAGACATCACCAAAATATTGGGGACACGTCCCTGCGTAACACTGCAATATATTCTGTTTGATGTTAATGTTAGATAAACAATATGATTGAATGCATTTTGTTAACATTGTATCATTGGGTGGTTTGTGCTGAAAGATGATAGATATATGTCATCATACCTTTTGTTTTATTACATTTTATGTCTAAGATATTTGCATATTGCTTTTCAGGTATAAAGATTCTAGTAAGACATCATTTAAGTCCTCAACTCGATTAGAGTGTATGATGCAAGACTATCCAAGAACTTTACCTTCTTCAGCTCGAGTTGGCTTCACTGTGAGTTATTTTCAAGTGCATAATTTTCATCGTTAATGTTGGGGATTTTATTCTATTTTCATTTATTTTCCTGGCAAATTTAGTGCTGTCTCCACAATGCACGATGCCATGAACCTTATTTATTTAATTTTACATTTCACTTTAGATCAATCTGATGTTTATCAAATTAGGCTTGGCAAAATGGAGATTATATAGATTTGGTTAGATTAGTTAAGCTTTATCAGCATACAAGCTTAGAAAGAAATTAAAAAGTATACTTTAACTAGTGTTCCCAAGGAAGTGATTCATTTTAATAAATTGCGGTTTTTTGTCTTTATTGTATTTTACTTATATATGATTTTAAAAAAATGTCTATGGTATTGATTATCATTATATCATATGTGCCTTATAAATCCGGCTTCCGAGTGTCACAACTGCACCAGTCCTCTTTCCTTCCCTTTTAATTGCACCAGTAGTTACGAGTTCTGATATTGAGTTTGAGCATGTATTGGGAAGTTTCTCATATTAAAAATACATGAGTTCTGAGGGAGGTTACACAACTTTCATCAGGCCAAAAGATGGAGAGACTAAACATAACAGCTGGATGTTAGACCCATTTAATACGCAGCTTGATTTAATCTGCAAATGCTGCTTTGAGGGAAATTGAAATGGAGTAAATTAAGCTCCACAAAAACTCCAATCCAAATGTTTTTTGCCACTCATAACATTAATTGTGATGTATGTGCAGGGATGGAAGTCAATCATCATTGAATGATGCAAATCTTAAATTCTGGGGCAACTTTGGGGAAAGAAAGAAGTTGGAGAAAGGTCAGGCCTGCAAAAGACTTGTTTGAAATTTATAATTTAATTAGTTGGATATCCTATGGACAATGAAGACTACGAAGAGTGAGAAACAAAGTGATGGATGTGCCAAAGGAAGTCAAGAAGTACATGGCGAGACTGATTCCATATATTGTTGTAATCAATGGCCTGTAGTCAATGGCCATATGTGATGGTTAACATGCAGCAGGTACTTGTTAGCATGGGCTAAGTAGAGCCATTAGAAACTTGATACATGTTGAGTATTATGGGTGAGTATAATCATTTACAAATGAAACTCAAATCCGTAGCTGGATATGTGTTCAGACACATTAACCATGGTAGTGAATATTAATATATGTTAATATTTAAAGCATATGAATAGATGGGCTATAGGTAGAATATACAAAATGGGGTTCATAATTTCTCCCACCACACATTGAATTTAAATCAGTGGTATCATTTAGGATATCTTCTTGGAAGATTCGACACATATACCTCTACTTCAAAGTGAAGATTCCAACAATGGTCAGACAAACATAAGTAGGAAAACTACTTTTAATTAATTTAAAAATTATAACCGACATAATGTAAAATGCATATGGAAATCAAAATATACATATTTGACTGTGCCAAGCTTGAAAACTATTAGTCCAAGCTTGAGCATTATACAAAAGTAAAACCGAAGAAATATTCATAACAATGAATCAAGATTAAGAATATATTTGATGTCCTCTTGGAGCTTGTTGGACCACCATGTTAGCCAAACCGTTTGCAACTTTATTCCTTTCACGAGGAATGTGATTGAACTGAACTTCTTGAAATTTCTCTTGCAATGTTTTTATCTTCCAAATCTCTTTAGCAATTCACCAATTGGGAGACGAACCAACACTATTTTTAGACAACAAATTCATAATAATTTGAGAGTCTAATTCAATTTGAATTTTTTGCCACCCAATTTTTAAAGCCTCTTACATGCCTTTATAAACGGCTTTCACCTCCGCAAGATTATTGGTAGTAATACGTAGATTCTTTGCAAAAAGGAATTGCACAACACCTTCCTTGTTTCTACCAATGCTTCCCATAGCAGCTCTGCTTGGATTTCCTCTGGAAGCTCCATTTGTATTCAGTTTTCCATAACCCAAAGAAGGGTTTTTCCATTGAATTTCTCTTACCGTTTTCTTATTAATATGAAAAAGGAGCAAAGAAGCATCCCTAGGATCAAGAGATAACTGATTGCAAATATGCTCCCATTCCATAGAAAGAGTATGGGGCAAAGATATCTTATGTTTTAGACTTTCAACTATATTGCATTTAGTTTTCTCCTAGACATAAGATCCGTCTTTGCTGATTTGCTGGAAAATTCTACTATTTCTTTCTTTCCAAATATTTCATAGGAGAAGAGAGATACCACTACATAGTGACGGGAGTAGATTTTGTCCTTTAGGAAGAAGTCCCTGCCAATTCTTGAAATCCTGCTCAAGGGAGCTAAAATTATTCCAGTGCAATTTAAACAAAGCAGAAAGATGTTGCCAAATTGGAATAACCCAAGGACAAAGGAAAAAAAGACGAGTAGAAGATTCATCTGCTAAGCATAAAGCACATCTGAAAGGGCCATAAAATACTCTCTTCATAAGACGGTCCCCTGTTACAACTCTTTTTTGAATAAGAAGCCAAACAAAAAAGCTAACTTTAAGCGACATACGTGGCTGCCATAAGTGGTTAAAGAGAAATTGAAGAGGATGAGGATTATCTACCATCAAGGAGGCATAACTAGTGGACATTGTATAATTACCAGAAGGGTCTTGACCCCATCCCAACTTGTTTGGAAATGGGGAACATGAAAGAGGACGAGCCTTCAAAACATTATGCAACAAAATTTGTGCATCATGCTCTATAGCAAATGGCCATTTAGAAACCAGAATCCAATCTTTTTCACTTTCCCAAGGATGAGTAGATGGTTTACCATAGTGGGCTGCCTTAATCCAAGCAATATCCCGCATTTGCTTCATAATAGGCTTGAACAGAGGAAATTGAAGGATGAGAGGGGGCTGTCCATCCCAAGAATCAGTCCAAAAATTAGCTAATTGCCCATTATTAACAATCTAGAAGAGCTTCCATTTAATAATTCCTCTCCCATTCTGATAAACATCAAGTTCAGAGAACCCTTAGTAGGAAGGTATGATCTAATAATTTTCTTCGGGGGGTTCTTTTCAACATACTTTGCTATGAAAGTCACAGCTCAAAGATCATTAGGATAAACAAGCAACCTCCAATAAAGTTTGGCAGCTAAGGCTTTATTCTGCTTAGGGGAAGATCTAAATCCCAAACCACCTTCCCTTTTTGGCCACAAAGAGTTTCCCATTTAACTAAGGACCATTTTTTCTTATTTTGAACTCCGCTCCATAAAACATTATGGCAAATAGAGTCCACCCTTCCTCCTGACGAAAGCCATTTAGTAGTCCAATTTTGTAGTTTTAATTCAAACTTGTTGATTAACCAATGCCAATCCTTGAACACCCAAATATTGTAAAGGAAGCACTCCCTTCTTAAAATGGAAGATATTTAGAATTCGCTCTTCTTTCCTTCTAGAACAATGAAAAAAGAAAATACTGGATTTTCCTTGATTGATCACCTGACTAGTGGCTACCGGAAAGATATGAAGAACTTTATGGACTTGTTTAGTTTCCAAAGAGGTAGCTCTTCCAAGCATCGTAGAATCATCAACAAATTGGAGGAAAAATAGCGGATGAATGTTTTTAGCCAGGCGAATTCCATGATTTTTTTTTCCTGACAGGGTTTATTGACAAGTCTCCCCATGCATTCTGCCAAAATAACTAATAAAAAAGGAGATAAGGGATCTTCTTGCCTAATGCCTCTAGAAGCTCCAAAAAATTTTGAAGGAGAGCCATTAACTAAAACAACAAAGGAAACAAAAGAGAAACATGCCTTTAACCATGAATCCATTCCATAGAAAAACCGAATTGAGCCAAAACTCTGCAAAGGAAACCCCAATCCTCTCTATCATAAGCTTTGGATAAATCCAATCTAATAAACATTGTTGGCTTTCTCTGAATGTCCATAGAATGCAAAATTTTCAAGCTAGCACAAAAAAGGAGATAAGGGATCTTCTTGCCTAATGCCTCTAGAAGCTCCAAAAAATTTTGAAGGAGAGCCATTAACTAAAACAACAAAGGCAATACGCGGAAACGGCAAATTTTTTTTTGACCCCGGATACGGCGTAGGATACGGCAGTACAAAAACTATATAAAAATTAAAAAATATATAAATTTCAGCCTTCTAAATAGGAATTTAATTATTAACCACATATTATGCATATGAAAGACAAGTTATAAGCTAAATAAGTGAATAACCACAACAAACAAGCTAGGATACCGATAAAACTTAGAAACTTAAAAGTTTAAAAGTTAAATTAAAATTTAAAATACTTAAATCAAACACAATGTGAATGTCATGAATCTCATGATATATTAAATTCAATCATAGATCAATATTCAAAGCTCAAACTATCTTTCATTGTCAATATTCATCATATTCCTCTTCATCAAGAGGATCAAAACCAGCTACATCATCATCATTATGTGGTTCATTAGAACCACATGGGCTCGAACCACTCGCACTAGGGCCACTGCCAGTTGCACCCCCTTGTGCATGTAGGTCTCGTGGTGCCACAGAACCCGTCTCATCATCATATGCTCCATGGTGGGAAATGGAAGCATCCAAGTCAACTATCTCTGGATCAATGTCCCAATGTTTTGTTGACCCTTCCTTGTACTCTGGCTGCTTGTGGGATAAAAGGCGCAAGTTGGAATGTATGTATACCAAATCTTCAGCCCTTTTAGCCCCCAATCTGTTGCGCTTCTGTGAGTGGATGAAATTATACGTACTCCAGTTGCGCTCAGAAGAAGATGAACTTGCAACCTATTAAGGCAACCCAAACTTCAAAGTCAATGCAAAGTTCAACTTCAGATTTAAACACTCAAACTTAAATTTTAAAAAACTAAAAGAAAAGAGAATAAAAAAATTAAAAACTTACCTGTGCCAAGACCTTGATTGCCAGAGGTTGCAAGTAAGCCGATGAAGTACCATGGAGGTACCACCACATATGTGCATCCATCTTGTATTTGCTCCGAAGAGCGAGAAGGCTATGACCCGTTTCTGCTATGAAATTGCCAAACTCTACCATAACCTGGTCTTCGGGCCTCAGGATCAGGGAAGAGCCTAGCTAATGCCACCATATATCCCTCACTGACTTCCGCATCCCTGTATGTTGCTACCCTCCCTGGCAAGGAAAGGATCTCTGTGCTATAAAATCTAGGAGTCAATGCAAAAGCTAGTAGATGTAATGGGGGTGGTCATTTTGTTCCACCGCTCAATGAGGATTGACTTCACTTGTTTGAAAAATATTTCCTCAGGATCTTGTTCTTTTGCATTTATGACGGCTTTTATCTTCTCAATCATTGAGTCGATGCCGTCATATATCTCTCCTAGACATGGTTGATCCGTGTCAGTAAACCGGATCATGCTCATAATGGGCTCCGTAAATCTCAACAGATAACCCACTCTATCCCACCAAGAGTCCTCTAAGATCAAGTTCTTCACTTTTTGAGCCCCTTCAGTGTTTGATTGCCTCCATACAGACCAAAGATTGGATGTTACCATCCTCATGAGTGCCTCTCGCACCTTCACTAGTCGTCTCAAGACGATTGTGTGTGATGCAAACCGAGTCTCAGCAACCTAATAAGAACGAGGAACAAAAATTAAAAATAAAATTTAAATTATGAAATTGAAAGCTAAAAGAATATTAAAAAACTTATATTAAATATTAAATTAAAAAGAAAGAAAGAAATAAAGCTTGTCCTTACCTTCAGTAGCTCCAACTGCGAGAATGATCTAAAAATGCCCTGTGACATGTGGTGGTTGGTGACAAACATTGGATTTCTTCAGCTTTTGCATACACTTGCCGGATCCACTCTATTTTGTTTGCCATTTTCTTTAGCATTAAATTCAATGAATGCACAGCACAAGGTGTCCAAAAAATATGCCCATACCGTGCCTCAACTAACATCCTTGCAATTTTGCAATTTTTGGCATTGTTCGTTATCACTTGGACAACATTTTCAGGCCCCACTGCCTCAATGGACTCAAAGAGAATGTTGGCTATGAATTGGGCATCCTTCACTTGCCCCTCACAATCAACCGCTTTCAAAAACATTGCCCCCTTAGGGCATACTGCAATCACATTGATTAAAGGGCGGTTTCTTGCATCTTTCCATTCATCAGAAACAATGGACACACCAGTTTTGGTCCATGAGTCCCTAATTGGTTGCAAGGAGGTTTCCACATATTTTTTTTGTCTTTCCAAAAGGGTGGTGCGGATCTTCTCAAATCCTGGTGCTTTATACCCTTTTGGTGCCTCATTGATGGCTTTCACCATCTCATGCCAATAAGGTGATCTCACAACATTAAAAGAAAGACCATTAGCATATACACACCTTGCAATGCATTCATCTGCAATCTCCCTGTACTCATTCTGAAAGGCCTTTTCCAATGGCCCCTTTGTCTTACTTTTCTTTCGTGCAAGGGAAACATCCTCATTTGTGGAGATAGGAGCCACAAATGGATGTGGCATGGCCACAATTGGGGATCCACTAGGCGATGGAGCAACTGGAGGCCTTGCTGAACGAGATGAACCTCCTCTTTTTGGCCAATGGATGACCCGCTCTCAGAGCCACTCTAGCCTCTGCATCCTCCTGCTCTTTGATAAATGCCAAAACATTTTCTCTTGGCGCCCCAGCATTATTCCTCCCCCTACATACTCTTATACCATTACCCGTTATGGCACACAAATGGCTTTTCACCCTACTGTAAGAGCCTTTGAATATTCCATCACACTCATTGCATTTCCATTCAAAACAACCACCACCTACAAGTTGTTGAACTATTGTTACGTGCCTCCATAACGGTGAATTTGGGTCAAAGTCTTTGGCCAAAGATTGCCCAGAAGAAGTAGAACTTGTTGCCATTGTAGAAATACCTACAAGGTTTAAAAAACAAATTAAACAAAGAAAACAATGGCATGCAATTGCATTGTGATCGAACAATGAAAATTAAAAAAATTAAATGGAAAGAGCAAAATAAAAATGAACAAAAAATGTAATGTGTGAAAGATTAAAAAAAAAATAAAAAATAGAGGAACAAGGCTAGAAATTAAACAAAACTTACCTTCACTTAGTAAACCACAAATCAAATCCTTCACAAATCCTCCTTTGCAGCTCCTCACACTCCTCCAAGCTTAGCAATAGCTCCTCACACTCCTCAAAACCCTAGACAAGCACAATGCAATTTTGGAGAGCAACAATGTGAGTTTGTTTGCTTTATGTTATGTTTGTGTGTTGTCTTTTGTTTTATTGTTTAGATGTAGCTTTTAGGTTTTAGATTAGAGGAATTTATTATTTTTTATTGATTTGCGAGTTTTAAAAAGTGGAAAAAATTTAAAAAAAAATTAAAAATGTGTGTTTTTGCACGCGGGAGCGGCCCGGCACTGTGGAAACGGCTGGGTACGGCGCAGGCCGTACCCGGCCGTTTCCACAGTGGCAGGCCGCTCCCTGGCCGCTCCCGCGCGCGCTCCCGCTCCCGCTCCCGCTCCCGAACGCTCCCGCTCCCGAACGCTCCCGCTCCCGAACGCTCCCGCTCCCGCTCCAGGCCCCAAAACCGCCGTATCCGGTAACATAGGGGAGACTCCAAAAAAAGTTAGGTTCACCAGACCCAAAAAACCCACTTGATCCAAGAGGGTTAGTGAAGATTAGGGTGTTGAGTACCGTCGAAGTTGTACCCTTTATACATAAAAGCATCATATTTGCAATACATTTTTCTACAAAATCACAAGGGGAGACTCCAAAAAAAGAACTTCTAATGGATTCATATAGTTCCAAAAGGTTCAAGACATCAATGTGCTCAAAACTTTAAAAACATAAGCTATATGGAAAAAGACGGGATTACAAATTTTTAGGTTGCACTCAGCAAGATTGGACCTCTTGACCTCTAGGCAAGGATTGGCTTAGCATTTGAATACTACCAGTTCTATGCAATCAGGTAAAATATGATGTCTAGAACTGGTATATAACTCACATTTGTATGCTCATGATTGCGCTTCATGCAAATTAAGTTAACCGAGAGTTGAACTTTAGACCTCTGTATACAAATTAGCTGCCAATTGTTTTGTGCAGGGCACTGATTTATTTTTTCCATGCATACATGGCATACATAATAATAAAGGCAGCACATCAAAATATTTCATGACAGCACATCCAAATATTTTATGAATCCAAACTCCACCTTTTAACCATGCCTTTACTTTACTCTCCTACACAACAGTTATCAAGTTTTACAACATCACTCCAGCACACCTCCTTTGCTGGAAAAGCACGTCCACCACTCCATAACTTTTTTTTGCAAATCTTTTCGCATGTATACAGCAGCCCCCAAAACTTGAAATATAAATTCTTTCTGCAAAATAAAACTAAGGGAAAATATTACATATTTATGCAAATGCCAAAGTGGACAAAAAACAATTAATGTATCAATTTCAATGCGTCCCAAGCAGAAGAAAGCTCCAAGAACAAAAAATAAACAAATCAATGCTTTTCCAGCATCATATTCATAACGATCTCAGATAGAATAGCAGATGCAAGCTTTTCTCATGCCGAAACCACAAAAGAACAATTTGGAACACTTTCAGGCAAAGGACAATTATATCAGTTTGGAAATGGTTTGAATGCTCAGCAGGTGAAACTATTTTATGCAAACCGTAGAACCCTTTGCATTGTTTAACTAGCAAAAACCAACATAGCCATCATTTACATTATTAATTTATTTGATAAGCGAAAAACAATGCAAATATCCGCACTTTCTCATCAAACTTTGTAACTCTATATACCACATCTCTTTTCAGACAACCCATAAACTACATTTATATATGTGCAAAATCATATATAATGTAATATCAAATATGAAACAAGGAAAAAGAATTCTTACTCTCCTTCCTCAGTCTTTATCATCTTCATGGTTACAGCCTACAGGTCAATAGACTCCGGCTTCACCTTCAACCTCCGTCACCACTCCTCTCATGGCTCATCCACAATGGAGCTCTGATACCACTGCTCAAACAAATATAGGTAGGAAAATACATTTTATTAACTCAAGAATGATAACTTACATAATATGTGAAATGCACGGGATTTCATCTTTGAACTCTCTCAAGCTTAAGTAAGATTTTCACATATGGGATCCAACTAACTAACCAACTAATCACTAGACCCCAAAAAGTATCCATCAAAATATCAAACTATTATGGTTAACCCTCACCTTAGAAAACTATTTGGGAGCATAAGAGAGTGCATAATTAGTTGGGCGGTAGAACAATGGAAGAGAGAGAAACTGCAAACAGTGTTCAGGGAAAAACACTCAACAATTCACCACTGCATTATTCAATACCCACCTGATTGAAAAAGTGTGGGATAAATAGGGGAAAGAAGTATTTTTCTGCTTTGTCAACTTTAACACTATATTCGACATACTCCCTAGAAGCGAACTTTGGAGTAGGATGGAGGAACTTGGGGCTTTTAGTGAGTTTGTAGTTGTAGTCCGTAGGCTCTATGACCTAGCATGAGCTAAAATTAGAACATTACAAGGTTGTGAGTTGCTTTCGAAGTGACATCAACATCAAACAAGGGTGTCCGCTATACCCCACATTGTTTGGGCTATATATAGACAAGTTAGAGTGGACAAACAAACACGGAGTTTGAGGTGTTCAATTAGATAGTTATGCGGTAAAGTTACTCCTCGATGTGGACGACATTTTTTTAATTGCAAAACATCCCACTATTTGAGAGAACACTTAAAGGCCCTAGAGATTCCTGTTAAGAGGTAGGGATGATAAAAACCAAGGTCTTGATATTTTCCTTGCGAAGATAATAGAAGCAAATAAGCTTCTTTTTTAAAGGGGGCCCATTGAAGGTATTGGAAGAGTACAATTACCTTGGTCTTGATTTCCTCAATAGGCATGGTTGGGAGACATGCAAGATGAAAAAGGACACAAGGATGGAACACATTATAATTGATACAAAATAGATGAAGTGTTTAAGAGTTTAAGAACTGCAACATGTTTTGAGCCCCTCACCTATCCCATCTCAAGCTCATGCTCTTCCAACTATCAAACCAACACCCAATCCCCACAAAAAAATAACAATCTCTCCCCATGACAATCACTTACTAGTCAGCCCCAGGTATTGATCTTGAGAAGAGGCCATGACCTCCCCTAGACTTCTATTGGCCTGAATTTGAACAAAAGTTTCAAAAAAACGATCTCTTTGGATTCAAATGAGATCTGCAAGGAGGAGAAGCAATTCATACAAGTCCGTGCTCAACAAATAGTTATCAAGCCTCCTTACTATCTATAAAGCAAAACAATTGTTACTTGCGCATGGAAACCCTTCCCAAGATTCAATTCTATATGAAAGAGATGGGTAACAAGCACTGGATTCTCAAGGAGCAAGCCACGATCTGTCTGTTTATCAGAGTCTTTCCAGGCCCCAAAACCTTGAGACTATGGGTGCAATAAAATTGGAAGCTTCTGTCTGGGCTCTTTAGACATGCTGTTGATGCCAAAAGGATACTTCATGGTAATCTTTCCCACCAAGCACAACAAAGGTCACATCTTTCAAGGAGGCACATTATTAATAAAAGTTTTGGCGTTATTCATGAAACTCTACTCTCATGCTTTCAAACCCATTGCAAACCTTCAAACTACCGTCATTGTTTTCGTAAATACCATCCTTGATTTTGTTATAATCCCACTACACCCAAATGAATGTTGGCGAGTACTGTCAAGGTCCGAGCAATTAATTTAATATTGCAAAGTTAATATTAAACATTATGAAATAAATAACATAATAAAAATAACACAAATGACACATTACAAATTTAACATAGGTTTACGTGGAAAACCTCTTAAGAGGTAACAAATCACGGTGTAAACTTAGATTTTCATTTACCGAAAAACTTTACAATCACAGTCCAATAAATATTCTTTACCTCATGCCTCTCCACATTTCAATATTTCAATTCAATTATTTCACCGAGCCTCGAGAGCCCTATATAAGTGGGGATTTTCGGGTGTGACTTCATGTGAAGCACCCCTCCAGTTAATAATTGATTTTAATAATCAATTTAAACATTACCAAAAGTTTATATTAAATAAATAAAAATAACACATATTTTTATTTATTTAATTATAAACTAAAGTTTATAACATTATAAGAACAATTAAGAGGGGATTAAACCCTACTTAAGATTATTGTTCTAACAAGTACATGCCTTGACGATGATAATGGAGCCATATGGGAGTACATAACAAGCTCTAAATTTACCAGGCATCTATGACTTCCCAACTATGCCAGGATTTGTGTCGAAAGGAGGCCCCTTGTTAGTGAAAAATTTGGGGCTATTCATGAAATTTTGAACTTGATTCAGAAATTTTAAGCGATGAAAACAAATAAAAATGAATGTTGTCACTATGAAATTGAAACCCTAACAAGCTAAATTCACATTAATTCGTAGGTATTCCTTTAATTTTGAAGAGTCGAAAGCTGTATCCCTATCAAAATGCGGGTAGTTAATTTGCATGAATTCGCGGAGGATAAAAACCCTAAAAAATGCCTTGAAATGACCACAATTTTTTGGTTCGGATGTTTTATACCCTAGACAATGGTTATCCATGATTTCCACGCGATTAAACGTTTTCTTCTTAGCACACAATTTATCGCGATTTATGGAACAGAGGTCCTTACTAAGATGAGCGGCGCCTTAGTAACCTATCCGTTAGCATGTGAATCAACAATATCCAAAGGGTGTTTAATGCCGCCAACTTGCATGATATTCTGAAAGAAAGAGTTGATCAGTTCGAGGGCTTTAGGGGCTTTTAGTAGGGACCTATGTTGAAGGACGATAGCCTCTCGAAGGAAAATGGCTAGGTATCATCGGTTTAGGTATCAAAAGAGAGTGGTTTTTTGCTTGAGTCTCTATAAAGATTGTGGTATCTGCCTCGGATCCCATAGTAAATGGGGCATGTGAAAATAAAGTGCTCCTCTATCTCCATGTCTCGCTAGGAGCAAAAATGATGGATCCGGTCCTCACTTAGAATATGATCAGTCTTAACTTGGAATCGACGCGAGCAAACCCTCAATTGACCGAGGGGAAACTCAATCTGCGAGACCAATGATATTGGAGATAGCGAGGATGACTAATGATACCATCTAGCACCCACAATAAATGGTCATTGTAAAAGGCAAGCTTGGGGCTGTGCAGCTAAGGAGGAGAGGTTTAAGTGACTTGGTTGTACTGCTGGTAGATATCTGAAGAGCACACATTTATACTGAGAGGGGGGGTGAATAAATAAACTGTAATTTTTACTTATTTAAAATTTTAACATCCACAACAACAACAATCATATAAGATTCAGCAAGTATGAATCACAAGGTTTATATGGAAACCCTTTCGGGAAAACCATAGAGAAAAGACAGCTTGGATCTACTATCCAAATCCAGTCACAAAATTAATTGCTTTACAAATGTTTGTAGGCACCAACCCACTGGAGACACCAACCCACTGGAGACACCAATCCCCAATGCCAAGCACGAACTTAGCTAGTTCTTGAGTACCAACTCACTGGAGACACCAATCACCAATGCCGAGCACCATTTTAGCCAATTCGTAGGTACTAACCTACTAGAGACACCAATCCCCAATGCCGAACACCAACTCAGCTAGTTCATGAACACCAACTCACTGGAGACACCAATCCCCAATGTTGAGTGCCTACTCAACCAATTTGTGAGCACCAACTCATTGGAGACACCAATCCCCAATTTCCCCAATTTTGTGAGGCAACGACCTCAACAATACAAAATTCCACCTTATGTAGTTGCTTTTTTCAACCTGGTGATGGCAATTAAATCATACTTCCAACATGGATACTGTTCTGATCCGATTACTTTATATTTCTGTTCTTCCTTCTTACTCTTCACTGCTGTTCCATAAATCTCTCTCCCCTCCTTGTCTTTGATGTTCCCTTTTTGGCAATCTTCTTTGAATGATCTTTCTTTATTATCCCACTCTCATCCACTCGCTCCACTCACACTCATTTACACTTCACTTGCTAGTTTTGTTGGCTTCATACACCCGCACTGCAAACATTTCACACTCAACTTATTCCACCCTCTGGTGCGCTCTCTCACAACCATTTGCCTTGATTGATCTTAAATTTCACTTCTTCAGAAATCTGCTGGAATCTTAAGGATTATATCACTCCTTTCTTCTTCATACATTTGTTTGATATGTTCTCATTATGTGCTGCATTCCACACTCTGAAATTCGCTTGAAACTCAATGATATATCTTCATCATTCGCTCCTCTCAGCAATTCATTATTTTCTCCATTCAAGTGCACATTCAATTTTTCAAATTTGAGTCTCTTTTATACTTGGTTATACCTCTCAAATTTGGGTGCCATGATAGATGTAGGTCGGCCAAAACAATTCGAATATTAACAGTAAGACAAAGGAGAGTTGGCCTGTCTTCTTTAATGGTCATAGGCCAATTTTTAATACCAGAATAGACAAGAGTCGACCTTTGGCCAAGATTGATAACGCACCAAGAATCTTCTCTCTGTATGTAGTTTATCACCCACAATCCAATCCTCTTATCGCTCCAGACGTATTGATCAAAGAGGCTCCAAACCATTCATTGGTATAATTCTAGACTTATTCTATTACAGTCGGCTCCTAACCATTTCTACTAGCTTCGAATTAATTCAACTATCAGCTCCGGACCATCATACTACGAGCTCCGGACGAGCTACGCTACAAGCGAGCTATGCCTAGCTCTGGACAATTTACACTTCAATCTCCAAACCATTTATACTTTTAGCTCCGAATGAGCAACACTGCTACGAGCTCCTCCGAGCTTCGGATCATTTATACTTCTAGCTCCGGATGAGCAACAATGTTACGAGCTCCGGATCATTTATACTTTTAGCTTCGGACAAGCAACACTCTTACGAGCTCCTCCGAGCTTCAGACCATTTATACTTCTAGCTCCGAACGAGCAACTCTTTAGCTTCGGACAAGCAACACTATTATGAGCTCCTCTGAGTTTCGGATGAGTGAAATATCCCTCTTTCTAAAATAACAATGTTGAAGACCCTTGGCCTATTTTGTCTACCTGACGGTTAAGAGGTGAACACCCTTGACTTAAGTCTTAGTAAATTATTATAAAGTGTCAAAAAAGAAAAAGAATTTTATAAAGCACTTATATTAAATTATTATGACTTAATGATAAATTGAAAATAGAAAGAGGAGAAAAACATTTAGTAAATTTTATTTATCCTAGGGGAAAATGCGACCTCCCTTGGGAATAAATACATGTGGGAAAATCATTTAAAAAGTAGGAAAATTGTGATTGGGTATGAGAGTGGCCATTTGTGGGCCCTATTCTTTTATTTAAGCAAGTCGACTCGCTTGGAGGAGTATCTCATTTCCATTTTACAAATATGAATTTTGTATGCCGAACCTAGTGCTTACATCAAAAATTCTCTAAGGATGAAAACCCTTAGAGCTGCTCTCTTGAGGACAAAAACCCTCTTGAGATTGAGGAAAAGAATGAAACCTCTTCTTCTTGGTTCATTATTCAGCAGTGTTTTAGTGTGTGTGAAGCTGATTTTCAGAAGGGTTTGAGGAGGGAAAGTTTTGCTGAGTTTTCTTCTTATTCCCAGCTGAAGCGACCTACTTGGAGAATGGTTTGGAGGTGTTGGGTATGAATAAAAACCAAATCCGTGTTGCTGATATGTATTCTGATTTTTAGTCATCTAGATCATCATTTTTGGAGTGGTATTTGGCTCCTAAACTTGTCATTTCCAGATCTTTCTGAAGACAAGGGTTTTGACGCAGAGCTCCATGACCATTTGCATACATTCATCACTTTTAAACAACCTATTTCAGTCCTTTATCGAACTGCCTTGTTTTTTAAGGTTTTTTATAGTCATCTAGAATAGCTAAAGTGTGCAAAAATTGGCCCCTCAAGCAATATATCACTCTATCTACACCATACTCTGCTCTAACAACATGCATTCGTGCTATTTTGACTTCCCAAAGACCCAAAATCTTGCAAATCTCCACTTACCCTGTCACCCTTGCTCATTCAACATGCCAACATTCAATAAATGGGTTAGAGACAATAAATTCTTAATCCTCCTTCAAATCGCTCCAAAACTACTTTAACTAGGCTCTTGAGACCGTACTTCCTGCATCCATCATAGTTAGAAGAATTCACACCTACCATAAACAAGATGAAAGCATCACTAGACACTTCTTATGCTTATTATGAGGTGTCTCAAATTTCATCATTCTATTCCTTGTTCTTCCCCTACAAATCTTCCTTTTGCCTTCCTAGGACTGAAATCTCTTTGTAGCCCGGGCCTTGGCTATGTTAGGTTTATCTTTGCATGTTGGAAGGTTCAATGAAAAAGGATATGACTCATTTGAGTCAAACAGCCATTTTTTCAAGTTCAGGGTAACTGTGTATGAAAATTCAAATCCTAAATCCACCTCTTAAGATTACTTCCTTTGTAACTTGACCCTCTTCATTTGCCAACTGTGACCAACTGTAGACTAGGAACTGGTAAAGATAGCTCTAAATTCACCCGATGGAAGTTAAAATTTCTTCGAAAATCCTTGAATAGACTTGGTCTTAGTCTTATCTTGCCAATTCCAGATTAAATCTCGAAGATTCAGGCCTCCAAAGGTCAAACCCTAGTTAGGTGACATCGATAGACCGAGGGAAGGAAAAATCTCTATAAAATGAGTTCTAAGCTATTTCAAAACTCCAAATCTTGGCTGTAGGTTATTGTTGACCTCTCCTATGATCCTAGCTTAACAGTAAATCCAAGATCTTTATCACTTTTTACTTTTATTAGGATTTCTAACAACTGCCCAGGACACAGTCACAGTTTTGAATTCATGGAGGTTTTCAAACATGCATTGAGTGAGGAATCTTGCAATCTCTTTCCACCACTTAATTCCTACATCTATCATCCAATGAATGTGAAGATATCAAGGAATCATACCTCAGCACAAAGGCTCATATCCTTGTATTCAAATTCTTGCTAAATGCTGTCAAAGTTAGGTTCTTGTAAGAATATCTCATAAGGTAGAGTACCATATCACCTTAACCTCTCCTTAACAGAGTAACCAAACAATCTCATCTATTGCTCCTACAAATGGATTACCACCTGACAGTGAATCTTCATGCATGTATGCACGTTCCTATTATCACAGTCTTTCATAGTTCACACCCCTGTAACACTAACCACAGTCAAGACATATATATTCAAATCAGAGTCTTTCCATCTACATTAGTGAGAAATACTTCAACCATCTTCCAATACAAGTTTAGGCACTAAATAACTTCATGCATAGGACCAAAGATTCAAGACTCTTTGCAAGGTTACAGATTAATTGGTGAATACATCTCAAATTTCACAAAACAGAGCAGACTAAGACAATTTGCATCCCTTCTTCTGAGGTAGATCAGTGAGTTCTTCATACACATGCTTCTAGATAGACTTCAACATCAACATTTGAGTCTTTCAATCCAAAATACAAGTTTGCAAAAACAACAAAATAACTCAGTCATTCACATGCCCAAAACAAAGATATCATCATAAACTGTAGACACCATACAAAATTCCATGTTCTGTGCTTTCTTTTCTTCCCTTCCTCGAGGGATGAGATCTGTAACTTATTCCCTTCCTTCTTAAACTCATTCTCTCTCTTTTATTCATACCCTAACTAACTCTAAGGCTCTAAAGGCCCTTTACATGACTCATTATGTCCATTCAACATCAAGGAGGCAACACATGCTTCACATCAGTGTAAGCATATTATTCTTACTCATTAGGACTTATGACTAGACACCTAAAACATGTGCACCTCATCAAAACATCTCCTTCATCCCTTATACACTTACACATCATTATGAAGTTTGAATTTACAATTTGGAGGGAATTTCAAGATTTCAGATTTGTGACTACTTGACCCTCTAATACCTCTTTCTAGGACCCAACACATGTTAATATACTGATTATCACCATGAATGAAGATTAATGCCTTTTTTTATGTTCATTTGATGATGCTCCTGCATCAGGTTTTGATCCATAGGGATCCAAAATAACTCTACTTCATCAAAAACAGTCAGCACAAAGAAGAAAAACAATAAACGAAGGGTTTGTCTTGTAAGTAATAGGACCGCCACCTGGTGTAGGGGTGATTACAAAACCGCTAACTGGGGTCCTACCCAACCGGTTTGCCATCTGCAGGGTGGCAGTCCTAGCCATTACGGACAGAAAACAAAATTCGAAACGAACAACCTCTGAATTTGAAAGGATGTTCGTTTCTCTTCTCCTTCATGACCTTTTCCATTCTCCAGTGCATAGGAGGACATGAAAAAGGCTATAAATGCATGATTGTAGAAGCGTAGAAGATCATCGAAGCATGAGAGCAAGTGAGCAAGAAGTCTTAGTGCTGGAAATTGTATTGTTGTAGAAGAAAGGAGTGTTGAGACAGAGCAAGCAAGTAATTGAAAGGAAGTGTTGAGATATTATCTACTTCCCTTTCATACTTATTGTAAATTCTGTACTTGTTGATTTGAATTGGCCAATAGAAGTGGGAAGAAAGAGCAATTGCCCTTCCCGACTGGTTTTTCCTCCATTGGAGGTTTTCCAGGATAAAATTGTTGGTGTTATGAGCTTATATTCTTTCCTTTACTACAATTGTTGATTCTAAGCACAATAATAATTCATTCACTAGCTATCTCTGTTATTTTCTAATAGAAAGTAAACAACAATGATTAATTGTGATTTTGTGAATAATTCCAAAGTTGAAGAGTTTACAGATCATTTTGGTATTAGAGCTAACAAGTATCCAGGATGTGGTATTTCATTCTTGAATTTGTATGACAGTGACAAGATCTAAAGGCGAAGAAACCTTACCTTGCGATCCAGAGATTTCTACAAAGAAGTGGAAACAGAGAATTCAGGGAGAAATGGAGGAAGAGAACTTGGTCCGTAGAATTGAGATGCTGGAGACCATGATGGATAGGATGTTTAGAAGGCAAGAGGAACTTGCAGATTTGCAGAAGACAACTTCTGTCAAGCAAGACTCCATGGACTCGGTGGTTTGAGGCTTAGCTGAAAAGTTTGGTATAGGCAAGGGCCACCATGAGGAATATTATGGAGAAGAGCATGAAGAAGAGACTTCTAACACAAGAGAAAAGGTAAAATCTGAACATACTCCTTTTAAAGTTGAGACTAAAGTCGAAATCAAAAGCTTTGAAGGACAAGTAGATGCAGAGTTACTTGATAAATGGTTGAAACAGTTAGAAGTCTATTTTAGCATCCATAATGTCACTGAGGCACAAAGGATCACCTTTGCACGTCTCAAAATGGAGGGACATGCTCTAGTTTGGTGGGAAACTCATCTAACTACTTGTGAAAAGAAGAAGTGTCCTATTGTGAAGTCTTGGCAAGAATTTAAGGAATTACTTAGAGCTAACTTCTATCCTATTGGCCATAAAACTGACCAAATGATTAAATGGCAGTATTTTAGACAAGGCAGTGGTCAAAGTGTGCAAGACTATACTACGGAGTTTTGGAGGCAAGCCATGTTGCTAAACATGGATTTGGAGGATGAGGATATTCTGACCAAGTACTTGGGAGGACTTCACACTCACCTTCGAAGAAAAGTCATCTCCACAAAGCCCAAGGATCTCAATGAAGCATGTGTACAGGCATACTACATAGATGATGAGAAAAAGCAAGGAGAAGCAGAGCCGAGGGTAAAGCAGTCAACAAATCAGCAGAAAAAGGATTATGGGCAAACAAGTAACAAGAGTAAGTGGAAAGGAAAAGGTAAACAAGCTGCCACTACTTTAAATACTTGTAAAGATCCCAAGAATTTTTGCAAGAATTGTGATATCAATGGTCATACTGATGCTACATGTTGGAAGTTGCATCTAGAGTTACATCCGAAGAACTGAACCAAGGACTCCAAGAAGTCCATGACAGCTGTAAAGACAGAAGGGGAGATGGAAATTGAAGATGACTTTGATGTAGACGAAAGGCTTGGATGCACGGCCACCAACATGGACAACGAAGAGGAGATGAGTAGACTATTCCAAATCAAAATCCAGATCAAGAGAACTAAGGTAAATGCTTTGGTTGATACCGGTTCTCAATCTAACTTGATTTCTAAGGCAGTTGTAAAGAAGCTTGGTCTTGAGACTTACGAGCATCCACACCCATATCCTTTGGGTTGGGTGAAGAAGGGTGTTGAAATTCAGGTAACAAGAAGATGTAAGGTCAAGTTTGGGATAAATTCCCAATATATAGATGTTTTTGAAGCTGACGTTATTCCACTTGATGCTTTTGATGTTGTATTCGGGAGTCCTTACTTGTATGTTAGGGATGCTATATTTATGAGAAGGGAAAACTGATATAGATGGGTCAAGGATGGGATTAGCTACAACATCCGGGCACACCAGCGTAAGACACAGGTTACTATGGTAAGTGCTAACCAAGCAAAATGGACTTATTCAGGCAAATCATAATCAGTTTTGTTTACTTTTGTTAAAGGATAAACAAGATGGGGTAGAAGTTTCAAAGATTTCTAACCAAGGAAAACAAGATTTGGATAGTATTATTCAGTCTTTTCAGGAAGTATTTCAGGCTCCTAGTGGATTACCACCAAAACGGGAAGTAGAGCATGAGATTTAGCTATTGCCAGAGTCACCTCTACCGAACATCGGGTTGTATAGGCAATCCTTGCTTGAGAGTACTGAAGTAAAGAAACAACTCCAGGAACTAATAGACCAAGGGGTGATACGCCTGAGCACCTCACCGTGTGGTTCGCCTATTGTGATGGTGCCAAAGAAGGATGGTTCTTGGAGAATGTGCATTGACTACCATGCTTTGAACAAGATCACCATAAAGAACAGATATCCACTTCCCCGTATAGATGATCTCTTGGACCAACTTCAACATGCCAAATTTTTCACGAAGTTGGATCTCAAGTCCAGGTTATCACCAAGTCAGGATGAAGGAGGAGGATATATGGAAGACTTCCTTCAAAACAAAATAGGGTTTGTATGAATGGTTAGTACTTCCTTTTGGATTATGCAATGCACCCGCTACATTTATGAGATTGATGAATGATGTATTGTGGATTTCATAGATTCATGTGTCATTGTATATCTAGATGATATCTTGATTTTTAGTGCCACATGGGAAGAACATCTAACACATTTGCAGCAAGTCTTGCAAGTTCTCAGGGAGAAACAACTGCTTTGTAATATGAAGAAATGTGAATTTTCCAAACAATCACTTGTCTATCTTGGGCACGTGGTTGGAGGAGGAGAGCTACGAGTGGATCCAAAGAAGGTGGAAGACCATCATAAATTGGCCAATACCAATAGGATCCACAGATACTAGAAGTTTTGTGGGAGCAGTACAGTACATGCGGAAATTCATTCTGGGTTTCTCGGCAATTGCAGCACCTCTACACACAGTGGCCGCAAAGAGTAAGGGTTTTGACTGGGGTAAGGAACAAGACAAATCCTTTGAGTTATTGAAATACAAGATTAGTCATGCTCCAGTACTTGCTCTTCCTAGTTTGCAGCAACCTTTTGAAGTAGAGACAGATGCCAGTGATTACGCTATGGGCGCAGTGTTGCTTCAAGGAGGTAAACCCGTATGTTATCATTCTGAAACCTTCACTTCAGTAGTTAAAGGATATTCAGTATATGATAAAGAAATGTATGCACTAGTTCAGGAAATTAAAAAATGGAAACATTATTTGTTGGGTAAAGAAACTATTGTGCACACTGACCACAAACCTCTCCAGTATTTGCAAGCACAGTCTAAATTGCAGTAGGGAAGGCACTACAAATGGATGGGGTTTCTTCAGCAGTTTCACTTAGTGATCAAATACAAGAAGAGTAGTACAAATTTGGTGGCAGACATGTTGTCTAGGCCACCCACACAGGAAAAGTTCTCCTGTTTGGCCACTATCTCTCAAATCAAGCCCTTCACGAAGGAAGCTTACAGAGAGGCATATGCCCAAGACAAAGACTTTGGGGTAACATTTCAGAAGTTGCAGTCCCAAGGGGCTGAAAAGATGGGGATTGAAGATTGTTATCTCAAGGACGGGCTGCTCTATCGATGGGGGAAACTTTGTGTGCCTAAAGAAGAAAGACTTCTATTGATGAGGGAAGCACATACCTCGAAAGTAGCAGGACATTTCGGTGTTGGTAAGACCCTAGCCCACTTGCAAAGGTATGTATATTGGCCCAACATGCAAGAAGAAGTATCAAAATTTATTCGTGGATGTAAACTTTGTTGTACTAGCAAGCCTAAAACTAGGAAGGAAGGTTTGTATATGCCTTTACCAGTACCTACTCGTTTGTGGGAGGACATTTCTATGGATTTTGTAGGAGGATTACCTATGTCTAAACATGGCCATGACTATCTCTATGTTGTTGTTGATAGATTCAGTAAAATGTGTATTCTTATGGCATGTAAAAAGACAGTAAAAGCACATGAGGCAGCAGATCTTTTCTTTGCTAATGTATGGGTGCATTTTGGTTTGCCAAAGTCTATTGTCTCTGACAGGGATTCCAGGTTCTTGGGGAAGTTTTGGACTACTTTGTGGGACAAGATGGATACCAAGTTACAAAGGAGCACAACTTTCCATCCACAGACAAATGGACAAACAGAGGTGGTAAACAAGACTTTGGTACAGTTAATCAGAGGGTATAACAGAAAATACCCAAGGACTTGGGATGAGTCCTTAGCCTACATTCAACATTCCTATAATCGGGTAGTACACACATCCACTATGAAGTCACCATTTGAAGAATGCTTGGGATATCTACCTACAAATCCTGCTGGACATAGCAATTGGACAACATGATGAGGAGGATACATGAGACACAGAGGTGACTAGAGAAAACAAATTCATTGAGAGGATCCGGCAAATCCATCTCAAGGTCAAAGAACAGCTAGAGAAATCTCAAGATAAGTACAAAGCTAGGCATGATCAACATAGGAGGGAACACAAGCTTCATGTTGGAGATAAATTTTGGCTTTACTTGAGCAAGGAGAGACTCCAAGGTCAAGCACGGAAGCTCAAGCCACTACGATATGGACCCTTCCCCATATTGGAACAAGTTGGAGAAAATGATTTATTTTTCATTTGCATCATTTATGAGGATGTACTACAGTAGAGTAAACTTGTGAGAACTTGCACATATGAGTTACCATTTAGATTAAGAGGAAAAACTAAATAAAGTGCATACCTTCCATTCAGGATTGCGTCTTACCTCACGAGGTGAATTGGAAGTGCCTACTTGTTCGTTAGGATATTTCCCAACATTGGATTTAAAAGGGAGGATTACCTTATGAGGGCAAACATGGCCATTACTGATTCACTCTATGTTTTTGTTGTATAGCCCTTAGTTCTGGCATGTGTAGTATCTCTTATGGCATATAAAAAGACAGTAAAAGCACACGACAGCAGATTTTTCTTTGCTATTGTATGGGTGCATTTTGGATTGCCAAAGTCTATTGTCTCATGATAGGGATTCCTTCTAAGTTTTAGACTACATTGTGGGACAAGATGGATACCAGATTACAGAGGAGCGCAACTTTCCATCCATAGACAGATGGAAAAACAGAGGTGGTAAACAAGACTTTGGCACAGTTAATCAGAGGGTATAACACTAAGTACCCGAGAAGTTGGGATGAGTCCTTAGCCTACATACAACATTCCTACAACCGGGCAGTATACACATCCACTGCATGAAGTCACAATTTGAAGCATGCTTGGGATATCTACCTACGAACCCGCTAGACATAACAATTGGACAGCAGGATGAGGAGGATACACGAGACACATAGGCGACTAGAGAAAACAAATTTATTGAGAGGATCCGACAAATCCATCTCAAGGTCAAAGAATAGCTAGAGAAATCTCAAGCTAAGTACAAAGCTAGGCATGATCAGCATAGAAGGGCACATAAGCTTCATGTTGGAGATAAAGTTTGGCTTTACTTGAGCAAGGATTTAGACTCCAAGGTCAAGCACAGAAGCTCAAGCCACTACGATATGGACCCTTCACCATATTGGAGTAGGTTGGAGAAAATGATTTTTGACTTGATTTGCCATCATTTATGAGGATGTACTCAGTAGTAAACTACGAGAACTTGCACCTATATGAGCCATCCATGCTAGATGAAGAGGAAGAACTACAGTTGCTACCTTTGATTGAGGATTGCATCTTGGATTCGCGAAGTGAATTGGAGGAGGATGTAGTGTTGTAGCTGAAGGTCAAAGAGACTAGAAGAGGTCCGCAGGAGTCTTGGCAGATTGGACTGAAAAGAAAGACACCAAGGCAAGCCTGGTGGTATTCAAAGGAGCAAGTGAGGGAATTATTTCCTCATCTACTCCCCCACTAAGCTTTTATGGGACCAAAAGCCTCCTAATAAGGGGAGGTGTGATCCATAGGGATCTGAAATAACTCTACTTCATCATAAACAAACAACACAAAGAAGGAAAATAATAAAACAGAGGTTTTATCTTTTAAGTAACAGGACTGCCACCCTATGCAGGGCGGCGGTCCCAAAACCGACAGGGCGGCGGGTCCTGGGACGGTCTGCACAAGGCGGCGGTCCTGGCCATTATGAATAGAAAACAAAATTCAAAACGAATAACCTCTAAATTTGAAAAGGATGTTTGTTTCTCTTCTCCTTCATGACCTTTCACATTCTCTAGTGCACATGGGAGGACATGAGAAAGGCTATAAATACATGGTTGTAGAAGTGTAGAAGATCATCGAAGCATGGGAGCAAGTGAGCAAGAAGTCTTAGTGCTGGAAATTGTATTTTGTAGAAGAAAGGAGTGTTGAGACAGAGCAAGCAAGTAATTGAGAGGAAGTGTTGAGATATTATCTACTTCTCTTTCTTACTTATTGTAAATTTTGTACCTGTTGATTTGAATTGGCCAATAGAAGTGGGAAGAAAGAGCAATTGCCCTTCCCAACTGGTTTTTCCTCCATTGGAGGTTTTCCAGGATAAAATTGTTGGTGTTATGAGCTTATATTCTTTCCTTTACTACAATTTGATTCTAAGCACAATAATAATTCATTCACTAGCTATCTCTGTTATTTTCTAATAGAAAGTAAACAACAACGATTAATTGTGATTTTTGTGAATAATTCCAAAGTTGAAGAGTTTACAGATCAGGTTTGCAGAAATAAAATTAATTAATCAACCTTATTTAAAGCTTCTTGGTACTTTTTATTCTGCAATTGTCTTCTAAATTCTGCCCATTAATTATGATATAAAAAGTGTGTGATTTAGTTCATCTTTGGAGAATTTCTATTTCCCTAGCTAGTCGCATTTTCTAAAATAAATTCCAGATTTGCATTGTATTAAATTTTCGTGATCTATTTCAAATTGGGTATTTGGGAAAATCCATTGTATGCTCTTATATGTTCTTTAGGGGACATTACAGTGGTATCAGAACTTGAAATCTTCCCAACCTGTGAGGAAAAGAAGCAGAAATCAGATCTGAATGTAAGCTGGAAAAAATCCTCTAGTATATCAAAGAAGGGGTAGTCCAAAGAAAGTGACAATGTAAGAGCATGATCAAAAGGGCTCCTTCCAATGATGAGCTCAACTATATGCATGAAATCATAACTAGAAGTCAAAGAGAGCTGCAACAATCTATGAGAGAGAATCAAAGAGAAATGAGTGATGTATTCACTATTTCCATTAGAGACTTGGCCAAAATTCTACAAGGAAACAATGCATCTATCAACCAAGGAGCAACAAACAATGTAGAAGGGAGCTCTACAGGGCCAACTAGGGCTCCTTCTAAGGCTACACATCAGACTTTCAGAGCTAAGTTCCTACAAAGAGAAGAACCAGTTGAAGAGGAAACCCAAAATGATGTGGATGATGTCGAAGCATGGGGTGATGAGTATGCAAATCTAAACTACAGGGTACGAAAGATGTTATCCTTTTGTGATTATTGCCAAGTAAAGAATAACAAAGGATTGGGAAGAAATCAAAGAGTGCAACAAGAACAACCAAGGAGAGACATACAACAAAGGTTGGGTAACTTAACTTTTCCTTCCTACGATGGATTTGATAAGTGTTCTGCTAGAGCTTGGCTACAAAAGCTTGATAGATATCTTTCTTTAAATTTAATGTATGAAGAAGAAGCCCTCAAATTCGCAACATTGCATTTGGAAGGAGTGGCACATGAGTGGTGGATAGATTGACTAAATATGCACATTTTTTTCCTCTCCTCACTAAGTTTGATGGACCTCTAGTTGTTGGAATATTTTTAAAGAAGTTTTCAGACTTTATGGGCTACCAAAGAATATTGTGAGTGATAGGGACAACAATTTTTATAAGTTCCTTTTGGCAAGAACTCTTCCATCTTGCAGGGCACTGAATTGACTCCAAGTACAAGTAACGATCCACAAGCAGATGGGCAAACTGAAATTGTTAACAAATGGGTAGAAGGGTACCCAAGAAGCTTTGTTACAGAGCAAAAATCAACATGGATTAAATGGCTTTATTTGGAAGAGTTTTGCTACAACACTTCCTACCACATGTCTATTGGTATGTCTCCATTTAAGGCCTTATATGGTTATGATGCATTTGCTTTTGTGGATGTTGTTATTCCGGATAGTAGAGTGCCGACAGGTAAAGATTTGGTGTAGCAGAGCTAAGATATCATGAAAGCACTCAAAGACAACCTTTCACATGCTCAAAACTAACATAAATTGTATGCAGATCAGCGAAGGATTGAGAGGTCTTTTGAGGTTGGGGATATGGTTTTCCTAAGGTTACAACCTTATAGACAATCTTCCCTCAAAGGGAGATAATTTAAAAAATTAAAACCAAGGTTCTATGGTCCTTACAAGGTCATAAGGAAGGTAGGTAAGGTTGCATACGAGCTTGAGCTTCCAGCTCAAAGCAAAATTCATAGTGTTCTATGTGTCATGCCTCAAAAAGGCATTGGGACAACATATCTCTCTTTCCATTGAACTGCCCCTCTTGATGATGAGGGAAAATTAATACTAAACTTGAATCTATCATGGAGGTGCATGAAAGGAGGTTGAGGAATAGAGTTATCAGGGAATATTTGGTACAATGGAAGGGTCTACCCCTTGAGGATGTAACTTGGGAAGGTGCAAAAATTTTAGAACATCTAATTCTGAAATTGGTTGTGGGAAAATAATTTGAGGAAGGGAGGATTGAAATGTCCCTTTTTCTAAAATAAAAATGTTGAAAATTCTTGGCCTATTTTGTCTACCCGATGGCTAAGGGGTGAACACAAGGGTGACTTAAGTCATAGTAAATAATTATAAAGTGCCAAAAAAGAAAAAGAAAATTATATAGCACTTATATTAAATTATTATGACTTAATGATAAAGTGAAAATAGAAAGAGGAGAAAATCACTTAGTAAATTTTATTTATCCTAAGGGAAAATGCGACCTCCCTTGGGATTAAATACATGTGGGAAAAGCATTAAAAAATCGGAAAATTGTGATTGGGTATGAGAGTGGCCATTTGGGCCATATTCCTTTATTAAAGCAAGTCAACTTGCTTGGAGGAGTATCTCATTTCTATTTTACAAATATGAATTTTGTATGTTGAGGCTAGTGCTTACATCAAAAATTCCCGAAGGACGAAAACCCTTAGAGCTGCTCTCTTGAGGATGAAAACCCTCTTGAGATTGAGGAGAAGAATGAAACCTCTTCTTCTTGGTTTATTTTCCAGCAGTGTTTTAGTGTGTGTGAAGCTGATTTTTAGAAGGGTTTGAGGAGGGAAAGTGTTGCTGAGTTTTCTTCTTATTCCCAGCTGAAGCGACCCACTTGGAGGATGGTTTGGAGGTGTTGGGTATGAATAAAAACCAGATCTGTGTTGCTGATATGTATTCTGATTTTTAGTCATCTAGATCATCATTTTTGGAGTGGTATTTGGCTCCTAAACTTGTCATTTCCATCTATTTCTGGAGACAAGGGTTTGCAGAAATAAAATAAATAAATCAGACTTATTTGGAGCTTCAAACTAGTACTTTTTAATTCTGCAATTGTGTTCTAAATTCAGCCCATTAATTATGATATAAAATTTTGTGATTTAGTTCATCTTTGGAGGGCTTCTAATTCCCTAGCTAGTCGCATTTTCTAAAATAAATTCAAGATCTGCATTGTGTTTATTTTTTGTGATGTATTTCAAGCTGGGTATTTGGGAAAATCCATTGGATGCTCTTATATGTCCTTTAGGGGACATTACAATGAGCTGCACTATGAGCTCCGAATGATAGGCATTTGGGCGAGCTCTAGACCATCCACACTTCGAGCTTTGGACAAGTAACCAAGTGAGCTCCGGACGAACTGCACTACGAGCTCCTTTGGGCGAGCTCTAGACCATCTACATACCGAGCTCCGGACGAGTATCCAAGCGAGCTCCGAGCAAGCAACACTCTGAGCTCTTCGGATGATAGGGATTACATCGAGGTCAACTCCGGATGACAGACATTGGACCAAATCCTTTGACATTATTGACAATAAATCCAACAATATCCTCTTTGAAAACTCTAATTATGAGCACACCTTCATTAGGTTGAGGGGAATAAGTTACCAGACCAAAAACACTAGAGACAGTTAGTATGTTGGATGACACCATCCCCCACCCATAAGAATTCTTAGCGTAAAAGGCAAGCTTGGGTTCGAGCAACTGAGGAGAGGTTCTAGTGACCTGGGTGGACTGTTTATAGATATCTTCTCTGATAGTTCCTATGACGACCTCCTTTCAGGGAAGAAACTGATGAGGGGCATCTTAAGAGTACCTAAAAGGAGGTATTCTATGAATAGAGATGTCGATAGATTGGAGGGGAAAACTATTCTAAAAGTACCGACAATGTCAATGTCTATTGGGGCCTAATGATGGATTCCTTTCTTAAGAACAAAGGGTTTATGTGGAAGTAAGTTGCAAGGTTTTATGGGGCCTGACGATGTCTCATGCACATGGAATAGGAATGAAATGATGAGAAGCTGTCTTCTAGGCAAGAACTATTGTCTCCCAGAAGTGCACCCTGATAGAGAATGGTGTGTACTCTCTCTTGTTAACAAAATTGGAACACCTCAAGGTTGTGGGTAACCTAAAATTGAGGTGAACCTCCAGAGTGGGTTGGTTCCCTTGTGAATCACCTAAAACTAATAAAATTGACAAGGAAAAGAGAGAAAGAATGCAAGAAATATAAAATTGCAGTGATACACCAATGATTTGACACACACGTACTATTGCATACAGAAAATATAGCGATCCATAGACATGCACAACTTTAGGCTAATTTGCAAAAATAATTCAAAGGTTTAGGCAAGGTACAATAGTGTAGGGAAGAAATTCCACAACAAAGCAATACAATACCCTAATAAACACAAGGAACTCAGAAAACCAACGATATGAGAAGGCAAAATGGAGTTTTTCTATTCAGAGATGCAAGTACAAGCTAGGATTGCCAAAGCAAAACAGTTGGAAGAGTGTGTATATGATTTCCTTCACAAAAATCAGTCTTATTAGACTGCTGCCCTTCATTCTAGAGCCAAAACTGTGCATGAAAGGATAAAAGTATTATTTTATTCACCCTTTGACTGCTCTCTGACCATGGAAGTGTCATATAATAATAAAAAATAACTCTTAAGGCTGCTGTGTGGGAAACTATGTCTGCTGTGTTGAATTTAGCATTGCTGTGTGGGAAATAAAGCATGCAAAGGTGTTTAAAACAAACACAAACTGCCCTTTGCTGACTTGCGTTGATTTATTTCAAACTTATTTAAATCTGAAATCTGCATATCTTTTCTGATTTGAGCATTATGAAATCAATATTTTGATTTAGAGTTAAGAGAATTGAATATAAAAATTGATTCAGAGGGGTTTCATAAATTACCCAAGCCACGTTTTCCTTTTGAATTACTGATCTGCATTGTTAAACCTGGAGATATCTTTTTATATGTTATTTCTTAGCAAGGGAAGTGCCTAAGATCCATCTAGGGTAGAGTTTGTCCCATTTGGGGACATTACAGTGGTATCGAACCAATTTTCCTCTCAGCCTGTGAGGAAAATAATCAGAAATCAGATCTGAATGGAATCAGTGAAAAGTCACATAGTCTATCAAAGGACCACTCCAAAGAAGGTGACTATGGAAGAGCATGATCAAAGGGCTCCTCCCAATGATACTCTCAGCTATATTTATGAAGTTATCAGCAGAAGTCAGAGAGAGTTGCAACAAACAATGAGGGAGAACCAAAAAGAACTGCATGATGCATTTACTAGTTCTATTCAAGATTTGGCCATGGTTCTATAAGGGAATATTGCAGCCACCAATCAAGGAGCAACCAACAATGGAGAAGGAAGCTTAATAGGACCGGTTATGACTTCTCCCAAGACTACTCCGCAGATTTTCAAAGCTAAGATTCTCCAAAGAGAGAAACCAGTTGAAGAAGCAACACAAAATGATGTTGATGATGTAGAAGCATATGATGATGAGTATATGCAACTCACCTCAGAGTAAGAGATATGCCACCCTTCATAGACTTTTGCCAGTTGAAAAATAGCAAGGGTGCATGGATAAATAGAAGAGCTCACCAAGAGACACCAAGGAGAGACATTCAACAAAGGTTGGGTAAGGTAACTCTTCCTTCATTTGATGGTATAGATAAGTGCTCTGCTAGGTCTTGGTTACAAAAATTAGATACCTATCTTTCCTTGAATCCTATGTATGAAGATGAAACACGTAAGTTTGCAACATTACATTTGGATGGGGTGGCACATGAGTGGTGGTACCACGACATCATCACTCAAGGACATGGCTCTATTTCTTCCCTTGAAGAATTCAACAAATGCTTGACAGAGAGGTATAACTGGGTGGATCTGGGCTTGCATTTCAGGGAGCTAGCCCAACTCAAACAGGATGGTAATCTAGATAAGTATATTTATGATTTTCAAAGAATTGCAATAATGGTTCCCGATGTTAGTGAAAGAAGGCTTGTTTTGTTGTTTGTGGAAGGGTTAGGAGAACCATTAAAAGGCCTTGTTAAAGCCTTCAATCCCCCATCTCTTTAAGGGGCCATTAAGAAATCATTAGACTTGGAGAGTTCGATGCCATAGGAGAGAAATCTGCATTTTGGGCGGCAGCGAACACCGCCTTTGGACACATGAGTGGTGGTACCACAATATCATCACTCAAGGACATGGCTCTATTACTTCCCTTGAAGAATTCAACAGATGTTTGACAGAGAGGTTTGACCGGGTGGATCCGGGCTTGCATTTCAGGGAGCTAGCCCAACTCAAACAGGATGGTAATCTAGATAAGTATATTTATGATTTTCAAAGAGTTGCAGTAATGGTTCCTGATGTTAGTGAAAGAAGGCTTGTTTTGTTGTTTTTGGAAGGGTTAGGAGAACCATTAAAAGGCCTTGTAAAAGCATTTAATTCCCCATCTCTTCAAGGTGCCATTAAGAAATCATTAGACTTGGAGAATTCGATGCCAAAGGAGAGAAATGTGCAGTTTGGGCAGCAGCGAACAATGCCTTTGGGGCAGCAAAAGAGCACATGTGAGCAACCCATAGCACCTCAAAATGATAGGCATGGAGCAACGGTTAATGGGCAGACAAATAGAGAACAAGAATGAGAGAGAAACAAGGTTGAAATTGAAGCAAATAATGAGCTAAGGAGGAAGAAATTGCGCTTCGATTGCAAAGAACCATGGACACCCAATCATCGCTGCAAAGGTAAGGGCTCCATTCATTATATTGAAGTTATTGATGATGAAGAGGATGAAGATAATGCTGATCCAAAAAATCAAACAAAAGATGATGAGGTTGTTGTCATAGGTGCTACCTTAGTACCACTAATGGTTTTGCCTAGTTTTTATGCATTTCATGTGAAGGGTGATCTTTTTGGGCAAAAGATCACCATTTTGATTGATGGTGGGGCAACACACAATTTCATTGATGAAGGTTTGGTTGCTAGATTGGGTCTACAAGAAGAAGAATTCCAAGGATTTGATGTGATTATGGCGGATGGGCATTCAATCACATGCACCAAGAGGATTCCTCGACTTCGATTCACCATGAGAGGACATGAGGTATGTGATGAATTTATGTTGTTGGCATTGGTGGGTTGGATTTAGTTCTTGGTGTTCAATGGCTCCAATCCTTGGGTGATTTTCATAAGACTATCAAACCATGGAGCTGAAATTCAAGGTGCAAGACAAGGAAATTGTTTTGCAAGGAGTGAAGAAAGGAGTTCCTCCAAGAATGGCAGCCCGTAGTATGATTGGAATATTTAAAGAGGAGTAGATTTCACAAGAGGTGATTGAAGAAGAAAAAAATATAATATTGCAGCAACTGAACTTTGAAGAAAATCAGCCTTTTGTGAACCATGGTGACCTTGTGAGGTATGATACTAGCAACATAATGTCCTATATGAATCATATTCAAATTTATTTTGATAAGAGTAACGATTTTGATAATGAAATCTGCACTTTGCATTACATAATGCTTTGGGAACAACCATGTAAATATGAGCACCTTGTCAAGGGCAATTGGTTGCAAGATTTATCTATTGTGCATGACACCTAGACGAAGGAGTTCAGAATTGCTTGTGGGCAAGCAATTTTGGGAAGGGGGGACTGAAATGTACCGTTTTCTAGAATAATAGTATCGAAGACCTTTAGCCAATTTTGTTTGCCTGACGACTAAAGGGTGAACACAAGGGTGACCTAAGTCACAATAAATTAGTATAAAGAGCCTAAAAGAAATAAAATAAAATTATTAAGCACTTATATTAATTTATTTGGCTTAATTTAAAGTGAATAGAGAAAAGCACTTAGAAATAAAATTGTAATCCCTAGAGAAACTGCGACTTGCCTTGAGGGGCAAATATTTGTGTAAAAGGGGCTAATTATATTTTTTATTCCTCCTAAGGGAAATGGCGACTTGCATTAAGGAAGGATAATGGAACTTAGAAAGAAAAAAAGGCCATATTATTTTTTATCTTCCCTATGGAAAAATGCGACGTGGCCTAGATAGGGAAGTGGATGGAATATGCTTAGAAATAATCATTGTTTGCTGATTGGTGGCCTTGAAGGTTGCTTTTTGGTCATGTTGTCACCCAGAAGTGCACCCAGATAGAGAATGGTGTGGGTACTCTCTCTTTTATTGACAAAATTGGGACACCTCAAGGTTGTGGGTAACCTATGATTGAGGTGAACCACCAGAGTGGGCTGGTTTCCCTGTGAATCACCTATAAACTAATAAAATTGACAAGGAAAAGGGAGAAGGAATACGGGAAATGTAAAGTTGAGGTGATACACCAATGATTTGACACACATGTACTACTGCATACATAAAATTGAAAGATCCACACACCTGCACAACTCTATGCTAATATGCAAAATTAATTCAAAGGTTTAGGAAAGGGACAACGGTATAGGGAAGAAATTCCACAACAAAACAATACAATACCCTGATAAACACGATGAATACTCAGAAAGCCAGCGATGTGAGAAGGAAAAAATGGAGTTTTTTAATTCAAAGATGCAAGTACAAGCTAAGACTACAATGGTAGAATAACTGGAGAAATATGTATGTTCATTTCTTCATAAAAATCAGCCTTTAAGGGAACGAACTCTTCTGTTGTCCTCGGAGGATGACGAACTAGGATGTGGATGTGGCCCTTCGGGAAAATATGAGGTGTCTACCGGATATAATTTTTTAAGAAAACCACAGAGACATCCAACTCAAACCTTGTTCAAGCATATATGGCAGTCAGCAATTTGGCCCAAGGTAAGCTTCTTCTTGTGGCTCCTCATTCAAAGAAGACTTTTGACAGGTGAAAGACTCAAAAACGAGGCATTAGAGGTCCATTTTGATGTGAGTTGTGCCAATAAGATGAGGAATCGCTGGAACATCTCCTTTTTCTATGCCCATGGGTTATTCCTTTATGGCATTCTTTGGCTTTGTTGTTTCAGCTCCCATGGAATATATATGAATCCCTAAGTCAAATCATAGATGACTGGAAGAAAGCCATTCCCAAAGGACAAAATTTGATCCCCGCAATGTGGAGTGGCATTTCCCTTCTATTATGGAATATATGGAAAGAAAGAAATCATAAAATTTTCTGGCAAATCAGTAGAGACTCTATATATGTATGGGAACGAATAAAAACCAACTTGATGGAAAGCCTCAAACATAAGGTTTCCCTTCCGGATCAGCCAACTCCAAAATGGGACCATATATACATACAACTGGCCTTAGATCTGAAGGAGGCCACTATGCCTCGACTTTATGGTAAAATTACAACAAATATGGTTGCAGCAAGGGATCCCACAGATTATCATGGGCTACTCAAAACAGATGGTGCTTCGAGGGGTAATCCTGGGAAAGCAGCTATGGGAGGGGTTGGGTGTACAAAACAAGGAGAAATTTGTTTCTTCTTTGCTGAAAATTTGGGTTTTTCTACAAATAACTTGGCTGAAATCAGAGCAATTCGAAGAGGGATGCAAGAAGCTGTTAAAATAGAATTATGATGAATATACTTTCTCAATCTAACAATGCTGGCACTCTCAATTGGCAGATTACAAAGGAAGTTGAACAAGTACACAAGTTGCAGCAATACACAAATTCAATTCAAACATATTCCACGGCAATAGAACAAAATGGCAGATGGATTAGCGAATTGGGCCCTAGACAACAAAGACATCCTTTGTTATGGACCACCACCCTTATGGTGGTCTAACAAGCTCCAAGAAGATATTAGGATAATTTCAAATTTAGATTCTGAGCAATGAATGTGAATATTGATAGTGTAGCGTATCTAGATACTGATATGGCCATTAGCTTTCAAGCGTGGCATAGTTGGATATGTCATTGAGTATTTCTCATAAATATATGGCTGGTAGTTTTTTAAAAATAAAAAATAAAAAATCAGCCTTTAAAGATTGCTGCCATGTATTATAGACCCCTGCTGTGCATGCAAGAATGTAAGTATTATTTTTATTCACCCCTTGACTGCCCTAGAAGCAAGCAAGAGAGTGAAATAATAAAATAATTAAACTCCAATACCCTGCTGCGTTGAAAACTGGGCCTGCATAATGATGGAAAACAATTAAAATTGCCCCTTAAGGTTGCTGCGTTGAATCTTCAGCATGCTGTGTGGGAAATAGACATCCAAGAGTATTGAGCCAACCACAAACTGCCCCTTTGACCTGTTTTGTCTTTATTTGCTTTTACCTTTTTGGACTCTTGTGCTTTTTCCTTTTTGGCCTCTTGTGCTTGCTCCGTTGAAATTAGCATGCAGAAGTGTTTGAAAGTAAGTAAAATCTGCTCCGTTGACTGCCCTACGTGAAGGACTAAGCATGTTGCTGTTATCTTTTCTTTGATTTCTTCCTCAACTTTGGCGCTACCTTTTGTGCATGGAATGAATGTAAGCCATATTTACACCTCTATCTCCCCTTTGCTATGTTTAACAATTATTTTCTTTGACTATTTCTAGCCACATATTTAACTGTTTTTAGCAGCCACTTAACTCTTATTTTTCGCATAAAAAACCAACTGTTTTAGTGCTATTTTTAGCAGTTCTTACTAACCTTCTTTGGCGCCACCTTTGTGCCTATAATTAGCTGCTGCTAATTTGACTGCCTTTGCTATTTTTAGCAAATGCTAAAAATAGCAATTTTCAACATTCACCCAATTTCCATTTAACACACTTTATTTTTAGCGAATGCTAAAAATAGCAAACGCCAAAAATATATTTTTTTGCCAAAAATAGCCAACTTTTGAAAAATAGCCTTGTTCGTTCTTGCATGGAAAAATATGGTAACAGGTCATTTCTTCTTTAAAAAGGAGAGGACTTGGCTTGTAAAGCTGAGCATTTGTTGCTGCAAAATTGTGAGGACGGAAACCCTCAGAAGAAGTGATAGGAAGAACGAAAACTCCTCCTAGCACTCATTCTTTTGTTGGAGATTCAAGAGGAAATCTGATTTATGAATCATTAATTTATTCCATCCTGGAGCAACCCATTTGAAGATAGTTTTTTGGCATATTTTAAGGATAAAATTCTGCTGTTGTGTGGCTATTGTGTGGAGCTGAGTTTCACGTATTTATTCTACTGTTTTGGGAGCATTTTGTTGGGTTTCAGACCCTTGTGCCTCTGCTGTAATCTCAGTCAGATCTGCTGATTAATATTAAATAAAATCAGCCCTGTTGGAAGCTCATTGTGGTACCTTTACTTTGCTGTTTTAATTAGTTTATTTCAGACTTATTTAAATCTGAAATCTGCATATCTTTTCTGATTTGAGCATTATAAAATCAGTATTTTGATTTAGAGTAAAGAGAATAGAATATAAGAATTGATTCAGAGGGGTTTCATACATTACCCAAGTGACATTTTCCTCCTAAATTACTGATCTACGTTGTTAAACCTAGAGATATCTTTGTATATGTTATTTCTTAGCAAGGGAAGCGCCTAAGATCCATCTAGAGCAGAGTTTGTCCCATTTGGGGACATCACAATTTTGGTGATGTTCTACTATTTTTAGTAAGCTTGGGAATGTTCGCTGGTTAGGGTTTCTTAATTAATTAATTTCACATACAAATCTGATTTTTAACAGCTACAACTGCGCCTATACCTGCATTCAACTCAACACAAGATTGAAATTATATTCAAATTGTGGAAGTGCTTTGAAAAGACTTACTTTAGGTGATGCAATCCAGATATGGAAATATATATTACATACATCCTAAAAAATACAATGGGAAGTACAGTTGAAAAAAGACTGTAGTTTTCCCAATTTTAAAAAAGAAAAAAACCACCATATTTGTATTAATCAAAATATAAAGTACAAATTACAATGCCAAGCACTTATACTCATATTGGATGAGATATCTTTAGATTTTCAAGTACAAATAAAAGAGAAGAGATAGCATATCTGAGATTTATCCATCACGTGATTTTAAAGAGAGGATCCGCTCTAGCTGTTTCTGTTTCTCTTGGGGCCATATCAAGGGTATAGGTCCAAAATGTAGCAGATTAGAATGGTCTAAAGCCTAGTTGGCCAATCCATCAGCTATCTTGTTCTGCTCTCTAGGGACATGAGAGTATCTGATTGTTTAAAACTGTCTGGCGATGAGTTTTATCTGATTCTGAATCTTGGCAATAAGCCAATTATTAGATGGATGTTGCTCAGGGGCTTGAAGAAGGGTAATAATAACCTTGGAGTCCGATTCTATAATGATACCACGACATCCTAGTTTAGTCACTTCCAAGAGAGCATGATGGATCGCCATAATTTCAGCCACATTGTTAGTGTAGTGTCCCAATTGGTATGCAAAGAAGAAAAGAATTCTCAAGGAGTCATGTGCTATCCCTCCTATACTAGCTGGACCCGGATTACCTCTAGCAGCCACATCAGTGTTTAATTTGGTAAGTCCGAATGGAGGAGGCTTCCATATTCGAAGAGCAGAAGGTACCCTCTTATTGGTAGCTTGTTTTTATGTAATTTCCTGTTGCCCAAATTAAGTTTTTGTAAAAGAGCTTTCCATCTCTTAGGCAGTGGAGATGGTAATTTTGGATTGTGTATGATAGTTTCTGGAATATTACTTTTAGTCAAGTCCATAATGTACCACCTATCTCGGCTTTGTAGCTTGAAAATGTGTCTGTTTCTTTCCTTCCAAACATTCCACAACAGAAGAGAAATAGCCAACCATATTATAAATAGGGGGAAGGGAACTGCATCATTTAATTATCATATTTCCTGTTGTTGCATTCAGTGACAGTTGTGTTAATAATTTTGTATTTCTGAGTTTGGATTATGTTGCATAATGTAAGCTTCGAATCAACATTTCTGCATTTTGAATGTTATTTCAACGTACCTGTTACCATATTTTCCATGCCAAGGATGGCTAAAAATAGCATGTGATAAAAATAGAAGTTTGTTAAAATAACAATTGGCTAAAAGTAGAAGATTCGCTAAAAATAGCGTTTTGGATAAAAATAGTGTTTCGGCTAAAAATAGCGGGTGCTAAAAATAACGTTTGGGCTAAAAATAGAAGTTTAGTTCTATTTTTAGGAATGCATGAGAAGGATGGAGGTGAAGTGATCTTATTTTTAGAACTGTTGTCAATTAGTTGTGGCGCCACAAATAGAAGTATTTATTTGATAAATAAGATGTTGTTCCTGTTCTATTTGCCATGCGCCAAAGAGGAAAGGAAATAATATAAAATAAGGCAAACTTCATTCTAAATAGAGGTGGGACAAAATGAAAAAAAAAAACAAATAAAAGAATTGTTGTCCCTTCTAAGTCCGCGTCAAAGTGAATGTGGAAAAGACAAATAGATAAGACCAAAAGATAAAGTGCATGAGGAAGAGACAAAAAATGGAAAAATAAAAGGATAAAAAGGAAAAAGCAGTCATTAGCATGCAGTCCGCAGGTTTTGGCGCAGCAGCCCATACATGGGTGAAAAAATAAAAGGAAAACAACAGGTAAACAGTCCCATGTGCAACAATAAGAGAAGAATAATTAAAAAAATAGACAATATTACATGCAGACAACTGGTTTCAAGTCACAACAGTCCATATATACAGATTTTTGTAAGAAATAATTAGACACATACTTGGGTTGTTTTTCTTTTGCAATCCTAGATTTGTACTTGCACCTCTGAATAAAAAAGCTCTATTTGCCTTCTCATATTGCTGTTTTATGAGTTTTCATTGTGTTTGATAGGAATATTGTGTTGCTCTAGTGTGGAATTTACACCCTCTACGGCTGTCCTTTCTCGCTTAAACCCTTGAATTTAATTATGCAAAATAGCTTAGAGTTGTGCAGGTGTGTGGATCTTTGAATTTTCTTGTGTGCAGAAGTTACATGCATGTGTTAAATTATTTGCGTATCACCCTTATTTCTCTTTTCCTCGCATTCCTTCTCCATTTTTCTTGTCAAAGTTTTCATGTTTTTAAGGTGATTCACAAGGGAACCAGCCCTCTTTGGAGGGTCACCTCAAACATAGGTTACTCACGGTCCTTGAGGTGTTCCAATTTTGTCAACAGGAGAGAGAGAGTACACAAACCATTCTCTATCAAGGTGCAACTTCTGGGTGACAACAGTTACTTATAGTGGACATTACAAGTGCTACAGCCAATATGTGTGTTGGGTGTGCAACCCGATCAACTCACTAGCAATGGGTTGGAGAGCTTACATAGCATCAGTCACAAGTAAATAGGCTTTTATCGGGATAGGCTGCACGCTACTCAACTAGTGTTCTATTTCCTCGTTGAGTGTTGATATATTCCAGTCTCCAGGGGTAGGGAAGCCCCTAAAATTATAGAGAATTTAACCTGTGCCTAGCTATATAGCCCATGTAGGTACTAGGTTGTCGAAGGAAGACTCGTCTGGTCCATGTTCTATAGAGGGGTGCTTACATATCTTAGATAGGGGTCCTTCATACCCCCTTGAAAACTCAGGGTATGGAGTCCTCTACCCGTCATACAACTGGCTCAAGCCATCTTCCAAGTACTATGGTCATCCTCCCTTGTATGCAGAGCAGTACACTAGCCCCAACTGGTTAATTATTTGGAACATTCGGTTGGAGCATCTATTGTAGAATCTTCCAAGTACCCGTATCCATGTGGACAAGTACATTCACAGAATGTAGTCAGCATCCATCGGAATGGTTGAATACCAAGCTTCTCAACTTACGACAAGTGACCCCTGTCAATTGCAGCTCTTAGATTATTCTGATTTAACTATGGACTCATTCACGACATATGATAATTTAGGCCAAACCATTTAATAGGGTCTAAGTTCAAACCAATAAACTGATTGTTTTCTAATGAAATGGGCAATACCTTAGTTGATGGTATCCTGAACCACAGTTGGGATGGTCCAAATTACCACTTCGACAGTCAGCTTTTAAAGGAAACTCAAGGTGCACTGGATTTCTTTTAGGTCTGCAATCAACAGCTCCAACTTGATTGGAATATATCATATCCTTTCTAGTAGTCATATATTGCTTTCATACTCCAAGGCATTTAATCGATTGACAAAGCAGACTTCCAAGCCCTAAATAGCAGGTCTTATAGCTGAGTCAAAAATTACCTGAATATGCATGCTACCTCGGTGATGCGATAGATGGCTTCCCAATTCAGCTGTGAAATGCATTATCCAGAAGATGCCACTACATCTAGAATTTTTCCCTTTCATGAAACTTGTGCAAAAATGTGCCTGTAGTTATTATGATTTCAAGCTGATTTACTCACTAAATAACAATTGATGATCATTGTTTTCCCTATGATCTAATCGGACAGCTTTATCTTTTTCAAAAATGCTGGGGCAGACCACACTATAGTTTAGTGGAAAGCACATCCGACATCAGGCTGCTTGCAAAGGTTTCGAATGCCCATATCATTCAACAAAACATACTGGCATTTGGATAGCATATCTTGAGTTGACCCTCTCTTAGTCCCTACAGATATGTCAATTGTTACCCCTCATGTGAGCCGTAACTTCCTATCTACCTATAGGTTTTAATGCAACAAAGGTTCATTCCCTGTTCATGTCATATGATGCATCGTAGGCTATATTGGTGTCCAGTGACACCCTTGCATATGCGTGCTAAATCCTGGTCATATAAAGCCCACAGATCCTTTCATCAAAAGTGGTCCTATTAAACATGGAAATCCCCCTCCCCTGCATCTCCACATCACCACATCCCCTTTGTTCGTTACTAGACTCCTTTTGATTTGTTTGCGAGCATGTCATTATGGAATTCCCTTGTATGAGACTTCTGTGCATTCCCAAAGAGTGGGGTATCCTAAGATGAATTGGAGTTTCGCATGCCCCTAGAAATAGTGCTTTCAATGCTCAGCAAAATGTTTCATGGTGGCGGGATTCAGCAGAATCCCTTGCATCAAATTAATGTTCTCCGTAGGGGCACTTATGGTGGGGGGTGGCAGCAGCATGAAAGGGTGCAACATTCCATCTCTACAATTAGTGATGATTTTCTCGACAATAGCTAGGTCACAATTTTCTCGAAGCCTTCTACATTTTCCAGTACTATTGTTAGTAAGATAACCACCTGCCAAACACCACATTTTAAATGCGATCTTTGTTGGGCCTCCCAGGACCCTGAGATCTAGAATCTGAAATTGCAGAATTTTCCATTTACCTGTCAAGCCTCCTTTGCTCAAAACCAGGCACAAACTCCAGTTTTAGCTTCTGGCTGCAGAGAAAACTCCTGACAAATTTATTTTCCCACAATTGACAAATTCCTCGATAAACCTTATGCTCCAATTGATAAAGTGCGGGAGTGAGGGAACTAGAATGGTGGATTTTCCTCATTCAAAATTTACTTTTTTCAATGTCTTTATCTAGTTAACCATAGCACAATGTTCTAGTTTAGCTTTTGAAATTACAGCATTCTCTGTTTCGCGATCAGGGGCATAAGTTTTAGGCCTGACTATGCTGATCTCTTCTTAACTTCCTCTAGTATTATGCAATGTCTAGTCAGCTTATTCATGGGTCTTGTAAAAAAATTACAAAATTTCGGGGAATTGATGTGACGGGCAATTAATAACCCCTCAATGTTACCAATCAAAATTAAATAAAGTCTTTTCTAAACCACCCAAATTCAAAATATTAATAGTTCAACATTGCCAAAATAACTAAGTATCTTCCATATATTTGATTTCAAGGTTGTATACCCCAATAGAAAATCTTACAATATTTCCAGTACTTACTAAATTATTAGTTTAATCTATTAATAAATAGGAAACATAAAGATTTTGATAGTCGTATATAAATATCTAAATGTTTACTAAATATCAATGAATTTTACGGACACATCTAGAAAAGTGAAACTTCCCAAGAACCTAAGTGCAACTTTTGAAATTAGTCTCCACAACTCCCCTATTTCAGAGTGGACATACTGCTTAGAAGCGTTGGCTCGGAAAACAATAGTCAGCTGTAGACTTGTGTGCAGGGTCCATCGAGGTCGTGTTAACTCTTTGAGGCCACAGGACCTATTTGTGTAATATACTATAATTGAGACAAACCATCAAATGCCAAAAGGATTCATGAAAGCCCCTCTACTATGCTGAATATGTTGCTACTTCAATTTCTCGGGATTTTTGAGCTGATAATTTTCCATGACATCAACCCAGACTTAAATTTTAGGGAATTTGCTAACAAATACGTGCAATGTAGAATTACTCAACCATGCTGATTACAATCACGCTCGATCCCCAATTCACTATGTACAACTTAGAGGGCACCTATTTCCACTCTAACTGACTAAACTCTACAATGCATATTACGTCGTCACTTGGAAGTATAATATGGACCTATTCAATGGTGAATTAACTGAAATTCCCATGGGATGGCGCCAATGGCTGAAGAAGAGCTGTTTAATGATGATGTCAGCCCTCGGATGCCCCACAATATGTGACGCTAGCCTTGTATAAGTGAATTCGACCCCTAGCTAACATATGCCATGAAGCTGATGATGCAAAAATTCAAAGCTTTGTTAATTCGGTGAATTTCAACCAGCTTTTAGGATGTTAATCTCTGATTTTTTCCGCTCGTGCAAAACCTGGATTGTGAGTCTGCCACTGCAACTTTCAGGAGAAGTTGGTGTCCTAAAATTTCACACAAATTGTTAGGAATTTCGTATATGAGAAAGTAGATAGTTAAAGCATAAGCTGAAAGTCTCAATGTAAAGGAATGGAAGATAATGAAAAAATAAGCTTGATCCTTCTGCATTATCTTTTTGATTTCTGCATTATCCCCCAATGTCCCATTTGTGTTTATTTTGTCTATCTTCTATGGTTTGAAATCAGCATATGCTATCAGAGCCATGGCAAGAGTGAAATTTGGGCATTTTTTAATATTTAAGGAGGGATCATAAGTGGCTATTCGTTATAACTTCTAACAGTTTGAGACAGCATCACTAAAATTGTGCCATATCTTAATTCAATTCTTAACATTTATTTCACTTGCATTTACCCCATTAGCCTAACAGGAAATGAAAACAAAACCTATAAGATGTCTTCTAAAGAGATTGTTTGAATTCGAAAGAGCAGTTTGACGCAGAAGGAGAGCAATATTGTGAAAAATCCTTGGAGCTGTGTAGTAAGGAAGAGTTTGTTGTGATTTCATGGACAGTTTTGGTTAAGTACTACAAATGAGTGTGGTGGAACAGATTTTACAAGATTTCGCTCACCTAGAGGTCATGTGCTCAAATACCCAGCAGTCTGAAAATTCGTGATAAATCCACATAGAGCCCATTTGAAACTCAAACTTGCCACATGGGGGATTTGGCATTTGTTGGAACCACATTCAGTAAAATGGTCTAAAGATTTCAAGTTTAAAACTTGGGCTAAACCCTTTCACTACCTAACAATTAATTTATGGATAGAATTAAAAAAGATTCTTAATAGTGCCCCTTCTTGATTTGCTTTTCCTCGAAAGTAATTCTTAGGACAATATCAGACCTCCTGTCACCATTAGCTTCCACATAACTATCTAGCATATGGTAGCAATAATCGGGTTTCAGGAAAATTCAAGTGTTCCATAACCACCAAAAGATCTGCAATGCTTTCCAACGCCTGGATTCACAATGGGATCTAGGCATGTTCAGTTGTCTAGAGAATCAACAGTTTCTCAAATTAGACGAAACCATAATT
This sequence comes from Taxus chinensis, assembly GCA_019776745.2. Taxonomy (NCBI): domain Eukaryota; kingdom Viridiplantae; phylum Streptophyta; class Pinopsida; order Cupressales; family Taxaceae; genus Taxus; species Taxus chinensis. The sequence continues at coordinate 56,326,777 of CM034156.1, read as the reverse complement.
TGTCATTGGTGAAGGAAAAATGGGTTATAAACCAAACTAGAAAGCTTCAAATGGTGACTAGTCTTTGGCATCCAATGTCCAAATGAGCATTACGACCAAGCTCAGTCAATCATAAGATTACTCAGACTATGAATGCTTCTCGGCAGTTAATTTTAACATTGGCAGTAATGTCAGGTCTTTGTGCTTATCCTTGGCTTTTTGGTTGCACATGCTGAAATCTCTGATCATGTGTCACGATTGTTTGTTACTAACTGAGCAGACTTCTTCAGAATCTTACTGCCTTTTTGCTGAATATCTAAGTTACCGAAACGTTTTGGATACGGGAGCGGGAGCGGGGTATCCGATACGCGGAAACGGCAAATTTTTTTTTGACCCTGGATACGGCGTAGGATACGGCAGTACAAAAAACTATATAAAAATTAAAAAATATATAAATCTCAACCTTCTAAATAGGAATTTAATTATAAACCACATATGTATATGAAAAACAAGATAAAAGACAAGTTATACTATTAACTATAAATTTATAATAATGTACAGTATATACAAAACGAATAAAATTAAATTCAGAAGATTCTTTCAGAAGATTGCAAGAAGTTGCTTGGTCCAAAAAGGTGCAAAAATGGATTTTATGAAAATAAGAAAAATATCGCCATCAATGCATAGAGCTCGAGAAAATATACACTTTTAGAGAAAACGACACCTGCAACGGAGCCATAGAATGAAAGTTATGGCTCATCCAAGTTTTTGTTGCTACATCTTCTCGGACCCTTTCCAAAAATGGCAAATTTTTTTCCATTCTTGCGTTTTTTTCACCAAAAATCCAAAAACGGAAAAAATTGCCAAAACAGGAAAAAAACGAAATCGCGCCAAAAAAGGAAAAAAGCATGGAAAAAAATTAAAAAAAAATTAAAAAACCGCATGTTTTTCCACGCGGGAGCGGCCAGGGAGCGGGCCGGCGCTGTGGAAACGCCCGGGTACGGCTTGCGCTGTACCCGGGCGTTTCCACAGCGCCGGCCCGCTCCCTGGCCGCTCCCGCGCGCGCTCCCGCTCCCGCTCCCGGACACTCCCGCTCCTGGCCGCCTAAACCGGCGTTTCCGATAACGCTCCCTGAATCCCCGCTTTTTCGTACGGCACTCCCCTTGCTCCCGCTCCCGGGACGCTCCCGCTCCCGCTAGGCGGGGTTTGAACCTATCTCCTGCTAGCCTTACCGGTCACACCTAGGATTTTATTAAAAGACTTCCACCAACCTCACATTCCCTTATGCTATATAATCATATATTCGGTAGATTAGATAATAGAGTTCTGCCAAGATTTCTGATTTCTTCCTAGATTGCATACAATCACCAGTAGTAAGTCGCTTTTAAACCCGACCGTTGTAAGCTAATTTCTCACGGCAATTTTGCTAAGATGATTGTCAGAGTTGGATGGTTACATTAAGTTAAAAAAATGCAGGGTATAAGGATACATCTTCATTTGATGTTAATGATACAGTGAATTCTCACCTAGATGGATCATGCCAAATATTCAAAGATTGTATTCAAAGCAGTGAAAGCAATCAGACTAATGATTGTGTTGATTGCCTGTTCAAAAGAGTGATCCTTCCAGGACACTTATTGCTATATGCAATATCAATATCGTTGGGCAACAGGACTAATAATATGGGTCTATGGAATAACGTCATTCAAAAATGGCCATGATCATTAGGAGCCTTTTTTTAGAAATCTAGTTTCAGTTGGAGACATAGGGTATGCATCTTCTTGATCCTACAGTCGTAAGTCTACGACTCAGCTCTAGTTTGAGGGCACTGTACAGTGAAGACAACCACATAATTTAGACTTGGACACCAAGGCAAAGATGCAAAACAATCTGCCACACACTTTCATCAGTCTGGTATATGCAAATCTATGTATACAGGAATGCTTGAAGCTAGATTTCGACGTGCTTGGGTTGACCATTACAGGGGTTTTATTCGTAATCTTTATTTGATGAAGATCCAATGTATTGGGGTGGTTAATGCAATATGAAGAGCACGAAAATACCAGTCATTTTCATGATAAAACATGACATGCAAAGAGTGGCCTGCACTAAGTGAACCTGGTTTAGTGCATACAAGGGCCTTACAGAAGACACGTATCGCAAAAATTCTCCTAGGACATCCAAGGTCACATGGTCCTTTAGAAGGAAGCTAGTGCAAAGTAAATGAGCATACATGACTATGCATCCCCTGGAATGTGGGTGAGGAGTGGTAGCAAGGATCATTCGCTAGGCCAAGGAAAATGATCTACTATGTCCAATATTCAGCCACAAGGAGTCGAATGAAGAGCACAAACCTACCTGAGGGAGGTGAAGCTTTCTTTGCTTTAAAAGTGAAAAATAACAACCATCTGCTTTTGTAAAATTCTATAGCATCCTATGCTACACTTAACTCTGCCAACCATTCTGGATATTTTGCTGACAAGGTTATTTTTGAGGTAATTAATCTAGTAGCCCTGAAGAGTCCCATTAGACAAATACGTTATGGTCTTAAAGTGACTGCTTCATGGAGGTGGAAAGGCAAAGCACCTACTATTTGAGAGACGAATCGGAAGGAGGTTAGTGTAGTGATTGTTCCAAAATCCTTTATACAAGCCATAGTTGAAAATGTCTTGGACTCTTGTAATAGAGCAAGGGTATCTGGAAATGAAGTGCTCTGCACAACTTTGAAGACTTTAAGGAGAGTCTAAAGTAGGTGACAAATCGACATAGCCCCTTGATGTCAAGATAGTGATGGCTAGGCTATGGATCTGCAAATGGGGAGAACAAACCCTACGAGTTTCTCAAGTGAGACAATCTTGATGGACCACGAGTTCATTGGTGTTGATTAATAGTCAAGATGGTTGATCCATACAATTCAGGCAGTAGATTGCCATCTTGAGAGTTCGAGTGGCAGGTGGAGGCTAGGTTAAGTGATGTGAATATTGGCATAGGGAAGCTACATCTTTATGAGGGTCTGAGTGGCAGCGAAGGCTAGTTGGAAGTCTACCTGAATCATAGTGGTGCTTGATCTGTGTGTCTTAGATACGGAATCCAAGCTTCTAAAGAATGCATGGTCTTGTTTGATTCTGGAGTGCTTCAAAGCTTTGTGAGTATGCTATTTACTGTAGACCCTTAACAAGGACTGTGGGTTAGTGATGATAATGCTTGACAGAATGCTTATAATTAGCGTAAAGTTAAATCGACACTCGTTAACTAATAGAAATGGTTAGGCACATCCACTGATTTAGCCATGCTCGTGAAGCAGACTCTCAGGATTATAAGATGATAGATACACAATGATCATTTGTGCAGGGCCAAAAGTCACTGTTGAGCTTGTTGGCATGATATCAGTCTATGAAGAGAAGGGTGGAAGTGGTCTGCTGAAGTCTCTCTCTCCACATATTCTGAAGAGTTCCGGAGGCTCGAAAATTTGGGACGGCCTAGTGTCCTCTTGGACCAGGTAGGAACAACCCAGTTACACCAGAAATTTGATCTTGCATTTGCTTGGTAGGGCAAACAAATTTGGGAGGGGAGGAATGTAATGCCCCCTTTTCTAAAAATAAAAGCAATTAATCATATTATTGTAAGTTGGGCCTAGGTCATTTCCAAATCTTTGAGCAACTTGATAATATCATTAAAATAAAAGGTATTCTTAAAGTATTTAGCCTATACATTATTATATGATCGGTTAAAGGGATGAAGTCGGTCAAATGTAACTTTATGGAAAAGAGTGAAAACATAAAAAAGGAGAACTTATGTATTAAAAGTAAATGCTAAAGTCGGCCGACCCAAGGTGAAGAAAGAAATTAGAGGGAAAAGGCAATAATTAAATCAAATTAATTTTCCAAGTGGGGTGACCCCTTTTGGAGATTGTTCTAGAGGTTTGTGCCTTCATTTGTGTATAAAAGGAGGTCGTTTTACTTGTTTGAGGACCATCTATTCCTTATCATAATTTTCATGAGGTTTTTGGGCACTTGCTGCTTCATTCCTTTAGCTATTGAGGACGGAAACCCTCTTAGCATCCGTCACTTAAGAACGAAAACCCTCATTGTGATCAGATTTATGGACAAAAACCCCCAATATCTTCTTGGAGGCTTCATTCAGGGTTCACATTCGAGCGTAGTTTTGGATCATCATAGCTAGGGCACAATTTGCAGGCATTTCTAGGGCTGTCTACAACCCTTTGGATTTTAGATCAATGTTTAGGGCATTGGTAGCAGACGGAATCGGTTGGTTTCTATTTGCAGTGCCTCCTTTTGGTCTCCTCTTGTCATTTAGAGCGTCTTTTGTGAGAAAATTGTTGTAATGTTATACGGGTATTTTTCTTGTTTTATGGTGTGAAAATAAATAAAAATAAATTAAAACTTTGGTTGGTAAAATTATTTTCATCATCTACTTGTACCAAGCAGTGTTTTCAGAACTGGTTGAATGTAATATCCCGTTCTCGATTGAAGACCTTTAGCCTAATTCCGTTTCCCGACAGCTAAAGGGTGTTTGCAAGGGAAATTTATCATAAAAAAATAATTATAAAAGTGCAATATAAAATAATATTATAAGAACTTTATATTAATTTATTGATGATAAAGTCAAATTAAAAATAGAAAAGGAAAATATAAAGTGATAAAGTGAAATAAGAAAAAAGGAAATATCACTTTATAATTATTATTCTCCCCTAGGAGAAAAATGCGACCCCCTTTTTGGTTGTAATAAAGTGAAAAAGCATTAAATGAGGGGATGAAAGCTTATTGGATGTTGAGGGTGGCTATTTGGCTCATTACCTCTATAAAAAAAAGTTGACTTGCTTGTGATGATCATCCTTGTTTATTTTATAAAATTTGATTTGTATGTTAAGCCTTGAGCTTACATCAATAATCTTCTAATGACGAACACTCTTAGAGATTCACTCTTGAGGATGAAAATCCTCTAAAAGATCTAGTAAAACGACGAAAACCCTTCTCCTAGTTGAGAGGATTTTCCACACGGGGGTTTCCATCGCAGATCACAGAGTTAGTGGCGTTTTTCAGTATTTTCTAGCGGTATAGAAGGCTGTAAAAGTGCAGATTTGTATAAGGGTTTGAAGGTGGAAGATTGTTGTAAATTTTTACTTCCATTTGTAGCCATATCTAGGGTTATCTACACCCTAGTCGATAGAGTTTGATACATTCTAGGGCACGGTTGCTCTGGATCTTGTAACCAACGTCTTTGTCATATTGTTAGAGGTCAAATCAGCGAACTTGCGTAATTTTTAGCTCAAGGGTTTTGTACTTTTCAGTTGTGTCTGAGGACAATAGTCTGCAGATTTATATAAAATAATTCCAGCCTATTTTGAGGTGAAATATGATATTTATCTCTTGATTCCATCTTTATAAAATTAGTTGAATTGATTCCCTTAAAGATTTAGTGGTTTTGCCTTTCATTTTGTGGGTTTTCATCTCCTATGCAAGTCACCATGCATGTATAAAATTCAGATTTGCATTGTAATATTTTATAAATTATTTAGAATTGTTCTTTGGATTGGGGTTTTGCCAAAAATCCATTTGGGGGTAAAAAGTGTCCAATTGGGGACATTACATTGAACTAGAACTGGAAACGGCCGATGGTTTGACTGGTTTGATATTTTTTTGCATGAACCGGTTGATAAATTGGATCGTTTGATTGGTTTGGTACCGAATCGGCCGGTTCCGTACGGAACTGGCCTGTTTGGTACCAAACAGATCGGGTTTCGCTATAAACCGGCCGAGTCATGTCAATACGCAGGTATACGGTGTTGTTTTTTTTTAAATTGAAACTATTTAAATTTTTACCAAAGAAACAAATTCCTCTTCCACTCAGTAAACATCACAATTCTGTTTTAAATAGGAAAACATCATTTAAATGGAATGCACGTTCATAAATATGATGGTATTTTCCTATCCAATACATGTTATTATGTCTGCTTTGATGTCTATGACGCATAGTCATTATTTCAGACTCAGGGATCAACAAAACAAAAATAACCAGTATACTGTATACTTATATAACTTTGAGAAGAGTCTCTACTCAATTTCCCAAAGAGTAAAGTCAAGTTGTGACTTTTTAGCCACTTGGGAAGACTAGAGTCAAATTGTGAGTTTGCTCAAGATCCCATGTTTCGTGAAAGAACTAGCCATAGAAATATTCAATATCTCTTTGTAAGAGAGAAGGTTGCACTAATACATGAGCAAGTTTTACATATTTTGTGTGTAATTGTTGGAATCATGGTTTCTAATCTTTCAAATATATTGTTTTCATTAAAAATTAAAAAAATTATGTGTTTTTTAGTAAATCGGTTCGTAAAGTTTGAACCGGTATGGTCCAACCCTCGACCAGTTCCGATTTTTAAAACATCGGTACGAAGAGGGTTTCCAGATGCTTTGGGCCCTTGGGCTATTTTTGTATTGTGATTATTTGATAAATAAAGGAAGATTTCAGATTGCTGTATTTTTTCGTCTTACGGGTTTGCATAAAAATGAGATTGCTGTTATATTTTGTATAAGGGTTCAAGGGAAATTCCATAATTTCTTAGATTTGTCCTGTATGAGACATTATAGACATGCTGCTTAGAATGTTAATAATAGCTTTTTTCACTAAGGCTTGGATCGATACTCTATGGAGATAATTTATCAAAACTGCCACGATCACATTGATCAAAAGTGAAATATTTGTGTGCACCATTGTAGACATACTGCCCACAATGTTAATAATGGTATTTTCATTAAAGCTTGAATTGGTACTCTATGAAGATAGTTTATCGAAAATGCCACAATCACATTGAGCAAAAGTGGCCCTTTGCATTTGCGAGAGATTTAATATCACATATCTGATTTGCCATAGCATTGCTAGTTTCAGGAGCCAAAAATATATTAGCCACGAGAAAAGATGTTTCGTCTTGAGCAACTAGAATGCCAAAAAAAGAGCTATATCACAAGGATTTTCACTTTAGCATGTAAGGTGATTAGTTTTAATTTACCCTCCTATGATTTGCAAGGAACTATGATTTTTTAAACATTTTGGAAATGGGTATGGATCGGAAGAATTGAATTCATTGACAAGGTGATTTTTTTTTCTGCGGATATGGTTTGGATATGGCCATAGAAACAAAAATATAATTTCTAGCCCAATCGATAGGAATTAACCACATAGGATGTATATAAAAACCACATTAACCACATAGGATGTATATCATGATGTGGTTCATTAAAACAACATGGAGTCGCACTCACTTCCACTAACACTCCCATGGAGGTCCAAAGAAGTCTCCATGTCAAGTCATGACGAGTGGGGAATGGAAGCATACATTCTTTGGATCTACATTCCAATGCTTCGTCGCCCCTTGCACTGTAGATGCACATGGGATAGAAGGTGCAAGTTAGAATGTACATACGCCAACTCCTCGGCCTTTTCTACCCCCAACTTATTGTGCTTCTATGATTGGATAAAGTTATATGTACTCCCTTTGTGCTTAGAGGAAGATGAACTCATAACCTGTAGAGGCAAGGTCAATGCAAAATTTAAATTTATAAAACACTAAAAACTGTAGTTACCTAAGACTCCGGGACAACAAAAAAGTTCTTGATTTTGGGGGACGGTAGGGGAATGACTATTAAAATGATATATAATTATTAAAAATATACAATGGGTCTCCTAACTTTGAGAAAACACGAAAGATTAAAATTTCAGCACCATAGCCATCAATGTTACCAATGGGCATCCAACATCTCTTTATCATGTCACTTATATTATTATATCCTCAAATTAAATAAATAACTTTTTTGAACAACAAAGGCCATGCAAACCACATGAATAACCATCCCTAGATAAAATCCGGCTAAGGTAAAAGAAAAACACTAAAAAATTAAATACAAAGTTGATCTCTAGATCATTTTAATATATTGGTAAAGCCTCCATTATCATACAAAAAGAGGCAGAAAGACTTGTAGAACAAAGTCAAGGAATGCCTTCGGGATGCTCCTTTCATTTTTGCATTTTGGGGGTGAGCAGGGGGAGTGTTTTGTCCCTATCTGCAAGCATTTGAAACGTTTGGGACAACTTGGAGATGGGGTTACACGTCCTTTTATAACACTGTTAAAAACTCAGAACTTAAATTTAAAAAGATTAAAACAAAGAGTAAAGAGTTAAAAAATAAAATCGCACTTGTGGAAAGATGTTGATTGCAAGATACTGCAATACATGCATCCTTGGGCATTGAGGTACCACCAAACACAAGGATCCATGTATTTGTCCCGAAGAACTCTGAAGCTATGACTTGTAGAGGTTATGAAATTTCTAAACTCGGTCATAACAATCTCTTTTACCTTAGAATCAGGGAAGAGCCTAGATAATTCCAAGCTATATCCTTCACTAACTTTAACATCCTTGTATGGTGGTGCTCTCCTTGACAAAAAAAGGATCTTCATGTTGTAGAATAGAGGAATCAATGCAAAGGCAAGGAGATGTAGCTTTATGTCCCTTGCAATCAATTTCTTTGGAAAGCATTGCTCTTTTATGGCTTAGTGCAACTGCATTCGTCAAAGGCCGATTTTTTGCATCTATCCATCCACTGAAAAACAATGGACTCCTCCATTCTGGCCCATGAATCCCTAATTGGCTGCAATGAATCCTTTACATGATTTTTCCTTTGCCAATAGGGTGGTGTGGAGGTTTTCATAACTTGGATATTTTGTACCCTTTTTGGGTCTTGTTGATTTCTCTCACAATATCATGCCAATATGGTGGCTTGACAACTTTGAAGGACAAAGTATTTGCATGCAAATATCCACGATATCCATGTCCTCATTTTCAAACAACCTTTCCGATGGTCATTTTTCCCTATTGTGTGAAAGAGGAGAATCCTCGTCTTGCACAGAGGGCATCATCGTAGGCACAAACAAGTGTTTTGTGGCTACAAGTAGGTTTTTCAATCTTGATTCTTTTTTTGCCAACGAATGACCCAATTTCAAGGCATTCATTGCATTTGCTTCTTCATGCTTCTTGAGTACTCAGGAATTTTTTATGTTAATCCTCGAGCAACTTTTGATGCCTTGATTAGGCATTGCATTTGCTTCTTCGTACTTCTTGAGGACTCGGGATTTTTCTTTTATGTTGGCATAGGTATACTCTTCTTCCCCGAGCAACTTTTGATGCCTTGATTAGGTATTGCACAGTAGTGGGCTTTCACCTGACTGTATGAGCTTTTTTATCTTACATCACAACGATGGCATTGCCAAATAAAATACCCACCACTTGGAAGTTGCTCTAGCATTGTGACATGCTTTTGAAGCAATGAATGCATATCGATTTCAAATCATGGTTGGTCTGTGGAGGTAGAACTTAGTGCCATTGTAGTCCTTTTAGTTATGTCTGCAAGTCAAAACCTAACACCACACAAAAAGGAAAAACAAACCTAGGGTGCAGTTTACAACTTGTTAAGTAAATGACAAAAACCATTTAAAAATGAAAACAAGAGTAAGAAAGTGTGTGAAGATTGAAAACAAATAAAACAATGCAAGTTAGAAACTTTAAACCTTACCTTCAATCCAAGATCCTCCTACTTTCAAGCTCTTCAATTACCTTGGCAGTGAATGTGCATTGGTACTAGTGTAGGAATAAAATAATAATGTTGCTTGATGAAGTATCAACCCTAAATGAGCAAAGAGAGGTAAGTATCAATGTTTGTGTTTGTGTTGTTTTATGTTATGTTTTTGAATATTTAGGGTTTACATTGTGTTTATTTATTTGCCACTTTAAGTTCTGATGTTCAAAAACAAATAAAACAAAAATGGTGTTATTTAGCTGGATACATCATGGACAGTTCATACAGGTTACTTCCAGATTCGTCCACAAACGAATTCTGGACGTATTTGCAGGCATATCATCCCCGCTCCCATATCCGAAACATTTTGTATATGTATCAGGGCCTGTATAGGGGGCATATCGCTATCCTAGACAAGGAACATTCTGTCAACATGTTTACCTACTGTTATAAACCCAGCCATTCAACTTCAAGATAGGCCTTATGCATGGCTTGAACTTATAGAACTTCTGAAAACTGTGTTGGAAATGTTTTTTAGATAGGGAACATTAATTTCCAAGATAAATACAAAAGATCCAAACACAACTGCAATGGTTACTTCCTTTCATTCAAATATGGTACCAGAGCAATTGCATGAGTATCAAGTGGTAAGTTGCTCAAATCATCTTTATTTGTTGGAGACTCTTTGCTAAGGACTTCTGCGACAAAAGCCTTTATTAGAAGATGATGGCCACAAGGATAGAGCAAGCTTTCAGCTACATCTTCATTTCTAACTGCATGTACATAAAAACCTTCACTAGTGTTTGGATCTCTACTGATAGGATCATGGTTTGAATGACTTTTATCCTTTCTCATAGTCTACCCAGCAACTCCTCTAAATCACTTCAGCCACTTACTTTGATCTTGTTTATAAAGATCGACATATTTTGACAAAGACAGGAATAAAGTCTTTATTCTGCGTTTCCCATAAACCTGGAAGTTGATCAGTAATGGCTGATAGCCTCTCCACTTATCTGAAAAACTCTCTAATTTCTGCGGCAACAATCCCGAGACCAGAAAAGTGCTTTGATAATACTGTGATGTTCCTGAAAACTGGAAGAAAACTGATTTCTGAAGACAAAATCTCAAATAGGAAATATCAGGAGGTGTAACTGTTAGTAAAACCTGAAACAATTGTTTTTTTTTTATAATTCCATACTATTGGCAACAGATTAAAATCCTAGATGTTAAGAATAAAGCCAGAACTGAGTAACGAAATCTGAAATTGCGCTATTTTCCATTTGTCTGGAAATGTAGCTGCTGAGAAATCTGAATGAACTCCTGTTTAGCTTTTGAAACTAGAAAGACATGATATATATGGAAAATTATGTGATGCTAAATAGTAAAAAGTACTTCAGTCTGTTGAAATTGGAAATGAAATCAGACTATCGTATCACGAAACATAGATGAATCATGAGGCAACACATTAGAGAAAAGTGAGACTTTTTAGAGAAGTAATAAATACCAACTCAGGTCCAGAATATCCAAGGCAGGAAGGGCATGCAACTTTCAAGGAAAAATGATACAAATGCATTCAAAACTGTAAATGTTCCAAAAGCCACTTGGATGGATGATAACAATCATTGGCCTAGGACTTGGACAATACCCAATCTAGAGCATTCATTAGTAGGTGATGCTTGAATTTTACAAGATGAGGGAAGGCATGTAATTCTAAGAGCGCAGGACAATTATCCCACATTGCAAGAGTAGTTTTGTTGTTACTTATTTTTTTATAGTTAACAATTACCTTCGTCGTTTAAATATAATATAAGGTGCTTGGCTTACAAATTGATCATGTTCACTTTCCTTTGATTGGTAGGCACGCCCTATGCCCAAAACACATTAGTGGTATACTTGTGTACAAATTCCATCCAAGACATAGGAACAGTTGCCTAAAAACCTATTTATAATGGGTTTCCCCAAAAAACGGTTAAAAATTAAAAAAAACCCTAAATATGATTACAAGGTTATAAAAGTCACCATCATCTGGATGTTATTGCATGGTAGTTCACATCAGTTGATTTCGAGGTCCCTGTGTTAGCAGTTTGCATCATTGTGTAGAGTTCATTGGGAGCAGTCCCAAGGAAGAGTAGATCAATTGTTTGTAGCTGGAAGACTTCAAAGGCCTGTTTTTTAAGTTTATAATATTCTTTTGGGAAATTTCTTTAAAAAACCTGTGAGGCGGCAATGTTAATGCCATTCAAAACTTGAACATTAACCTTGCAGCCCTTGACTGCATCATAGAAGACACTTGCCGTTCGATTTGCACCACTAGAATAGCAAGTGCTGTTTTATGCGTTTTAATTTTTTTATTTATTACTAAATATTAGTTTATTTTTTGTTTTTGTTTTTACTTTGAATTTTTTATTTAAAATTTATTATTAATTTTAGTTTTAAGATTAATTTTTTTTTTCATGCACACACACACACACACACACACACACACACACACACACACACACACACACATATATATATAGCCCGGTACGGGTACTGTTACACCATTTTTCAGAAAAATAGGATACGGATGCGGGGAGACAGCAATCCATACATGTCCTGGCAACATACCCATGCCGTGGCAACTATGATTTATAATTACTTTGCCCAAGATGAGTTGTTCACTCCATACATGTGGTATAAGTACCTTTAACAAATCTCATCCATTCCTACCAAGCATGTTGATACATTGCACCTAGGTCCTAGACACATTGAAACCCACATCCCACGAATGACTAGTTACATAATAGGTAAGCTGGGTCCACTACCGAGCAATTATTACTGCCATAGAATAGAAAACGGTTCATAACACCTTTCTATGAATTTAGTAGAGTAAAGTGCATCTTCTAATTAGCTACCTTACCCTTAACCAATGGATATTTATATTGGAATCTTACCAAGTGGAAACATCTGTTTGGTGATTTCTAAGGAATCAAAGGAAGATCCTTTAGTAAAACAAAATATTCTCATTAAAACAGGGGAACTGAAATTTGTGGGGAAAAATAGCTTTACAACTTGATTGGCCGTTTGTTTTAGCAATTCCCTTATTGATGTAAAATTTGAGGACGGCATGTGTGCATGGTGTAATAGGTGACAGCTGAAAAAGCATTAGCTGGAAGAAAAAGGGTGGCTGCATTTTCAAGCATTTTAGACTACAATCCCTTATCACTGACTAATTGAACTAAGATTCAATGTAGGCTTTCTACCTCTCAATTACATATTCATATTTGTAAATATCTGGTCCTAGCTCTCAAATGTTCAAAATTAGAGGAATATTGGTGGATAAACGGGGACACTAATAGTGGCTACCATATGTATCACATGGTACAGAAACATAAATACCTAAACTTTACATTTAAGAATTGAAACATATATGTGTCTGGAAACATCTTTAAGATGTGAGTACATAGTTACCTAAGTCTCGGAGGCGGGGGGATAGGGGGACGGAGAGACCGGGTTTTCGGGACAGCAAAAAAATTCCCAAAATTTGGAGACGGCAAGGGGACGGCTATTAAAATAATATATAAAAATTATTATCTGAATATTTTAATTGTATTCAATGAAATTTAGTGATTTAAACTGTGTTTAATGTATTTTAGGTACTTTCAAGATCATAATTTAATGGTCTTGGTAAAAATAATAGCATTTTAAAAGTAAAAACATTAGAAAACTTTTAAAAGATTTTAAAAAATAGGATACGTCTCCTCTAAGTCCCCAAGTCCCCGAAACGTTCGGGATGTCCAGGATGTCACCAAAATCTAGGGGACGCGTCCCCGTGTAACATTGTGTGAGTAGTAACTCATTAAAGATTAGCTTGTTTCAAACACATCATATTAGAAAGTGGTTAAGGCGGCTCCTTTCAATTAGAAATTAGTTGAGGATGAAATTGTGGATGTCATATACGAATGGATATTGTAATATCAAGCATTTTCACAAATCTACCATACATAGGAGGAATATTGGAAAAATAGAAATCCGTTACGTCGAAATGGGGATTGATGTGTAATCAACAAGTAGATGCCATGCGTACTACCCAACATTATATTCAACAACGTTATAAACCTTTTGTTGAAGAGGAATTATTGGCCATCATCCAAAAGTTAATGTGTCATATAAAAACTAGTGCTAATCTATTTAAGATAATTAGTAGTGTAAATATTATGATTTAGAATTAGAAATACAAAAATACACAGATACTAAATATGTGTTGATTAAGTACGGAAACTAACAAGCTCTAGATAAGCTAGATTAAAAGTTAGGGTTAAGGTTTGAGAACATATTCACCTTAAATAGGTAGTGACAAAGTGACAATAATTTGAATTTGGAGAAATGATCTATGTAGAGTATGGTAAACACGCCTACAAAATTTGGAGTGATAAAATTGAGTGCAGGCAAGGTTCACTTAAATAGAGCAAAAATGTCTTGGTGGTTTCGCCTTCTTAAGGCCAGTTTCACCCTCTAATGCCCTAATCTAGATTTGAGTTTTGGAACCTAATTCTACTGTCTCTGGGTTCAACATTTGCGATCGTGCTTTTGCGATTGGATATGACCTCTTCTTTGTGCAAAACCCTAACTCTCTTTGAAGACCTGAAAAAAGGGTTAGTCCAATTTGGCTAGACTAACCTCACCGCACCCCACCCCAATGATGTGACGAGCGCTGCACTATGTACCAATACTTTGAAGAGGGATCAAGCTGCACATAGTTCTTCCACCTGGTGAATGTGTGGAAATGTGAACAAAATAGTGTCTTGGTGAGACCCTTATAAGGCCTCTGACAACTTGGCAATGATCTATGGTGTGAGTTATAGAATGTGAGAGTTATCTAGGCTAGCAATATGAAATGTATTCAAACTTGAGGACTTGATGATGTGCTTCAAGAATCAAGAGTAATAATGCAATGATAGTTTATATTTTAGTGTGAGAGCCCCTAGATAGCCAAAGATGTCACAGGTGAGGTCCTTGTAATGTTGCTTTCTAGGGTTTCAACTGAAAATAAGGGTTTGGCACAAACCCTAAGAATCAGATATGAAATACACTAAGACCCAACTGAAAATTATCTGTTTTTTATAACAGCAGATCCAACAATATTAGAAATTAGACTTTTATGGTATCAAAATCAGCTTAGAACATTAATTAATATCCCTCTAGGGCTGCAAATTGTACCGGCACTTAGGAACAATAATTCACATGCAATATGAACTGAAAATTAACATAGAAATATCCCAAATACTCAATAAATCCAGCAAGATGAAATCTTAAGCAAAAATATATTTTGTAAATTTATTTCAAGTGCAAATACAACTGAAACTTCAAAAATTCATAACTACATCAATACTTAAAGTTTCAACACAAACCAATGTTCAAAATGATCTTGAAGAGATCAGCTATCCAGTGAAAGTGAAATCACAATTTTCCAACCATGGAAACCCTCTCAAAATTGATCCCGAACTTCCCAGGTGGGTCGCTCCAAAGAAGGAAGGGTGCCAACACCCTAGAAAGTACACTAATTGAAGGAGTTCCCTAAGCACATATAAACACCTTGCTGTTCTAGAAATCTGCCAATTAAGTCCACTTGTGATTCCCTTATGAAGCCACCAATGCAACAAATGAGGGTCTCCGTCCCAAATTGTTGTGACTATTGAGGGTTTCGTCCCCAATAGGATCCAATGTGGGTTTTCGTGTTCAAAGTTGAGCCACACCAAAGGTCTTCATCTTCAGTAGAGAGTAGGGCACGCCGTGCACAAACCCAAGATATCAATCTTTGAAATAAACGTGCATAACCTTTCTTAGGACATTCCATCCACCTTTATATTCTCCATTTTGGTGTCAAGGATGAATTAGAAGCCTAATGCACTTTTTAATCTTCCCTTAAGAAGACCAGTCTCATAAGAGTATTTAAAAATATTTTTTATTTGTAAATACCTTTTATTATATAATAATAATATGAAGCTGTCCCAAAATAAGAATTGGTTGGGCCCAACTTAAAATATTATTAATTCTTTTTTTATTTAGAAAAGGGGACATTACAGTCATCTAACGAGTAGGGTGTTTGTGCTTTTATATTTGACTTATGCGATTGGTTTTCCTACTCAAATGACCCTAAACTAACCAAGGTAACTTGTGCATTTGAAAATTTGATCATTTGAAGTGCTTAGGACAAAAATGCCAACCAAGGTCAGAACCGTCGATCGATTCCGCCCCTACTTAGCTTAATACCAAATCTGAAAGTGAAGAAAGGTGGCTAGGAGTCCGAAGATATGTTCTGTATATAGCACGAAGGTTTATATTGAGCTAAACTAAGTGACAAGTATTGACTTGGTGGTTTTGGGACATGGGATTGAGTGAGATGTGTGAAGGAGTAAGTCAATTAACTATATAAATGGTAAAGGGCTGGGATAAATGCCAAATAATTATTGCCAATTGGCTTTGGTCCAAATATAGTGTTCTACAATATGATAACAACATAATTCAGATTGTGGCACCTATTACAAAGGACAGTTTACAAAGAAGTAGAGGATATAAATTACATTAATATTACATATGGCCGAAATAGGTAATTGGGATCAAATATATAATCAGTACAAATAGCACGTGGTAGTAAAAGTTAGCTCCAAAAAGAGGCTAGAAGCCAAAGGCCTAAAACATAAAAGTACAAAAAGATCCTAACTATCAAATGGGTTGAAACCAAAGCAGGGATAAACCATAAACATGTCAAAAGATAATACAATGTATTACAAACAAATTAGCCATGAGAAAGCAATCTCCCTAGACAAATCTCTTCCCAAAGGCTTTCCAACCTAAATTTTTCTCAATGACTCAACATTAGATATGCTACAATCATGGCATCTCATTTACTTATGCATGTTGTATAAGATTATTTAATCCACAATTCATAACACTTATTACAAAATCTTATCTCCTCATCCGAAGTTGGATTTGTAAAAACTCTTGACAACATAGAAAAGGACAACAGAAAATTCCAACCGCTTAGGGTGAGGAAGAATAGTTGTACTGTTTTCCAATTCAAGATTATATTTGTTAACTTTTTTAAAAAGTTGCAGGCTGATACCCATCAGCTACCTAATGTACTTTGAGATTTCTTTTTGACATTGCATCTATAATTGAGACTTCATAGTCCTTGAGCATTCCTACAGCTTTTCTTTATTTAGTGAACTTTTATCTATGGCATATTCTTTACTTCAAATGCTTTGCTGAAACAAAAAAAACAATAACATTCATATGATATACTTGAGTGTATTCTAAACTTCATTGGGCATTGCATTTTGCACACCTCATTTTATCGGTAGGTTTTCCTCAAAACACCTTATGTTATATACACAAAATTATACAAAAATTAGGGTATTACTGTGCGGGCTTCCACCCTTTCTCTGCAGATTTGGTCTTCATCAGCCATTGTTTCCATAAAGGGTCTTTTCTCACATGGCTTTTTGTGCTTGAACTTGAATTAACGATTTGGGTGTACCTGCTTTGGGTTTACCTTTTCTATTTATGTTTTGGTTCTTTTTTAAGTTATGGGATTCTGTTTTTCCTGGTACTTTCTATTGTGAATGTCTCTACTTGCGAAATCCCATTAAGCCACTTTGGCCATTTATGCACAGTAACATAATTTTTCTCCATCAGATACATTGATATTGATTGAAAATTTAGAACATGAGCATTATATCTTGTTTACATCTTCCTTGAAGTCGACTCCTTAATTACTACTTGCATTTAACCATCTTGAAATTTTGTGCATTTTGGCACAAATGTTCCTCGTCAAGCATGGCTTATCTTCATTGGTGTACCATTTCCACTTTTGAGTCGATGCAACATGCTTGAGGACATTAGAATGAAGTTTACATGTACTTACGACTGTGGAGAGGATTCATATGTTTGTAAAATTGTCAATATTCTTAGCGTTTGACATCGTTTGTGAAATCCTAATAATGTTTATGTATGGTTTGTGAGGCAGGTACCAAAGGGTAATCCTTATCATAGTGGGACAAGTGGAGAAATGGCCATTTATAGGGCACATTGCAAAATTCTTAGAAAGGTATGGATGGAATCCTCCAAGTATTTTCTACCTTTGAATTATTTGTTTTTGGATTAAACAACAAAGTATATTAGACAAAAGGCTAAAAAAATTTACTTGCGCACAAGCCTTGGTCTGGATTGGATGCAGGGGCTTTGGCAATTCAGCTGTAAGCATAGTATTCCATTTCTATTTCCAACAGTCTTAAAAGATCCAAATGAGGAAATTACAGAACACATACTTTATATTTGGGCTGACAGTTATGATAAATACTATGACTTTCATATTGCTGATTAAATTCTTCAAAATTCGATAAAGAGATCCTTCAGCTTATCCATGATGAGAGACCCATACTGATTGCATGCACTGCCTTTAAATGCCTATGGCTGCACAGAAATCTGAAATATGCCAAATGTTATCTAAGGGGAAAGTGTAGCTTTATCTAGTTATTGAATTATAACGTGATTGGATGAAAATGGGATTTTTTTATTGTTATGGTCAGTGGTGTGGGGATTTTTAGAGGTGTATTTGGCATTGGGGCCAGCATTACCACTTTTAGAACTAGTAAAAGTGTCAATCAATTTAGAGACAATAGGGTTTAAAGTGGGCGAATGGGGGTGTTTAGCATAGAAACAAAAGGTTGTGCTAGGAAGTCTAGAGAGGAGGCTTACAGAAGATAAAAGGTATTAGTAGGTAAAAATTGATTACTGGGGTAGTTGGGGATTTAAATACATACGGTGTATAGTGATAAAACAGGAACTGTCAATAAAGGGGTTAGTGCCAGTAAAGGTAAAAAGCAATAATTATTGTGGATTTGCCTGACAGTGGGTCAGCTGAAACTAATCTTTTATGGAGCTAAAAAAGGGAATCCTGGACCTGTAGGTGGAGGAGTTTTCGAAGAGCATTAGGGGAAATCATAGATGGTGTACTCTCTGGACATTGGTAAAGACACCAAGAACAGGGAAGAGGCAATGACACTCCTTAAAGGGACACAACTGGCAGCAATAAAAGGCTGGAAAAATATAATAATAAGAGGCTCTCAAATACTAATTAACACAATGACAGGTGGTGCAATACAGATGCAGAGAATAAAATAAATTCTTAAAGAAGTCAAATGACTACGCTGCAAGTTGGAACAATCAAATTCAGACATACCAAAAGAGAAGGTAACTAGGTGACAGTCTGGGTGGCAAACAAAGGAGTTGAATTGAGAAAAGTGACTCATAGGCTGTGCACATGCAGCAGAGAAGCTGGCTCTGAAATGGCAAGCCCTGCTGATGTAAGTGAGCTCTTTCATGCTGTTTACACACATGATCCAATTTTTAGATGTAAATCTAGCTACAGATGGTATATTTTCATAATAAAAAGTATTTCATGGCAGTGTTTCACTTCTATGAAAATATTGACATAACTTTGATTTTGCATTGAACCACATATTGTCAGGGGTACTGCAATGAGCCCAGGCAGCAAGCGATATTGCTTGCGAACATGTATGGGAAGGACCTTAGCATGCTCGGACGCCACTTTTCGGCTGCATGTGCGTAGCCTATTGTAATCTCCCCTTCTTAAAAATGAAATAATTAATAATGTTTTAAGTTGGGCCCGGTCATTTGCAAGTCTTGAGTAACTTAATAATATCATTAAAATAAAAGGTATTTTTAAATACTTAAAAGTATTTAGCCTATTCATTATTATATGTTGGCTATAGGGATGAAAAGGAAGGGACTACATGGAATAAAGTGAAAACATAAAAAGGAGAAAAATATTAAAAGATTAATTTATTTTTGCTAGAGTGGCCGACCCAAGGTGAAGAAAGAAACTGGAGGGAAAAGGAAATAATTAAATCAAATTAATTCTCCAAGTGGGGCGACCCCTTTTGGAGATTGTTCTAGAGGTCTATGCCATCATTTGTGTATTAAAGGAGGTTGCTTGGCTTGTTTGAGGATCATCTATTGCTATTCATGTTTTTGGATTGTCGCTCATTCCTTTCCACTTGAGGACGGAAACCCTCGTTCCCTAATTGAAGGACGAAAACCCTTCAATCCTTGAGGATTCTCCATTCAGGGCTTTCCATTGGGCTTGAATAAATTGATTCAATGATTTCAGTGAGGGTTCTAGTGATAAAGGGCTGCCAGAGCATTTTTGGGAGTTTTTAGATCTTCTCCTAAGGTGGCGACTCCTCTCGGGGTGAAGTTTGTTGGCTTCTAGGGCACAAAAAGTAAAACTCACTTTCTATTGGTAATTGGGTTCCTCATATTTTTAGAGGTTGATTGCTCTTTCCGGATTTGTATTTGGGATTTGGAATCATTATAATTGTTCCGAAGGGTTTCTATGTTTATTTCCAACTGTTTTGTGTAAGTGAGCTGCCATAAATTAATAAAAATCAGTCGTTGCTAGGGTTTGAAAATTTATTTTAGTTTGTTATTAGTGGGGTTTTGGGCAAATTCCGTATCATTCAAATTTGAGCCCAAAAGGGAAATTACAGTTGTATCAGAGCACTTGATTTTACTAGCTTGCGATTCAAAAGGAGAAGATAAAATGGTGGACATAATTTTTGATGATGCTAGGTTTGAGAGGTTTGCCCAAGGGCAAGAGAGATTGGCTAATATGATGGCACGACTAATCCATACCATGCAACATCTGAATGGTGAAGGAAGCTCTTCAAGGGTAAACAATAAAATCCAGGCACCAAGAATAGTGAGTAGTTCTTCATCTAGGTCATTTCGGCCTACTTTCCTTCCAATAGAAGACACCATTCCGGTGAGGAAAACTCAACCCTCCATAATGGATGAATTTGCTTCCAGCTACATTGAATATAGATCCCTTCCAGTTGAGATCTGATTGGAATTATCACTTTTGCCAACTTCATGAGATTGAAAAAAGATCGTGTTGGAATTGGACCAAGACCTAAACCACGAGCTACACAAGGAAACTTGTAGCATGTCTTGAGGAAGGAAGAGGAAAAGAATTTCCAAATGGTAATGGTGGAGCAAGAAGAACAATCAAAGTTGCTGGACTTTGAGAAAGAACAACCCATGGAAGCCCTACAAGCACCTATCACTCCTCCAAAGATTGAGTTGTTGCCGTATGAGGTGGATTTTGAGGACAGCTTTGGGAAGATACTTGACACCAGCAATAGTGTGAAGGCAAATCTATCTAAGGCTCCTACTTCATCCCAAGGAGGTGTGCATTCTAATGACATCCCAACAAATACTCATTCGACAAAAGAAGGTAAACACTCAGAGGACAACCAAAGGTATGAAAAAAATGTTTCTAAAATGTGGCATGGAGCTGAAGTTTTTAATAAACATCTTCAAGGTAGTACATTGAATAAGAATAACATTCCTTGCGTTTAAAAGAAATATGTTGGGAGTACTAGGTAGATCATACAAGTTCAATGGTTGCAGCCCATGGAACTTATCCAAGGTCGAAAGACATGTCACTACACAGCTGCAAGGGAGTAGCGTAGGACTGCACTTTTTGGATAACAAAGATGGCCATTCTAGCCAAGGGGATTTCCACAAAAATAGTTGCCAAAAACAAGTATTGATTCTTGTCAACATGGGAAATATTTTAAGAAGCATGCCGCTTCTTCAATTCAAGTCCAAGATTGTTTTGGCAACCTAGATGATCTTTTAAGGATCAAGGTAGATGTCACTATTGAGTTCTCCATCTCTTGCACTTGGAATGACAGAAAATTTATAGAGTTTGTTGTGCATTAACACCTCAATGTGAAGGACAAGTTCAATATTGCTAGTGAGTTCCTTATTACGAGCATGTGGTTGGAAAAGTTCAGGAGGAGTCGCATAAGGAAAATAAATTCTCACAATTCATAGGTCACTCATTGGAACCAAATCCTACACTTGGAGATAAGACTATGGAGGAATTCACCGTTGCTGGGGCAGCGAGATACTTGATGTGGAAAATGGATAAGCCATATGATCTTTATGTTGATTTTCAAACACTTCCCATACAACATAGTTGGGTGCTCAATAATATATCTGAAGGATCACAAGGAGATAGTGATGTCCAACATGTCATGGAGTTTAACATTCGCTGTCATGTCGTAAGGACTGATGGGAGATCAATCTACAAGTAGATTTTTGCTGCCATGCACATAGTTTCAGTCATTGAATTGAGTAGTTTTTAGTTTATGGTTGCTGGTGAAGAAATTTTAGTCATTATATGGCTGATTCCAGCCCCTATACTATTGCCATTGATGAATTTTGTGAAGAATTTACAATATGACAGCTGCTATCCTATTTTTTTCCTGTTGTTTGCAACAGATTCAGCCTCCTAACACTTTTTATGACAGTCATAAAAGGCTTTTAGTTACATGGTGAAAGTAATTCCTGCCTACTACCATGATTGGGGTATTTGCAATTGTTACAGGGTGGTTTCCAGCCACTAAAATTCTATTTGTGAATGAGAAAAGACACGGCTATGGCTACAACCATGCTTGAGGTAGCAAGGATGGACCTTTGGAAGTCCATCATGGGAAGGAAAGATATGAGGGAAAGGAAAACAATAGAAGAGAGCTGAACACCATGTGTATGAGGCATGATGGAACAATTGTCGGGATGTTGGTGGAAGCTCTTGATTTCATTAATAAGTTTGTTCTATGTGTAGGTCCAAAAATAATGATGAGATAAAAGAAGAGACGTAATTGTGGTTTAGTCTAGCATGCTCATACGCATGAGAAGCAAAGGGAAGAAGTAAGCCTAATGATTGGCATACATATGCAGAGAACAAGGGACAATGATATTCTTTGACCCAAAAATGGAAGGGACGCAATTGGGACAGCCATGCACCAAATTTCCAATCTTAATGTTGTTGTCATAAGCATTATCAACCCCTCATTAAACTTCTATTTCATTAACGCACTTACTCCCAATAGCATTTTTATCTCCTACATGGCTCACACGCTCGATTGGGGCAAAAGGATGTCAATTTTGCTGCTGTTATGACATTTTCCGAGTGCTGGAACTGCTTTTGTCAGTCATGTACAACTGTATGTTGGCGGATGGAAGAAGTTTGGGAAGGGGTTCAGTTGAAGCAAATCCTAATGGCAGCCACTTTGGCATCATGGCAGCACCTTGCACATGTGGGAACAACCCATATAAGTGTTGTGAAATGTCCCTCTTGATAAAATAACGATGATGAAGACCCTTGGCCTATTTTGTCTACCCGACGGCTAAGGGGTGATCACAAGGGTGACTTAAGTTATATTAAATTATTATAAATTGCCAAAAAAAAAGAAATTATAAAGCACTTATATTACTTAATGATAAAGTGAAAATAGAAAAAGGCAAAAAGCATGTAGAAAAAATAAATTACCCAAGGAAAAATGCTACTTGCGTATAGAGGAAAGGTAGGTGGTAAAAAGCATTTAATATGAGGAAAATATGATTGGTCATGAAGGGTGGCTGTTTGGGTCATAAGTGTTATAAAGGCAAGTCGACTTGTCTAGGGAGGACACCACTTGATTATTCTCTCATTTTTGAATTTGTGTGAAGCTCATAAGCTTTGTTAAAAATATTTCTAAACATAAAACCCTTTAGAAATACCCTCTTGAGTATGAAAACCCTCCAAGAGACTTAGAAGATTCTTCACCTTAGGGTTTCCATTGTGCATCGTTGAGTTAGCAATATTTTTCAGTGTTCTTTTCAGCAGTTGTAGGAGTAAAGTTCAAAATTTGTAGAAGGGTTTGGAGTGAAAGATTGCAGCAGTGTTTCAATTCCTTTCTTAGCCATTTTACTTGTGGAGCGACCTACTTTTGGGATGAACATGGAGTGTTTGGAAGGGATTGTGATCTGATTTGAGTGGCCACTATTAATCTGATTTTTTATAAATCAAGTCAGCCTCATTTCAGAATTTTTGGTGTTGAAAAGGTATTATCTTCAGCTATATTTAAGGGCAACTTGTCTGCATATTTTATTAAATTATTTCAGCCTTTATTGTGTCTCAAAATTTGGAATTTTTTTCATCTATTGGCTTCATAAATTCTGTGGATCAAATTGGTGTGGAAAAACCATAATTTACTTGCTGATTTGTTTGTATTTTCTCTCATACCCTAGACACACTTTTTAACATTTAGTTCAGATTTGCAAAAATTAATTTGATATATATTTAATAAATTGCACTGTGGGGTTTGGATTTGCCAAAAATCCAAGTGGGAGTCAATAGTATTCTTTTGGAGACGTTACAGTGGTATCAGAGCAATTAATCCTCCCAGCCTGTGAGGAAAAGGAAACAAAGATCAGATCTGAATGCAATCAAGGAAAATCCATTTAGTTTATCAAAGAAGAAACACCCTGAAGAAGAAGACAATGGATGAGTATGATAGCGAAAAACCTCCTCCCAATGATGAGCTGAGTTACATGAATGAGATATTCTCTAGACGAAATAGAGAGCTGCAAAACCGTTTGGAGTTATATAGAGATCTTAGAGACTCCTTTATAGGAGCCATTGCGGATTTGGGTAGAGCCTTACAAGGGATAAGTACTGGGAATCAAGGCAATCATGGTGAAGGAAGCTCTTCTAGTTGTCGTATGGAAAGAGTTTCAAACAAGACTCCTTCCAAATTCTTTCTTGTTAATTTCCTTCAAAGAAATGAGCCACAAGAGGAGAGGGAGCAACCACCAACACATGGGTTTGTGGAAGAAGTAAATCTATATGGAGATGAGTATGCATCATTGAATCCCCACACAAGGGATTTGCTTTCATTCAAAGACTTTTGCCAGCTTAGAAGAAGCGAGGGACCAAGGAAGAAGGTGAGTCATCCTCAAGAACCAAGGAGGTATTCAACATAGATTGGGTAAAATCACTCTTCCCACATTTAATGGTATGGATAAATGTTCTGCTAGAGCGTGGTTGCAAAAGTTAGATACTTATCATTAAATCCCATGTATGAAGAAGAGGCCCTTAAATTTGCCATCTTGCATTTGGAAGGTGTGGCTCACGAATGGTGGTATCATCGTCTAGTAACACAAGGACATGGTTCCATTACCACTCTTGAAGAGTTTGGAAAAAGGGTAACATAAAGGTTTGACAAGAAAGATCCAGAGGTGCACTTCAGGGAGTTGGCACAACTCAAGCAAGAGGCATCCGTGGAAATGTATGTTGCTGATTTTCATAAATTAGCAGTCATGGTTTCAGATATTAGTGAAAGAAGATTAATAGTTTTGTTCATGGAGGGCTTGACCGAACCCCTTAGAGGTTTGGTAAAGGCTTTTGAGCCTTCATCTCTTCAAGAGGTTATCAAAAGATCACTAAATCTGGAATTTACAGCTGGAAAGAATAGAAATTTGTAGTTTGGGCAGCAGACAATATCACCTTTGGGGAAACAAACAAGTTCATTTGAACCACCAAGGACAACCCCAAATGATAAGCAAGGAGCAACAATATGTAGGCAACAAGGAAGAACACCAGAATGGGAAATGAACAAGTTTGAATTTGAAGCAAGAAATGAATTAAGGAGGAAGAAATTATGCTTTGATTACAAGGACCCATGGACACCCAATCATCATTGCAAAGGTAAAGGATCCATCTATTATATTGAAGTTGTTTCAGATAATGATGAGGATGAAGGTAATGTTGATCCAAAAGATCAAGCAAAAGAAGATGAGGTGATTGTCATAGGTGCTACTTTAGCTACATTGACAATGTTGCCTAGTTTCTATGCTTTCCATGTGAGAGGTGATCTTCGTGGGCAAAAGATCACCATATTGATTGATAGTGGAACAACACACAACATTGATGAAGATTTGGTTGCCAAATTGGGTTTGCAAGAGGAAGATTTCTAAGGATTTAATGTGATTGTGGCGGATGGACACTCAATCGCATGCACCAAGAAGATTCCTCAACTCCAATTCACCATGGGAGGTCATGTGGTAAGCGATGAGTTATATGTTGTTGGTATTGATGGTTTGGATTTAATACTTGGTGTACAATGGCTTCAATCCATAGGTGAATTCAACCAAAACTACCAAACCATGGATTTGAAATTCAAAGTGCAAGAATAGCAGCCAAGAGCATGATAGGAATATTCCAAGAAGGGAATATTGCACAAGATGTGATTGGTGAAGAAAGAAGCATAAAATTGCAGCAGCTGATTTATGAAGAAATTTAGCCTTTTGTGAATCATGTTGACTTCATGAGGTATGGTACAAGCAAAATAATGTTGTATATGTTGCATATTCATATTTGTTTTGAGAAAAGTGATGAACTGGAAGATAAAGTTTGCAATTTGCATTATGTAATACCTTGGATGCAACCATGTATATATGAGCATTTTGTAAGTGACAAGTGGTGACAAGGGAGTTCCTCAAAGAATAGCAGCCAAGAGCATGATAGGAATATTCCAAGAAGGGAAGATTGCACAAGATGTGATTGGTGAAGAAAGAAGCATAAAATTGCAGCAACTGATTTATGAAGAAATTTAGCCTTTTGTGAATTATGGTGACTTCATGAGGTATGGTACAAGCAAAATAATGTCGTATATGTTGCATATTCATATTTATTTTGAAAAAAGTGATGAACTAGAAGATAAAATCTGCAATTTGCATTATGTAATACCTTGGATGCAACCATGTATATATGAGCATTTTGTAAGTGACAAGTGGTGGCAAGTTTTACCTTATTTGACAGGTACAGGTGCCAAGATCTTGAATCATTTCAGCGAGTTTTGTTTATTGTGCATGACACATAAACAAAAGATTTTGGAATTGCTTGAGGGCAAACAATTGGAGGAAGTGAGGATTGAAATGCCCCTCTTTCTAAAATAATGGTGATGAAGACCCTAGGCCTATTTTTTCTACCAGACGGCTAAGAGTTAATCAAAAGGGTGACTTAAGTCATATTAAACAATTATAAAGTGCCAAAAAAGAAAAAAAATTACAAAACACTAATATTAATTATTATGACTTGATGATAAAGTGAAAATAGAAAAAGGAAAAAGCATTTAGAAAAAATAAATTACGCAAAGAAAAATGCGACTTGCCTAGAGAGGAAAGGTAAGTGGTAAAAAGCAGTTAATATGAGGAAAATGTGATCATTCATGAAGGGTGGCTATTTGGGTCATAAGTTCTATAAAGGCAAGTCGACTTGCCTTAGGAGGACACCATTTGATTATTCTCTCATTTCTGAATTTGTCTGAAGCTCATAAGCTTTGTCAAAAATATTTCTAAATACGAAACCCTTTCGAAATACCCTCTTAAGGACGAAAACCCTCCAAGAGACTTAAGAGGATTCTCCACCTTGGGGTTTCCATTGTGCATCATTGAGTTAACAATATTTTTCTTTTCAGCAGTTGAAGGAGTAAAGTTCAGAATTTGTAGAAGATTTGGAGTGAAAGATTGCAGTAGTGTTTCAATTCCTTTCTCAGTCTACTTTTGGGATGAATCTGGAGTTTTTGGAAGGGATTGTGATCTGATTTGAGTTGCCATCAGTAAATCTGATTTTTATAAATCAAACCAGCCTCATTTCAAAAATTTTGGTGTTAAAAAGGTACCATCTTCAGCTATATTTAAGGGCAGCTTTTTTGCATTTTTTATTAAATTATTTCAGCGTCTGTTGTGTCTCAAAATTTGGAATTTTCTTTATCTATTGGCTTCGTAAATTCAGTGGATCAAATTGGTGTGGAAAAACCATAATTTACTTGCTGATTTGTTTGTATTTTCTATCATACCCTAGTCGCACTTTTTAACATGTAATTCAGATCTGCATAAATTAATTTGATATATATTTAATAAATTGCAATGTGGGGTTTGACTTTGCCAAAAATCCAAGTGGGAGTCAATAGTGTCATTTTGGGGACATTCCATGTTGGTGAAGAGATTCTTATGAATCGGTGAATGCATATTTTTCACATGACCAAAGAGAGTACAAGGTTCTTGGCACTTGATAAGCACGAGAAGGAGCAACTGAGTTTATTGCCCTATCAATGGGGACATTGAGAGATGAGGAAGGTAAGACTTCCCTCAACGTAGTAGTAGAGGCTTTGGGTGATCATTTGGAGGCCCAAAGGTATGTTGAGCTTGTTGGCATGATATTGGTGATGAAAAGAAGGGTGGAAGATGTTGAATTTTTTCCTCACTTTGAAGAGTTGCGCATGTCAATTTGGGGCCCTGGGGTTGGAGGTATACAAGGAGTTGAAAAATGGAGCTTGCATTTGCTTGAGGGCAAACAAATTTGGGAGGGGACAACAATAATGTCCCCTTATCTAAAATAAAATAATTAATAATGTATTAAGTTCGGCCCAGTCATTTCCAAATCTTGAGTAGCTTAATAATATCATTAAAATAAAAGGTATTTTTAAATACTTAAAATATTTAGCCTATTCATTGTTATATGTTGGCTAAAGGGATTAAAAGGAAGGGACTTTATGGGATAAAGTGAAAACATAAAAAAGGAGAAAAGTATTAAAAGATAAATTTATTTTTGTTAAAGTGGCCGACCCAAGGTGGAGAAAGAAACTAGAGGGAGAAGACAATAATTAAATCAAATTAATTCTCCAAGTGGGGTGACCCCTTTTGGAGATTGTTCTAGAGGTTTGTGCCACCATTTGTGTATAAAAGGAGGTTGTTTGGCTTGTTTGAGGATCATCTATTGCTATTCATAATTTTCGTGAGGTTTTTGGGCTACTGCTCATTCCTTTCCACTTGAGGATGGAAATCCTCTTGTGGGGCTGCAAGTGAGGACAAAAACCCTCCTTGCTCCCTAATTGAAGGACGAAAATCCTTCAATCCTTGAGGATTCTCCATTCTGGAGTTTCCATTGGGCTTCAATAAATTGATTCAGTGATTTCAGCGAGGGTTTTTGTGATAAAGGGCTGTTAGAGCACTTTTTGGGAGTTTTCAGATCTTCTCCTATGGTGGCAACCCCTCTTGGGGTGAAGTTTGTTGGCTTCTAGGACACGACAACTCACTTTCTATTGGTAATTGGGTTCCTCATATTCTTAGAGGCTAATTGCACTTTCCGGACTTGTATTTGGGCTTTGGAATCATTATTTCCAGCCATATTTGTGATGTATATTTGCTGCTGTCATTCATTTATTCCAGCTGGTCTAAAAATACAATTTTTTTTTCTAGTGCGCCCTTGTCTTATAATTGTTCCAGCTCATGAGTAATATATTTTGAAGGGTTTCTATATTTATTTCTAGCTGTTTTGTGTATGTGAGCTGCCATAAATTAATAAAAATCAGTCGCTGCTAGGGTTTGAAAATTTATTTCAGTTTCTTATCACTGGGGTTTTTTGCAAATTCCATATTGTTTAGATTTGAGCCCAAAAGGGACATTACACCTATCAAACTCCAGAAATGATTTGGCTTCCACGCTTCCCAAAAAGTCTCCAAAAAGTTAGATGGAGGGGGATACTCATTTCAATTAATCCCTTCCACCACCACACGTCCAATCAAGGGGGTGGGGAGGGAGAGCGGGTGTTGGGGGGTTGAGGGCGGCACTGACGAAGCCATCAACATGGAGGGATGGCACAATGAATGTTTTCCCCCATGCATGCTGGCGTACACCACAATTCTTGAGAAAGGGTCTTGAAATAATAAACAATTGTCATGCATGAGGAAGAGGTAGACAGCTTGGAGGAAATGGTGTAAAGGTTGGTATGCTCTGTCTTCCTTCGAAGCTAAGGTATGCCATTTATTGATGCTCGCTGCCCAATTCCTCCCAAGAATTTGGTTGATGAATCATGCTAAGAAAGTGTTCTAGTTGACAATGTGCTCCAGTAGTGTGGAGGAATTGAGCCCTTAGGATATAAAGCTGAACAGTGCCCCCTTAGTAGAGATTTGGAATTCACAAAGGAAGTTGAGACTTTTTCGAGTCACTAGGTAAAAGCTTTCTCCTTTCAAACAATTTGGCATCCCTTGTTCGAGCCATAAAATCTGTCTAGAAGAAACCCAACTTGGTTTGTCTAGGTCTGTGTTAAGGAATACACCCCATGCTTGCCGAAATTTCTAGATTGTTTGGAAAACAGTAAATGAAAGTAATTTAGAGCAGGAAAAACAATAAAGCATTCCGCCCCTTCCCTCCTTGTTAAAGGATTATTGCTAATATACTTTCTGAGTATGAGCTAATCTCTAACCAACAATTGGGCATAGTAATGGCTTCCTCTACAGGAAAAAGAAGTTTAGAGAAAATGCAGGGCCCATCCCTCGCTTTTGTTCTGCATGCTAAGACCAGAAAACAACATGGTGCTAGATTATATGGCAAAACTCTCGAGGATAATTTGTTGGATGCCTCTATTAGGAGATTGGAAACCCATATATGCGCATATGTCTACATAGGATACGAGGAGTGGCTAAGGGTATAGATGATGTAGAAATAATCAATATCAACATGTTGATAAAGAGATAATGTTAGACCCTAGGAAATCCATAGTCAGGAGAAATGTGTTTGATGTTGACTATATGCATGAATACCCAGAAAAACCAACCAGAGTAGCGTAGTAATCCAGAATCCTCTGTTAACAGATTTTAGTAATACTCTTATGTCTAATGAATGACAGTCAATTCATTAACCGGTTGTATACAATTAACTTTCTTTTATTAGAAGAGAAAATGCAAAATGTTATGACCAGAAATGAGTAGTCTGGCTGAAGTTTTATACTAGAGGTTATAAAAGGAAGCGTTATTTTTTGGTTTATACTTTTTTTCTAATTGTATTATAAATGGTGTAAAATTTTGGTTGCATTTTATTGTTTAAAATATTTCCATGTTCAAATGAAAATGCGTTCTTGAAAATTGTTTTGTTCTATTTTTTCATAAGTTCTACCAGTTATGATCGAGATTAGTTTATTCTCATTATTTATGTTATAACTAGCCCATTGTTATTTACATTTTGCAATGCTTCTGTGCATTTCCGGTGTGGTGGGATGTGGGGACTCATTTTTGGGGATGGCAAAAATTTCCCTGATTTTTGGCGACAACAAAGGGATG
Source organism: Taxus chinensis (assembly GCA_019776745.2). NCBI lineage: Eukaryota > Viridiplantae > Streptophyta > Pinopsida > Cupressales > Taxaceae > Taxus > Taxus chinensis. The sequence goes on along the minus strand of CM034156.1, from coordinate 56,296,192 downwards.
TCCGGGGAACTGAAAAGTATATACACACGCATGAGGAAATTTAAAAATTGTGTTTTATACCTTTTCAATTGTATAATTAAATTGTTAAACATCATCATAAATTCGTAAGAGCTGAAATTTAAATAACATTGACAACTATGAGATTGAACATTCAACATTGATTAATGAAAGTTGAACTTGAAAATTGAGTGAAATACTGAAATGCAAATACAAAATTGTAGACATGAATATCTGATTGTTATATTATCAATGATGATGAAAATAATTGTTTGAAAATGCCCCACTTGATGTTTTCGTAATTTTGTAAATCTGTTTTTTTTCCTGCTTTTCAAAATCAGTGTGGATGTGGGGGATGTCAAGACGTCCTTGGGACATTTACATCAGATTTGGAGATGACCTAGGGACTTCAGGACATCCCCAAGTACCCCACCTAAAATAGGAAACATCCATGGGAAGCTCAAAAAATTCGGAAACATCCTGCAGATGTGAGAGAAAAGGGTAGAAAAAATGGAGGAACATTCCCTCTTATGACCTTGTGACATCTAAACGTTTGCTGCATCCCAAAGGAGGGGATATGTCCACATGGAACATTGATATGTTGTGGGATTCATCACCCTTCATATTGTACCTCATTTATCATCTTTCTGCATTTATCCTGCATATAATGGTCCTTTCAATTAAGCAAAGAGAAATTCAAATAATTTATCAGCTTATGTTTCTCTATCTAAAAACTTATGAAGCTTGAACAATACATTTCATTGGATTCCTTATTAATCATCTCTAGAATAATTTGACATTTATGTTGCATTGTTTGTTGATTTATGTTGCCATGGCAGGCACAAAAATTAATCCATTTAGACTGTAGTTAGCTTTTCCTTATTATGTGGCATGATCAGTCTCTACAATTGTTTTTATTATCTAATTATAACCGAACCCAAATAGGCCAACAACCATCATGTGAGTATCGAGCTTTTGATTTCCAACTGTTGAATGGTTTTTTTTAATTTGAAAAACAATTTACTGTAGGGAAAATTATCTCTTTGCATCCGAGTAATGTACAAATGTAAAAATAAGCAGAAATCACGGGTCATTTTTTCATGCATAGCTTGGTTTCTGCTGAGATTTATCGTAGCTCATGAAAAAATTAAAAGTGAACTTCATCTATATTTTGTGAATTTCATTTGATATTTCTGTGTCATGATATTCGCAATTGGAATATTTTTTCTGATGATTACTTCCCAAGTCAAATAAATGGAAGTGTTCATTTCCATTTCTTAGACTAGCAAGAATTAATGCCTCATAGGGCTATTTAAGTATGGTTTGTTATGTGATTTTACATTTGGGCTTGACGTATATAAATTCAAGGTGGGAGCTGAAATAGAAGATCCTGAGGTGGGAGTTTTTAATGGACAAGAAGTTGAAGTGTGGCCACGGATTGTATGGAGTCCAAAGTGGGCCACGACATTTTCAGACTTAAAGCAGAAATTGTCAGGCAATTGTCAAATTTCGCAGAAGTCAACTTTTGTTATCAAAGGTGCAAATATTTACATTCAGAGCCTCTTTCTTGATGGGGCACTCATAGTAAATAGTATCGACGATGCCGAGGTAAAATTGCCTTTAGATCATTTTTTGAAATCATAATTGTCTTTTTAAATACTAATAATTAATTATTGGATGATTGTTTAGATAATCATAAATTTATCAATGCCAAAGATGGGAGGATTGTCTCAGTTCACTTAATTTAAACTTGTATTTTGTTTCAGGTTAAGTTGTCAGCTCGTGTAAAGAATGATGGATGGATATTCGAACCTGTTGACTACAAAGACAGTTCTATGCCAGAGGAAATTCGGATCAGGGGCTTTTCTATAAAAAAGAATGGCCAAACAATGTTGACCTATGATCAACCTGGAAAATATTGTGTTGAATTATGATCAGATGAGAAAAGTGCATCCCTCCGGCCTGTTTATCATTGGAAGAGACTTGCAATTTAGAAATAGTTCCCCTTTTTATATGTTCATTTCCATTATTCGGCTGGATAAGGTTTGTTGAAATCATGAGCCATATAGTGTATCCAATGATAGCTTTGAATAAACCAGTGTGCTATTTATGGGGGTGATATTTCTTATTTCTTAATTGTTCTCAAAGAAATGATATGAATGTAATATGCTCTTTCTTTTCTTGGAAGGCTTCTTGTTTATATTCACATATTCCACCTATATGAAAACACTTAATCACAAAATAACGAAGAGAACCCTTTCCAATACAAAGGAACGGAAGACTATCAACGAGAGAAACCAAAAGCAAAACTAATGTTAGGTGTCAGTAGTAATTATGAGGTTTGGTTCATATAGAATCCACTAGAGCTTCATTGAAATTATAAAGGTTTAGGTAGCCCTGCGTGAATTCGACTAAATAGATGCTACTTTAGACTTTAGCATCCAAATGAAGGCAAAAACGAGTAAGTCAAAAGACCGTAGCAGGTCTTGAAGGTGGCTACCCAAGCTGCAAGCACATACTAGTATTAGTTGTAAAAGTGGAATGCATGCACTTAGGTTATGAGGGAAAATGACCCTAATCGAATCACTATGTAACTTCTGAAGTGCTTCACTATATGGAGGACAAAAAGTCAATGAAACTAGAAAAAGTGATTAGCCTTTTTGAGAACGACATTAAAAAAACCGTGAAGTTGGGCCCTTTTGCAAATTAGTAGAGATTCCAATGAGCCAATTTTGAAACTAAAAATATGAAGAGGATATTGAGTGACATTTTACTATTTAGATACGAGGGGTTTACCTTGGTGGTTAAATGTTACTCATTTGCAAGATTCAAACCACTTTTCAAGCATTATTTTAAACCGTATGGCTCCAAAATTGAAGAGATTTGGGAGTTTGTTGTCTCCATGGATTTAGGAAATGAGCCAATTTTGAAATTGGAAATATGAAGAGGATATTGAGTGACATTTTACTATTTGGATATGGGGAGGGGTTTGCCTTGGTGGTTAAATGTTACTCATTTGCAAGACTTAAACCACATTTCAAGCATTATTTTAAACCGCATGGCTCCAAAATTGAAGAGATTTGAGAGTTTGTTGTCTCCATGAATTTAGGAACATAATCACCTTTTTCAACTATATGTTTATTGCCTAACAAATAAAACATCATAATGCATAATTTTCTATTTTTGATGCAAATAAAGGTTGTCCAATGGAAGGAGCTTATACAACCTGCATGTTAGTTTAGTTCAGAGTTAAAGATTTTGCAAATACTCAAAAACATTTTTTGACATTGCACTATCTTACTAGCCATTGCTCCTAGTCAACACCTAGTTTTGGTACATGATCATTTAATTGTTACGAGGATAATGTATTCACATTTTTATTAATAATTGGTTTAAATTTGGCAATGTCGCCCCCCTTGTGGACTTCAAATGTCATACTTCTCCATTTTGATGCATCTAGCTTATCCCAAATCATCTAAAAAGCCCCCACTTATTCTTGTCTCACAATATTCCGTTGACCTCTTGTATGGCTTCCGTTTAAGTTAATTGCACTTGCATTTGTCCCCTTTTTAAATAATTGACTATTAGAAGTCGGTTTGGTTGTCCATCATATTCAATTTAAATTCAAATGTCACATATATGAGGTATGATGGTTAGTTATACATAAAGAATTTTAAAGAGAATACATATATTAGGTATGACGGTTCGATCAAACATGAAGGATTTTTAAAAGAATACATTGTATTTTATAGGTGCACATTTTAAGCATTTATTAAGTGTTGCACTGATGAAAAAAATAAAGGTTGAGGCACTTGCGATATGATGGACTGTATATAAAATTGTACATTGCTTTAGAAGCTCGTTTTCCAATCAGTTTTGAAGTGTTTTTTTAAATTTATTTAATAAAATTTTGAAATATTTTTGGTCACTTAGTGAGACGTTATTATGCTTTCACCAAATACCAGAGTTCCTTATTAACAATTAAGAATAACAAAAATACACTAATAATTATAGAAATTAATTAATTATGTACTAATAATGTGTAAACATACAAATACACTAATATTATAAGAATTAAGTAGTCCCACACCAATAATAAGTATATAATATTTGACTCTTTTTCAAAAGATGTTTCCAAACAATTGCTAGAATATATAAAATTATGGCCATAGTGCCAAATACATTGTTAAACATGTGGCACTAAGGATGTTAAAAAAAAAACAAAGCCACCAAGGTAATAAGGAACAAGTATGAAAATAAAGTTTTTATTTTTATTTAGAAAAGTAGTGGAAATTGCAATTATACAACATTGACAAATGGTCTATGAGGAGGTTTAGTTTTTGCATCATTAGCTAGAAGAAAGGAGGGAGAACAATTGAACAACCATGTATATTAGCTCTGGAATAAATATAATAGCCTTATTTTACGCCTATTTGTTGGTTGTTTTGGTTTCAACAAACATCCATATTGGTGTGGTAGTTATTGTTTTCTCCATGAAATGAGGTTTTATAGACTAAGAAAATGGATGATGTTCATATATTGTGAAGAAATTATAAAAATGTTGGAAAATAATTTTGAAGTTTGTTACTTTAAAAAATGATTTTTATGATATTTCTTATTTTAAACAAAACCAATTTTCAGGGAGCAACTTGGATAAATATATTTATGAATCTGTTATCAGCCAATTTTGACTGCGCAAAATTGTCAAAAAAACAGTTAAATAATTAAAAATTAGAAAATTTTGGAAAGTATTATTTTGCGTGGTTCATTGGACTCCTTGCGACCGTCTTATTTTTATGATCGTTTCGGTCTTCGTTTCATGATTTTCGGGCAAGAACTCTTCCCACCAGGGTATAAAACGCATTAAAATACATTAAAATAATTAATTAATATTTAATTAATTAATTGCTCCTTGTTTGATCAAATTAATTTTTTTAAAAATCACTTAAGGACTATTTAATTAAATAAATATAAATTAAAGTTCATCCGACAAGTTTTAGTGTCGGGGAAGTAAGCTTTTGTTTCCAACTGTCGGGTTGGCTTCCCGAACCCGAATTTCCACTTTCCTTGCAATTTCCTTCAAATTTCCCACACGTGGGTTTTCCTCTGCCAATTGCCAAATCATGGATTGGCAAACGGGCATAAAATTCCCCAATTTCCCACATGGGGAAATTGGACGGGGATTGCCAACCCATTTTGCCATTCCCGTTGGCAATTGCCCGTTACTTTTCCCATTTCCCCCTGGCACTTAAGCCACTACCCAGGATAAGAGGAAGTTGAATTAATCCTCGTAACTTCCTCCATCAAACCCGGTGGAAAAAGTCAGAAGCTTCTTTTTCTTCAGGAAGACATAATACTTTGTTAACATTATGCAAGAGAAATACATGCGCATTGGTTGAAGGAAAAGACAGGAACGAGAACAGTCCATACGCATTTGGAGAACAGTCCATACCAAAAAGCCACGCATTGGCCATGGAAGAGATAAAGAACAGTTTTAAAAGGCCACGCCTGGTAAAGAGAAAGGAAAAGTTTTTAAAACAAATAATTAAAAAATCCTGTCCACACACTGCGCTCAGACAACAAAGCAAGAACAGTTTTCCATGCATGCAGAAAGGAGCAGCTCAGGCCATGCACCAACTAGAGGAAAGAACTTTCCATGCGCTAGGAAGAGAAGGCACCAGGATAGACAAGACAACATCCCGCACATCTGAAGGAGAAGAACACCATAAGCTTTCCATGCATGCAAAGGATGAGAATGCAGAAAGCAATTTTAAATCCCAGGCCAGAGCTCTTTCCAAATAATGGGGAGCAGCCTCCAGCAATGCTTGAATGTTTCACACCAAATTTTATCGACCATCTTCATAGGAGTTTCAATGGTCCACAACAGCTGGTACGAATGGAGTTGGGTCTGCTAAACGGTAGGAACCTTGGCCCTTCACTTTGGTGCAAGGTCCACCAGGGACAGGAAGGACACACACAGTCTGGGGAATGTTGAATGTTATTCATCTTGTTCAATATCAGCACTATTATGGTGCACTGCTTAAGAAACTTGCTCCTGAAAGCTACAGGCAATCCTATAATAATGCAAACAGTATTGGCCTAGGATCAATCGATGATGTTCTTCAGAGTATGGATCGCACACTGTTCCGCATGCTTCCTAAACTTTGCCCTAAACCACGAATGCTTGTTTGCGCTCCATCAAATGTTGTAACAGATGAATTGCTACAGCGTGTTCTGGATCGTGGATTCATTGATGGTGAAATGAAGGTCTGTCACCCTGATGTTGCGAGGGTGGGTGTGGATTCTCAAAATCGTGCTGCACAGGCAGTATCAGTGAAGTGTAGAACTGAAAGTGTCCTAGGAAAGTGCCGTGAGAAAGTAATTGGCTATATGCAGCAACTACGGGGCGGAGAAGTAAACTTATCTCAGAAAATCAGTGGCCTCCAGAGAGAGCTAAGTGCGACAGCTGCCGCAGGGCGATCCCAAGGAACCGTTGGTGTTGATCTTGATGTTCTGGTTGCATGCGACCACAGTCGTCATCAGTTGTTGCAAAATCTTGCAACTATAGTAGAAGCCTTTTTGAGCGCTTCCAACAAGCAGGTCGACCAACTATGTTGTTATCTGCTTAGTATCGAATACAACCTCAAATTCGGGATTTTCCTTCAAGACATTTTTATCAAAATCAATTAAGTGACAGTGAGAGTGTTACCAGGAGACCTGATGAAGTTTATTACAAAGATTCTCTATTGAGACATTGCTTGTTCTACGATGTAACTCATGGAAGAGAATCTCATAGAGGTGGATCTATTTCATATCAGAATATTCATGAAGCACAATTTGCTTTGCAATTATATGAGCATCTTCAACGGGTCATAATCATGGCAGCATTAGGTCTTTATCGGTAAAGGTATTTTCTCATCGTTTGGAAGGTTAAGCTCGGTATTCAAGTGAGTTGAGCCAGAGAAGAACTCAGAGAGTTCAGTTCTGGAAAGAAGGTAAGATGACACAAAGGGCATGGATCGCCATGGGAGTCCGAATTCAAGTTGAAAATGCATGAGCTCACAATCAAGCTAGGAGCGATACGATTGAGGGCTCATTCGTGAGTTGAGTCGTCTAAACACCTAAGTGAAGAAGGAGCACATCTCGAGAATTTCTCATTCCAGTCATCATTCGTCTTTACATGATTGCCCTAATTCTTCATACCTAATCAACAACTCAACACTATAATTCAGAGCATTGGTTCATGCTCAAGCACCTATAATCTATATCACACAATTTCTAGAGGTGGAACTCGTTGATGAAGTACCTCAAAATATACCAGCCCAACTTGTGGAAGTAGTCACAACTTCTCAATCAAAAGTTGATGATCCGTTTTTTTCGCCACCTACATTTGAAGAATCACCACAAATGGAGAAAATGGCGACAACATCTTTCTCACAACAAGAAGATCCAATTTCAGCAACACCCGAAGGTGATCCCCTTCAGCGTGATGAAGATCAATTCCCAACGAACACGAGAACCATGTACAATGAGGTACTTGGAGAGGTTCTCACCTGGCTACATGATATCCTGAAGAATTGAAAGAGGGTAATCAAGCCAATAGTGATAAACTTGGAAGCGATTGCGTAAATGTTAGAATCCATCACTCCAAAAAAGACCAAATACTACGCTAAGGTGTGTGTCAACGAATTCATAAATCACTTCGATGATTTTTCAACACCACTTGTTCACAATGGGGCAAAGGAGATGGATTTCCAAGACTCTGAAGTCTCACGAATTCTGCTCGGGAGATCAACACTTTGGGATGGTGACAAAGACAAAGGACATAACTCCAGGCAGTGAATTGCAATTTTGGCTCTTGGAGATCTTCTCAATGGCGAAAGACCATAAGCTGGATTCTGATATACCAAGGTGGCGTAACGACTACGGTCTCGTGACAAATGAATAATTCACCATGGAAAGGTACTCTGAGCATGTGGAGAATTGTGAATATGAATACGAATGAAGACAAATCTTCTCACACCAGGATATTGCTCAGATAGAGGGGTGAATGAATTGCTCAAGTTTCAAACTCAGCACTCTTGTCATTTGGAGGATTGCAGAGCACAGTCAATGAGTTCATTCCCGTACGATCGAGATAGGCGGACTCTTGGCCCAATGGATAAGGTACTGATCTTAGGTGTCTTGATCTAGGTGGCACATTGCTGACTAGGATGTCTACGTGTGCATACAAGTCATTAAAGTGGGGTCCACATGTACCCATTTATTTTATTTATGTATTTTTTCCTTAAATGACCTTTTAACTTAAGTGGTTTCTATTTTTAGTCACTTTTTAAAGGTTGGTTGAAAAAAGTCAAAGTCACTTAAGTGCCCTATTTAATGTGCATTTAAAACCCTAACTACTTCGTAACCAACTTTTGGGTTATAAAAGGAAGTGAGGGGCTCATTTGTAAGGGTGACTTTGAGAGAGGAGAAGAAGATACTTTTGTGCAAGCTTTGTTTCAAGAAGAAACTTTGTGTTCTTTGTGAAAAACATTTTGGAGTTAATAGAATAAGAACTTTGTGTCTCATTCATTGTCTCTTGTAACATTTGGTGTTCTTATGTTCATTAGATGTTAGGTGTTTGAATCTTGCATGCAAATATTATCTTTGATCTTATTGTCAACATTAGTAATCAGTTGTTCTAGTTCACAGTGATCAAGCTCTGACTATCTACTTGCTCATGTGTGTTCCCTTTTGCATGTTCTTGTTTGGCTAACTCAAACTCCGTTTTATTTGTGTTGGTTATTCATCTTTCCTCTTCATGCAATATTAGGCTCTGTTTTTACCTAACTCTTGCATGTTCTTTCAGTGCATTCCATTCCACTCATTTCCTTCTTTCTATTCCATTTCCTTCATTCACTTTTCTTCCATTGATGTTCCAAAACACCCCCCCACATACAATTTTGAATGTACAGATGTAAATACAGTTTTGGTTTTCAATAAAGGTAGCCTCACCTTCATTGAGGAGGGACTTCGTTCCCACACTGTTGCATGTCATTTGCATGCGTGCAAATCCATATGCTAACAGAATCTCATATAAAAATCAATCTTGTTGTGCTGATTTTGTTGAAAAGGTTATAGAGAATAATAATAATTGCTTAATGAGTATGAATGATTGAAGGAAAGGATGTGTGAAGAGGTAGTGTAACTTTTTGTTATTGTGATACCAAATAATTCTATCACAAGGGGTAAGCAAAGCGTTGTAGTGTTTTTAGCAAAACATCTAGTGAACAATTAGCTTCAATATTGGTTTCTTCCAATTGCACCAAGAGTGAACAATTAGCTTCAATATTGGTTTCTTCCAATTGCACCAAGATAACATATTAAGAATTAGTGCTTTCTTGTACAATAGTTAAACGAATAAATAATAAAGAAAATAGTCTATTTGTATAATTGTAAAGTAGGTAAGTAAATAAATATTAAATAAAATAACCACATTACACAATTATATATAAGAAATCTTTTATGTTCGGATTCACGAATGCTAGGGCACCATTGATAAATTGGAAAGTAAACTGATGGAAAAATTGATTTCAGAAAGAATAGAAATGATGTAATTGTATAGTTTATTATACATTCAAATGACGAATGAGAGTTTTTGAATTTCTTGGTTTTAAAAAGGGGATCAAAATTATTTCCCTTTTCCTTTGTCAACCATAAGAGTACTAACACTTCTAGTGTTTTGCAAGGATTTGTTTTGCATGATACTTGATCTAACACGCATTGGACATATGCCAATCAGTACCCGGGCTTAGCGAGCGTCTTCACAAGTTCGTGTTTGGCTTGCAATTGTTCATTGTAATCTTCAATGTTTCCTCCATGGGCACATTTTCTTCAACCAAAATTTCCTCCCCTTTATGGTTTGTGAAATTATGAGCAACACATTTAACTGTTTCCTCTTTTCTTTGTGAGATGTGATGAGTGGTTCCTTGAGGGTCCTGTTGCCAAATTTCCACGCCCAAGATGGAAATGATGATGAATATGTGTTTTAGCTAACCAAAGCAGGGCATGGCATCGAAAATTACGACCGGATTGGGGCTCAATCAACACTAAATGTACACTTCCTTACCTCCTCGAGTTCTCTGGAACTTCGACTCATCTGAACCTGAGACAAAATGCATTAAAGTGGTAAACCAAGGCCCACGTGGAACACACCTGCTTCATCCTTTTCTCCATTAATCGGATTTGAGATACCTTTTTCCTTAGAGCCCAATTTTTTACAAACTTGATCTCTTTGGAACTGTTTCGTTGTGCACTCTAGTTTGGCATAAAAAATCGAGGAAATTGATGGGGTTTAAGGGGGTTTAAGGGGAAAATTTCACCCAACAATAATAAAAGGAAAATTCCATGTAGCTCAACTGCAAGAATTAATGGTGAATTAATAGAACAGCGAGGTCACATCAGCGAGGGCACAGGAGGAAGGAAACACAAGACGCGAGCCTGGGTGCCGAGTGCAGACGCGGGCGAGTGGAAGCAGCAATCAGGAGAACCTGGGTATGTTAATAAACATCTCCCTTGCATTTACCTTTCAATATGGCGTGCAAATCTGAGGCACTAGGGCTTTCTTGAGACCACATTCATCAATGGAAACCATCAAACCATACAAAACCAGTTAAACCAATTGAAACCAAGGCAAGAGAAACATTGTAACAGACTCAAAGCTAGCAATCAGAAGTCTGCAGGGAAGAAGACAGGGCAAGGTAGAGTACAGGGGTTTTTTTTGCTTTCTTTTGGAATCCAGAAATCTGAATATAAGAATCCTTGTTAAGATTTTGAACTGCAGAGACAAATTACAAGCAGGAGGGCTAACATGCATAATGAAAGAATAACCCTAAATCAGGGAAACAACTAATAAAACTGGGGATAAGAGAACAATAAGTAGAGCTTAATGAGAACCAGGTTGAACCAACAGTAAATCCAACACCGAAGGGCACTGCAAAACAATATGAGGTCCCAACATTGTTGCACCCATGCTCGATCATCGAAGGGACCATTGGAATATACAAGAATAAGGAACTACTAGTTATATACCTGCAACAGGCCAAGTAGACTGGGGGATTTTAAGGCTCCTGATCAAAATTTCAATATGCCAATGCCACCAGGGTTGCGATGACGTTTACAACCTATCTGCCACCTATTACTGGGTAGATTGCAATGTGACCAAGGACAGTACCCGAGGGAGCCTAGGCAGCAGAAATGCTTGTCAACACGACTCCAAGAAGCTTCGAGGGCAATGGAAAGAAAGCACGACTAAGGGCAATGGAAAGTAAAAATTCCACTGCAAAACAGGACAAAATCAGACCCACAGTGCTAAAGGAAACAAACAAAGAACCTCGCAAAAAAGGCAAAAAGGATGTAAAACCAAACAGAACAACACCTAATGCAGAAAGTATAGATCATCAAGAGGGCGAAGAAACGTATTGTCCCATAATGACCCCACTCACTTGGTCCTCGAAACTCTATGTGCAAGAGTTAATGAATCTGAAAGTAAGGATATAAAACATGGAGGCAAGAGAAACATAGCAAGTTAAGAAAATAGAAGCGCTGACAAACATCACACAAACGCTGAGTGAAGAAAACAACTTCTTAAAAACAAAAAGGGCAAAATTGCAGAATCTAGCAAAAGTTGGGCAGCAGGAATGACACACTCTTAAACAAAACATCAACTCACCCCCTGCCACAGTTGGAGGTGAAAAACAAATTGAAGAAGTAAAGGAAGCACTTCACAACATAAAATCCAAAGAAAATGAATTACGCGGCAAGTTGGAAGAAGCTCAGTCATGGACACTTTCAGCCTAACAAGGAACTTTCTTTTAGATCAATTAAGGCTTATGTGAATTAAACATCATCATCAAAGGGGTAAAGGAATTTGGAGAAGATGAAAACACTTTCAGCCTAACAAGGAACTTTCTTTCAGATCAATTACAGTGGAAAGGGACAATCAAGCAAGCAAGCAAGATCGGTAAGTTCATAGAAGGAGGAAAGGATAGGCATCTTTGTGTTACCTTGGCGAATCACGAGGATAAAACAAGACTGCTAAGAAATAAAGGCATGCTAAGAGGTTCAAAATTCTATTTAGATGAAGATTTCACCTTTGAGCAGTTACGAGAGAGAAACAGAGAATGGGAAAAAGTGAAAGCATCAAGGAATAGAGGGTGTTGGGCTTACCTAAAAAATGGGAAAGCATGTATCACAACGACACAAACATACAACAAATAGGAAGTATGGCCTACCCGGGAACATCTTATGTTGGTAAGTTGGAATTGTAGAGGTTACCCCTGGAGAAGAGGACCCAGGTTAGGGCCCATAGCCAGAGATAGAGATATAATTATTCTGACAGAAACACATGAACATGATGGATGCAATACACCGAATTTTGTGGGTTACAAGAAAGCAACAATTTGGAATAAAGCAACAGAGAATGGAAAGGGTCATGGGGGTATAATGGTGTTAATAAAGGAAATATGGGACATAAATATTAGCATAGAGAAGCAAGATGAAAACAAGTAGTACATATGGATAAGAATCATAGAAAATAACAATATTCTTCACATAACGACATGTTATTTTGCACCTAAGAATTCTACATTCTATAGGAAACATGATCTAGACCGAGAAGACCCATACTCATCCTTAAAAAGGACATCTCAGAATATAGCAAGAGCAGAGAAATTGTGCTAATAGGCGATTTCAATGCAAGGACAATAAACAAACAAGCACACATTATGGGAAGGAATTATGATCTAGATTTCAATCCTATTTGGAAGATAGAAGAGAAAAATCAACAACAACGCAGAATCTCAAGAGACGAGTATGGAGTCATTACACAATATGGAGAGGAGCTCTTAGGCATGTACATCATACACAACTTGATTGTATGTAATGTTATGAGAAAATGGAAAGGATCGGGGAAATACACTTGCGCGACTCACAATGGGAAGAGTGTAATTGACTATGCCATTTGCTCACAAAACTGTATATCTAGAATAGAAGAACTAGAAGTAGAAGATTTTCCAATGGAAATTAATTCAGACCACAGACCAATTTCTATGAAAATCCAATGTATAATGGACAAGCACAGTGAAAATCAGGTTATTCCTAGCCAAAGTAAATTGCAGTTTCAGAGAAGCATTCTTTTGACTAAGACAAATCAACAAATTTTTAGAGCAACATTGCAAGACAAACTTCAAGAAAGAGAAAATCAGGGAGAACAAGTTACAGATTGCAGGAGGAGCGAGTGGCTCATGGATGCTATTCAAGAAGCCCTTAACAGGGGCAAGACAGCAAAGCCTAAAAAGAAGACAACACATAGCTTCCCAACAAACCCATGGTATGACGAAGAGTGCAAAGCAACGCGAAAGGTGCTAAAGTCCACAGGTAGAACAAAGGAAAACATAAAAATATATGAACAACTAGTGAGAAAGAAAAAATAAGAGTACACTAAATCCAGAATGAAGGAACTAATTTATTTAGGGAAATATGATCCAAAGAGGTTCTGGAGAGAATTTCGTAAAGAGAAAATGCAAATAGAGAACATCATAACAACATATCAATGCTTAGAATACTCAAAGCAACTGTATGAACGGGAAAGTGAACAAGTGCCTCCTCCCAATATCATGGTTAATGACATCCTTTTCACGGATGAAGACATGATGTTGGGGATCAAAAAACTCGCAACAGGGAAAGTGCGTGACTAGACAACTTTCAAGTAGAACACCTAAAGTGGGGGGCAGACATTCTGGCACCTGAAATTAAGAAAATATTCAATGGGGTTATTCGGAATGGCTTCCCTAAAGAGTGGACAACCAGCCTAACCATACCGTTGTTCAAAAGTGGAGACGTAAATAACCCTTCAAATTACCGAACCATCATGGTCAATCCATTGTTTGCAAAATTATTTGGGAGTATCATAGAGCACAAGATCAGCAGTTGGGCAGAGAGTGGAGGAAAAAAAGTAAAGCGACTAGCTGGTTTTAGACCCAAACACTCAACCATTGATCATTGTGTCACACGCAAACATCTAGTGGAAAATGGGTGGGATCGAAAGAAGGATGCTTATTGTTGTTTTGTGGACTTCAAAAAAGATTTTGACACGGTTCCAAGGAACAAAATGTGGAACAAAATGGAGAAGTTAGGGGTTCCAGTACATTACAGGGTTGTCGTTCATAGACTATATGAGCAAGTGAAAGCTAAAATCAAAACACATGTAGGGTTATCTAAAGGGTTTGGGAGTGATATAGGGGTTAAGCAAGGCTGCCCTCTCTCTCCAACCTTATTTGGACTATACATAGACAAATTGGAAGAGTGGATAAACAAATTTGGAGGTAATGGAGTGCCCCTGGCTAAGTATGTGGTGAAACTCATGTTATATGCAGATGATCTAATTCTAATGGCATAAACAATCCAAGACCTGAGGATCCACCTTCACTCTTTAGAGCTTTTCTGCAAAGAAGTAGGAATGTAGGTAAACATTGGAAAAACCAAAATTGTGATTTTTTTTGTAAAGAAGACAAACCAACAGCCCAAATTTCAGTTTGAAGGTGAGCCTTTGGAGATAGTGTCAGAGTACAAATGTCTAGGCCTTGATTTTCATAGCAAGCTCAAGTGGGACATATGCAGGATGAAACGAATACAAGGAGGATGGAAATCCCTCTTTGCGCTCCAAAACATGTGCAGAAACACTAAATTATGGGATTGGAAGACCACTAAGGTTTTGTTTGGGTTGTTTGTCATTCCAGTGTTGTTGTATGACTGTGAGGTATGGGCTAGTGGAATGAAAAATATAAATTAGAGGCAACTAGAGAGAATCCAAAAAAGGCTTATAACACACCAGTTCATAATCAAGGCTACAGTTCCCTATGAAATCATCTTGGCTGAAACAGGTTCTTTCCCCTTGGAGGCAACTGCCATGCCCAGGCTCATAGGTTACCTGAAAAAAGTTGGAAACATGCAAATAGGCAGATGGACTAAGGATGCAATGGATGAAGAGTTACATAGAAGAAAGTACACGTGGATGAAGCAGAACTACAAATGGATGAAAAAATGGGATATCAACTTAAATGAATGCCCAAAGCTTAACATAGACATCAAAAACTATGTAAATAAAAAGTTCAAATTGATGATGTGGAAGAAGAAAACAAGTAGGAAGCGTCAATATTACATTACTGAGTTTAACCCAACCTGTGACCACGGGGAGAAAGCTTATATAGGGGCCGAAATAAAATGGCGAGAGAAGATCCTCATTGCTCAGCTAAGGACTAGCTCTCACAATCTTAGGTGTGAAATAGGGAGGTGGACAATACCCAAGGAGTAGTGGGAAGAGAGAACTTGTGTACTATGCAATACAGGGGCAATTGAGACGGAAGCACACTTTATTCTCCAATGTCCTAAGTTCACTGGTATTCGATCCAAATATGAAGAAATCCTAGCCAGCGGGTCCATGGTGGAACTATTTGAGGAAAACGGAATAAAGAGCTTGGGGGAAATGTTGTCACAGATCAGTGGACAGAGGAGCAACCTCCTAAAAGAGGTCAAAAAGCCCACTTTGGTCTAAGGCAGTTTGGTACTATTTTGTGGTCCCATAGACTTGTTGGTCTCGTGGACGTAATTAAAATCCTTCATTTCATTTCATTCAATGGTGCCCATACTTCCTCCTGTAAGCAAAGCGATGCGAGGAAATGGTCTTGTAGGGGTGCCCATGTCTTTTTCAGTGAATTAATGCATGTTGTTGCTGGTTGAAACTAGAAACCTGAGTTTTCCACTCTTCTCTCTCTCTCTCCCCCATTTTCTATATATTGGCATTTTGTGCACATTTGTAGGGGTGGACTTTCTCAAAATACACGTGCACCATGTCAAAGTTTGTAGAAGTATTTGTAAGTTTAAAGCCTCAAATTTGGGATTTACAAGGTGCTTTGTGCCTTCTTCCACTCTAGTGTAATGGTTTGCGCATGCTTCAAGCATTAAAATTTGGTGATGGGCTTATTTCTCCACCGTGGATTGTTTTTTATCTGTAATCTTGCCTCTTTATTATTGTTGTAGTATGTTATGTATGCCTTCTATCCTCCTCCACGGCCTCCATGTAGTGCTAACTCCTCCAATAGAGCTATTGTTACAATGCTCAGATTTTAAAAAATCCAAGCGAATGACAAAGAATCAAAGCTCCAGTTGTCCTGTACAATGCTCCTCTAGTGCGCTCAAAACCCTTTACTTCATTTTTGAGTGTCGGGTAATAAACACCAAACTTAGGATTGTAAAGCATTTACAAAGCAATAAATAATAGGACGGGTTAAAAATAACTCTAATGCCTTCAAATAAGGCTTATGTGCGTTCAAAAAATTTGCTCAATGCTTGACAAGTTCAAATCAAGATTTACAAATGAGATTGGAAGCTCGTGTTTTTGAATGGGGGGTTTGAGGCCTTTATATACCCGACTCAACCCAAAAGTTTAGAATATAAGAAATATCCACTTGGCTTATCACATAGCCAACTCGGTGGGCAAGTTGGTTACGACCCATAATAGATCGCAACAAGTGTGGGGTTCGATACCCCCCACCACATTTTTCTCTGTTGGTGTCGCGAGCACCAAGCTACCCATCGAGCTCTCTTGTTGAGCTGTCCACCGTGCTATTGACCTAGCTATGATGTCATTGCACTATCCGCCGAGATATGCTACGAGCTACCCTGTCTGAATCGGACATTATTAACTCCAAGAGCACCTTGCCAAGATCTTCTTTTGTCGCGGGTTGGTTGGGATGGAAAATCCCACACTTAGTGGGATGGTAGCTGGATGGGGCTTAAAGTTTCCCTCGGGCTCCAGAGTTATTTTGGCTTCAGCCACATCAATTCGTCATTTTTTTAATCTTGACTTGGGGGTGCATCAGTCGGCCAACTCGACATTGTTGAGCTCAATGGTCCGTGTAGTATGTTGTGGAGTGGGTTGGTTGTTGATCTCACCAAGCCCAACTTGACCTACAACTTGCTTGATGCACTATTTTTAGCAGGAACTTGAAAAGATCATAACTTGTGCTTTGAGTGTCGGTTTGAATCCGTTTGAGCATGTTTTGACACATTTTCAGGCCTGAAATCTGCCATCTGAAGGCCGAAAATTAGGATCTAAGTTGTAATTCAGTTTTTTCCTATTTTAGGGCATTAGTGAATTTTAGTCTCTTGAATGCAAAATAGGTTAGAAAGTTGTCAATTCCTCTAATTTAGGCATGTGGAAGATGTGTGGCAATTTCTGTGCTCGTACGAATAAGCATGCAAACTTACTAAGAATAGCAGGTTCTAGTAAACTACTAAAAAATAGTAAATTCCGCTACCTATAGTAGATTTAGTCAAATTAGTTAGAGTTTGCTTGGAAAATCGAGTTGGGATTTATTTTCCTATTTATGAAGCATTGTAATTCCTGATTCGATAACGAAAGAGAAGATTTATTTTCTTTTGAGTTCAAGATATTTGCAATGTATTGAGTTTGTGTTAAAATTGGCTACATCATTGCCCTTGAACTTGGTCACTAGCTTGATCCCTGCTCAATTTGTGACTCCTACCTAACTCAATCTTTAACTCGATGAGCCAATTGAGATATTTAAGGCGGTCGGGCCCCCCTTCAAAATAAAAGTGGACCCTATATTTGAAAAACCTTCTTTTTTGACTGTCGAAAATTGTAGGTAAAAATAAGACCTTTTTTTCCTCAACGCCACTTGTCAATGCCACGTTGTCCCACTTGTCATGTTTTTTGCAACATGTCCAATCATTGCATCACATGTGCCCTTGTTTTACCATATGGACTCTTGTTCTTGCGTAGACGATATCTGGAGCATATGGTGTCCATTTTGGCCCATCCACAATTTGTTGGAAAGTTGACTCTGAGCTCTTCTGTAAGGAATAAGTTTTGGGAGATCTTGGAAAATTTTGATGCCCAAATTTGACCCTCGAATATCATTGGTTGGCTTCCCAAATGGTTTGAATTTACTTGTTTGATTTTTATTTTATAATGTAAAAATAATTATTTTGATACTTTATCACCAAATTTGAGATAGTAATCTTGGATTTTGTTTGAGAATTTTTAGTATTTTAAAAATATACAATTTACAAGTGTTGTCGTAGTGCCAACACTCGTCATTGTAGATGATAATGAAATAAGGTTTATTCAAGGGTAGCCAATGTGTGGTTCAAATCAATGCAAGTGGAACATTAATAATCGTATTGCATATGATAAAGTTAATACCTTTTCAATTAAGTGGGACCTTATCGGTGTTAGTGTTAGGTTGTGGAATAAAATTAAACTAATTGACTATTAATTCATATTAGTTAGTGCCCCAACTCTTGTATCACTAATGAAAAACTTTTTTTTTAGTTCTCTATAGTTTTTCTGGAATGCATAAAAAAATTTCCACATAAGATTTTCACAGAGTATTTCTATGTGCAGTAGTTGGCGACAAAACTTTATTATGGACAACCAATTACTTTAGATAGAATAGTCACAATAACTATATCATCATGATTTATTTTAGCTTCTAGAAAATAGAAGCCTAAGTTCATAACTTGAATGATGAATTTCTCAAGCCAAAAATTATTATGTTGATAAAGAGTAACAAGCTAATTTTCCATTTGCCATGCTTTCATCTTACTATGGTTTTCAAAAAGAGTTTTCAAGATAGTCAATGCTTTAATTATGTTCCATTTATAATGGGGAATCTATACTATATTTGATAAGAGGAAACCATTGTCTTTGTTGTGAAGTGGCATAATATAGGTTTGAAATCTTTTCGGAAGAATAGACAAAGTATTTTTCCAGAAAAAATACCAACACTATGAAGTATGTGTTAATATTAATGCATTAAGAAAATTTCCCCCTTGGTCAAAAATGTATTCCTTGAATTTTTATCTTGCATTATACTTTCATGGATATTGTGAATAATAATAAGTGCATGTGAGTTTATGGAAAAAGAATGAAAAGTTTGTTTGCAAGTGTTTGTTGAGTATAAGTAATTACTATATGGCATGTGAATATTGGTTGTGATTTCATGATGAAGATTTGTGTACATTCTTATATACTTTTATGATTAGGATTGTAATTGATATTGTACACTTGAAAAATAACATTAAATTATAAAAAATAGAATATTAAAGAATTTGAATCTCCTTTATTAAAATAAGTATTGAAAAGTATTTTAATATCGTATTTTTTTTATTTTTATTTATTAAAAAGTGTACTCAAGTGGACAATAGATTACATAGATTATCGGCATCTCTGCCCATAGTTCAAAGGAAGCATATAACAGATTTACAATTACAAGTAAGCATACAAACTAAATTAGTGATCACCTTCTGCTTAAGCAACTACGAGTAAGGGGCATCCATGCTATCAAAGTCACGTAGGGCACGATCCTGGCCTCAACCATTTTGACTCTCCTTATCGGGTATCTTTGGGTCTTGCACTTAGCAAGACGTGATCTGTAGTTGGATTATTCAAAGCCAACCAACTTCACCAATAGATGAAGGGCCATTCAATACATAATTTAATTATACAATAATAAAAAATTGAAACAAGAGTTGATATATTGTAAATGCAATATAACCTTGAATAATTATGAGTTTGCGAAAAACCCAATCGCCTACATATGAGCTTTATGACTTTTGGGGATCTTTTCATGTGTATAATATAGAAGAAAATTACCTTTATTTATTTTTGGTTTTGATCATAGTCTAGATTAGTAAAACGTTGGCTTATGTTCATAACACAATATTTATATTGAAAATATAATTGTAGCATTTCACTTCCATGTTTTTTATTTGGATTTTCTCTTTAATATGCTATTATGAATACTTTGGTTATTTTCCATCTTTAGAATTAAATCTTACAACATAAGATCACTACAACTATAGAAGGTAATAGGGGTCCTATAATTATATGAACTTAATTTACTCTAGGAGAAATATTTGGTACAACTACACTACTTTGTATTGTGGCTGATGGAAATTACCTTACATCATTAGTAAGTATCTTACAACATAAGTAGTGTAAACATATCTAATTGAATCCTACAATTTTCATTTTAACTTATCTCTCCCCTAAACACAAATGTCATAATTAGTAAAAACTTTTAATTTAAATAAAAAAGGAAAGTAGAATACTTAAAAGAAGTATGGTTGCAATTTTGATTCTCAATCAAGGATAGGATTCAACCTTTCTAAGTTATGAAAAATAAAAGTATCAATCACATCAAAAATTCAGGGTCTAAATTTCACATGTTACTAAAATGTTAATTTGAGATAAGGAAATATGGTATGTTATTATAAGATACTATGGATATGGTATCAAAAATTGGAATTTTTGTAATAAAGATCATTTTCCTCTTGAATGATGAGTGTCAATGAACTTTACTCAACTTAATTTCTATTTAACATGATATACGTTAAAAATCACATTAGTCCTTTAAGGGTTCCTTAATAAACCTACATATATACTTTTCATCATCATCACATATTAGGATTTTTTTATCTAATAGCTTCCCAACCTTAATTTTTTTTTAAAAGACATTATCCTTGATTAGGTCTACAAAAAGTAGTTGATAAATATGATTGAACGTTCTTGAATATTAATATTTTAGAACGTTCTATCCTTGGAAAAAGGTATTGTCATCAATTTATTAGAACTTAATATTGTATTGAGTGACCATCATGTTGGACTTAATTCTTTTATTTAACCTTTTTTTTTGGTCTTGACTATTTAGTTATATTCACATGTATTATCACACTCTAGAATGTATAATCATATTCTCTAAAATGAATACTTATACATTCTAGATACTTGAATTTTTATTTATAAGATATGGTCTCTCAGTTTCCATTAGTGATCTTGGATGGATGATTTACTAACTTAATCTACTTAAAATTAGAAATGCAACTATTTCTTAATCCAATCCAAAAAAATTAAGTAAGAAAAGAGACTTATATGAATAAATAAATGAGATATTTTGAAGGCAAAATATAAGCATTCATTGATGTTACAATAGCCAAAATATAACACTTTTAATTTATCTAGAGGATTTGAGAAAGGTAAAGCATTCTAGAGATAAAATGACATGTAAGTTAGATCGCCCAAAAGAAAAGTAAAATTATATAGTTGTAAGAAATGAGTTTGAAATATACATATAATAAAGTGTAGAGTTTATGATTAGTTAAAATTCTTGGTTAAAGATAACTCTTATTGAAGTTATTAGACAGTTTTATTTTGATGGATGACTGTGGAAAATATTAATAGAAAAATACAAATATTTAATAATTGGGAGAGGGATTTCTACAAATTAACAAATTATGGTGTAAAAGGCACTGTCTAGCCATATCCAATAATTTTCAAATTCTAAGACATAAAAATAAAAAACATGTGACTATGATTTAAGTTATGGGTTAAGGTATCTAAATATAATTTAATTTTTGTTGCAATACCTTCCTCCTTTTCAAAGTCGTTATGTTAATCTATTTTTTATATTACTATTATAAAATATTATGTGTTTAGAGGAAGAAATCAATTAAAAAAAAATTAAGATTGTTGTAATGGCTCCACCTCCTGTTTTTAGTGGTTCACTCTTCCATCTCATTTTGAAGTTTTGTAGTGCCCACTTTTTCTAGCCTCTATGATCTGCTGAATTCTTAAACCACAGTTATGGATTTTGGATATGTTGGTTTGCTTTCATGAACACGTATGGTGATTTGGAATGCGTAACGCTAATTTAACTAGATTAGTAGGTTGACACCTTTTATTTGATATTGTGGACACTAACACTTCTGCTTTGTGATTTGGGTCAAATTGATACATGTTGGATAATTAGTTAGTCACATACCTTGATTTTGTAACATATTCGTTTTGCTGATAAGGATACATGATGACATGGTGATATGACATGATATGTATTGTAATACCTAACATACGACGAATTGTGTGAGATTGTGCATTCCACATTGATGATGGTGATACCATTTATTTACATGTTTGAATTTATTCGCTTAGTGAACAGCTAGTTTACTCTTGTATTGGACAGATGCGGATTAATGGGTGCAATGAGTGTGCAGGTGATATGTCATAGGAGAACGTGGGATTCAGACTAGCTACACAATCTTGCACAAGCAGCCCACGGGCTGAGTCCTAACCATGTTCTTTGTGTGAAGCCTTAGTATAGGTGATTATTATTTTGGGCACTATGAGTGACCCCAATGTATGTAATGTATTGTGTTTTGTTTTATTAATTTTGGATTAGGGTAGTTGGTTATGATGTAAACTTGTTTTGGGAGTTAATAACTCCCCTTTCTTTTAATTTGTTGATTATGTTTAATGTGTCTATTAGCAACAAGGGTTTAGGGTCACATGTGAGACCCTTGGGTGGTCCCCCACACCCTCTACCCTTGTGCCAAAAATGCAAAACCCGAAATTAGGGTATTTTGGGCATTTTTGGGGGCCCCTTTTTAGCTTGGGAGTTCCCCCAACACAAAAATGAGCCCTTGGACCCTACCTAATGGGTAGGGGGGCTTATTTTCAAGGCTTGAGGGAGTTTTCCCTCCCTTTCTACCCTTGTTTTGTCACATCCATGTAAGGGATGTGGATTTGTGTATTTATCAAAAGTTGCTCTTATTTTGTCTTGCTAACATTTTAGGGAATTTGGGAGAAAAGGGCAAAAAGATAATTTCACCCTTTCTCTCTTTTGTTTTGGCATCTTTGACCTTTTTGGAGGGAGAGGGGTGACACATGTCACCCCCTCATTTGTGAGGATGCTTGCTCTCTCCTCTTCAAATTCCCATCCATGGGAATAGTGAGGGGCTTCTTCTTCTTTTTTGGTTGGTTCTTCTTTTCTTGGAGTTTTTGGCTTGGTGCTTGAGAGATTTGGAGCTTGAGGATTGCTTGAGGAAGAAAGTTACAAAATCTTATTTTGGAGAGCTATTAGAGGTAACCTCTTGAGCTCATTTGTGGGGTATGTTCCTTTGCTAAATCTTAGCTTGCTCATAGTTGGTTTAATTGTTTAGTTGCTTGTATAGTTTTGTTGCTTGAGTATATTTGTGTATTGTTTTACTCCATCCATCATATGGCTTGATGGATGTTTGAGTTATTTGGGGGAAGAGAGAGGGATTTTCCCTCTCAAACCCCATGGCTTGATGGGCAAGCCATGTCGGTTTCTTTACTCCCCTCATATGGTTTGAGGTGGGTAAAGGGGATTCATTTGGTTTGAACCCCTTTCCCATTCTTGGAGAGGAAACCCAAGGGGTTTGAAAATCCTCCCAAGAAGGATTTTGGAGAATGGATGGAGTAATAAGGAGGATCTTGTTGACTTCGGAGAAATAAGGTGGAGAAGGAATTTTGTTGTGTGCACTCTTTTGTAGATCACACCTTATGTCATTTTCGGGCATCTCATCTACTCTTCCCCAAATTTAGAGGATGAATATGGTTTCTCCTCTCTTCCTTTTATTGCTCAATGTTGTGTTTTTCCTTCATGCATGGTTTGTTCTTGTTTGTGAGTGTATTGTGGTGTTTGTCTCCCTAAAGATCTTATGCTCAAAGTTGTGGAAGCTAGCTCTCTTTCCCATGGGCTTGGGGGAGGCTAGCATGTCTTCCAACCCTTGGAAAGGCATGTAATGATGCCTGAAGGTTGGGAGGTTAAACAAGCCTTGTTCTCTTGAAGTTGAATCCTTGTATAGCATTCGAAGTTGGAGCCTTGTCCTTGAGGTGTGCTGAAGTATCATTGGTGGCATGGTCTTATTTGACTCTCTTCTTGTCTTGGAAATTGTAGCTCTTGATAAACTTATGTTCCTTGTAAAATATTGCAATGAGCCCTTTTTCAAGTCTTCCATGTGGAATATATGTATAGTTCATGGAAGCATGTGTGTTCTCAAGTTGTATTTATACCTCTCTTGAATATGGTTGAAAGTTGAAATTCTTTGTAAAACTTGTTACGTTCCATAAGCTGATGAGTCTTGTGCATTAATAATGATGCTCTTCATGGTTGTTTTGAAAGGAATATATACATCTATATTATTCAGATTTTAGCTTTTAATATGAAATGAAATACCTTGTGTGCCTTGTTAAAATGAAAGTTTCCTTCATAAAGTAGATCTCCCTTTTGTCAAGAAATGTCTTATAATGTAGAGATCTCTCTTACTATAAGAAATAAAAATTGTTTACTTTTGCATGTGGTAGAAGAGAAGAGTAATGTTACCTCTTTGCTTGATTCTTGCTTCAAGTTATAAATTCATTTTAATACCCTTATTTATTGACAAAAATTCTGGACTATCTAAATAAATAAAAATAAAAATAAAGACAAAATAGAATCTGCATTATACAATCCAAAAAAAATCTTGTTTCAGTTATTAAATAATAAAATCAGTATAGTTTATATTTTCTAATGTACACTATAATTCGTTTAAATCCAGTTGTCTACAATTTTT
The DNA here is from genome assembly GCA_019776745.2 of Taxus chinensis. Taxonomy (NCBI): domain Eukaryota; kingdom Viridiplantae; phylum Streptophyta; class Pinopsida; order Cupressales; family Taxaceae; genus Taxus; species Taxus chinensis. Next base: position 56,271,718 of record CM034156.1, on the reverse strand, counting down.
GGGTATAAATCTAGTCATGCACTATATCTGTATCATTTTCTTAGTATTCAGGATTTTTTTTTGAGATCATGTTCTATACATAATATGAAATATCAAGTTAGTTTATATTCTAGATAATATTTGGTTAATATGGACATACATATATAATGGTTAAAAATCTGTAGATTATAAAATAAATGTTATGTATTCTTTATTCATACTTTATATTGTAAAATCATTACAGTTGTTATATATATATATATATATATATATATAATATATATATATATATATTTTAAAACTAGAAAGATAATCATAATAATAATAATCGGGGGAGAGTTCAGTTTCCTCCCCCCACCCCATATCTTCACAGTTTTTACACCCCCCAAAACAAAAAAAAAAAGAATGGCAATGCGGGGGGGGGGGGGGGGGGGTTCGGCCCATGCAGCGCACCCATACTCTGCATTGTCGTCGTGGGGGGGGGCGCCCCGACCACCATTGCCTTCCCCGACCACACACAACCTGCGGCTCAGTCTGCTAACCGCCACGTTGCCACCTTCACGGCCACCCCCTGCGTGCACTCCTCTGCCCCCCCCCCCTGCATCTTCTCCCGCTTACCTGCTATGCCACACCCTGCCCCTGTCCACGCCTGTCCCTCACCCCCATGCCGGCCCCTCCACCGCCTAACATGCCTTGCCACCTTTTTGAGCCGTTGTCCCAACATGTGTCAACAGCACCTGTCCTCGGCCTGACCATCTCTTCAACCTGCCACCTCCTTACCCAGATTCGTCCCCTCCCTTCATTCACCAAACATACGTTTTATATGATATATATATACATATATATATATATATATATATATATATATATATGGTGGGGGGCGGCTGTTATTCTTAGGGAGGAAGGCACAAGGTAATCAACAAACCTCCATAGCTCTCTCACCTGCACAACCTGCAAAGAGAGACAAAATGAAAACCAAATGAAAAGGGAGAGAGAGGAACATAAGAAAGTAAATCCAGAATGATAAGAAAGAAAGATGTGTTAAGGAAAGTTTAGGGAAAAACTTAGATCTAAGGCTGAGATAGCTTCTGATCCTATGGCTCAACAATTAACCCTACATTCTTGAAGCCAAGTGTTTTTTTTTAATGGGAATGTAAATGAAAAATAAAGTATTAAGAGTTGTGCATGTGTTGATAAATTAAAATAATCAGTGGGGGGGGAATCTAAATAACTAAATTTTTGTAAAGGGAGTGTAGTACTCAGTTCCTGGGGTGTCCCTAATAAATCTAGTTATGGAAATCAAATAAATGAAAATTGTTTTCGAGATAGTGGTTGAGCATTTAAGTAAAACGAGTTAGTTAAATTAATTAATATCGGGAATTGTAATTGTATTATTAGGCATTCACTTTAAAAAAAAAAAATTTACCCTAAATTGTTGCTTTACTTTGGTCTGGTTTTACGGTGTCCCGGATGGGGCATTACAAGTTTCCGTCAATAGATGGACAAATAAATATATTAAAATATAAACATAACTTGTATTTATATTAATGTGATTGAAATTCATATGAATAAATCTTGAATGGTAAGTTTATATCCAATCCTATATTTGAATGGGATGCCTATAGAGCATTTACACATAAATATTAATATAGGTAAGCATATGGGTACAATCAATCTCTATATTTTATAATATATGAAAGAGATAGAACATGATTTTCATACTAAACGAGAATGTCAGATCGCCCCCTCCTCACATCACCCCCTTTGAAACACAAATAAAACAAATAACAACCACAATGTAATTTTATTTTGATTATATCAATTCCACCAATACCAATAGATAACTAAAGATAATAAAAATGTAAATATAATTTGGCAAAACTCATTAAAAAAATAATGGAAACATTTTAGGGAAATCAGAAACAACCTTAAAAATAAATAACTGTAAACACGTGACATTGAAATGTTTTGCGTAAGGAATTGTAAATCCCTTACACAATTATCATTACATTCAAAATAAACATATTTATAACTCCCTACATAGGTGCTACAAAGAGCACAAAGATGATCACGGAAATATGGTGATATAAATTGTAGTGTTGGTTCTAAGAAAAAATAATATTATCTCCACTATAGGCTTTAACTTAGTCACATCACGCTTGTTGTGTTTGTTGCATACAATTTATTACTACTACAGATGATGATTTGTTAGATGGAAAAAATATAATATAATTATTAATACATGTGGAACTCTTTAGGTAGAACCACATCATTAGAATTGAAGCGTTAATGTAGAAAACTACATACCCGCTATGTATATAACTAGCAATTGCACGTTAGGTGTGCGATGTTGACGCCGAAATCGAAATATTATTAAGGCGGAAAAGTAATTGAAAAACACAACAAAGTAATATGATATTTCTAGGAAGTAAATGAAAAACAAAATGAAGTAGTGAAAAGTGGAGAAGTAGAAAAGATTCAGGTCCAGAAGAAGTGGAGTAGCTTGAAAGGGAAGGTCCACTGTTGAATAAGAGGGGATTGTTAAGGATAAGGAACGAAGACAAGATTCCTCTTATAAGCGTGATTGCAAAATTGCTGCTGAGAAAATGTGACATAGCAAGTGAGTGGAAAAAGGGGCGAGAACTGATGGGCAGACAAGGCAGGAACAATCAATATAGTTGTGAAGGAAAGTCATTGTGTTTCCATGCCCCCCAGGTTCAATAGTGGTTCTCTTCAAAGTAAAACCTTGAGTTTTTTGGATTGAAAACAATCAAGCCAAGTTAACTGGTAATTGCATTCGGCGACCTTTGGAAATTACAGTAGTTGGAACATGGGAGGGGTTTTTCATAAGGGCCCTGTATATTGATCGAATTAGACAATGAGTAATAAAATCAAATATGGCCGACAAAAGAAGTTGACGTAAATAATGTCGACGATATAGTTGTGACATAAACATGCTTTATTCATATGACGTGTGACAATCACTCTCCAACGACTGTGAGCCACGTGTATGGTAGATGAATGTTTGTGCTTCACAAACCAAATACATCATAAACATCGATGTATATATCAGTTGCCAAAAATGGAGGAGGCTTGTAGCCGTAATTAATTTTCTTGAGATTGCAAGGTAACTCAAGCTAAAGTATATGTCAATTTCATAATGAACGATGATAATATGACTTCCTAAAAAATATTACAAATCCCTAAAATGTTTTAGAACAATAATTATTTCTTAGCTAACACAAATTATAATATCAATTCATCTTACTCCATAATTAGTAATTACCATGGCTTTTCATCCATTATGTTGGCCCAACAAGACTGAGAATCAAGCCTTGTCCAGTACACGGAGAAGGATTTGGTGGCGCTTATGGCCTTAGATGACCAAGGGGCAAGTTTTGTCCAACACACTTTCCTTGCCATGGACGAAGAATCATGGATCGATTCTTATGTGTCCTTCTTAGATTACATTTCAGAATCTATTGATATGTCCATGACAAACCGTCACGATGATAAGATTCAAAAATGCGACATAGAAGACGGTGAAAACCTTTCTTCTACTTCAGAGATGGATTCAATTTTTCATGTGCGGGATCTCAACACATGGAATCTAGAGCTGGAGGATGATTCCCTGGTGAATATTCTAACATCGATCTTGGCAAAGATGGACAATTGACTGTTATATGATGATTCGGAGCTACTCCACAACCATTCTTCTCATCTATTAGTTGATGCGTTCAATTTTAAAGATACAAAGTCGGCGTTGGAAGAGCAAAATGTTAAAGGACTCACAACAGTTTTGGTCATCTGACATGTGACAAGTTGTCTCCAACCACTGTGCGCCACGTGTACGACTGATAAATGTTAGTGCTTTGGTAACCACATAAATTGTAATCGTTTATGTCTCTTTCAGTTGTCAGAGGGGGAAGAGGCTTCAACTTGTGGAAACGCCTTCCAGGATAATAACTCGAGCTTAATAAAAACATGAAAAACATATCATCAACAAAAATATTCAAAATAAAATATAGAAAACATTATTTATGCTATTATATAAATATATACAAATATAATTTATTATGTATATATTGAATACCATGTGCACTTGTGCTCAAATTTTTCTATATTCATATATCACTCTTGATTCTTAATGTCTTTATAATACAATATAGTTGAGTTATGGTTAAATGTGGGGGGGAAAATTTTCCTCTCGTCCTGTAGCCTCTAAGACCACTAGTTTTCAGGGGGTGCATGTCCCTGCATAACATTGTTTTTCAGAAATATTTGTCCATGCATGCATTTAAAGTTCTCTTTAGACAAGTTAGGGAATATATTTGATGGAACGCTAGCATGTGTAGAGGTCTTGGGGGTTTGGTGATATTCCATCATTCGTAGGCAGTTCAAAGTAGCACATATGGTGACCCCACTAAAGAATTACAACTCCAACAAACTTAACGTTGTTATCAACTTTGGCATAATTTGCAACTCATATGAAATTGCTAGCATATATAAAAACAAGAGGCAGATATAATTATTTCAAACTTTTATTAAAAGGCAATTATGAATTTATTCTATATTTATTGTTTCCAATTTTTTCTCAAATTTATATGTCATTTCACATCAATCCCGAATAAATGATTTTTCCCTTGCAAATGATAATTCTGAAAAATAAAAAACTTTAATTTTAAATAGCGATGTTAATGCCGAAACGGAAAATATTAGTGAGTGGAAAAGGAAATTGAAACGGAGAAAAAAGCATCCTGTTTGGATCGAAGTTAACGACGAGGAATCATGACTTTATGGTTGACCTTGAGAAAAAGTGTAATGTTGTAATTCATTTATAAGAAGCATATCAAGAGTCAACACGGTCAATTTCTCTTGAAAAGAATTCAACGTTCATGTTGCTTAATGCAGAAGCTCTTGAGTTCATTCCTAGAGTGCAATTGTCCTGACCGGTTCAAATGAAAAAAACTCACTTAAAGGGTTGTGTTTTTGCATTTAACGCCACCATCACCGTAACAGTTGCCTTAGCTGTAGGCCTCTCTGCTCCAACTTGAACATCTTCATTTTTGTTTCTCTTTGCACAATATGTGCATACTCCAGTTTGAGGTGGTTTTGGGATATTCACAAATCGAACGGCTATAACCCGCCATTAAACAAGACTTCGATGAGACAGTGCTAAGGTAATTTGCTTTGTTTCTTACTCCTCATTCTCTTGAGCACACGAACTTGCAGCCAATGACAATGTGATTGAGGGGAATTGTTAAGTCCCCGCACAATGACGAGATTCAAAAATGTGACATAGAAGACGACGGAAACCTTTCTTGTACTTCAGAGATGGATTCAATTTTTCGTGTGGGGGATCTCAACACAAGGAATCTAGAGCTGGAAGAAGGTTCCCTAACGAATATTTCGACATCGATCTTGGCACAGACGAACAATTGTCTGTTATACGACGATCCAGAGCTTCTCCACAACCGTTCTTCTCGTCCATTAGTTGACGTGTTAAATTTTAAAGATACAAAGTCGGTGTTGGAAGAACAGAATGTTGAAGGCCTCACAATAGTTTTGGTCATCTGACATGCGACAAGTTGTCTCCAACCACTGCGTGCCATGTGTACGGGCGATAAATGTCAGTGCTTCGGTAACCAAATAAATTGTAATCGTTCATGTCTTTGTCAGTTGTCAGAGGGGAGGAGGCTTCTGCTCGTGGAAATGCCTCTCAGGAAAATAACTCGAGCTTAATAAAAACATATCAACAAAAATATTCAAAATACAATATACAAAACACTATTTATGTTATTATATACATATATGCAAATATAATTTATTATATATATATATATATATATATATATATATATATATATATATATATATTGAATAACTAAAGAATTTTTAAAAATGTAGAACATCATTAATAAAAACACTATATAATATATATATATATATATATATATATATATATATATATATATATAAAAAAAATAATATTTATTAAAAAACTATAAAACAAAATAGTATTAATAATAATAAACATATAGAATAAATAAATAAATAAATAAATATATTACAAAACGTGATATATCAAATAAAAAATGGTCTATGGCTTATTTGGCATTGACCATATATATTTGGCTCTGAGAGTAACGATTTCATCGCAAAAAATCCAAATCCTTAAAAACTCGTTTGGAGAATTGTTTTGTTAAATCTCTAGAGAAATTTCTGGCTCAATCGTGCAACTCTAAAGGATCTACCAAGGAATTATCATTTCCTTACGGAAACGTGACAATGGAAGCAACAAAGAGATTGAACAATGCAATGTGGAGAAAATGACGAACGTTTAATCTGGCTTTGTCAGACGATGTATCAGGAGCTGCGGTTTGAGGCGGTTTTGGGATATTAAAAAATCAAACGGCTAGAGCCTGCCATTAAACAAGCCTTGGATGAGATAGTGCTCAGTTAATTTGCTTTGTTTCTTTCTCTTCATTCTCTTGAGCACACGAACTTGGAGCCGATGAAAATGTGACACGTGGGTTTGGTTAAGTCCCCGCACGATGTGGGATGCCTCGTCTTGCTCCTCATTCTCTTGAGCACGCGAACCTGGAGCTAATGTCAATGTGAATGAGGGGAATGGTTAAGTCACCGCACGATCCAAGATGCCTCGTTTCAATACAACCAATAAAATCCATTTTCGCTCCTTTGCGTAATTAATCTATCAATAAATTAGTAGATTGGTCTCTATTTATGCCTGAATGGTTTTGCATTAGATTCCAAGGGAATCTCATGTTGAAACAGATCCTCTCTGTATGCCTTTAATTCAAAATAAGTCCAAGCCATGCAATCTTGATATTTTTTCAGCAATTGGACATAAGACTATTTTTCCTCCTTGCTGAGATTGCTTCCCAACTAGATCTTCCTTGGTTTCTCCTTTGTGCCAAGGTTGTGCTCCTCAATATCCCTTGAGGCTGATATGCATCTGTTAATAATGTGATCAACATTACCAAAGTTAGATTCAAGAGCAACCAACCCTCTAGGAATGGTATTAGTCTTTAGTTGGATGATGCCTTTGCCAAAAAAGGTTTCTTTACCCTCTACTACGCACACCATTGGCTCCCAATCAATATTTTGATCAACAAACTCCCCTTTATTCTACAAAATCTTCTGACCTGAGCATCATCATCAAAAAATTGTGAATGCTTAATGTTGTCAGGTACAAATGGCCTAGTTAACACCTCAACATCATATTCACAATATGGGGATACTGTATAATTATCAAACTGAGATCCCAATACTGCAAGTTTGTCTGTCAAATCATTGAACTTCCTATCATGATGCACAATATTGATTGAATCAAACATCTCAATGAGATTCTAAGATGCATGCTTGTATTGTTTCATTCGCTGATTTTTTGTCACATAAAGTTTTCTGACTTGATTTACAATTAATTTTGAATCTCCCTTGACAATGATGTCTTTAATGCCACATTTCCAAGCAATCCTTAGACCTAACAATAGTGCCTCATACTCAACAATGTTATTAGTGCACTCAAAGTTGATTTTGAAGGAAAAGACAAAATTTTCATGGCTTGGAGAGATCAGAACAACACCAGCACCATTTCTGAACTTGGAGCAAGATCCATCAAACAAAAAAGTCCACGAAGAGCCTTCTTGTTCAAGACACTTGTATTCTTCAATCTTGTGCTCTTTTCCATCAGTAAATCCTACAAAGTTATCGGCATCAACACTTGTGTACAATACTTCATAAGATGCATTGTTGGGATCTTCAATAAGGTGGAACATCTTCTTTTTTCCATACAACCTAACAAGACTGCCTTCAATTGGGATGGTAGCATAGGACATGTCCATTTGAACACTCCCACCAACACTTGCAACCCATTTTCTAGATAACAACATACCTTACTTGGCTGGGCAATCAACAATAACAACATCAAGCATTAAATTTTTACCTGGGTAAGCTACAAGCTGCACCACCAGACCTTTCACACATCCCACCACTGGCACTTCTCTGGAGTCCATAGTAGTACACTTCCCATATGCAGTTGTTACTTTGATATCCAGATCATTCATGACTTCTAGAGGCATAACATTGCATGATGCCCCTGTGTCAAACATGCAGTTGTGTAACAATATGTCTTCAATGATCAGCGTGGTGAAGAATGGATCCAAATTTAAATGAGACTCCACCAAGGATGTCCCCAAATAAACCTCAGGTGGTTCACCTAGTTCCTCCAACACTGGTAGTGTCTCTAATTCTTCAATGAGTGGGAGAGTCTCCACAATGTTTATATTTCTACCTAGGGAATTTTTCTCCTCTTTCAGCCCCAAGTACTCAAAATCCCTTTTCTTGTGCTCAGGAATCCTAAGCAACTCAAAAATTAGAACTAAAATCTTAATCTAACTCAAGACTTGGGCAATATCATAAGGGACGTACTTTGGCAAGGTAGCATTGGAGGGAAGATTGACACACTCATTAGATGACACAAGAATTTTGAAAATTTAGTCATGAGGAGAGGTATGAGTTTTATGTGGGAGAGTAAGGCCTTTGGTAGTTTTATCTTTCTTAGGAGCCTCTCTAGGAATATTTGAAATCAATGGAGTTTTTGGTTTGGCATAAGGCCCCGTCCCTTTGAAAACCCTACTTCTTATGATGTATTCATTTTCTTGAGCTAAAAAAATATTCATCAATAATTGCCTATCCTCCTCAGATGGGATTCCTCCATCATACTTATTTATCATTAAATATCTTAAATATTCAAATTCACTATTGGACAATTCAAAATCTTGTACAAGTATCTACTTCTAAAGTATGAGAGAGAGGAAAAATAGTTACCCGGTGGATGCAATCCAAAAAAATCAGCAGCAGTTCTAGTACTTCATCACTTCATTTGAAGTTGCCCCTTATTCTAAGCTTATGGAGGAACCCATCATGCAAACATCATCATAATTATCATCATCAGCTTCTTCTTCTTCTTCCTGTTCATCTTCCTCACATGGAGCATCGGGCATGAAAAATATGTCACACCAATCAATGACATATGTATCCTCCATAACAATAACTATGGTAGCCAAAGTATCAAGTACCATTCTATTTTCCTTGGCCTAGGAATGTTTATTTCCAAATCCAACAGGTCCCTTGCCTCTGTCATCATATCTTTGGTCATTTCTATGATGATTTGTAAACTTTTCTTGGCCTTGTTACTTGTGCTGACCTTGTGAACTCTACCCAATTCCCTTTTCTACCCTAGGCTAACTTGTATGATATTTATTTGACAGCCCCTACCAAAAGTTTCACAACTTCTTCCAAATCTGTAGCCTTACTTGCCTGAGGTTTTTCTGGGTTAATCAATTTCACAGCCTCCCTTTTTGGAGGCTTTCCAACTACCTTGATGTTGTTTTCAATTTGAAGAGCCATGGTGAAGGCCTGCCTCAAATTAGTAGTTTTTTTTGTCTCTCAAGTAGTAAGCAACCTTTTTATCAAATGCATCTGAATATTTGATCAAACATGATTCATCACATGGCCTTAAGCTAACATGAAATCTCCTCAAGGTCTTGTTAAACCTTGTATTGAAATAATGTACTGACTCATTAGGATTCTTCTTGATGTTTTCAAATTCTAAAAAAATAAACCTAGGGTTTGTTCTATCACCATATTGTAATCTAAATGCATTATTCATCTCTATCCAAGAATCAAAGGAATTATCTGGAAAACCTTTATACCAGTCCCTTGCATCCTCTTTCAAAGTATGGATGAATAATTTGATATATACATATTCATATTCAATCTCAAAATCTTCCATCATATTGATAAAAAGTTTTAAATGTTGATCACTAGTTATAACATTATTTCCTTGGAACTTTGGTAATCTATTTCTCACATCCTAGGGAACTACATTTGGATAACTAGTCATCCCTATAAAATTTATGGGACTAAAGGTGTTTACAATAAATGGAGGTCTAGGTGGGGGATGGGCCATGTTGTTTTGAGGAGGTGACCTTAGAGGAGAAACAAACTAATAAGGGGGGTCTTTGAAACACATGAGTATAAATTTCAAAATGGATATCCCCTAAAGGCCTTGTTTCTTGGAAAACCCTATCAAATTTTGAAAAGACAGGGGTAGAATGAGAAGTAAAATTTTCAAAATCAAATGAAGGCCCCTCTCCAGTTGGAGAGTTCAATTCCAAAAAGAGGCTACCTGATTCAGAAGCACTTGAATGATAGTATTCAATGATAGGCTGATCACTTTCATCAATGGAGATCCCTTTTCTTGTTTGCTAATCTCCAAAACCTCTCCAGGCTTTTCTTCCTTCTGAATTTTTTCTCCTAGCTCTAGAAATAATGTCCTAGTAGGATCTCTAGCAAAGAAAGATATTCTTCCTTCCATCTTTGCAAAGATTAGTAACAAAACTCACTTGACAGAGGTTAAGACACTGGTACTCATCAAGAATTAAATCAACATGGAGTCGCCACTAAGGATTTCAACCATAGCTATGCAAATGTACTAAAATATGATCTGTGAAATGTCTGTCAATACTAGAAACTGGAAATGGAAGTATTTGACTTTTCTTTATCCAGATTTATCAATGAAAGCTAGTGTAATAGGTGTAAAAAATTGAAGAATTACACACAACACTTCTAATTTTTGACACTTCTTATAGGCCCCAACACAAGATGAAGTTTGAAACAATGTATTAACACTTAGAGTATATAAGAAGTGTTTACCAGGGTCGGTGTAAATGCTGAAATATGTAACTATGAACTATCAACGACTATATCCCAGAAGTGGTGCCAGTAAGCGTGTTGGTACCCAAATTGATTCTCCCTCAAAGTCTGAAGTAAGCATCACAAGTTTGACAGGAAGCTTAGAGGATAGATAGATCATTAGTGTATGTTGTTTTGTAGCTGGGGATGGGATCTAACTTAGCTCTCTGTCACTCAGATGTGGAGAAATGGGTAGCACCCTTAAGAGGATTTGATCTATCCTAACTACTTTATGGTTGTTCCTTTCAACCAGGGTGAGAGGACCCTTTTGTAGCCTGCTATTTGTGGAGGAGATGCTAGATATCCTTCCTTTCAAGTTTTATAAGAAGACCTTGAAGAAAATATGATCAATGCAAAAAACCTCTAACTCTCATGAGTTGTCACTCTAGATAATGGAGATGTTTTCTAAGGAAGGTTTAGGCCACTAAAGACAATGAAAACCTTGGTGTTTCTACATGTTTTGGTTATAGAAATTATGCATTTGTATACACACAGGACAAACAGGGATAGTATGGGTAAGATTATTATTTTTGAATGATTTTGGTGGGAGGTGAAGCAGGATAAAGACTGATTATACCATATCTTTGGAGGGACTTTACAATAATGAGCAACTTCACAACAGAAAGCTTCAGAACAGTCAAGATGTTCCTTCAACCAGAAGGTGTGCTTCAATGGAGGCCCAGATCAGCATGTTTTCACATAATCTTTATGACTCCAATATGAAAAATCAAATTAGAAGACTCAATTAAACACTAAAGTCTTTGATTAATCATGCCTAAGGTACACCTGAAGACTTACAAACAATATTTATCAACAAATGATAGTGAATTGATTTTAAATTTGTTTATCTCATCCAAGATGAAGGCTCTTCTTGAAATGAAATTGCAAATACCATTAAACTATCACAAGGATGAGATCCTGTGTGATTTCACAAAAAATTTAGTATAATATTGTAATAGGAACAAATAAAACTATTTCTAGACATTCTAAAACAAAGTAGACACTAATTGCTCCAAGATGAACACAAATCGATTTCAAACTTGATTAGATTCATCGGTAGGGAAAACTTACATAGAACAATCTCAGATATTTTCAATGGCTGTACACTCGCAACCAACTTGACATGATAGAAAATTGAACACAGAAGAAATTAACAAGTTATCTTGGATTGGTCTCTCTAGAAGACAAATTTCTCAAATTTTATCTCAGGAATTTAATACCAACCTCCAACACTCCAACCTTCTAACCATTTTCATGAAAAAATCATGTAATTTATAATATTTTACCATAGAGTTTTTCCCTAAATACCATAAACATTCAAATCACCATTGCATGTTGTGATTCCCAGAATTAGATTTACAAAAAAATAGACAGGTGTGTAAAGGGAAAATCTCTCTAAATATTTCTAGCATTCAATTATTTACCTGGTATAACACTCTTCCCTTTACTTTTCCATCTACTTCCACCCCTAATGTATCAAATTAGGTTCTTTGCATGCCCAGGAAGGGAGACCTGAAAATGGGAAGATCAGATCTGATCGCCACAGGTTAGATCATTTTAATGGTAAAAGACGTCCCATATTTTTCCACCAAACAAAGATATCAACAAGTCTCTCACATGCCAAGGAAAGAAAAATCGGGTCAAATCTGACAGTCAGATTACATTTTTAATGGTGAGAGACATTTACAGACCTTCCCCACCAAACCAAGATACCAGATTAATGTTCCTCTTCATTTGGCATGTAGGAGACTCCAAGAAATGATAAAAAACCATAAGAATACGCATCCTCAGGAGCTTTGGAGAAAAATGGTAAAAAATTAGATACAGATGAACAGTTTGCTACCGTTGATTTCTATTTTGAATTTGGACCGTCCATGTGGGAGATCTAATTTAAAATGGGCCTGTAGGTTCCTTTTTCCTTTTACAAATTTTTTTTGAAAATGCAAATTTTTCATATTTTTCTCTGCACCTTCACCCTTAAGAAATGAGCCTGACACGTGTCCTAAGGTGGGTCCCAAAGGAACCATGACTAAATTCTTCTATTTCACCTCCTTTTTGGAAAAGGGAAAATTTTCCAAGTTTTCCCCACAGCTTCGCCCTTCCACTTTTAGTTTCTGACGTGGGTCCCAGTGGAACCATGCTTCCTTTTACACTTTTAACTCCCTTCTCCACAAAAGGAAAATTTTCCAAATTTTCCCTGAAAGTCTGCACCTTCACCATTGACTGGAGGCCTAAGGCCATTTTGACAATTCTCTGTTGAAAAGGCTTTCAAATGGGTCATTTTGATGATTTTAGTCTTTTAAACAACAAGGGGCAAAAATACAAGTTTCCTCCAATGGCCCGCCTACCAACCTCTTGACTTTCCAAACCGCCATGCGTCTCAATGGCAACATCTTGAGATGGTCCCAAAAAGTAGAGTCCTTGAATGAGTGCAGGGTCACCACATGTCCCAGTCTGGGAAAAATATTATTAAAAGGCTTGAGAGTCCAGCAGAAAGCGCCATGTGTCAAGGTCTGAGACAGTCTTCTCTAGCTGCTGAAAAGTCTAAGCAAAAGCAGAGAAAGAAAAAGCCTCCAAGTGTCCTCCTGGTGCTTCTTCAAGATGGTACCAAAATTGGAGAGCCTGAACAAGCACGGGCTCACCACATGTCTCATGCTTTAGAAATTGTTTTGAAAAAGTTTAAGTATGGGAAGACTTGGTGGAAGCTTCCACATGTCTCCATGGAGCAATTTCAAAATAGAGCCCAAGAGCGGTGACCCTAAATGAGCACGGTCTCACCATGTGTCCCTATTCCACCAAACTATACCAGTTACACAAAAAATTGTCCAAGTCTGAGAAAAGCAGTAGAAACCACCACGTGTCCTCTCGGCACAACTCCAAGGCCAAACCAAAAAGTGAACTTTCAAATAAGCGTCGTTCCTCTACGTGGACCCATTTTGGGTCGAGGCTGATCCATAGAATTTTTAAGTGCCCCGCTGAGCTGCCTCAAACCAAAAGGGGCCACATTTCCACTGATGTAGATATGAGAATTTTACAAGGGAAACTCACCCGTCAAAGCGTAAAATGCAGGAAGACAAAATTTTGAGCCTAGAGATGAAATTTTCTTCGAGGAAAAAGAATTTGGAAATGATACAAGGTTCACACACATTCCCTTGAGCTACATCCATTCATTTTTATTCAGGTATTTGGGGCAACAATGACAAGGACAACAATTCCTGACTGTGGAAAATGGAAAGAATAGGGTAGCCATGAGTTTTATACCCACTTTACAAACTTTTTCATATGAATATAGAAACAAGGATTCAACTATAGATCCACAAGTGATCCTCGGCCCAGGAAAGGATTGATTACGACAACAAGATGGAAGAAAAAGTCACTTCAATAACAATATGGGGAGATAAAATGTGACAGAGACCGTAAATTGATAGTTTTTGTTGGCAAAATGGGGAGAGACTAATTTGAGCACCAACACACAACAACACATTTCTTTCGAAAAGTATAGAATTCATTCTATTCATAAATCAATGTAGTTTAGTTGAATGAAAGTAGAAAACCAAATCCTCATTGTTTATATCTTAATAGAAGAAACGATAATATGTGAAATATAACATATCACACAATGAAAAACAACCAATAACCATATATGTATAAACTCTTCCCTATCACACTATTACAAAATCAAATCATATTAGACTTATCGTTTCAATATTAAATGTAAAAGGGTAAGGAATAACAAGAGAATCCACCCATACAACTCATTAGTACCTTCAACTCTAAACCGTGTCATATTCATACATACCTTACAGCCATAGATGGTCATCAAATTTCATTTCAAGAGAAAACATATTAGCAATCCCATATCACCATGAAATAATATTATCATAAGGAAATATTGATCTTTGCAAGATAGTGCCATAAAAAATAGGATAAAATTTGTAAATTTGATAAAAAAAAATGAACTAGAGAGAATCTACAAATATATTATTTGTTTTCACACGCTAAGAAAGGAATACAAAAGATCTTATTTGGAATAAATACCAAAAAAAGAAGAAATCATCTCTTATATAACAAAATTAAAAATAAGACATAGATTGTCAGCTAAAAAGGCAAGGAAAAATGAACATAAAATCTTCTTTTCCTTTGAAATATATTCTTTTAACATTTTCTTCTTGTTTAGAATTCATTTATTTATATATTTCTCTTTATTCTTCTTAACTAATATAATCTAATAAATATCCCGTGTTTCACATTATCTATGCCCTTATTCCTCTACCTCTATAAAAGACCACATACATATACCTATTTTATATTTCATGGTACACTGTGAAGCAATACAAAATTATATCGTTAAGTTTGTAAAAATTTAGTATCTTTCCTACCACTATATTATTTATTATATTCAAGAACACATGAAATTCACAATCCATATCAAATATCAATATTGTATCACATTTATAAAATATACTCTACTTGCACAATTTGGAAATTGATAAATAACTTCGAATATGTAAAATTTAGATTATTCCTAAGAAACTTTTTTATGAATTTACTTATATATTTCAAGGCTCAACTTAATCGAGGATAAAAAATAATTATGTATTGTAAACTTACTATATCCACCATAGATCATATTATCTATGTGATGTCCTTACAAAACAAGGTCCCATTATTTCAACTAGGAATATATATACTAATGAACTTCCTACATCATGAAGGAGGACAAGGACGTAATTACTTCTACTGAGTCAAATATTATTCTTATAATTAATTTATGAGTTTTATTTATCTTTACCTTAACTTCATAACATGTCCAAATACTAAATTTATCATTTAAAATGAGGCATTTTCCTTGAATTATCTAACCTTATTAATAAGTTAATTATTTCGATCTCAGACCAGTATATTTCTAGATTGAAAATATTTTACCTCTATATACAAAGAGAGTCGCATTATAAACTGTCGATTCTAAGATTTTAGTACATACAAATAGAGGATTTCCTAAAAGATGTCAAACAGTCCATTTTTATTCATGGCATTGCAAAATTCCGACAAAAAAAACATTAAAAAAAAATTACAAAAATAAAATCTTGAAATTATAAAAAATAACAAGTGAAAAAATAAGGTGAAAGACCATAAAAATTTATAAATCCTACATTATTGCTGTCAATTCCAACAAAACCCTATATAACAATCTAATTTATTTTAGAATGGGAAATTCCTATATTCCCTTGCATTATTTTTCAAGAACAACAAGGAATGCCCAAAAACATTAAAACACATCGATTTGAATTTTTTTAGAATTTAATCATCCTGAATCAAGTATCACTTTTCATACAAGAAGATTTAATTATTTGATTAATATTTCATATTATATGGTAGAACCACATGTAATAGATCACCAAACAGAGCAATCCATCCATATGCGGCAGCCATAGGCTTCAACAACCATTTGAAAACCTTGAAAAGATGAAGAAAAATATTGAATACATGCTCCTCTTTCAAGATTCTTCCAATAAGGTCGCTGATAAAGAATACGTGCTAATTAATAACGTCCACTTAGAAACACCAATCACATAAATTAAATATTTTAATTTGGTACATAATGAAGAAGTGTGACTTCACGCAATTAGTATTTCAAATGATTTTTGTACTTCTTTTTAGTGATAGAAATGATAATATGCTTACAAAGGTGAACTGATTAGATTAGACACTTTTTGGTTTCATTCGGTAATTTATGGGTACAAATTTCTAATTTTCCTTCACAACACAAAGTTGTGAATCACATTTTTTTCAAAAAAATCTTGATTTCAACATGTTATTTAGTTAAAAAATATACTATTATATTTTAATTAAAAATAAATAAAATGCAATGATTGGAGGATATACAAAAACTGTTTTCCTTGAAAATGGCTTCAAAATTTTGAAAAAAAAAATATTTGCTAGGTTTAAAGCTACACTCCATAATTGTTGTTTGTAGCTTCTCATGTCATACCAAAATGGGAGATTCACTGTGTGTAGAAATCCATAAAATAATAATTGAAAGCTATGTTTTTTTAGGTGAATTGGTAATTTCATTGGTAAACATGCATGAAATTTTTGGAGGCATACACAATGCACATGATTTTTTCAACAAATTTCCTTAAACCGATGTGGCTTATGGCCTGTTGTTATTGTAGGATATGTATACAATGAATTTTGTAAGGACACTTTCAAATCACTGATACTAATGACACCCATCAAAGCATTATGGAGAATTAAATTTTGTTAAATGTCTTAGTTGGAAGTGATATGGTAGATATGTATAAAAAAATGTGGACGCATACACATCCCTTGTGAATACAACTCTTTAAATTAATACATTTCTTTGGAACATACCCTCATTGTGTATCTTTCATTTTTCTTTGTAAATCTTTTAACAATATAAGGGAATTCCTCAAAAATATGTGCTCTCATGAAATACCATGCTTAAAGGGTATGAAAAAAATAAAATGTGGATGGATATGTCTACTTATTGCATGTAAAAAAATAATAATATGGAGCCATGATGAAATAAAATAATTATTTTTCAATTGGATCTTCAAAATACGTAAATTTATGTTCTTCATTCAAACATGTATGCAAATAGGATACATCATTTCAAACAAAGCAATGTTATTTTAGAGATTACTGATAATTTTATGTAAAGTAACTTGTATAAGGGGTTACAATGAATCTACTTCTTGTAGATGATGGAGATAACATTAATTGATGGTTAGATGAGATTGAAGTACATATACAAGATTATGCATGTCATCAACCTAATGCCGATTCTAATGTGTGTACATGTAGTGTAGACATATAAAAAATAAAAGAAATAACCATGTGAATAAAGGATGGTCATGTTTATCTCATCACATCCATGTTAGATTGTTTCTTGAAAAATTGTTCCCTTAAAAGTATGCATAAGTTACCATGTATCTTTATGGGCCCGTTTTGTCAAATTATTGTCCTTGTCACAACTCATAGTTTATAAAATAAATACACTAGCATACATATATAGGATGAATCTATGTAAGAGACAATGAGAGGCATAAATCTCTAGGCACCTATATTATAATTAAGATATAAGTGAATTAGGTACATCGAGAATGATGCATCTAGGTGTCTCTTACATATATTAGTTTAAGATAGGTATGCTTGTAGAATTTGTGGGTATGTCTATTTATTTTACCATATAATATGAAAATTTTCATTAAAATTGAAGTGTGTAATATATATGACATTAAATGATAGTAAGACAAGTATTTGAAAATTATCCAAAAAGAAAATATAAATAAGATAATTTAAATAATTAACAATGAATTAATATTAATTAAAATATGTCATGTGCACAACATAAAACAACAAATTCATACTATGACATTTATAATAAATAGATTTCATTATTTATCTTCCAATTTATTTTGTATCTCTTCCTCATCCTTTCGTTTCAAATGTTTTTTTCATCTTATCAGATTGATTTTATGTAAACGGATGTCATTATCATATTCCTTTTAATAAATTTATATGAGAGACTGCCATAAATGTTCACCTTGTTCTTTGCTTATCTTATACATTAAACACGTAGATTTTGAAATAGTCAAATATTGTGATTTGTGTATTGTTTATGCCCAAGCCATCCATAAGGGTAATTGGTGTATGCATCCTTTTTGTACTGATGTAATTGGTATTTTATGTGGAGTTTAATCTTTGAATGGTATTCTGAAATAACTATTGAGTTCAACAATAACATATGTTGGAGGATCTATTGGGGAACTCCTAGGATTGTATACTATACTTTTAATATATCATATAGATCCATTTAAAAGACATACATATATCTAAAGATTGGAGATTAACATGGCTCTTGCATAATTGGAAATTAATAACTCAACATCAAGTTCATCATTTGCACTCCTTGTTATTGTGTTGGTGCTTCCTACTTTAATTCCAAGGATACATTAAATAAGGAATTTAAATTAATGTAATTTAAATTTTTTATGGCTATCCACATGTTGTCGTGTGAATTTACTTGCCAAAAAATGAAAAAATTAAACCATTGAAACTAGACCATAATGCAAATTTTTCTCTTCCAACCCTCCTAGATCTCTCCCATGGGCAACCTAGCTCATATATCATCATCATATTAGTCTTGTATGTATTCATAATGCACTAGTAAACTTGTATCGGTGTAAAATAAATTGTAACAAGGTTCATCATATGATTTAGTGAGGTTTTGAGGAAGAATAGTCTTGTTAGAATCCTAGAAAGACCAATTTTGATCATTTCGAAGCTTGTGTGCATCCCCAGGAAGAGTTATGAAAATGCCTCAAGTATCCAGAGGTGGTATTGGGGATATTTTAAGGGTTTGGAAGAAATTTAGTAACATTTATGATAGTTTTGACCATTTGGGGACAATTTGCACAGTAAAAAGTTATTGAGGTGCAAGAAATGATAAATCTCATTATGAATCTCGACTTCTCCAGATAATTTTGAGTTATTTGTTAGGATTAAAGAGGAAAAAAGTAAGTAATGAAAATATTGAATAATTCTCTACGTTGTGAAAACATCCATTTTGATCTGAAGTATGAAATATTCTTGATATGGTCCAAACAATCCAGCTGCCCCTCGTAGTCCTGAACGAAAAGGGGCAAATGGTTTGCATTTTAGGCCAATTAAATGTCTTAAAAGTTTTCCACTAATCGTAAAATGTGTTTTGGAGTCAAAATCATATAATATTTTATCCTCCAACATCATCCTAATCCTTCACGGTGAAATAAGTATGTTTTCAGACTATTTTTAGCCAACTAGTGTAAAATCATACTTTTCAGTTATCGAAAGGCACACTTTTAACCTCCTTATGTCCCTATTTCCCCCTTGGGGATATGGGAGAAATGAGGGACACAAAATTTCACCCTCATCCTCCTTCCCTAGAACCACTTTAGAGAACTTGGTGTCCTAAGTGCTATGTGTGTCTCGTTTACACTCATGGTTTAAGGGGGACATGAGGGAAAAAATTTACACCATTACTGCCTCACCATGGATGTAATTTTATGTCCCAATTTTTCTTATTATCTAGCAAGACTAGAGGGACAAGAAAATGTTCCCATGTGTAAACCTTATCCCCCGGACCTCAATACGACCTCTTTGTGTTGTACAAGCCTATTCCTCAGCCCCTTCCTCTCATCCATCCTTGCTCCCTTTACTCCTCTTCACTCACTCCATCACCATCGGAAAAATTTTGTATCCCCATTTTCCAAGGGGAAAAGAGGGAAAAGAAAATGCACCCATGCTCAAGATGAAGCCCTTGAAATTCCTAGGCACCATTCGTGGCCCTGCAAGTGGTTTTCCTAGCCCCTTCATCTCATCTGCACTTTCTCGTGTGTTATCATTCAAGTATTGATCTTGCTACAAGGTGTAATTTTGATCCCGCGCTATCCCTTATGTCATAATTGCTTCATTAAAACCATATTTTAACCTCGAATTAGCTCATATTTAACCTAGGTTTGACCCATGGTTAGCAACGAATTATAAAAGTGAAATAAAACACAGTTTTAACAAATTTCTTCAACACAAGTCACCATTCCTCCATTGTTTCTGCTATCACACTTTGAAAAACATTGTTTCCTACTAGATATAATAACCAAATCTTTCTAGAACAATCACATCCATAAAAATAAAGTTTTGTTCATATCTCTCAAACTAGAAACTCGATTGCAATGAGATTGTGCCATATTTATCTTCTCCAAAATGCCTTTCAAAATATTCAATATTTATATCCTATGATGACCTAACTTTTTTAATACATAAACTTGAAAACATAATCCCTAATTTAACTCACTTTTTTATTTCCAGGAGATTGAGTGGATGGAAAAATGTGAAAATTGAAACAGGAGACCACGATGTACAACTGAACATAGTGATGATGGTTTCATTGCAATTTGACACCAGTAAGTCCACTTTCCAAAAATAGCATGTGCTCAAAAAATATACTCTAAAAATGTCAAGTTTCCCAAAATAGTAAAATTTTAACATTAAAAACATCTTGGAATAGTAAGAAACAACAAAACATGGTCAATTGGGCAACTTTCTAAAAGTAACAAGATGCAAATAAATAGATGTCTAAAGGTAGAAAATTTCTAAATGATCTATAAATTGTTGTATACCTCATACTATCAAATATTTTAAAATTTTAAAATTCCCGATTTACTAAATTGAGAATACGTTAAAAATCTGATCTTAAAACTGAATGTCAACCTTTAAAATTTGAACCAAAAATGAATGTGAGTGATTCAAACTAATCCTAATCCTGTGTTCAACTCCGACATCCAATTCATATTCAATATTTTCAATAAGACTTTTAAATCAATTTTTAGTTATTAATTATTAAATTTTAATGATAATTTAAAGCTAATATAAACTGAAATAATAATGAAAATTGAAATAAAATAAAGGCAAGATATCGAGTTTGTTTATGGAGTTCAACGTAAAATTCCTGCATCTCCAGTTTCATTCAAACTGACCCATTAAAAATATTTGGCAAATATAATTTAAAAAATTACAATACCATAATAGAAAAAATAACCTGCAATGAATCCAAGGAAATATATGGAATAATGATGCAAACTATTCACAAGAATTGTCTCTGAAATAAAAACCATAAAATAATGTCTCCATCTCGAAATCTCCAAAAATCTCCTTCATCTTAGGTTCTCAATAATTGTCCGAACTAATCTCTAAAGAGCAATGCTTGTGGATGATTCATGGTTGGGATCATATGTGCATGCCCACAAAAACTAAAGACTTCTTCAAATACGCTTTTCAACCAATATGGGGTGGGTTAAATTTTCTATCCTATCTCCTCTAACTCCTTCAATACTCAACTTTACTTTCTTAGAGCATTAGTCTCAACTAGCTATTCTACTTATTTTTTCTTGAGGATATCTTTCATTATAAGAGGTTTCCCAACAAAATCTTAGCATATACTGACACCCGTTTCCAATTTCTAACTGTCTATAAAATTTCTTTATCAATTACTAAACTAAATCCCCGTTTCCTTCTTTGTTGACTCCTCGAATTAGGTCTTAAGTTTGTCACAGTCATCCTCCGTGACTACTGTCAGAGTTCTTAAGATTTCAATGATTTATTGATCCCTAAACCCAATCAAAACATTCTACATACAACCCTAAGAGATCATGAAAAGAGTTTCAAGTCTTGATTTCAATTATAAAGGTCTCAAAGTTTTGTTCTTGGTAAAAACCTAAAAAGGGTTTCCAATGATCCTAAGAAGGCTTAAGAGATTATAAAATGATTACAAATTGATTTCATGACTCACCACTTTGTTCTAAGTTCATAATACACCTCCTAATCGTATATGGGTTGATAGTAAGGGCTTAAATGACCTTCAAATAATCAAATTATACCTTTAGTTACTGTGAATATTGTAGAAAGCATGGGTTTACCTTCAATAAACGAGTTCTCCATATTAATAATCCTTCTTCATCCTTCAGGCACAAATAACTCCAATCAAAACCATCTTCCGCCTTCCATGAGGTCTTTATACATACATTATTTTGTAACTAATGAATAATAATCATACATAGTCACCTAACATGGTCAAATTATCTTGCATGTATTTTGTTAGCACAAACCATAAAACAAAGTACTCCTCACAAATCCTACAATATCATATCAACAACATTTCCCCACATGGTTATCAGTATAATAGATTCATTTTAAATATCATGGTCACAAAACTAACAAAACATTCTTTAAAAACACAATTTCACATCATGCATAGTTTAAGTATTATCCTTCAAGCTAAGATAAGAACATGCACCACTCAAAGTTTTTCAAACTTCTTGAGTAGATCCCAAGGATTCTATATTTGATCCTAAAGATGAAATAACAAAACACATTGAGTATCAATAAATTAATGCCAATAGAATTGAACAATGCAAGCATATATACAAACAATTAATCCAAAATTAGAGTTTTCATATTAACCAAGTTTATTGTACAAAATTTCATGTTTCTCCGTTCCTCCCAACCTTGAAATCCTCTAAGAATACCTTTAACAAACTTCCATTTGAGCTTTAACTCGTCCTTTTCCCTCTTACACAATCCCTAACTAACTACCTTCTTAGTGCTTAATGCAATCATTAGTAAAATCACACTTTTATCAACATTTTATTAGCTCAAGTTCATCCTAGGACCTATGGCCATAGTCCTAATCCTATTCACATCTTAGAAACCATCTAGACTCCTTGAAACATCATATTTTCCCTTTTACATACATTTTGAGCTCTCAAGATTTATACTACTAATTAAAATATTTGAATACTATATTTTGGAGGGAAAATTGTTTTCTTTCTCTTATGAAGAGAAGCTTGACCTCTCATGGACCCTATAGGACTTCTATAACCTCTAATGATGTTTAGAACCTATAAATCGATGCTTTGGAGATGATTACCCTACATCATACTCTCAAGGGTAGAAAAATTGAGCTTCCAACTCATTACATTGCCTATCTTCTTCATTGTCTCCCAATTCTTGAGTAGCTCAGCATGTTCTTTGTATTTCTCTTCCTTGATATGCTTCAGAAGTGTCTTTCTATTCATTTTTGTTATCTCTTCTTCGTGTTTTCATTTCATATCTTCTTCATATTCTATCACCTTCATTCCTCTTAAAAGATTCACTTCTTCATGTACCTCATTTGTACGTGAAAAATCATAGTCTGATTCAATGTTAGATTGAAAATTAGGAGGCTTGAATGCCTCTTGTACCTTCTTGATGACCTTTTTCTTCTCATCTTCATCCATGGATTCTTCATAGGCCTTCTTGACCTTTTGTATGAAGTGAATGTCCTATATACAAATCTGTATGTAATTTTGAGAATTCCTCTCTTGTTATTTCCATCTCTTACCTTCTCTGGTTGAAACTATCCATCCCTCATGATTGTACACTTCCTCATTTTCCCATTTCTTGTCATCTTGATCGACTTCATCATTTGATTCATCATCTAATAGACCTTGATTTTGGTCTTAAATAAATTTTTCATGTGCCTCTTCTCCTTTTATTTCATCTGTTTCTTGTTTCACCATATCAACTTCTTCTCTCTTAGCCTCTTCTTTCCTTAAGGTCTTCGCATTCTCTTCACAAATATGGTTTTCATCCTTCTTTGTTTCTGCATGTTCCTTTTCTCTCATCTCCTCCATACCTTCATATTTTATTAGCATTGAGAAAGGTTATATGTAGGATAGGGATAGATGAATTCTTGTGTGAATACTATTTGTAGAGTACAAGATCAAATATTGTAGATTATGAGCCTATTTGGGCTTGACATGATCCTTTAGTGAAGAATTAAAGTGAAAGAGTTGTTATAGGATCTTACTAAACTTGTTAAATTGACCGATTTACTGATTATCTCTGCATCATTTTAGATTGTGTGTTATTGATTAAATAGAATGGTTTCACTATGAAGCTAAGATGTGATTAATCAAGGGTACTAATATCTGTTAGGAACTCTAGGATAATTATCTATCACCAAAAATATGATTGAGAACCATCCACAGTTATACATGGTCTTCTAAGAATGAGCATGAGTTAGTCATGCATGGTTGAAGACTATTCCTATGGGTATTGAAGGTGGAAGACCATGTGGAGCTTGTTATAAGGATTTGATGGATCAAAGGTAAGAACTTATGGTTAATAATCTTTTAATTGATGTGTGAAACAATGAAGCCTAATTATCTAAATCCTATGAAGAGATAGTTCAAGGAGGGTGAGAAAGGATTGTCATTAGAAGGATTCTATTGATAATATTTTCTTGAAGTGAAGGTCATTACAAACTTACATTCCAAATTTTTATCCCTAAACCTTTTATTACAAAAAGTTATTGCAAAAAATAAGATCACGGGTTTCATAGAAATGCACAGTAAAGGGTTACTAGGGCATGAGAGTTGAAGCATAAAATCAAGGTATTTTGGTTTGAAATTTAGTAGGAGAAATGAAGGAAATGCATTTAAATATAAATTGAAGGAATTTATTGTTTTCCTGTATCAATGGGATAACTTATTGATAGTCTCAAGTTGATATGTGCACACACTTTAGAGACCTAATAAGAGAAGTTCTTTAACAAAGGAGGTGGTATTTACCCTTATAATCTAGACATGAAATTTAACATGCTTGAAAAAATTCGTAATGGGTGCTCAAAAATCTTAAATTTTTAACTCGACCCTTCCTATATGAAAAAATATGAAGGAAGAAATACTTCCTTAGGCTAATAAATTTATAACAAGCAAAAAGTGAAAAGTTGTGATATAAGGAGATATATTAAGAGGTGACCTTTGAAACTAGGCACACAATGTATTGAGGGTAAAGTGGTCCAGAAGAGACTTTTATTTATATTTGAATGTTCTTGTTCCCAACTGTAACAAAGAATGGGTTTTGGACTTGAGACCTCTAAGAGAAAGTTTTGCAAGTTCTATTACGAGCTAGACATGCTAAGGTGATTTTATCATTCAGTGATGGTTATAACCTTGACTTGAAGTGTGAAAACAAGGGAGGTGAGAAAATTTACTTAGAAGGAGAATTAAACCCAAACATTTGAAATTTGATTAGGTGCTTAGTATGGAAAAATGTTGTCCAGTGGGAGAAATTGGGTAAGATATATGGTCACTTTCCTTGTGTGCCATGTTGATGGTTTTATTATCATGGAATAAGGTTATATGTAGGACATGGATAGAGGAAATATTGTGTGAATTCCATTTGTATGGTACAAGATCAAATATTGCAGATTATGAGCCTCTTTGAGCTTGACATGATCCTTTAGTGCAGAGTTAAAGTGAAAGAGTTATGAGAGGATCCTACTAAACTTGTTAAATGGACCAAGTTATTGATTATCTCGACATAATTTTGGATTGTGTGTTATTTAGAGGATATAATCGTTTTAATATGAAGGTAAGGAGTTGATTAATCAAGGGTACTAGTATATGTTAGGAATTCTAGGCTTATTATTTCTTAGCAAAAAGATGATTGAGAAGTGTCTAGAGCTATACACAATCTACCAAGAATGAGCACAAGTTAGTCAAGCATGGTTTAAGACTATTACTACATGTAATGAAGGTAGAATACCATGTGGAGATTTTTATCAAATTTCAGTGAATTGACGATAAAGAACCTATCGTTAAGAAGCTTCTCTTTGATGTGTGCAAACCTGAAGCCTACTCATCTGCATCATGTGATGAGATAGTTCAAGGGGGATGAGCAAGGAGTGTCATTAAAATCATTCTATAGGTAATATTTTATTTAATCCAAGGTCATTATAGACCTACAATCACAAATTATAGCCCTAAACCTTTTATTACAATTTTTTTTTTACAAAAAATAGGATCACGGGTTTCATAGAGATACAAAGTAGAGGGTTTATATGGCATGAGAAATGAATCATCGAATCAAGGTATTTTGGATTGAAATTTAGTGGTAGAAATGAAGGGAAGTCCCTTAAGCAGAAATTGAAGGAATTTTAATTTTTTGTCACTAGAAATGGGAGAATTTCTTGACAGTCTCAATTTGACCTATCTACGTAATTTCGAGACCTAATAAGAAAGGGTGTTTAACAAAGGGGGTGGTATTTCCCCTCATATTGTAGACTTGAAATTTAATATGATTGGGGACATTCCTAATGGGTATTAAAAAATATTAAGTTTTTTCTTGAACCCTTTCTATAGGAAAAACTATGAAGGAAGAAAGATTGCCCTGGCCTATTAACATTAGAACAAGCCAAAAGTGAAAATTTGTGATATAAGGAGATACACTAGGAGGTGACATTTAAAACTTAAAACACAATATATCGAGGGTAAATTATTCATAAGGAGAATTGTATTTATATTTTAAGGTTTTTTTTTTGTTCCCAACTGTAACTAAGAAAGAATTTTTGACTTAAGACCTCTAACAACTAGTTTTACAAGTTCTATTAAGAGATAGACATTCTAACATTATTTTATCATTCTTATGGACATTACTGTAGCCTTTGAGTTGGTATGATGTTAGACATTAGAAATCATAGACTGTGGTTGATTTGGATTCATATATGATGCATGTGGATTATTAGAGACATTTTATATTGATGTTGATACACTTGCTTGACATGGTTATATGTGTGTGTGTGTGTGTTTCGTACATGTGATATTTTGTCATATCGAGTAAACCTAGAAAATGGAACTAATCTTGTGATCATATGATTATGGATGAAATTGTAAATAATATTGTTACTTGTCTTGATGATGTTGTGATTCATATATATAGATGATTTTGGAAGTTATATTTTATATTTATTTTGGATGATTTGATGCGGCCACAAGGCTGAAGGAGGTATTTGTGTTTTGTAGGTAAACATGTCACAACAAACATCGGGGGATTGGAGACCAACCACATTGGAATTCTAGATGAATTCAACAAGGGTCACCATGGCAACAGTGTATTTGTTATTTGTGTATGTTGGATTGTTGTTAGGGGTTCCCATGGGGGGGGTCACCTTTAAATGTGACCAAGGGGTTATGTGTATTCTTTTATTGTGTTTCCCTTTGTTTAAATTTTAGTATGTGATTATTTAGTGATGTATTTTCCCCTTTATTATTTATTTTATTTGTGTCTAGATTAGTGAGTAATCATGTTGTTAAATAAATAAAATGGGTCAAAAGAATGCATTTATTAGAGTTGATGGCTCTTGGATTATGTGTTGTAAGTAATGTGTAAGTAACTTGGAGTGTGAAACACTCCACCTTCCTTTTGAAATTCGGATTTGTCCTTAGGGGCTGATTTTGGAGGCTTGTAGGACAAGTTAAACTTGTCCCACACCTCTTAAATTGTTACACCAACCCTACCTATGGGTTGGGAGTCAAAATTAGGCCTTATTATGTATTTTGGGAAGACAAGTTGTAAGTTTTTATTGCACCTTCTTACATGAAATTAATTTTGGTCCTTGGGGTGTGGACTTGGTTTGTGTGTGTAAGTAAAATGTCATTTATTCACCCACCTTTTTAATTGTGCTTTGGAGTTTGAAGTTGACTTGTGAGGTGGAGTTGAGGATGTGTGATGTGGCATCCTACATGGATCTACCTCATCCTCCTCTCTCCCTTTTCTATTTTTTCGAATTCTTTGGCTTGTTTTGGGGTTACTTCATTTTGGTGATTTCAATTTTGGTTACTTCTTTTGGTTTTGGAGCTCTTGTAATTTTGAAGAGAGTTAGAGATTTTTTTCTAATGCTTGTGGATTGATGGAGCTTTTGGACTGTTTGGATTGGAAAAAGCTTATGTTGAACTTTTGGAGCAAACTCTACCATGGAGAGGTAGGAGCTTGGCTCTTTAAAATGTTCTTCTTTATTTATGCTATGTGAATGCTTTGAATATTTTTGTATGTTGTTGGTTGGTTGGGTAGATTTCCTAGGTATGGTGTAGGAGAAGACTATGGGGATATCTTGTGGGAAGGCATAAGAGTTTTGGGGAGGTAAGTGTTACTGTGGAGGGAGTTTGGGATTGGGTTCCACCTTGTAAAAGAAATAGCTTGCATTTCTTTACTCGTTATGGGGTGCCATAAGAGTGTGGGGAGGCATAAGAGAATGGGAGGTATAAGGGGTACTTGGGGGAGGCATAAGGGCATGTAGGGGTTTTGAAATGATATATATATATATATATATATATATAGGCGGGTTTATCTTAAGGTGGACACCCATTTCCCCATTGGGAGGTATAAGCAGCTTCCCCCATAGGTCTTGCTCCTTTGGCTTGTGCATGATGAAGCCTGAGTATTGTTTGTTGTTCTTCCTGTGGTTGCAAACTACAGTATGTATTTGGACTGTGTTCTATATGTGAAAATTATTTTTGTGTTGTGGAAGCATGTTTGTTGCCATGAGTTGAAATACATTTCTTATTGCTTTGTGGTTGGGGCTCGGTGGCCAATGAGGAGGATGGATTCTCCTCTTCATTGGAATTCTTGGTTGGGTGGAGAGCGTTGCCTCTCCTCCTTTTTTGTTGTGATCAAAAGATATATGGTGGATCTTCTTGTTGCTGTTCTGGAGCTGAGGATGAAGACAAATTTTGCAGTCCCCTTGGGGTTTCCTTGTTGTAAAAATTTCCCACTTCAAGTGGATGGCATTGTAATATTATTTGTGGTGGAAAGTTGCTCTGTTTTGGAAATGGAATCTACATTCGAATGTGAAAGATGTATATTCTGTAAGTTGTATTTGATGAATGAAAAAAGAAGTTGTAAAAGAATTATTGGAGTTCAATAGAAGTTTTTTTAATTACCACAAATGGTATGGTTTTCATTTGAAATATGTGTTTGAAATATATTGTGAAATCTCTGTTTGAAAATTGAAAAAGAAATACGTATGAAGAAATATTACATTTCTTTGTTTCATTCAAAATGCATGATTTGAAAGTAGAACTACATTTTGGGTCTTCACGCATTGATTGAAGTAAAGTTAAATTTTGTAAATTAGATTTGAATGAATTTAAATATTTAGAGGATGATAATGAAAAGTAGATCCATTCAAGTTTAAGCATGATTTCTATTTTTGATTCACTGTAAAACTGCAAATATTTATCAAAAATATTAACAGAGTACTCTACAACTTGAAAGACAAAATGAAATTTAAAATGAAGCTAAGGATGATCAAAACACATTCAAACAATTGCATTTCCCTAGTAATTTATTCAGAACTCCAGTAATCAGACAAGAGGCATAATAATGCAATTTCACCAAAAAGAAAAGAAATTCGTATTGTAATCTCAACCGTTAATCAATTAATCCTTGCAATCCTTTTGAAATCTTTCAAGTGTGTTTCTCCACGCCTGTTTGGTGTGTTGAAGAAGAAAGAATAGTGGATTAGACCAAATTCTGGAAGTTAAAAAGTTTAATTCACATTTTAATGGCAGGAAAGACGTTTTTGTCAAATTCACCCACTTAAGTTTGTTAAAAATGAATTTTTATGGTTCCTATGCAAAGAGGAGTTTGAGCCCTTTCCAAAAAGTCCTCATTTTCCCAAATCTGAGCTTCCAGTCGAAAGTTATGGCCTTCTGAAGTTTTACTTTGCTTAGTTTTTTTTTTAAAGGGAAATTTTTGTAAATCAGACCCGTGGGCCCGAAAATTACTTAGAGCACTTTTTGCAAAAAAAGCAAAAAGTCAAAAATTCCTCCATGGCCCCGCAGCCCTGCCAATTCACTTTTGGAAAAAAAAAACTCTTCCGCGGGTTCGCGGGCCCATACCTTCAAACTTTACCTTTTTGAAAAAGGGTGAAAAATCTTAAGTCTCCCCACCGGTCCACTTCCCCACCTATCACTGTGGGTCTGACACATGGCTTCTTTAGGCATTGGTAGAGGCATGGACTATTTTAGACCTTATAGCCTTTGGAAAAAGGTTGGAAAAAATTCATAAGTTTCCCCGCTAGCCCGCCTTCCCACAGGTCACTGTTGGACTGACACGTGGCTTTGCTTGGCGTCGGTGGAGGCACGGGTTGTTTTTAGCCTTCACACTTTTTAACACAAAATCCAATATTTCTAAGTTTTCCCCGACGGTCTGCTTCCCCACTTGATATTTTTGGGCAGACATGTGGCATCTCTAGGCGTCGGTGGAGGCACGGGGGTTTTTGAACCTTTTTGCCCTTTCAAACAAAAAGAGTTAAAATCCAAATTACCTCTGACGACCCGCCTTCCCACGTGGGCTTAAAAATGTGCCACGTGTCCCTTGCAGCTTGGGAAAATTTTCTTCCCCAGGCCCGCAGGCCCGCCCACCTTTGGGAAAATTTTCTTCCCCCCAGGCCTTTGGGGAAAATTTTCTTCCCTGGCCCGTTGGCCCACCTTTGGGAAAATTTTCCTCCCCAGGCCCATCGGCCTGTAACTTAAGAAATATGAGGAGTTAGGAGGACTTCTTTATATCATTGGAAAGAGGAAGAAATTTCCTATCTAATGGAAATGTTTTCAAGAAACCTTAAAGTGCATTAAATATGTGAAAAATCAGGTTGAAGTGCAAAGATGATCCTGAGAGTGGGTAAATGGGAAATTACCCCTTATTAACTTAAATGTTTAACTCTAAAGCATGGGTTGACCATTTTAGGGGCCACGTTAGGGGATAAGAGAATGTTTTTCTATCCCATGTCAAATAAGAACCTTGTTTATTGTTTAGACCTGGTGGAATTAAATACCCAAGGTATTTAATTCCTTTGGCCCCTTTGACCCTCTAAAATTGATTAAGGAATATTTAACTATAATGTTAATTTAATTACTTATTAAGTTAACTCCTAAGAGAAATTTAACTATAATTGGATTAATTATACTCATTAATTTTGTAATATGGATCCAATGTATGTTACAATGAGAAATTTTCATTTAGTAAATTATAATTGACTTTGAATGTTTAATGTGACAACTGTTGCTTGAAGCCTGCTAGTGGTCACAAATTTCAAAAAAAAAAATCCTTAATTTTTCTATCTAAACCTAGGTTATTTTTGGGTCTCGAGTGGGAATTTTAACGGGTGTTACACTTGGTATTAGATCCATGGGTTCAAATCTTGGACCCTTGGGCACACTAGAAAACTTGAGACATGAACACTAAACCTAGTACAATATTAAACCTAGCACACTTTTAAATCTAGAAAACAACTTTGTTTGAAAATTGCATATTTTAGTAAACATGGAAAACTGAATAAAACCTAGAATAATGAACTAACTCTCACCTTGGTCTGTGCAGGAGGTGCGGACAAGACGAGGGGTCCTTTCACATAGATCTAGACTTGCCACAACTAGATCATGTTGTAGCAGCCATCCTACCCCAGATTTTATAGACGCTTTAGGATGTTAATGTCGATTTACACAGAGGGTCCATAGGAGGACGGTCAGCCAGACATGATAGGGAGCCATCCATTGAGGCTCATGCATCTCCTCGACATAGTGAGGAGCATAGAGGAGAGAACTCCCACATGGAGTCAGGCAGAGAAGAGTCACCACAGAGGGGACAGGGAGACTAGATTTTAGGACACAGGGATAGGTCTCAGAGCCCTAGGCTTAGAGATGAGCATGTAGAGAGGCCTAGGGGTCACTAGACTACTAGTTGTAGACCATATCAGGGAGATCTTGAAGCTACAACCATCTCATTATTCTAGTAACACAGGTGGATTTCAGGCAGAGGCCTGACTAGTGAGCTTGAGAGGGTGCTTCAAGCTCTACCCTTGTTCTAGCAACACAAAAGCTCATGTTGTGATCCATCTTCTAAGGGATGGAGCTGATGTCTGGTGGAGGACCGAGGAGTAGAAGCTCCACGTTGATTCAGAGATGGTTACCTGGGAGCTCTTTGAGGAGTGGTTCAGGAGAAGGTACTTATCACAGAGGTTCATTCAACAGAGGATAGATGAGTTTCACGACCTCCGACAGGAATCTTTGACAGTAGCTGAGTATGAGAGTCGATTTTTGGATCTACTCCAGTATGTCGACTACATGCAGGATGAGCAGGTATGGATCCACAGGTTCATCTGGGGCCTGAATGTAGATTTGGGTGGTGTGGTGTGCATCCATTGTCCATAGACATTAGCTGAGGCTGTTGAGAAGGCCTATATAGTAGAGGAGACTCGAGGAAAGACACAATAGGCCTAAGATAGAGTACGAAGCCACATCTAGTAGATGTAGGATAATAGGTCTAGGGGGTTAGCTCCTCCTCCTCATGGTGGATAGGGTTCAACACAATCATATTTTAGGCCACAACAGCATCAGCAGTAGACTCATCCACCATATAGACCTCCACAGATATTTGATGCACAGAGGGGGAAGAGTATGGGGCCTCCTCCTAGGGGTCCCATTAGGACACAAGGTGCATGCCGAGAGCTCAGTCAGTAGGAGCTCATCAGCAGAGACCTCAACAGTCCATAGCTAGATCATCAGGATCCACAGCACAGACCTCTAGAGTACCAGCTGGAGCTGCTACTCATGGGAGAGGATCAGATAGTTGTTTTGGTTGTGGTGTTGCTGGACATTTTTAGAGAGACTACCCACAGAACCCTAGTAACAAGGGTAAGATGTAGATCTCAGAGCCTACTGTTGGTGACATGGGACGTGGTCATCAGATCTATGCAGTGGTTGAGAACCACCAGGATGAGCACCAGAGTACCGTGATTGAGATGACAGGTAGCATTGGTGGTGTTCCTACCTCCATTCTATTTGATTCTGGTTCTTCTGATTCTTTTATTACACCATCTTTGGTAGAGCAATACGAGGCTGGTGGCAGTTAGGTAGGGTCTTAGTTGGGATGTTAAGATGGCTTCTGTAGCCAAATCTCTATAGACTCCTTAGTTAAGGAGTGTGTAGTGGATTTGGGACCCTTCACCACTACCTCGGATCTTCGTATCCTTCCGTTGGGTTCGTATGGAGTCATCTTGGGCATGGACTAGTTGTCTACACACAGAGCCAGAGTGGATTGTTACCATAAGATTATATCATGTACAGATGATCTAGGAGTTGAGTCAGTGATAGTAGGGGTTAGGAGACCCATTTCCATTCACACCATCTCCGCCATGCAGCTTAAGTGGTGTGTGCGATGGGGTTGTCAGATGTATGCTGTCACAGTTAGTGACCAATCAGAGGATGAGTCTAGTGGACCATCGCTTGATGACCATCCCATCTTGAGAGATTTTTTTGATGTCTTTCTAGGGGAGCTACTGGGGTTACCACCCCCACATGAGATATATTTTCACATAGATATTGTTCTGGGAGTAGAGCCTATCTCACGAGCACCTTATCGGATGACCACCCCTGAGCTCTGCGAGCTCAAGTTACAGCTAGAGGGCCTTTTGGAGAAAGGCCTAATCCATCCTAGTGTATCCCCTTGGGGTGCACCAGTGATATTTGTAAAGAAGAAGGATGGATCTCTGCGGTTGTGTATTGATTACTGCCAAGCTGAACAAAGTAACGATCAAGAATCGTTACCCCCTTCCACACATTGATGATTTATTTGATCAGATGAAGGGGGCCACAATTTTCTCTAAGATAGACCTTAAGTTAGGTTATCATCAGTTGAGGATTATGGAGGTAGACATTCATAAGACCACCTTCTGTACAAGATATGGCCACTACGAGTTCACCGTGGTGCCTTTTGGTTTGACGAATGCCCCCGCAGTGTTTATGAGCTTGATGAATGGGGTGTTCAGGAAATTCTTGGATCACTTCATGCTCATCTTCCTTGATGAAATTTTGATTTACTCACGTACGTGTGAGGAGCATGAGGGGCACCTTCACCAGGTTCTTCAGTGTCTTCGTGAGCAGCATCTTTACGGGAACCTGGAGAAGTGTGTGTTCTTTCAGACAGAGGTGTAGTATTTGGGCCACATCATTTCTAGGGAAGGTATCGCAGTCAATCCTTCCAAGATTTGAGCTATTATGGATTGGCCAACACCCACTAGTGTGACAGAGGTGCACAACTTCATGGGTTTAGCAGGTTATTACAGGAGATTTGTTTAGGACTTCTCTCAGGTTGCGCACCCCATCACTTCCCTTTAGCAAAAAGGGAAGAAGTTTGTTTGGTCAGATAGATGTGAGTAGGCCTTCAGGACACTGAAGGAATGCCTCACGACAGTGCCTGTTCTTGCAATACCAGATCTGTAGGGTGAGTTTTTCGTATGCACATAGGATGCTTCTTTGGCAGGAGTTGGAGGTGTGTTGATGCATGAGGGTAGAGTAGTGACTTTTGAGTCCCGTAAACTCAAGGATTATGAGCTCAATTATCTAACTCATGATCTTGAGCTTGCGGTAGTTGTTCATGCCTTAGTATAATGGAGAAACTTCCTTCTTGGCCGAAGATTCACACTCAGGACTGATCACTTGAGTCTTCACCACCTCTTCACGTAGCCCAATCTCAATGCTCATCAGCAGCGTTGGATGGAGTTTCTTTGTGAGTATGACATGGAGATAGAGCATGTGAAGGGGAAGGAGAATGTGGTTGCAGATGCTCTTAGCAGAAGGAGACATGTGGTTATGGCCACCTCAGTGAGCATAGATTTGTAGAGTAGGATTCTACAACAGCTTCCTCACGACAATTTCTACATTGCAGCTAGAGCAGAGATTGAGTCTCAGAGACCCCTTGAGGGGAAGTTTGATGGGTTTTCATTAGAGATAGATGGCCTTCTCAGGAACAAAGGCTGGATTTATGTTCCTAGAGATGGAGGCTTGAGGCATGACATCTTGACAGAGGCACATCGTGCACCCTATTCAGCCCATCCTGGGGTGAAGAAGATGCACGCCACCTTGAGACAAGTTGTATCATTGGAGGGGACTTCATAGAGACGTGGCTCAATTTGTGTCATGTTGTTTAGAGTGTCAGAAAGTGAAGGCCAAGCATCAGCATCTAGCTGGCCTTCTCTTTCCGCATGCTATACCAGAATGGAAATGGGACACCATTTCCATGGACTTCATTGTTGGGCTACCGATGTTGAGATACCACCATGACACCATCATGGTCACAGTGGATAAATTGATGAAAGTGGCTCATTTTTCTCTGGTGAAGACCACCTATATAGCTAGTGCAGTGGCATGGGTATATCTAGATGAGATTATCAGATTGCATGGGATTCCCCAAAAGATCATTTGTGACCGTGATCCTCTGTATACTTCCACTTTTTGACTACCATGCAGCATGCCCTCGGACGAAGATCAATTTCAGCATGGTGTATCACCTTGAGATAGATGGACAGACTGAGTGGGTGAATTAGATCTTAGAGGACATGCTTAGGATGTATGTTATGGATCACCAGTCGAGATGGGAGGAGTATTTGTACTTGGTGGAGTTTTCCTACAATAATAGTTTTCAGAGTTCGATAGGCATGGCTCCTTTTCAGGCTTTGTATGGTAGAGAGTGTAAGACACCTCTTAGTTGGGATAGGTTAGAGGACATAGGTTTCTCTTGGTTGGTGCTCAGATTTGTTTCGCCCCATTTGCCATTATTTTCCTC
Source organism: Taxus chinensis (assembly GCA_019776745.2). Lineage (NCBI taxonomy): Eukaryota > Viridiplantae > Streptophyta > Pinopsida > Cupressales > Taxaceae > Taxus > Taxus chinensis. Next base: position 56,235,952 of record CM034156.1, on the reverse strand, counting down.
TGATCTACGTGTGTTCTGAAACATTTTGTCTCTCGATGTGGGTGTTCTGAAAGCTTCTACCTTCATTTGAAATGCTTTGAATTGTTTGCAGAATCCATTTTCATGTCCCTCCTTGAAGGAGTCTCCGAGTTTTCCCTGTTTTTGCCCTAATTTCTTCAAAATCCATGGGCTTTGCCATTTTTCCTATCTTTCCTCGACCATGGAAGCTCAAGAATGATCAATTTACATTTTTATGCCTTTGAAAATCCAAACCCATGGTTGAAAGATGCTCAGAACCATGATTCACTTGGTTTTGTTTCAAAAAAATTCATCCTTAGCAAAAAATCAGGTTCTGGGCATGAATGGTGAATTTCTATGTTTTTGATGGTCTGACAGGCATCTTTTTCCTATCAAAATTATTCCTCAGCATTTGGTGGTCACGTGGCTTCTTTTGGTTGGTCAGGGGATGATGGGAAAATGCTTTAACTTATCACTTTTTTGGCAAAAAGGCAAATTTGGTCCCGTAGCTCCGCTCAATTCTGATTGGTTCTTTTGGTGCTTACGTGGCTTCTTCTAATTGGATGGGGCATGGCAGGGTTTGTTTTTTTCAACTTGTTCTTTTTGGCTACTTTGGAAAAAAAATTGAACCTACCCCACGGCCCCGCCAGGCTCTGATTAAAGCAAATTTTAAGTGGCAGGGAAAAAGTATTACTTTGACCCCATGTGTTCAGGAGGACACGTGGCAAAGCTAATGGCGGAGGTGCGGCCTTCGGAGGTAAGTTGAATATTTTTTCCCATTTTGGAAAAATGGAGTTAAAATTTTAAAATGGAAGTTTGGAGGAAAACAGGGACATGTGGTGAGCCCACGCTCAAATCAATTTTGAAGCCTTAAGGTTTTTTGAAGTTGCGCCATAAGACACGTGGAGGCCTGCTCATTCAAGGTTCTCATACTTTTGGGGATCATCTTTCATGCACCATTTGACACGTGGCTTTGAAAATTCAAAGGGGTGGGGAGCAACCATTGGAGGAATTCAAGATTTTTTTCCTCAATCATCAAAAGGGGACCAAATCTCAAGGCCTGCAGACCACAAAAGAGCAAGGTGGAGATCATGGCAGTTTGAAAAGTCAAAGGGTGGGGAAGCGGACCATCAGGGGCAACTTGGATCTTTTGCCTCTTGTCATCAAAAGGATTAAAATCTCAAAATGGCCCACAAGCCGACAAGAAGGGAGTCAAAGTTTTTCCAGTCAAAGGCATAGGGAAGCAGACCATTGGGGAAACTTGGATTTTTTTCCTTTTTACCAAAAGGATTAAAACATCAAAATGGCCCGCTGTAGACCCACATCAGAGAATAGTCAAAGTTTTTTCCCTTTTTCAACGGGTGGAGCTGGAGCTAAGGGAAAATTTGGAAAATTTTCCCTTTTCCAAAAAAGAGGTGAAATAGTAGAATTTGGTCACGTGGTTCCTTTGGGACCCACCTTAGGACACGTGTCAGGCTCATTTCTCAAGGGCAGAGGTGCGGAGAAAAATGTGAAAATTTTACATTTTTTCAAAAGTTGTAAAAGGAAAAAAGGAACCCGCAGGCCCGCTCTAAAATTGGATCTCCCACGTGGATGGTCCAAATTCAAAAATAGAAATCAATGAAAACTGTGTATATGTATCTGATTTTTCCACCATTTTCACTCCATAGCTCCTGGGGATGTGTATTAATGAAATCATTTCTTGGAGTCTCTTGCATGAAATGAAGAGGAACATTAATCTGATATCTTGGTTTTTGTGGGGAAGGTTTAAACCTCTCACCATTAATATGCAATCTGACTGGGATTTGGCCTGATTTTTCTTTCCTTGGCAGTGAAATTTTGATATCTAGGTTTGGTGAGGAAAATCTGGGGATGTCTTTTACCATTAAAATGAGACTGACCTTTGGGGCTCGATCTGATCTTCCATTTCTTCTTCCTGGCATGCCAAGAACCAGATTTGATACAGAATAGGGGTGGAAGTGGTTGGTGAGTAGAAGGAAAAGTGATCTACCAGAGGAAGGAGTTGAATGTGGGAGATGTTCGAAGAGATCTACCCCCTGAGCACCTGACAACTTTTTACAGATCTGATTCTGGGAATCACGATCGAGATCATGGCAAGCACTGGTGGCACTCAATGTCTCTGGTTTTTGGGGGGGAAAAGGCTCTGTTGTAAATGATATAAATGGCATGATTTTTCCATGAAAATGGTTGGAGTTTGTGAACGGAAGTGTTAGGAGTTAGAAACTGATTTCCTAAGAGAAAAAAGGCTTGATAGAGCCCATCTTTTTGAGAAACTATCTTGAAGAAGCTGTTTATCTCTTTTGTGTTAATTTGATCATGTCAAGGTGGTTGCAAGTGTACAGCCATTGACAAGCTCTGAGATCGTTCGAGAAACTCTCCCCTACTGATAACTTTAACCAAACTTGAGTTAATCTACGTTATTCTTGGGAAAAAATTTTTTTTGCTTCAATTCTGAATGTCTGCAAGTAGTTTTTCTTGTTCCTATTGCATTCTTACATTAAAATTTGTGTGAATCACACAAGATCTTATCCTTGTGCTAGTTTGGTGGCATTTGCAATTTCATTTATCAGAAGAGCTTTCATTTGATAGTGAAATAAACAAATTTAAAATCACTGTGACTCCTAGCATGACTATAAGATTGTTTGTTAGCCTTTGAGGGTATCTTAGGCATGATGAAATAGAGATTGATAATGTTCAGTTAAGTTTTCCAATTTGAGCCTTCATTTTGGATCCATGAAGTTGTATGAAAAAGTGCTAATCTGGGCCTCCATTGAAGCACATATTCTGGTTAAAGGAACATTTTAGCTACTCTGAAAGCATTCTGTTGGTTTAGCTTTCCATTTTGTAAAATTTCTCAAACATTTGGTATAATCAACTTTATCCTACTTCACCTCCCACCAAAATTCATTCAAAAACAATTAATCATACCCATACTACCCCTGTTTGTCATGTATGTATACAAATGCATAAATTTTACTACCAAAACATGCAGAAACAATCAGGATTTCAAATGTCTTTAGTAGCCTGAACCTTGCCTAGAGAATATCTCCACTATCTAGAGTGACAACTCGTGAGAGTTAGATTTTGTTGCATTGATCATATTTTCTTCAAGGTCTCCTTAATAACTTCATTAGGAAGGATATCTCCATCTCCTCCATAAACAACAGGCTACAAAAGGGTTCTCTTACCTTGGTTGAAAGGCACAACCTAAAATAGTGAGGATAGATCAAATCCTCTTGAGGGTGCTACCCATTTCTCCACATCTGAGTGATTAAGGTCAGTTAGATCCCATCCCCAGCTACAAAATGACACATCATGATCTATCTTCCTCTAAGCTTCCTGTTAAACCTGTGATGCTGCTCATATTCTGAGGTGAATCAATTTGGGTACCAACACCTTACCAGCACCATTGCCGAGGACACTGTGATTGCAGTTCATATTCAAACCCTGGTAAAACACTTCTTATATGCTCCAAGTGTTGTGTGCAATTCTTTCAGTTTCCACACCTAGTGCACTAGCTTTCATTGATAAATCTGGGTAAAGAAAAGTCAGATCATCCCATTTCCAGTTTCTAGTATTGACAGACATTTGACAGATCATATTTTAGTGCATTTTCACAACTAAGGTGGAAATCCTTAGTGGCGACTCCCTGTTGATCTGATTCTTGATAAGTACCAATGTCTTAACCTCTGTCAAGTGAAATTTGTTACTAACCTTTGCAAAGCTGGAAGGAAGAAGATCTTTCTTTGCTAGGGATCCTGCTAGGACATTATTTCCAGAGCTAGGAAAAACAAAGTCAGAAGGAAGAAAATATTGGAGAGTTGTTGGAGATCAGCAGACAAGAAAAGGGATCTCCATTGATGAAAGTGATCAGCCTATCATTGAAGACTGCAATTCAAGTGCTTCTGAATCAGGTAGCCTCTTTGTGGAATTGAATTCTCCAACTGGAGAGGGGCCTTCATTTGATTTTGAAAAGTTTTCTTCTCATTCTGCCCCTGTCTTTTCAGAAGTTGATAGGGATTTCCAAGAAACAAGGCCTTTAGGGGATATCCATTTTGAAATTTATACTCCTGTGTTTCAAATACCCTCTGCCCCTTATCAATTTGTCACCCCTCCAGGGTCACCTCCTCAAAACAACATGGCCCTGCCCCCACCCAGACCTCCATTTGTTGTAAACACCTTTGGTCCTATAAATTTTATAGGGATGGTTGGTTATCCAAATGCAGTTCCCCAGGATGTAAGGAATAGATTACCAAAGTTCCAAGGAAACAATGCTATAACTGGTGATCAACATCTAAAGCTTTTTATCAATATGATGGAAGACTTTGAGATTGAACATGAAGATGTATATATCAAACTATTTATCCATACTTTGGAAGAGGATGCAAGGGACTGGTATAAAGCTTTTCCAGATAATTCCATTGATTCTTGGACAGAGATGAACAATGCATTTAGATTGCAGTATGGTGATAGAACTGACCCTAGGTTTCTTCTGTCAGAATTTGAAAACATCAAGAAGAATCCTAATGAGTCAGTACATGATTTCAACACAAGGTTTAATAAGACCTTGAGGATATTTCCTGTTAGGATAAGGCCATGTGATGAATCATGTTTGATCAAATATTCAGATGCATTTGATAAAAAGGTTGCTTACTACTTGAGGGACAAAAACCCTACTAATTTGAGGTAGGCATTCACCATGGCCCTACAAATTGAGAATAACATCAAGGCAATTGGAAAGCCTCCAAAAAGGGAGGGTGTAAAACTAATTAACCCAGAAAATCCTCAAACAAGTAAGGCTGCTGATTTGGAGGAAGTTGTGAAAAATTTGGCATGGGCTATCAAAGAAATCTCATACAAATTAGCCCGAGCAGAAAAAGGGAATTGGGTAGAATTCACAAGGTCAACACAAACAGCAGGGCCAAGATAGGTTTACAAATCACCAAATATCTGATGATAGAGGCAAGGGACCTGTTGGATTTGGAAATAGGCAGTCCCAGGCCAGGGAAAATAGAATGGTACCTGATCCTTTGGCTGCCAGAGTTGTTGTTGTGGAGGAGACAAATGTCATTGATTGGTGTGACAGATGTTTCATGCCCCATGCTCCATGTGAGGAAGATCAGCAAGAAGAAGAAGAAGAAGTTGGTGATGATAATGATGATGATGTTTGCATGATGGGTTGCTCCACAAGCTCACAACAAGGGGAAACTTCAACTGAGGTTGCTAGAAATTTTGCTAATTTTTGGGATTACATCCACCGGGTACCCATTCTTCCTCCCTCTCATACTTTAGAAATAGATATTGTACAAGCTTTTGAATTTCCCAATAATGACTTTGAATATTTGAGAGCTTTAATGATAAAGAAGTATGATGGAGGAATCCCATCTGAGGAGGATAGGTAGTTGTTGATGAATGTTGTTGTGGCTCAAGAAAAGGAACACAACACAAGAAGTAGGGTTGTCAAAGGGATAGGGCCTCAAGCCAAGCCAAAAACTCCATTACTTTCAAATGTTCCTAAAGAGGCTCCTAAGAAAGATGCATCTGCCAAGGGCCTTGTTGTCCCAAACAAAAATCATACCCCTCCTCATGCCCAAGCTATCAAAAATCATGTGCCATCTAATGAGTGTGTCAACCTTCCTTCCAATGTTTCCTTGCCAAAGTCTTCCCTTATGATATTGCCCAAGTCTTGAGTCAGATCAAGATCTCAGTTCCAATTGTTGAGTTGCTTAGGATTCCTGAGCACAAAAAATGGGCTCTTGAGTATTTGGGGCTGAAAGAGGAGAAGACTGCCCTAGGTAGAAACATAAACATTGTGGAGACTCCTCCAATCATTGAAGAACTAGAAGCACCACCAGCATCAGAAGAGCTAGATGAACCACCTAAGGTTTATTTGGGAACATCCTTGGTAGATTCTCAGCTGAATGTGGATCCATTCTTCACCACTCTGATCATTAAAGATAGATTGCTACACAACTGTATGTTTGACTCAGGGGCATCATGCAATGTTATGCCTCTGGAAGTCATGAATGAGCTGAATATCAAAGTAACAACAACATATGGGAAGTGTACTACCATGGATTCCAGAGAGGTGCCAGTGGTGGGATGTGTGAAGGGTCTGGTGGTACAACTTGCAGCCTATCCAGGCAGGAATTTGAAGCTTGATGTAGTTATTGTTGATTGCCCAGCCAAGTGGGGTATGTTGTTATCTAGAAAATGGGCTGCAAGTGTTGGTGGGAGTGTTCAAATGGATATTTCCTATGCCACCATCCCAATTGAGGGCAGCCTTGTCAAGTTGTATGGGGAAAAGAAGATGTTACACCTTATTGAAGATCCCAACAATGCATCTTATGAAGTATTGTACACAAGTGTTGATGCTGATAACTTTGTAGGATTTGCTGATGGAAAAGAGCACAAGATTGAAGAATGCAAATGTCTTGAACAGGTAGGCTCTCCTTGGACTTTATTGTTTGATGGAGCTTGCTCCAAGTTCAGAAATGGTGCTTGGTGTGTTTTGATCTCCCCAGGCCAGGAAGAGTTTTTCTTTTCCTTCAAACTCAACTTTGAGTGCACTAATAACATTGTTGAGTATGAGGCACTATTGTTAGGTCTGAGGATTGCTTGGAAATATGGTGTTAAAGACATCATTGTCAAGGGAGATTCAGAATTAATTGTAAAGCAAGTCAGAAAACTGTATGCCACAAAAATCAGCGAATGAAACAATACAAGCATGCAGTTTGGGATTTCATTGAGATGTTTGTTTCATTCAACATTGTGCATCATGATAGGAAGTTCAATGATATGGCAGACATGCTTGTTGTGTTGGGATCTCGGTTTGATAATTGTGTAATGTCCCCATATTGTGAGTATGATGTTGAAGTGCTAACTAGGCCATCTGTACCTGACAATATTAAACATTGGCAAGTTTTTGATGATGATGCTCAGGTCAGAAGATTTCTGTAGAACAAAGAGGAGTTTGCTGATCAGAATATTGATTGGGAGCCAATGGTGTGCATAGCAGAGGGTAAAGAAACCTTGTTTGGCAAAGGCATCATCCAACTAAAGACTAATACCATTCCCAGAGGGCTGGTTGCTCTTGAGTCCAATTTTGATAATGTTGATCGCATTATTAATAGATGCATGGCAGCCTCAAGGGATATTGAGGAGCATGACCTTGGCACAAAGGAGAAACCAAGGAAGATTTGGTTAGGAAACAATCTCAGCAAGGAGGAGAAGCATTCCTACATCCAATTGCTGAAAAGGTATCAAGATTGCATGGCTTGGACTTATTCTGAGCTAAAGGCATACAGAGAGGATCTGTTTCAACATGAGATTCCCTTGGAATCCAATGCAAACCCATTCAGGTAGAAACAAAGGGCCAATCAATCCACTCCTATCTCTTAAGATGCAAGAGGAACTGAAGAAACTGAGGGATGGAGGGATTATTCAGCCCACAAGGTATTCTTCTTGGGTTGCAAACCTAGTACCAGTTAGAAAGAAGAATGGTGACATCAGGCTGTGTGTGGATTTTAGAAATCTTGAACAGAGCATCAATGAAGGATAATTATCCTTTACCAAACATGGAAAACATGCTGCAGCTAGTGACTGGTTCTGAGCTACTTTCTACCCTGGATGGTTTCTCTAGTTATAACCAAGTTGTGGTGAAGGAATCAGAGAGGATTAAAACAACCTTTACCACCCCTTGGGGAACATATGTATATGTCAGGATGCCCTTTGGTCTGATGAATGCTGGAGAAACTTTTCAAAGAGCAATGGATGTTGCTTTTGCTGGTTACATCAATGATTTTATTGCTGTCTACCAAGATGATGTAACTGTGTTCTCTAGAAAGAGAAGTGATCACTTGCTGCACTTGGAAAAGATGCTGATAAGATGTAGAGAATATGGCATTTCACTCAATCCAAAGAAGTGCCATTTTGGAGTGCAGAAGGCAAAATTGCTTGGTCACATTGTGTCACAAGAAGGGGTGATGATTGATCCAGAAAGGGTAGAGGCCATCAGCAAGGTTCCAATCCCAAGAACCAAGAAAGGAATTCAGTCCTTCTTTGGGAAGATAAACTTCATCAGAAGATTTATATCAAACTTTGTTGAGTTGACCATTCCAATCACTTCCATGTTAAAGAAGGACCAGGTCATCAAGTGGGAGGAGGATGCCATTCAAGCTTTCAATGGGATTAAAGAGGCACTAAAGCATGCACCTGTTCTAGCAGCTCCAGATTATAAGAAGCCCTTTCAACTGTTCTCTTTTGCTTCAGAGAACACTATTGCATCTGTCCTGTTGCAGAAAGATGATGAAGGGGCTGAGAGGCCAATTGCCTTTTTCAGTAAGGCATTGCAGGGGGCTGAGTTGAAATACACTATTATGGAGAAACAAGCATTTGCCTTGGTAAAAGCAACAAAGGTTTTCAGGCCTTACATTTTGAGTTCTAAGATTGTTGCTTATGTTCCCCACACCATGGTGAAAGACATCTTATCAGAGATGGAAGTCTCAAGAAAAAGATGCAGATGGGTGAACAAGTTGCAAGAATATGACATGGATATCCAAACCACGAAGCTGGTGAGAGGTTTGGGCTTGGCTAAGCTTATGGCTGAGAGAAACTTGCAAACTATTGAGGTAAATGAGGTAGAAGAAGGTAGGGTAGATGTTTTTGAAAAATTGATGAGTTCTGAGTGGTACAAAGATGTAATTTTTTATCTCAGACATCTGAACTACCCTGAGTATTTAAGTAAGAACCAGAAAAGGGCCCTTAAGTTGGCTTCCCAGAAATATGTCATTATTGATTATGGGTTAGCTTGGAAGAACCCTGAGGGAGTTCCTCTTAAGGTGCATTACTGAAGATGAAGCCCCCAAGATAATTTTTGATCTCCATGGAGGAGTTTGTGGGGGGAATTTTGCTGGAAGAGTCACAACACACAAGATCTTGAGGGCTGGTTATTGGTGGCCAACCCTCTTCAAGGATACAACTCTTTTGGTTAGAAGATGTGAGAGTTGTTAGTGCTTCTCTAGAAGACTGAAAGCTTCAGGCTCCCTTCCTTTGCAGCCTGTATCAATTGAAGCTCCATTCAAGCAATGGGGGATGGATTTCATTGGTGAGATTTCAGACCCTTCAAGTGCTGGCCATAAGTGGATTCTTGTAGCCACTGATTACTTCACCAAATGGGTGGAGGCAATCCCCACCAAAAGAGCAACACACCAAATTGTCATGGATTTTTTGTTGAACCATATCATCTGCAGGTTTGGGGTGCCAGTCAAGATTGTTGCTGACAATGCCATGAGCTTTAGAGCTAAACCTTTGGTGGTAATGTGTAAAGAATATGGGATCAACTTGACATATGCATCTAATTACAATCCCCAAGGAAATGGACAAGCTGAGTCCAGTAATAAAAATTTGTTGAAGATTATCAGAAGAACCTTGGAGCTGAACAAGAGAAAATGGGGTGAGCAGTTGAAGTTTGTTGTCTAGGTAGACCAAATTACTGTTAAAAGAGCCATTAGAAAGAGTCCATTTGAGTTGGTGTATGGAACTCAGGCCCTGCTACCCCTGCATATGCAATTATCCTCATATCAGTTCATTCAACAACTGGAAGATCAAGAAGTAAGTCCATATGATGCCCGCATTAACCAGATTGTTGAACTTGATGAAGAAAGGAGGGCATCCCACCAAAGGCATGTAAAGTTCAGAGAGAAGCTAAAGAAGTTGTTCAACAAGAAGGTCACCCCAAGAGCTTTCAATGTTGGAGATCTCGTGTTGTTATGGGATAGCAGGCATGAAGATAAGGGCAAGCATGGTAAATTTGATGCACTTTGGATGGGCCCTTACTCCATAGATATTCGGATTGGTGAGCATACCTTCTTCTTGAAGGATTTGGATGGAGAATTACTTGAATTTCCTATTAATGGAAGGCATTTGAAGCATTTCTTGGATTGATTCCCTAGAACCAAGGTGAACATCATCTGTATAGTGTATAGTTTGTTGGTTTGTTTTCTGTCTTTCGTGTTCTTGTTCGTTCTGGCCCCTGGTGGCCTATTTTTGTTGGTTTCTCTATTTTTTTTTGGGGGATAGTCCTAGTTTTGTGCTCTGCAAGCTGAATCCTTTTCCCAATGGATATTTTGGCACTTGGTCTACCTTTGTTCTTGTGGCACTCGTAGGGAGTGCCCATCCCCGAGTCGGAGCCGATGTTGGTGCTCAGATTTGTTTCACCCCATTTGTCATTATTTTCATTTGATCTGCATGTTATGAAACATTTTGTCTCTCGATGTGGTGTTCTGAAAACCTTCTACCTTCATTTTAAATGCTTTGAATTGTTTTTAGAATCCATTTTCATGTCTCTCCTTGAAGGAGTCTCCAAGTTTTCCTTGTTTTTTTTGCCCTAATTTCTTCAAAATCTGCGGGCTTTGCCATTTTCCCTATCTTTCCCTGACCATGGAAGCTTGAGAATGATCAATTTACATTTGTATTCCTTTGAAAATCCAAACCCATGGTTGAAAGATGCTCAGAACCATGATTAACTTGGTTTTGTTTCAAAAAATTTCATCCTTAGTGAAAAATCGGGTTCTGGGCATGAATGGTGAATTTCTATGTTTTTGACGGTCTGACGGGTGTCTTTTTCCTATCAAAGTTATTCCTCAGTGTTCAACAGTCATGTGGCTTCTTTTGGTTGGTCAGGGGATGGCGTGAAAATGCTTTAACTTATCACTTTTTTATTTTTTTGCAAAAAGGAAAATTTGGTCCCGTAGCCCCGCTCAAAATCTGATTGGTTCTTTTGGTGCTTACGTGGCTTCTTCTAATTGGATGGGGTGTGGTGGGTTTTTTTTTGAACTTGTTCTTTTTGGATACTTTGGAAAAAAATTTGAACTCTCCCTGTGGTCCCAACAAGATCTGATTATAGAAAATTTAAGTGGCGGGGAAAATTTCTTATTTTCCCCCCGAGGGTGTCCACGTGTTCATTTTTGATTTGTTGCGGCTTGGCGGGGCACTCCTAAACTTTGTGGAAAGTTTTAACCCAAAACTTTTCCACGTGGAGGAATGACACTCATTTGAAGATTTGCTTTTTGGTTTGGCCTTGGAGTTGCGCTAGGAGGACACGTGGAGGTTTCCGCTGCTTTGCCCGGACTTAGAAAAATTTTATGCAGCTGGTACAGTTTGGCGGGAAAGGGACATGTGGTGAGCCCGAGCTCGTTCAAGATTTCCGCTTTGGGTCTCTATGTTGAAATTTAGCCATGAAGACACATGGAGGCTTCCGCCGGGGCTTCCCATACTTAGTCCTTTTTAAAAAGGTTTTGAGAGGCCTGGGACACATGGTGAGCCCGCGCTCATTTAAGATTTCAACTTTTGGGGACCATCTCAAGATGCACCATTGTGACGCGTGGCAGTTTGAAAATTTAAAGGGCAGGGAAGTGAACCATCAGGAGGCAACTTGGATTTTTTTCCTCTTGTCATCAAAGGGATTAAAATATCAAAATGGCCCGCAAGCCCGACAAAAGGGAGGTCAAGGTTGGCTTTGAAAAGTCAAAGGGGCGGGGAAGTGGACCATCGGAGGAAACTTGGATTTTTTTCCTCTTGTTACTAAAGGATTAAAACATCAAAATGGCCCATAGACCCGATAGAGAATAGTCAAAATTTTGCCCTAGTCAATGGCGGAGGTGCGGGGGAAAATTGGAAAATTTTCCCTTTTCCAAAAAAAGGAGTGGGAAATGTCAGGCAGAATTTGGCTTGCAAAATTCCTTTGGGACCCCCACCTTAGGACACGTGTCAGGCTCATTTCTCAAAGGTGGAGGTGCAGAGAAAAATGTGAAAATTTTACATTTTTCCAAAAGTTGTAAAAGGAAAAAAGGAACCCATAAGCCCACTCTAAAATTGATCTCCCACGTGGACGGTCCAAATTCAAAATAGAAATCAACGGTAGTTGTGCCTCTGAATCTGATTTTTCTACCATTTTCACTCCAGAGCTCCTGGGGATGCGTATTCTAATGGTTTTTTATCATTTCTTGGAGTCTCATACACGCCAAATGAAGAGGAGGATTAATCTGGTATCATGGTTTGGTGGGGAATGGTCTATAAATGTCTGTCATCATTAATATGTAGTTTGACTGGTTAGATTCGGCCCGATTTTTCTTTCGTTGGAATGCAAAAGACATGTTGATATGTGGGTTTGGTGAGAAAAATCCAGGGACGTCTTTTACAATTAAGATGAGGACCTAATCTTTGGCTCGATTTGATCTTCCATTTCTTCTTTCCAGGCACGCAAAGAACTAGATTGGACAAATAGGGGGCGGAAGTGGTTGGAAATTAAAGGGAAAAGTGATCTACTAGAGGTAGGAGTTGAATGCAGGAGATGTTCGAAGAGATCTGCCCCCTAAGCACCTGAAATTTTTTTATAGATCTGATTCTGGGAGTTGTGATCGAGATCTTGGCGAGCACTGGGACACTCAATGTCTCTGGTTTTGGGGGGGGGGGGGGGGAATTTGTTGTAAAATGATATAAATGGCATGATTTTTCTGTGAAAAGGGTTAGGAGTTTGTGAAGGCATAAGTGTTAGGAATCAGAAACTGATTTCCTAAGAGAAAATTTTGATAAAGCCCATCTTTTTGAGAAACCATCTGAAGAATCCTGTTTATCTCCTTTGTGTTACATTTGTGTTACATTTTATCTCATTTGTGTTACATTTGATCATGTGTTATCTTTTTAAAAAGGAAATTTTTGTAAATCGGACCTGCAGGCCCAAAATTACTTAGGGAACTTTTTGCAAAAAAGCAAAAGTCACAAATTCCTCCACGGCCCTGCAGCACTGCCAATTCGCTTCTGAAAAAAATGCTTTCGTGGGTTCGTGGGCCCGCACCTTCAAACTCTACCTTTTTGAAAAAGGGTGAAAAATATTTAGTCTCCCCGCCAGTCTACTTCCCCGCCTGTCACTATGGGTCTAACATGTGGTTTCCTTAGGCATCGACAGAGACGTAGATTATTTTAGACCTTATCGCCTTTGGAAAAAGGTTGACAAAAATTCCTAAGTTTCCACGCCGACCCGCCTTCCCACAGGTCACTTTTGGACTGACACACTGCTTCGCTTTGTGTCGGCAGAGGTGCGGGTTGTTTTTAGCCTTCATGCTTTTTAACAAAAAATCCAACTTTTCTTAAGTTTCTCTACTGGTCCACATTCCTACTTGTAACTTCTGGACCTGACACATGGCTTCTTTAGTTGTCGACAGAGGCGCAGATGTTTTAAAACATTTTCACCCTTTCAAACAAAAAGAGTTAAAATCCAAATTACCTCCGATGAACTGCCTTCCCACATTGACTTAAAAACGTGACACGTGTTCCTTACGGCTTGGGAAAATTTTCTTCCTTGGGCCCACATGCCCTCCTTTGGGAAAATTTTCTTCCCCATGCCCATCGACCTGTAACTTAAGAATTATGAGGAGTTAGGAGGACTTATTTATATCATTGGAAAGAGGAAGAAATTTTCTATCTAATGGAAATGTTTTCAGGCAACCTTAAGTGTGTTAAATATGTGAAAAATCATGTTGAAGTGCAAAGATGAGCCTGAGAGTGGGTAAATGGGAAATTACCCCTTATTAACTTAAATGTTTAACTCTAAAGCATGGGTTGACCATTTTAGGGGTCACGTTAGGTGATAAGGGAATGTTTTTCTATCCCATGCAAATAAGATCCTTGTTTATTGTTTAGACCTGGTGGAATTAAATACCCAAGGTTTTTAATTCCTTTGGCCTCTTTGACCCTCTAAAATTTATTAAGGAATATTTAACTATAGTGTTAATTTAATTACTTATTAAATCAGCACCTAAGAGAAACTTAAGTATGTTTGGGATTAATTACCCTCATTAATTTTGTAATGTGGATCTAATGATTGTTATAATGGGAAATTTTCATTTAGTAAATTATAATTGACTTTGAATCCTTGTTGTGACAACTATTGCTTGAAGCCTGGTAGTGGTCACGCTTTTCAAAAAAAATTATTCTGTAATTTTTCTAGGTAAACCTAGGTTGTTCTTGGGTCTCGAGTGGTCGTCTTAGCGGGCATTACAGAGCTGAGTAAGGCAAGAAGTTGACCAGTGGGAGAAATTGGGTAAGATCTATGGTGGCTTTCATCATGTGCCATTTTTATAGTTTTATTAGCATGGAGTAAGGTTATATATAGGACATGGAGAGATGAATGCTTGTGTGAAGGCCATTTATAGGAAACATGATAAAATATTTCATATTATGAGCCTATATTGGCTTGGCATGATCCTCTCGTGCAAAGTTAAACTGAAAGAGTTGTTACATGATCTTACTATTTTTTTTAATAGACCCAATTACTAATCAACTCTTCATCATTTTGGATTGTGTGTTATTGAGCGAATAGAATGGTTACATTATGAAGGTAATGAGTTCCTTATTCAAGGGTACAAATATTTTATAGGAATTATAGGATTATTATTTGCTATCAAAATGATGATTAAGAACTATCCACAGTTATACATGGCTTACCAAGATTGAGCACAAGTTAGTCATGCATGGTTGTAGACTATTGCTTCATGTAATAAAGGTGGAAAACCGTGTTGATGCAGGAGTATCTCTCTAAGGTGTAGATTTTGGTTTCTTGTATGAATTTTGGTTTGGGATGATGGTCTTAAGTGTTCTATGACTTCATTAGATTCATGATATGATGTTTGAATGAAGATAAGTTTGGAAAAATTCAAAATGATGTGTTTCTCTCCAAAAGTTCAATTTTTAATGTTTGAGTAACTTAAGCCTTTCTATGTTTGTGTGTGGTTAGAGTTAGTATATTCTTGGTAAATTAATGTGAAAAAAGACTCCTAATGTATATAAAAGGATAAAAAATGATGTAAAAATAGGTCTTTTATGTTTTAAGTCCATGGCATGCAAGCAAGAAATAGTTAGGGTTCAAAACAATGTATTTTTAAAGGATACATCTGAAGAACCAAGAGGGATTTTCTCAATAGGATGGAGAGAGGCTTGTTGGAAGATACCTAAAAAATAAAATTTTGTAAGGAAAGTATAGACTTTAAATGAGATACTCTTTTTTATGTGAAAATTATATAATCCTACTAGTTGATAAGATGTTTTGGTAATAATTTGTTTGGATTCTTAAGCTATTAGTGTGTATAAAAAATAAAGAAAGGTTTGATAATTCTATCAATAAGGATTTCAATATTGTTTTAAGAGACACTTCATTGGATGTAGATTGATAACTTACTTGGAACTCAATCTGTGACCTATCCTTGCAAATGCACAGTTTTAGCTATTTGAAGCTACATGCATGATGAGTATGAAAGAGGAAGGTATTAAATTTCATTAGTAACTTCTTCATGGGATGTAATTGTTATATAATTTTTTACATTAATTCTTATGTGAATACGATAGTGTTACATAGTTTTGTTTGATGTATTTTCAACATTCTATGACTAGTAACTTTGAGTTAGGTTTGGGAAAGATTACTTGCAATAATAAATGGAGTTATGCAAGTTCTTTTGGTCTAGGATTTGAATAGTAGTATGAATTCCCCTTTGTTTGAATTTTTTCTAATGATTTTAATGAAGATAGTACTACGTTTGCTAACAAGATCCATGCATAACTGTAATATGGTCTCAATATGCATAATTTAAGTGAGAAACAAGGAGTTTCAAGGTTTATGATTGTTTTGAAACCCCATTCTAGAATAGGGATATAATAAAACCCATTCTATATCTATTGAATACATTATTAAATCATGAAAACAAGTGTAATGCACCTTTCCAAGAAAAGGATCTTCATAGGTTTATTTTTGAAAACCTCTTAGTGTTTAAAGAAAATGTACAATTGGAGAAATTTCACATGGATTCAATGTCTGTGAACTTGTAAAGATTAACTTCATAGAGTTTCCATATTGTTTCAAAAATTATTCTTGCAGGAAGAGGTCTCGTAGATGTGAATTTGGTGACAGTTGTGGATCAAAAATTTAAGAGGTCATTTGGGAGCCTAGTTTCAAGTCATACTAATCATTAAAGGTGTAAAGGAGAAAATGTGATAGAATTTTTCAACATTTATTCTATGGGATCATTAGATACCTATGAAGGTGAATTGAAATTATTTAATTCTATAAGTTTACCTCAGTTTAAGCCTAGTATTTGAAACTAAGAAGGAGGGTTCCATCCAACTGTGCTTAGGCTTGAGGTCTAGATGCAATTTTTTTTGAGAAATAACATGAAAATTGAAACTAATAATGAAAATTAAGTGGAATAAATGATTTAAAGATAATTTTATCTTTTTGATGGTTAGTTTATGAGATCTACTTGACATTCTAGAAAGAGGAAGTAAAGTACAATGCTAAGCCTAATCCTAGAAAAACATTTACAAATGAAGTTTTAGTTACACTCATGGCCTTATATTGAAACTTTTTACTCTTCCATAATCCCTTAATCGGTGTCTAAAACCCTCTTACTTATGCATTGAAACTTCATAGAGAGAAATATATAGTTGACAATATTTCTATACTAACCTAGTAAGAGTTAAGAAGAAAAAATGTAAAAAAGTAGCTACAAGGAGTTGCGCAAAGAATTGAGTCTTGATATTTTACAATAATGTTTGTGGAATTAAAGTAAAACTAATGGAGGTGTTATTACCTTGTGGATAGAGCTATGATCTCATTTGCACTAGTGGAGAAACAAACTTGGCTTGAGAAGCATTTAGGGAATTTTGAGACAAAAAGGAAAGTAGTGAAGGTTGAAGGATTGTTTGATTTCACTTCTTGAGTGTAATTAAATATGTATGAAGTGTGTATAGGGAAAAGAGGATCAGATAACCTTGGGATAAGGTATAGAGAAAGGAAAGGCTAAGATGTGACAAAGGAAAAAGAAGTTTAAAGTGACTAGTTTTCAAGCAAAAAGGAAATAGTAAAGTAGGAAGGTATTTTGTGGTTTATTTTGGGATCATAATGCCTAAGATTGAGTTTTGAAGTAGGGGAATAGTTAGGAGAAATATTATAGGAGTAAGAAACCTAGATTTAATTCTTGAGTAGCATGGTAAAAAAATCAATAACTTGAGTATTTCGAATACAAGGTAAGTGGTCAAAGAACTCAAATGCATACTGATCAGTTTGAGGATTGATTGAGAAAGAAATGAAGGTAATGAGCATCATAGATAGGTGTTTATTGTGGGTGAGGTAATACTTGGATTTTATTTGTCACATTTTAAAAAAATAGCCTTTCTTCGATTGGTTAAGACCCTCTTACAGAGCACAAGTGAAGTTAAGTTGTTTGAATATTCTTATTGACTGAGAAGATGATTGATTATATCTATTTCTCTGTGTCATTTGGTATCAGAGTGGGAAAACTAGAGAAAAATAAAATATTAACAATATTTGGCGCAAAGAATACACAATTTGGTTACACAGTAACTATAAAGGAAGGCCTATAGCTAAGAATAAAAGAAGTGTGAAGAAAGAGTGATTAATGGAGAGAGAAAATATTATATTCGAGGATTGAATTGTAGAGGTTGGAAGCCTTAGAAAATATGTGGTTACAAGTAAGTAATCAGATTAGAAGTCAAGGAAGAAATGAGATAGGTGGATGGAGTTTGAAAATGAGAGTGAAGTGGCCAACCATGTCACTTGTGAAGAATTATATAAGAATTGGAGTAAAATAAGTGAGAGCCTATGGAGGCATGAGAGAAAGAGAGTTTCCATTTGAGAAACATGAGGAACAGAAGAGAGTTCTCATAGTGGAGAACATAGTGAAAGAAGAAGAATGGAGAAGAAGGGAGCTAAAAATGAAACACTTAGTGATGAATGGTGGATAAGGAGGAAAGTGTCCAAGAGACAGGCACTTATAGAGACAATGTGGTCTATAATTTTATTCTCTAATGTTGTGTTTGCATGTGCATATACAAGTATGAATAATTTGGTAAATTAGATCAAGTATACATGACGGAAGAAAATAGAAGGTTATATAAGTATATGAGAAGAAAAATTATATCCTCCAATATTTCAATGAAGAAGAAGAGGAGAACACAAAGTTTTATGATGCTTTTGAAAGCATTCAAAAGAGAGAAGACAAGAAAAATAGCAAAAACAAAAATGTGGATGATAAAAACGAAAAAGAGAAGGACATGGTAACATAGTTTTCTTATAATTAATTATGTAAAGATTATGATTATGATCTCCTTTATGCACATGTTAGGGAAATATTTGAAATATAAGATAACACAATGAAATAAGATTTTAGTTCTTAAAAAAATGAGTTTCGACATGGATAAACTATGCCTAAATAGATCAAAAAAATAGTTCTTTGTGAAAAAGGAATAAAATAAAAGAAAGAAGATAATGAAGCTATGGTATAAAGTGGGGAAAAAGAGGAAAATTAAAATCCAAGGTTATATTTCAATGTGGAACAAGAATCCAATGATGAAGATAAAGAAATAAAGAATGAGAGAAAATTTTATAAGCACAAACCAATCTATGAGATAATAAGGAAGACTAAAACTATAAGAACAAGGATACAACCTAAAGAGACAAGGATACAAATGTTGATAGTCAAAGAGAGAAGATAAGAACAAGGTAACCTCGTAGGATCTTAGCAAGAGAGGAAAGTACGTGAAAAGCAAGGTAAGTAAGCCAATGTGAATAAATTGGATAAGAATGAAAATGAATAGACATTTGAAGGTAAGAATGAGTTAATTTTAAACAATAACATGCATGGTGAAGAACAAGTGAATGAGATTCAATAAAAGGAAGATAGAAAAATGGGGAAAGAATAAAATAAAATGAAGGAAAAATAAGTGAAAACTGAATCTAGTAAATAAGCACGTGATTTCAAAGAAGAAGAAGACCAAATAAGTCCTAAATTTGATGAAGAAAGTGAAGAGGAAAATGAAATCATGTTGTATGAGGAAATATAAAAGATTGACGAGCTATTCATGATAGGTACAAGTTAAAAATTAGGTAAAGGAAATCATGTTGTATGAAGAAATATAAAATACTGATGAGTTATTCATGATAGGTACATGTTAAAAATTAGTTAAAGGAATGCAAGATAAATAAAGGAAATGAAGGAGAAATGTAGGAAAAAAATTTGAAAAATTTAGACAAAGAGAAGTTTAAAGAAGATAAAGATGAACTACAGGTTCAAGAGAAAGAATAAGAGAGAGAATATAAATAAAATAATTCAAGAATAACAGGGTTGAAAGAGGATGATCATAAATACTGTTATCCAATTTTTCCCCTCGGGTAAAATTGATCGAACAAAACCTTGCACAGGAGAAATGGAGAGGTTGGTTCACTCGTACGAGCTCACATTCGATCCAAAAAACTCAAGTGGCAGGCAGGCTTGAAAAAGTAGAAGCAGGGTCAGAAGATGAATGGCCAATGGAAATGTTGAAGAAGATCGAGCCCAGAGTGAGTCAACTCAAAGCAAAGCATAAGAGCCGTGGAAGGTGCCACATGTCAGCTCAGTGTACCTTCAAAAGGTACGACAAAATAGGGGTCCCAAAACGAGCGTAGGCTCTCCATGTGTCTATGTCCCGAGAAAGTTACACCGGTCGTTGAAAAGTCAAAGAGTCAGCGGAAGCCTCCACATGTCTCATCAGCTCAACTTCAAACGGTGCAACAAAAGCGGGGTCCCCAAACGAGCATAGGCTCTCCGCATGTCTAGGGCTCAAGAAAGTTGCATCGATCGCTAAAAATTCTAAGAACCATTGGAAGCCTCCACGTGTCATCTCAGCATAACTTCAAGGGTCAAATACAAAGGTAGGTCCCAAATGTGTGCTAGCCCTCCACGTGCCTAGGGTCAGACATAGTATCTTCTCTAAACATAAGGGACTTGAGCAGAGCACAAAGGAAGCAGAGAAGTCTCATGGACGGTGTCAAGTGTCAGCACATCACATCCCCAGGACCCTAAAAGGAAGTAAAATCTTAACAATGTGTGGGGATTCCACGTGGATCTTGCACGAATAGACTCAAAACCAAAAGCAGTTTGGAGAGGATCATAAATTTCGACTGGAATCTTGGATTTGAGAAAGAGAGGACTTTTTAGAAAGCTCTCAACGTCTGCTACTCACCTACCACCATTAATGAAAAATGATAAATATAGTCTACCATTTTGAGGCTGTCAGGCTTCTTACCTACCACCATAATGAGGTATGGGATTCCTTTCTTGCCCAAAAAGGAACAACACATGGAGGAATGGGTTTTGTAGTGGAACTCATCATTGTTGCAGGTGAGTTCAATGCATTTTTGGGGTGGTTGGAGTAAGTGAGTTCAATGCGTTTCTTGGGTGGTTGAAACAAGATTCAAATTCTTCTCTCCTTTCTCTCTCATTCTTCCTATATATTTTAAGGAGGGGGAATTTTTCTAAAGGTTGGTCATATTTTCTCTCCTTCCCCCCTCTCTCTTTCTTCTCTAGGGTCAAATGTGGAGTTTAAGTATCCTCTCTTTGCTTTGTAGTGGTGTTTTCTTACCTCTTTCCCACTAATGATGTATTGTGTGAAATATTTGGAGCAATAAAATCTATTTCTTGATGCATTTTGTCCATCCTTTACTTATTTTATTGTCTCTTCTTGCCTCTCATCATTACAGGGTATACTATGCATATCTCTGATGTCTATTGTAGGTTTTGTGAGCTGTGTTTAATGGGTTGAAGTGGTATTCTATGTGAAATTTATCTTTGGTCTATGATGCATGTTGTCCATCCTCTTCATTGCTCACCTCTATCCACTTTAGGAAGTTGGATTTGTGTTTAGAAACCCCCCTTTTCTTGGTGCTATCACCTCTTTAGTGTAGGATTTCTTTAGTTTCATGCTCTATCTCTTCCTGTCTCCTTGGCATTGTTAGATTAGGAGTAGATAGTTGCATTTCCTTCCTTAGAAGTAGTTTAACATTAGGATTAGGAAGAAGAAGTCGGCTTTCTCCGGAGGGTCATCTCAAGCCCGCAAGTCCCATAGCTTGAGAGATGATCCAATGTTGCACAAATTACACTAGATGCCCCTTTCAAAATTAGGCCATTCTGGGGTGTTGTAATTTCATGTCATTAGTTTTGGCATGCTCGGTGGTACATTGGAGTTGGATTATCTCATCTTTCCAAGGTCTCTCATTATCAAACAACAAATATTAAGCCACTGTGTGATCGTGTCAACAATTTTGGCACGCCTAGTGGGACAGGTTTGAATTGCCTTACCACTTCACTTCATTAGGTTCGATGTGCTCTTGGTGAAGATTTTAGCCTTCGGAGGCACTTTCAAGCACATTTGGTGACTCCACTCATCCAAACAACCCATTTCTGAGTTTCAGACCTTTTCTTATCCATTTCCACCCATTCTTCTTTCTGCATCTTTCATCTTCTTCCATTCCATGAAGTTGTGCAATCATGACTTCATTCCCATCTTGGAATTCACACTTGCAGTAACAGTGGTGCAGTCCTCCTCCAATGTATTTCTCAACTCCTCCAGATCAGGGTTATGAGAAAATATAAAATCACTATGGCTACCCCTATGAGTGGTACCAGGATCAGTTCGGATATGGAACCTGCCAAGAGGGATATACATGTAGTGAAATCAATTACATGGAGAACACCGATTTGTTGGAGAAGAGACAAAAAATGGAGTCATGCATGGTACAATCAAGGGCCACATCTAAGATGAAAGCATTCAGAATTGGCTATAGGGCACCTTGTCCATGGGTCATCCCTATGCCAAGACATTAAAACCCTCAGGATAAGCTTGACTTCATGGTTGAAATGTTGCCTCAACTTGCAAAGTGGACCAAGGAGATAGAGGCCTACAAACTTGGTGTCAGGGAGCCTTGTCAATGGGTAAGTCCTACACCATCATCTAGTAATTTTATCTCCATTCCCTAAGAAGCACCATCTCAACCCGAGCTTAGATTTCCAAGCTTCCCATCTGCTGCCCCTAGCGTTGAATTCCCTTCTCCATCTTCTAGTCTCCCATCCCACCTTAATTTCTCTACCCTTTTCCCTTCCAAATCCAAGTCTCCTCCACAAGAGCCAAAACCAATACCTTCCCCACCCACCACTCCTGCTACTTTCCTGAGTCCATGGCGGGAAGAGACTCAAAAATCTAGTCAAGGAGAACAACAATAAGAAGAGCCAAGAAAATAAGAAATGATTAGAAGCTTGGTGAGCTTGGCTCTTATATTCGGAATTGAAAATATTCCCTTGTTGGTTAATCCTACAGAGGAGGTCAAAGTTGAAGAGCCAGTGGTGGCTAAGGTTGATTTTGTAGCAGCAGTGGAACAAGAAGATCAGTAGTCCATATGTTAGGAAATCCATAGTTAGTGCTCCACATATATGTGTGTTTAAATAATAATTACGAGAGTAATTATTATCATCTTAATTTGTGGTAGTAAATATGTTAGTAAATAATAATTACATTGGTAATTATTATGTAAATGGTAAGTTAGTTAATATTTTTTATAAGTTGTTATATTAAACAACTATAAAAAATATTGTTGTATGATTTTAACCACTCACGTGTATAGAATTTAGGAGAGATATTCGTGGAGGTGTAGTTATACCTATATCCTAAAATATAGGAATTATATTCCTATATATATGTAAGTATTGCATATGTAAATGAATTATGAGAACAAATTATTATGATTTGATTATTAGCATTTTTTTTTGGGTTTGATCTCTGCAACTCTGACCCGCCCTCAAGATTTGGTATCAGAGCAGCATTCTAATCCTCTCTTAGTAATGGTTTTTTGAATGTAACTAAGGGAGCAATGTTGTAATTGCTCCTGTGTATGCATTTTCTATTCAATGATTTTGGAATAGTTTTGTTTCCTACACTTTGTCTCCTCTATCTTGGCCATATATTTAGTGTTGTGCATTCATATCTCCAGCAGTCAAAAGAAGGATTTGGCCACATATAACTTCTTGCAGCTGTAAAAAAAAAGAAAGCATGATTTTTTAGCCGATTTAGGTGTCAAACTCAGTCAATAACAGCTTTCATATCATGCAATGAAATAAAACAAAACGAGTACCATTGCAAAGCTCTGGAAATAAGTTTTCTGACGCATTAAACTGTTTTCAAATCGGAGCTCTAGTTCTCAAGTTATGAACAAATCATTGTTGGTCACTTCAAAAATCAGCCGCGAGTTTCTTGCCTTCCCACAACCATTTCTGATTGGCTAATTATTTTATAGTTTTGCAAAACTATAGTTTGAAAATAATTATTTTTCTATAGTTTTTTGCTTAAATAATTGCAAATTGAGGGAAAATAATACATTTTTGGCACTAAATTTTTGAGGTTATAAATATTTTTGGAATCTATATTTCCTCTCAATTCCAAAAAGCGGTAACACAATAAATTTCCTCTCCATCTTGAGTAAATTTTTAATCGTTGAGCCAATTTTAATTAAATTGGGTCTTTTTACGGGAAATTGAAACCTTAATAACTTTTGCATGGTAACTCAAAATAGAGTGCCAATTTTTATAAAAGTGCTTGTTTTTTCATCCCCGTCACATTGGTTTTAATTTCATTGAAAAATTCCAAGTTCAAAAAATACCCTTTTTTGTACCCTTTTTGAGCCTTATTGAGTAATAAATGTCAAACATTAAAAATTGTAAAGGACACATTATCGCTAGAATGCAATGTCCAATTTGTGGGGGGTTCTTCTTAAGCTTTGTGATCAAATCTAGCTAACCTAGTAGTATGACACTGGAGGATGGAGGCAAATGGAGGTTGGAGGTCATTTAGCGACCTCTCGTCAGTTGCCAACGACGAGGCCGCATCAAAGATTTTGTGGCACATTTTGTTTCAGTTGTGTGTGTGCTTCATATTTTAGTGTTGTTATATGTAGTGTTCATGGTTGCCTGGTTTACAGAATAAGTGGAAATTTCACATTGAGGGGGGAATATAATCCAATGTTCCATTTCTAGTTTTCAGTTTGTGCGCGAGCAACAGATTTCAACAAAATTTCCTATGTTATTCCTTGTAGTGAGATGTGATGAGGGCTGAGAATAGTATTTTACATATCATGATGTGGTTGTAGGTAAACCACCTGATAACCTTCATTTGTGGTTTGTGGTAAACCAATAGCAAAACCACCATTCTTGGTTGTTGGTAATCCATTCACAAAACCATCACTTTATCGTTTGTGGTAAACCAATTGGAAAACCACCATTCTCGGTTTTTGGTAAACCGTTTACAAAACCATCCTTGAGGTTTGTGATGATCCTATGAAAATCACTAGATCATGAGTAGATGCAAGTATAAGGCAGGTTTTCCCCATGTTCGCACTAAGGGGGGAAATGTTAGGAAATCCATAGTTAGTGCTCCACATATATGTGTTTAAATAATAATCATGAGAGTAGTTATTATCATCTTAATTTGTGGTAGTAAATATGTTAGTAAATAATAATTACATTGGTAATTATTATGTAAATGGTAAGTTAGTAAATATTTTTTATAAGTTGTTATATTAAAAAACTATAGCAAATATTGTTGTATGAGTTTAACCATTCACGTGTATAGAGTTTGGGAGAGATATTCGTGGAGGTGTAGTTATACCTAGATCCTAAAATATAGGAATTATATTCCTATATATATGTAAGTATTGCAATATGTAAATGAATTATGAGAACAAATTATTATGATTTGATTATTAGCATTTTTTTTGGGTTTGATCTCTGCAACTCTGACCCGTTCTCAAGACCATATGCTCTGAATGTAGTGTCCATGATGGCACTTTATTTGAGGAGAATGATGACCCAATTCAAGCTACACAATCGGTCCAAGCGAGGGAAGAAACAACTACTCCAAATCCAAAAGAGGAGGAGTGTATTCCGGATGTGGAGGAGAACCATACAGTTTTAGAGGCTTTGAACCCAGAGAAGACCATAAAATAACCTTTAGTTATTCCTCCCACTTCATCCCCTTTGAGCTCTAAAGTCGAAGAAGATTTTGAGCTTTCAAACTTCATGTTTGAGGATGAGGGGAACCATGGTGAGCAAGTTACAGATCAAGAGGACACTATGGAGGAGGTTGAGCACATGCAATAGGACAATAAGGAGGCAGATTATCTGTTTGACTTGGAGGATTAATTTGATGGAGAGGAGCCTGAGGAGATCACATCATTTTCTCCTCCATCATCTGCCTTCTAAGCACATGATTTCGCTGCCATGGAGGAGAGCATTCAAGGACATCATCCTACACTTCATAACACCCCTCTGGAACCTAGGTTGGAGGATCCTAATCTTCCATGTTCTTCTTAGAAGCAGGAAGGAAAAGAGCATGAGCATCCCATCTATCCCACAACATTCACCTAGGAAGGTCCGTAGGAAGACTCCACTCTTGGAGTTGAATTTCAAAACAATGGGCGCATCCATCGGATCATACCTTTCGCAATCAGGTAGTTGGCTTCATTGGAGCCAAGGGAGAAGCCAAAACAAGTCATGCTTACTTCTGAGCATGAGGATGGGTTTCAAATTACCAAGGATCAGCTGTAATGCCTCTTCAATCTAAATGCAGAACAACTAAAAGAGGTATTTGTTTTATTTCCACTTGATACCTTGATGATTTGGGTGGAGGATCGGCCTGTTGTCAATTTTTCACTCATTATAACAGCCATGATTAGTGCCAAATCATATACATGGCTCCCTATTTTGAGAAAGGGAAGTTACTTCTCCCTACTAATTCCAGGATTTGTTTGAGTTCCCTTTTCCTCTGGTTAGCGTAGAGTAGGTAGTTTTTCTTTTAGCAGAAAAGTGATTTTGCATACTATGCATATCCCACTTGGGGTGTGTATGATTTTTAGTTTTGTACATAGTGTGTTGTGGTGTTTTGTTGCTCTTGCACAGTCCATTGAAGGTAACACTTGGGGAGGTCAGCTTCAGTTCTAGTAGTGTTTCAAAGTGGCTCAGGGGAAAAATTTCTGAGATTAAGATCAATATCAGGATATCATTCATGACTCCATGCCCAATGGATGCTTCAAGGAAACTGATCTTTCCACCTAGTAGGCAGGTGACCCCGCAAGTCGCCAAATTGTTATCCAATTTTGCCCCTCGGGAAAAATTGATCGTGTTGGTACCCAAATTGATTCTCCTTCAAAGTTTGAAAAACGATAGCACCCTCAAGAGGATTTGATCTATCCTCAATATTTTAGGTTGTGCCTTTCAACCAGGGTAAGAGGACCCTTTTGTAGCTTGTTGTTTAAGGAAGAGATGGGTATATCCTTCCTAATGAAATTTTTAAGGACAACTTGGAGAAAATATGATAAATATAATAAAATATAACTTTCACGAGTTGTCACTCTAGATAATGGAGATATTTTTTGGGAAAGGTTCAGGCTACTAAAGACATTTGAAATCTTGGTTGTTTCTGCATGCTTTGGTAATGGAAATTATGCATTTTTGCACACACCAGACAAATAGGGGTAGTATGGGTAGGATTGGTTGTTTTAAATGATTTTTTTTGTGGTAGGTGGGGTAGGATGAACTTGAATCACCAAATCCTTGAGGAATCTTACAGAATGGAAGGTTGAACCAATAGAATGGCATAGAATAGCTATAGTGTTTCTTTAACTAGAATATGTGCTTCAGTGGAAGTCAAATTAGCTCTTTTTTCACACAATATTTGAGATTCTATATTGAAGGATTGAGTTAGGAAACCCAACAAAGTATCAAGATCTAAGCCAAATCATGTTTAAGGTACACCCAAAGGCTTACAGACAATCTCTGTCAACAAATGAAAGAAAAGTGATTTTAAATTGTTTATTCTAATCCCATATGAAAGCTCTTCTGAGGAATGAAATTGTAGATGCCACTAAACTATCACAAGGATTGAGGCCTGTGTGATTGAATAAAATTTTGATACAAGACTGCAACAGAAATAAGAAAAACTACTTGCATATGTTCATAAATAAAACAAACACATTTTTCTCAAGGCAACATAGAATAACTTGAATTTGATTAAATCTATCAGCAGGGGAATGTTTCTAGAATAGTCTTAGAGATTTTTGATGGTTGTACACTTGCAAAAATCTTGACATGATCGGATTTAATACAAAAGAGATATACAAGCTTCTCAAACCACTTCTCAAAAATGATGGGCTTTGTCAAGCCTTTTTCTATTAGAAAATTCAGTCCCAACCCCTAACACTCCAACCATTTACATAAAAATTTTGTGCCATTTATAAAATTTACAATAGAGACCCTTTCCCCCCAAAAATATAGACATTGAGTACTACTAATGCTTGCCATGATCACGATCGTGATTCCCAAAATGAGATCTATAAAAAAATTCTAGGTGCTTGAGGGTCCAGATCTCATCAGATATCTCCCTCATTCAACTCCTTCCTCTGGTAGATCATTCTTTGTTCAATTCTGCAACCACTTCCATCCCTAATATTTCAAATCTAGCTCCTTTTGTGCTTGGGAGAATAAAAATAGAAAATATGATCAAGCACGATAGTTAGACCATTTTAATGATGGAAGACATCTTCTAGATCTCCCACCAAATTCAGATATCAAAATTAACTCCCCTCTCTTCCTGGCGTGTAGGAGATACCAAAAATCATGAAGACTTGCACCTCTAGGCATGTTTCAGTAAAAATGGGGGGGAAATCAGATTCAGACTCTCATCTATCATTATACTTTACTTTGAATTTAGGCCATCTATGTGGAAGATTCAAATTTAAAAATATACCCGGGGGTTTCCTCTGACTTTGTAAAAATTTTGGAAAAATGGAAAAATTTCACATTTTTTTCCACATCTCTGCCCTCAGGAAATGAACCTGACACGTGTCCAAAGGTGGGCCCCAAACGAACTGTGGATAGAATCTTCCATTTCACCCTTTTTCTAGAAAAAGGAAAATTTTCCAAGTTTGCCCCGCAGCTCCACCCTTTTGCTTCAAGTTTCCAATGGGGGTCCAGCGGAACCACGCTTCCTTTTTTACTTTTAACTCTTTTTTCCACAAAGGGAAATTTTTCCAAATTTCCTTCGAAGGCCCACACCTCTTTTATTGACTGGAGCAAGCTTTTACCTTTCTTCCATCGGGCTTGTGGGCCATTTTTAATATCTTAACCCTTTTGAGGATAAGAGGCAAAAAATCTAAGTTTCCTCTGATGGTCCACCTCCCCACTCCTTTTAAATTGTCAAATTTCCACGTGTCACTATGGGGCACCTTGATATGGTCCCCAAATATTGAGACCTTGAATGATCGTGGGGTCCCCATGTGTCGTAGCTTAGAAAAAATTATGTGAAGGCTCGAAGCTCAACGGAAGGCACCAAGCGTCATGCTCCGGGGTAGTCTCCTTTGGCCATTGAAAAGTCCAAGTAAAATAGAAAGTGAGCCGAGGCCTCCAAGTGTCATCCTAGTGCTTCTCTAAAAGACTTTGAGTGAGCTCAGGCTTGCCACATGTCCCTATTCTCCATGAAACTATTTTAGCTACATAAATTTATCTAAGTCTGGGAAAAGTAGAGAAACCTCCACGTGTCCTCACGACGCTTCTCTAAGGCCAAACCAAAAAGTAGATCTTCAAATGAGCGTCATTCCTCCACGTGAACACATTTTAAGTTGAGGCGATTCATAGAAATTTTGAAGTACCCAACTAAGCCACAACTCACCAAAAGAGGCCACATTCCTTGTTGATGCAAGGATGTAAATTTTACTGGGAGAAATGCCCGTCAAACTGTAAAATACAAAAAAATGATCATTCAAGCCCGAAAATGAAAATTTCTCCAAGGACAGAGAATTTAGAAATGTTACAAGGCTCAAATACATTCCTCGGAGATACATCCTTTCATTTTTATTCAAGTATTTAAGGCATAAATGATGAGGAAGACAAATCCCAGCCATGGAGAATGGAAAATATGGGAGAAACCAAGTTTTAAGATAAACAGAGAACAAGAGGCCCAAATTATAGACCTTTTCCGGAGGAAAAAAGAAACAAGGAGAAAACCATGGACCCATAAGTGATCTATTACCCATGAATAGATTTAAAATGGAAAAAATATTAACCAAGCACAACACGGGGAAAAATAAAGTGACAGAGGCCATAAATCAATAGGTTTTCAAAGGTAAACTAGGGCGAGACTATTTTGAGCACCAATAGAATTTATAATGATCTTTCTTATATGGTGAAGCAAGATACTGAATTGAACCAAGTACTGATGAGGATAATGCATTATGAATTTGTTTAAGATTAAAAAAATGAAGTGGATATTATTATTTGTTTACAAAATCTTGAAATTAGAATCTGTAATACTATTAGAAGTTTATGTTTTAAACTTAAGGATTACTATTACAGTTGAAATGATACTTTACGTGAACATTTTATTTTACCTTGTGGATTATTCTCAACATCGTAATTACTGGTGTCATTATGGTTGTTTCCTAGGGGTATCTATGTTCATATTTTAATTAAAGAACCCACATACTTGGATGTGCCTCATTATACGTATTTTAAAATCTTGGTCACAGATGAATGATTTATTTCTATTGTGTCAATTATCAATTTCAATTTCTATATGCATTTATCCATGAATTTTATTTCTGTTTCTATTTTTGGATTACAGTTAAGGGAGATTTGCATCTAGAATTATTTGTTGGTGAAATTCTATCATTTTTGAAAGATTGATCTATGAAAAATGAAAATTTTGTCACTTTTATAACAAACCTATTGAATTTCTCCATGACCTAAATTTCTATATTATATTTGACATTCTATAAATAAGATATGAAGAATAGTTCTCATTATACCTTATCAAAGGGTTTGAAGAGATCAAAGGACTTCACCAAAGCTTTCCAAAGGATACCATGCACTGCCCAAATTGGCCACGTCTTCTTGATTTTCTAGATGGTGCTAAAAATAATTTCCATTTACCTATGGAAAGAGATTAGATGTGGCTTCTAAAAATTGTTTGGGGACAAGTGTTGTCATCCATTTTGTATGTTTTTTTTCATTACGGTAGTCATGTCGATGATTCCATTTCAAGAATCATCTTTAGGTGATCAATAGTGTAGCCAAAATCCATTTCTATGGGAGTAAGTGTTGACATAGTTAAGGGAAAATGTAAAAACAAGAAAAAAATTGATTTGTATCCTAATTTGAATAAAAGGAAATATATCCCGTCCACTTTTTAAGTGGTTTTTTTTTGTTTTTTATATTGTAATTGTTGACTTTTTAGTTGAGTTTACTTTATAATTTAATTTTATGTGTGTATATATAAAATAAAGTAAATAAATTATTTAAACCATTAAATAATTCTATTAAGATAGAATTGATTTATTATGTATTTTTAATGTATAATAATGTAAAATAAAAGAAAATGGAAGTAAAATTTATTTTGAAAAATGTAAAATTATTTTGTTAGAGTATAATTTCTACATTGAAAAAAAAGATAATTCCACAATTCATTGTTGTGGAAATCAAATTGTAGCTTCAAACTACAAGTTTTAAGTAGTAATAATTATTATAGAACAAATTGTTATTATAGAAATTTCCACAAATATAACTTTGATGTGTGCTAAAAAAAATTGTAACGCCAACAAATTTCCCGCACAAAACCCAAAGATTATGAAAATCCTTAGATTCGAACAAACTTGGCGCTTGTATATTTTGAGGTTTACAATTTTAAATAAAAACCCCATCACCATAGATGAAAAGATTGAGATTGAGTAGCATAATAAAGTGGCCTCCGTGGTGAATTAGGCAAGAAGGAAAAAAAACAAAGAAGAAAAGGATAACAAAAAAACCCTAAAATCAATCTAATACCAAAATTTTTTTTAAAAAAAAAAATCACCTTCAAAATGATGCCTTGGGAGTATGATTTTGGGTTTAGCAAATATAAGATGTCAGAGCAAAACACCAAGTTGAAATGATGGGTAAAAATATGGATTTATATAGGTAAACCATAAATTAATTCCCACGGGATGACACGTGTAGGGTGGTTGGGTAATTACTGCCTTGTTTAAAAAATTTAAATCTGAAATGAATGCATGATCGTTCGAAAGATGAACCCCTAAAGTCCAAAATGTAAAAGTCTAAAGTTCTAAAATTTTGGAACTTCAGCTTTTCCCACTTCAAGATTTGAGAATGAAAATATTCTAGGATGTGAAGTGAAACTCCTAAATCCGAAATTCCAAAGTTCCGAAATTTCTGAACTTTAGATTTTTGGACTTGTGGCTTTCATAGAATATCAATATGTGAAAAATAACAATAACCTAAACTCTCGAAAAGATGATACTTCAAAATCCAAAATGCAAATTTTGGACTTTAGAGTTCGGAAAATTTGCAAGCTCTGAATTTTTTTGAAAAAATAAACTTACATAATGAATGAAATCCCAAAGGAAAAACAATTTCATTGAAGGACAAAAATATGAAAATTGAATAACCCTCTTATTAAAGGTAACTTAGAAAGTTAACACATATGATCCAAATGAAACCTCAACATAAAAATCCTTGGTTTTGACTCAAAACAATATTACTCAGGAGTATGAATGTGTTACCCCTGAAATCTACCTCATAATAAATCAACGTGCTTCAATGGTACACTCAATCAGGATTTGATAGTTCAAACAGTTGGTGCAGCCCAAGAGCCAAGTGAAGAGGAAATTCAACAGCAAGAAAGTAAACAAGAAGGTCCTCAGACTGAAATTACATTGGTATATTGGTAGGTGGAGGGATTTTGTGGAGTCAATCAACCTCCGCCCCAACGATTTTCTACTAATGCATGGTCAAAGAAGAGGAACATAGAGGAAGTAAAGTCGTCTAACCCACTTGTTTCTCAACCTGCTCCCATGCCACCAGGTGCCAATAAGACAAGTACAACTCTAAATGTACAAAGTCAACCTAAGGTACCCTTTGCAGTAGCTATAGTACAATCCCATGTGTAGGAGAATGTTGTGATAGTAAAGTACAACACAAAGATAGTCCATCTCCTTTCAACATCATAGATCAAATGAAGAAAACACATGTGAATATTTCAATGTGGGAATCACTAGCAATTCTAGTATAAAGAGATTTGTTGCAAGCTACAATGGAAAAATGGTCTGCCTCAAAGGAGACACCTAGAAATCAAGATAAGGTTCTTACCAATGTTGTGCAACAAGAAGGGGGTCAATAATGTAAAAAATTGAAGCCACCACCATTTTATGTGTCATTGATCATTGGAGACAAGTTCGTATACAATTGTATGATCGATTCATGGGCAAGTAGTTCTGTGATGTTGAAGTAGATAGTTGATCAACTTGGTATCAAGTACGATCTGTTCTTAAGAGGAGTGGTATAACTAGATGGGACAACAATTGGAATAGTTGGTGTCATCAAAGGGTTAATCCTAACATTGCATGCATGTCCCAATGCCTTTGTCTTGCAAGATTTTTCTGTAAATGACTTACCTCCCCTCTTTGGATTGTGTCTATCAAGATACTTCATAGTCAAAATTGGTGGATATCTATCTAAAAATTCATCACACATGATTTTTAGGACAAGTTATAGATCTAAGGCCACAATCAAGTTGGACCCTATTGCCAATTTTCACAATGATCAGCATGTGCCTAGCCCCATCAATGAAAATTGTTCAATTTTTGATCAAGAAGACTGCCCAGGTACTCCAAAATAAGGAACCAAGATTAGTAACATTCCAAATTTGACATTGGATGAGTGGGAAATAAAAATACACGTTTTTGATCCCTACAAAGAGATGGAAGAAGTTGAATTAGGAGCATACTGTGTACATGAAGAGAATTCACCCATTCCTAGCCTCAGAAAGCTAGAAGATGAGGATGACAATGAGGCATGGAAAAAAATTTAACGGTTCACAAATCAGACAAGGGGCTGGGGGAGGTGCAATGTTAGTATCTCCACAAATATTTCAAGTACTATTTAACTTTCATATTTCAGTTTTCATGTTCAAACAACACATCCGAATATAAAGCTCTAGTCCATGGACTTCATTGGGCCAAAAAAAGAGGTATTAAAATAATGTAGGTGTTCAGGGACAGTGAGATGATTGTTAATCAAGTCAAAGGACAACATGCTGCAAAGAATTATCTTCTCAAGAGCTATAAAAATAGGGTATGGCACCTAATTGGGGAGTTTGAAGCGTTCAACATTGAATACATACCTAGAAAGAAGAATGAAGCTATGGATAAACTTCCAGTAGTTGGGGAAAATTTTGATGTGGTGGATAGTATCAAAAGGGATAAAATTCAGCCCCATATCCATGTGATTGTAAGACTAGTAGTTCTAGATAATAACACAAGTTGACAGGTGTTTTAGAACGATCAACATATCATCAATTTCTTATGGAAGGAGGTAAAATTCTTATCTAGGAATCAAGATAAATTGGAGTAGCAGTACAAGGATCAAGTAGTGTAGCTATGTATAAATTAGATCCCAAAAGTCTTAGTTACATTGGAGTCTATCTTCAATCTGAATGATTAGTTCTAGAAAGAAAAATCCAATATACATGTCAACGGTGAGAATTCAGAACCAATTGAAGGGGTGGAAGGAAAAACACTCCAAATTGGGAAAGTGGCCACTAATCAAGAGAGATGTGAGTTCGTAAAACTTTTCCAAGATTTTTCAGATGTCTTCGGTTGGAGCTACAAAGATTTGAAAGGTTTCAATTTGAAGTTAGCAAAAAATACAATAGAACTGCATCTAGATGCTAAGTCGATCAGTAAAACGCAAAGACCAATCAACCCACACATTGAACCTCTCATGAAGAAAAAGCTGAAAATTTTGATAGAGGCAATCATTATATTTCCAATTAAGCATTCAAGATGGTTTGCAAACTTGGTGCCAGTTAGAGAGAATAACGGAGAAATCCGGTTATGTGTGGAGTTTTGGGACCTGAACATGGCATCTCTCAAGACCCAATATTCACTCCCTTTGATGGATCATATCTTATAGGTGGTAGCTGGTTTGGAAATATTCTCTCTTCTAGATAGCTACTCAGGGTATAATAAGATAATGGTGAAAGAATATGATCAGTTCAAATCGGCTTTCACCACTAAGTGGGGCACCTATGCTTACAGGAAAATGCCATTTGGACAGTCAAATGCTAAAGCCACTTTCCAAAGGGTGATGAACATGTCATTCGAGGGGTTGATAAAAAAGATAGTGCTGGTGTATCTTGACGATATCAGTTTGTTCTCCAAAAATGCATCAGACCACCTCTTTCATTTGAGACAAGTATTTCAAAGATGCAGAAGGTTCGGGGTTTATTTAAACCCAAATAAGTGTGTATTCCTGGCTCATGAAGGAAAGCTTCTAGGCCACATTGTGTTGAAGAAGAAATGATTATTGATCTAGAAAGATTTCAAGCAATATGATCCTTTCCCTTGCCAAGCCATAAGAAGGCTCTTAAGAGCTTCTTGGGAAGGATCAATTTTTTTCGCAGGTTTGTACCAAAATTTTCCACTCTTGTGAAGTGAATAACACAAATATTGAAAAAGAGAATGGAATTTAAATGGATTATAGAGGGTAAAGAAAGTTTCAAGGCCATCAAAGAAACTATATATCAAGCTCCAAGTCTCATTAACCCAGATTTTTCTAAGCACTTCATGATTTATGATTTTGGTGGTCCAGACACAATTTTTCCAATTTTTGTGCGGCAAAACAAAGAGGGATCTAAGCAACTAATTACCTTTTCCAGTCAAGGTTTGGAGGAGTATGGGGTTAGGTACTCCATCATTGAGAAACAAATCCTTACAATAATCAAGAGTTTACAGAAATTCAAGCACCTGGTATCAAACAACAAGATCCAATTGTTGGTGTCACATGTGGGAATCGAGGACTTCCTATTGAATAAGCATTTGCATGATAAACATGCAAGATGGATCACTCATGTCATGGAATACAATATTGAGATTAAAGTCACTAAGTTGGTATGTGGGAAGGTATTATGTGAACAGTTGGCCTTAAGTCAACAGGTTGAGGCAAACAATGAGAAGGAAACTATTATGGTGTTACAGGATGACCAAGGAACAAACAAATGATTATGTGCATATCCCTTTTTGGACACGAGACATGATAAAATTCCCAAAAATAGGACTATGCCCTCCAAAAATGAGAAAAGGAAAGAGGATATTATTCATATTACAAGCCATTCCATATGCGCTTATTGATAATTTTGTGTTGAAGAAAGACATCAATCAAGTTCCATTGAGATGTATTGGAACATGTCAAATTGAGAAGGTGCTATAGGAGTTTCACGATCGAGAGGTAGGAGGTCATTTCGCTCCATGTGCGACAACTCTCAAAGTAAGGAAGGTAGGTTATTATTGGCCCATAGTATTTAGTGATTTCTACTCTCGGATCAAGAAATGCAAAAAATGTCCATTCTTCACAGGCAAGGAGAAGCTGGCAGTACTTTCCCTGCATCCGATTTCAGTTGACTAGTCATTCATGCAATGGGGATTGGACTTCATTGGAATCATCAATCCAAATTCATGGCAAGGCCACAATTGGATTTTTATGGCAACGGATTACTTCACCAAGTGGACCGAGGTGGTGGATCTCAAGGAATAAAATGAGTTTAGTATACCGGACTTCTACGAAGGAATAGTCACAAGGTTTGGTGTACTAGCCACTATCATTTCAGATAATGCATTGACGTTCCTAGGTTCCAAGATCACATAATGGGCTATTACGAATGGGATATATCTTAGTACCTCTTCTAACTATTACCCCTAGGGTAATGGACAAGAAGAGTCTACAAATAAGAATGTGGTGAAGAACATCAAGAGGGCTCTAGATGAAAATCAAAGCACGTGACATACCAAACTTAAATCAGCATTGTGGGCTGATAGGATAATGCCAAATAGGTCAATAGGTAGTTCTCCATATGAGTTAATACATGGAAAGGAAGAAGTGTTATCTATATAATTGAAGTTTCCCCCAGTAGAGCTTATGAAGTAGTTAGACTTGTCAAAATTTGAACCGATGAAGGCTAGGTATGCAGAGCTAATAGAATTGGAAGAAATCAGAGAATATGTAGTTCAAACGATGGAAAAATATTATGCCTTAGTTAATAGGTGGTTTGATAAGAAATAAATAACAAGGACCTTCCAGGAGGGGGACCTAGATCTGAAGTGAGATGTAGATCAAGAAAAACCGAGTAGGCATTCCATGTTCGATGCCATTTGGAGTGGCCCCTACATGGTCACTGGGTGTAAGAGTAGCAATGCCTTCCAGTTGTCTACTTTGGACGGAGAATAACTTCCAATTATGGTAAACTGTATCTATCTTAAACATTGCTACTAAAAGGAAAAACCTCACCTTTTATATATTAGATTAGGATTGTAATTCATCTAAGTGCCTATACAGATTATCTTGTTGGAGGTTAGGTTTCAATTTCCCTAAGTACTTTGGCATATTTTTTGTTGTTTCTAAGTTGTCTCATTGTGCAATTTAGTGTGCCTCTTGGCAAAGTGCTGTATAAAGAAAAAGGTTCATACTTGTGGGAAACATCTATAAATCTTAAAAGAAAACAAATGCAAAGCAAATAAAATCAGGTTAAGGACAAGTTTTATTTTCATTCTTTAAGTCATTCAAGACCAATCACATGTGAGCTTCCAAGTGCCTCTTCCAGAGCATGAAACAATGTACAACATCATGTCGAAGAGTGGAAATTTCAGAAGAAAGAAAAAAATAAGATTTAATAGAGTTCTATGATGTAAAAAATTGAAAATTGTCTTATTCTAAACTTTGCAGTGTGCAATACATGCCAAACAATCATGAGTTTGTGTGCTTCCTACTTGGGAGAATGATTTTTTTGGGATAGTCCACTCTATTCTCATAAGACAAGGTTGCAGAGAGGAATGGGTGGAGATCTCGAGTCAGGACAATTTTCTACTCTCACAAATCTTAATTTTAATATTTTCTTATGAAAATTGAGAGTGCAAATAGCAAAGTAGGTTCAGCGGTATGCAGACAGTCTCTGGGTTTTAATTTTATTATATTCAAGATCAATTGCATGTATTAATTGACTCCATGCCCAATGGACATATTGGGATACTGGTACAAGAACATCTAGTAGGTAGATGTCCCCATGATTTGCCAAATTATTGACAATTTTTTCCCCAAAGGAAAAAACAATTTTCCCACCAAGCCCACCTTGGTAAAAAATAAAAATTTCAAAACGAGCCCCTAAGGAGCACCAAGATAAAACGAGCTCACCAAGTAGCTCGACGAGCTACTCAGCGATTTGACCTAGTAATCAGCACGTTACGGGACCAATGAGTCAAATTAGCATGTACCATTGTCTTGGTCGAGCTCATTATAGAACTCAATGAGCTAGGAGCACGGTGGTCATGAGAAGTATCCCAACCGTGTTTCATTAGGTTGTGAAATCTAAGGATCTTACATTATCAAGTGGTGATCCAAGCTCGCAACTCAACATTGGGGTGTATGGAGGACTGGGCTCTTAAGAGCTCTATGAAGGAAGCTAGGTTGTTTTGGAAAGCTTGATGCGGGAGTAGCTCAATGTGATTAAGACCAACTCGGCCTAGGTAGGTCAAAACAGATTTGTAATGAATGGAAGCAGCTCAATTCGAAGGCATTTAGAACTCGGCCATGACTTGCAATGTGGCCCTACATAATGAAATGAAATAAGGTGGTGCATGGTTCGAACAAGCCATGAATGGATCGATGAAATTCTCGATCTCCACGTAATAACTCAGTGGTCTCAATATTAAGTTGAGCTAACACACAGGAGGGAGCTCAGCTTGGTAGAAACCGAACTCATTCCTGAGTTGAGAGACCGTGGTTCGAATAGTGTAGGGGAGAGTTGGGTGAGACCGTGTTGCGAGGCAATATGTGAAAATGAGATCAGCAAAGCCATAGGTGGATCAGACGTGATACAAAGGGTCATCACCTCAACAAAGGCACATTGAGATGAAACCATGTCAAATGATATTTCGAAGATTGAAATTATGGAGTTTGGAAGCCTGTGTAGCAATGCAGTAAGCTCACAGTCGTAACTCGTAGAGGGTGACACATGTTAGGGGTGAAGGATGAGGCATGAAGATAAGACGAGCTAATCCCAAAAGAAATTCTTGGCTCATGAGGAGATTCATACACTACTCATCT